>CM076260.1:82319842-83569842 GCA_038380795.1 Pyrocephalus nanus | reverse complement strand
AGTGGTTCCACTCTAAAAAGCCCCTGTATGACTGAAATTCCTTCAGTCATAAGGCTCTGGAAACATGAAGGAAGTTATAGGGCTTTTGTCTGGAAGCTTGAGGTTCCTTGTCTGCTATCACCAGCTTTTATCCCACTCTCTTTGTCAGCTGTTATTGTAAAGGTGCAAGATCTGTCGAGTACAAGTGCATCTCACTCCTTCCTTTCATTTTCATGGCAGAGTTGGGGCTGACATTACGGTGCTGCGGGAGAGGGAGGTCGATTATGACAGTGATGTTCCAAGGAAGATAACGGAGGTGCTTGTCCGAAAGGTGCCTGACAACCAGCAGGTAGGGACCTGTGATTTGGACATCCTCTCCTGCTGGAGACTTAGAGGCTTTATCCCGTCAGCTTCCTTTTGGGATGGGAGCCCAAACCCTAGAGGCGCTTTGTCATACATTGGCCCATAGCAGGTGCTTTAAAGAGCTGCCAGAGGGAGGCTTGATGATAACACTTCTTATCTCCAAGACTGTGGTTGAGGCAGATATCAGTGGGAGAGATTGTCTGGATCGGAGGTGAAAAATTATTTCACTTTTATGGCAGTGGTTCTGATGCAGGCCAGTGTGCAAACAAGGAAGGATCTAGAGGTCCTGCTGCAGCAAATGGCCTTTTATGTGATATCAAAGGCTGGTGTGTCACATCACAGCTCTAGAGAGTGTATCACATCTGCTGGGCAGTGGTTTGCTGGGAGCAAGGGCAGAATCTGAGCAAGATTACACTGCACAGTGTCCCTCATCTAGGGATGCTCTCTGAGGTGCATCTCCACTGCCATGTAGTGCTCATGCCCACTCAGCACAGCAGTGGTCAAGTTTCGTGATTCCTCTCTTCTTTTTCCTGTAGTTCTTAGACCTTCGAGTAGCTGTGCTGGGGAATGTGGACTCGGGGAAGTCAACACTGTTGGGTGTCCTAACGCAAGGAGAGCTGGACAATGGGCGGGGCAGGGCACGCCTCAACCTCTTCCGGCATCTCCATGAAATCCAGTCAGGAAGAACGTCAAGCATCAGCTTTGAGATCCTCGGCTTCAACAGCAAAGGAGAGGTGAGGGGAGTGGGCTGCTGAACTCAGAAAGCTGGAAGAGAATAGGGCTACCCTTCTATTACAACTGTGAGTGGGACATGAGAGAAGAGAGGTGGCACAGCTCTGTGTCCCTTAGGCTGAACCTGAGTGCTACTTGTCGATTTGCAACAGACATTGTATCTTACAACCATGGTGGATGATCTCTCCTTACTGATTCTGAGATCAAAGTGGGTAGATAAGAGCTGGGTTTTCTTCACTTCCCTGCTGGGGCTGCCTCTCTCACCAACTCCTTATGTTCCTCAGGTGGTAAATTACAGTGACTCCAGGACAGCAGAAGAGATCTGTGAAAGTTCTTCCAAAATGATCACTTTCATTGACCTGGCTGGCCACCACAAGTATCTGAAAACAACCATCTTTGGCCTCACCAGCTACTGCCCAGACTTTGCCATGCTGGTCGTTAGTGCCAACACTGGCATTGGTGAGTGTTGCCCTGCCTGTATGGATGAACAGCAGTGTGTGGAGAGAAATGGAGACTGGGGGAAGTGGGTCCTTGTTTGCTGCAAGCAGTTGTCAGAAGAAATTATTAGTCTGGAGACCTTTACTGATTTCTTGTAAGCCAGTGTGTATGAGTGCCTGGGAGGGGAGTAGAGCTGGGATCCTTTTACCAGCTATAGACCATGTTAAGCTGTACCCTGAACAGGGAGGCTTTTTTTGGAATTTGGGGCTATGTTTGTCAGAAAAGAAAACAACTTTGACATATACTTAGGGTTGCTGAATCCTGCGGCCTTGTAAAAAGGCAGCTGGAGTTCTCCCACATCTATCTTTGACATTTTTGTGGCTGTTTTCTGGCAAACTCTAGCCCAAGAATGAAAACTGCTGCATCTTTTTGAAACAAACAGATCAATCGCAAAAATTCTTTGTGGTTTTTATTTTTCTGGACTGATGTTTGGTTTTGTTTAAAAGAGTGATTTTGCTTTTTCTTTGCCTGATGGACTACGCAGTTACAGGGAAATCTCTAGAGCGGGCCTGTGGGGTGGCCGGGAGATGTAGCCGTGACATAAACAAAGCAACAGTGATGACTGCTGCTGCACCTACACTCTCGCTTGTCTCCTGCAGCGGGCACAACACGAGAGCACTTGGGCTTGGCCATGGCCCTCAAGGTCCCCTTCTTCATTGTCGTCAGCAAAGTTGACTTGTGTTCAAAAGCCACCGTGGAGCGGACAGTGAAGCAGCTGGAGCGAATCCTAAAGCAGCCAGGCTGCAACAAGCTCCCCCTGCTTGTGAACTCAGATGACGATGCTGTTACAGCAGCACAACAGTTTGCACAATCTCCCAAGTAAGGCACTATTCCTTTCTTCTTCTGGGAGCAGGCAATTCAGACTGGGCTGCCATGTGGAGCTGGGAAGGGTGACCACAGGGGTGCTGACCAGATCTTGAAAATCTCAGCTCCTCATCAAGCTTCCTACCTTTGCATTCTCCAAGAAGGCATTTTCCCCTCCCAGACCTTTTCCTGGGCTCTGGGAGCAGAAGGTGCCCAAGGCTGCACTGGAGTTACTTCTGCATGACAGAAGTGTGGGCTGGCAGGGGATTGGTGCCTCAACCAACTGTTGAGGCAGGGATTACTGCAAATCTGTACCTAGCCCTCCTGTTTTAGCCACTTATCGCTGTAGTCTCTGTCTTCCTGCTGATCTCAGTAGATTCAGAATCCCAGAAACCTTCTGCAGCTTCACTCCGGCCTTCTGCTTATTTCTGTCTATTTGTGTCTGACAGCATCACCCCAATCTTCACGCTATCCAGTGTTTCTGGGGAGAACCTAGATCTCTTAAAAGTCTTCCTCAACATCCTCCCTCCACTAACCAACAGTAAAGAGCAGGAAGAATTAATGCAGCAACTTACAGAATTTCAGGTGCGTAAGGGGAGTTTCTGATACTCCGGTCATTGCTGTGCCATGGGAGAAACTTCTGGGGAATCTGGACACCATGGGTAGAGATGTGGTGAACTCCTGGACTATTGGAAGACATTCAGGAAAGGACTCGGTCCTTGAGAAAAATGTGGTAGGCTGGGCTGTGTCCTAACCAAGGGCTATCTGTCTCAGGGATAAGATTGTTTCTCTGGTAGCCACTTAAAAGGCAGATATTCCTCTAATGGGAGGGTAGTGGTAGCTGGTTAAGCTCCTAGATGGTGTCTGATGACCAGCAGAGAGCTCACCTCCTTCACACAAGGCACAGGCACCTTGTCCTCATTTCTGGAATGCTGTTTCACCGCCGTCTGTCTGAGCAGCTTATTTTTATTGCCTTGCTGCAGGTTGATGAAATTTATACTGTGCCAGAGGTGGGGACTGTTGTGGGAGGAACTCTGTCGAGGTAAGTGAGGCCAGGCAGACAAGTGTGGATGTGAATGGTTGCTGGAGTTCCCTCAAGGGTAGAGTCCTCTGCTGCAGAAGTGGAAGCTGTGTGAGACTCAGTCCTGATTGCTGCCAGGTGGCTGAGCCAAGCAAGGGTAGACCCTTACAGGGTGCTGGGAGGTGCCATGAGCAGACCATTGGTCACATGGTGGCAAGCAGAGAGTCTGCCCTAAAGTTGCTGGATTAGGAATGTGTTGTGTTACATGCTGAAAGAAGGCATCCAGGAATCCAGAGTTGGCAGAGATTAGCCACAATCCCAAGGTGTTGCTTTCCTCCTTTGTCAGGCAGGGGGAAGGGAATGTAGAGGGCAAATCCTCCCATTCCAGCAGGGGTTAATTGCATGCTTCCCTATGAAAAGGCAGCTGTCTCTCTGTGTCCTGTGGGCAATTGGAGCAGTTCAGCTACCAGCACATCCACACAGAAGAGGCATCATCTGAAGTCTCTCCACCAGAAACAATGCAGTGTGGCAGAGCACTGGGGGTGGAATGGCCCCTGTCTATACCTGGGATTCTTGGGAGTGATAGTGTGGCTTTCCCTCCTGCTGTAAGAAATCCCTGTTGTCACCAGCCTTTGTATCCCTGTTAGTTGGTCCCGGATAATAGTCCAAAGACACTCACCTCTTTGGCCCTGGGGAATTTGTGCAGGTTGATCTTGGAGGGTGAAATGTCTTTCTTGTCTCCTGATGAACTGTGTCCTGCTCTTCTGCCCTGGGCAGTGGGATCTGCCGAGAAGGGGAGAACTTGGTGGTTGGTCCCACCGACGATGGGAAGTTCCTCCGGCTGAAGGTGTGCAGTATCCAACGGAACCGCTCTGCCTGCCGCGTGCTGCGGGCTGGGCAGGCAGCCACTCTGGCCCTCGGGCCCTTCGACCGCTCCCTGCTGCGCAAGGTGAGTACTGCTGTCGTCAGGTTGTTCACTGGTCCAGTGGGCAGCACTGGAGGCTTCCCTGGAGATCCCCCACTGGCAGGGTGGGAGTGAAGTAGAGATGTTTGCAGGAAGCTTGCTGGAAGGGGAGGAAATGGCCAAGTTACAAAGTAGGATGAGTACAAGGCTGAGAATGGGATGCAAGCCCCAGTCACAGAGTGGAGATGTGTTTGTGGGTTTGCGGGCTGGTCAGAAGCAAGGGGACTGGCCCTACCTAGTCTGAGCCTTGGGTTGTTCTGCAGGGCATGGTAATGGTGAGCCCAGAAATGAACCCCACCATCTGCTCAGTGTTCGAAGCCGAGATCGTGCTGTTGTTCCATGCCACAACTTTCCGGAAGGGGTTTCAGGTGACGGTGCATGTGGGGAATGTGCGACAGACAGCTATTGTAGAGAAGATCCACGGAAAGGTAGGCACTGGGAAGGAAGGGGAGGAAAAGGGACCTTCCCTGTGGGTTTTGTTGGGATTCCACCAAACCCTGTAGTAAAGCTAGGGGCTATTGTTATTTTGAGTAGCTGTGTCTCTTCCTAGGAGCACACTCCATCCCTTTATGCTGCCCCTTTGGTTGCTTTTCCTTCCAACACATTAAAGAATTCCCTCCCACAAAGCAAATAGCGTGATGAACTACAGCAAAACTGTGAAGAGAGGTGAACTCTCCAGAGCTTGTGTCTTCCTGTCTCTCCATATGCATACAGTAATGGGAAGGGCTTAAGCCATGCAGTCTGAGGAAAGCAACCTGCTCATTTGCTTCATCTTACTATCCATATGCACCTCTCATGCATGTATTGGTTTGGGAGGTAGGTCTAAGCTCTCCCGTTTTTCTTTTCAGGACAAGCTGCGGACAGGAGAGAAGGCAGTGGTCTGTTTCAGGTTCATCAAGCATCCTGAATACTTGAAGATAGGAGCCAAGCTGCTTTTCCGTGAAGGAGTCACCAAAGGTATTGGGCATGTCACTGACCTCCAAGCCATCACCACCAAAGAAAACGGCCTGGAGGAGTCCCTGGGGCCTGGACAGCTGAGCTTCTGACTACCAGTAGGTCAGAGAAATCTCTACTCACCAGCACCTGGGGAGAAGGATGGGAGCTCCTGTAGCTTTCTGAGCGATGCCTGGAGCTGCTGCTGTCCCATTCTAGCGTGGATGTCCCTCTGCACTGTGAGACGGAGCCTGGGAGAGTCTCTCGCATTCAATACCGTACATGGGGCAAGTTAAGCATGTTCTCCAGATCGCCTGCAGCTCTCATTACCCTGCCCTCCTTCAGAATAGATCAGAGGCACCTGCAGACCTGGGCAGGCAAGTTCTGGCTTTGTTTACTGTTTGAAAATTGCTGGTTGGGAGGAGCAGAGCCCTTGAAGATGAGCAGTGAAGTGACATTTTTTGCCATCTCTGACACAAGATTTGGTCCGATTTCTGCTCTCTGAGCACTGGGTTGATAACAGTCCTCTCCCAAATCATCCTGCAGCACATCCTTCTGGGCAGGGGATGGAAGAGGCCATGCTGCCTACTGCAGGGAGTTGGCTGAACCTCTCAGAATGCATTCAGGATGCTTTTTAACTGTTTGAATCTTGGTTGGCTTTAATCTGCTGTGTGTCCAATTGTGTGTTGGTTTTGCGTTATTCCAATCTGAGTGTCTTACTGTTGGACAAATGTCATGTTCCTCACTCATGTGTACACATTTCTTCAGCATCCCACTTACTGACTCCCAGGAAGCTGAGGCTGCTCTGAGTGGCACAGCCTCCTGACATAATGTCATGAAGAAAGAGTTTGTATTTGCATCTGTTCCTTGCAGCAGCTGAACGGGAGGCCGTTCTGTGGAGCAGAGCAGGGCCTGGGCCTGTGCTGGTGTGAGCAGGTTGTTCCGTGGATGTTCAGCTGACGGTGTCATCTGCACGTTGGTAGCAGTGGTTTGCAGTGGGCTCCCTGGTGTGGCTGTTCCCAGCCCAGCTTGCTCCTCACACGCTTGCCTTAATGTGTGAGGAGGACAGGCTGCGTTACCTACACAAAACCAAGTGACTTCTGTTGTTTAGATGTGATTTGACAGTGGCATGATTATATTTCTGTTTCTCCTGGAGGAAGGATTCCTTTCTTTCCCTTGCCACTGCGGTTTGTTGTCAGAGGAAAGCTGATGTGGCCAGCAAGGACTCTGTGCATAGAGTAGAGCACATTTGTCTCCAACTCCCTGTTATGCAGCTCTCCTGTATAGCCTGGAGGATGCAACAAGGTCTGTAAAGTTGTACATAGGCTTTTGGTTTTATTGTTGACTGTTAGACCAAATGTGTCTGCTGCGAGCAACAGGTCTTCAGCCAGCCCTGCCGCGTGGCGTGGTGGCCTGCTAGTCCTGACCGAAGAGAGGGGCAGGGGCCTGTGATAGCACTTGGACACCCAAAAAGAGCCCTTCTGCCATCCTGAGAGCAAGTTCTGCTTCTGGACTGCTGGCACAGGCAGTGTCTGTGGGGCTGTGCAGATCTGTGGGCATCACAGAGCTGCACTTTGCATTGGGAAGGGCTCTGGCAGGCGAAGAGGGAGCGGCTGCACCCTGCGAAGAGCCTGCTGAGGCGTAGGGAAGCTGGTGAAACGGTGGTATCCATGAAGGGAAGGCAGCTCAGGAGTGACCTGTCCCTTGGAGGAAGCACTGATCCAGCTGAAAGCTCTGCTGCATCCCCATCAGGCCAGCGGTGAGAAAGGAGCTGCTGGCTCAGGGTCACTGCCCAAGAAGGATGCCTTTTTTCCCATCCTGGCAGTGGGCTGGGTATTCCAGTGACAACAGTCTTTTCACCAATGCCTGCAGGCCCCAGCTGCCAGCAGTCTTCCCTTTGGTGCTAGTTGGTCACAAAGAATGCTACTGGGGAGTATGGGGGGCGAGCTCCAGCTCTTTGCAGCAGCCCTGGTGTTTTCTGCTCCAAAGTGGGCATGGGGTGCTGTGACCTTTTCTGAAACAGCCCATGGCTGGTCTCACCTCATCCCTGCCATCTGTGGCATGACTGTTCTTGGTGCCATGCTCTTCATAATTGCTGTTTTGTTGTCTTGAATTTTTCTAATGCTGGGGGTTGTCCCTGTTCCCCAAGCATCTATATATAAATGTACAGAATAAAGATGTTTTATTGAGCTTGCTGTCTGAGTCGTACAATAAGTGAGGGTGGAGCTGGGCCCTTACCCTGCTGCCCTTGGAGCTGAATCACAGTTGGAGATGGCTACCCTTCAGCCGTTCCTTAGCTTCCTGCATTCGGTCCTATAAATACCACTCCGTGGAGTGGAAGGAATGCATGCACGCCGCTGTTTACAACCCTGCGCTCCCGGCTTATCTGAGTAAGCCTGGGCGTGCAGCCTGAGGTGACAGGCAGCCACGTCACCCTGAGCACAGCACTTCGGGCTGTTGTGGGCGGAACCGGCTGTGGTGAGAGCTTCCTCGCAGTCACAAATTCCCCCCCCCCCCCCCCCGAGCCTAATTAAAGAGATGTTTTCTAGGGCACACGTCTAACCTGGGTGGTTTGTTTTTAAAATAGCTGCGACCTTATCAAGGGGTTTGCGACTGCCTTCTCTATAAGAACAGGTTGTTCCCTTGGGACAAAGCAGAGGCAGGAAGGCTTCCCTGTGGAGGGTACTTGTGTCGCTGAAGGGATTTGCCTCTTCTGAACTTGTTTTTGTGTCAGGTAGTGGCATCTGCAGAGTCCAGTCCTGCCAGACGCTTGGGAAATGAGTCGTGCCACTGTCACAGGAGTATGAGGCAATCTTGCTAGACTGGTTACTGTTTCTCTTTATGTGAGGACTTAAGGAAACTTGTCACTTTGCAATGTTAGGATTGTCATTAGTGGGAGTGACTCCATAATTCCTTCCTCTGCTGATTACGAGCAGAGCTGCATGCACCAGAATGAGCTTCTTGTGCTTCTTGAAATCTCACAATTATGTTGTCAAGTATTAGACACACCCCGCCCCTCCCCCAGTAATGTAGCAGCTTCCCAGCACAGGCTCTCAGAGGGAAGGAGAGAGCAGCTCAACAGCTGGAATTAGGATGGTACAGCCCAGAAAACAGCACATGCAAATAGAGCTGCAGTTTGCATCATTATTTGCTGCCTCAAAGGCTCTCTTCCCCCCTTCCCCGGGGGAAGGGAAGCCTGCAGCTGATGAAACTCCCTGCAATGTGTTTCCTAACCCCACCCACTGCTGCCTTGACGTGGCACGTTCCTTCCCCCTTCCCCAGGAGCCAAGTTCAAATTATTGGCAGCAGTACTTCTGGCAGGCTCCAGGCAGCTTGTGGTGTAGCACAGAGCTGAGCCCTGCCAGGCAGCTGAGGGCAAGCACCGCCCTTGCCCTGGAGCCTGCCTCACCCTCTCTCATTGCCTGCTTGTCCCTTCCACAGTGTTCTGCTTTGTTGGTTGGTGCAATTTGTGGGGCGCTGGGGCAGCCACTGGGATGTGAACTGTGGCCCAGAGAGCTGAACGAGTCACTTGGCAGAGCACACTCACAACAGGTACCTGTCAACAAGTTGCATCTAGTATCACTCAAGAGTCTGGGAAGGAGGAAAATGTGGTTCTATACTCTTTCTTTGGCAGAGAAGAGCTTTCACAGTGGGCTGTGTGACTCTGGCATGTTTTCTATCCCTTCCATGAGGACTCCAGCAGTAGACTGTTTATGTGTCAATAGCAACTATTAGGAATTAAAACCAAGATTTCCAAAAGCCCACCAAAAAGTATGCCTGGGCAGCTACTGCTTCCTCAAATCATATGACGGCAGTAGTCTTGTGTGCTCCTGAGCTGGTGATAAGCATCATGCAGTAGACTGCTACACAGAGGAAATTGCGAAACCATTTATAACAAAAATGCTGGGGGGCAGAAGGGAGGGAATAAAAATCAGTGTCTTCCAGGTAGAGAGGGGAGAAGGAACCACAGGGCTAATCTACCACATATATAAGTTATATAGTAAGGCGAGGCCTGCAACTGCAGCCAGAGAAGAACCACCACGAGGTGAAGCTTTCGCACTGAGTGATTGGAAAGGAGTTCAAGCCTGTGCTTGGCTGGAGATTCCCTGGGATAAGCCATTGTGCTTACAGTGGCTGCCTTTTACAGGAGGAACAGAATTACTGAGCAGTGATGCTATGGAAATCCCTATGGCAAGAGATGTAGGTGAGAGTACAACGCAGCTTCTAGTAGCACCAAGCAGGCAGAGGCAAGCTAGCTGCCACCAGCTAAACTGGGTACATCTAACATCATACACAATTCACAAGGTTCCAGTTCCTCTTAGACGCAGAGTAGAGATAATTTATTAGACTTTTCTGCATTAAAACTTGACAGGCAGTATAAAAACTTTTAACCATGATTAAAAACACCAATTCTTTGAAAACACTGATTCTTTAAAAGCACCGATTCTATAAAAGCACCGATTCTTTAAAAACAGCCAATTTGGCTGGGAGTTATGGAGGTAAGCGCTTAAAGAAAAAATCTAAAGTTCTTGTCACACCTTCTTTGGGTCGTTTTGCACTAGGTCCTGCTGGAGTTTTGGGCTTGCTCTTCGCCTTGGCAGGAGACCTGGAACCTTCAGCCTGTGGGTTGGGAGCTGCTGCTGGAGCCATGGGAGCACTGGGCTTCAGAAAGGAACTTTGCAACTCCAGAGCAAAGTGGTAGTCCATGTGCTCTGGGAATTCCCACACCAGCACAAGCTGGCCACACTTTTCACAGCACTGCTGGTCTCCTGGCGAGGCAGGAGGTAGCGAGACAAGCTCAGGAGAGGGTGGCAAATTCTGTTCATTTCCCTCCACAGCTGGCTGTAATTTCAGAAGGGTCCTGGAGCTGGGTGGAGTTGAGGGTGTTTGTATAGCATCTGATGGCAGCTTCTCACAAGGAAGCCTCCTGTTAGGAGAAGTAGGGCTGGCATCGCTGGGACTCTGCTTCACAGGGGACTCCAGGTCACACTGCACAGAGGCAAGTCTGACACCAGCTCTCTCCTGGTGCTCTGGGGAGCTGGGCACAGATGACTCTGCAGTGGTAGCAGTGGGCAAGCCGGTTGCTGCTGCTTGTGATGGCTGCCGTTCTGCTGCCTTTTGGAAGAATGACTCAATAGCATTAGCTGGCCTCTGCTTAAGCTCTTTGCTTGGGCTTCTAAAGAACTTGACCCTGGCCCTCCCAGAAGAAGATGTGGTGTTTTGGCTCGTGGTGGCAGTGCCATCAGGCTGGGTATCACCCGTCAGGAAGGTGGCGATGCCTGCAGAGAGGGTGACAGGCTCCGAGAACTTGCTTGCTGAGAGATGCACTGATATCAGTGGTGGAGACCTGCCCAGGACAGACCAACATCAGCTCAGACACCAGCCTGGGAAGCAAGAAGTCTTTTGAGGTAAGACTTCAAGCAACATAAAACACTCACAGAGGGGGGAACTGTAGTATCTGGCAAGAGGTGGGAGAGATGTTTCCTCTGACAAAACATTAGTATTGCTACCTCCAGAACAGACATAGCAGGCTGCATTGGGCAGAGCAGACAACCTTTTCCCAGAACAGCAACTCCCAAAGGAAAGGGCACTAGAGCAGGGGCAGCCAACTGCCAGCCTGGACTTCCAGACCACGACAGCCAGAGTTGCTGTGAGACAAGAGGGGCCTAAGAGAGCAGCAACCTTGTCAGAATCTAACAGACAGGACCTTCTTGCCTTCACAGCAGAGCAGAAGGAAGGAAGGAATGTTGAAGATAGGAGCTGTGTACTTTCGCTTTCCTTTCTGCCCCAACAGCCTGCTCCCAAAAACACCTTTGTCCTTAGGGTAAGAGAGCAAGGCTTCTCCAGCCCAGCAGCGCCAGGATAGCCTCGCTCCAGCTGGACACCCCCCAGCCAGTAGCAATCATCAGCTCCGAGAACAGAAGTGTCTCACCACATATGGGGCTAGGAGGAGGCCAGGCTCTCACAGCTGTCCTACTGATAGGAGGTTGCTGCACACCACTGAGAGGGTGCTGGGAATCACTTTTCCTGCCCCTCAGCGTAACTCCCACAGGTCTCTGGCTCAGCCAGCACCTCCCACAGCTAAACTAACCCTGACAAGGGAGGTGGCCCACTCTGTCCCACACTCACCATGCTGCCTGGTGCACCCCAGCTGCATTGCAGTTTTGGATGAGGGCGAAGGCGTCGTTGCAAATTTTCTGCGCGTCGTAGCGGGACAGGGCGCAGAGGCGCGACAAGCGGGTGTCCCCTTGCTGGCGGATGACCACCATCAGCTGCCGGGCCACACGGTGGTTCTGCAGCGAGAACAGAGCAGAGCAGAGCTGAGCTGAGCTGTGCTTCCAGCGACTCCTGCAGGAAGGGGCAGGAACAGCCGCGGGGACCGCCCGACAGTGTGGAGGGACAGAGCGTTCTGCTCGGCCTGATCGCCAAGGAATGGGACGCACAACAGCAGTGCTTGTACAGCTGTGCCACACAGGATGGGAAGCGGTCATTTGAGGGAAGCCTTGCTTTCCCTCAAAGGCAGCTGCACCACTTTTCCTGGCACGGCTGCAGTGCCAAAGCTGGAGGATTACTCTCTCCCTGGCCTGCAGCCCACCATCCAGATTGGAGCATACAGCTTCCTCCCACAACCCACAGGCACAGCTGCGTCAGCACAGGGCTTGCAGCGGAGCAGCAGCGTGCCAGGAGGAAGGTGCAGCAGCTTTCATGTCCCTGCATCCTAAAGGACAGGACAAGGCTCCAGCTTAGCCCTGCAGTGTTCTGGGGCAAAACCATCCTTCCAGCCATGCTCCTGCACACTTCAGCACACAGGCACACATCTGTGGGCAAGCAGATTTCCTCTCTTGCCACATACCCCCCTCAACCTCCTGGAAACCACTCACGGTGCAAACACACTGTGTGGCTCCCCGTCTCTGTCTCCCCTCCTTACCTGGCTCCTGTCCTTGTTCAGTCTGGATTCCAGCTCCAAGGCCAGCTGCAGGAGCCAGTGTTGCACCTGGGCAAAACAGTGGTAACAGACAGGTTGGGCCTCTGCTCACAGCATTGCCACAACACAAGAGCAACACTCCCCACACTGGGGAACGCTGGAGGGGGATCAGACTGGAATGGACATGGACTATCACAAGTAGTAGTACTTTTCTGACTATCACATCTGTAGTACTTTTGGAGAAATCGGTCCAGCTGAGGATTCAACACTGCAGACAAGGGCATTGTAGATACCACACAAGCCTTGCAGTGTTTACACTTTGCCAGGTAATCTGAGTTCTCTGTCCTGGATTTCTCTTTCTATCTTCCTACAGCTCAGTGGGAATCTCACCCCATCTAATAGGTAAAGTGCATCTTCCCTCAGTTTCAGGGCACAATTACACACAAAAGCAGCAGTTTTGCAAGCTAGTCCCAGTTTTTAGTGTTATCATCTCTAATGTGAAAGCCAAGCTAGATGTAGGCTTCTCCTACCGCCTTCTGCGTGGCCAGGGCTGCCCTCCCAGGGAAATTCTTGCTGCAGCCAATAGACTGGGGCAGGTACCGGTTTTTGACAGGTTCCTCTTCAATTCCTCTGCACAAGTCATAGAGCCAGGACCTGAAAGCCACAAAGAAAGCATAAAGTGAAGGCAGCTACAGACAGGCAGGCATCACCGGGCAGCACATCAGCCTTCTGCTGAGCCACACTTTCAGCTCTGTGCAAACTGTGACTCTGCCTCTCATCCTCAGCTCTGCAGTTGCAGCCACAGCTGAACAGGCAGGATTCCTTCAGGCCACAAGTGCCTGTCAGCACAACTCCTCCACCTCTTCTTGAAGTGGCAAGAGTTCACCAGTCTGCAGGGCACCCCAACTGCTGCTCTGGACCCAGAAGTGGTGTTTCAGGCTCCAGTCTAGCCTTGTAACTTCCTCTGTAATGGGATTGTCAAGACTCCCCTCTTCCCAGCCTGCTGGGAGCCCTTCCACAGCTTTGCCCCATCCTTGGACTCTGTACAGGAAGGCTGAGGAGCTGGTTGACAGGCAAAACATTATCCTGAGGAGGGTGCCTGGGAGAAGTGAGACTGGAAATCCATTGTGGGCCTGCCAGACCAGTGCTTCTCAGAGGTGTCACTGAAGATTTACCTTCCAACCTTCCTAATAACAGCAGAACCACCTGTGACCGAAAGGAAGTCTCAGTTCCTGCCAAGTTGTGGTGAGTGGTTTATCATTACCCAGTTTTGTCTCCAAAGTGAGTCTGGAGTTCAGCCTCACTGAACTGTGTCAGCTGCCCGATGTACTCTACTCCCAGGATGTCTGTGATAGCAGTGCCAAGCTTGCCTCCCAGGTTGCGGCTACGGCAGAGAAAGGAAGAAGAGAAAACTGAAATGAAGCATCTTGCAGAGACTATGAGCAGTCTTCTTGCAGCTGCTGTTCCTAAATCTGGACAGCTAGAAGCAGTCAAGAACTAGCAGGACAAAAGGGAACTTTTGGCACCTAATAGCTCTCTTCTGCTCATAGTAAAAGGACATACAGGAATTGAGGTAGGAATTGCTCCTTGGCTCACCCTATTTTAGTGCTTCTCCCTCAGCTCCATCTTCACAAAGGGATCCCAAACAATGTTCTGAAGAATGCCTGACATGTGGCCTGCTTCCTCCTACACAGACAGGACCCTTTCCCAGACACAGCCCCCTCCATCCCTAGCAAGACACTGAAGGCAGAGGACAGCAGTGCAGGTCTGGAAAGCAGGATTAGGGATCTATTCCTCTCTGGAGCAAGTGGTGCTGGTAATGCTTCCCTACACCAGGACAAGTAATTTGTGCACAATGGATGCTCAAAACCAAACCACACCTGCTCTCTGGAAGCACAGCTGTCAGTCACATTGGGAAACAGTTATGGCCTCCTTGCCCCCAAGTTGCTCCTGGCTTACACTTTTGAGCCCCAGCAATCACCTCAAGCACAGTCCTAGCCAGGGAAAGGATGCCCACAGGCTGCTAATGGGCTCCTGGATTGTGGTTGCTTCACCACCAGGTCTGCAACTCCCAAGCACACTTCCTTCTGAAGTGTCATTTACAGCCATGAGGGATTACTGGCAGGATTCCCCCTATTTGTTACTGCAAGCATTGAAGAGCACATACTGTGGAGTTCAAAGCCTTTGCTGGCTGCTATCAGTAAGCATCAAATTGCTCTGTGCTGAGGTGGCCAGGAACAGCCCCAAGCTGCACTAGAGCAGGCAGTTCCCCAGTACTTACATGCTGCTGACGGGCAGTTGGCTGAAGAGCTGCGGCACAAATCGTGCCGACACCAGTGTCTGGCGGTTGGGCTTGTTTAACCCACAGGCCAGTTTGGCCAGTGTCTGTAACAGAGAAGAGGGTGGAAACCCTGTTATTACACCCCATGCACTGACTTAACTGTGACCCTACCCAACGGCTGTTGTGCTGCATCACCTCTAAGAGCTGCCATGGGATAACTGCTAGGAAGACTGAAGAACACCATTGCTTGTTGCCAGGCACTATCCACCTCAGGAGGCGACATGCACTGGCTGGGTACTCTGAAAGCAAAGCTGGTGCCAGACTTCTATCTCAGCAAAGGGCTGGACTCCGGCTCCAGGCAGCTTAGGGGATCTCAGTCTATCACCTGTTCTGGTTGGCTTGGTTTTCCATCAGACAAGCATGCTAGAGCCTCCACAGCATCCCCATAATCCTCCCCAGGCTATGTCTCTCACTGTGTCTTGCCCCTTCTTCTTCTGTGCTTATCTTGCTTTTTCTCGATGTCACTATTTTAATCTTCTCTCTGCAAGGTCCACAAAAGGAAATCTGAAATATGCAAAACTGCTAGCCTGGAAGGGACGTTCTCCAACCTATCTGCCACACAATTCCCCTTCCCACTCTAAGCTACCACAGGATCAAGAATACACAGACCAGCTTGAAATATGTTTAATTGGGTGTTTGGGCTTTTTTTGAGCAAGTCTAATAACTTCCTCTTTCACTGCTTTGCCACACATCCTATAAGTAAGCAAGATTTCTTGCCTGCTCATTGAACTATGACTTCTATTAATAGCCTGTCTTTCAGGCTGACATTCATTTAAACTCTTTTCTAGAAAAAGTAGATTCCTTTTCAGATGTCCAGTTACTGTTTTTTCTTGTTTCACCAGACACTCTTCCAAGTTTACCCACACTGTTCATAAAGTAAATGCTGCAAGCTGAATCAATCACTGAGACTTCACAGGGAGAAATAATTTACTTTTTCTGACACCTTCTGTAAACCACACATGCTGAAACAGGATTTGCTGTTTCTGCAAGAGCACTAGTATTAGTGATTCATCCTGCTGCTTGTCCACAATAACTCCAGGGTACCTCCTGACTTACTGTGACATAGCCAAAAGCCTGCTGGTTGCTTTTTTTTCTATAAACCACAAAAAGTCTATGAGGACCACATGAAGCACTGTTTGGTGATTTCAGACAACTTCTGGGCTTTCTCAAGCCCAGAATTTTCAACTCTAATTTAATCCCTCAGAACTCTGACAGCCCAAGCCCTGAGCTCCATCTGTGCTTAGCATCACCTGAATTCATACAGCCGTTCCTTCTCTGTAGGCTTCAGTGAAAATACTGGCTCTTAGCAGACCTCGGACACATCCCCCCCAGGATCCCACTCCAAACATCCCAATTTAAGTGCAACTCACTGAACAAAATCATTACAGGAAACAGTAAGATTTTCTTCAGCTACATGCATGCCCTTTAGACAACCTCAGTTATGTCATGTTTTGCTACAGTGTCATCATCTTATGCAGCTCAGGATGAGGTGTGTTAGGTTAACACCTCACATCTGCAGTCTCCCCTGAACATTCAGCCACATATCCTGTCTAACAGGGCACATAAATCAGTTTGGCATGAGTAGTTCTTGATAAAACCACACCATTATCCTCCACATGCTTCCAAAAAGCTCAATTGACTGGTCTCACGTATCAGCTGGGTTCCTGATGTACTCCATCTAACAAGTTACCTCACTGGGATGAAAATTCCCTTGGCAGAGTTTTCTGCAGAAAGAACATAGGCTTAAAGCAAGTAATCTCCACCCTGAGTTTCTGGCAACAGTGGCTGTAGCCAGAGAATGGTTTTTACTGACACAAATTCCTACCAACTTGGAGGCAGAACACCACCAGCTTGGGGCACAGAGGTGGGCTGGGTTGCTTTTCCCCTTTCTGGTCAGCCAGTGTGTTTCCCACTGGCCGTGCTTTGGGTGATGCTCAGCCAGCTGCCGAGAGCAGCCGCAGGAGCACTTGGTGCATGACAGCAGCTGCAGAAATAAACGGACTTTGATGCTGCAGCTACAGAGGGTTTCCTGCGGGGTGAAATGCTGGGTGGTTTGCTGAGAGCCCCCAGCACTTTGTTTTGTTTCCTTCTGCAAGTTTGTACCTACAGGGGTGAGCTGGCTGTGGAAGCACGTTGGCAAGTTCTGCACAGCCACCTGTAGGCTCTGGTAATCTCTGCACTGTGCTGCTGCTGCAGATACACAGTTCTTCAGGGATAGCAGAGTACAATTCCTGGGAATAGCTCCAGTTGTTTCTGCAGCAGTCTTGAGATTAAATTTATCTTCTTTAAACTCCAAAGCATCTGTTTAGCCTTTATTTTTCTTTTTTTTTTTTTTTTTTTTTTTTTTGTCAGAGCCTACATTTTTAAAGTCACACCTATACAGATAGGCTCCTTTTCTGCAGAATGAAAGAGGTGCTCTCAGCAAACCACCCAGCGCTTCACCCCACAGGAAACCCTCTGTAGCTGCAGCATCAAGTCCGTTTGTTTCTGCAGCTGCTGTCATGCACCAAGTGCTCCTGTGGCTGCTCTCAGCAGCTGGCCAAGCAGTACCTAAAGTGTGGCCAGCAGGGTACAGAACGACTGACCAGAAAGGGGAAAAGCAACCCAGCCCACCTCAGAGCCCCAAACTGGTGCTGCTCTTCTTCTGAGTTGGTGGGAATTTGTGTCAGTAAAAAACATTCTCTGGCTACAGCCACGGCTGCCAGAAACTCAAGGTGGAGATTACCTGCCTTAAGCTTGTGGGGTTTTTTATAGAAAACACTTCTGGGGGACTTAAATCCCTTTTTTTCCCTAGTGAGCTCACTCATTAGGGTACACCAGGAATCCAGGCAGTAAATGACAGACCACATCTCTTGGAAAACAACTTCTCTCACTTCCAGATGTCCTATAATTTCCCTGAAGGTATGATCACACTGGGTTGCATTCCCCACTTGGCTCATCTTCTATAGGAGACTCGTGTGTATAGGAGAGCATCTACAGCATATTTTGACTCTGCTACTCATAAGAAATCAGGCTGATGTGTTATGCACCTACCTTGTTGTGCGAGATGCCAGCTGAACACCTGAATCCAGTGGCTTCTTCGACAGCCACTCTAATTTCTTCCACAATCACTGCCCCCATGGTCAGTTGCAGGTCAGGACAATCAGGGTTATCGAAAGACAGCGATGCCAGCCACTCCTGCAAGCCACGTTGGCGTAGCTCCTCTAGAAAAGGGACACAAAGGGGATCACAAGGGGACATAGCATGGGTGTTCCTCGCTGAGCCAGTAGCATCAACCAGCCCCAGCCAGCAGCCAGCGGATTCTGTAACTGCATGCCAACCACAGGGAGGAGAAGCAGGCACCTTAAAATCCATGCACTGGGGAAAACACAGACCCCATTTACCACCCTCTTGCTTCGGGGGGAGATAAAACAGCCCTGCCTCTGCTGATGGCACAGGGAGGTTACCGATGGAGCAGGAGAGGACAGAACACAGGGGACAGCAGGGGCGGAGGGAGAAAGGGAGTAGAGGGGGAACGGGGGCAGAGGGGGGCACGGGGGCGGAGGGGGGCACGGGGGCGGAGGGGGGCACGGGGGCGGAGGGGGGCACAGCGGGGATAGGGACCGAGGGGGGACGGGGACCGAGGGGGGACGGGGACCGAGGGGGGACGGGGACCGAGGGGGGACGGGAGGGCACAAAGGGGCACTGCGCTCATTTCTCGCTGCGCTGTGCAGCCTCAAAGCAAAGCGGGTCCGGGTGCGTACCCTTCCCGCCGGATTCGGGGCCGGGGTCTGCCGGCAGTCCCTGCACGAAGGTGCTGGGCAGCAGCGCTGCGGGCACGGCCCCGCCGCGCAGAGCACGCAGCCGGTCCCGGGCGCTGTCGGTCAGGTCCAGGTACGCCTCATCGATGCTGGCGCGCTCGATGGCGGCGAACCGCGACAGCACCTGCATCACCTCCGCGCTCGCATCCCGGTACCTGCCGGGCGGCGGGCACGGGCTCAGCCGCCGCCCCACGCCGGGAGGAGCCCCCCGCCGCCCCCGCCGCCCCGCTCCCGCTCTCACCGGGTGAGGTCCGCCTTGCCCCGCGCCTGCGGCACCCGCGCCAGCGCCAGCTCCGGGCACAGCGCCCGCGCCTCCGACGCCCACATCCCGCGGGACACGCCGAAGGCGCGCGCCTCGTAGCTCACGGCGATGATCCTGCAGAGACACGGAGGGGCAGTGCAGGAGCGGCGGGACGCCGGGCAAGGAGCCGGGGTCGCCGCGGCCGGCCCGCCGACCTACCCGCCGCCCTGCCACTCGGTGTACTGCACTACGGCGCAGGGGCGGCCGCGCAGCTGCGGGTCGAGGCGCTGCTCGACCTGCATGAAGAAGCAGTCCATGTCCACCAGGGCCACCACGCGCTCCCGGCCCCCCGACATCCCGCCGCCGCCAGCGGCTCGCGCCCGGCGGGCTGAATGATCGAGAGCCCCGCCCCGCCCCGCGGCACCCGTAGTCACGGATGCGTCGGCCGCGCCGCGCGCGGGGCGCGCCGGGAGTTGTAGTTCCCGCTGGATACGTGCATATGTGTCCCCGCCCCGGCGGCGCACAGCGCCCCCGGCGCATGCGTGGAGCTGTGTTCCGGCCGCCCCGCTCGTGCGCCCGTGGGTGGCCGGTGGCGCGCGCCCGCCGCCGCCGCCATGTCCGCCGAGCAGGTGAGCGGCCTCTGCGAGCAGCTGGTGAAGGCCGTGACCGTCATCATGGACCCCGCGTCCACGCAGCGCTACCGCCTGGAGGCCCTCAAGGTACCGGCCCGGCCGGGCAGGGGCGGGTGGAGGGAGGGCGCCAGGCTCCGGCCACGCGGGCACCCCGTCCCTGCGGCCCCGGGCTGGGCTAGAGCGGGGACGGGCGAGTCCCGGGCGACCCCTGAGGCGCTGAGAGCCGTCGGCAGGCGGGGGGAGGCGGCGGGGCTGTCGGGCGGCTGCCCCAGGGGTAGGGCTGCCAGCTCCTGTCCCGGTGTGTAACTGCGTGTGCCGGTCTCGCTCCCTCCCGCAGTTCTGCGAGGAGTTCAAGGAGAAGTGCCCCATCTGCGTGCCCTGCGGGCTGAAGCTGGCGGAGAAGACGCAGACGGCTATCGTCCGGCACTTCGGCCTGCAAATCCTGGAGCATGTGGTCAAGTAAGGCGACTTGTCCTCGTCCCGGACGGGCCAAGGGTCCCGGCCTGCTGCCCCCACGCCGCTGGCGTGGGGTCTGCGCCCATTCCAGCGCCTCCCGCGCCTGGGAGACACTTCCAGGATGCAGGGAAACTTCTGCATCCGAGGACAGTTACTGTCCTGTTTTGGTCTTTTTCTCCTCTGTTAAAGAAGGAGAGGGGAGACTGGCTCTCAGGCGGGTTAGGAAGGTTAATTCACAGGGCTCAAAGACACGTTGACATCACAAGATGTAAATAAACCCACTGGGTTACTAGTAGGTCTTTGCAGTGTTCTCTGTCATTAGCCTGGTGCTAACAAAGAGGCTTTGTATTAGTTCAGTTCTGAGATTCCTTTCTCTGCTGCCTCCACAGACCTGATGCTTTGTGCTTTGCTTTGTGCTTTTGCTGCTGTGTCTGTTGACCTCGGTGGGGCACGCCCATTTGCCAACAGCAGTTTTAACTCAGCCTTTTCATTAAGGGATTGGGTGCTGGTAGAGGCAGAGAGCTGTAGTGTCTCTAGTTTAAGTAAAGAAGCCACTCAGAGATCTTTACAAGTGTTTTGACTTGGTGCCCTGTTTGTTTGTGTTTAACAGATACCGCTGGAACAATATGCCTCGCCTAGAAAAAGTTTATCTAAAGAACAATGTTATGGGCCTCATATCCAGTGTAAGTACTTGCTACCCCATGCTGAGCTCTGAAAGTCTCTCACTTGAATCATAGAATCATAGAATAGATTGGGTTGGAAAAGACCTCCAAGATCATCGAGTCCAACCCCTGATCCAACTCCAATTACTATATCATGGCACTAAGGGCCACGTCCAATCTCTGTTTAAAAACCTCCAGGGATGGTGAATCCACCACCTCTCTGGGGAGGCCGTTCCAATGCCTGATTACCCTCTCTGTAAAGAATTTCTTCCTAACATCTAACCTAATAAAGAAGATAAAATTCGGGAGCGAATGGAAAAAGTACGCCAGTTAATTAGCATAGAGGACCTGAATTCAATTCTTCATTTCATTGCTTTTTCCCTATGCATCTCTGGTTGTTTCAGTGCTTTTCTCTGTCTTGTCAGGTGAATAACCATGTCACCTCACATGGCAGGAAGTTGTGAGGCTTGTATAACTTATATAAGGTACTTTTTCTTTTCTTAGGAGGAAATTCAGTAACTTTGGATGTTCTTATCCTTTGCAAGAATACTAAAGTCATTATCTTAGTTGTGTTTTCTCTGTTGTTGTGATTGCTTTTGTGACCAAGTGACCATCTTTTGAGGAAAATCCCTCTGATTCCCAGAATTCACTAGTTATGGATGCTTGGGAGTGTAGGAGTGTCATCTAAGGTAGCTGCAATGAAGAACTGCCCAATGTTGTGTTTTGTTTTGTTGTTTTTAGTTTCTGTGGTTTAGAATATTTGGAAACACTGTGCTTCCCAGGTCAGAATTATAAATGCCTTTTGTTCGCTGTTTTGTATAACTCTGCCCTCTTTCTGTCACAGGGAACTCAAAGTATCCTGGAGGAGGAAAGTCACATCAAGGATGTTCTGTCTCGCATTGTGGTGGAGATGATCAAGCGTGAATGGCCTCAGCACTGGCCTGACATGCTAAAGGAACTGGATACCCTCTCCAAGCAAGGGGTATGAGTCACAACTGTCTGTTCTCTTTCGCTTGCTCACGGTGTGGGGTTCAGTCTTCCATCACCCTGACTCACTAGTGGTCAGGTGAGACGGGCTGATGATGGACTCAAAAATCCCTGTAAGATTAAGCTATTCTAAGAGATGGCTTTGACAGAGAGAGGACCATCCTCCTGTCTTGTTTTCCCAAGGTGTGACTTGTATCTTCATGCATGCTCGCTTTCTCTTCACATCTTTGAGCTAGCCTCTAGAGATTTTTAATGTTTGGGCTGTGCTGATAGAGCGTATTTCATTTTGGGACATCAGGAAACCCAGACAGAACTGGTGATGTTCATCCTCCTACGTTTGGCAGAGGATGTGGTTACTTTTCAAACTCTGCCTACCCAGCGGCGACGAGACATCCAGCAAACCCTCACCCAGAACATGGAGAAGATCTTCAGCTTCCTAGTAACTGCCCTGCAGCAGAACGTCAACAAGTACAGATGCATGGTAAGAGTCTCCCTTCCTTGGGTTCAGTCAGTGCTGGTGGCATTTAGGTGTTGGGGAAGCAGGTGCAGAAACTGTGAAATCTGTTGCTGTCACTGTAAGGTAGGGATATGCCTGGGAAGCTGGTGTGGTAAAAGAGACTGAACACACCAATTTGACAGATTTAATGTTGATAGTTTGATATTGCTAGTGTAAGTGGCTTGAACGGATATTCGCTTTGTCCTTATTGTTGGAATGCTCTGCCGACACCAGGGGTGTACGGCCTAGCAAAATGAAGATGTGCTTGTGGCAGAAACAGGTAGACTTGGACTTGTGTCTGCTCTCTCATGCTTCAGCGGTGTATTTGAGGTGATACACCAAAACACATGAGTTTCTCATGTCTCAACATGCGTCTGGGCCTCTGGTCCTTTTCTCCATGAGCTCAAGTTAGGAAGCCCTTTTTAATGTCAGGCTGTGGTGAGGAGCGCTCTTCCTTTTTGTGTAAAGAGAACTTCTTTCCTGAATTCTTACCTACAGTAAGTAGTCAGAGATGTGCAGGTTGGTCATGATGGATGGCAAAGGAGGTTTCTACCCCAGTGTGTTCCTGTGAGAAGGAGGTGGATTTAAAAGTGAAGCACAATTGAGAAACCAAACTAGCAACAAGTTGCTTAGGTGTATCTCTTGTGGGGGTTTTTTCTGTGAATTAAAATCCAGAGTTATACTAAATATAGAAACTGGGAGACAAAGAAAAACCCTCTCCTGCCTGATTTCTGTAATTTTCCTGATGCACTGAGAGGCTGAACAAACTCCCCTGTAGAGCAGTGCAGTTCCTGGTGGTGGGTGGGTGACCCTGGTGTGTTTTGTAGTCTAGTTGAAATGCATTTCCAGGTAAGGTTTACATTGCAATGCTTGAGACTCTGAAGTGTGGCTGCTTCTGCTAATGGTGGAATCTTTCTGATTGGCAAGGTTGGAGCACCCCAGGAACAAGAAGTCCTCACCACTCCACAGGTTAGCAGATCTTTGGGATGTTTTTGCACAGAGTAAATTCTGAGGGTTGGATGTTCACTCTCGTCTGCATACTAAGGGAGATGATAGACAACTCCCTAAGACCGTGATAATCTGCTTATAAGTATGATGGATTAATTGATAAGCATGTTTATAAGGTGGGTCATTTATTCAATGTTTGAGACACAAGCCAGTTACCTTAAACTTATTGTAATGAATAGATTGATGGACAGAATTTCCAAACCTAAACCTTGCTTGTGGTGCCTTTGCATCTGAAAAACAAATCAAATCCAAGTGTCTGAGGGACTCACTTGAATTAGGCAAAAGGATAGTGCAAGCAGTGCATTGTTGCTGTTAAGTCTCTGGGACTGGGAGTCAGGCTGTAAGCTGTTGCCCCAGCTCTCTCCAGCTGCCTTTCTGACCATGGACAAATCACCCTTTTCAGACCTGAATCTTGGCACATAAAAGCCACCAGCATTTTTCAGAGTCTGATTTTTGGATGTAAGATGCTCTTGAAGGTGAAAAGTGTCTTCCCTGGAGGCCTCCAGGAAGTACCAAAATGCCTTTCCTTCTTGTCCCCTATGTCTCCCTGGTGCCTGCTGACTGGAGTGTTATCTTTTGGATGAGAAGGAAGGTGTGGCTTAACTTGCAATTCAGAGTCCTGTTGTCCTACCTCTCAGGGGGCTGTGGAGGTGGTTTTGTTGGCTTCAGCAATGTCTTAAGTGGGAGACTCTGATGCAGCCTCTTCCACTAGGGAGCTGTTCTGTCTGTCTTTCCAGCAGTGGCTGGGTGAAAGTGTGTGCTGTAGCTGTTCACTTACTTAACCTCTTCTTTCTTTTTCAGAAGACTGATCTGGCTCAGGAGCCAAAGGTGAGTGGAGCTATATGGGAGTTAGTGCGTTAATCATTCTTAATATGCAAGTTGTTTAGAACTAGGCTTTTCCCTGGCTTTGGAGTCTATTGCCTGCTCTCATTTACAGATGGCTTTTTTCCCCCCTCATAATACAAATGCATTGAGAAGTGAGGTGTAACAGCAGAAGGGTCCAAATTTTTCGCTTTGCCAGGGGGTTCTTGGCACTGTTATTCCAGGGAGTGGATGGCTTTAGATGGGAATTGGTGTTTTTCTCTGTCTCTGACCTCTTGCCTCCTCTCTGTTCACAGGCCCAGGCAAACTGCCGTGTGGGGATAGCAGCACTCAACACTTTGGCTGGCTACATTGACTGGGTAGCCCTAAGCCATATCACAGCAGACAACTGCAAGCTCTTGGAGATGTTGTGTCTACTCCTAAATGAGCCTGAACTCCAAGTTGGAGCAGCAGAGTGTCTTCTGATTGCTGTCAGCAGGAAAGTGAGTTATTCCTCCCCAGCCTCTCTAGCTCCCTTTTATCTTCCTCCTATTTTTCGATATAATTCTTTCGATTGAGCAATGATATATTTGCCCTTTTATTTAAGAAATAGAATTCAAATTTTGCTGATTATGTTCATCAAATTTGGTGTGAATGTCATGCCAGCACAATACAGCAACTGTTGGAACCCTCTCCAGCTTCTGTGCTTGCCTCTGCTTGCAGTTTGAGGTTGGAGGTCCCCTCTTACTTTTTACCCCCACTTCCTACAACTGTGAAGTGGGAAATACTGTCATCAGCTGTGTCACCTGGCAGCTCAGAGACATGACAGCAGGATCTAAACAGGTGATTTGACCCATACATTCACAAGCACCTTAGTGTCAAGGCTGAATGTTTATCAGCTGCCTGAAGGTATCTAGCCAGTCTTCCGTGAAGCAGAGTTAATGTCTCAGGATCGGTTTTGTGGTTTAAAGTTCCTGTGGTAGGATTGCTTGCAGAATTTTTTTTACATAAGAAATATTTTAGAATTTTTGGCGAGTTTTTACTTAAATCATATGGGGACTGAATGCCCCTCCCCCTGCTGGAAGGAAAACTGTGAATCTCCTAATTTTTCTTGCAATGGAAATAAATAGTTACATAGGTGGGAATAAGTGGTTATGTTCTAATTGAGGCATTTTGCATGTAGGGTAAGCTGGAGGATCGGAAGCCTCTCATGGTCTTGTTTGGAGACGTCGCCATGCACTGCATTCTCTCCGCTGCCCAGTGAGTACCATCCCGCCACTGTGATTTCACACAAAACTGCACACTGATGGCTTTGTAAGTGCAAAAGATATTGCTGCTTAACTGTGGGAAGGAGGGACTGGATAGGAGAGAACGAAACCACCATTTCTTTTGCAAAACATGAAAAACTGCGCTTTTTTTCAAATCACATAGTTGAAGGACAAATGTCACAGCTTCCCTGGCTTTCTGTTTTAGCCTGAAGCTGATCAAGAGGAGAGACTCTTTCAGAGAGGCAATTTCAGAGGTTTTAGATGCCAATAAAGCAGTACTTCTTGATAATAGCAAAGAATATCCCACTGCAATAAAATTAAATTGCTCTAGTCCTCTTTTTATCTAGAAGATAGACAGCAGTGTGCCTGTTACCTACAGCATGAGTAACTGTGATCCTGTTTTTCCCCCCTCCCCTCATTCCCAGGACAGCAGATGGAGAAGGCCTGGTGGAGAAGCACTATGTTTTCTTGAAGAGACTTTGCCAAGTTTTGTGTGCATTGGGCAGCCAGCTATGTGCGTTGCTAGTAAGTCTTTACTAATACCAACAGCAGCCCTGGCAAGGCTAGTTTTTAGGGCTGAGGCTTGAGGCAACCCTGATCTAAGGTAGGACCAGGGTTCTCTCTGCACGTTTGGCAACTGTAGGGTTCTCTCCACACATTTGGAAAAGGCAGAAATGGCTCTGCTTTTAAGTGGGATAGCTGTGTTCTGCTAAGTCTTAGGAATGTAGAATGGAGGGACCTGAATGATTCCAGGGCTTTGCTGTCATCAAGAACCACCTCCTATAACCTCTGTAAAATGCTAGCACTTCATTCGAAAGCGGTCAAGTTTCTTGCTGACTACTGCTACAGAAAATCTACTCCAGGAAATTCTTCCTCTATTTGAAGCATTTTAAATTCCCCTGTAAAAATAACTCAGAGTGTACCTGTTTGTTATTCTACCAAAATTCTCTCAAGCAAAAGGAAGAAACGGGTTTTGTTCCTGCTGTTCATCTTTGTAATGCTTTGTGTCAATGTTGAGGTGAAGATGCAAATTCGTATTGTTCATGCCATGCTGATTGCTGAACCTCTCTCCATTTAGCTCAGTGCTTCAATATTGAGAGCAGGCATGTTGAGAAGCCTGCGTGTTTGTGGGGAGATGGAGGCAGCCAGCCTGTAAAAGTTGTATAGCAAAGTAAATTCCCACAGGGAGAGAAAGAGAAAACCAAAACCAACCTTGGAGAATTTATCCCTTAAAAGAATTGACAGCAATCAGAGGTGCATTATTACTTTCAGTTACTCCACTTGCTGTTAGGCAATGGTAGCTGTCTATCTATAATGAAGTAATGACATGGAGATTTGAGTCCTCTCTCCAGATTCACTTGAGAGAGGCAACACTGAGCTGTACAACTTCAGAACAAGGATCTTGCTGGCACCAGGTCATGTTACCATTAGTGAGGAGCAGCAAAATCTTGAATTTATATGTTAAATACAGGAAACAGAGAAATGGGAGTGAAATTGTCTGGGTGTATTTACCTGTGAAATACTGCAGTTTGAATTGCTCTACTTTGGTACCCCTGAGTGGCCTTGACCCAATAGGAGTAAAATTGTGACTCACGGCAGCAGCAGCAGTGGTGGTTGTGAATTCGGTTTTAATGGAACTCTACTGTCTGAGAAGTCACCCTTTACTCTGGAATGGGGGTGGTGTGGTGTTTCCAGCACACACAGCATGGTCAGCAAAACTTGATGTTCCTTGGGCTGTACTGGTATGAAAAATCAGTTGTGCAGTATTTCTGTCTCTGCTCTTTCACAGTCTAGGGCCTTGCATGTGGTGCTCCTGTTTTACCTTGAAACATACCATTTGTGAGCCCAGCCTGCCACGGAGTTAGTAGTTTGTCTGAAATTGTTGATCTTCCTCATAGGGCTCATATTGTGATGTGGAAACACCAGCCAACTTTGGAAAATACCTTGAGTCATTTTTAGCCTTCACAACCCATCCCAGCCAGGTAGGTAAAGGGCTCAAAGTCTCGTGTGTGTCGGTGTAAATGAGCTAACCTGTAGAATACTGCAGAACTTCAGCTGCCAAATACTGCTCTCCAGGCTCTCCATTTCAGCTGAAGACCCAGAAGGCAGTGGTTTCTACTCCATTACCAGCCTGTCTGGAACAATGCCTGACACAGAGGTGCTGAGTAGAAAAGGCAGAATTTGCAATCAGGCCTATTATTTACTTGGAGATTTTTGGTGTTGTGAAAATCTGAGTTGTGCCTGCAAGGTGCCTTGGCCTCATCTGAATAGCTGGCATAATTTACTGTTGCTTTCTGATAGCAATGCTTAGTGTTAGCAGTGGAAATTCTAGCACTGAAATCCTTCTCTGTTCCTCTCTTTTTTCTCTTCTCCCTCCAGTTTCTGCGCTCTTCCACCCAGGTCACGTGGGGAGCCCTGTTCCGGCATGAAGTTCTGTCCCGTGACCCCTTATTGCTGGCTATCATTCCCAGGTATCTCCATGCATCTATGACCAGCCTAGTGAAGGTATGTGGGAACTGCGACTGGTTGGGTGTGACAAGGTGCCTGGGTCGTGGGGGAGAAACTGCGTTTTTATTGTGTCTGCCAGAGACACGATCTCGAGGCCACTGAGCAGGCAGTTCTACCTCAGCGTTTTCCTGTCTGCTCCTTGCCTCCGGCCTTCATCTCCTTGAAGCTGGTATTATCTGTGGTGGGTGACTTCTCTTCCTCCCTGACCTTATCCGCTTTGTCTCCAGGTTGGCTTTCCCTCTAAAACAGACAGCCCCATCTGTGAATACTCCCGCTTTGATTTTGACAGTGATGAGGACTTCAATGCCTTCTTCAACTGTAAGTTGCCTTCACCCTTTGTGGATTCTGTTGTCTGTGCCTTTCTTTCTACTAGCTGAGCTTGGAGCCTGCCATATTGGCTTGGCAGCTTCCATTTGTGTCTTGACTTTTTCAGCTTGGATTTTGGAGTAAATTAATTAGGATTTTCCTGTTGCAGTTCCTGCATGTAATTTTACTTACTTTTTGCTATTATTTTGCTTGCTGCATGGGTAGACGGTCTGGTAGTACTTGCTACCTGGTGTCAAAGAAAGTGTGTTTCTTGGTCACCTAGAGGAGGAAATGAAACAGCCTCGGGTCATGCTCAGGTTAGGAGAGGAAGGCAGCTTACTAAAGACTTTAAATGTCTTTCCAGAAAGAAAATCTATCTTGGCCCTGGTAAGAAGCTTCTGATTCAGTGCCAATAGCCAGAGTTGAGCAATTTAATTGGCCAATTTAATCATGATCTTAAACCAGCACTGGGTATTAATAATGTTATTTTATCTTTTGTTTTGTATTTTAATTCCCAAAACTGAGGTTGATTCTCACTGGCAGATGTAGTTTGGTACTCCCTTGGTGGGTGGGAGAATATACTTAATAAATTACATAAATTTTTACTTTGTATGTTTGTCTGAAGATTATAAGTGTTGCATTTTTTATTGCTTATTGGATAGTTTATTTTTTACTTACTATAATAAAACTGTTTGGGTGGAAACCACAAAGTAGGTAAATACACAAAGCCAGAATTTGAAATAGTTTTAGGGAGTTAAATATGTTGAAGGCATTACATGTATAAGAAAACATAACTGATTTGAAGCACAGAATAAAACTGCTTGATAAAACAACTTCATTAAAGAGTGCAAGTTGCATTTGTAGTCAGCAGAGCTGATTCTTTTGTGTGGTCATGCACTGGAATATTTTGAAACAAATTAAATTCCTTTTCTGTACTTAGCTTTTAGTATCTTTGAAAACAAGACGACTGGGCTTTTGTGTTCACATAAGCTTGTTGTTAGTTGAATAATCTAGAAAAACTGTGTTTAGCTGAAGGAAGTGGCAGTTACCTAATACTGTTTTTCTACTTAAGTATCCCAAGATAATTGTAAGTAGCAAACATTTAGAGTTCAAAGAATTTTTAAAATTGAAAAACAGACGCCTAGTTGTAGTAAATCTGGATTTAGACTAGATTTTCATAACTCATATTGCATTTTAATTGCACCTTTTATAATGTTAAACCATCATTTTTTTTAGCCCACTTAAACCACTTCAAAAATTGCCCATCCTGTTGCATCTGGTTTATTGACTGTGTATCTGAGCTTACTGCACAGCAATTGCCAGAGCAACAGTCCATAATGGTTCCCAGGCCTGCAAAGCTGGATGTGAGCTCTGGGGGAGGAAAATTTGCAGCATCAGCTTGTTTTTTTGGTGTGTGATTTTTCACTGCAGCTTTCCGAGCCCAGCAAGGAGAGGTGATGAGGATGGCTTGTCGTCTGGACCCTCGAACTGGCTTCCAAATGGCTGGAGAATGGCTGAAGTACCAGCTCACAGCTCCTGTTGATCCTGGACCCATGAACTGTAGGTTACCTGAAAAAAAGTAGGGATATGGGATTTGTAGAAACTTCTTGGCCTTTTTTTTTCGTTGATATTTTTGGTTTTTCTTAAGAGAGGGCCAAGACTCCACACCAGATTTTCAGGCTTTTAAGATCTTTGTAAGTTAAAAGTAAAATCAAGTCAAACCCGCCTCTCCCCTAATTTAACCCTTTACAGTCTATGTATGGAATAGCTAATGTAAAGCCCCTGGCTTCTCGTTTCCTTTCCCCAAATCTCTTTGCAGAAAAGATACAGCTATCCCTCTGGTACAGTTTTACAATTATTTGGGCCATTTTGTCTCTGTAACATATTGATTGTTTTTGTTAGGGAAGCTGTGCCTGTCTGGCAAATCTGTGTGTCACTCACCTTGCTTTTCTCCTGTGAAGGCAGGCCACTTGGTGCTCTGCACAGTCACACCGAGGGCAGTCTTGCCTCTAGTACTGAAACTTGGCATATGGACTCCCTCCTTTTCCTTTCTGTGGTTTGTCGTTGTTGCTCCGTGTGGTATCTCCAAGGTCAGACTTATGTCTCGGGAGCCTTCACTTGAATGAAGCAAATGACATGGGAGTATGTTAATTGCTTCCCGTGCATCTCTGCAAGGCATCTGCAGGGAGAGCTGTGTGGATAAAATACTTGAGTGCTAGGATGTTACAGTGCAGGAGCTCATCAGGCTGCCATTGAGGAGCATGGTGCGAGCTCCAGTGTTCTCTTCATTTCAGCTAAGACTGGCGAAGGTCTCTGCTCCATCTTTTCCCCATCCTTTGTGCAGTGGGATGCCATGACCTTCTTCTCGGAGAGCATCATCAGCCAGATGTTTCGAACCATGGATAAAGATGTATGTGTAGCTGCTGTTTTTCCCTACTCTCCTGGCTTGTTCTGGGTTGACAGAAGTGGGTTTTCTCAGCCATGTTGTTCTTGAAAAGTTTGTAGCAACTGGTTGTAGTAACTCCATGGGAAAACCAAGTTTGTTTCGTGAGCCATTCTCATGAGGATCCTTCTTTAGATGAGACTAAACTCAAACTGGCCTACTCTCAGGCGTGTCTTGATTCTGGACACTATGCCAGGAGAAGTCACAGGAGAGTTCTCAGGTGACATCCCTTGACATAGCGCTTTGCTACAGGAGAATTGCTTAAGGAGTTTATTCTTTTTAATTTTCCCTTGATTAGATTTTTTCAACCTTTTTTTTTTTTTTTAACATTTAACTAAATGAGAGAAACTCGATCCCAGGGAGTAGGATCAGAAGCATTTTCTTTCTGCTTTTTGTTCAACAGGTGAATCAGAAGGAAAGAGTTTTTTTCTCAGTCTGATGTAGACTGACTTGGGGGTTTTTTATTAGATTAGGCTGCACTTACAGTTTATCAGTCTAATCACGGTAGAATAATTATATGGGTCAATACAGTTAGTTAAGCATAGAATCTTTTGGACAGAGTCAAGAGGAGAATTGGGAGCCAAAGAGAGAGGACATTTTCGTTTCCCGGAGGTGCAAGCAATAGTATGGGGACTAGAGACTGATGTCTCAAGACTGCCCTAGCAGCAATGGCAATGCTGCTGTCTTTCTTCCCTCAGCAAGTGCAGGTAGCACACAGTTAAACTGAGTTTTCTGCTGCCTTTCTTTCTGCTTTGAGAACAGCTGTGTCCAGCTGAGAGGCCTGATAGGGCAGCAGCAGCTGCACGGCCTAGCTCTAGGTGTTGTAGGAAGTGTGCTGCAGGCTGAAGTACTGAGTGTTGCCTCCCTTTTTCTTTCCTTCTTCTTTCTTTTTGCTGCCTTTGCAGGAAATCCCAGTCAATGATGGCATAGAGCTGCTGCAGCTTGTCCTTAATTTTGAAACAAAAGATCCTCTCATCCTGTCCTGTGTGCTCACCAATGTCTCTGCTCTCTTTCCATTTGTCACTTACCGACCGGAATACCTACCCCAAGTACTTTCCAAGGTAGGTGCATACAAAGCATGCTAAAATGGGCCTTTTGTGGTGCAGCACTCCAATACTAAACTGCGGGAGTTAATACTATTGGTGTTACTGTCAGGGAAGGACTATCTTTCATGTCAAAGATGAGAAAAACCAAAACTGAGGCTTTTTCAAGAGCAATAATGTCAAATAACCCAAATTTTGCAGTTCTTAACCTTAGATCTTAAAGTGCATGCTCTGGCCAGTAAACACCATGTTTTATTTCAGGGCTTCATTGTATTGATGATTCATCTTTCACTTAGTCTGGGGTTCTTTACTGACTTTAATGAAATCGAGCTATAATCTGATGATCTATTTCTTGAGCTCAGACACATGTGCTAGATACTAACAAATTATGTGAATTTTTGTGGTTTTCCTCCCTTTTCTTACAGCTGTTTGCTTCAGTTACCTTTGAAGTTACAGAAGAAAGTAAGGTACGTCTGAATTACCTGCTAATGAGCTGTAACACCTGGATCAAATCATATTCTACTGGAAAGCGTGCTGAGTCTGAAGACTCTGCTTACTAGGTTTCTCGAGTATAGTTCTACTCCTGGAAAAGCTGGGGAGTCTAGATATTACTGATCTCTTTGTGGTTGACACAGCCTACTAAGCTTTGGCTCACAAGCTTAGAAGGCCACAGGCATGGTGTAAGGCCAGGGCACTTAGTTCCCCAGTTAATGCTGGCTTTCCTGAGAGTGGAATCCCTTTAGTAGCTGTGTGTATTCTACAGTGTTGGTATACATGGCTCTGAAGGATGGCTGTAAAACTGCCAGCTACCTAGGGAGTGCTTGGAGTCTTAAAATAGTAAGAGCCATGGCATCCTCACTCCTGAAGTACAGCTTGTTTGAAAATGGACATCTTGAGTTGGCTATCGCTTGGCAGAGGAAATTTGATTGCTTCATGATTGTTTGGGGGGAGGGGAGGAGGCATAGAAATGTTTTTTTCATCTGTGCTCAGCAGTGGAGAAAACGACATGTAATGCGTATGTCTCTTGAAGATACCCTGAACTTGTCTGAACTCCTGTTTTGTCACATTGATGTTTGGTATGTCTGTCCAGGCTCCTAGAACTCGAGCAGTGAAGAATGTGAGAAGGCATGCATGCTCCTCAATCATAAAGATGTGTCGGGATTACCCTCAGCTTGTCCTGGTATGTAAATGCAACTCTGTCATGAAGAGTCTTGCCTCAATTTCAGTTGGATTTTGTGGGATCTTGCCTACAGTCTCGCTTTTCATGCAAGAAACATTCCTGCTGCACAGATGACAGTGTTTTATTCCCTGTACCTCCCTTCTTCCCCCCTGAAAAATTTTCTGCCTGAAGAGTTGAATTGTAAAGTGATGAGTTAAATGTAAAAGGGATCAGAAGGAGGATACAAGCGGCACTGCATTGGTTTTATAGGAATGATCACCGAATTTCCATGTTGTCACCTGTGGTAGTCTCAGTTGATTCACTAGCTGAAGACACTAGCATGACTAGTCACTAGACTTTCTTCTGTTACTTATCAGAATGTAGGAAGAAGAGGAGAGTATTTGTTTTCTGGATTGGTTTGAGGAGATTAAAATTGACAAACACATTTAAAATCCATAAACCGTGTTTTGTTTGTTTTGCTGAACTAAACAACCCTCATGCAGCACGCCTAGCTCTAAACTCCTTTGTTTAGAGGTGTTTCTGTGGAGGGTACTCTAGGATTATGGGAGCACTGTAGGACATTGCTAGTTTAAACAAAGACATTTTTAAAGAATGCTAATTAAGGTAGTTTAGAGGTTCCAGTCTGCATTTTGCAATAAGATGCTAAGAACTAATGGGTTGGTCTTTGTTCTGCTTTATTGGTCCTTGAGCTGTAGCTCTCTCTTTCCCATGGCCAGCCAGACATCCTCATTGGAAGAGCCAGAGCTGCTCCAAAAGATGTTCAGAGGACTTGGCTAAAGAGGGCATGATGGCTAATGCTTATACAAAGTTATAGGTAGATGTGTTTGCAACTAGAGATGGTAGGAAAGAAACTCAAGAATTCCTGTGGAGATAGTAGTATCCATAAGAATTGTTACTTACCTCATCATGAGCAAAGAGGTGGAAGAGTCTCAAGTCTAGCCGAAGAAGCAAGGTACTTTCTGTGAGCAAGTAAAAGCACCAGAACTATTTTGAGGTGTGACACTGCTATAAGGGATATGACTTCCTAGAGAGAGATTTCCTCTTCCTATTTTAGCCATGCTAGAGAGCAAAAGTAAACTGGATTCAGGATAATGTTAGAAAGGTGGGGGGAAATAGAACTTCTCTTAGACTGAACATTCAGAGAAACACCAGTCCGAGGAAGAGATGGCTATGTAGAGAAAAGGTAGCAGACATGCTCTTCCAGCTGTACTTCCTCTGCTTCCCCCAGTCACTCTCCTCCATACCAAATGCATGATGCTCTTCTACTTTTATGTGTTTTCTAGCCAAACTTTGAGATGTTGTACAACCACGTGAAGCAGCTGCTCTCCAATGAGCTACTTCTGACACAGATGGAGAAATGTGCTCTTATGGAGGCCCTTGTCCTCATCAGCAACCAGTTTAAGGACTATGAGCGACAGAAGGCTTTCCTGGAGGAGCTCATGGCTCCTGTTGCTGGCTTATGGCTCTCCCCAGAGATGCAGAGGTATGGGCTGTTTTTCTGAGCTTTGAGCTGTAGGTGTTGCAAAGGCATTGTTGTGGCCAGTAAGGGAACACACAAAGCAAATGAGGGTGGTAGGGTGCCTCATGACTTCCTATTCTCTGAGCAGTCATTGTGGTAATAGCTTTCCTGCAGTTCAGAAACTGCCAACAGTCTAATTGCTGGGTAAGACTTGTTTAAGGTAATGGAGGAATATTCCCCAGCATGCTCAAAGCATTTGCAGAAAATGAGAAATAAAACATGTCTTAGCTCATCCCCAGGACAAGGTATGAAGCTGAGCTCTCCTTACTAAAGCTGAAGTATCCTGCAACCCTGGGTAGCTGGGCATGCTCAAGAGTTTTCGCAGCAGGGCTCTCTTCATAAGAGGTTCAGAGGTTTCTGGTCCTCACAGCCAAAGAGAACTGGAGATGTTTGGAGAGTGTACACATCTCTGGTGCTTTTTAATCATGTCCCTACATACAGCATGGAGCACTAGCTAGTCTCTGTAGCCTGCTCTGTGTTTGTTTAGATGTTTATTGCCAGTGCAAAGCTCTGCTCAAGTTTCTTGGTACAAACAGTAATCCCCATTGCTGTCTTTTGCTGCTGCCAGAGTCCTCTCAGATCCTGAAGCCTTTATCTCCTATGTGGGTGCAGACAACAAAACTGCTGATCCAGTCTTGGAAGACCCCAGTGGCCTGAACCGCTCTAGAGTGAGTATCATTGTCAGGAGAGATGTAATTGTTAGTGAGAAGAGATTTGCCTCCTCCATCCCGCATTTCTGTTGTGATTCCACACAAGGTCTCCTGATCATCTACATTTAGAGTGCAGATCAGTAGGTTTTTCAGATTGCAGAATAACAGGCTGACTTTTGCTCTTTGAGCATGTAGGCTATGCAAATCCAGATTATTCATCAGAATGAAGCACACTGCCCCCTACTCTTTCCATAGCAGAGTTTGGTTTTGGAGAAGCAATGGGTTTACGTGATTTGTGGAAACACGGTGCAGGGAATTGTGCTTTTTGAGCCAGGCACAATGGAAAACGTGCTGAGGCTGCAGCATGGAATATAATTCTGTCTCAGGAGATTCATGATGTTCGTGGAAAGTCTTCACTTGGACAGACTGCAAACAGAGTTGCTGTGTTTAAGTCTGTAGAAGACACTGAAATGCAGCCCACAGAGCTGTGCTTGTCACCTGGGGCTAATGCAGTTGGACCACTGTCCCCATGGATCTCTGCATCCATCCATGAAGAAGATGAGGAACTGACGATGTAGACCCTTTCTTCAGAGGGCACCCTACCTGGCTGCTTGCATACTTGTGAGACTGTATGCATTGATGCTTTGTCTGGTAGTGAATTCCTAGGCTGTCCTGCCATGGCCAGGGCTCTCAGAAGATGATGAAATGTAGCATGATCATTTGCTCCATTTTCTTGGCAGCAAACCCACCAGATTTTCTTTCTACCACAAAGTTAGGCTCCCTGTAGAGCATTCCCTTTGAGATGGGGTGATGATGGGTTTCTCTGACAGCCTCTTTATTCAGGCTGTGCTCTGGCTAAGAAATGCTTTCTCCTCCTCTCTTGCTGCAGATAAGCTTTTGTGTGTCCACAATTCTGGGAGTTGTGAAGCGAGCTCGCTGGCCTGCTGCTATTGAAGAGGCGAAAGCTGGAGGATTCTTCTTGGGATACCTGCCCAGCGGAACTCCAATCTACCGTAACCCCTGCACGGAGCAGGTCCTGAAGCTTTTTGACAATTTACTTGCTCTCATAAGGTGGGTCAAGTTGACTTGAAATCATTTATGTTGTCTTACCAATCTCTGAAAGCCACACTGTGATAAATACATGGAATGCTCAGAGCATGTTTGCCCAGAGAAGCCAGTGGGAACACAGGCTGGTGCAGGTGCCCAAGTACCGTTCCTGACTGTTCACAGTGGGGAATGGCACTGGGGAAACTGGAGCCTTCTGAATGTCCATTGGCTTTGCCTTCAAGAGTCCATCAGAGCCAGTGGGAGCTTGGGCTGGGGTTGCCTCCCCCACCTCCACTGCTATAAATCTGCCATCCACTTAATGATTTCTCGACTAACATCTCTGCTCTGCCCTCAGCCCCTACAAGGCCACCTCTCCGGTCAGCACCAGGGCAGTCCCAGCTCTCATCGCATCCTGTTTGCGTTGTTCTCTCTTCAGTGTTAAATTAAGCTGGTCTTGCTGAACATGAACAGCAGCCTCCTGAAGCACTGTCTGCTACAGAAATCAGTGGATGCATACTCTCAGGCTGTTGCTACTGTGCAGTGCCTCTCTGCGTGTCACTGGTGTTGTGTAGATTTGGGGCAGCCAGAGGAGGGAGCAAGAGAAGGCAGAAAAGGGAAATCCTGAATAACACAGTTCCCAGAACTATGAAGGAGGAATCTATCTCAGTGTAACTCCTGACACTGGGATTTTGCCAGACCTATGGAACTATTTTGTGCGATAACTCTACATGTTACATACTTGAAAACTTGAGGCAATGGCCTGTTGGGAAAGAGCATTTTCTGATCAACTTAGATTTTTCATCTCTCAGGTCAGGGAGGAAAGGGACCCTGTTACTTGAGCTCTGTCTAGTCAGGTATGTTTGGTAGTCACTGAGCTCAGGAATGTGCTGTTTCCAGTGAGGAGCAACGTGCTGGACTGGTAGGACAGGCACGTGTTGTCTTGGCCCACCTGAGTGGTGTTTCTCATCACTAAGCTCTGTGTACCACTCTGTGTGGTACTTTGGCCAGTGAGCAGATACAGCTGCAGAGTAGTCCTTGAAGTGTTTTTGCCTTTTATTCTGAAAGGCTGAAGATCCTATGATGAAATTCTGGGAGAGCTTAGGTAGAGCTGCCTGAGTAGAGGTAGCCTCATGCCATTTCTTCCAGGGCCTGCAATGTGTCATATTGTGTGAGACCAACTAAACCAATGCCCAAGATCTGAACAGGCTGCAGCAGACAGACATTTTGCTCATGCAATCACTGTTCTTGCCAGAACTTAAGCATTAGTAAAAACACTTGGAATCTCTGTTACAAGCAGCTTAGGAAACTGTCATCCAACTTTTATCACTGCTTGTGGAGCAGCAGAAACTCTGTGCCTACCTGTTTACCACCTCCAAGAATACACATGAGTTATGTTCTCCAGCCCCTCCCCATCCACATAAAGGAAGAGGCTCCCTGCAAGTTTGGGGTACTTGTGAGGCAATGCATCCGTGTTGTTCAAGCATCTCACCTGCAGGCCAGAATATTTTCTGACTATGTGGTAGTAACATACACAGAGCAGCCTGTACTTCGCTCAGACGTATCCAGGCTTTTCTTAAGTCTGGATGCTTCAACAGGAACCAATGAATGATGTGTTATGAGCAGTAGATCTTCATATTTTTCTATCACTACTGCTGCCTATAGAGGCCTCTTTGTATGACAACTGCAAGCTCATAGTTGTTCAGTGCAAATGTTGATGACACGTCTTTTGGAAATGTTGGATCTTGTGCTATGGAGCTCCTGCTGTGTTGTTTGCTGACTGTAGATGCCTTTTCCATGTACTGCTTCCTCAGGCCCTCTTTAATGTGGATAACAAAGGAGAATATGGAATCTGTAGCAGCCTGTCACCAGGCAGGAAGTATAGGGATATGAGGAAGGCTGGCTGGCAGGATTGAGGATGCCTTCAGGGACATAGTTGCTTTACTCCTTGGGGATAGATGCTTCTCTTGGATCTGTGCCATTAGGCAGCTCTCCATAGGGATAAGCAGTGTCCAGTGTTGCTTATGTGGGACAGATGTGGAAGTCCTTGGAGACTATGTTGGTTTCTGTGTGAGCAGACCTCAAGTAGCAGCAGCAGGGTCCTGCTGAGCAGCTGATCTGAGCACCAAGTCAGGCACCAGTGAGAAAAAAAGGGCATTTTGCAGGCTGAGCAGGTGGGTCTGCTGCTCTCTGGGTAGTGTGTGGCATTCTTCTGCTGTGTTAGCAGGCAGAAGCAGTGAAAACCATTAAGCCACTGGGCTTTTGCTGAGTGGTAAATACCTTGAATGTAAGTCATGGATGAGACCAAAGGACTGAGGAGAATGACAGAGTCCAGGTAGCAAGACAAAATAAGGTAGTTTTGAGTGGCATCTGTTTGTGCCTACCTTGATTTGTCTCTATAGCTGTATGTACTAAAATATTTTGAGGTTGTTTTGTTAATCTCTGATAGTAGGTTTCAGAGTGATGATTCTTCTGTCCTCTGTGGCACCTTTCTTCATCTAGGTGTTTTCTGGCTTCTGGTTTAAAATGTTCACTCCTGAATTTAAACCCAAATCATGCTTTTCGGCCATTTTTTAGAAAAAGGTGCATCTCTGCAGTCAGTAGCTGCATGAACTGATTGGTGCAGCGCCTTTGTTGTGCTGGGATTTGCTCCTGTTTTGTTACGAATGGACTGGTTAGGCTCAGCAAATGTTTTGCATAGACAAAGACTTTTTTGGAACTCCTGATGGGGAGATGCTGACATTACCAAATGAAAGAATTCTTGGATAGACATGGATGCTGTAGGCATTTTCACTGTATATGGCTTCAGCTTTGGAAAAAGATTCTTTAGTCATGGACTGTCCTAAAGGTTGCATCTTGTGGTCTTCAAGCTCATCTCTCTAGGCATCAAAGGCTCTTCCTAGCAGAGCTGTGACCATCACTGAAAATCCCCCAAGTCCTGCCATATCCTTTGCTTATCTTTTCTAAAGCATAAATGTCTCTTGAATTTTGTTGTTCCATGTTCTCCTGTGTGTGGGATGCCCAGGAGTGCAGAGAGTCTCACCTGGAACATGCCTAGGGCTACATCATCCTGGATAAGGGCTGTTGGATGCTTTTTTAACTCCCATGGGAAGCAGCTGGTTGGCCATTTTCCCTCCATTACCACTGGGAACTTGCTGAAGTATTAAGGGCCTGTGAGTGAATATCTGCCCTCTCAACTTGAGAAAATGCTTCAAGGACTCTGAAACAACTAAGGACCGTGACCACTCCTTTAAGATAAGACTGACTGGCCCATCCTGCTGGAGTTAGTGCAGTGAGATTTCAAGGTTTCACCACTACAGTCCCACAGTCCCTCAGTTTGTCCTGCTGCCTTTCTGCTCAGCATGAGGCAAATCAGCATTGGCATGGAGCGGGCAGGAGACATACAAGAGATTATTTTGGTAGCCACGTTTCAGGATAGCCTCAAGGAGAAATGCACAGTTTTTTGAGTCGGTGGAACAACATTTAGTGGAAGCTGGGTCGTTCCCTGGCCCCTCTTGGCAGAGCAGTCAGCTTGTGCCCCTTTGAGGCCTGTTGCATGGTGTTAGGTCCAGCCCAGAATGAGAGTATGAGTCGTGAAGAAGCCGTTGTGTAGCTCTTTCTTATGAAGCTTATATACTTGCCTTCCTCACGTCCAGTGAGCAGGGAAGTATTTAACACTTGCAGAGAGAAACAGGATAGTTGCTGTTTTGGAGCCAACTTGGGCTTTCTGCAAACGCAGGCAGACATCACTGCATCGGGGTTGCCAGGATTATGAACATAGACCTTAAAAAAAAATTAAAAACCGATCATTAATACATGAGTGAAAGCTGAGACTGGAGAACATACTGAGGTCTGTCCACGCTCCCTTCCCCCAGCCATTCCCATGTACCCCCCTGCTTTGGGAAACGCTGCTCGAGGGGGAGATACTGAGTTGCCCTTGATCACCTCTAGCAGCAGGTACAATGGCATTGCAGTTTTGGAGGAGGCTGCAGGATTTGTGCTGTGTGCAGCTGGCGACACCCACAGTGGAGGTCTGAGGTCTCAAAGGAGAGAGGTAGGTGAGAGAGACACCCCCTGCCGAGTCCAGCTCTGAGTGTCAGTGCCCTGGCTAAGAGGGGGACCCATTTTGGCCTGGATGGCAAGAACCAGCCACCCATGGCTGAATTGGTGTCCCTTGTGGGAGAGCTGACTGGCTGCCTCCTGATCATGCGGAATTGTTCGCAGCTGGATTTGTTGTCCGGGGGGCACATGCATTTGCCACGAGTAACATCTGATCAGACTGATGTTCTCACCAGAGTCCCTCCAGTGCCACCTGCCATTCTGGGGCCTGTGACCCATCCCTGAGGGGCAGTGTGTGTATTTTGGAGCTGAAAGAGCCCTTCCCTCTGAAGGGGCCTTAGGTGTGGAAGATCTTTTGAGATGTCTTGTCAGTTTTAAAAATACATTCTCTGGTCCCTTTGGCCAAGCTAATAACCTGTTCCCAGCATCAACTGGAGAATTGCTGGGAGTTTTTACTGTCAGTGCTTGCAGTGGGTGGGACCAGCTGAAGTAAGTGGAAGGGGCAGCCAGGAGATTCAGGACATGAGGTGGAGTCACTCCATGTCTCTGTCGGGTCAGCTTCCCCAATATTTTTGCAGGTGGGGAAGGGGGATCCCATGCACACGTGCTTGGTCTCACCTTCCTCATCATCTGCCTCAGAAGAGCTGTCCACAAGCTGAAGGAGAGGATCGCACTGTCGAGGGCAAAAAGGGGTTCACTTACATGAGTATAAACCAAGTGCTCTTCTGTTTCAGGACTCACAACAATCTCTACATGCCAGAGATAATGGCTAGGCTGGGGGATACGTTTGCAAAGGCCTTGGACATGCTGGAGGTGGAGAAGAATGCCATTCTGGGTAAGAGGCTTCTCTTCAGGAGGAATGTGTGGATGGACTCTTAGAGGTATTTGAGTTAGTGGTCCATCCATAGCAGTGGAAGTGAAAATGGGCTGGAGAGACGTTTTTTTCATGGTATTTGCAGCTCGTGTGTGATTTGAGCCTGCTGAAATTAAGAAGTTATTGGTCTCAGATTAATTGATTTCTGCTGCATGAAAATGAAGGGTACCCTACCAAACTGCTTATCTCAGCTGGGTGGTGGTCTCTGCAACATAGCATTTCAGGCTGCGGAGCCTGGGGGGGTGCTGTAATTGTCTGCCTTTGAGCAGAATTAGTACTCAGCAGGAGCCCTGAATGCTGGTGTAAAGACCTGTCCTTGAGGGCAAGAGCTAAATTGTGCAGTATGGCCCTGTCATTTGTTTGGAATCATCTTGAAACAGGTTTGAGCTTGTGAATATGGAATAATTTCTAGCCAAGTAGAAGTGAGTGGGTGGCCTTGTGGATAAAGTGTGAATCATGACTTTGGAAACTGAGGTTTAATTTTGGGTCCTGACAAATAGTGAAATACTTTGGGGAAGCTGCTTTGTCTTTCTTACCTCCATTTTATATCTGTAAAATGAGGACATGCTTCCTTTACCTGTTTTGTGTGACCTATAAACTCTGTGAACACCTGCACATAAAGCAGCAGGGTCTTGATCTCTGCTCTAAACTTTTTAATGTCATAGTTCAACAGTAGCTTGTGTCCTGACAGGGAATTCAAACCTGAAGGGATGAGCTATTAGAGGAGCTGCACAGCTGTCAGCTTTGCTGCTGACTGGGTTCTGATAGCTCAAGTAAGTTTTACTGTGGAGAAACGAGGCAGCTGTAACAACCTCAGTGGAAGCACCTCTGCTCTGGGTACAACCAGGCTGAACTCGTCTGACCTCTGAGGGGAGGTTCTGACCCAGGGTTGCTGCACCGCTTCCCATTTGGATACATGTACTTGCCAGGATCTTCTTTTGCTGCTGTCAAGCTGGCTGGGGCCTCCCCAGTGTGTCCTGAAGGTGCAGCTGTGCTCTCTCATTGATGTAACTGAAGGTTATTCTTTCCCACAGGTCTTCCTCAGCCTTTGCTGGAGCTTTATGACTCTCCTGTTTACAAAACAGTCTTAGAAAGGATGCAGGGCTTCTTTTGTACCCTCTACGACAACTGGTAAGACCACCAGCTCTCTCACATACCATTCAACACTGCACAGCTGGAGCAGTAGGCTGTTGCTGGGGCTGACTTCTTTTAAAGTTTAGACTTTTGATGTGAACTGTATCCAAGTAGAAGCTGCAGTGGTAGAATATATTCAGTGGTTATAATCTACCATTTACATATGGAACAGTCTCTGGAAAAAAGTGCCTCAAAATGTGGTTTTTAGCTTTTTAGCTCTTCCTGCAATTAGGTAGTTGGATTGGAGTACTTACCTGATACCCTGATCTAGTTTGTCTCTTCTGCCATTTCTAATTACATGCTGGGATACATCAGCACTTGAAAGTACCTTGTGATGCTTCAATGCTGAATTTGTTGTCCCTCTGCAGGTATCCCAGTAAAGAAGAGAGATGGTGCTAAAGTTCTCTATAGTGTTTGTTTAAGAATTAAGGGCAACAATCTGATCTCAAGGTGATAGTACTTGTAGCCTTTACAGGCCAGAGACATGGTACCTGTTATCTAGCAGACTTGCAACTAACTTGTTTTTTTGTTGAAGTTTTCACATCCTGGGAAATGCAGGCCCCTCCATGCAGCAGGATTTCTACACTGTTGAGGGTCTCGCCACCCAGCTCCTTAGCTCTGCTTTCAACAACCTCAACAACATTCCCGATTACAGACTGCGTCCCATGCTCCGTATCCTTCCGTTACTGCCTCAGGCCAGCTAGGGAGGCTTTGAACACATAAACTAGAAGGAAACCTGCATCGTTTTCAGTATGGCTGAGACAAAGAAGTGTGATTGAGGAGGTAAAAAAGCAGGGACATACCTGGTGTGGATGAGGTGTGAGCCCAAGAGGGCACGAGCAGAAACAGCAGTGCTTGGGGTCAGAAACAATAAATGCAAAGGATTTACGTGGTTCTGGAGGCACTGTGAGAGGTGGGTGGTGCCTTCTGGGGGCCAAGGAGGCTTGGGTAATGAGGATCTTGGCAGTAAGGTGTGCTTGTGTGGGAAATCATGTGGGTTTCCCAACCCAGTTTCCAGGGCTGGACATTCAGTCACACAGCTAGGAAATGGGTGTTAAGCACCCTCAGATTTCTCAGTTGAACTGTCGGGGGAAGGATCTGAATACCTCATGGTCTTGCTGTATAGAGATGTCACTTCTTAATTAAAGGCTGTGAGAAGATGGGCTTTGAGGTGTCTGTCCCTTGGCCTCCCAGTGAAATGGGCTCGTTTGGGTAGTGTGCTGCAGTCATCCCTAGCAGCTGGCCTTATTGCCTGGATCTCTTCCTTAACTGGTCTGTGCAGGTGTGTTTGTGAAGCCCTTGGTACTTTCCTGCCCTTCAGAATACTACGAAACCCTTGTCTGTCCCATGCTGGGACCACTCTTTACCTATCTGCACATGGTAAGAAAACTTGTTTGATGCCTGTTTCTTGACAGCCCAGATTCCCTGTAAGCAGCTGACAGCAGTTGTGAGAATGTCTGTCTCTACAGAGACAGAAGAGATGAGGGCAGAGCCTCGATGCTTAATGATTTTGAAAATATTTAGGGGGAGTTTTTGGGATGTGTTAAACTCTGGCTGTTGCACAGCACCCCTTGCTGTGAATTCAAACCCATGGACTTTAGCTCCTCGACCTGCAGCCATGAGAATTTTGGTAGTTTTTTTTTGCCTGTGTCCTCCCATTCTCCTGACAGCTCATTCACATTCCTGCAGCCAGCACAGTTGGTAGCAGTTCTTCTGCCATTCAAAATGGGTCTTGGCATGAAATCTGTGTTTAAAGCTCTTGTGCTTCTGTCAGCAGCTATCACTTGTGTCTCCTTGCATTGTGTCCAGCGTGGCTCCTTAAGACGGTATTAATTCTTTCCTTTTGTCTTGAACAGAGGTTATCCCAGAAATGGCAGGTGATCAGTCAGCGAACCATGCTCTGGTAAGATTCCACCCTTAGGTACAAAGGGGGAAATGGGGAATGGGATGGAGGTTTGGTCTTTTATGTGGGCCTTTGCCCAAGAACAGCCCTGCCAGCAGAGGCTCATTCCCTGTGTTTGGGCTGAGGGGATACTTTAAGACATCGGCTCCTTTCAAACTAAAAACTTTTCTCCTCAGTGAGGATGATGCTGCAGATGACAACCCTGAGTCTCAGGAGATGCTTGAGGAACAGCTGGTCAGGCTGCTGACCCGAGAAGTCATGGATCTAGTCAGTAAGTGAAATCAAGCTAGATTCCCTGGGATATTTGGGAAGTTTTCCCTGGAGAAGACAATGGGAATTCCCAATATGCAGTAAAACTTAGCTATAATGGTCAGTAGTATCTAATATAGTCCTTAGAAGACTGGTGTGAGACAGTTAGCCCTGTCAAAATCTTAGCTTAAACCTAATAAGAAATTATTAAAAACCTTCAGAAGAGAGTTTTTTCCTTTTGTTTTGTTAGCTTTTAGGGGTCCGTGGTTTTGGCACTGCCCCTTAGAAGACCAGTCCTTTGGAATTTGGTTCTCCCTTTCTGTGCTCTGGAACCCAGTATGGGACATGGATTTGTGGACAACCCAAGTGTAGAGCAGTTTTGTTTCTGGCAATTGCCATGTCTCTAACCAGACAGAGGGAATAGTCCCTCCCCCAGAGCTGTCTCCCTTCTTTGTGTTCCATTTCTCCAACATTTTTTTGTCAGCATGGCTTTGAGCAAAGAGGCTGGTAAAATTGATTCCACATAGAGAGTACAGATCATCAGTCTTCTATCTCCTTTCTTGATTGGCCTTTTTGCCTTAAAATGGTGTTCTTCTCAGGTTATAGACCTCAAATGGTTTTGCACGTTCCTGGTTCTCAGTACTTTAAAACAGCCACTGTGGAGCAGGTTCCACTGGGGGAAGATGCTGTGGGTGGAGTGTTACAGCCTTCCAGGGAGTGCAGTATTTGGCTTTTATACTGGACTTCCTGATTCTTCAGACTCTGTGTAACAGCTGGGGGAGCTTGAAGCAGCTGTGAGCCCATCAGTCTGTAGGATTGTCTCTGCATGTTCTGAAATAGCATCTTCCCTTTTCTGCTTCTCTGACCTGCAACTGTTTTTGCAGCTGTTTGCTGTGTTTCTAAGAAAAATGTTGAACATAACACTACTGCTGCTGTAGATGGAGACGGTGAGTAAATGCCTACCTTTGCCTTTCCTGCCCTTGGTGTACACAAGCACTTTTCCTATTTCTTGAGGGAGAGGCTTGCTTTTTGCTGGAAGTTCTGCATGAGGGGTATAGGTTTGGTAAGAAGCCTTCAGCTTTGTCCTGCCCAGTGTGCCCGGGGGCCACAGAAAACCCCAGTCTAGCCTAGAAACAAATGTGCTGTAGGGTTCACAGGTTGGATCAGCTGATTCTTTAAGTTCTGAGAAGAACTGAGGAGAAGAGGGGGATGTGCAGTCTTCCCAAGAGCTGAAGGTAGCTAGCTGGGCTCCCTTCCTGCCCCACCAGGGGTTGGGTGCTTTTTGCTTGAAAAGAGATGTTCTGGGCAAGCTTTGCCAGCATATTGATTCTGTGTGCTGTCTCCTGGCTCCCAGCTTAGTCCTTGAAGGCTCCCTGTTCTCCCTCAGTCCTTGGGAGGCTGTGTTCATAGTGCTGCCTTTGCTCTGCTCTGCAGATGACGAGGCCATGGCCACGGAGGTGACCCCCCCTGCCAGCGCAGAGCTCACTGAGCTTGGCAAGTGTCTGATGAAGCAAGAGGTAAGAGCCATGGTCTGACTTCTACCATTCTTTCTCTGCACTCTTTGTCATGCTTGTCTGTTGTGCAGCCAAGCATTGCTGCAGAGATCGAGGCTGCTGGAGCATTCCCAGTATTATATTCATCTCTTGGGAACATGGCATGGCTTTTAAGGGCCTTGCAGAAGCCACAAAGCAAATGAGGATTGGGATCCAGTACAACACACAAACTACAGAGTTTCAGCCCTTCTGGGGAAGAGAGCTCTGAGCATTCACCTCCCAGGGTGCTCCCTGGCTCTGCCTTCATCCTGGGCTCCAGTCTTCATGCGGAAGAACTTTATCCAGAAGCATTTTGTTTCTTTTTTATTTCTATGAAATCTGCCTGAGCTGATACAGGAGCCACAGTGTTAACACCATCCACTTTACAGAGTACCCTCATCCCGATGCCTCTCTACTCTGCTGTGGATACCTCCTAATCTCTTGCAGAAGCTATTGCAGTGACTTGGGAGTAGCAGCTGACAGGAGTCCATGAACACTCTGGGGCCTTTCCCAGGGAGATGAAGGGAGGAGCAGGTGTGCTTGACATTGGTCCCTCATGGTTATGATGGTGCACACCGGGTGCCTTTGAGCACCTTCAGAATGCAGGATTCTCAGAAGATAGCCCTTAGGAGCTCTTGCAGGGTGTCTGGATTGCTTCTTGGCTCCTTCTGGTTTGAACACTGGAAGTGGGAAATAGTTCCTCTGACTGGTCCTCTCTGACTCCTTTTCAGGATGTTTGCACTGCAGTGCTGATCACTGCCTACACATCCCTCTCCTGGAAGGACACCTTGTCCTGCCAAAGAACCACAGCACAGCTTTGCTGGCCACTGCTTAAACAGGTACCTCTGGGAGGAAGAAGGGGTTAGTTCTGACAGGGTTGGGAGATGAAGCTCTGGATGTTGTGAGAAGTGTGGCAACTTCACCCCTGGGCACCTTCTCCCTCAGGAAGACCGAGCTGTTGCAGAAATGCAGTCATGTATCGGTATCTTGCTCCGGTGCTGACAGTGCCTCTTCCCCAGGTGCTTCCAGGAAACCTCCTGCCTGATGCCGTGTCCTGGTTTTTCACAAGTGTGCTGAGGGGCTTACAGGTACACGGGCAGCACGATGGCTGCATGGCAGCTCTTGTCAACCTGGCTTTCCAGATCTACGAGGCCTTGGTGAGAAATCCTGTCCTTCATCTGAATGTGAGGTTGGCTGGGGTGTGGTGGAAAACTAATCCCATGCCTGCTTGGGTAGGGGCAGAGGAGCTAGTAGCCTGCCAAGCTGGGCAGGGCTGCTTGCCTAGCAGAGCCACGTTAATTGTACTTCTCCTCGCAGCGCCCTCGCTATGCTGAGCTGAAGGCAGTGATGGAGCAGATCCCAGATATCCAGCTGGACTCTCTAGAGCAGTTTGATTCAAAGCTCCTCAACCCAACACTGCAGAAGGTGGCAGACAAGCGCCGGAAGGATCACTTCAAGCGCCTCATCACAGGTTGCATTGGGGTAGGTGATGTCCTAGAGGACATCTGTTTCACACCTGTATCCTGCAGAAGTGATGGGGTGTCCTGCCTCTTGCCAGCCACCCCCCTTCCTACCCAGGAGGCTGTTGCAGCCTGCTCTTAGTGTTTGTCCTGTCTCTTCTTCACCCTGGAGGTACAGCAGGGATGGCAGCACAGACTGAGCAGCCCTCTAGCAATGGCCATTCACTGAGAGGCAGAGGGTACCCTGCACAAGGGAGCCCAAGGGAACAGGGTGATAAAACATTTGAATGAGGCTGGTGGGTCATCTCTAGGCTTTTGATGGTGGTGTTGGAACCTTTGGCAATGGATTAGGAGCTGGAGAGTGGTATGCTGGTGGTTACCTCAGTGCCCTGGCACTTAGGAAAGGCCAGGCCCGAGACTCTTCAAAATGCAAGCACATGGTCCAGGCCTAGGGGTTGCGCAGAACCTGGGGTCTGCTCTGATCTGCGAGCAGCCTGTCCCTGAGTGGGGGTATGAAGACAGTAATGACTGATGCCTGCCTGTCTGTCTGTCCTCTGCAGAAGCCCATTGGGGAGCAGTTCCGCAAGGAGGTTCACATCCGGAACCTTCCATCTCTCTTCAAAAAGGTGAAGCCATCATTGGAGACAGATGTGCTAGAAAACGAGGATGGAGAGGGCTTCAATGTACTCTTTGAAGCCTGAGCCTGGGATGCTGTAATCATCTCCTCCCCTACTTTATATTTTGTCTCCTCCTAGTAAGCACATTAGATTCTCCTCGTCACACCTACACAAGCATTCGTCTGAATAAAGCCCTTTATGGGTCCTGTCCCATCCTCCTCCCTACACTGGGATGGGACCTGCAGTGGCATTTGAACCAGTCTGTTAAACTTTTCCCCTGATTTCTTCTCCATTGGATGAGCCTTTTTAGACCTCTGCTTCTCTGCAAGGTGGGAGCTGAGCCTATAGACTCCATTAGGTAAAGCCTGGTCATCTTGTAGCCTTGGGTCACTCTTGCTCCACCTCTTCATCCCCTGGGGTTTAGAATTAATGCAAAAGGCAGAGTAGTGTGCCATGTGAAAAGGGGCTACCCTAATCTTCCTCTGGGTGCTAGTAGCCAGGCTTTGTAGGGAACACATTGGACACTCCTGTCACGTTTATCAGCACTTGTCCCTAGCGGACTGGTATTCTGATGAATCCGTTTCCCTCCAGGATGCTGAGCCTTGGGCTGAGGGCTGTGTGCCAGGAAGCCTAGCAGTGCTCTAGGATCTCTCGCGAGATCAGCCTTTCTAAGGTGCAACTGCTCTCTAGAAAGAGGCAGACACTGTCATACACATATATATACATATATATGTACAGATATGATCATACAGTTTGTTCTACCCAGAGCCAAAGGGAAGGCTTTTACTTTGTGCCAGCCTTTCTTGGACATCTCTCAGGGGGAGCAGGACAGATTATTTTTTTTAATTATTTTTTTTTTTCATTTTACCACACCCTCTAGACTAGAACTTGGCCAGTGCAGGGTACACAAAATCTGGACCAATACCTGAAGCACCTGCAATCCAAAAGGGATCTCCTCACCCTGTTGCAGTGGAGATGACAGTAGCCCCTAGTTTTACCCACTCTGGTACTTCTCAGAGAATTGCACGGTGGGGCAGGAGGGGTGAGCTTTACACTGCAGCTCACAGGGCGGAGCCAGGTCAGAAACTGGGTTTTAGCTGAGGTGGGACTCTATGAAGCCACTCCAGTCTGCAAAGCTGGTTCACACAGTCTATCCTAGTGTTAGCACAGGAGCTGGGAGAGTCTGTCCAGAGGTAGCAGGCAGTTTTGCCATCCAGGAGGCAGAACAAGTAATAAACTGTGGTAGGTGGAGAAGTGGTGTCTTAACATGGACAGACTGGACAAAAAAGCTGGAGTTGGGAGGTGTGGGAGTGCAGATAGGAAGAGCAGGCCTTGGGAATCGACTCACCCTCCTGTCTCTGCTGTTGCACCAGCACACCCTCCACATTCCTCCTGGCCTCAGACTTTAACCTCTGAGCTAACGTGGTTCCTGGCTCTAGCAAAGGCTGGGTGTATTTATTGTGTTGTGATATTTTTAACATTCTGTGACTTCATGCTAGACACAAGGGAGTTTTTTAAAATGGATTTTAAACCTTTTTTGTAGGAACGTTTAAATCCGAAGCTGTCTCTGAACTGGTTGTGTTACACCTCTGAATGTCAGTAAAGCTATTCCAGTTTCATACACGCAGTGTCATGTTTCATTTTTATTCTTTTGTCTGTTCAGTAAGATTTGAGGCCTCCGGTCTGCCCAGGCTGCCTGCCTAAGGATTGCTCTGCACTCCTTATTCTACCTACCCAAAAGGGGGCACCTTTGCTGGTGGACAGGTTGGGATTGGAGCCAGGGTGCCAACTGTACCTCTCTCCTGCAGCCTATTCACCCTACCACCTGTAATGTTTACGGTATAAGTAATAATATCCCGATGAAATAAGCAGAGTAAAAGCACCATTCGCTACACTGAATTCTAGCATTATAGCGTGGATTGACTTAAGCAACTGGGACACACCAGTAACTCCCAGACATTTCTGAAATTCCAGTCCCTTCATCAGCTTGTCAAGAGACTTTCACAAGCCAGGATCTGTCCTGTGCTGAGTAACAATAGTGCTCACCACTTAGCCTACCTTGCCAGTCCTCCCAGGGTGGAGAGGCCTTTGTCACTTGCCTTCTACCGTTTTATTCTGCTTCAAGGTCAGCCTGAAGTACTGTCACTGATTGGGTGAACAGAGTGGACAAATAAATTTCACACCTGGGATGAAATGCCTTTCCCTGAGATATCTGAGAGGGGACAGCCTTACAAGCATGTTTTTAAATCCCACCTTTGCAGAAAGAAGCCCAGTGCTGCATCTTAGAATCATAGACTCTATTGGCTGGAAAGGACTGTCAAAGATCATCTAGTCCTACCTCCCTGCCCTGGACAGGGACACCTTCCACTAGACCAGGTTGCCTCATCCAACCTGTTCTTGGAACACTTGCAGGGATGGGGGATCCACAACTTCTCTGGGCATCCTATTTGACAACTTGACTCCACCCTCATTGTAAAAAATGTTCTATATTCAATCTAAGTCTACCCTCTTCCAGTTTAAAACCGTTGCCTCTTAGCCTGTCACTACAGGCCCTGGTAAAAAAAAAAATCGTTCTCCACAACCCCTTTATATGTTGAAAGGCCAGAATAAGGTCTTCCTTAAACTTTCTGTTCTCAGCTGAGCAAATCCCAAGCCTCTCTTCGTAAGAGAGGATCTCCAGCCCTCTGACAGCACAGCCTTTTCTCTATTATCTATGCTGAGGCTGGTCTGAGACACCCACAAAAGCAACCTGCACTGATACCAACTCGTTAAATCTCACTGACCTGCTTTGAAGTGCTTTATCCTACTGCCATATCAGCCCTCTTTATATACTGCATACAATCTAGAATAAATGCTATTATTCATCTTTAGAACTGCTGTCACTTTGTTCTCCATGTATCACAGTTTCACATTTGCAAATGGCACAGAAGGAGACAGCTTTAAAGAAAAGCCTTTATTTTAACACATCTCCTCACTGAGGCTAATTAGCAACAGAAAACAAATCCAAAGAGATGGTCCTAGGACTCTTGGCAAGCCTGTATCAAGCCTCTTGCCTATGGAAGAGGAATCACCCCTACAGGCAGGTGTAGGAAGCCCCAAAGAGCAGTGCAGGGATATGCTTCCCAGCTACAGCCTGGTCACTCCATAGGCACAGAGTCCAGCTCATTCAGGAAACGCTGACACTTTCCCATCAGGATCTTGATGGCTTCACTTACCAGCACATCTGGAGGCAAGATACCCGTCGACTCCACTGAAACTGCACAGAGACACAGGTCAGCACAGCTTCAGCCTGCACCTGGCTCCACGTTTCTGTCCCTTGCCTTCCCTCACACTTTTAACAAGCCAGACCTTCACAGCCAAACAGGTTACATTTGCCAGCAGGAAGCACAAAGAGACTCAATCCCAAAGCAACACCAAACCACAACCTCAGTAGTTACCCACTGGAATAAGAATGTATGAATGCTGATGAGAGGATGGGGGGAGACAGAGACCCAGCCACACATGCTGTCCAGTCTCTGCTTGTTTACACAGACCAGGCAGGGCTCTGTGGGGAACAGACACTTACAGATGTAATGGTTTCGTACTCTTGCCAGGCGCACAAGGTTTTTCAGGCCCTCATGACGGAAAACTTCTCTGCTGAACGTGTCCAACCGTGCGTTGGCGACCCTTGCCACCTTTTTTCCTAAAGGGAAAAAGACGAAATGAGGTGGGCAAATTGCAGCAGATGGGCGCCTTGTGGTCACGCAGGTGCTGACCCCTCAAACAGGCACTCCCCCATCAGCAAAGGCAGGAAAGCCACCAACTGAAAGAACTAGCATAAACCCAACATGAAACTCCTGCCAGGCAGAACTAACTGTAGTGGACTGATTACAGGATGGAGTCTGCTTCGCCATTGTTTCGAGAATGGAGTTAAAAAGCCTTGATGCCACAGCTAGGCTGCTGCAGGAGCCGAGCTACTTAAAAAAGCTCCAGGAAGCACCTAGCAAGCTAGCAGAGGTGGGCAAACGAGCAAAAAAGACAGAAAGTTTTTACAATCAAAAAACGTGGGAAGGACTTAGTCTCTCAATTAAGGTATGGCAGGCGCATCTTGCTTGGAACCTGGGGAACCAGCCAATGGACACTCAGGGCCCATCTTAGTACCAGGCGACCTTTGCTCGGATACTGATGAAGTGGCCAATGGGCATCCAGGGGCTACCACGGCAAGGGTATTTAGGGCCATGCTTGGGGATTGCTGGGGGGGGCTGTTTGAGGAATGCTGTGGGAGCTGCTGCCACTCTGTTACTCTGCCGGTTGGGCTTGTTCCTTGGAGGATACAAGGCGACCAGGGAAGAAGCTCAGCAGAGATCTACCAGCTTGCAAGCCAGCAGCACTTCACAGTTGTCGTAACTCCTGTCCTATGCTTTTAACAGTCAACCTTAGTTTTTCACACTTTTCTATGTTCCTTCTTTCTCTCCGCTCTTTTGCGTTACAAAATAAGTTGAATTATTGTTTTAGGATCCAGCATCTGGCCTCATTTGTGCCTTAATCTCGCTTATGGGAATGTTTTAGAACCTGGTTCCCCTCTGCATCTAAGTGGATTGGAACACTAACCCAAACACAAAGTCTGCATGTACCCCTGTGCAGGACACAAGAAGTCTTCTTCACACTCAGCTGCTGGAAGGAGCAAGCTCACTGCCCAGTCTGACATGTATCCAGTGCCTTAGCATTTCAGGGAGATCCCAGTTCATCACCCAAGACATCTGCATGTGGCAGCCACTCATCCATAAAACCAGGCTCAGAAGAGCATGAGCAGTTGCTGACCGGCAAGGCAACACCACAACATGGTTTTGTCACTACAAAGTTTGGCTCTAATCTCAAATCAGTCTCTTCTAAAGCCTGTAAGGAACAAAGCAAAAAAGAGCAAAAAAGAAGTACCCTTGATATTCTGGATCTCAATGACTCCAGGGGAAAAGCACTTCTGCAATGTCTCAGCCGCCTCATCCTCAATAGGCTTCAGGAGAGTAATGTCAGGAAGCAGTCGATAACTGGCTGTGGCCACAGGAGAAAACTTGGCATGATCTTTACCTGCATGAAGAGTTAAGAGCTTAGCATGAGAACAGGCCTCAGGGAACAAAAGTGCAAGGATGCCAGGGCCTAAAATTCCAGGGGGAAAGCCAGTTCTCCACCCTTCCCTTTCACACAGCAGTGCCCTAGTCTAAGCACTCACATTTCTCCTCCTGCTGCCCCACGACTCAGGACTCACCTATACCCTTGACACAGTGCATAAGCACATCTATTTCCTGTCCAGGTCGCAACAGCGCAATGAGGATATCATCATGAACAGGTCGGAAGTCAGCATCCGGAAAAAGGTCTGTCTGATTCCCCAAGGGCACCCATGTCATATGTTTACTGTACACTGCAAAGAGAAGCCACAGGTATCACCCAGTTGCTGTCTCAAAGCAGGTCACTGATCTGTACAGGACTGGAAATGGCAAAAAGTAAGTTTAGCAGAATGGTATCAGCTCTCTCCCTGTGCACACACAGGGCGCACAGGAGAACAGCCCAAATCCTGTCTTCCAAGACCAAAAAAAAAAAAAAGAAAACAGCACATAATTTTTAGGAGAGATCTCACCTTTATGATTGCAATATAGTTCATCAGGATCAGATGATTCCTTAGCTGCCTGAGGGTTTCGGCTGCATTTTATTTTCAGCTGAAACTGCAGAGTATCAATTTCTGTGCCTTCTTGATCTCCTGGAAAGGAAAGAACCCCATGAGCCTCTATGAAATCACACTTCTGCTCAGTTTACATGACCCCGATTTCCTACTTTGAGGGAAACCTTCAAAATTTCTATTCAATCCAAGACTCTCACCTTGGTTTCTATACTCAAAGAGCCGAGGGTCAGCTCGGATTGGGATGAGGCCCAACCGATGAGCCAGAATTTCATCCTGCACAATGGATGTGTTGTTGTATACAAAGACCTTCTCTACAGCCATCGTTGGCACCTCAGGGAGACAAGAGATAAGTCAGTAAAAGACGATAGTGGAACTACATGACAACAGATTATCCAGCTAGAGTGTCCCTCCTCTCCCACAAATAACTGCCATGCAGACTGTTTTCAGAGGTATTTCTGCCAAACCAGAGGACCCAGTATACCCTTACACCCCATATACCCCCTTCCCGATTTTTTTTAAAGTAATTGATCACAAGAGGTGAAGGACAGGAGAAAGGGCTTTGAGGCATCCTCAACCTTTTAGTCCTTGGCAGCATTAAGTGGCTTCTGTTTGGTTTGCAACACAGCTGTGTCCAAAAGGCTGACCTATAGACACCACCAGCAGCACCCCTAAGTGCAAAAGGCGGCATTGCCCATGCTGCTAAGCCCCTCTCTTCTGGGTTCCTGGCACACACGCGGAAAGAACGTGTCCTTCTCTTCCAAACCCTGCAGCTGTCCGCAAGGGCTGACATCAGGCTGGACCTGCTTCCCTGCTCCCCATCCCGCACGCGGTAGGCCGGCACTCCCCAGCGGTACCTCGGCGAGCAGGATGCGGCGGAAGGCGTTGGCGATGGCGGCGTCGATGCCCACCATGTCGAACTCCAGCGAGTCCCCCTCCTCACGGATCACGTCCACGCGGAACGCCTGCAGGAGCCCCGCACCGCGGGTCATGCCGGCCGCGGGGCCCGCATCGCCCCGCACAGCCACCCACAGCCCCGGCCGGAGCCCGCATCCCCCCGCACACCCACCCCGGCCGCCGGCGCAGCTCACCCACCTCCTCGAAGCGCCGCTGGTCCCAGGCGTCATCGTAGCCGGGGTAGTTTCCCGGGAAGTCTGTGGTGTGGACCTGCGAGGAGAGGGCACAGATGGGGCCGTGAGGGCGTGCGGGCTCGGTGCGGTCCCGTCCCGGCCCCGCCGCGCTCACTCACGTTGCGGACGCCGAACTCGCCCAGCACCACGCGGTCCCGCATCTCCTCCGTGCCCCGCAGGGCCGCCATGGGGACGAGGGGGCGGCGTTCGCCGGCACCGGCAGCAGCTCCAGGGCCGCCGTCACATCCGCTCCCGCCCATCCGGGCCAGCGCGGCGGGGCCGGGACGGGCACCATGGCCGCGCCGGGGCCGGCGGGCGGCGGCGGCAGGAGCGGGGCCCCCGCAGCCGAATGGGGCGGCTTCGAGGACAACATGCAGGTGGGGCCGGGCCGGGGCGGCGCGGCGGGGCCGGGCCGGGCCGAGCGAGCGCTGACGCTGTGTCTGCCCCGGCGCAGGGTGGCGGCTCCGCCGTCATCGACATGGAGAACATGGACGACACGTCGGGCTCCAGCTTCGAGGACATGGGGGAGATGCACCAGCGCATGAAGGAGGAGGAGGAGGAGGAGGCAGAGGGCGAGGCGGGCGCCGGCGAGGAGGAGGACGGGGAGTTCCTGGGCATGAAGGGGCTGCGGGGGCAGCTGGGCCGGCAGGTCGCTGACCAGGTGAGCGCGGCCCCTCGGCCGACCCCGGCCCCGGAGGCCTCGCCTGCCCGCCCGGCCGCTGCCCGCTCCCCTCTCTCCGCAGATGTGGCAGGTGGGCAAGAGACAAGCCTCCAAGGCTTTCAGCCTCTACGCCAACATCGACATCCTCCGGCCCTACTTCGATGTGGAGCCCGTGCAAGTGCGAGCCAGGTGGGCAGGGCCCGGCGGGGGCAGAGGGGGCCGGCAGCTCCGTGCCTGCAGCGGGCTGGCTGTGTCCTCCGGGCCAGAGAGCAGGGCTGGGCTGTCAGCCCTGCGGGAACGCTCTCGGGTGGGGAAACACACCCTCCTTAGTATGTCCTGCTGTCCTCAGTGAGGTCCCACGGTGTGGCTGGCAGCCCTGCCAGCCAGCATTGGTGCTTGGGACAGGAGAAAGGGCTCTGGGGCATCTTCAGCCTCTTTGTACTTGGCTGGGTTGTGTGGCTTCTGTTGGATTTGCAAAACAGCTGTGTCCCAGAGGGCAAAGTTTTGTGAGCTTTTATGAAAAGTTGCCTTTCCTTCCTGCTGCTCTGTCACGGATCTCTCTTCCCTGCATGGATCCCTGAACATTTTCATTGAATCTGCCCCCCCACCTTCCGCAAAGTTTACCCACTGACAGTAAGATTTTTCTTCTTTAGTGACCTTTAGAAATAATCTCTGTTCCCCAAGGCCTGGGAGCACAGCAGCAAATACTGGTAATGGGTGTATGGGATATATTACTTATGAAGCATTTTGTTAACCATCCTATTGTCCTTCCTGCTCCTGTTGTCATTGCCTGCTTTCCTGTGATGCAGACTCCTGGAGTCCATGATTCCTGTGAAGATGATTAATTTCCCACAGGTGAGTTCCCTTTAGCTGAATCAGACTCCATGGCCAAGTGACTGTCCCACCTTGTAAAACTGAAGTAGACCATGTTATTAATGACCTCAGTTGGTTAGGTGTTCACCTCCCTGAAAATGTTGGTGACCCCTTTCTTGTGCTTGTTCCAAACCTGCATGCTCTCACCTAACCTCAGACAATAACCTAGGTGATAAACTTCATCCAGGGCAGTTGTCACATTGCTTGTGGTGGGGACCCTGGTGCTCAGAAGCACTAACCAAAGTTTCCCTCATCTGTCTCCTGTAGAAGATTGCGGGCGAGCTGTACGGACCCCTCATGCTGGTTTTCACGCTGGTGGCCATTCTTTTGCATGGAATGAAGACCTCGGACACCATCATTGTACGTCTAGTCTCAGTGATAAGTTGTGGTTTTGGCTGGGCTCTGGGTTGCTACAATTACAGTAGAAACAGAGAAGAAACCTCTTCCGTAACTGAATAAGCGTCTCACTGGAAGCAGATGGATTTGAGAAAGAACCTGCTGGTCTGGGGGTGGGAGGAAGGATGCACCAGAAGGTCTTCCCACTCTGCTGCTGGGAGAGCTGGTGTGTGTGTCATGTGACCCCCTGAACACTGCCATTTGATAATGGCTCTGGGACTCTTGGGTGAAATTTGGGTGCTGGCAGGTCACTTCTATGAGTTCTCCTCATCCTGACGCTCTCTCCACAGAGGGAAGGCACACTGATGGGCACAGCCATCGGGACCTGCTTTGGTTACTGGTTGGGCGTCTCGTCTTTCATGTATTTCCTGGCATATCTGTGCAATGCCCAAATCACGATGGTGCAGATGCTGTCACTGTTGGTAAGTATGGGTGGAACTCCCTGGAGATGTACATTGGCTGCATGGTGTTCCAGCACAAGCTTTTCTCAAAGAATAGGAAAAGTCCTTGTAAAACATTGGTCCCAGGTAACTGCATTTGGACAACCTGGATGGACAACCAAGATGCTCTTCAGACTTGCCCCATTCCAGGCACAGTAATAGTGCAAGGGGGCAATTCCTTCATGCAGGTCTCCTGCTCTGCACCTCCTGATTTGAGAGCCTAGTGGGAAAAAACCAGGAGCCCCGAATTTCTGTGGAATCAGAGAATCTTTCCTCTGTTTCCCAAGTTGTTTCAATCTCTGACATGCTAGTGATCTTTCAGACAGACTATCTGGATGTGAGATGCTGTTAAAATTATTGTTCTGGTTGACTCTTCGGCATTGAATGAGTGGTTTGTGAGGCTTTGCCTTAGTGAAGTGGTGCAGGAATGGGCCGATTGTGCTCTTGATCAACGGCCCTTTGTGTGGGACTGACACTTGTAATATGGACATTTTTGTTTTGTCAGGGCTATGGCCTTTTTGGACACTGCATCACTCTCTTTGTCACCTATAATATCCACTTCCACTCCCTCTTTTATATCTTCTGGTTGGTTGTTGGTGGACTCTCCACACTACGAATGGTAAGTGACAGGCAGCCTGGGGCCCTCCTCTTCCTGGGACAAAAAAAAAAAGGGAGGGAAGTGTTTGTTTGCCATTCCTTGGGCCTGGCAGTTCATTTCACAGCCAGTTGGGCTGCTCTGAAGAACAGCCCGATGAGCCCGCATGATTTGGCCACTGCCGTATGGAGATGCTGCTTGGATTAATATCCTCACCCATTCTAAGAGCTGCAGGAGGTTTGCTCCCTTACAGCTCTTGCTGCTGTGGAGAGCCAAGCCTGAGCATCCTTTACTCTTGGCAGGACCACGCAAGGCTCACTTATACAAAACGAAGTCACATCGCTCTAAATTTGTTGGTGAAAACTGCGAAAAAGACTCAGATTAGTGTTTGCATGGATTCTCCTGTTCTCCCTACTTGGCCCATCCTCCTGTGTGCTCCTGACTGCAATGCCAGCAGCTCAGGTAGCAGCTACCTTGTCTCTGGTCTCCACCTCTTTCCTAGGTTGCTGTGCTGGTGTCACGCACCGTAGGACATACCCAGCGGCTCATCCTGTGTGGGACTCTTGCTGCTCTGCATATGCTTTTCCTGCTCTATCTGCACTTTGCTTATCACAAGGTGGTAGAAGGTAAGCAAGGGAGATATGAAGACATCCTGTTAAATGTGGGGGAAGAGAAGCTGCTTTTTTGCTCTCTCTGAGAGAAAGGATGGACAGTTTGGATCTGTCCTTAGGGCATCTGTGCCAGTTTCCTCAACTCAAGAACGACAAGCAGTAGCTTTTTTAAGGAAGCTGTTGAAGTAGGGCACCAGGTAGACGATGGGGTAGTTACTGTGCACTGAGTTTTAGCACTTAAGACCCAAGTTGTGAGGCAGGACCCTTATTATTTCCCCACAAGTGAAGTGTAGCAGGACTGACTGTTCTTGCACGCAGATGTCCAGCCCCTTCCTGAATATTGCTGAAGTCAGGTTGCTTTTCTCTGATCAGGAAATGTGTCATAAGTATTTTTCCTTCTTTGTTTAATGCCTTTTTTCATCTTCTGTTGTACAACACAGATAGCAGAAGCTGCATCTTCCCCAGTTGGTACTGTTCACCAGGCTATACTTTCTCAGGTCCCTTTCTGTGTCTCTTTTTGTTTTCTTCTAAGAAAGTCTCAACCTCCTTTAAAAAAAAAAAAAACAAATGCCTTCTCCCACTTATCTCTAGAGAGTTTCCAGATCCCTAAATATGCAATTCTGCAAACATCTTTATGAGTTTAGGCAGCCAGACCCATTAATGATATTTCAGATAAATCTGCATAATTAGGGTTATAGCATAGCATTACAAGTCCTTCTAGATATAAATCCTGTTCTTTCTCGGATCTGTTCTAATGGTGACGGTTCTGAGCTCTGATCTGCAATTTTTTGGCAGATGAAATAGAATAAAATATACTCCAGTCAATTTTCTTCAAGGCACTCCAAGACTGATGATCAGTCTTGAGAGGGTAATTGACAGGGACTTGAGGACACTTGCCTCAGGATATGTATTTTCTGCCAAGAATGGTCTATGTTTGCATTGCAGTGATAAAAATTCCATATTGCAGCCCAGCTGCAGCTCTTGAAATGATTCTGCAAGTGTATCTCAGGATGAAAGCAAGCAATTGGTCTAAGAGCAGGACCTGTGCTGGGATGAAGTAGGAACAGGATTTTATCAATCTTCCTCAGCAGAGCAACATCCCCTGGCAGTACCTGCATTCAGGTCAAATGGTGGGGGACTGGATCTGACACCCTCAAAGCAAAAGGATCTGTGTTACTCTTGGTAATGTGCAGTTTTCCTGCCCCGAGGGCGAGCTCTGGTGTGTACCCTGTGGTCTCTGGATGGAGGTGTTTCCTCTTGCTCAGCCTTTGGGGTTAGGTATGTCCTCCTTGCCTGCAAGTGCTTCACATATCCTGGGCCCTGCCACCATCAACCACTACCTGGCCAGAGAGAAGAGAAGAAGAAACGTGCCATCTGCTATCATCTGAACTAACTCTTGCCTCTCTCCCCTTTTTTCTGTTCCCTGCAGGTATCCTGGATACACTGGAAGGACCAAACATGCCACCCTTTCAGAGAGTTGCCCGAGATGTTCCAGTTGTTTCCAGTGCTGTACTGAACACAACAGCCAAAGCCGCTGCATTGACCCTGTAGTTTCACAGAGTTGGACTTGCTTCCTTCACTACTTCTGGGGCTGCATAGGGCCACAGTAACGTGCTGTCTCTTAGGAACAGGACAGAACAACAAGAAGACAACTTGGTTTTGTTTTCCTGGACCTGTCCTTGGGGTTACAGTTTTGGGCAGCAGAGTGGACTCAGCTGAGGTGAGTCGCGCCTCAGTGACTCAGAAGAACTACACTCTTCCCCCACCCAGGTCTGGGCTATCTTGAGTAGAGTGGTTCTGTTGCCTGCATGTTCAGCTGGGATTTCCCAGCACAGTTTGTCCCTTAGCCCTCTTTCCGCTTGCTGATGTAACTCCAGGAGTATCTGCCCTGTTACTGTCCTGAAGAGGGAAGAATTAAATTGATGTTGGTGCTGAGTGATGTCTTATGTTCAAGCCTGCTTGTCTAGTGGGAGAGTGGTGTTGGGTGTCTATGCCTTTATCTGTCCTGTCCTAGACTCAAAGCAGAATTCTTTGCAATTTTCTGCTGTCCTACTTTGAATGTTCTGTGATATGTGGCCTGTCCTGGGCACTTTTCCATAGCCCAAGAGGCACAGGAACTTCACTTTCTCTGGAGACTTTCAGAACAGCACAGTGTTTAACCACATGATCTTCCTTGTCATGCTCCAGATTGATTCCTCTCTCTTCACTTGGACCAAGCTGCTATCTCGCCTCACCATCCCTTCTCCTGTGGATGTCGGAAATGTGTCTGCCCCCAGGCTTTCACAGTGCCTTTTGTTCTGAACACCCTTCTGCCCGTGTTGCTCTGTGGGCCATACAGGGGCAGCACGTTTGGGCATGGTCTTCTGTGGATATTTCTGTTAAGAGGCTGGTTCAGCCCACCCTTGTGCTGCTTGCCCTTGCGTCTCCCAGCCAAGGGACTGTCACCTCATTGCTCTGAGCAGGAGTGGCATCCTGCTCCCCCAGACACCCCGTCTGCTGTGTACTGCCTGGCTTTTCGAGCAGAGTCTAGGCCTTGTTTCTGAAAGGACTCCCAGAGCCTTGAGGGTCTCTGGCAAACTTTTTTCCAGTGTTTCCATTAAACAAAGGGAGAAATAGGGGAGTGTGCAATGGAAATAGGTTGGCAGATTTATGTCCAGTGTACTGATGCTGAGAAAGCTCCAGTAAGGACAGGGAAGCAGAGCAGCCCAGTCTAGGCTTACCTGTGCTGCAGTAACACAAATGAGTTGTTCAGCCTTCCCTCACTGCTCTTTTACTGGTCTGAGAGTGGAAAGCTGTTAGCTGATAACTGGATTTCGCCTTTTCTCTCTGTATTTCTGGATATCTAGGAGAGGAGCCACCCCTCAGAGAAAGCTCATCCTTAGGCAGAAAGAAAGCATAAGACATTGCCCTTTCCTGGTGTCCCCCCAAGTTAGCTGTGCACAAGACAGCCAGCATGTCAGCACTGCACTCTTTGGTCTCTTGTTTATATTAATGGGAGAGGATGCAGCTGTAGTGGCATTCAGACATTGCCAAGGTGCAATGAAAGAGAGGAAGATAGTACCAGCTACTGTCATCAGGCGGGTCATCTGCTTCAGTTAAAACAAAAATGTCACTGGATGTGAGCATTTTCAGTCACAGACCTACTTTCCACTGTTTGCCTATTCCCAATGTTCGTAATTTATTCCCTTCCTAGAGCAAGAAGCTTTTTTGCTAGCAATCACATGCATAACAGACATGTTTTCTCACTCTCTTCTCCCCTCCCTGCTCGCTCCTCCTCCTCTTTTAGGAAGCATTTTGGCTGAAGAACAGCACTCAAAACAAGTTATCTGGGAGAACTGTTAGTTATTTGGGCTACTCTCCTTGGGGGTTTTTTGACTAGTTGAACCACTTTAAGCTCCTAGAATTTCTGTTACTTTGATACTTGATAAAATGGAAGTGTTAGTTTGTAATGCTGATTCTGGTATTTCCCTCTTTATATCTCCATGGGAGGTTGGTTTCTAATTCACAGTTCTTGCCCTGGCAGCCTAGAATGGATCTGTTTCTGTTGGTGCGAACTCTGGAAGCACAAGCAGGGGGGAAGGAAAAGAGAAAGAGACAATTGTCACTGGAGTTAAGTCCAGCCGAGGAGAAAAATCATTCTGCATCAAACTCTATTACTGCTGATCTGCAGAGACAGTCAGAGACCAGCTGTGCTCCGCTCCCACACAGAGCCACTTAGCTGAACCAGGGGGGTGAAGCTGTGCCCTGTTTCACTCAAAGCACAGAAGAGAGCAGCAAGCAAACTCCTCACGCGTCCCCTGGGCAGCTTGTGTGTCATGTCAGCTGGGGACACGACTAGGGTGACAACCAACCACCCTCTTGGAACCTGTGGGGCTTGCTCTGCTCCAGTTCTTCAGCCCCAATTAATTCTCTGCGCAGCAGCAGCTGGAAGCTGAACTGCTCTGTACTGCCAGAAATTCAGTACTCGACAGAGCCTCAGCATTGCCTTTTGCTGACAGAGAAGGACAAGTTTTTTCAGGGAAATGTGTGCACGCTGCAGTTCCAGGGAGCTTGCTGAGCATGCAGCCTTAGTAAGGTCCTTGTGGGAGGGCATTTCAGTGCTTACTCAAGTCCTCTATTATCATGACAAGCCTTACAACCCTATTGTACAAGACTATCTCTACTTTTGTTTCCTGCCATAGCTCTTGCAGCAAATCTAAATTAATTTTCTCCCTCCTTCCTTGGCACAAATCTGAAATAATTCCCCCCATCATCTCACCCTTTTGAATGAGGGTAGTTCTGTGAGCTCTTAGTGGCATCAGTCTTTGTGCCCCGTCAGTAAACAATAAACAACCTTCCTCATACCTGCTGGGTAACTGCACATAACGAGGAAGGAATATCTAGTTCTACACAAAATAGCATTTCCGAAGTCCCCTCTGCACAGCCCTTAATTAGGTTTAGGGAACCAGGGATTTGGACCATTAGCTCCTGTGCCACTTTTTCCAATGTATTTAAGCATAAAGAGAGGTTGGATGCTTGTCTCCTCGATTTGCTCTTGCTCCTGACAATAGGCAGTGAAGATGCCAGCACGAGGGCATCTTCATCAGTGTTTCGGGGCTGCTGCTGTCAATGGAAGTGGGACAAGTCCCACGGGCTCTCCTTCAAGCACCTCTCTAATAATAGTCTGTTTAAAAAAGCATGGGTTGATTAGTGCCTGGAGGTAATAGAGAGGTGAGACAGTGAAGTCTTCCAGTTGACCTGTATGCAGCAGCAGCTGGGATTTTCTTGGTCACCCATGCTGTACCCACCACTCTAAGATCCAGCCTTTGTCCCTGCAATACATAGGATCCCATTCTCACTTGGATCATTTGATGTGACCTTAGAGATCAGTTGCTCCTTTTCTGAAAGCCATCAGCTGTACCACAGCTGGGTGCTTGCAGCTGCTGCTCATATCCCAGTGCAGATGAGTTGCCAGGCCAGTGGCCTGTTCTTGATATACCTTGCAGGAACAGTATCGAGGTCATGCATCCCTGTGCAACAGGGAAAGAAAAAGGGGTGTGTAGATAGCTCTAGAGAACAGCAGTGGATTACTCAAAGAGCATGAGATACCCATACTGGAAGTTAAATGCTGCAGCCAAAGTCTAAAAGCTGATATCTGAGTCCAGCTTCTTATCTGCTTCTTCCCTTGTCTCATTCAGAACCTAATGTGCACTCTCAGCTCAGGTGATTTGGTCCTCCATTTCAATGGAGGAGAACTGCTTCACAACCCCTTCCACACCCTATTTTTCCCTTCACTTTCCATCCCTTCTACCCCACCCTGGCCTGCAAGCCAAGCAGAGGAGTTTGGGTTTGTCCCAGTGTTACCCACTGGTGTGGAATTCACTTGAGCACTGCTATATGCAGCAGCCAGATTAGTTACGTGCAGAAAGCTGCCTACTTAGGCGGTTTAACCTAATTTCCACATCACTGGCTTCCTTTTTCAGCTCAGTGAAGTTGAAAATGCAGGGGCCCTGCTTCCTATTTCTCTCCAAGAACAGGATTACCCACCGGGGGGAAAGAGGGGACAAATCCCTCTGATCCATACCCATGCATTAGCAGAAGGCAGGTTATACCCCACACACCTCAGGTCAGGCTGAGGGCGCAGACTGTGTGCTCAGGGAGAAGGAAGCCTGCGGCCCTTCCCCAACCCTCCACCTTGCACCAACTGCTTCCTAGCACCGGCTCCACGAGCCCGGGGCCTTGAGGATCACCTCACACCGACCTCGCCATTAAGTCATGGGGCCAGGTTCCAGGTTTAAGCATAAACCACGTCGCTGAAACCACGGAACATCGCAGTTTCTCAGACCAAGCGCGCAGCGTGCGCCACGGCCCAGTGGCTTTGGCTCCCTCCCCGGGTGGGAGCGGGGCTGGCAGAGAGAGTTCTTCCCAATGGGGCTTCTCCCACCCTCCCTCCGCTCCAGCACCCCCTCGGTGCCGGGGACGCGGCCCCGCCATCCCCTCAGGGCAGCGGGAGCTGCCGCCGCCCCTCGCCTAGCGGGGGACTTGCCGGGGTGGGGTGGGGGATGCGGGAGTGGGGTGGGGGGCCCCTCCACGCCCACCCTGTTCTGCGAGGAGGCGGCTGCCGGGCGGTAGGAGGGCCCGGAGAGGCGGTCGGGAGGAGGCGGGGCGGCCCGGCAGGTGCGGGCGGAGCGGAGCGGGGCGGGGACCCATGGGGCTGCCCGGCCCCCGCCCGGCGCTGCGCCCCGGTCCGGATTAGCCCCGGCCGATGGCTCTCCTGGGTCCCGCCGCCCCTCCGGGTGGAGCGGGGCGGCCCGGCGGCCGCCGGTGAAGGCAGCGCGGTGCCGCCCCCGGGGCCGCGGTGGGCCGGGCCGGCACTGCCGAGCAGCGGCGGCGGCAGCGGCGGCAGCGGCGCCCGCCCCGGCCCGCAGCGCACAGCGCGGCTCCCCCCCGGCGGCCGGGCGGCGCGGCCCCGGAATCGGCGGGTCCCCGAGCCCGGGGAAGATGCTGCCGGGGTCCATCCAGATCTCCGGGGAGACGCTGTCGGGGGCGGAGATCCGGGACATCTGCGAGAGCCTGCGGGAGAACTCGGTGCGGCTGCTGTCGCTGCGGGGCTGCCAGCTCTCCGAGAGGGACTTCGGGCACGTCTGCCGTGGGGTGGCTGAGTCCCGCTCCCTCGCCCAGCTCAACCTCAACCTGGGCATCGTCTCCAACATCAACCGCGTCAAGCAGCTGGCCGAGGCCCTGAAGACGAACCGCTCCGTCCAGTCTCTCTTGTGAGTACAGCGGGGCGGGGGCTGCCGGCGGGGCGGTGGGGTGGGGGGCTGCTCTGAATCCTTCCCGGGCGAGGACGGCTCTTTCGCGGAGCTCTGGGCCAGCCCTTGAATTTGAGTCTTGACGGAGGGAAAATGCCCTTGACGCTGTGGCGCATAAGCCCCTGCCCGTCACCTGGCTAGGAGGGAGCCACCTCTGCCCCCGCCGGCTGGGCACTTTCAGTCCCGGCACTCCAGCCTGGCTGCCCCGGTGGTGGGGCTGCCCCTGCCGCACTGGCATCCCCTGTACCCCCTCATCCCGGCCGGGGGAGGAGGGACACCGCAGCGGCCAGCTGATCCTCGCAGCAGAGGCTTCCCAGCACTTTTTGCCCACTTGGCGTTAGCATTTGTCATCCAGCTCATTTCGTCTGCTTCTCCCTCCCCGTCAGGTTAGTTAGACCCCAGGAAGAAGGCTCCGTAGTAATTTTCCCTTTTACCTGCACAGCCTCCATGGGAGTCCCTTGACAGATGCAGGCTTGGCCCTCCTCAACCCTGCTCTTTCCATCCACCCCTCGCTGGTGGCTCTGGATCTAGGAGACTGCATGCTGGGTGATGAAGGCATCAACCTTATCTGTGGGCTCCTGCCACCTGATGGGGCCAAGTCCGGTAAGCACCAGGGGCTGTGGGCTGCACAATGATCAGTGGAGCTTTCACACAGAGCAGATGCATGCAGCAGTAAATCCTCAGCCCTGGAGGAGGCAGGCTCATTGGTTTGCCTGGGCTGAGGAATTTCTTTCCCCCAACTTAAGTAAAGCAGAAAAGCCGGGCAATAAAGAAGTGGTTCCCTTGCACAGGCATGGGCTTTCTGTAATTGATCTGTCCTGCTGGCAGATTGGAGCTCAGAGACCAACAGGTTGCTTCTGGTTCATGTCAGGAGCATTTGAAACTGGAGGAGGGGACAGCTTGAATTTATTTCACAGTTGAGTGCTGATAATGACCATAGATAAATATATTGTGTGCCCTCACCTCAGCACTTGGCTTTATTGTCAGTTCCTGGGAATTGTCCCTGCTTGCAGGTGCACTGTGTGAGTGTGTAGTTGCATGGTCATAGCCTCAGTGCCAAGACTCGGGTCTTTGCAGGGAATAATCTTTGGTAGTGTGAGGCCAGTGAACGAGTTAAGCTGAGAGCTGGCACTTGTGGAAGTAATACCGCTCCTTTCTCCTGACTCTCTAAGCGCTTTCCACCTCTCCCCAGCACCTCCTCCTCCATGTGCCCACAATGCCACTGATGCTGTTATCTCTGCTGGCCACCTCTCCCAGGTGCAGGCTTCAGAGCCTACTGTCCCTGTTATCCTCTCTCCAACCTGTCACCTCATGTCACCTTCTTCACCCAGCCAGTCGTCTCACACACCCCTTACCTGTTTCCATTGTGTTTGCTATTTAGGGTAAGCGGGACAGAGGTTGGGAGTGCAGATAAGTGGGGCAGTCACAGCATGGATAAATGAAGGGCTACCGCTGAAGGCAGTGAAATATTTCACTGATCTCTGAAATATGTGATGACAGTTGTCATCAAACCAAAGAGCAAACCAAACCCTTAGGCCTCCAAACTCAGAGCTGTTCTGGTGAGCTGAAATAGTTCCCCTGAGACTTCTTTGGTGACCCTAAGGCTCTGGCTTGGCTTCTCTCTCTTCTCCAGGCCTCAAAGAGCTAACACTGAGCGCCAACCCAGGCATCACAAGCAAAGGCTGGGGACGCCTGGCCATTGCAGTGGCTCACAGCTCACAGCTCCGCGTGCTGAACCTGGACTACAACCCTCTAGGTAAGCTGGGGACCAGGGAGGAGGAGCAGAGGATGCTGCATTCCTGCCTCTTAGTGTTTGTGCTGGGACCAGTGGATAGCTGGGGACCAAGCTCTAGAAAGGCAATAGAGCATCAACAGTAGGATGGGGCAGTTCCCTGCCTTCTGATCCCCAGCAGCAACTTCGCCCTGCTGGGCACCTTCACCTGTAGGGAAAGCCACCCTCACTGCTCTGGTTGTGTGAAGTGGCCATGTACCCTGCAGGGGGGTGCAGAAAGGAGGTTGTGCCTTGCCAAGTCCATTGCCTTTGTTGTTATGTTTGACCCTCCGTGTCTCCCTTTTTCCTGAAGAACTGGGCGCCGAAGCTGTCTTGGCAGATGCAGTATGTCCCCGCACTCCCCCCTTCATTTTTCTGGAGGAGCAGGGAGGAGGAGGAGGAGAGCCTGGCACTCGTTGCCATAGAAACAAACTCTCTCCAGCTCTGCTGCAAGGTGGTGAGGAGGAGATCAGGCCATGCCTCCCTGAGCATGAGCAGGGCACTCCCCTTCTCACCCTGTCTCCAAACAGAGCCTTCCCCCAGGCCCTCTGTGTGACCAAGTACCTCCTCTTGGGCAGGAAAGGCTCCAAGGGTGTTACCTGACAGCACTCTGGGATTTGCTCCAAGAGAAGGTGTCACAGTTGTATGGCATCTTGGCACTCAGCAGAGAATGTCAGGAGAACACACTGGAGTCTTGTCTCTTAACCAACATCAATCTTTAATGCTCTTTGTCCTGCTGTGTCCAAAAGTTTACCCCCTTTCCAGGGAGGCAGTCCTTCATCTGGTGCAGCGTCCTCTGTCTGGCTCCAGCCCTCCCCTATACTGAAGTCTTTAGCTCCTATTCTGTGGCTGTGATGCCTTACAAGGGACTCTTAAAGGCCCTTGCATCTTTGTGTAGAAAGGAGATTTGGAAAAATTTGGTTCCTTTGGGAACAAATCCAGTTTCACTGTGTTCTTTCATGTTCCCCCTTGTTCACTGACAATCAGTGATTGTTCCCATAACCACAAAATGGAGCACCTTTTCTTGTCTCTTTTCTTAGTTAACATCTTTTTTTCTCCCTGAGGAACAGGTTTGGAGGTTTTCTGATGGCAGATAGAGGAAGTTTCCACAAGGGCATATGGTATTACATGAGGAAAGGCAGGCACTGCTGACAGCCCTGGTTTGCTTCTCCCACAGGTGACCAGGTGGCAGGGATGCTCGCCGTCGCTGTGGCCTCCAGTCGAACCCTCGAAGTTCTGGACTTGGAGGGAACAGGACTTACCAACCAGTCAGCCCAGGTATGAGAGCTCACAGTTTCTCTGCAGCATCACTTATATCTCAATGGCACAGGACGAGGATGTCTGTAGAGGCCTTAGGACCTACACCTTCCTCCACCCTCTGCCCCGAGTCCACATGCGCCCCCTTTCCTCCCTGCGCCCGGGGGTGTTCTTGCTTTCCCCTGGCTGTTTTCTTGGAAGAAGTAAGGGGCTGGATTTTTGACTGAGGATCAGAGCTAAAGCTCTGTGGACATATAGGGGTCAAGGCTCAGTAGCACAGGCTCTCCTCTCAGAGCCCCAGCTCCCAGTGATCAGAGGGAATGAGCCTGGATATTTGGTAGCAACAGGGTGTAGAGCAGTCCCTTCTTCTTTAGATAGAGCCAGGAAATCCAAGCTCAGCTTTTCCCACAGAAAGATGGGAAGTCCTCAGTCTCTCATAAAGCCTGATGAAGGGAGGTCAAGGCCAGGGGAAGGTAGTGGTAAGAAGAGGAGAGCTGGAGTTTGCAGGGACACAGAGCACTGATGCTCTTTCTGCTCAGCCTTGCTGCTGTTTTTGCTGCTTGTCAGCCTGTTTATCTCACTCTGCACCCAGACCTTGCTGGACATGGTAGAGAACTACCCCACAGCCCTACGGACACTCATCCTGGCGGAGAACAACATTAGTCCCGAGCTGCAGCAGCAGATCTCTGACCTTCTCTCAGAGGGTGAGGAAGAGGAGGAGACGGAGGCTCACGAAGTCACAGCCAGGGAGAAGAACCCCTGGATCTGCCAGAACAGTAAGAGCTGTGGGAGCTGGGCTGCGGGCAGGAGCTGACGGGCAGGAATTGGAGTGTCTGGAGTGTTTCCAGTGCCACTGGTCTCTTGTGGTGGGGTTGGTGAATGGGATCTGTCCTTTTCCCCCCGTGAACTGGAATACATAACAACCTCTAGGCGTGACCTTCACGCTAAATAGCGTTGGGCTGAGCCGCTTTTGGAAAGGCAGCCTCCAAGGACAATGCGGCTGCTGGAAAGAGTAGAAACGGTGCCTCTGAGGCGTTTTTCCTGATGCTGCAGGAACGAAATCTTTATGCAAAGTCTTAAAACTCAAGGGCAGGAGCATTAAAGATCTCAGGGGCCTTTGCCAGATAGGCTAGCCAAAACTTGTGTCATTCCTCACTGCTTCCAGAACCTCCCTGCAATCCGCACAGCATCAGCTGTTCCTGTCTCTGTGTCCCAAACGTGCGAAGGGTTAGCCAGGTGCCACAGCCTGTCTATTCCTCGTAATAGAAAAAAAAAAAGGTATATTATGGAGATAGCAGTAGCCTGTTCGGTATAGTTTGTATATATGATATTATATATTGACATTCCTACCTTATGATCCAGCTCTTTTGAGGGGTTGTTTTTTACCTTCAGTTGTCCTTTCCCCCTCACAATTCTCATATCACACTAGAAGGAAACAAGCTCAACCTGAAAACATCTGGATCCTCATTTGTAAAAGCTATAAAAATAATTTAGTGACAGTTTTGTCCAAGTTTTGGATCCAGTTTCCAAAAATTGATCCCCCAAAACGGAGATCCCATGTAGCAGTTTTGAATGTGCAGGAGTGCCACTAAAGATCTTCTTATTCCTATCCAGAAAAAAAACCAAACAGATGATTTTTTTTTTTTCTGTTTAAAAAGGCTTCTGGTTGGGAGACTGGTATCCTGTTGAGTTTCTTACTTGCTATGCGTGCCCATCCTCCTTGCATCTGATTCACTCGGTGTGGGGAGAGTCACAGTGTTCCTGGCTGGTGCTCTGTGCCATCACAGAGCCAGCAAGCTGCCCTCACCTCCCCGAGGCAGGCAGGGAAGGGCTGCACAAACCCTCCATTCATGCCGTGCAGAAAGTCAGTATTTCCAGGCCTCTGCTGCTGTAACATGGCTGATTGCCCACTGTGTTCCCTGCTCTTGGGAAGGCAGCACCACCACCTTATGTGGGCTTGGTTGGCTTGCAGCCTGACAGCCTATCCCACCTGGACACTCTCTCTAACCAAAAAAGCACTTGGTGAGTGCAGGGCTGGGTAAGGGCACGGCTGGGCCAGCACAAGCAATATCCTCTGCATGTGGGGAGGGTTCAGAGCTGATGTTCCTTTGTGCTCTTGCTGCTGTCTCTGCTTTCTCCCCCTCTCCAAGCATCGATTCTGTTCTGCTGCATGGCCAGACTACTTAATCTCACACTTCTCTCAGCAGTTCTCCTCCCACCCTGCAGTCTTCTAATTCCTCATCCTCACCTCTGGAATCTGGAATACAGCCCTGTGCTCTCTGGCAGCCCAAACGGCTCATGGTTTTCTCCCTCTCTCGACACAGATTCCAGCTCCCAGATGGTCCTGATGACGTCAGGTCTCGGTGACAGCCTCTTAGCAGAAACGGAGATGTAGCTGGGCTACCCTGCCTGCTTCTGCCGAGAAGAGCACCGTGCCCACGGGGACAGCGTGTGCCCGCCGGCCCCCCGCCTCCGCTGGGCTCCCCAGCCCACTTCTCACACATTTCACCTCCTGTCGGCGCCTCACTCGGCTCCCTGAGCGCCGGAGCCTGGTCCGAGCAAATCTCTACACACTTCTCTGTGTTGTCACACGCCCAGTCGGCCGCTTGTGCTTGTCCCGTCGCCGCATGTGTGTAGCTCACGCCGCTCCCCCCCACGCCCGGCTGTGCCCGCAGGGCGCAGGCTGTATTTATTCAGAGGTGTATAAGAGATGTCCTTTCTATCGCTTGTACTGCTGTCGCGATGAGAGTTTTATAAAGGTCACAGTCGTGGTGGCACCACTCGTGGCAGCGTCCGAGTGCGTCGTCACTGTGCGAGCCCGGGCAGGCGGAGGCCGGCAAGGGCCGGCAGGGGCCGGTAGGTATCGGCAGGTGCGGGCAGGGGCCGGTAGGTATCGGCAGGTGCGGGCAGGGGCCGGTAGGTATCGGCAGGTGCGGGCAGGGGCCAGCAGGAGCCGATAGGGGCGGGCAGGGAGCTGCAGGGGCCGGTGGTGCGGGCAGGGAGCGGCGCAGGCAGGCGCTGAGGGGCCGGAGCGCCGGCAGGGGGCGGCAGCCCCTCACCCCGCTCTTTGCGGGCCCTGCCGGCCTGCAGAGGCCCCTCCGTAGGCCCGGCCCTGGGGAGAGCTCGGCGACAGCCCAGCTTTCTGCCCCCCCGGCCCTCCCTCGGCCCAGGAGGTAGCGGGCTGGGCTGGATCGGCTCTGCGGGGAGCTTGGCACCAGCCGCGCACTGGTGAAGGCTTCACCAACCACACCAGCACCGCGGGCTGTGCTGCTCGGCCAAGCGTCCCTTGCTGGGGCAGACAAGGAAGATCGTGTTTCGAGGCTCAGATTAGGCTAGAAGATCAAATTGTGGCCGCAGCTGCTACTCAAGGGAACAAGGAATAATATCATTAATTATGTGAACAAAGGAACAAGAAACTCTTCCTGTGTTACACTTTGCATACATGAAGGTCAGAAAGGCACAGCATAATGTGGGAGATGGAAGAAAATTCATCAGAGCCCTCTGACCTCTGCAGCACCATTCAACACAAAAAGGAAGCACTTCCAAGTGTCCATAACAGCATCCTGCAGGAACTCACTGTCTAATATTTGGACAACTTCCTGCCTGTCCAATCAACCTCAATCCTCCCCACACAAAATACTGCCTCTAGAATTAGAACCCCCTTAGGAACTCCAGCAAGGCGCTTTGTTACATGGTTCCACATGACTCAGTTTCTGAAGTGAAGAACTGATACTCTCAGCTAAATCCAAGAGCTGGGACTTTAAGAAAACCAACAGCTAATAAAAAGACTGAGCTACACCTCATCCTACTCTAGAAAAGCAGGTGGAGGGTCTGCCAAGACACAGCCAGGACAGCTAGCAAAATACTTGAAACGGGGTAGGCAGAATCTTACCAGTAACACTGAGGCTGTTTACAGGTCACAGGATCACTCTCCCTCTGAGAGCTAATGGGTGGCCCACACAGTTCAACAAACTTGGGACACTGTACCCTGAGCAGCTCTGCTCCTTCACATGCTCAGTCCAGGTTTTAAGCAGCATCAAGAACACTACAGCCATTGCCATCTACTTTTAAAATAGTTTATTTCTGGTCTTAAAATATACATCAGTTTGAAAATCTCAGAAAAAACACATTAGTTACAGATTAACAGTCTGGAGTTGGGACACTGGAAGTGGGATGAGCTCAAGGCCCCAGAGCCAATACTGCTGGAGGTGGGCAGGAATGCAGAGGGCACCATGCCCATGGGGAGAAGGCTCTGCTCCTTGAGGCCACCGCTTCCCCTCAACCTCTGCCAGCAGCCTAATGCTGCAGAGCACAGGTGTCTGGTGAGGCTCTGGGCACTCTTGCCACCCCTCCACTGTTCTGCTTTTCAGTCTACCTTGACCAAAAGCAGAGGGAGGTGGGCTCTGCCCAGCACCATCAGCACCAGCTGCCTCAGCAAGAGAGGGTTTTGTCCCCTGACCAGCATGCCAGGATTCAGGGGAGATGGGGCTGAGCCCTGAGGGGCAATGCCTCCCCCACAGCAGGCCACCAGCAGCCTCAGAGCCAGAGCAGCTTGCTCAGTGAGCATCCAACCCCAGGTGACATCCATGAGGCCGGATCTGGCAGCTGCTGCAGGTGCAAACTCTCAGCAATGCTGCAGAACAGAAGAAATGCAGCAGTGGAGCAGCTGATGACAGCAAACACAAAGACCCTGCCGCCACGACTGGGACAGGGCAGATGAACACTCTGCAGGCTCAGAGGAGACTCCTGCTCTCAGCACCAGCCTGTCTGCACAGGGACCAAGAAAAATACTGGAGTGAAATACTGAGTCCCACCTCCCCACCAGAGGGTGGCATCCAGCTCCACAACTGTTTGAGGCAGGAAACAAGGTGAGTGTGTAGGCAGCAGCTCTAGCCAGGGTACATAAAGCAACCTACACAGCTGCCAGAGAGGCCTGCAGCTCCCTTTCACTGGCCGTGGAGCCTCCAGGCTCAAGCTGAAGCCCTGGCTGGCCCCAGCTAAAAGCTGCAAGCCCTTTGCAGAGACAGGGGTTTGGGGAGAGGAGCAGGGCCCCCAGGCAGCTCTCAGCTGTACGTCTAGATGTAAGCATATGAACAGAAGCTCCCTCATGGAGAGAGGGGTGCTCTCCTCCAGCCCAGCGAAGAGCCCTCATTACGTAGGGTGGGAGGACAACACAAACCCAACTCAAAAACCAGACAGCAGACTAAGGGCAAACGGTGGGGTTGGAAGGGGGTGTGGTGCAGGGAACTGGGCTGTTCTCTGCCTCGCACTCCCAGGGGAGCAGCGAAACACCAGAAAGACAAGAGCACAGGACAAAATTAAAACAGGAGGCCTGGGCTCTGTAAGCCCTCAAAAAAACCACCTACATCTACAGACATCTCCCCTTCCCTCCCCCCCAAGAAGACACTGAGCACACAAGACTGAGAAGAAAAGTCACACAATACCACACTACGCTAGGAAAAACACCCAGAGAGCCCCACCCAGAAGGGAAGGCTCCAGAGAGGCACCAGAGCCAGCCTGGAGCCCCCCAGAGAAGGGGGCGTGCAAAGAGACCATGGCAAAGGGTTACTGCTGAGCCACGAGGTAGTGCATCTATAGGGAGCAGCTCTTCAGCATGCTGCCCTCACATCCCTGCTGGCCCTGCACCAAGCCCTGCCCAGAAAAGTCGGTACCATCCTTCATGCCTTGCTTGCCTGGGGCAAGACCTTGTTCTTGAGTCTGGAGGGGTTTCTGCAGGCTGGAGGCCAGGATCAGAGGGAAGCGCAGCTCTGATAGTTGATCCTCCTCAACACACCCTCAACACAGGCATCAGACCGGCTGCCAACGGCTGTGTCTGTTTATGCGGGGTGGGGAGAATGAAAAAACAATACACCCCAAAACCAAAGGCTTGGAAAGAAGAAAGAAGCCCACCCAAGAGCAAAGCATCAGCACCGTTCAAACAAAACAACAGCACAGAGAGCATGGGAAGAGGTGTGAGGGAGGAGACACACAAACACAAACCCCAGCGCCCGGCAGGCAGTGCCTCCCCGAACCACCTCAGCAGGCAGCACCCATGTGCTGCCTCTGTGGGGACTGGGTGCTGAGCCCAATGCTGGAAATCTGCAGAGGCAGATTCTGGAGAACCACCCCATAGGTAGCTGGGGAAAACAAAAACCAGCAGAAAAATGAGACACCAGCAATCCCAGCACATCCCCACGGCACACAGCCATCTGCTGGGAGAGTCCTTGTGCCCCGCTCATGGCCCCTGGGGCTGCCAGGGAATCAGACACCACCACACAGGCACTCTGCCCTGTTGGCACAAGTTAAAAAGAGAGCAGAGCAGCTGTGGGCAACCAGCACAAGAGCACCCAGGGCCTCAGGTACCTGAGTGGGAAGGGGGAAGGAGGATGAGAGTGTAAAGAGGCACAGGCACCAGGAGGAGGGGTACCAAGAACTAGCTCTGGTACAGGCACCAGTGTGAGGCTGTGGAGAGAGCTGTGAGCATATTGGGGCCAGTGGGTGTGCTTCTGCACACTGCATGTGCTAGTACTGTGGGTCTGAGGTGCCAGGGAAGGGAGACCTCAGCTCTTCCAGGTAGCAAAAGGAAGAGAATAAATATAAAATTTCAGAGCAGACTCCCGCCAGGAGGAGGGTATTAAGGGAGGTTTCTCCTTCGGGTGGACTGATGGAGGCATCCCACAGCTCTGCAGCGTGTGGCTGCTTCTTGCTCTGCCTCAGCTGAGAAGGTTGCCCTGCTCCTGGGCCTGTGTCAGACTGTCCTTACGATGTAAGTGGTGGACGCCCATCCTTTTGGGGCTGCGATGCACCCGACTGAAGGGAGGCTTGACCCTGGCTTCTCCACTTTCCTCTTGGGCACCTCCTTGGTTGCTCTCCTTGTTTCCCTGGAGCAGTATTTCTCTCTCCTCAGCTGGGCTCTCAGGCAAGCCAAGGTCCACATAGTCCTTGTGCTTCTCTGGTGAGGGGCTTTCGGGCTCAGCACTGCCTCCACCGCTTTCATGCAACAGCTTCTGGGCTTCATCCTGGGAGAAATCTGTACCATAGTCTGAGGAGAAATGGCTCCTGCGGGCTCTGGACTCAGTGCTGTCTGTGTCCACACTTGAGTCCCGGCTCACGGTCCAGCTGCAGCTCTGCGCAGACTCCTCACCGTCTGAGTAAGCCGAGGCTGCCCTACCCAGCTCCTGCATGGAGCGGCTGAACCTTTTCTGGAGCTCGGGGGCTGTGTCACGGCTGAAAGCAGTGCGGTTCATCAGCACTCGCTCTGAGGTGGGGGGTGCCTTGTCCACAAACATACGCTGCCAGTTGGCCAGCAGGTCCTCCTCGGAGCTGGCAGAGCTGGCAAAGGCGCTCGGGATCTGGGGAGGGCTGCTGAATGGGCTGCTCTGGGAAGATCCGTGAGCTCTGGCTGCTTTGGGGGACTGCTGACAGGAACAGCTGGAGGCTGAACGGCGCCCTTCTGAAGCAGGGCTACTGGGGAGTGTCCGGTGCCTGTCGCAGCTCTCATCTTCACTCTGCACCAGGCTGAGGGAGATGGCCTGGCGCGTAGCGTATGTGCAGTTGGGCAGGGGACTGTTCTTTGGGATCCTTACCTTGTCCTCAGAGAACTCAATCACTTTGCGCCCTGGGTACATAGGATGGGGAGGCGAAGGAGTAGGATATGGGCTTAGCTTCTCAAAGGCAGGCACATCCTCAGGTGCACTTTCCATGCTACTCTGTGGCTTGCAGCCACCATTCTGCTGTTTCCCCGCATCTCCTCCCTCCTTTCCCATCTGCCCTGAGCTGTTGGAGGCATCAGGAGGGGCTCCGCTCATGTCCACATGCACAAAGACATCCTCTGCCACGGGACAGCTGCCACTGCTAGACTTGGCTGAATTCAGAACCAGAGATTCTGGTTTCTCCAAGACTCTGGCGATGACTGAGGTGGGCACAACATCAGATGGTGCCAAGGTATGGGCTGCCTCTTGACCAGGGCCTGCAGACTCCTGAGTGCTGTGCAAATGCTTATTGACCATGTCCTGCAGCTCATAGGGAAGCTAGGGAAAAGGAAAAAGACATTAGAAGGAGGCTGCCATGCAAGCCATTTAGTTCCAAACAATTTGCCTTTTCCAACCAACCTTCGTGTGTTCTTCGTACTCCTTATCTTGACTCTAACATTTACCTACCTTGCCTTGAGAAAGGTATCTCTTTTCAAAGCAAACCCCATGAGGGACTGCCAAGGCTCTCTAGCTGTCACACCAGTCATGCTTCTAGGCCGTGCTTCACAGGCCCCATTTGGCAAATAGAACAAGAAAAGATGGCACACGGGCTCAGTCCCACACGCCTGTGAGCAGAGACAAGGCCCAGCCCGTGCACGATAGGAAGGAGTCTATTGATCTGTGGAAAATCAGCCGGTGGTTGCACTGCAGTGACTCTACAGCCCCCAGTGCTGGGATCTGCAGTGGTCCCTGAATGCGTAATTGCAGCCATGCTGCCTTGGCAGCCTGCCCGCAGACCAGGATCGATGTTTTCCCTTGTTCCAATCAACTCCACCACGCCATCCCACTTCCTCACTCTCTCCATTTCAGAGAGGCAAATGTGGGGTTTATTAGCAAAGTTGCAAGACTGGGGTCTCGCCAGGGTGTAAGCACCACCCCTGGTCCTGAAAATGGGTACTACTGCTTTCCCTACCACCCTGCCAAGCTGCCCTCACCTTGGTCACCACATGCATGCACAGCATCAGCTGGAGAGCAGAGGTCACCAGGCCACTCAGTGGCATAGAAAGGTCTGTCCCATTATAGCCAGAAGGAAACTGCATCCAAAGCCAGGGATGCAGGACACACAGCATGACAACAGCTGGCTGTGAGGCAGGCTGCCTGCACAGCTGCTCAGCACCAACACCACTCCAGTGGCAGTCACATGGGACACAGCACTCTGAGACGCAGAATTCAAAGCTCCAGAGAGGGGAGACAGCTGGGAAAGAGGTCAAGGTTACCCCAGCAGTAACTGATACACTGACCTCAAGAGTGCTAATTTGAGACACAGTGGGGGAGGGTGACATATTGTTCATCTGCTAAGTTAAAAAAGACAAGCATGTGGTTTTGCTGAGAGGAACACAAGAAGGGACAGAGACAAGAGGTATGGCAAGGAGAGAGCTGGGGCAAGGGCTTGAATGATACTTTCAACCAAAGAAGTGGTGTTATTAACATGAGAGACCTAAACCCCGTCTTTGCTCTTCCTGAGGGCAGGATGAGCTGAACTCCCCTCCCCAATACCATTCCCCCCCACAAGGGGGAGTATAAGTTGGCATGAACTTCTATTCAGAAGGCCTAGAAGACACCCAGAATGCTGCCTCACACATTTCCCCGCAGGGTAGTAAGTGAAGCCAGGTCAGACTACTGCTGCCTGACTCCTTATGAGGCCCTTCCATGTGGCCAGGTGAGGCATGGAAAAGGATGGAGCAGGGTAAGAGAGAGATCTGTCCTGCCTGCTCCCAGCACACACCCAGCAGGATATCAAATTCAAGGTTATTGTGCTTTTTATAACAGCTCCTGGCTGAACTGTGAAATGGAGCTGTCACGAAAGAGGAGCTGGCAGAAGCTCTGTGCTGCCTTCTCAGTGGGAGTGGGAACAGGAGCCTCCCCCCACCTCTGAGGCTGAAGGATGAGAAGTCAGCAGCCCTGTGGAGAAAGCTGGAGAAAGTAAGATGCAGCCCTTCTTCCCCACCTCAGCAGGATTGCTACTCACATCAGCAAACTTGTGGTTCCTGAAGTGAGACTTGTTACACTTGAGCAGCTGTACTGCAAGGTTACAGTCCTGTCGATAGCGTTCCTGCAAGAGAGGGCACACGTGTGCAACAGTGTTAGATGGACCTGATTTCTTACCCAAAAAAGGCCCACCTGACCAGATGCTGCTTGAACAGAAGCCAGAGGAGACATCAGAAGAATCGTTTGTAAGGGCACCTGTCATTTCCCCCTCCCCACACCCCTGTGTATTTTCTTACACCTCAGCCAAGGTGTCCTTTTCAGCTCCAGTCCTTGCTCCCGCCATATACTCTATCAGAGTATCAACCCCCTCTCCCTCTGGGGATTTTAATAGTCTCCAAAAGTCCCACCAGATTTGCTATCCCATCCCACAGCTCTCAGCCATGCCTGATGATGCAGACAGACTGAAGGGAGTTGAGAGTATTTAATAGAATCAAGCACTGGATCCAGGAATTTCTTTATTAATGGTGTAGAAAAGGCATTATCTCCCTCTCAGCTCTAGAGTAAATGACACCTCCATTGGTACAAGCTGGACTTGGGTCAAACCCTAAGCTCAGAAGAGCAAATACATCAAACTTGAAGATGAGTTCTTCCCTGCTCAACCCCTCAGACCCTTGTCTGTCTCCCTACTGTTGTGTACAGCTCCCACGCTTTCATACACACTGGAGTAATTCATGTGCTCCTTTCCACTGACGACTTTGAACAAAAGGAAAAGCCCCCGCCTCACGCACTTCCAATGACACTTACATTGAGTTCCTCCAGCTTATTGATGGTGGTTTTGGCATCAAGCAATTTATTAGTGAGCTCTACAATCTCCCAGTCCAGCGTCTTGCGGTCCAATTCTGCCTTTTTAATCTGGGATGCAAGAACACCAGGTGTAAAACTCCCTAGCACAGAAGAACCTGACTTCACCACCCACCTCAGTCCAAGCATTGCACAATGACATGTTCAGCTGGGACACAAAACACTTCCAGACAGACAGGTAAGGGAGACAACCCTCTTCAAAGGGAGGGGATTCCAAAGGCCAAATGGAACCAGCCATTCTGCTAGCTACAGAGACAACAAGGTTAAGTTTGAACCTCCTTAATGCAGTATCTCTTCTTGCAGCACCAGCATGTTTCCCCTCTGTCCTGGTTCCCATGGTGCCTGGTAGAAAGCTAATGGTTTTGAGCAATCAATCCCAACCTGCCACTGGTAGCAAAGACCTCTGAGCTTGTGATACTCAGCCATCTTCCTTGGGGCAGCAGAACAAAAATACTGCCCAAAAAGATCCAGCAGTCAATACTGAATGGACAAAAAGGCTTTTTTTGCAGAAAGAAGGCATCATCTTCAAAGAGTTAAAGCCTTGCTCTAGTAAGTAAAAGGACCTGTGTAGCATCATCTGGAGTTCAACTAATGACCTCCCTAAAGCAGGAAATCTCTTTAAACTTCCTAACAGTTCAGGTACAGAGCAGATAAGAGACCCAGATGTAACAGCAAAGAGGGGCAACAGCTCCAAGCCATCACTGTCTCAAGGAGTTCTTCCAAACTGGCCAAGAGTGCTGTGAGGCTGTGACCACCAGGGCCCAGCTGTGTGTCAGGAGTAAAGCACAATGACACACAGGGGGGTAGGAGAGGAAATACTTCCTGAATATGCAGTCTCTTCAGGCACCAGCACAATAAATAATTGGGTAATGAATATTAACCCCAGAAATTCAAGTCCTAGAACCAAAGAAATCTCACCCTGGGCTACACAGAGGCAATCACCATCTCAGCTGTTTGACTTGCCTGCTCACAGCCCAGAAGGGGAAGGAAAGGGAGCAAACGAGGCTCACAGCCATCCACATCTTGTGCAGTGCCGCAGCTTATGGGCACCACTTCCCAACACGCCATGCTCCAGCTGGCTCAGAGTCAAACACTCTTAAGATGGAGCACTGCAAGCTAGGACCTGCTGCATCTGCGGGCAGCTGCTGGATACCAGGTGAGCCCTTGGCTGGACGAGGGCTGGGGCCCCTCCATCTGGGATGGTGTTATGTGGGACTGACAATGAAACCAACGGGCTGAGACACGTAAAGAGGAAAAAGAAAAAACACACAAACAAAAAGACGCAACTGCAAAAATCCAGCTTTGGCTGAGAGAGGCCTGAGAGGTGAGTGCGCCCAGCGTGTGCCAGCGGCAGCGTGGGGAGGAGAAAGAGAGAGAGAGAGGGAGAGGGAGAGAAAAGAAACAGCCATGAGTGTTATGAATGCACACAACAGACATACACGCACATTGGCTCTGCTCTGACTGCACCCGTCCTCCCAGGATGACCACCCCAAGACTGGCTGACACATCCCTGGCATTTTGAGAGGGACTGAAGCAACATGACGGAATACCATGCAGTTATGTTGTGAGGAACCACAGCTCACGTGCACAACCAAGTAGGGGCTCAGTAAATCAAGAACACAGTTCATGACACCAGCTAGAATGGGGAGTAGATGGTCACAGCCAGAATCTCACCCCTCACCCATTGACACATCTGCTGGGTAAAGACAGGACCCCTTTCCCCCATCCAATCCCAACAAACAAGTCTCTTCCATCTCATTGCCACAGTGACTTAATAAGGCACTTACCAGGGCATGCAGCTTCTCCTCCAGATCTTGATTGGTTCTCTGGGAAGCAGTGTAGCTGTTCTGCAACCTACAGAAACAAGATTGTAAGCATGAGAATGGATCACAGGCACCTAGTCACCTTCACAGCTGCCAAGCAAACCATTGACTCCAGAACTCCATAAAGTTCTAAAGTGCTAAGACAACCAGGCATACTAGCTATGCCTTACCTCTAGCACATAAGGGCTTTCAGACCCCAAGTTACTGGCTGGGTGAAAGGATCTTGCAGGATAGGACGTAAATTACTTTGGAGGACTCCTCTGAACTATGTTATATCTAAGCACATGACCAGTGATTGGTACTGATTTTTAACTGAGGTACTTTTCAGGTAAAGCAGTGATGTACTTTCTTGCAGCCATCAGTGGCTTCTTTTGCACACGTGGGTTAACCATCTGAGCTGGATCCTGCCTTACATCCAACAGATGAAGAATTGTTGTCAGCCTCTCATGCTGGCAGCATTCCTACACTGTAGCCTGGAGAAAATAATGGTTGTGGAGCCTTTAGCTCCCCCCCTACAGTCTGGAGGGTGCACATCTTGGAGGATGCAGCATACCTTTGATTTAAACCACAGGGCACAGCCTGCTCACACCAGATGAGGGAGTCCTCAGTGGGACGGATCTCTAACTCTACCCCTTTTTTCTTTTCCTTTTCATACCTACGGAATTTGTCCTTGAATTTCTCCAGTTCCTCACGGTTCTGGCCCAGTTCCATCTCCAGGTAGTCCTGACCTGACTCCAGTTCCCTTTCCATCGCCTCCATTTTGCTCGTCACATACGTCAGCCGCCGACGAAGCTCCTCATTCTCGTGCTGCAGTAGCCTGGGGTAGGAATAGGAGCAAGGTATCCCTGAGTTGCACAGGGGGTACTCCACACCAGCAGCCCCACCCCACTGGCTCTGCTCTAGGGCCCAACACACCACACAAGAGCCCTGAGAAGTCAGAAACTGAACTGTCAGTCAGGAGACTCTGGCACACAAAGCAAGAGGTGCATTTGTGTCAGGAGAGAGACACTCAAACTCTCTTGGAGCAGGGGCAAAGAAGTACATGCCAGCTGGCCAGCCATGGCTCCCAGCTCCCTCTCAGGTTACAGTGCTTGCTTGGATAAAGCCTACTAGACAGATGAGCTGTGCAGCTCCAGTGTCCCTCACTGATGAATGAAAACCACTCAATAATTTATCCCAGTCAAGGTTAGAAGAGTTGAAAGCAAAAAGAGCAAAATCATTTTCTCTTCCCCTGAACCAGAATCCCTCACACCGTTAATACATGGTGGAAAGAGGACACCATACAGCCTTAAGCCCAGAAGCAGAGGTGGTGGGGTGCATTTACAGATGTGATTACAGCTGCTGGTCAACCCCACTGCAACACAAACTGCTCCATTCCTCCCCAGCCAGGACATGTCTGCTGGTCAGAAGTATTTCCTGTTGTTTTTCATTCCTTTGTGCTTGGAGAAACCCAGAAGCACAGCTTCTCTCTGGCAGTGCAAGCTTTCTCCTCACTATGGCCTGGAGCTCATTGCTAGCAGCTGTCTGTGTCCCACAGCACCACCAGCAAAGGGCTCAGCTCTCACCCTCACTCAGCAGCAGGCCTCTGCATACTGCTTCTGGTGGCTTACACCAGGACAATAACAAGGATTAAAAAAGGCACTCCTATCTCCACCTGTATTAAAGACTTCATCTACCCTTTTTTCGCACCCACCAACTCCTCTGCCTGCATCTGCACTGGGGGTCTATGTTCCCTCCTCCTCCAGGATGATGGACACACACGGCAGAGCTTGGCAAGGCACAGACCAAAGCTCTGCCCACACGGCCCCAAGATGACTGAAGATCTGAAAGGAGCCCACAGATCCAGTCAGCTTGCTGTGCAGGTGGCACAGGCAGGATATGAGGAATCAGCACCCACACAGTTGCAGTATGACAGGCATAAAGGGGGAGCAGGACACTTACTTCATCCTTTCTGCATCCGTCAAGGGTTCCTGCACAAGGAAGAAAACAGCTGTGAGATTATTTCAGATGACTAGTTGGTCTCTCATACTATCCTAAAGGGCAGTCTTGGTTGCTAGACCCTACCTGTGACTCCTCCTCACCTGCTCTGACAGGTCATACTAGGCTACAAGGATCTGTACACACACCGCTCAGCCGCGTGATACCAAAACAGACCTTGTGTTCTGGTTCAGGGCAGAAGGGCCAGACTAGAAACCACCATACAAGTTAGGTAACTTTACCCTCCTAAGGTGTAATCTCAGCACCTCTTGTAAAATCATCACCTTAGCTGGTGTTTCAGCTTCCTCCACATCCACAGTTAGTGGGAAGCAGGAATCTCACAGGCCAGCATACACAGGATTAAGTTTTCACCACAGCAATCACTTGTGGGGCCCTTGAAGACCCACAAAAAACATGAGAGAGAATCATTTGGGAGCTGAAAAATGTGGCTACCATTTACATCACCCAGATTGTGCTGTGAAAAAGGTTTCTTTCTGCAGACCTGAAACCAGCCTGTAACTATTCTAGGACAGCAGAAGAAACACCAAAGGTCAGAAAAGCCTGTAAAAGAAATAAACATTATGGGCAAGATCCTCAGAGATATCTGGAGCAGGGCCCTGCAGAACAAAGAGACAGAGCAATGACAAGAGCACACAACTCAGCTATTTTCCCTTCCTTTGCACTCTCTGTGTTAATCCATGACCTGGAATAGCCAACATCCAGTACCCCAAGACAGCCAGGCATAGGGCACACACAAAGCATCAGGAGCATTCCAGCCCCTCCTGACAACAGAGCTGCCTGCCTCCTGCACACACCTACTGCCTCACAGCTTAAAGGGCCTTCAACCAGCAAACACCTGGGAAGTCTGCAGTGGGGAGAACAGCGCCAGTTTCTACCTTCCTTAACTCCTGGGGCTAAAGGGAAGCTGGTTACACCCAGGAAGATACACCCAACCGGTAGCAGAGCCATGAGTGGCACCCCTACTAGAGAGCAGCTTCTGGTGATTAAGCACCCACAACATGAGGCCTGGGGCCCTGCTCTCACTCTCCCCACTGGCATTACAGACTAGATGAAATCCAGGTGGGGGCTTTGGCCTCTGTGAGACCCCTGTCTGCAAACCGGTGACCCTGGCACCTACCTTGTTTAGTGCCAGGCTGAATGAAGGGGAGGATCTAGATGGGGTAGGCCCCTCCTCCCGACTCCAGTGTGTTGGAGCAGAGCAGGATCCTTTCTCTGGGTAGTTCGGCTCCACTGCATGCTTCTGCCCAAGCTTAGCACACTGATGGTGTGGCTGTAACAGCCGTGAACAGGGACTGTTTTCATCCCTTCTGCCCTCTGCACTGATTTTCCATGAAGACAGTGAATGCTGCTGCCCAGAGGATGTCCCTGCCAGCCCCAGGTCTGCCAGCTGCTGCAGCTCATACTGACACAGATCTACTACCCTTCTCTCCAAGGAAAGTTTTCCCTTACTGTCCTTTCTCCCAGGGACAGGTTTCTTTCTTAGTCTGGAAACTCTCCCAGCTTCCTCAGCACACTTTCTCAGGCCCGAAGCCATTCCCAGTCCCTCACATTTCTTTTCTGTTTTTCTTCTGCTTGGGCAGGGGGATCTTTCAGTTGCATGCTTGGTTTTGCCCCCTTGCAGGTGACCTTCCCCTTGGCCTTCTGGCATGGAGCTTCTGGGGAAAAGAGAAGAGTTCTGGTCTTGTGCTGTTCCCCTAGTCTCTCCCAGTGAGCGCAAGCGGTTGGGACTCAGCACCCGCCGGGTAATCTCATCCAGGAATTTGGAGAATTGCAGTTTTTGCTCTGTGATCTTCTCCCTGCGCTTGACAGAGTCAGTGGCACTGCTGCTGCTGTGCTCCAGAGAGTGCTTCTCCCTAGGGCTGAGGCAGAGCTGAGGATCACTGTACTTGCGTGAGCCATGGCCATGGCAAAGTGTCTCTACTGAGCGGGACTTGCATAAGCTCTCGGGACACGAGCCTGTCATGTTGGTCTGCTTCAGGATCCCTTTGAGAGGCAGGTGTGTAGACGAGACACGAAACTTCCTCGGAGTCAGGACTTCAGGAGGCTCTTTAAATATAAGTGAGCGTTCCAGGCTTCTGCTCTTGAAAGAGCAAGTGGGATGGTGTCTTTCATCTCCAGACACCAGCACTGTCTCCATGCTACGGCTGACAAATTTGCTGCGGTGCCCACGACTGCGGTTTGGGCACTGCTTCCCGCTTCGCTGCCCCATCTTCCCACTACGTGGGAGTGCTGGCGAGACAGTCTGGCTCTTGATGTTCAACTCTGCTCTGCACCCTGTCACTTCCTTCTCACTGCTGGACTCCAGGGACCACGATGAGGAGAAGTTCAGGTTGCAAACCTCAAACCCCTCTGCCTGCTCGAGCTGGCCTGCCTTGGTGTAACTAAACCCTGTTTGCTGGTGCAATGGTGTTAAGCCCTTTGTCACCCGGCAAGTTGTTACCTGACTCTGCTCAGCCAAGATCACTCCGTCCTGGTCGTCACGAATGATGGGTACCTCATGGCGGATTTCGCGGTGCTGCGGGGGCGCCTTGCGGTAAGGCTTCTTTGACGGAGCTGTGCTCGACATCCTCCCACCTGCGTGGCTCTGAAAGCGGGTTACCTACCAACAGCAGAAAGTGCACAGAAGAGAGAGTCACGGGTGCTCCATCGAACCCTATGAGTGACCCAGCAGGAATTCAGCTCCCCTGGAGTCCCAGAGCACGTCCCCATGCAGAGTGCTAATAGAGCAGGGAAAGGATGTAGCCACAAGCCTTGAACAGCAGCTGCAGGAAAGGGAGCAAAGTAAGAGGTAGCTGTGTCCTTCTCCCAGCCAGTGAAAGCAGAGGGCTGGCACATCCTCTCCCCCCCTCTACACACGCTCACTCACGTAGTTTGTGTGTGTCCGGATTATATATAGCAAATGAGAACAGACCTCACAGCAGCATATTGATTAGGCTCTTTAGGAAAGGCCTTTTTCAGTATGGAAACTGCAAGCCTCACAGGCAGCAGTGACAGCTGGAGCAGGAGTTATTGATCATGTCCTCTCACTGTCAGCAGGGACTACGTGGGAGGAGACTTCAGCCATTAAAGAGCCCAAACCCAGAACTTTTTGGTTTACACTGGAGCCCCAGTGCAGCAAACCACAGGAGACTCGTCAGAAAGAGGTACCACAGAACTGCTCACTCTGTCAGAAAAGACAAAGACAACCCCCAAGTCAGAGGTGGCATCAAATTAGGGAGCAGTGTCATTCGTGTTAGTTCCTAAGGTCAGATTTTGCAACATAGAACCACAAAATGGCCTGGGTTGGAAGGGACCTCAAAGATCATCTTCTTCCAATTTCTTGCCACAGGCAGGGAACCTGTCACTAGACCAAGTCACTCAGAACCACATCCAGCCTGGCCTTGAATACCTCCAGGGATGGGGAGTCCACAATCTCTCTAGGTAACCTGTTCCGGTGCCTCACCACCCTTAGAGTGCACTAAGTGTATATAGACATGCAGCAGTCTTCCTACTAGTGAGAAGATTATTTCCTTTACCCCAGCCATGCTGGGCAGGATTCTTCTGCCACAGGGGCAGTACAAGAGCAACAAATAGGGTGGATGAAAAGCAGCTATCTTGTACACATGGAAGAAACACCTTTCTTTCTACTTTTTTGGGTCTGCAGTAGTGGGCAGGAAGACTTCCCTGCAAGCAGCCAGAATTTCAACTACCCTATTGTACATAAGAACTCTCAGAGATGTCAAGTAGGTGCTGCAGAGCCTTTTCTCGATGATAACATGTGCCATCATTCATAGTTGCCCTATACTTGGAGTAAATGCCCAATTCTCATTCCCCTTTTCCCTGCAGGTTCTTAACACTGATCAAGCCTAGTATCTCTGCAATCCTCAGCACTTGATCTGCAGCACTTCAAAGTGCAGAACCCGCATCAACTCAGAGCACACTCTCTCCCCTCTTCTACAAGCAGGGCCATGCAACTCCCAGTCACATACCTGGAGTCAATGGATACCGCTGGGCCAGTGACCTATCATGCTTCACTTGTTTTGTGTTTTGGACAGTGGAGTTTTACATGTTAAGAGTCTAAGAGAGGCCCAAGAATTCCCTCCAATTCTTAACCACTCTCACCTAGCTGCAACTTGCTGACACTTAGACTGAGTCCCCTGAGAGGACTGGCAAGTGTGAGGTGTGCACCAAGCACAGACTGGCTCCAAGCCATAACAGTCACTTCACAGGGACATGGGCAAACTGTCCTTCACCCTGCCATAAATACAAGCTCACAAAAGTTTCTCACACCTTTCCACAAACACAAACAACTTTCTAGGACTAACCTGTACATCTCCCCCATAAAAATGCTGGAAACTTTCCCTTGCTGTAGTCATTCCCTCAAGGTCCCTTCTGCTGAAAAGGCTTAGGTAGATGCCATTGACAAGGGAAAAGTAGCACAGCAGAAGTGCATCAGGGAAAGGAGGGCTTTACTGCAGTCTCTTTCATCTCAGTGGCAGAGGGGTGGCCACAGAGCTACTCTTGCAGCTAGCTCCCAGAGTAACCCAATTCTCTTTTTGTACTCATGGGTACCTGTCATGGTTTAGTATTAGTTTAGTATTAGGTCTCTAATACTTTGGAAAAATCACATCCAGCATACTGAATCACATTTCACTGCATCCCCAAGCAAAACAGATAGTCTGATTTGCTGGGAAGACATTTCTTTCAAAGAGAAATGCTGAAAACCTGACTAGAAGCAGGTTTGTAAACACCCCACCATCAAAGAGGTGAACTAGGGAACTCTTCTGTCAATTCCTGACAGTCTAGGGACAGTAAATGTGCATGAAGGTATCCCAAGTTGAAATCACAATCGTTTCTCTAGTTCTTAAGGATGTGAGCACTTACCAGCCTGGGCTCAAATTTGAAGCCGCATGAAGCAGGGACACTCACTCAGATGCCCTGAAGAAGAGAAACAAATAGCTTAGCATACACCACAAAAAAACACACTTTCAAATATGTAAGGAATAGGGAATATTTATAACCAAGGACTACTGGATGGCCACCTCACTCCAGGTACCTGCCCGAACCTACATCGCATCTTCTGAATGTAAAGAAATTGAACTTAGAATAGTTGGCCACATAACCCAGCAAGAGCTGGAAAGGCACCTGGCAAGGACATGTTCAAGGCACTCAGGCAACTGGGACCACACAGACTCAAAATTCATGAAGCATTAGCTTCAAGGAAACTTTGTCCCAGGAAGGACTAACCAAATCTCCTATAGAATGGGACCCCCTCCCAGATAATCTTCCCCGCCACTGCAGAGGGATGCTAACTGTGAAGCCGTCAGTACAGAAGTTTGGTAATGCTAACAATTACCTCACTCATCCTTTTAAGTCGGTACTTCTCACCCACAACTGAGCTGGCAATTATTACGCTCTTATTTAAGCCAAAACATTACATCCTCATGCCTAAAGCTGTGATAACCCACACCTCCACAAGAGAGGAAGCCAAGCTACCCTCTAACTTCCATCAAGCCATGTCATACTCTACCTTGCTGCTAAAGGGCTTCTGTAAAATCTTATCCAGGCAACCAGGGACACAGCACAAGTTCAGAAACAACCTTCGTCTCTATTCAAAGCCCCTGCTTTGGGTATATGTACTGGTTTTGAGTACTGCACTGCTTTTGTTTGGGATAGAGTTATTTTTCGTCCTAGTAGCTAAAACAGTGCTGTGCTTTGGATTTGGGATGAGAACAGTGTTGATAACACACTGATGTTTTAGATGTTGCTAAGCAGTGTTTACAGTAAGGAAAGGATTGCTCAGCTTCTCACGCCACTCCACCAGCGAGTAGGCTGCGGGGCACAATAAGCTGGGAGGGGACACAGCCAGGACAGCTGACCCCCACTGTCCAAAGGGATATTCCATAGCATATGGTGTCAGCATACTGAGCATATGCTCAGTATATAAACAAGGGGAAAAGTTGGCAAGGGCCACTGCTTGGGAACTGGCTGGGCATTGGTCAGCAGGTGGTGAGCAATTGCATTATGCATTCCAATTCTTTCATTATTATCCCTTCCTTTTCTCTCCTATTGAACTGTCTGTATCTCAACCCACAAATTTTACTTTTCCCCCCATTCTCTCCACATTCCACTGAGGGGTGAGAAGTGAGTGAACAGTTGTGTGGTGCTGAGTTGCCAGCTGGAATCAAGCCACAACAGGTACCCATCAGTACAAGAGAGAATTGGGTTACTCTGGGAGCCAGCTGCAAGTGTAGCTCTGTGGCCACCCCTCTGCCACTGAGATGAAAGAGACTGCAGTAAAGCCCTCCTTTCCCTGATGCACTTCTGCTGTGCTACTTTTTCCTGGTCAATGGCACCAAGCCCTGGGAGGCGGGACTGGAGTGCAGGGTGTGGAGCAGTTGTACACACACAGGGAGAGCCAGATTGAAGGTGAATGGAACAGGCAGGCAATCAGGACCACGCAAACTCAAGCTCTGCCAAAACAAACTGAAGAGGTGCCCAAGTGCTGGCCCTGTCCCAACAAGCTGTCTGGCCCCTTTCCTTACTATAATGCCATAGTCGGGTCTCAACTAGCACAGGGGAAAACAGCTTCACAGCAGCATAACTGCTCTGTAGGGCAAACTGTAAAGTATGGGGGGAGAAAGAGAGAGGGAGAACGGGAACCTCCAGGAAGGACCAGGCCAGCATAGTTTGAATCTGCTTTTCCACCAACTCCCAGCAGCATTGAGGCATAACCATCAGCCACATGGGCTGGCAGATGAACAGAGGCTTCCAGGAACAGCTGCACCCAGGTTTCCATTGCAGCTGTGCTCAGAACGAACATGCCAAAGGCCTCTCTGTCTCTCAGCACACAGTTCCTCAGGCTAAAACAGGACTGTCCCGGTTCCTACCCCAGAGGCAGCAACTATGCTACCTGCCATCTCATCCTGACTTACCTGGAAAATATAACTGGATTTGAAACCTACCCTCATGATCTGAGAATTTCCAAAGACTTAGAAACTCACAGTGCCTCCAGGCAGCTTTCCCTCAAACAAGGACTTACAGATGCAAAGTGACGACGACGTGTCCAAACATTTCTGGTCGCTTGCCTCCGAATCAGCTTTCCCCTGTCAGCATCCAGCAGCATCTGGCCAATAGCTCCTGAAACATGAGAAAGGAAACTTGGTGTCGGTCACCTATAGCACAAAACATGAAAACAACCAGGCATGCGCAGAGCAACCCATGGCCAGGTGCCAGGGCACAAGTCAACAGCAAACTGCTGCACGATCAGGCTACTATCTAATGCCAGGACCCTCCACGGTAAAAGCCCCATATCTTCACTGTATCCCAGAAAGGAAAGGCCTTCTAGCCAGCTCTCCACTGAGCAGGATACCTGTGCAGAGCAGTAACTGACCTTGGAAAAGCAGCTGTTTTTTCTAGATGGCTCTAGGGGTCCCTGCTTTCCCATACACATTCCTGTCCAACACCAAGAATCCAGCCTCTGTCATTTTGCTCCAATCACTCTGCCCCACCAATCTAATTTTGTTCTCCAGATATCCCTGCACGGAACAGCCCAGTAAAGACCTCCTTTCCTACAATACCTGAGCATCCCTTGCTACCACATAGAATCCTGGAGTGGTTCAATTCACCACACCTCTGTTCAGAGTGGAGCAGATATTCTCTGCAGAACAGATGGACCTTGTGCTCCAAAGCAGAAATGGATATAGGTAATATCCATAAATAGAAGAAAGCACCAATTCTGCTCATCATGCTATCCACAAGCCTCTCTCTGAAGGAGCTTGCTGTCAAGTCCACATTATGACTACCCTGCAGAAGTTCAATTTTAGCCTGGAGCTACAGCAGGAGGCAGCTCTTCAGCTATTCTAATTAGCACTGTAATACAAGATGAAATTCAACCTCCTGGTTCCTTTTATCTGTCTTTTCCACCTCTCATCAGTAATGCTACTTAGCACTTACACTCATCTTCCTAGCAGTCTATTACCTGCAGTAGCTCCAGTTCTACTCTTCCACCTTACCCACTACTTCCCTACTGTAGTTCCAGTCTGATTTCTAAACTCACTGGCAGTTACAGCTTCACTGGAATGGCTCATTGAGGGCTACAAGGCTCACAATGATCACCCATGAGCATGAGTCACGTCTTCCAGGCAGACACACATGTACACTCTAAGGCTCAGAAAACTGCAGTGTAAACTTAACATTTTGCTTTGTTAATGCAAAAAGCTGAGGATTCCTTCACCCCCTCACAAAGACAAAACACACACAGCCTCTTTCCTCTTCATAGTGAAGGAGTGCAGTGACAGTGTGTCCTCGTTTCAGCTGGGATAAAGCTAATTTTCTTCCTGGCAGCTGGTACAGTGCTGCATTTCAGATTTGGGATAAAAATAATGTTGATAACATACTGATGTTTTAGTTGCTATTAAGCAGTGCTTGCACTAACTCAAGGACTTTTCAGTTTCTCACGCTCTGCCAGTGAGGAGGTGCACAAGAAGCTGGGAGGGAGCATAGTCAGGACAGCTGACCTGAATTAGCCAAAGGAATATTCCATACCATATGGTGTCATGCTCAGAACATAAACTGGGAGGAGTTGGCTGGGAGGGGCTGATCACTGCTCAGGGACAGGCTGGGCATTGGTCAGCGGGTGGTGAGCAACTGCACTGTGCATCACTTGTGTCTTCTTGGGTTTTATTCCTCTCTCCACTACAACTAATACTATATTTTACTTTTTTCAATTATTAAACTGTTCTAATCTCAACCTACAAGTTTTACTTTTTTTCCAGTTCTCCTCTCCATCCCACTGGGAGCGGGGGGAGAGGGAGCAAGCAGCTGTGTGGTACGTAGTTGCCAGCTGGGATTAAACCACGACGCAGCGGCAGTGCAGCTGCAGAGGCAGCATACAAGCTTGACTCCAGCTGTTACTACCAGAGAGCATCCCTCAATGTAAAATCCACTTGCAGAGCAGCTGTGTTCTCTGTGTGATCTGAGAATGGAAAAAACCTTTGCCACACAACAGAAACAGATGTCATCTAGCACAGAATTGCTCGAGACAGTTCTGTGGGCCCTGTACAGAATAAGCAGCCACTTGGCATGCATACAAAACCACAACACTACCCCTGAGCATCATTTTGTCTCCAGTAACAAGAAAGAGTTTCACAGCAGAGAAAAAAAGGTCCAAAAAGGAATGCTTTGGACAAAAAGGGAAAGAATAAGAAAAAAAAATAAAAGGCAACATTTGCAGGCACCTACTGTCTTCCTGATATTTGGCAAATCCCTTGAGGTCTGAGGTAGCTAATACTTAACTTCGGTTTTAGGATGCACACAGCTTCTGCCTGGTTGCTGTTTCAGCAGCTGTGAACATTCTCTGCAAAGAGGCAGAGGGCTTGCAGGGTTTTCCTCGACATCAACTTCTCTTCTGTTGCATTTTCTGACCTTATAAGCAGCAGCTTCACTTCCTCAACAGAAATACGGTGATTATGGTCCAGAGAATGTTTCTTATTTCAGGCACTGTATCATCTTTCCAGCCTTTTCCTCTTACAAGCAGCATTTCTTTAACTTTGCTTTTTATTCAGATGGCTAAACTTGTATGACTGAGAAAATACATTTTATAACACAGTGGTATTTTTTTCTAATGCAACACTACAGAAAGATTCTGTAGTGGCTATCGCAGTCAGTGTACCCCAAAAACCTGCAAGTGCAATACACCCCAAGTGAAAAAAAACTCCAAATGTCCTGTGCCACATATCTAAACATCACGGTTAACCCAGAATTTTCACACTCTGTGGGCCAACCTATACTCTGCATGCACATCCAATAGAGGATACTGGCACAGCCTGCTTTAGGACACAACAATGTCTCCTCACCAGCATCAGGAGAAGCAGAAGCAAGAGAGCCTTGTCCAGCTATCTTCCTGTGCTTACAGATAAAGGCAACCTTAGCTTTCACAAGTGTCAAGCCAGACTTTGTGAGAAGCTACTGCAGTAAGCCTGACCAAGACAACTAATCCATGAGATGGATGATGCAATAACTGCATCAAGGGATGTCTGTCCAGGACAGAAAAGCAAGCTGTGCGAAGTTAAAAAAAGCACCTGTAGGTTGCTGGTGCCAGGTACAATGGGAACGGACTGTAAGGTTATTAAAGGGCACTTTAACATTTAACAAGAGAGATCTTTTCATTCAGAGAAGGCATCTCAATTAAAAGAACGTTCAGATCCATTTTGCTGCTGGCTTCTTTGAAGCTCATTTTAAAAGTAAAGGATGACAGTTCCTACTGCAGAGACTCACATCACAGTTCTGCTTGTATGTTAATGCTCACGATTCAGATCTGAGTAATAGCATTATAGTGACTCTTGGATTAAAATCGAGTTTCAGAAGGATTATTGCTCATTCTTGCTTTTCCATACCAATTAACCTTAACTGTTAGGCAGAAACCTCTGTTGCCTGCATGGGAACAATTCCAAGAGCTATCAAGAAAAAGGGATCAAGCTAGCTATTGAACAACAGTCCATGTAACAAGCTCTACTTAACACCTAACACATTTCCAAAGAAAATGAAATCCCTGGACTCCAGTTGTACATAGTTCTTGTTGAATGGAAATACCACAGGACATATCATGTATCTGTCGTACCCATTGCACCATGCAGAATTCTCTTAAAAGTTATTGGAATCACACTTCTCTTACAGTCCTGTTCCCTCCTTCCACAATCCAAAGATCTCAGTCGCCCTAATTCAACTACACTCCATACCTTTAACTATGCATTTTATTATCCACTCTCGCATTTTATTATCCACTCTCCGCTGTGTTAAGTAGCTTAGCTTTCCTAACCCTTTCATAAAAGCCAGGACAGGTCAACATTGCCCAAGAAACACTAACATTGCTAACACGTAACTGGAATAGAATGCAACAGCTGATTAACATCTGAACAGGAACAGGGCAGGAAGCAAAGGACCCGAATTCAATCCCCAGAAGGAATGTTAATGGAGAATAAAAATACCCTTGGGAGATTTTGACCAGGAAATGAATGTTAGCTTTCTAATGCATATAAAAGCATAGAAACATCTTTAGGGGCTACACCTGAAATTGTATAAGAACCAGCTCAGCAAAAGGTCATTTACCAAGTTACTTTTAGCAAGGACAGCTACATCGAGGGCTAATGACAACTTCTCATTCAGAAATGCTGACACACCAGAAGCCTGTTTAATTTGTTCAATGATCCTGTTAGCTTCATCTCTTTAGTTTGTTCAGTGATCCTTTCAACTTCACAAGGTAGTTTAGGCTACAAACTTTCAGAGTCTCTTCATCTTTGCATCCTGGGTTTCATCTCTTTCCCCACGCTGTCTTCATACCACTCTTCTTTCTTTTAAGATCTTCCATGGGAAGAATTCTGGAGTATATTGCTCAGATATTTAAAGAAAAAGCAAATCTTGATACTTTAACAACATGTATCTGGCAAAAAGCTGGTAAATCACATGACGTAAATTTGGAAGTCACGGCCTTAAACTTTCTCAAACACAAACAAGGGAATGGCTACAAGTAAACGTTTGAAGAGAAGTAAAAGAGGTAGATTTCCGTAGAAAATCAACATGCAGGAATTCCCTTCCAGACCTCTGTCATTTCTTGCGCTTTGTAGGAGAGGAAGAAAAGGGGAAAAAATCATACATTACCTTCCTAGAGCATAAAATCAAAAGGCATTTAATAAGGCCAAGACAGAAACAGCTTGAATTTTTCAACCACTGAGAGGCAGACTCTCAGCCCCTGTAAGTATTCCCTAAGGCTCACACAACTCCCAGCAATTAATATCAGCACTCCTCTTGTTTCAACCTTTGGTTCAGAAGTTCTGGGAAAACTATAGTCTCCGGCTCTTCAGTGCCAGGGACTGAATGTCACCGAGTTGTCCCTCTAGCAGAGACATAGAAATGCCAGAGAATACTCCATTACTGGAGCATTCAAGTATATACTTCCCTCAATCTGCTCTCCAAAACATCCCCTCTGTCTACGAGTCTCAGAGATGCACAGATGGCTAACACACTATGCAGTATCTACACAGCAGGACAATGGAGCAGGGCATATTATTTGCATTATTTACAGAGGACAGATGGACAAGTTGCTGCAGTGACCTAGCCTACAGAGCATCTGCAATGCTGAGGAGGCATTAAGTCCAGCCTGGATGCTTGCAGGTGCTGACAAAAGCAAATGTAAAAAAACAATCCGGCTGTTTACAGCAGCCAGCTTTATTCTGAAATGTTATCACTACAACCACTCTTGCAGAGTAATTCACGTGCCAGTTTTGTTCCCATAGAGCCTTTACCCGCAAGCAGAAAACACAAGGGGTATTGACTAGATTTATCCTTTTCAACCAGAAAGAGAACTGGCATCTGCAGTATTTCTTCCTCTGCCATAAGTTTTGTATGGGTGTAAGTCATCATATATAGCAGGCAGCACGTACTGGGGGGAGACAGAATCAGGAAAAAGAATCAAAATTGAGTGAAATTTATTTCAAGTTCTACTTAGCTGTAGAAAAGTCCAGCTCAAACTTGTTCAGCCATCTGAATCTTCTGGAACATTAAAAATTTGTGAAAGTTTTAAGATGTTGCTTTTGCTGTCTAAACAGCACACTAACCAAGTCTGCAGGCACTTTTATTGGCCAGCGGAGAAGGAAACTTAAAATAACATTTCAGGGGTCTCACATCTGTTCTAGACAGGAAAAAGCCTAATTTACAAGGAGAAGTGATCTACTTTAATCAAACACTAAGGATAAGAATGACCAAGTTGTACAAATGCTCGCAATGATCAGTTTGCCCATCCTCCACCAACATGGACCACAACAGGCTCTTTCATTCCATGATCACATGGCTGCAGACAAACATGACAGAGTGTTCAGCAAGTAATAAAAAGGATCAGCTTTTTCCCCAAGGTCTTGTCTACGTATACATTGTACTAAATTAAATTGACTTAGAAAATAACGTAGAAGAGTATAACGCTCCTGGGCAAATGTTCTTAATTCAGTTTAAGAGCACTTTACATTGAAACAAGTTAAATAGATAGATACAAGACACAAACTAAATTAAGGATGCCTATACAAGAATGCTGCACTAATATAATCACAGCTGTTTCTAATCTGATTAAGTTAAATCAGTACAATTTCCCTGCAATGGCAAAAGCCTTACTGATATTGAAATTAACCCCTTTATGCCCCTTTCTACTTCCAAAGCATGTTTTTCTGGGTTTTGTGTTTGGTTTTGGTTTTTTCCTTCGAAAAAGCCCACAAAAAACCAAAAGCACAACAGTGTGACACCTCTCTCTCAGAATCAAAATAAGCTAACTACACCCCACAAGGTATATTAAGGTACTAAAGGTATTGACATTTATGTATCTTGAAAGTTTTATTAATCCTATGTCAAATAAACATCGTAACAGTGTTCAGACCAGCGTAGCATAATATTTTCTCTGCCCTTCCCCAAGCAAGATGGGAAGAGTGATCACAAATACTTGTGCTGTACCCTGCTTTCCATACACCCACACAGCTTTTGCTTGCTGATGTCCAACATACCTGGAGCAGTTCCGGGAAGACAATGTTCCCCACTTGCTCATTCCTAAGGGTATGGCTCACAGTCAGTTTATCTGAGCAAACTGGAAGGTGGGGTGTTGTCTAACTGCCCCCAGGCATAGTCTTACTATTGACCCTCTTCCACCAAAAAATGAAGTTCTCCTGCTAACTGTGGGGTAAGAACATATTCAAACCAAGTCTGGGATCACAGACCTAACATGCTATAAATCCACACTCTAAAATCACCGCTCATCTCCTCAGTTCCTACAGCATTTCCACAGGAAACGTACTTGTTAAAAATTAAATCTCAACAATTCTAAAATTACTGGTGTTTTTTCCATTCCTTATTCAAAACTATTTGAACTCTTCCTCCTGAATATCAAAACTAGATTTGTCTTCATTCTTCTGGTACTCTTTCATCTCTGCCTGCTTTCTCAGCCTGGTCTCTTTGAGCTTACCACAGCCTTCCTCACATGCCTGCTGGCAATGCAACCATCATCCTCTCCTCAGGGCCACCTTCTACTGCTGCCTCTGAGCAGAACTAACTTCCACTTCAGTCCAAGTTTTCCAGGTTCAGCACAGAAGAACAATAGCAAGAATCCTCTCAGAGCCCCCTGCAGGGAACTAAATCCCTCACTGGCCTTCAGGAACTAAATTGTGCCACAACTCTGAACAACGTGGTAAGCTGTCATTTCTGTGGAGTACCATCAGCAGCCCTGAAATAACTAGAGTTGGTAAGTTGTTTTTTTTTTTCTGAAAAAGCTGTTTTGAAGCCCAATCGCATGGCAACATGGACTGTAGGTACACAGAAGAGTTGAGTTGCTAAGGGAATCACACTTCCGCGTTCTCTATTTTACAAGATTTAAACTTCAACTCTCAAAGGGCTGCAGGCACATTTTTGCTATGAACTCTTTGGTCCTGAGTCTCAGATTCACACTGGTAGCTTGTGCTACCAGTGCACAAGGTTATGTGACCCCACACCAACTCTAGGATTCATGCTCAGCATAAATATACGCAGTGAAGGAGGTAGGAACAATTTCCACTCCATAAGTAAGGAAATTGAGGCACTAGGAGAAAAAAAAACAAACCAGTTTTGTGCACTGTTTTTGCATTAAGTTGCGAGAGAAAGAAAATCAGACTCAGCTGTCATAAGAAAGGAACTGCACAACAATTCAGCAAGACATTTCTTGCACCTAAAGCAAGAGTGATTTGGGACAGAAAAGACAAGGAAACTGCACATGAGCTGAGCACCTACCTGACAGCAATTGAGTTGAATAGCCTGCAGTTCTTTATAAGTACAAATAAAGCAGCAACCCTGATTCAGTAGTAGAAGAACAATATTTGTACTCTACTCAATTTTTTTCTGCTGCTGGGGTTTAATCCCAGTAAGAATCGTTTTGGTGTAATTAGCTTTTCCCTAGCAGATGGTCAGATGTGACAGGCAGAGAATGGTACAGGCTTAACTGTTGGGTGATTGTGCAGCTGCATCTGTAGCTGAACAGTAAAACATGTACAGGGGTCCAGCTGTAGTTTGCACGACACAGTCCATCTCTGCCATCAGCCAAATGTCAGCTTCCCCTTTCTCCAGATTATATATCAGCCACAGGCACTATCCAAAGGCAAACAACTAACATGCAGTTTCACCACCATCCCCTTTCTCAGACAAAATCCCTCAAATCTTAATCAACTAGAAGTCCCTCTTTCTTCGGTGATAGAAGCACATTCAGAAGTATTGCCATGGAAACTTGAGCCATCCTCTGTGCTATTCATCAGAGAAGATCTGGCACAGTAACATTTTATGATCTCTATAGCACTGAATACAGACAGTAGTTGGTATAATGAAGTAAAATTAGAGACTCCATTATAGTGTGAGGATAGCAGTGGCCTGTTCTTCAACCAAGCTGCCTGAACCTTGCATACCTACAATAAGCAATAGCTTGTTATCAGCTGGCAAGGAAAAGCAGTGTAGCACTGAGAGAAGCAGAAGTGGTGTTAGTGGAATAAACCTATCCAGCCAGAGGGATGAAAGAGAAAGGGGGTCATCACAGTGTTTTCCCAAAGCTGATTATATCCTGCCCCTTTCCCTTCCCAGAGGTTACAAGCAATTTTGCTACTGACTCCTTTGCAAAGCAGGATTCCTACCAGGTACAGACACCTCCCACTTAACCCAAGTCACAGCCATTGCCTACTCTGGAGACCACATTATTCCCCATTGCCTTCAGCCCCTGCACCCAGGTATAATACAGGGTGTTAGATCACGCACTCCTACACACTGGCAATAGTCATCTCAGCGGGACACAATGGCAGAACACGGAGATGGCTTTCAAAAACATGCTTTGGGCCTCGCAGGTTCAGAGCCTGAGCCAAGGGCAGGAACAGGCACAAAACTTGTCTCAACTCTTTAAACAATAGAGCAGCATGGCTATTGAAGCAGCATGTAACCCTGCAGAATCTTCTCTCTTTTTTTGTCGTATGGTCCTATAGTTAATCTGCCTCAGTTTGCCTCCTTTGGGGTTTTTTGTTGGAGTTTTTTTAAGCTTTTTTTTTTTTTTTTTAATGATTCTCAGTCTTCAGCACCACTGAGCTACTGAGAGATTTTATTCTGAGAGTTCAGTCACAGAAATGTAACATGGCTTAATCCAGCTTAGGAAAAACAAACAGATCCACTCATCCATCTTTCCCGGCTGATCTGTGTAAAGCACGCAACTGACTATGGCTCCTCTTTCCCGCTCAGCTGGGCTCCAATCAGTCCTTTGAACAGCAGGACCCAATCCATAGCAGAGGGGACCCACACCTCCACCCCCTGCCCTACACAAGGAAGCTGCCTGTCACCATCAGTGACCAGGCTGCACCACTTGTCCTTCTGCACATGCTGTATTGTACCTCCTAGGTTCACCTCCCTCCTTTATTGGCGGTGGGGAGGAGGCAATAACCACAGGTGCCCCACTTGACACCAAGCTGGGTTGCTTCAGCTCTTCCCTCAGATACAGCCTCTCTTGTGGCAGTCAGAGCTCTCATCAACTATATCCTTCTACATCTGTCATCATTGCTAGCACCGGTGCTGTTCTTCAGCTAGAGCTAGTAACTAGCATCAGTTGTCTCAAGGGGCAATTGCAGCAAAGGCCCAGCACTTCAGTTTTACCCCAAGGTCAGCCTGTCCAAACTAGCTCTACATCCCCTGCCTGGCATTGCTCTTGTAAAACTAAAATGCCTTCACTGCCATTATCCCTCGTGTAAGCATAAGGACATTAAGTAAATTAAGGTTAAGGAAAAACACTCCTTTTAAACAATGCTAAAAAGACAAGCTCTTTCCCTTTAAAAGGCTCCTTCCTGTAGACCCCCTCCCTTAAGTAAACTCTATGCAGCTCTTCAGAGAGCAAGCTGGGAATAAGAGAGAGTTAAGCTGCAAGTGACTGTCACCTATCCTCAAAGAGGCTCAATAATCAACTCCAGATATCCTAAAGAAAGCAAGCCATCACATTCCAGGTACCTTTTCTTTTTTTTTTTTTGTTGTTTTGTCAAGTATCAGACTCAACAACCCAGTGCTAGCTCACTGCTCACATAAGGGCAAAGACCACGGAGGAATGCCAGCGTATGGCCAGGCAGATGTTGCAAAGATAAGGTGTTTGCTCAGCACCGACAGCAAGCTGTTCACTCACGCCTTCAGCTTCATGCCGCTGCACGAGCTCAGCTCTACAGGATCCGTGACTCTGGCCTAAGGAATGTCTCAACTGGACAACCACCACATCATTTGCTGCCGGCTCAAGGTGCCCCAGGGTGAGACCAATTCCCGATTTTACCGTACAGCCCAGCTGTGCCTTCTGCTGCCTGTTCCACCAGGGGGAGATCTAGCTACTTGGGAGGGTTACAGCTCTAGCCAAAGGAACACATCGCCTGGAGAAAGGTGTTTGGGACTGGACACAGGAGGATTCTGCTTTGAAAAGTGATACATCCTTCTGGAGAGAGAATGGCATGGAGCAGTCTGGTAAGGGGAGCTCTGCAGCAGCTCACACAGAGATTATACCGACACCTAAAAAGCAAAAGCTATGCTATAAAGCCAGAGCCCTTCTGAGAGCCAATTCTTTCATTCCTGCTACTGTCTAAGGATGGCAATAGGGAGGTCTTCTGCAGAAGACTCATTTTAATATGGAAATGACTGGCAGATCACAGAATTTCAGGCCACTAGACATTGCCAAAAGAGAACCTGTAAGTCCAAAAAATTGAAGCAAACAGGGTGATGAACAGCCCAGGGCTTATCCAGAACACAGAATATGGTCTGCTGTTGTTTCCATAAGCCTTGCCTATGGGCTGCCCATACTGACACTGCCAAAAGGATCACGTTTCCCTGCACCAGGCAAAGGAAAGACTTGTATGAAGAGGACAAGGATGGTTTGCATGATAGGGGCATAGAAAACTATAAGGCCATTTCTCACACACACCACGTCAAGGATCTCAAAATAATGCGTCTGCATCCTGGTCTGCCATCCTTCACCAAGATTCCTGTCCTCAGCTCTTGGAGTTCCAGCCAAAAAAAGAAAGATTTTCCAGAAGAAGCTGGAGCAGTTTAGCTGCAGCAGAGGTATAAGAACATTTGCCCACCGACTAGGGGAAGCACTCCTGCCCGGTTAAAATCCCAGAGCCATTCCATCTCCAGGCAGTCATCTCATGCACAGTTTGTACTGAGCGGAGCTTGATGGCACAAGCCACTCAATCATCTACTGATTGTCAAGAGCACACAGGCTGCAGGGGGATGAGCCAACCTTAATTGGCCTTATCGGTGTAAATTAAACCGTACAACACACCCAAGCAAACAGTCAGTTCCTTTGGAGGAGCAGGCATGAGTTATTTTGCTGCAGCTATAAAGGAAACATTGCTGCTAGGACATGCCCCTGGAGTGACTGTGCCGCTCAGCTCTCCCGCTGCATTCCTGGGGTTGTTTAGCATGGATTCAGCTCCAGCCTTTCCACAAGCAAGAAGTCTGAACCCTGAATGCCATCTGCAAACACAGCTAGACTCCACCTCCTGCATGCCTGCAGGCCACCAGGTGTGGCCAGGAATGGCACAAGCTACACACTAAACACACCTTTGATGTGGAGCTGAAAGCATGTAGCCACGGGGCATGAACAGCACGCCGCCCGCCGCCGTGCTGACTCCCACTGCAGGAATGTGGCTGCAACCACAGGCCAAGGAAGGCAAACACATTGCATTCCTCACCAGGCAGCAAAGGAAAACAAGTAGCAAGCCCACACACCCACCCCTCTGACACCCGCAGCGCTCCCTCCCCACGAGTCCTGCACGTCCACTGCCAGGACCCCAACAACAGCCCCAGCCCCAAACTCATTTGTGAGAGAGTCCAAGTACTCCAAGCGACTTCTTGAGCCACGGGGCAAGAGAAACAGAGCCAGGCAGGAGAGTTCTCAATTGGGTATGCAAGCCATAGGGAGGAGAGCTGCCACCAGGACTGGAAAGTAGCCACAGTCCAGGACAGGAACAACTCTGTGCAGTAGCCTGGGAAGGGAATTTCCCTGACTTTTCCTATAAGACAAGGGGCAAATGTAAGATTGAGACTTGTTGAGTTGAGGGGCAGAGCTGAATATGAAGCTGACTTTGGGCATCAGGGGTGCTTGGAAGGATCCAGGTCTTTTTCCATCCCCAGGAAACCATTCTACCTTAAGCAGCTTCTCTGAGATGCAGGCATTTCATTACCCCAAAATCCTTCTGTCAAAACTTGTGTCCACTGCCCACAGACACAGATCTGATCTTCACTGTACATTATTCTCCCCATACAGCACTTTGGCGATTAAGAGAAGAAAAACTCAATGTACAAAAATCCAAGACATCAGGTAACCTCTTGTCTCAGAACCTCACCATTTTAGAGTTGCAAACAAACTTGATGCTCTAGTCAGAAAAAAACACTACTCCTCCTTTATGCAGCACTTCTACAAAACCCAAAGCTTTCCAAAGAAGTCATAGTTCCCAAATATGAAGTTACTCTGATTGGAAAAAGATGATGCTGCCTCAGGAGGTGAAACTGTCAACAGAATTCTCAAGTCTGTATTGTGAACCCGCCACATTCTGAATCTGCACTTTGTGCAACATAACTAGACACTATCCTAACCCTTAAAAACCCTACAAATCCACAGCCCAGTGCTAAGGGCCAACTCTGACACTGTGCTCTTTCAGCACCAAACAGGAAAGGCAACACTCTCAAGAGCACTGCTGTGAGAATATTTCCAACTCGAATCTAGCAGACACAAAACACAAGTGTCAGGAAATGCAGAAAGCACCAACTAAGGGCTGACAAACTGTAACTTCTCGGAACCTAAAGGGGAAAGAAAGGTCACTGTAGCCACAAGTTCCAGAAAGGTGCCGATGTATCTAGCAAGCTGCCGAGGCAGGGATGGTTTATAAGGCTGTGGCCCAGCTGCTCCACACCCCACATGTGCATTTCAAAGCCCTCACTGAGGGGAATGATATTAAGTAACAAAAACAGACCAGACAAAGTCCAGTAGACTTTCCCATGCTGCTTAAAATGCGGGGTCTCAGGCTACCTATTCCCTTCTAAGCCAGCAAGGTAAGCTGCAGCAGTAGCTCCAGTACTTGGAAGAAAGAGGCACGAAAGACCAAATTTACCAATAGATTCATATCCAGAGATATAAATAGAAGCCTGGCAGGATTTACAAAAGCACCCAGACAGATTAGGTGTCTAAATCACTGCACGCAGAAGAAAGGGCTTCTCCCCTTCTAACCACTCCATACCTCTCCAACCCCAGCCACCACAAGAAAACCCATTTCAGAGAGGACGGAAGCCCCTGTTACTCTACACGTTGCCAAAGGCCATCCCTGTGCAATCCACTTGGATGGTGACGGCACCCAAACCCCCACAAGTCTCAACAGTGCAACCTGCAATGGCTGCAGCTCTCACAGAATGTAGGTCTGCCTGTTTCCCAGAATAGGAGCTGCCTCTTCAGCCTCTCCTCTCCCTTCCCCCACTACATCTTTACTTTTCATAGACTTAATACTGTTTCAAGGTACCCTCATCCTGCCACTGGTGGGCGGGTGAGTGGGGGAAAGGGGCCCTTTATAATTGTAGTGTTGCAATCTGCCAGCCCGGCCAGGCAGCCTGTTCCCGCCTGCACTGTATTAAATACCTTATAACTGATTACACCCCCATGGGGCATGATTAGCAGTCTTCAGAGAACAAAGTCTACTTTCATAAGAATAAGAACAGACACGTACTGCTAACCTACTACACAGCTGGGCAGGTGAGGAAACAGGGAAGAAAGGAGGGTGTGTGGGGGGGGGAAGAGTTAACTGTACTGCTAACTCTGTTCCCTCCTTCCCTCCCCTATCCCAGCTGTCTAAGTTGAGACTTCCACTGCCCTTAATACTGGTACCCTTCAGACCAACCCCACAAGATTCAGGTAATGTAAGCTCATAAACAAACTGTTGTCTGTGGAAGTCAGGCAAAGTCCTAACCTGGAGAGGCAAGGCCTCGAGGCAAGCAGATTGATCTTTGCTCTGGGTGACAGCTATTCCTTCACACCAGTTCCCAGGAAAAGGGAAGGGTGAATTCCAACTGCAGCAACAAAAACAAGGAGAAGGAAGGAAAGTTTGAAATACGATCACATACCCACGCCCCTCTCTAACCTCTGTATACCTCTGGAAAGTCTAAGTAAAAGCAAAACATCTAATTCAATCTGGAGGTTAACAGTTCCCCAGCTGATTATTTTTTCTTGTGGGGAGAGAGGAGGCAGCAAACAGGAGGAAAGCCCTCTCCATCCGAGATAGGTAACACGTATCCCCAAACACAGTCCATATGCACTGCCACAACAAAGAACCAGCCTGACGGAAACTTAGCCAATCTGACATGAAATGACCTACTGCTTATTAGCAAAGCGCCTTTCCAAATCTCAAAATGCCCACACAAACAGCCACAAATATATGTGGTGCTATCTGGCCTCCATCTCCTCAAAGCACAAAGATTCAGACTGTACAGCCTTTCACCGAAAGCAGTAAAAAAAATGGAAGCAACTCCAATACTAAAACAAGCTACTCCCCAAACCTACAACAGAGGAGAGCAGAGCAGAAAGCTCCACAAAAATGGTCTTATTTGAGATGCCTGTGCAGCAGCTTCAACAGAAGAGTAAGAACTCTCCTAATTATGTCGTTTTAGAAACAAATCAGAGCCCACTGGCCTTGCCTATGGCTCCATGGATGTTCACGATACAGTCTGGAAGCACTTATGTTCAGCTGATGCCTCTAGAAGGGGGCACCTTGCTGACACATTCCATCCAGATTCTTATCCAACCCACCCAAGAAAGGATTTGTTAATGAGAAACTAACCCAGCTGAAAATGATCTACTTATATCTGCTTTACTCAGCAGCTGGTCCTTCAGCTAGTGCACAGATCTCTGACCTGTACTGTTCAGTCTCATCTGTACAGCAAAATCTGCATATTCCCTTCATTACAGAAACATTCGAAGGCACCGACTGACTTTAGGCTCTGATGTCCTCACCACTGATGTAAAGCATCGATACATTTAGAGTTACCAAACAGGCTGTGCTTTCAGGGTCTGGATAAATGGGAGCTTTCACCATAAACATAAGTTAGTCATTAGAAACTCCAGGAGGTAATTTAAATTATCGCAGCCAGCACAAAAATAGTTTTACTTTGGGAGTTGAAGTTGCAAAGCTATAATAAATCCAAGTAGTACAGTAAAACCTCTCATAAAAGCTTAAAATTAGTTGTGAAGCCCCAGATGGCCTTGCATATAATTTGATTCTGCTACCGTGGGCTAGCAAAAGGGAAACCGCTCTTTACACTGTAAAAAAAAAAAAGACCCAAAAACTCTATCCCCCTGCAGCTCCTAGGAGACAGAAGACATAAGCTTACATTTTGTGCCTATATATATGTGGAAAATACATGGAAATAATAAATACATAAACCTCCCGCTGTGCTGGGCAACTATCAATCAGGTATCTGAGCTCAAATGGGAGCACTGCAATCCAAACCTCTCCTGGCTGCTGTACCCTCACAGATACCCTGCACCCACCCCCCACTCCCAGAGTAAATTGCCTTCCACCGCATGGAAGCACTCCTGCTATTCTGATACTGGCATTCGCCACCAAATCAAGAGACCCTAATTTAGCCCCGCACGGGCCTTCTGCAAACTGCTAATCCCCTGCACACAGCTGTTTTTCAAATGTACGGGCATGAGCAAACCATAAACGATTTATGGCGCGTGGCAGGAAGACTCCTGGCTCCCTGCGTAGGCAGGGTTTTGGGACAAGATCATGCTTGGACTAATGTTTATATTGCAAGTTGTCAGTCAGGTAGTAAATCATCTCCGGAGCTGCACAGGAATACAGCTCTCCCCATCCAGCTGGGGCCTCGATGACACTGAATTCCGTTATAGCCATTTCAGATACACCTGGGTACTGTTTGCAAAGGCATCATCTAATCAAGGAAAAATGGGTACACTTACAAAGTAGACTCTACCAAAGTTCTGAAGCCCAGAAAGGGTGATTTGCTTCCGGGAATCAATCCAAACTGGTACGAGATATTTGCCAAAAATGACACTCTGTACTAGTCCTAGAAGAAATTGGATTGAGTGTCTACACAGGCATTTACTAACAGAGTGTATCACCGGCAAAATGCAGTCACCTGCGAAAACCCTTCTGAGCAAAGTTTTCATTTCCCAGTATTCACATAACCATAGTGCAAGCAATGCTTAGAAATTAAATAATAGAAGGCAAATAAGTATATTTTGCATATTTTAGTGCAGGAGACGCTTTCTGCTCAGAAAAAAAAACTTAAAGACAGGAGGTAAACTTGAAGTCCATTCTCAAGAAAGGTCACTTAAAACAACCCTAATTTTAAACAAATATCCTGTCATTTTCCATTATTTTCTTTTCCCCCATTTGAGAGGAATGTTCCCACAATACACTGGGTTCAGATCTCCCACAGATAAAAGAGAAGGGGGAAGAGTTCTCAATAAGGAAAAAATAATAAATAAAAATACACAAGCAAAACAGCAGAATTACCTGCAATCACTTTTCAGTTATGTGAGATACACTGAATTTCAAGTCATCTCCCCCGAATATTTTTAACCTTTCTGTTGGGCAGCAGCAGAGTCCTCACTAATGAACAGCAAAGCTGCAGGAAGAAATCTGATTTAGGAGACAGAGCAGCAAAGCATATTTGCAAACTGTAGAAAGCTTGTGCAGCAAGACATATGCAGGCCTAAAACCAGTTACTCTGAGTAGCATATGCTAACACAATGGTCAAAAAACTTACAGCCACAATGATTATCTAATTATTATCTTGGGAAAATAACTTACAGTCTTTTGAAACAAATGCTGTAAAGTAAAACTCGCCTAAGGCATTTTATGAGTCTACGTGTAATTCCTCAATAGTCGGAGAAACCACCCCATCTGTCCCTTTTGATTTCAGATCCATTTGTGCATGAGTGTTACATTAATGCAGGTGGACAACTGAGGCTTTAAACACAAGAGTAAGAATATCCAGTTAGGACTCCTACAACATTCCCAAAGCCAGCTTTATCACAGAGACAAAATACACATATAGAACTCAACCGAACAAAGAGCAGTCTCTGTGGGACTTTCAGTTCTGAATTTGCTGATTCTTAGAAATCAAAAATTTAAACGAGTTCTCTCTTGCCACCAGCAGCTGGTCAGATCCTCTGTGCCCAAAAGCCAGTCTAACACCTGCAGAAAGCCTTACTTTTCAATCCTGACCTATTTCACTTTCTCAGCAGCAACAAAATTTTTGTGAAAGTCAGTAACCCTTTACTCATAGCTGTTGGGCCTGCCACAAAAGATTTAAATTTTGCCCTAAAGCACATGTATTCCCAGAAAAGCCCATAGAGAGAGTATCCATACAGGGATCATCAGCTTTGCATGACCCGTTCCTAGCTCTGAAAATCTCCACGCACACTCTTTCCTTCAGGAGTTCCCCTTGCATTTAGGCAAACATTACAAAACCACACCTTTTTATATACATCTCCATGCCACTGCCATTACCTTTACTGGCCTATGCATCAAACTGAATTTATACCTACTTGATCAAGCAGCACTGATGATTCTCCTGATCCTCTACAGATTGGACATGAGCAGAGGACACAGACTGTGTCTTCACAGACTCAAGTACATTGAGGCTCATGCTACAACTAACCAGAACTCACCTGAACAGTCTTAAAGCCCTGCCTTCCAGACTAAAGTCCACTACAAGATTGCAACATGGAGAGGCCAAACTCCCCACATTCTTTTCCCTCTTATGAGCAAAGGCAAGAAGCACAAACCACTTTGCCTGAGCACTCAGCATGAAGAGACAACAGCTACGTGTCCTCACATTCATTAGGAAGACAGCTCTCATCTATGGACTGCACTATCTTTCCCAGAACCCTGCTCTTCGTCAGCCTAAAATCCTCCAGTACCAGGTCTAACCAGAGCAGTTGGAGTGCTCTGTGGGTTTGTTGTTTGGCTGATGGCTTTTGATTTTTTCCCTAATGCAGTTATCACAAAAGGCAAGGTCAGTGAGCAACCCAACACAGCAAATAAGTGTGATTCAATACCTTGCCCCTGACACAGGCCAATACATTAAGGTGGTTTAGTAGATGGAGCGAGAAGCCTCAGTGGAAAATTATGGAACACACTGCTCTTTCTTTAAATCTTTAACTGTTAAGAGATTGGGCTATGTCTGAAAAAATATACCTTCTAAAGCAAGTTCTTTAGCTAAAGCAAGTCTGAACATTTCCACTCATAAATGCTTGATCTTTCCTGAATCCCGCTCAGCTCTTAGCCTGAGTGCTATTATGTGGTAGTGAATTTCCACAGATTAGACATCATGTGAAAATACTTTAAAATCATTATTCAGTTTGATGCCTATCAGTTTCACTGAATTGCATTCACCTCAACTGAAGAGTACATTCCAGCTCCTTCACCTCCGCACAAAAGTCTTCCTCAGGCTTGGCATCCAGCATTGTCGAAAAGCAGAGGAAAACTGAGCCCACCCAAGTGATGCTTATTCTGCATTCCAACCATTGCAATGCTATTCTCACACTCCTACATGGCTTTCCACACCATTTCCTTCCTAAGCACAGCTCCCAGGAGGACACTCCCGAGAGGATGGCTCATGTCATTCCAAATATGAAACATCCTGCAAAATGCTGCATTTGGCCCTCTCTGTTTGTGCATATGAGCAATAAAACCATACATGAACTTCCTGACAATGAAGAGAACAGTTTCCAAGTCTGGAACAAAGGTGCAAAAAAGAGAAAATATTAATTTAAATCAAAAAGATTCAGTGAGACAATGTGTTAAGTGAGAGCATGTGTTACATGAGAGAAAACAAGCAAACAGTTCATAGGAATGGAAAAACGGTGAGGTCTCAGAGTGCGCACTTGCCTTAAACAAGGCAGGGTCTGACTTGCGCTCTACAGCAATTTCACCACACGGGACAGTGGATCACAAAGGGGTCTGCTTCATTTTGAAGTCATGGCCTGAAATATCTTTTTCATCTCATCTCCACCAAGCTTTACTAAAGCATTCAACACCACAGTATCCAAGCATCTATACACTAACAGGTTCATCCTCAAATCCCCAGTAAGATGGGCATTAGTCATATTTTCCAACCAAAGAATGCAGAGCGAGAAAGAGTAACGATGTGAACACACTCATACAACAAATATGTGGCAGAAATTAGGTGTTCTTCTAACCACAGCGTCATACTTCCCCTCCAACCAGCTGTAAAGATACTTCAATTTTAAAAAGTAGCACTCTTCCTACTACAGTTACAGACCCAGCCAATCTAGATCTAAGGAAAAGCCCTCAGGTAGGGGAACTGGCAGGGAAACAGGACGGAAGATTTCATGCCCTAAGGCATTAGCCCTGTTTGCATAGATTACACACATAGTTCCTCTGCAGTCCTGCGTAAAATGAATTTCAGAGAGGATCATATTTACCCGGTAACTAGTGATTTGAAATACACACAGTTAGCATAAATGCCAATGGGCATTCATTCTCTCCAAAGTTCAGGGTACCACACAGAAAGGAGATGTCTTCCCAACCAAAGCCTTCAAGCAAGGAGATAAATATACCCAGCTTCAGGACCTTAAATTTACTCTCAAAGCATTAACTGAGTCTAACAGGCGAAAAAATCTGCTCTATTATGACAATTCCAGTTCTCAACAAGCCCAGTCAATAGAGCGGACATGAGTCGAAAAGGTGTCAAGCCAGATTCTCATTATTAGTGTAGGAATCCTACCCTCAATCTATATCACATGCAGGCTCATTTGAGACCTTTACATGCTGTATTTCTCCTAGAAACGTGAAAGGCAGAGAGTTATTACCCACCACTACACTACTGTTGTCACTCTGTGCTGTAGAAGCAAGGCCATTGATAACAAGTACACAACATGGTTATTTTGCCAAGATCTAACCTCCAGAACTATTTCTTGGGATGACACTGTGATGTGGTGACACATGGAAATCTCGGAGTCCAGTTTTCTGTGGATCCTCCATAAAACATAGTGGACATTTTAACAGATTAGGCAGCTCACCTTCAGAAAAACAATCAGCCTTCAGGACTCACAAGCATCAAACCCACTTCAAACAATTACAAAAAAATACAGTTGCATTTTACTAAAACTTGTTTATTTTGCTACTATTCAAACAGCCTTCTTCACTTTTTAAAAAGTACTTTATAGGCCACACCAGGTGCCACAAACCCTTTCTCCAAGCTAGCTCTGGTACCATTCAGGCCAGCAGGTCGACCAAAAACCATTCATTGTATCTAGCTTGATTAGTTCTGCTCTGGGACAAAAAGCAGGCAGACTTGCAGAGGAGTACACCTCTTTCAAGGCTATAGTCTATTTCCCCTACATGCTACACCACATGATTGTATTTAGAGTGGATGGCAGAGATAAGAATTCAGGTTTTTTGGCTGCAAAGCAAGTGACTTAGCAAGAGCCAACAAACAACTTGAAACAGACTGGAAAAGCACGCAAGGTCATCTTTAGTTCAGAAAGCTGGTTTGAAGAGGCAACAGGTCTTGGCATGCAACTCATCCCCTCCTGACCCAATGCCTTGTTAATATTAAAGATGAAGATAGCCATGGGCTGCACTTTGGAACTCCGCTGGCACTGCTAAAATGCATTCCCATGATTTCAAGAGCACTGGCTGCCTGGAAGGAAGGAAAACTCAAAAGCTCCTGGTACCACAGCTAAGACCTGGTAGCTTAAACGCAGATTTAATACCCAGAAGCCAAATCATACTGTATGCCAAGCACTGCTGAGATATATGTGCTTTCTGCAGTGATTCACTGGAAGGTGAAGAAAAGAGAAAGGAATTGTATTAAGTGTGACTTGAGAAGTAACTGAAAGGTATGATCCAAAGACCAACTGCTGCATATCAGACAACTGCACCTCTAAACTGGATCTCAACAGTGAGTTTGGGAAAGGACAGAAAGGCCAGCGGTATACCCGCATCACTCCTCAGGGGAACAGCTACAGGGTGGAAAAAACAATGTGGTGGAAGAAATAACCTGACAGAACCAAGGGTCACTGGAACCACCTAACTCTGACATCGCAGCTATTGCCAGAGCAGGTTCATCACGAAGGATTTCATTTGGATTATGGCCGGGCAGACCTCTTTTGGATTATACAGAGAGCATGGATACTTCAGCACCAACAGAGCAGGATTTAGGCTGCTTCTCCAGGTGGCATGTAAAGAACAGTGCCTTACAACTGTAACTGAACTTCTCTTCCCAGGAACTTTTACTGAATTTCTCAGGGTCGCTCCCATTTCACTGACACCCCGGCCTCTCAATTCTGTCCACGCAGGCCTACTATGACACAGAGAACAACAGAGAGGGACAGTTTTTCAGGTATGCAGTTCACATATTCTCAAAAAATTTGAGTAGTGGGACCAAAGCACGCAGTCTGACTCAGCATCGGCTCATTCCTGGCTTTCTTACCTGCTCTCTGATGCTTCAGCAAGGATTCACTGCTTCGTCGTATGTAGTCCCTCTATCCCAGTTCCTTCTCTGAACCTGTAAAACAGAGATGCATACCTCTGAAAAGCTTTCACTGGCAAAGAACTATGTACATGTGATGGACGATCCTTTTCAGTGGACAACATCAACCTGGCACCTCTCTGATCTAGGTCACACTCAGCCTTGCCAGACTCACACATCACTTGCAAATCCTGACACCTACCAGTGCAACCTCCTGTCCACCTAGAAATCTGTGTATTAGCACAGTCTTTTACTCTGCTCCATGCAGAGTGTTCCAGCTCAGAGCTAGATGCAGTTCAGTATTTACCATAGACGTGCTTTCCTTTTAAAGTCTTTCCATGTTCCCAGAGGTTGCTCACTAGTCCTCCAGCAGGAAGCATCCCTTGCACTAGGGAAAATGTCCAGGCTGGTAGAGAATTTCCCACTAACGCCTGCTGCGCCTGACACCAGAGGAGTGCTGATTATCCCCTTCCAGCCCTGCCTCTGTCAGTTATGCTCTGTTCTTCTAACACACGTGCTGGCCCAGACTTGTTCCACTTTGCAGTTCCTACTCCAGCAGCGCTCCCAGCACGGATACTGCCTTCTCACCCCCCACGCCCCCTACCTCTCCATTACCCAGACACGGCTACAGCCTGCACGGTCCAGGTCCCGCTTCCTGGCCCGCGCTGCTCGCTGACACAGGTCCCTCCCCGGGAGGGAGAGCTCCCTAACGACCTGATGGCTGAGGAAGTGGCACTACCACCCTTCCCCATGGGGACCGTCCCTTCCCCACGGGGACCGTCCCTTCCCCGGGTCCTAGTCTGTGGCCTCAGCGCCCTCCTGCCCCCAGCTGAGCCCTCCCTGCCCGCGGTGCGTCCCGCCCGGACCCGCTGTCCTCGAGACACTCCACAATTCCTCGCCACACACGTGGGCAGGAAGGCCACCCCCCACCGCCCGAAGCCCGCCTGGGAAGGCCGGAGCGACCCGGGGGCGCAGGGGGCCCCGCCCGGGGCTCGGTGCCCAGCCGGTCGCGTTCGCCGCTCCCCACCCCCGGAGCCCCAGCCCGGCTCTGACCCGGTCGGGCTCGGCTCCGCCGGGGGTCCCAGTGACTTTGCGGCCTGTTCGGCCCCGGATCGGCCCCGCCTCGGGCCCGCCCCAAACTTTGCCCCCGCCCGGCCCCGGCCCCGCTCTCTCGCCTCAGGCCGCCATTTTGCTGCGGGGCACGCCGGGTAATCCAGCGGAATCCCCACGCCGCGGCGCGCCTGCGTCACTGGGCGGCACGCGCGGGGGGCGGGGCCGGGGCCAGGCCCGGGCGGTCCCGGAGCGCGAGGGGCGAAGGGGAGGGAGAGGCGGAGCAGGGGAGGGATCGGGATCGGGATCGGATAGTGCCGCTGCCCACGTGCCCCGGGTCCAGGGTCCAGGACCAGCCCCTGCCCCTTCCCACGTACCCCGGGTTCGGAGAAACGCCTTGAGGGGGCGACGGGACAGAACCTTCCAGTGCAGGGCAGGGCCCAGGATCAGCTCCTGCCCCTTCCCGTGTGCCCCTTTTCTGAGAAACACTCTGACAGCGAGTGGGGTATCCCAGCCTGTCACTAGAGAAGTACAACCCCAACCGTAGGGCCAGGGAAGGAGAGGGAGAGAGAGCAGGAGAATAGGAAATGGAGAAATCGACCCAAAAGCCCCCAAGGAGAACTCTCTGCTTCTTAAAGGAGAGGAGCCGAGGACAGAATGTACCTCTCAAAACTTAGTCAAACCCTGACATAATTAGGGAGCGTGCTTTCATATTTATTTGCAAAATCTTCCAGTATATTGTTCTAGGCTTGGGAATTTGAAAAGTCAAGACATTTTGAATTTGAAATCAAATCAATCCATTTATTCCCTTCTGAGCTCAGCCGGGTACTTCTTCCATTGCTTCTCATGGCTGGTGCATAGACTTACCCTCTGCTTCTATCCTTTCTTTCACAAACATCTCATGAATAGATTATACACACAGTAAATAATGGAGCCTAGTCCAGAGGGAATTTGTCCAGTCAAGAAAAGTCATGATAGTATTTGTACAATGTTCTTCAATGTACTACCACATTTGCAAAGCCTTCAGATTTGCATTCAAGTAGTACCAGTCTCGCAGCGCTGCAAACTCTGCCCAAACGGTCCCCTCTCTTACACAATAAAAGACAGGTGCTCAGCAGGACCCCATTTCCATGACCTTGGCAATATTGTGCAAAAACGTCTGCTGTGCACCCAGCAAGTGCTGTGTGCACCACACCACGCGTCAGCCAGGGATATTTCAAGAAAGCCTTCGGTACTTGTGCCCCCATAAATTCTCCAAATCCTCCCTGTGCTGGAGTCAGATAACAAGCAGAAGGACAATGGCTCCAAGAATCCAGGCTGCCCATCTGCTCTGCACTTCCAGATTCTTGCTTCCACAGCACCAGCTGATGAAATTTTCATAGCTGATGAGGTTTCTCATTTCCACCGGGCCTTGCTGCCTTGGAGCCTTCACAGTTGTGGCCTGTTCAGGTTTCTGTGGGTGCGCACCGATGGCAGCAATCATGAGAGTACTTTGCTTTCTTTTGGTGAATTGTTGGAGTACGATCTTCAAGCTTTTTGCAAGTCTAGGTGAAATAAGCCCTGCAGGAAGGAGAGTTGGATTTTCAGATGGCCTTGTCATTCACTGCTTCCATTAAATTCAACTCTTCTCAAAACAGATCCCAAGGTCGGACTGCCAAAGGGAACTGGACTCGAGCTGGCTGAGCACCAGTCACCTGCTCTGAGCACCGACAAACACTCTTTCCTCAGATCCCAAAGGCCTTGATTCCCGATCCTTCTCCCTCTCCACATACATCCACCCTGCCTTCCCCCATATCTGGTATGCTTGTGAGCTGGACTCACCACTGCCCTGAGCCCAGAGATGCGGCATGATGAGGAAGCATGACGTTAGGTTGCATTATATTCATTTATATAACACCATTAATACCAAAGTGCAGCTCCCTGCTAGAGCCAGTTGCTCTCTAAAGCCTCTGAAGTTCAATTAACAAGCACCAGGTAATCTAACACTTGACTCCCAATAATCCTTTTATTTTAAGGGGCCTCTGGCGGATGTAAAGCCCTCAGCAAACAGTCCTGGAAGTACATTTGAGATTCTCTCAAATAACAGTTGAATTTATAACCCTTAGTGGAGAGCAGAGAGGAATCTCTTCAAAATACTTTCCAGCCGGCAGCACTTTATATAGACCCTTGTAACTGAATAAAAGGAACCCCTGGAGGGGCAGGTGCCACCCTGTGGAGGGACAAATCCCTCTTAAGTGCCTACAGTCTTGGCTAGTGAAAAAGCAAATGCCAGAATTAATGTCTCCCCACCAGAAGAAGGCAGTGCAGGCTTGGTCCTCTCAAGTTTCCCACCAAATCAGGTCAAGCAGGGAAGATGGTGGGTGCTGGACCACCCCTTGGTGGCTGCCTTGGAGGCTATCACCTGCCAGAGAGTTGCATGAAGTCCCATTTTCTCCAGCTTGGATGCTGCAGTACTGAAGGGATACACTTAGGAGACAATTGCCTCCTCCACTACTTCTCTAACTCCAGCTGCACAGAGGATTCCCCCATAGACCTCAGCTGGGAAACCCTCAGAGGCCGAGCCCACCAAAACCAAAAAACTTGAGACTTATTTTGAGCAGAATTTTCACTCTGGGATATGCCAGCACAAGAGGAACTCAGCACCCAAAACTAACAGCATTTCAGGAACAATAAGATGAGTGAAACACAGCCAGCCTGGGACAGTCAAACAAGTCTGTGGATGCCGAATTGGACAGCCAAATACATCCTGCCAGTACGCCTGGAGCATACACCTACCAGAAAAATACACCCCACCAATAAAACAGTTGCTAACAACATACCCACGTGTATAATTCAGTCCATACCACTACATAAGAGTGAGGGTTGGGGCTTAATTTTAAGTCGAATTGAGATGCCATCCTCGAAAAAAACCTGGAGTCTTTTCACAAGCAAACACTTTGCTGTCAGGATCCCCACCATCAGTGGCTGAAGAACAGAACTGTGCTGACCCATCCCAACCCAAAGTGCTGTTTGCCTTATGGGACTGCCTAAAGGCACCCATCATGGTTGTGATGTAATTGTGCTGGGCACTGCACAGAAAAAAACCCCAGACACAGTATCCTGCCCCTGAGACTTGAATCTCTGAACCTCTGGAATCTCTCTCAAAGCCTCTCTGGCAATACAGAATGGAGGCAATACAGCCTCTGCATGTTTTGTATATTTATAAATGCATATGTATAAAAATAGAATAAAATAAATATATATCAGTGACCCCTACTGGCCATTTCTAACTAGCCACAAAATTGTGCAGCAGTGAGCTCTTGCCTCTTTCCCTGGTAAAGTATTTCCATGTGGGGCAGGAGCACAGGGCCTGGTAGTGGTGTATTTGCACTCACTTTGTGCCAACTACATCACTCCTGGGAGCAGGCAGCTGAAATTGGGATTTTCTGACCTCAGGTATTTGGTTGTGGCATCCCACTCATTTCTCAGCTCACCACCAGCTCCATGCCATGATCCCAGCTCTTGCACTGAGCCCTGCACAGGTGCTTCCAGCTTTCACCCTGCATGCTCTGTGACTTTACACAGTGTATTCTTCTGGAAAAATTCAGTTCCCAGCTGGGACCCACATTACAGATACCATTGCTCCTTCAGGTGAGCTCCCTACAGAAGGAGCTGCCCCAGCACAGCACAGTTTCCCCTCCCAACAGCCTCGCCTGAGTCCCATCAACACTCACTGTAAAGCCTTTGCCCCAATGGGTCTTAAATCCAGTATGAATGCTGCTGTGCAACAGAAACTGAAGGGCCCTCCCATGCCAGTGATTTACCCTGGTGAAGGAGTGGAGAGAACAGGCGGGATGGCTGCTCTAATGCAAGGCAAAACCCCGTGGGAAGCAAAGGCTAGAGTCACTGTGTCAGCCTCAGACCAAGACTCAAGGGGCTCTGCCTCCCTTCCCCTTCGTCAAAACTTGTTTAGCTTGTCATGCTAATACAGTGTTTGAAATGAACTGAGTTCAAAGTATGTGGAGAGGAAGGGGGACAATGTTTGACTGGAGAACATGGGGAGGTGGCGGAGGGGTTATTTGTGACACTGGCTTTCCTCCACACGTGCAGGCAGATGGGGCTTCATCCAGGTTTGGACAGAGCATTCACCTACGTGCAAGGGGAGGACACCACACATGGGGGTGTTGGGGTTGGCACTTCACTACGGTACACAAATGGGGAGGGAGGTAGCTGACCCCCCAAGCCCTCTGAGGGCAGAGCAGGGACTCGCGGACTCTTTCAGGTAGAGGCACACGGCTGTGTGTTGTCTCCCGAGGAGCCCTTCTGCATAGCCAGTGGACGCCTCCAACTCACACAGACATTTTTTTCTTCAGTGAAATCTGCAACACTGCTCTCCCCAAGCAGCTCTCGTTGTTTATAGGGACGGGTCCAGGCAGGCCAGGGAGGAATTACCTTTCTCTAGGACACGCTTGGTGCTTGGCTGAGCACACTGCTTCTCTGCTTCACGGGAGCTGCTGAAGGCCAAGGAGACAGTCAGTCTGCAATTAGCCTCCCCCCTAACACTCGTCCACATCCCCTGGGGCTGCTAATTACGGACTTCTCTGTAGCCAGAGTTCAAGTCTTTCTAAGCACAGGCCATAGTTTTGTAAAATGACCTTGAAATTCTCTACAACGGGCTTGCCTGCCAGGTTTCACTGCAAACACCAAGATATGCCAACTTCTGTAAATACCCAGGAGCAAGCTCAGAGGCAAGCACCAAGGAAGCTCAAAAGATTTGCTTCAAGAGTCCCCATTAAATGCTTGCATGCTCCCGGTGAGATTAGGATGTTTCATTGCTAGAGTTGCCAGCTGGAAAGGCAAAGGGAGACAGTATAGCTGAAGATGGGCTTCAAGGCACCCGTGGGTCTGTGCCAGCAAGGGAATGCCTGGCAGACATCTCCTTTCCATTCCAGTGCTTCCAGGCCTCCTCCCAGCAGCAGGAGGCAGGTGGGGAGAATAGGTACACCCCCTGAAGTCGGTGCCCTTGGGAGAGCCCTGACATTAGCTGTCATACATGCTCGCGGAGGGAAGCCAGAAATCACAGGGCAAAATAAGATCCTATACCTTCTCAGTGAACTCACAGGGGTTCTTTGAAGGGGGGCTGACTCAGCCTGTTGAGCTGTGGAGGCACAGGTAAAACATCTTTTCTCTAACTGCCCTCCATATATACCTCCATCTCTTTCCCTCCCTCTTCAAGTCTAAGTCATTTTGTCTCCAGTATTTAAGCTTTTTTCCCCCTCTCCCCTGGTGACTTTGTCTTGTCTTGGATTGAAGTACTTGGACTCGGGGAATCTGTATCTCAAAATAACTTAAGTTTACTTTTCTAGCTACTCACAGCATGTTTGGAGGCTGTCAGGTACTCAGCTCAAGCCCGTTAGAATGACACATGCATTCTCCCACACTCACAGGATCTGTTTTAGCGAGCAGCCCATCAGGCAGTCTGATTTAATCTAGTCCCAACAAAACAGATGCCTGGAGGCCAGTGCAGGGTGCAGACCACCCCTCAGGAAGCAGCAGATGTGATGATGAGGGACTCCCTGCAGCTGGCTCAGAGAGGAGGAGAGGCAAGCTGGTGATCAGAGGCTTGGCTCTGAACATCTGTGTATCACCTCTCCCAGACATTTCAGGCACTACCAGAGTATCCCTACAGTCCATCCCGCCTTGGCCTTGGTGATGGAAAATGCATGCTGGGCCACCTCTCTGTCCAGTGGATATGTATGGATGGGGCCTCCTCATGCCCAGCATCCTTCCTTTCCCAGGACTGGGTCTGCGTAGCTGAGGGCAAGGTACGAGCATTGCCCTGCACAAAATTACTGAAGAACCTGCCCTTGTGGAAAGCTGCTATTTATTCCATGGCCCAGAACTCATATTCAGTGCCCTGGAGCAAGAGGGTTTATAGCTCTTTGGAGTTCATTTCTATTTATTCTCATTGTCTATACAAATGTCTAGTCAGGCTTTTTTAATGAATGCCTTTTCTTGTTACCCAGTGGCAACAAGTTACCTGGATCATCAGTGTTTAGGATAAAAGCGATCCTCCCTGTCATTCATTTTGATTGCAGTTATTTCTCATTTTGCCTTATGTCCTGGCAGGTTGCAAAAGAAGCAAATAAAGGAGGCTCATGCCAAGTCTAGGCATTGTTCCCAGGGACTCCGGGGTCACAGGGAATGTGACACTGGGCTTGGGCAGCATTCCTGGAGACTTTGGGAACACATAGAATACATCCTGGGGTAGCCCAGGGTGGCTACCCTTAATGTAGTTCTGAAACATAGGAAGGTGAATCCAAGGGCAGCTCCCATTCACTGAGACACCCCTTGCAGAGCCACCAGACTAAGGGAATTGGGTACTTCCCTTCCAGTGGCATTTCCAGTGGCCTCAGTCACCAGACCAAGGAAGGTTTGAAGGGCTTTTGGAAGCCGAATGGCACTTCTGACACTAGAGAGCGAAACTTAGGGCAGGATGATGCAGGGATAGATTCACCAAGACCACAGCTTGACCTTTTCTCCATCGTTCCCCAGATCTGCCACAACATTTCCTCTGTTGAGTGCATGCATTGTTGTCTGCCAGCTCCAGAGTGGCAGATCACTGAGCTGGTGCAGACTGGGAGAGAAGAGCTACCTTCGACCTTCACCCTCTCCCTGCTTCTTTTTCGCCCGCCCCCTCCACTTCCCCGCTGAAGGCACAAACACCTACTGCCCATGGAAGCTATTTCTAAGCAATCCCGGGCATCTGGGGAATGAGGCTCTGAACAAATATTGGAGCGTGCGTGTGCAGAGAGTGCACACACACGCACACACACACACGCACAGCCACAGTGCTGCTGCAAAGTCAAATATAGACCTTGTGGAAGGGGAACAATGGCCGGGGTTGGGTTACATGGCTGTAGGGCCAGCGAGCTGCTGTTTGTTGTGGGCTGGAGTGGAATGGGAAAAGCAAGGGGGGTGGGATGGGGGAGAACATTTGTTTTAACCTAGAGACCCTGGGCTGGTGCTGTGCATAGGGTGGAGAGGGTGATCTGGAGCAAGAGCTGAAGAGGATGATCATTTGAGTTGGCAACTCAGAGGTGTTTGCAGTCTTTCTCCATCTGGTTTGTGCTGCTTTTCTGCCTCTCTTGAGAGATTAGAGTGGGCAGGAAGGGGTGAACTTCTCTGAGATTCTGCACAGGGAAAAGGTTCTTTATCTCCTTGCTCTGGGGAAGGCTCCTTGGTGGAGGAGAAGAGGCAACTTCACCTGTTCCCTCAGCCCAGCATCAGCTTCTTGCCCCTGATGTCTGGCTGCCTCCAAGGTGCAGGTTCCAGACGCCGGAAGAAAGGGAAGCAGCTCCAGCTGTTTTTGACAGGTAATTTCTCCCTCTGTCTGTGGGCGGTGATGGTGTGTTGGAATGATGGCAGGGGATGGAGTCTGTGTCTGGCATGCGTTGGAGGGGGAGACCAATACAGAGGTCGCTGCAGTTCCCACTCCAGGTCCCTGCTTTGTGGGATTTCCTTCACCAGAGGGAAAAGCTGTAGAGGGACTCTTATGGCTAGGAAAAAATCCTTCCTAATTCTGACCCAGCAGCTGTTCCATCTGAGACGCCTCTAGGGATGGCATGGCAGGGATCAGAGCCCAGTAGAGCAGGGTCTAAGCCAAGCACAGGAATTGCCTCCTCAACACCCATTTCTTAGGTCTGCAAATAGAGCTGCTCTGCTTGAATCATATTGGGCATCCAGGGACTGACAGAGCAAGCCTGAGACTCGGGATTTTGCCTGGGAATGGGATAGGAGCCCTTCACTATGGAGGAAGGAATGCACCCAAGGTTCACATTGCTTGGGGTTTCCTTTTGGTCCCTTCTCCCTTCTCTGTATTCAACTTTTTTACTCCTCTCCATCCCTATTTGGTTCTGTCTACGATACTTACATGCAAAGCCAAATGTCAAACCCCAAAACCCATGTCCTCAGACACGCCCATATCCTCCCTTCTGAAATCCCACCCTGGTTTCTGTTCTTTGTTCCCCTTCCTCAGTGTTCAGATTTTCAGCAACCAGCTTTAATTCCTCAGCCTGAACAGCCCTCACTCCGTGCCATGGCTCTCACCTCCAAGTGGAGCAGCACAGGGAGAGCCACATGTCCCATTCCACTGACATAGGTTAGGACCCCATGTGCCTCTGCTGCAGCGCTCATGCTGTGCACACAGATACTTATGGATAACAAAATATGTAGGGACTCTTCTGCAGGTGCCCTCCTATCTGCCCATTTAAATGCACACGCAGTGTCTGGTGAGCTTTTTTAGGCACATTTAACCAAGTGAGGTTTAAGAGCACCCAGCCAGGGCTGTGCAATGACACTGCAGTGCAGCATGGTCAGGACCGGAGCAGATTCCAGCAGAGGAGTGCAGTAGCAGGTGAGGATGTTGCAGGAGGTGGTGTCGTATCTGAGTCAGTATAGGCAGTAGGATTTCAAGGAGGAGGTGAGGATAAGGCTGAACATCCTACACTCAGCATTGGAGGTGTCACCAGTAAAACCTTGGCCTCCAACCCTGACTGACAAGGAGTGCAAGGCCGGGTGCCGTGGGGGTCAGAGGATAAAGGTGGATCTTCAAAGGTCCTAGAACTGCAGTGACTGAAGCAGAGGCTGCCTGGTTTTAAAACAAGTACCAGGAGCCGTGCTTCACCCTCAGCCTCACCCTCTGCTTTTTGCTGTATGGTAGGAATCAGGGCTCAAAAGCAGGATGAGCTGGCTGTGAAGGATTTGGGGCTGAGAATGGATGGAGAACCAACAGAAAGCATCTTAGAACTGAGCTGGTGCATACCTGGCTCATAAATACCAGAAGAGCTGATGGAGCAGCCTGAGCAGCAGATTTGGACCTCTCTGTCTGTCCCTCAGGGAACAGTTAGATGGGATGATGGAGACAGGAGGAGGCAGCAAAGGAAAGGAACAGTGCTCCTGGCCAACAGGAGAGCAGAAAAGAGGCAGTAGGAAGGCAGTTCCTACAGCAGTGGGCAGGGTGGTAGACCCCCATTTTATTGCTCAGTCATGTTATGTTGTCCAGACGTGCTGAGGATGGAGCAAGAAGAGGTCCCTAGTCAAAGACAGCAGAGAGCTGGGCTTTGATAGGGCTGCTGGCTGCTGGGCTGTCCCAAGGTCTTGGGGCCTGCAGGGTGTGTAGTGCTGATGGGGTTGTCAGGAACTGCAGAAGGCCAGAGGGGTGGGGGGTGGAGAAGGTGAGAACAGGTATGGGTTGAGCTTTGTTTAATGAGATGAAAAGAAATGTGGAAACATCCACTAAGTGCTTGTAGGACATGGTTCTTCTTCCTTCTTGGTGGAAACAAAGCAAACCTTGTGGGGTGCAGGGGTAGAAAAGGGCTGGATGAGGTGAACTTGTAATCTAATTAAGGATTGCTAGGACCTTTTGAAGGTGACAGATACAATCTTGTCTAGTAGCAGAAAGGCCATGCAAGGTGAGGAGGAGACTGGGCAGCTGTTCCTTCTAAAGATGTGGCAGCCCAGACCCTTTCCCAGGGTTTTCTTATTGGTCACCGTGGTCCACGGCTTGTGAGCGGCAGCAAGAGAAGTGCTGGGGACGACAGCTTCACTAGTTGGCTTCTTTTCTTGTGGGTCAACCACTCCACGTTTCACCTTTATTTTAAGGATGGGGCTTCTTAACCCTAGAGTTTGCCAGTGGAGGTGTGCTAGTTGCCCCCAAAGACATAAGGGAGAGAGGCTGCAGGAGGCATTTTTGCTTATTATTGGAATAATAATAATAATAACTATTATTATTAGCTTATTTTTCAGATAATCTGAGCAATTATTTTTTCAGATAATCTGAGCAAAATGAAGGCTCAGATCATCGCGCACCTATTTCTGAGAGAGGCGGAGTGCCCCACGGGAGGCCGGCCGCAGCGGGACCGAGCTCTACCCCAGCCGGGGGGGCGAGCGCTGCAGCCCCCCCGAGCCCCGGGCAGGGGTCTCCCCAGCAAGGCCGCGTCCCGGGGGCGGGGGGACAGCCCTCCATCCTCTGAGGGTCCCGCTTGGGCGACGGTACCGGTGAGCCCTCGCAGGCGCAGCCTCGGGGGTGGTGGGGGGCGGGCGGGCCGTGCCGCGACCCCCCCTCGCCCCCGGCGGCGGGAGCAGGGCAGGGGTGAGCGGGCAGGGCGGGCCGGGTCGGGGGCTGCCTGCGGTTTGGGGCGGCGGGAGGCGGGATGTCCCGGGGAGGGAGCGGGGATGTGCAGGCACACGCAGCCGCTGGCAGGCGGCCGGGGCTGCTCGGCGGCGGCGGCGGCGGCGGGCGGAGCGGCGCGGCACACGCGGCGGCAGCTCCCTCCGCAGCCCCGCGCTCCTCAGCCCCGCCGCCGCCGCACCGGGCATGGCCGCCCCCCGCCGCCGCGCCCCGCGATAGCCCCACGACCCGCCGCGTCGCCGAGGTGAGCAGGGAGACCGGTGGGGGTCGGCGCTGCAGAGACCCGCAGCCCCCCGAGCCGGCCCCCCTTTCTCCGCCGCCGCCCCGGCCGCAGGGGGACCGGCAGGGCTCCGTGGAGCCTCCCCTCCGTGAACGGCCGTGGGGTGGGGTGGAGGGGAGGGCACCCCCGCGGCCGTGCCCCTGCGGGGGGCACCGGGGCTTGGGGTGGTCCCAAAGCCGCGGGATGAGGGGGAAGGGGAAAGGGGGGGCAGGAGCGGCGAGCCGCAGCGGCGCGGCATCCCCCGGGTTCCCACCCCTGCCCCCGGACACTCAGTCTGGACTGGTCCCGATAGCCCTCAGACTAGAGACAAGGTCTGATTGCCCCCGTCCTGGGACTGTCCCTGGTAACCCCCAACCGTACAGAGGTCCCTAATACCCCCGAGAGGGAGGTTAATAGACCGCAGAGGCGTCTTCGCAGCCCCTGGAGTGCTGGTAGCCCCCAACTCGGCCAGGCGCAGGCGGAGGAGTGGGACAGGGGGACCTCCCTCGCCCGTGTCCCTGCGACCCAAAGTCAGGCCTGCCCGGTGGGAGCTGCTCACACCTCTCTTGGGCACCAGCTGCCCCCCAGGGTGCCGAGGTCTGGGGCGGCTCCGGGGGGGAGCTGGGAGCAGCACCCGTGGGGTGGCTATGTCAGGATGCCTGAGAGGCTGAGCCTCGAATGGGGAGCCACGGGGGAAACTGCCTTTGCGATGACATGTGGTCGGAGGTTATGCTTCTCGCAGTCCTGATGGAACATGATACTGGTTTCAGCTCTAAATTATTTTATAAGTTTCACAGGAATTGCTTCACCCTCCCCTGAAATGCAGCAGCTGTTTGCCACTGCCCAGTGTTTAGGGGCAGGAGGCAAAGGAGGGTCCTGCAAGCATGGTGACAAGGGAACTGAGGGAAGGGAGAATGCAGCAATCTGTGCTGGGATTTGGTTGGGGCAGTGACAATAACATTCTGTAGCCCTTCTGAAAATGCTGCATCCTTCATGGGTGATGGTTTGTTTGCTGGAGAGATGCTTTGAGCAACATCCTTGCTTTTGAGAGCTATGGTTTAGACAGGTGAAGCTCTTAGCAAGGACCCCAAAACCTCTTCCTGCAATGCAATACACTTCCTGCAAGTGTATGTATAGGTGGGTGGGAGGACTTCTGTCCCCATCTGGGAAGTCTTCCACGCAACTATGGACCCAGAACAACCTTCTGAGCTAAAGAGCCAAGCTGAAAGGGGAATGGCCCCTGTTCATCACACCCACGCAGCTGGATAGAATCTGCTTCATACCTTCACCATTCTCCTAGCAGAACTGTTTAACCCCTCCCATCTCATTACAGTAATATATTTATGATATCACCCTCGAATTTCCTGCCCTTAACAACCCCAGAAGGCTGGGAGGGAATGAAGCATTTTTGGAAAGTATTTAATGTTACTTCAAGAGGGCAGGAGGCAGTCAGAGAATAGATGGGTGCAGGAACCTTGGGCTGACAGGGCTCTCTGCAGGACAGCTGAGGAAAAGGATTGCACCTAGTGAGAGGTGCGCATTTGCCTTTCCTCCCTGGGGCTGCAGCCCAGCTCTAGTGCTTGTCGCTTCACTCTCTTGCTTGGACAATGGAGGAGGGCTGCCTGCTCATCTGCTAGATCCTACTTGACTCCCTGCTCTCCTGTAGGATTTGAAAAGCAGCCTGGGTGCTGTGAAAGAGACTCAGCCCATCTATTCATTAAAAAATGTACAGGAGGGACCTCAGTTAACATGAAGCTGGAGCCTCCCAGATCTAAGGAGGGAAGATGAAGGTCTCCACAGCTGGGCTGGTATTTCTGGAGGTTTCTGCTCTCTTGACAGCACCTAGCAGGGGCAGGTGCTCCAAGATGTGGTGTAACAACTTGAGCTACTACATACTCGAGATTGAGTGTGCACACTCAGTTCTCCTGTACATACATTTTTAAAGGCTTTTTGATTCTTAGTCCTCCAACACTGCCTTAGAGGAAGGAGTCTAGAAGGACAGAGAGGAGTGTGGTGACAAGTCTGTACAAAACTGGATGTTTCAACTCAAAACTCCCAGGTAGCAGATAGGAAGTGATGTGTGAAGTGAAGCCATAGTGTGAGCCAAGGGGTTTTGCTGAGCTTGCTCTTTTTCTCTCTCTAGGTTTTCATCTCGGTGGGGCCACACTGACCATGCTCAGGAGCTTCTGTCTCCAGCTCATGTCCTTGATTTGGATCCTCTTGGCCCATCACCAGCTTGTGCAAGGTGAGTTTCTGTAGGCATGCGTTGTTCTCTTTTATATGCATTTTTCCAAACCTGTCCGTGGCATCGCTGAAGTCTCCTCAGTTTTCCATGCAAAATAGAACTGGCTTGACCTGGAAGAGCGGAAAATGCTGCTCAGTCATCGATCACCTGGCGGGTGACTGGTGGCAACTTTAGAGACCCTTGCTCTGGTGCCCACAGGGGTGGCAGTGCCTGACCAGACTGGCAGTGAGAGATCCTTCTGCTCTGTCTCAGCGTGAATGGGTTCCTGAACTGATGAGCCTGTTCGGGGAGGCAGGGCGAGGGGAAAGAAGGTCTCAAAACTGAACAGCTAATCCTGTATCCAGTGAGACGAAATCCCTTCCCCAAGATTAGTTTAACTGTCCCCCTACTCCAGATAAGCAATAAATTGCCAATGCCATCTGCCAGGAGAGATGATTACAAATAAGAAAGGTGATGATACCCAAGTTTGGGGCTGAGCAGTCCCAGGATGCTGCTCCAGCTCCACAGTGGCTTGTTTTTCGAGGCTCTTACCCTGAGCAGTGGGACCTGCTGCCTCACTGCAGCCAAATCATATGCACGGAGGATTTCTTCTCCTGCTTGCTTTCCTAGGCAGCACAAAACACTGCCTGGGGAAAGCCTGAGCACTCCTCTTGGCATGGGGCTTTAACCTGTCTCAGTCCAGGATGGAGGAGCTCAGTCAGGTAAGAGTGTTCATCTCTTGGGACTGGCCTGGGATTGCACTTGGCTTCTGGAGAAACTTCCTGCTTTCTGATATTTGCTCTAGTTCTAGTGCTCATGGAGCTGGAGTGAACCACAGCTCCCCTGTGGAGTCAAGATGCAAGCAAGTGATGGGGGAGAGGGGAAGGTGGAGATGAAAGGGGACACCTGGCTGGAGGAAGCAGGCCAGCACCAAGCAGAGGACGAGAAGTGGCACGGCGAGGCCATGGCTCAGTTACAGCCTCTGGGGCCTTTAAATAAATAAACAGAACTGGATACCTGGCCCCATGTGATGCCCAGTCCTGCCTCCCCATGCTGGAAGGGGAGTGCTGGCAGCTGGGTCCTGGGGGAGGGCAGGAGCCCCAGACAGACTGTTTTGTGTCAGTAGCTGTCCCTGGGGATGGCAACATCCTGGGAAATAAAGAGGAACCATTCTTTTAATTTCCATCCTCAGTCCCTTTGTGCCCCTTGCAGTACCTCGCCCTGAGCTTTCCCACCATACTTGCTGCAAGACAGTGGGACCAAGGTCCCAGGTGGGGGAGTCCCTATTACACAGGTTGCCTTAATGCACTGGCAATCCCAGCTCTTGCCCAGAAGGGCCCAAAATCTAAGGGAAGCAGCAGAGGGAGGGTGGGGAAGATGACCAGAGAATGAGTAGTTTTGAAGCAGAGTCCTATTTCACAATAAACATGGTGTTATCACTACCTGGGTTAATGTGAAATCCTCATCTCCTGTGGGGCACCTAGTCATTGAAAGGAAGATCCCCCAACTCACAGCTCTGGGGAAGGACAGGCTGAGTGCTTAAGAAGGAAAAAAGAAACTGTGAGCCAGCAGGGCCACGGGCAGATCTGGAGTTATCTATAGTCTCTGCTTAATCCAGCTCCACATTACCTGCTTTGTAGGTGATGACTGCAGTGAGCGCTGTAATCTCGCCCACGGCTGCTGTGACCAGGATGGGAAGTGCAGGTATGGCTTGTCTTTGGCTCTCTGCTGGCTCCTGACTGTAACTGCTCTCCCTCCCCTGTTGCTGTGTCCCTCATGTCTACACTCCTGCCCCGAGCTGACGTGCCTCCTCCTCCACTCACCCACATTTGGAATCGACGACTCTGCTCTCTTCTTATCTGACGCCCTCTGGAGCCTTCCTGGTGCCCTCCAACCTTTGCTCCAGTGCTCTCAGAATCCCTATTTCCACATGCTGACCAGTGTTGTTCTGCTGAGCCCTTTTTGTCTAGATGGGAGCCTAGGACAGCCCAGCTGTGCCTGGGTGATTGGAGGCAGCCTTCAGGCTCAGATATGACGGGGAAAGCCATCAGGCAGCAGGGCAGCCATGGGGTTGGCCAGCTTGCATGGCCTCCTCACTGGCTGAGGTGGAGATGCTCTCCCTGGGGGCATGGAAGAGAAGAGCTGCCAGCATTCACATAACTGAGGGCATCGGGGGTCCTCTCTCAGCAGCCTGGGCTGTGGTGAGGATCTCTGGATGTTTTCATAACAGGCTTACCAGCAAGCTGGGGGCTACTGCAGCAGAAGTGCAGTTGTGACTCCTGTCATGTCAGCTCAAGCTGGTGCCCAGATCCCACAGGGTCAAGGCTCAGGGAGACTAGACTGTTTACCTTGCCCCCTCCCTGGTAATTTTTAGGTTGGCCATCTGCCTTTTAGAGAAAGGGAAGAGTTGATCATACCTGCTCCCTGCAGGTACTGGAGGGTAGGAGTGTCCACAGCCTTCTGTAAACTTAGGGCTGTCCAGGTACGAATGCCGTTCTCTAGACTTTATCAGGCACACAGTATCACCTCCATTCCCATCAAAAAAACCCTCTAATTAACATATATATTTATTTTTTAAACCGTTTTCCTCATTCCTCATCTCTTTGGAACAACATGGAGTGAAATAGGCAGCCCAGGTGTGAAAGTGCAGCCTTGGGCCAGCCCAACAAAGCTGCAGTCATCACACATTGCACTGAAATGAGCCATGATTATGAACCCCCTTCCTTACTCTAGAAACTGCGTTGTTTTTGTTAGGTTTAATTTCATGCTGGTTTGAGTGTAGCTTTTGTTGTGGCTTGGTGCCACCTCCACTCAACTTTAATCTTGTTATCACTTGCTTTCCCCCTTAGAGCTGGCAGGTCTGAAGGATGCCTGCCACTGGAGCTAAGTAAAGCTTGGCTTTACTTAGCCACTGCCACTGCCCTACCCTTCTGGGACCAGAAGGCTCATTGTGTGTAGGATTTAGCACTGTACTGCCCTTGTGAGCTGGCTAATAAGTCTATTCTGTTCACGAGCCATGGCAAGCAAGGTTTCACAGCTGGATTACAGTGCACTTCAGACAAAAAATTATAATGCAAAGGGGTGCAGTGAAACACGTGGACCTCAGAGGCCTCTTGTTGCTTTCGCTCAGGGAGTTCAGGGTTAGGGATGGGCTTTTCTCTGCCTGTCAGACTGGCTGTGCAACGAGGGAGGTGCAGGAATTGCTGAGCTTATGCAGCGGTGTATACAGACCAGCTGGCTAGAGGAAAGCAGAGGGACGTGGGCAGTAAAAGTGAAGCTGCTGAGCTCTGTTTCTGGCCCCCCACTCTCCCTGGCTGCAGAGGGTGAGTGCTCCTGCTCTGTCTGTTTGCTTCCTTGGACAGATGAGGTGCCAGTGCTGACCTCCACTGGGGAGGGAGCCAGCAGGTCCATGGGGGGCTTTGGGAGAGTTTCTGAGTGCTGCCGTATCTGCAGTAACCCTTCATGACACACAGCCAGCTTTTCCACAGCCCCTGATTGGGTCTTATTGTGCTGCTGTGCCCTGTCCTCCCGCAGGTGTGATCCAGGCTGGGAGGGCGAGTACTGTGAGGAGTGTGTGCGTATGCCGGGCTGTCTCCACGGGACGTGCCACCAGCCTTGGCAATGCATCTGTCACAGCGGCTGGGCCGGCAAGTTCTGTGACAAAGGTGAGTCATGGGCTGGACATCTCTGCCTCCGGTGCTGAAGGCAGAAGCCCAGAACACCCTCCATACGTGAGCCAGCATAGCCAACACAGTCAGAAGCCACCCTGGGTGGTGCCGCTTGGGCTGCCTGGGAGATGGGATGTTACCTGGCTGCCACAGCTGGAACCATTCCCTTCCAAAAGAGGGATGGCTGCTGGCACCTGTTCCCTGGCTGCATGGCAAGAGCTAGCATGACACTGGCCAGCCTCAGGAGATGGAGCAGTGGATGAACTCATTGCATTTCTCATGGTGTGTTAGGACTCGAGCAGCATCCCCTGCCTCCCCCAGGGCTTCCTGCCTTCAACAGGTAGCTGGTGGACTCCCCTTCTCCAGCCTCAGAGACTCTTTTGTAGCATGGGGTCTCCACTGGCCAGAGAGATGGCATGCAAAGCATCTTCTATGACCACATAGGCACTGCACTTCTGGTGCTGCAGGTGCCCATTGGTGGGGAGGAGGGAGAAGCTCCTGACATTTCTCCATCTCCAGTGGGTTGTGTTTGCACTAAACTGGCCACATCAACTTTCTTTTCTGCCTAATTCACACCTTTTTTCTTTTCTTTTCTGCCTAATTCACACCTTTTCCTTTCTCCTCAGACATACACATCTGTGAACACCAGTCCCCATGCCAGAACGGGGCTCAGTGCATCTATGATCGAGATGGGGAATATTCCTGCTTGTGTCCAGAAGGTTTCCATGGAAAGGATTGTGAGATGAAGACAGGGCCTTGTGAGAAGGCAGGGTGAGACACTGCAGTTTTAACTACAGACAGCATTAATTTTGGGTCATACACTGCCAAGTGGAGGCCCAGCTTGGCTCATTATCTGTGGATTTCCATGCACTAGTGGAGTTAAGCCAAAATCATCTTTGGCTTTGGTTTAGTAGTGTGCACTGCATGGTCCTGCTGGGACAAGGTCGTTGTTGCAATTTGAGCAGATTCCTGTCCCTCACTGCTGTAGGTGTGATGAGCTGACACCTGTCATGCCTTTGGGGAGCATCAGGAGGGCATGTTTCCTCATCAGATCATTTCTCTGAAGACCTTCCCCGGTGGGTGGTGGACCCATGCAAGGTCACAGCCTTTGAGGAGGTCCCACAGCCTCTCACTCAAGGAGACAGAAATTCCCACCCAGTCTTCTCCTTGAGATAGCTGCCTCCATGGAGAGAGCTGGTGCTGGACACACTGGCCATGCAAGCAGCTCTGCATGTTTACGTTCCTGGGGGGAGGGAAGTTGTTTGCTCTCCAGGGCCATGACCCATACTTGCTCTCCACACAGGTCTCCGTGCAAGAATGGTGGGCAATGTCAAGACGAAAACGGCTTTGCCAGCAACTTCACCTGCCGGTGCCTCGCTGGCTTTGTGGGGGCTCTCTGCGAGCATGACGTGGACGACTGCCTGATGCGCCCCTGTGCCAACGGTGCCACCTGCCACGACGGCATCAACCGCTTCTCCTGCCAATGCCAGGTGGGCTTTGAAGGGCGTTTCTGCACAATCAACATCAACGACTGTGCCAGCCAGCCGTGCAAAAATGGAGCAAAGTGCTATGACCGCATCAATGACTATGACTGCTTGTGTCCTGACCGTTTCACTGGCAAAACCTGTGAGATCTCCGTCCCCGAGCCCACCTGGTCTCCACCCTACCACCCTGCAAACCACGAGAACGGCGGGGCTGCAAAAAGCACCACCAGTGAGATGCCGGGGGTGACGCAGCCAGAGCCTGTCAGGACCGTGGTCACGGGGCGACGCGTGGCCAACCACAGTGAGAAAGAGCCGGGGGGAGGGTTGTTGAAAATCTCTGTGAAGGAGGTGGTGACCCAGAGGGACTCAGGGCTGAGTGAAGCCCAGCTGGTGACAGTGCTGGTGTTCGGGGTGCTGACAGCAGTGCTTGTCCTCATCACTGTTCTACTAATGCTGAGGAACTGGCAGAGGGGCCGTCAGAGATCAAACTGGTGCCAAAGCCCTTCTCAGGCTGCAAGGAAGCTCCAAGACCAGGAGTGTCAGGTGGGCATGCTCAACACCATCTTGATCGAGCCAAGGAAGACGACAGAGCTGTGAGCTGCGAGGACTCTGATCCAGGCCCTGGCAGGTCATCATGCTGGCAAACCCCTCAAACTGCATCCTGGGGAGCCACACTGTCACCAGCCGGGCAGTGGGGAAGGGCTTCCAGGGCAGCGAACACATCAATGAAACCCTGGGTGTTGAGCATTGGTGTGATGGCCCTGCTCGGGTCTGAGCTGTCTCCTGCCAGGCTGGCTCAGCTGGCACCCACGGGCACCTGAAGGTGCACGCATGCAGCCCATGCCATGCAGCATCAGTATCATCTGACAGGAGTCCTCAGAAACAGGACAGGTAGTGCTGAGGAGGGCACAGCCCTTTTGCAAGCCGAAATACTGCCAGGCCCCTTGTAACTCCTCTCTGTGACTACTAGGAGGGGTTTGTCGTCATTTCTGCTGGTGTTGGGATTTTTTTTCTGGGGCCTTTGGGATTGTTGCCTCCCTGCCCCAGTACTGGATGGGGTAGTTCCTGGCTGTTTCTTGAGGCTGTCATTTCAGATGCCATGTCCCTAGGGAGCAAGTAGACACCTTTGCTCCCTGGTCTTGTGGTTCTGAGCCAGTTCAAAGAGACTCTGAAGACCATCCGAGGTCTCCTCATGCCCTTCTCCTGCTCTGGGTGATGCCCCCTCCTCTTGCTGTCAGACTTGGGGTTACAAACATGTTTTGTACTTTCCTCCTGATGGCCCAGGGGTCTTTTCAACTCACTTACCAAGCCGTCCTTTCTGGTCTGGCCACAGATGACCAAGCTCCTTCGCCTCTGCAGTGTGCACTTCTGCCTCACTATTTGCTCCCCTCTGGGGTCCTCTGGGCCTGAGCTGGTCCTTCTCACATGTGCTCATAGGTGAAACTGGAGATGGACAAGGCTGGAACTGTGCTGTGGCTGGTTCAGGAGCAATACAAGGTCCAGGTCCTCCTTTCCTCTCCCATTCACTCTGAGGCAGGCAGCTGGCACCAACCTTAAAAATCAGCCATTGTAGCGTTTCTTGATACAACAAAGGCTAAGCTCCCCACGGTGGATGTGAGGACAGGCTACCATGCCTGGAGTGACCATAGGAAGCAGCCACGATACTGCCTTCACCACTGCTAAAGCACAGCTAAGAGGAAGTAGATTGGTCAGGTCACTTAGCCTTTGTACTAGGTCTGTTCCTGCCTATGCTGGTCTGGTGTGCAGCAATCAGTGTCTCTGCCAGGGCCAGGGGCTTCTGTGCCACCTCATGGGCAGAGGTGGGTGGGGTGTAAAAAGCAGTGGGGTGTAAAAACCCCCACAACCCAAACCCTACTACTGTCTTGTAGGGTTGGAGAGATGGGTTTAACATGGTGCAAAGAGAGCTGAGAAGTGAGCACTCAGGCAGGAGGGAGACCCAGGAGAGGGGGCTGGAGCTTCATCAGAAAGATTATTTTTTTAATACATGGATGGATGATGTACCTTTATCAAATAAACAAGTACAAGCCCAGAAACAGTGTATCAGAGAATTATAAAATAATTTCAGTTGTGAAAGACCTCTGGACACCCACCTCCTGCTCTCAGCAGATCCACATGGATCAGGTTGCTGAGCTACTTGTTCTTGATGAGTATCTCCATCACTTCCTGCAAGAATGCAAACCCAGATTGTGGCTGCAGAGGTGGAGATGGCTCCTGCAGCCTCAGGGAAAGGAATGGCACCTAACTCAGGACAGCACAGCAAAGTGTGTACAGGCTAGGCCTTGCCATGAGTGTTGGGAAGAAGGGGAAAACCCAAGACCAAGTCCAAGGGTGCTAATGGGAAGAGCAAGATCCTAAAACTGAAAGCAGCTGTGGGTACATGCAGCTTGGGAGCAGGGCAGGAAGGACAGAGAGTTTCACTTAAAGAAGCGGTCTTGAAATAAACTACCTTTAGAGGCCTTTAATGTAATTGCATTCTGGCCTTCAGGGGAAACCCTTCTCCACTGTAAACTGAAGGAAAGCAGCAAAGTCTCTGGGTGCAGCCTTCTGGGCTTGGAAAGGTCAGTGCCTTCTGAAAGTAGAAGGGAGCAGGTAGAGCTGTCTTTGTGCAGAGTGGGCACCACTCCTGTAATCTCACTGAGGAAGTATGTGTCTGGGGAGGAAAAGGGATAAAGACCTGAATAACTGAGCTTCACAAGGATCTTTCCACTTTATTTTACATTGCATATGTGAGACTAAGTCTCAAACTAGGAGTTACTGATTCTTCAGTCAGTAGAAAATCCCTCTGTAATCTCAAAGGGGAGCCTTAGAAGGGAGCAGTATCCCACCAGTCAGGCTTGCATGACTCTAAATACCAGTTTGCATGTTCCCTATTAAAGGAAAGGCCACAGTGCCATGCTCCTGTCCCAGAGGACAAATAATTGCTATCCATAGGCAGGAATAAGTCCTTCCCGCACTTCAGCAGCTCCTGTCCCTGCAGGGACAGGGCTGGTGGCTGAGCTGAGAAGAAAGCCAGGCACTGAGCTGGGAGTGCTGCCTGGTCTCAGCCCAAGAGGGAGGTCATTGCTGCCTGCTGTGCAGGAGGTGCTGGAACAAGGAGCCATCTTTCTGGCTTAAGTGGGTGGGTGAATCCAACTCTGCCACTCTCCCAGCTTGCATCACCAGCACACGGTCCGAGTCCAAGATGGTATTCAGCCTGTGGACAACAAATGCCAGGAGACATGTTGGTGGATCTGAGGAGAAACTCTGGATACTGCTTCCCCTGCTGTTAAGGGTGGCCCAAGTCATGCCCAACACTAGGATTTGTGGAAGATCTCCCTCTGCACTCAAGGTCATAGTGCAGTTCAGCTCCCCATGATTCAGCATCCCCATACTGCTGAAATGCATCACCTCTCAGCAGACCATGGTGATACCTTCCAGTTGTTGGGCACGGCAGGGCACCAGGAATGCAGAGGGAAGTTCTGCATGCCTGATTCTGGTTTTGCACAAAATGTCTCCAATCCCACAGGGGTTAGTGAGTTGCTTCTGTTTGCCCCTACATTTCCTCACCTGACACCTCCTGAGGGCGGTGAAAACGCACATGTGCATCAGCTGTCATTCCCTAGCAGTCTGGCATCTTTGCTTATGCCACCGCCATCAGTGGATTTGCGGTTGCCAGTCTGCCAACCACAGGACCCACTGCACACATATGTGCCCAGTTCTGCCCAGACTGCTAGCAGGGCAGCAACCTCTGGCCCTGTGTGGGGAAGACAGGGCAGCAGGAATGCCTTTGCCCAGCCATGCACTGTTCAGTGTGGAACTACAGCCCTATAAAGCTGCAAGTCACAAGGAAGACAGGATTTGAGCAGGTAAAAAGCATTATGGAGTTCAGGACTCTGGTTATACATTCATCCCAAGAGAGTGCAGGCTGCAGCACTGGAAGTGACTTGGAGGGGCAAGTGACAAGTACAGAGTCATTTCCCATCCTAGATTTCCCCAATCCAATTAATGGTTCACCCAAAGCTGAATGCCAGGGAAGACCTATGGGTACAAAACAACCCTATCATCACCTCTCTCTCCTTACTGTTCTCCCCTATTGCTCTTCATCCCAGTGTTAGAGGGACTGGAGCTATCTTCAACTCAGTCTTGCTGCCTTGCCTTCTGCCACTCCTTCATCTGCTGGTTCTCCTCTCTAATTACTCCTCCATTAGAGGTGGCCTCCCCACACCCAACCCAAACATACACCTCAGCCCACACTGCCCTTGTGCTTCTATTCTATTTATGTATAATATCCCTAGTGTAGGAACCACATTCCCTTCACACCCCTTCTGCCTCCCTCCTACACGATGTATTTAACAAGACCCATTTGATTCACTTGCCAGGCCCAGCCCACCCTGCCTGCCATCCATCACTCCCACTCCAGTGCAGCAGGACACCAGCCCCTGCCACCTGCTCATTTGATTTTTATTTTTGTGGAAACCTCCGTGCTTTGAAAAAACCCTCCATACAATTGCATAACCCTCCTCCAAATTCTCCTCCACTTGGCAAGAGTAGGAGAAGAAAACACCATCTAATGCTGTTCCATCCCTTCTCTCTGATATTCATGTTTTGCCCTCCTCCCTCCAGCTGCAACCATCCATTGACCCTACTCTTACGCTAAATCTCTCAGAAATGGGACAATCACTGTTGCCCTGTCCAGTCTGTCTTACTGGCATCGGGTGCAGACTGGGACCAAAACTCATGATTTTGGAAACCAGAACTATCCAGGAGCTGGCTGCAGCCCTTCTCCACCGGCTGTCCTGCAGTGCCCTCTACTGAGCTAGAATCACCAGCTCCCTGCCTTGCCCCCGCCCCAGGTCTCCACGCTGCTCATTTCTCTAAGATTACTTCTCCATTACTCCTCGCCCTAATTTGGCAGAACCACAAGGCCTGATTCATCGACTCCACAGATCCCAGTAGGCAGTGCCTAGAAAGAGCAGTCTGTGACACGATGCAGCATTTTGCCCTTTGCTGACACCAATTTCTGGGTGCAACGTTTTCACATCCAGTTATTCCTAGCATACAACAGAAAAGGCAATAGGCAAAGCCTAGCCTTTGCACTTGAAAAACCTTATCACAGAGGCCTCCCTGTTCAGCTCAAGCCCCAGGCATAGCATGTGCAGCCACCTCTATCTGTGAATGGCAGGATGAATTTAGGCACAGAGTGCTGCGTCCTCCCTACCTGTGAGCAATCGTCAGAACAGTTTTGTCAGCGAAGCGCTGGCGGATGGTCTGCTGCAGCAGCTGGTCTGTCTTCTGATCCACACTGGCTGTGGCCTCATCGATGCACAACACCTGCCGGGGACAGAGAGTGAAGGGACGTCCCAAGCACCACAGCAGAGACCTCAATCCCTGCCTAGAGACAGCCTGAGAAGGTTAGCACAGGATGTCTGTTGCCATCACATGTCCAACTCTGCAGTGCTCTCCTCTGCTGTCCCCAGACAGCCATCAGCAGCACCCTCCCCCTCACTCCGATGGAGGCAAGACACTCACCTTGGCCTGTGTCAGGAGAGCCCTTGCCAGACACACCAACTGCCTCTGTCCCACAGACAGACTCTTTCCCCGCTCTCCCAGCTCGCTGTCCAGTCCACCTGCAGGGGTCAGGATTAGCAGTCACCCCACCTGCACAGGGTGCACAGGGCCCCAAACAGCTCCTCCAGTCCAAGGTTTTCCCAGTAACTCAAAAAAAATCCCAATCCTGCTCAGGCCCAGGCCTTGGGAACAGTAGCCTTTACACTTAGACAAACCATCTGGCACAGAGATGCCATGCTCCCCTAGAACTAAGGCCTGGCTCACTTCTCAGGCACTGCTCTAACACCCACTGAGGACTGGTCTCATCAGCAAGATTCTGCCACCCAATCCATCACCTACTAGTCCCTTACCACTAAATCTCAAGTGAATGCCACTGGGTCCTACTGACCTGTTCCCATGCTGGTTTCTAACATGACCTCACCTAACTCATTCTCTACTGCATCCACCTGGCCCCTTTTCCTCAGCTCCCTGAGCTGAGGCCTTCTCTCCTCTCCCAGCACCAGTGCTCATCAGCTGCTTCTCTCTGAGTTCCGACTCACCCATCTGAGTAACAGCATCCCGCAGGTGGCACTGCTCCAGCACTTCATGGAGCTCAGCATCCGTCCGTTTTCCCTGGGGGTCCAGGTTCTCTCGGATTGAGCCACTGAACAAAAATGGATCCTGGGGGATGATGGCCAGCCTAGATCTGCAAGCAAATGAGAGCTGAGGGCTCATAGGATGGGTTCTGCAGAAAAGCAAAGGCCTGCTATCTTTTTCATGAGGTGTCTTAGCTTGCTACAAATCTTAGAAGCAGAGAGACAAGGGTTATATATTCAGCCTGGTTTCCTTAGCACAGCTGTTCAGAAACAACACAAACTCATAAGAAGCTGCCACACAGTCAGACAAGAAGGTGCCTTGACAGTGAATCCTTTACTCCTCACTCTTCACTTTGGCATCCAACCACTGACAGCTCTCAGCCTCCAGGCCCCGCCAGCTCCCCTTCACTCTGCTCAGCCCTCCATACCTCAGCTCCTCCAATCCCACCAGCTGGCTGTCAATACCATCCAGGAGGATTCGGCCTGATTTCAGCTCCATCATACGGAAAAGGGCCAAGAAGAGGGTGGATTTTCCAGATCCTGTGCGACCCACAATCCCCAGCTTCTCTCCAGGATAAACAGTGAAGCTCACACCATCAAGTGCATTAGGCAAGCCCGCTCTGTAGGCCAGGTCCACTTCCTGGAACTCCAAAAGTCCCTGACTTGGCCAGTCAGCAGCAACCTAAGAGGGATATCCAAGTGAGAAAGGGTATGATAGTGACTGTCATCTTCAGCCCCACCTTCCCACAGGCCAAGTCCCCTCCCTCCCTTCAGATGGCTGCTTGGCTTCTGAGCAGAACCAACACACAGCCCTCTTCCAACTCCAGCTTGCTCCTGGGATTGTGTTTCTCTCACAACCATCTAGCATCTCTTCTGCTCCCCTACTCCTTCCCGTCATTCCAGCCTTCACCACCAACTCCTGCCAGAGATTCATCCTTCCCAGGGGATGTACTGGTAAAAGATGAATGATCAAGGTGGTTTCTGTGGGTGAGGGCCCTCCACCCATTCATTGGAACCCTCTGATCTTCCCATGGAAAAAGTGCAGGGCACAGAGACAGAAGATGGGCCAGTCCCTGAGAACACATTTGAGCTTTTACCTGGACCAGTCTATCCTGGGGCTCCATGGGGATGTCTGTAGTGTACTCCTCTGTCCGCTCCACACTCACCATCATGATCTCTGTCTGAGTGAAGCTGGAAATGAGGTCTGAGAGCAGGTGTGTGACAGACAGGGAGTATGAGAGTGCCAGGCCCACAAGTCCTGTGAGGACAAAAGCATAAGCAAGAATGTTACTGGCAGGGAAGGAGCTGGGATCTTGGTGGACAGACAAAAAACACAGAGCAAAAGTCAGGACTCCAGAGTTTGGGATTCCACTTGAGAATGGCGACAGGAGCAGGGACAGGAGCTGAAGCACTGTGTTGTGGGTGGCTTGCAGAGGAACAGAAGCTCTGGATCTTACCCCAGTGTAGGAAAATGTGCAGCTCTGGGCTAGGAGAGGAGGAACCCCTCAGCCACAGCTTAGGAGTGGACACAGATCAATCCCTGGCAGTCTACCTGGATTTCCCAGTTGCTTCTGGTGCTGGATGATGGCAATTCCTGCAATAGCAGTAACCACAGCAACCCCAATCATCTGCAAGCGGATGTCCAGCCACACCATTGCTGTGTTGCTGGCAAAGAGGCAGCGCTGGTTCTGCTCCAGGCGCAGCTGATTCTCCAACTCAAACCTGTCAGGCACAAAACAGAGGTTTGCACCGCTCAACCTCCATTTCTGTTGCCCCAGACCAACGGCATTCCAGCCACCTTATAACCAGCTCCACATCAGGAAGGCCCTGGCCTATAAAGCCAAAGCTCTGTCCCTCCGGGCACTTGCATCTTCCACTCACCTCTGTGCTGCCCGCATGGCTCTGATGCTGCTCAATCCCGAGAGGGTCTCTGAGAAGTGAGTGTAAATGGGAGACAGGGTGACACTGTAAAGGCGCTTGAGCTCCCGGGACGTGTGTCGGTAATAGCGCTGAATGGAGAAGTAGAGTACAGCCAGAGGGAGTAAGACCAGACCAATCCAAGGGAGGCCGTAGCTGATTATCACTAGTATGCCCAAGAGCCCGAAGATGTTGGCCAGGAAGATGTTGAGGAAAAATGGCAGGTTCTCATCCACACAGTACAGGTCTGAGGAGAAGCGGTTCAGGATCCGGCCTGTTGGTGTGGTATCAAAGAAGGTGACCTTGGCCTGGCAACAAGGGAACCAGATAATAAGAACTGCAGTGAGATCCAGCCACAGAACAGTGTGCAGGAGAGCTGCACCAAGGGGAGCACATAAGGCCACAAAGGGATGGCCACCACAGCCCACTTCCTTTCCTCAGCTGGAGCAGAAATCTCAGCTTCCAAAGCCCACATCCACTAGCAGGCAAACAACTCACGCTGTTTGCATGGTAAACGAAAGCAGCCTTTCTGCAGCAAATGTCAGACAGCTACCCAGACAGCAGTCACTCAGATGCCATACTGGCCCACGAGCAGCAAGTGAGGCAACTCTGGCCTCTAATCCTGACCCTAGCTTGAGGACCCAAGGAAAACCAAAATGGAAGTTAACTTGTACATGCAGCATCAGCCCTAAATCTTGCTTAATGGCTCCTTCCAAGCTCATCTGAACCTGAGTTTACAATCCTGTAAAAGCTACTTTGACTCAACTGGTCCTTATCTTACCGATATATCTACACCTAATGAGTGAACAAATGCAGGTGGCAACCATAAAACACCCCTCCATGGAACGAACAGGGCACATTTTGAACTCCAGCTCATTAGCCGCTTGTGCTGGCTGTGGTGCAGTTCTCTTTGAATACAGGCCTACCAGCCAATATCAGAAGAAACTCTAATCTACCTCCCACACCCTTACTTCCAGATATGAGAAGAATGTCAGCTTGCAGGAGCCTCAGCCTGCCCTGGACTTTCCGTCCATTACCTTTAGAGCCCTCTCGAGCAGTCGGTTGTGAATGACAGTGGCAGCACGGAGAGTGCCATAAGCAAACAGGAATGCCCGAAAAATGGTGAAGAGGGAGTTGGCCCCTGCAATGCTCCCATAAACCATCAGGTAGAAATTCACATCCACTGAGCCATTGGAAGGGACTGGGGTGGTGTCCAGAGCTTGAATGGGGAAGCTAGAACAAAGGAGGGAAGATTATGAGTTTGCCAAGGTCCCCCTGCAAGCAAACTCACAGACAGGGCATGAGAACCCAGGAGCATACTCAAAGGGAAATCAGGATACTTTAACCCAATACTCCTGTGATACCCCTTTGGAATGTTGGGACAAACACTATGATTACTGTGCAGCTAGGGGTCTTCTATCAGCCCCAGGCAGAAGCCCTTTGGGCACCTCATCAGGTCAGAGATTTTGATTCTCTTTGTCAAAGCAGACACACATCCCCTGCAGCGAGGTGCTCAGCTTATCTATCCCTGCTCTTAATAAGGATCTTCACAGAAAATGCACTTAAGGGCAACATGGATGTGTTTCCAGCTTCATTTGGCACCTCCAGACCAGATTCACTTACACAAGCCCAGCAATGGAGAAGAGAAGCAGCTCTGGGGAAGGCAGGGAAGCTGAACAGACCATCACAGAGGTATTTGCTGTCTGGGATATGCTGGAGATCCAGTATGACAGCCACCAATCTGAGATATTTCTGGATGCTACAGAGAAAGACAGACTACATAAAAAGGAATTCAACTTTTAAATCAGCAAATGTGAAGCAGAAAAGCTGGAGGAGAAGCTGCTGGACAATTTTTGGATTGCCCAATCTAGTCTTCCCCCTGTTAGTAGTAGAGCAGGAGCAAGGGAACAGCCTTGAGCTGCAGCAGCAACAGAGCACTGCTAAAGGTGTAGTAATGCAACTGCAGCAGTGAGACACCAGATCCTGTTCCCACATGTGCCCCCTCCTTACTAAAGTAGCTTCTTGAACTACTTTAATTTGGAGAAGAGAAAAAGGGTCTTCCTGCTACAGGAAGAATGATTAAACCCCCAGCATCTTCCCTTCCCCTGGACTCCATGGAACAAAGGAATGAGATGAGAGGACAGGAATGTCAAAAGAAATGTGCTGCTGAGCCACTGCTTCACCTTGCATCAGGAGCAGTGAGAAGAGGATTGATAACGCCAACCAGGTGCCCACTGCCAGCCAATATGCCTTGTACACCTGAAAAGCCACTGCCCCTTCTTTCTTCTCTTCCTCCTTCTGAATGAGATTATTGTTTTCAGTTGATTCTTCTTTCTCTGTCTCTATGGCCTCTTCTTGTTCCTGTTCATCAGGGGCTGTGGGAATGGAGGCAAAAGCAAAGGTCAGTGCAATGTTAAGTTCTTCCTGCAGCTGCTCCTTGCTGTGAACAGAGCAAGTCTAGGCTGTAAGGGAGACTTTTCTTCCCTCCTCTCTCCTCTTTCAAGACAGATGCACTAATGCTGGCAGTTCTTCATCCAAAGCTGGACTACAAGAGGAACAACAGGTTCAAATACTGCTCCAGACCAATACCCAATGATATGTGGGCCTCCTGTCCCTCTGTGTACATACTACCCACAGATCAGCACTGGCACAGCAGAGCAAGGTGGTGGGAGCTCTGCTGTAAGGCCATCAGCCATCAGGTACAGGTTCTCTCTGGGGGGGTCAGCTGAGCTGTGCGGCCCCAGCCACCCTTATGCTCGCCAGGAACAGACCTTTATTCTTCTGCTTCTTGTCCATATCCTTGTACTTGGGGAAGGCTTCAACAAGTGGAAGGATATCAGCTGGCGTGCCTGCAAAGACAGACGTGCAAATGCTTCAGCATCTGCGAGGAACAGATGCCAGCTACCCACTGCTGACCCAGTTTTCTTATCTCATTCCTTCCATTATGCAGCAAGTGCATCCTTGAAGGCCCTGCTCCATTCAACCTGCTATGGCTTTCTGCCCTATCAGCTCCCCACATCTAGGGTTGTCCTGTTTTATCCGTGCATCTGCACATTCTCTTCCACTCCATCTTTGCCCACATGCAGCGTCCTCAAGTTCTTTCATCACTGGGTTCCCCACTAGTTAATCCTAATCCCTTATGTCCACCTTTGCTCCAGCAATATGTAGATACCAGAACAAATGAATGCCTGAGAAGACAGACAGTGTACCTGTCTTAACTATCCTGCCATTGTCTATCAACAACAAGGCATCGGCCTTCTCCAAAAACTCCGTCCTGTGGGTACAAAGGATCCTGGTCTTGTGTTTGAGAACTCCAAGAATGCATTTCTGCATAAGATGGTTGGCTACGTCTGCATCAACAGCAGCCAGGGGATCATCAAGGAGGTAAAGCTCTTTCTCCTGAGAGGGAGAAAAAAAACAAGGATACAGCTGTTGGCCCCGCTGGAGCAAGCAGTGCTGTAAAGTGCAAGTGCCTCCTTGTGGCACGCTGACAGCGTCTTTAGGCTAGCACGATGTGCTTTAAGACATGCTGCCAGAGCCCCCTGTACAGCTGGGTGCTTCCAGACTCTTTACATCTGACTTGGCATTGGGTACAATCTGCCACACAATGACTCCTTTGTTATTTACCTGGTAAACAGCTCTGGCAAGGGCTACTCGAGCCTTCTGTCCCCCACTGAGTGTCACACCATGTTCACCCACCTCTGTCTGATCACCTGCTGGTAAAATCTGAAACGTTCAAAAAAACCCATTTAGAAAGGACAGGAAACTGCTGGGGACCCAAAACCAAGACACAGAGGTCCCTCTCCAGTCTCTGGCAGTAATTCCTAAGGGTGACACCTTACCAACAATTAAACAATGGAACAGTCTATATCTGATTCTACAGACAACTGGCAAGCTTAGACTTTATGCAACCAAAATCTCTTACACTCTAGAACAGGGTGGTCACATTTGAATTACCCACTGAGAGCAACTTCTGGTCTAAGATAATCACGTGGTAATTTTATGGAACAGCAAGACCTGTGCCTGCATCAAAATCGTGCCAGGTTCCTTCCAAACAGTTTAGTAGTAAAAACTACAGTGTTTCAGTGGCTATAAACAGTTTCCTCTTGATTTGGTATCATAGGCATATTCTGCTACATCTCAAAAATCTTGCCTTTACTGAGTATTCATAGCTCTTGCTAAAGCAAACAGGAGCTGCCAGTGCTTGGCACTTGAGAAAATCAGGCACTGGCTTATAAACTGGGAGGAGAAGGTTAGCTTCCTACCATATATACAGCCAGGTCTACTGGCTAATACAGGCATAAGCCTCAAATTTAGCATATGTGTATTACTGACAGGAGTATCACAGACTTAGCCCCTTCCAAATCCCAAGGAAGCTTCTGATAAAAAAAAAAAAACACACACAAAAAAACCAAGCCACTGATAAGTTATGTCTGAAAAACCCAAAAATCATTGCAAGAACAACTCTTTTCCTCAAGCAGCTTTTGCATCAAGAGCTTTCAAAGATCAGAAGCTTTTGGCTCAGCAGCAGAAGAAACCATCCAAATTGCTACCAGCATGACTTCACACCTTAAAGAATTATGGGGACACCAGGAATGGTCTGGGATTGGTAATCAGAGTAACACTGTGTGATTGGGACATTGGAAAAACAGTCTATACTCTGAAAGAATGAGAATTGCTCCCATTGAAGCTCAGGCTGGAAGCAAAAGCTGCAAGAAGGCCCAGGCAGTTTTATAGTTTAGGCACTCACATTCAAGTCCTCAGAGAGGGCACAGGCCTCCACCACCTCCTCATAGAGCCTGGCATCATATTCCCGCCCAAAAAGGATATTTTCACGGACAGTGGTAAACTGTATCCAAGGCTCCTGTGTGGCCAGACCAAATCCTTGCTCCAGGTCACGAACGTACACTCGCCCACCTTGTCTGCAAGCACACCAGAAGTGGGTGGAAAGGGCAACAAAGGAAAACTGCTGGCAGATCAATATGGCCTACAAACAGGGACAGCACCAGACAGCCCCCACCTGCCGTGGCATGGAGGGACCAGGCAGGGAGAAATCTTTAGGCTACTTACTTAATGAGCTCTCCAGTGATGGCTGCAAGCAGAGAGCTTTTGCCAGAGCCGACCTTTCCAACAACCCCCAGGAGCATCCCCTGCAAAGGGAAATGAAAAGAAGCAACATGATGTGCTGATACAAGGTAGATTGTTCAGATTTCCTGAGCCACATCTAGCTTGTAAGGAAGCTGACTGATAGGACTCTCTCACAGGTTCAGCAGTGGAGCTGGGTACAGTTGTTGAGTAAATCAGACTCTTGATATGACAGGACACAAACTTGCAAAAAGTGTTAACTCCAGAGCCCTGCTCTGTTCCCTGTCCAGTCCTCTTCTGCAGTGACAGTAGAAAGCAAAGGGAACTAGTTCATCTCGTCTGTAAGCCATGTCTGGGTGTCCTCTAGCACCCTTCAGCTCTGAGATGTGGTATGTGTCCTGTGCCTCTTGACTAATGGATTTTGATGCACAGCTCCTAAGATGAGGAAAACACGCAAATATGCCACCTCTGCTCCATTATTTGGCTTCTTTACTGCCATTTTTCTGTGTTACCTCCTGTGTCCTTGCTCACCTTTCTCACTGACAAGTTCTCAATGTGCAGTTGCAGAGTGCCTGTGGATAAGGGCTGCCCGGTGCTTTCCTCCTCAACTGGCACCCATGAGAAGGCTGCACATCGCATCTCCATGGCAGTAGCAGTATCTGCAGGGCTATCTGCAAGTGAAACACAGAACAGCAACTATGAGAAGGCCAGAAAATTAAAGGCACCTGGCATCACAAATACTATCAGCTTTGTCCTCAAATGCATGAGACCACAGACATGGCACTGCCCTGCCCCTGACCCAACCACAGAATGAGACTCTTGCCCATTGACTTGCCCTTAAACTTACACCTCCCTTCCTCCAACCCTCCTGTCTCCAGCTCCCATCAGACACACATAGCTGTCAGGGAGACACTGTAAGGATATAACCTGATTTTATTATTGCTGAAGGTAAAAGAATGGCAGGGAGCTGGCAAAAGGCAATGAAGGAAGGAAAGGGAGCTGAGATGCATGAGGAGAGGGCCAGCCACTCAAGCCTTTCTGCCTGCCTAAGACAAGTTTGTTGATGGCTTCAGTGTCAGAGGACAGAGCAGCTGCTACTAGGACACTAATGGCAGGGCTCTGTGGGGACAAGCAGTTGCTTATGCTTGGTAAAGTGGAACGTTACAGCCTTCTCTCCTGTTTTCCACAGAAATTAAGTGTATTCACTCTGCCTCTTAACATCTTGAATCACAGAGTGACAGCCAGCTGGCCTCCAGTACTGCCCCTGGGCCTCACACCTCAGCTCCCTGCTCTGAATGTCCACTGCCTAGGGTCCCAAGCCTGCCAGATTCCTTTACCGTTACCTAGGGCATAATAAGCTTCCAGGTCCTGGTCCACGAGTTCAAGGAAACGCTGGATTCGATCTAGAGAAACTTTGGCTTCCAAGGTCCCATATAACACCCAGGGAAAGCTGTTGAGGGGTAGAATAAGCATCCCAATAAGGGCCAATGCTGTGAACACCTGCATAGGTAAGCAAACAGCCATGAGTTGGAACCAGTACCATCCTTGTATCTTGTATCCTCCCTACAGCTTCACCGGTGAGAGCCTGCTGAGCAATGGGGAGTCACAAGTTGGGTTTATTTCCCAGAGAAGATGCCTCAGGACTGCAGCCCCACTGTAGACTGTGCTCTGCACAAGACAAGTTGGGAACTCTCCCTACCACTTACCTTTGTGGCAGTGAGCTGGTGACCCAAAAGAGCATAGGTGACAAAGGTGGCAATGGAGATAACAACAGGCAGTGCTGCCCACAGGTACACGCACACTGCATCCAGGTAACTGATGGCCCGTAACTTCTGCAGCTCTTTAGCCCGGCAGGCGTTTATCCTGGTGCCAAAGTGCTTCTCCCAGGTGTAATACTTGATGACACGAATGCCAGATAGGAACTCTGTCATTAGCTGCAGGCAGTGAGGAAAAACACATCAAGCAAACAGTGCCTGCCTATGCACCAAATACCAGCCAGGCACCTGGGCTGTGGCCAGGGGTGCAGTTGTCTCCTGCTAAGGGTCAGGCTAGAGATACCAGGAACCATTTATTGCTAACAAAGACTTAAACTTGAGTGGCAGCTACCGGGAACTTTGCGCTCACTCATTTCACCAGCTTCTTCAGCCACCTGTGCTGTGTAAGACCCAGGAAAAGGCAAAATATTACACCACTTTCCAACTGAAAGATGTGCCACACAGGTGAAGGGATATGTGGAATTAATGGCTCCAATCACGATATCATTTACCTGTGTAGACCTAACAGTACCTTGAGATAACAACACCTGCCTCTCTGGCCTGGTGCTGCCCTAACATCTACTTTGTACCCAGAGCCTAGCTGCCTCACTTCCAGCAATTCTGGTGTCCCTGGAGGATGCAGTCTTCTCATTTCTGCTCTCAGGCCAACATGTGCAGAGCAACGCGACGTGTCTGTGGCTAACACGAAAGAAAACTAACAAGTGAGTTCACTCAGAAAACTAGTCTTATAATAGTTGGAGAAAGTCCAGCATGATCGCATACAACTAGATCACCTTCTGTTGGGAAAATGAATATTTTTAAAGCTCCCAACAGTTCTGACATCGAGTTGACTTACATTTAACGCTTCCAAAGCATGGTAGAAATTGCGAGTGAAACCACTGTCCTCTCAGAGATACAATGCTAAAAGGTGGGAATCAAATGCTTGACATGCTAGATGGCACTGCAAATATGTGAAAAACTGAGGAAAAGATGACTTAAGAGTGCCAAGCTTGGAGCAATATAAAATTACATCTATGATCATTGCCTTAGTCCAGACTGCAAGCCACTTTACCATTCATGGCATTACTGGATCAATAGTATGGAAGAATCTCTAGAGGAAGCAATTGGGAGTCCTACCTTAACCACTACACATGGAAAAGAAACTTGGAAGGGAACCTGAATTAGCCCAGGGGGCAAGACAAGCATTAGAGGTTCACTATCTTATGACTGGTGAAACAGCGTCACCCTGAAACACTTTTGAACTAAGTGTGTGTGTTCCCCCTCTGGCATTTTTCCCAACAGCTGTGATTCAATTAATTTGCCTTGGATCATGACGAGTGGCCAAAAAACAAAGATTATGAGATAAATAGGGAAAAAATACAGCAATAAAATCAGAGAGCCAGTAGCTGCCCCTCACCTTGACCCGTGTGTCCTTGTGTTTCAGCATCTCCTTGCTGTTCATCATGATGTAGTTAGCTAAGATCTTGTTGATGGGCACAAGCAGCAGTGACAGGATCAAGCCTCCCAAAAAGGCTACCCCCACTTGCTGGTAGAGGAGGTAGAGGGTAATGGCAAACTGGAATGGCATACTCCACACCTCGTGGAAACTGAGGCAGAAGTTGACCAACCGACTGGTGTCCGTGCTCATGAAGTTGACAATTTCCCCCACAGTGAAGCGGGTGAGGCTGGTGCTGCTGACACGCAGAGCCTTGCGGTAGATGGCAGAGATGACGGCAGCCCGTACCATCAGTGTCACCTTGTTCATCTCATGGGTGAACTGGTTCCGCAAGAGAGCACCCAGGAAGGAGCCAGCAAAGAGCCCAAGGGCATAGAGCACCCCATGGCTCAGGGGCTCCTGCCGTGACTCCATGAAGTTCACCAGCAAGTTCAAAAGCAGAGGACCTGAAAAGTCCAGCAGGTTGCCAGCCAGCTTGAGAAATCCAAGGGAGTAGAAACGAAGCCCAAAGGCCGCATGAAGGACTGAGAAGAGTTGCACGGCCTTCTGGGCACGGCGCAAGCTGTCCGGAGCATTGCTACTCCCATCATCTCCAGCAAGGATTGGGCTGGTAAGGGACACTGTCTCCTCCTCTACATGATGAAGAGCTGCCTTCTTCTGCCAGCAGAAATAAAACCGATCACAGACCCTGGCAGCCTGGAGCTGGCGAGGAAGCACATAGACATCCTGTGGCTGGTTCAGCTTCCCCTGATAGCCACGCTTCATAAGAGGGTTCATCCAAATGTGAAAGAAGCGTGAGAGCCAGCTCTCACCATCTTCTGCCACTGTCTGTTCATCAAGCACTGGGATTCCTGGCTCTGAGGTGAGCTGGTCTTGTTGCGAGGAACTATTGATGGAGAGGAAGTCTTGCCTGCCAGCGGTGGGGAAGAGACAGCCGACCATATAGGCAAGCAGAGACGCCAGCTGCAGGCAGAGAATGGCGAACCTGGAGGAAGCAGCAGGGTGGGCAGGGGACCAAGCTGTCCCACTTTGGCAGTACCACACCAGTGTGATGATGAAAGAAGGTATGGGTAAGAGGATGAGGAGAGGCAGGGCCACAGGGCCCCTGGTAAAGCCATGAGTGGACCTGCAGAGCACGAGAAGAGTGAGGCCGTGCACAAGCCATGTCAGGGCAGCAGTGCCATTGGCCAGCACTTCCAGGTACACAGGGCCCAGCTCCTGCTGGGAAATGGTGGCTGGGATGGTATCAGCAAGGAACAGGCCAGCAAGTATGAAGGAGGTGGCGATTCTGCATCCCCAGCCTGACCTGCAAGGCACACCAGAGCCAGACCTTGAGGAAGAAAGAGCAGTGAAAAAAATTAGAGCTGAAATTCCACCACCTCTCAGTCAGTACTAGCCTTCCTTCCTTTCCTCTTTCCCTTGTTTATGTACTCACTCTTACTTAACCTCCTGGATTCAACTCCCTGTATTTTTATCTTTTTCTGACTTATAGGCATTGCTAAACTACATTAGGTAAACATAGCCCAGATTCTGATCAATATCAGGGATTCAGATGCTACCAAAGAAGAGCCTTTTTCTAGAGAAATTTCTTTACAAACTGTGATATTTTGTGGTCAAACCAGGCTCCAATCCTCGAGGATTAACACCAAAAAAAGAAGTACATTTAACCTCTTCCACAGAGATTTCGGATGATCAAATTCTCTGTGTTGCATCTTTGATTCTTGATTTCCTTGTCTGTGTGATATTTTGGCTAAAAACATTATTTTTATCACTGTTGGTTTCAGTGATGCTGTGTATGTAAAGTCTATAACCTGCTGCCCAACAAAACATTTCATTATCACTTGGTTCATTATCATTTGTGGCCTTTCATTATCACTGAACACTATCATGTTTACAAATTTCATAAGAGGATAAACAGCAAAGCAATTTTTGGTTTCTCTGAACTCCTTATTACCTTATTACTACATTGGATTTATATCCTCTCCCAAATACTCCCGGTTTTCCCAATCCCCATTCACTGAAATTATTTTTAATTACTTTCCGTGATTTTATGCTCACTATTCCCTCTGTTCTTTCTGGATTCCTTTCTGTGCACCATATTCTGAATTAGGACAGATGCTGACAAATATATTAGCATTATACTATTTTGCCCTTCAGTAACTACATATTCAGCACATTTCAGGGAAGTATCATTTTCATCCTTTCCCCCCCACCTCCAGTCCCGCATAATAATCAAGAGCTAGACAAGTCACTTGTCATACCTTGGAGTGCCAAGGAAGCAGGCACTGACCACCGCAAGGATCACATGAGGGATCACATTTAATGTCAGCTGATTAAAGCAATGGCCAATGCTGCCATGAACCCACACAGGGAGTGGATCTTCTGGACTGCTCCCACACAAACCAGTCAGGATGCTCTCCATCCTTTGCTGGTAATTCAGTGTGAGAGACAGGAGGTCCTAGGATAAAGAGAAAAACAGCATGAGGTACAGAATGAGAACTACAGCCCCAGCCCAAGAAGGACTGTGACAAGAAATTAACAAAGAGCTAGAATTTCCTGGGTCATAGTCCACACCCCGTGATTGTGCACTTGCTATCATATAATCTACTTCACAAAACAATCAAGCTCCATTTAAAAATACATTACATTACTCATTCCCCTAAAATCACCCTGGGACCTCAATGATCTGTGAATTAGAAGCTTTATGTTTATTTTCAGCTGATTTTTTCCCCATGGCAGGTTTCTCCTCTGAAACTAGTATAAGGAAGCATTTGCCTTTCTGATAATCAGTCTGAAAAATATTTTGAGCTGCTTGAACAATAACCTATCCAGTATATCTCCATGTTCTCAACACTTGCCACACCGGTATTCCTTAAGACAGCGTGTAACATTAAACACCCTCCGCATGGCAGGAGAGGATGCAGATATCCATCCTGAAAAGCAGGCAGTACCTCCCAGCGACACCGGGCTAGGTAACCAGCCCCCTTAGAGTGCCGCCCCGCGCACCGAGGCACACCTGGGCAGTCCTCGGCTTTACAGTGATTTCTGCTCGACCCAGCCCGTCTCATCCCCAGCCCCGGCCCGGCTGAGCGCCACGGGCTGGGCACTGGGGGCACTGAGGCACCAGGGCCGGGGGACGCGGGCCCGCCACGCCGGCCCCCTCGGCAAAGCCCTGGGGCAGGGCCAGCCCTGGGACCAGCTCGCCGGGTCGGGGGAGGGCGGAGCGGCCGCCACGTGCCCGGGGCGGGCGGGACCCCCGGCTTCTCCCGCACCCCCCCCCCCGCCATCCCGGCCCCGCCGTACCTCGGCTCAGCGCCGCGCCCGCCCCGCGCGCCCCCTGCGGGCCCGGAGGACGCACCGCAGCCTCGGGATCGGCCCGGGCGGGCGCCGGGCAAGGGATTCGGTCAGGAGCGGGAGGCCGAGGTAAACGAATTCAGCATGCACAGCTCGTTCAGACTTCTGTCTTCTGGTTCAGAAAAACCCGACCCCCAAACTAAAAGTCAGTCCCCAGTCATGAAAAAAAAAAGTGATTTTTCACAAAATTCCCCTAGTTCCCTCCTGGTGATCTTACCCCTCCACTCCTTTTCCTATGATATTTGGGTTTTACCCCAACAGGCACTAGACGCACATTTCAGAGTTGCAGAGTCACTGTGTCGACGAGGAATATTTATGGACTGCTTTAGTGTCCAAAAATCACCACTGGCAGGTATAGCCCAGGCAGTACTTCTGCAGGTATAAATGTGCTTTCATGGGTACAGCGTCCTCTGCTTGTGGCAGACGACATTACTACGAGAGCACTTTGCCAACAACAGGCATGGTGCAGTAACAGCTGTGCACAGCAAGACCACGATGTTAACCCAACGCAACCATCTGAATAATACAAGCTAAAAAAATCCATTCCATCTCTGCTGTATTGAGTTCAGTGGCTATGTCTGTCTGGAGCATAAACACATCCACGCAAGCACTCACCCCAGAAGACGCTCAAGTCTTTACTATGAGAGCATGTTGTATTGAGGGTGTGAGTGGATGCTCAACCTTCCACTGAGAGAAAACAAAATGGAGAAGACTTCCAGCCTTATCCCCTCTGGACTATTATTCAGTAAGAGGAGTGTGCTGCAAAATCACCACAGCGCCTGGCAATTTCAGTTGCTACTGGCAATTTTCATATCACTTCTTAATGCGTCCCTGTCCCAAACCTTCCTTCAGTACTCTCTTGCCAGGGAAAACAAGCATATCCCTGTAAATAACTCATCACAGGTAGAAAAGTTTACTTTCAACATGCAGCTCACCAGAGATATAATAAAGCATTCTCTGAGCTTAGAAGTGTTATCAGTGGGGTGCTGAGGAAGGAAAATATCAGTAACATTCTGGTCTGAGACAACAGAATAATCTGGCTGATGGGGTGTGCAACAGCAGAGAAGAGCTTAGAGGCCATAGTACCCTCTAAACATAGTTACAATTGAAAGGCACAGAAGAGTGCATTCCCCCCCCCCCCCCTAAATATCTATCTCTTTGTTAATAGTTGTTTTTTCTCACATCCCTGAAAACAATCTTTGTCAGAGTTGCAAGGCTGCCTTATTGTGACCAAGATGGATGCTGATACTGTACACTGTGTGTATTTGGCCAGTCTGCTCTTTTTTCCCCACAGGTCGTCCAAAGGTTTCTAGACTTAACTTTCCTGAAGAGGCTGTGAAGGCAGCAAACTCTCAAAACAGAGAACAGGAGATGTGTGAGGCTGGAGCACTGAGCTGCACACAAGTGAGCCTGATTTCATATTCCATGGTTCTGACGTCTTATATATTTCCAAAGAAAACGGAAAAAAAAAAATCAAAAAACTTCAGCCAAACAACCACCTTCCCTGTCTTAATAAGATACCAGAGAAGTTCTCAGATATCAACAAAGACCATCCTTTCTCCCTTGAAGTAATCACTCTCAGAGCTTTTCCATTCAACCACATTGTGTTCTGGCATCCTCTTTTTTTCTTGTGCTGCATTCTGTTTGCTCATCTCTGCTAACCGCTTCAGGTTCAAAAGCATGAACTATTCCATTTCAACCAAAGGATGGACAGCTTTCTGATGCCACAGATTCCTTTTGGTACAGAAAGCATTACCTACACTCATATGGGAAAATAAACACCAAGATGGTTTATTTGGAACCCTAGAATACTAATCCACCCTAACTGTTCTGGAATCTGCCTGTAAATTTAAATACATTTAAATAGGAGCACATCAAGAATTTAAGTAGATGTTCCTCCTTTTTGGCTTCCTTTTGGCTATTTCCCCTCCTCCTGAATATTGCTGCCCTTGACAGTTACTGCTATGTATTTGATTGATTTAAGATGTGTGCCACAGAGTACAGGCTTGTGGCTACATTGCTTACAAAGTACCTTGAACACTATAAATAATCATACACTTGACATTTATTAAAAAATCAAAGCCTTCAAAATAGAAAAAAAACCCCATCAACATCAGGTTTAATGTAATCCACCTCTACGGGCCATGCAGGCCAGATTTTATTAATTGCCTATTATCCAGAGTCTGTTAATGCTTTAGATTGATATAGCCCCAGTGAGGAAGTGCTATCTGCCAAAGGAAGACTGTTTCCCCCCTTCTCTCACAAATTCCTTTTTTTAACAGATTTTTAAAAGATTACTACCCCTCCCAGGACTCAGGGAATCAGTGTAGACTGCATGCCCATTCCACTTCCCAGCTAAAAGTAAATATGAGCTGAAACAGAAGCCAGTCTAGACAAGCCTTAAATTCAGAAATATCAACCTTGTAATTACAGATGTAAAATCTCTGAAAGCCATTGCCTGTTTGGATGAGTTTTCTGTGCTCTCAGCCAGGGCTCTGGTATCAGCTGAACCATCCTCAAATTCCCCGATGTCATGACTAAGGAAGGCTTGATTACTTGGCTCAGTCCAAAATTTTTCATGAGCAGGCCGCTTTGCCTGAATCTGAAGACACAAGATACATACTGTGCCGTTTTCCAGGCAAAAAGTAATGCCCAGTTCAGAAGATAGGAATATCTTCCACCACATCTTCTCACGAGAAGACCAATTCTGTCATAAAAACACTGAAATTGTCTTTGTTCTTACTCATAGCCTGTCCATTTAACACTACAGGGAGCACTGCATGGTTCTCTCATGCTCCTGGATCTAGTCTTGACTCAGACATAAGAAGAAATTATAATTAAAGTTTTACATTTTTCTCTGTTACTGTTTTGCTTCTTAACCCGATGGTCCAACCTGAATTAACTTTAATTGTGATTATTCGTTCATAATGAGCTACTGCTAACTTTTCTCACTCTGTTCTTTTTCAATGTGTTTGCCCCCCTGACTTTCTCATTTGAGGCCTAATGAGAATTCAGAGACACCTTATTACCACGGCATTGTCCTAAGCATCCAACTAGCTAAAATCCCTTCCCTCCAAGCAGCAGCTAATTGCAAGTTCAATCATGAGCTTTGGAATTCCAAACAGGAGTTTAGGAGCTGAACTTATAGGAGAGCAGACTGACTGTCCCATCTTTTGTCCAATGAGTCTGGAGCACCAGTCACAGGAGTGTCAGAACAAGCTCTGCAAAGCAGATAAGGACCTCACCTGACTTTTCCCATCCCTGAGACAAACTGTACTGCTTCCTCTTCCAAAGGTGTAAAGACTCTCCATTTACTCTGCACCATTGAGCCCAGATTTCAGTACTGATTTTAGGAATAATTTAACTGAGTATCACTGTGGATGCTCAGTCCCCTCAAAAACTTAGCTCAGTAAGGCATGTGATTGAAAGATGACACTGCAGCTAGTTCAAAAGGTGCTTATAAATTGCAATTATAAATTGTAATTGTAAAGTGATGTTCAGTAAGATGACAGGGTGCCACAAAATGTTAATGAGCACTAGTCAGTCTCCAACTCACATTTTTCTCTTCTGAACTCTTTCAACACCCCAACATACAGGGTATTAGCTTTCTTTTTACCATTTCTGCTTGAGCAGTTTACTTACTTAGAGATGTTTTAATGAACTTCCATTCCTTTTCAGTATCTGGATTCCTTCACCTTCCAATTGCCTCTTAGATCTATGACCATCAGAACACATCCTGTAGATATCCTTTAGACATAAGGCAAAAGGAAGCCAGAAAAAAAATTCAAGTTCTGGGGGTTTTGCAAAATTTTAAGATTTCTATGCATAACTTTTATGTAAAACTGATAAAAAAAAAAAAAAAAAAAAAAAAGAGAATTTGCTTGTTTTTTCGGTTTGTGGCTTTTTACTCTTGACTGCTTTGAAACCAAACTGTGGTTTAAACAGTTTGATGTAAACAAAGCAACAGCATGGAAGAGATGTCCAAAACCAAACAACTCAATTTTCTCACTCTTACCTGGCTATTTTTACTTACTTCAGTTGGTGAAACTGAACATTGATGTGGACACCTGACTCTAATGCATGAAAACATGGTTTCTCTTTTAATGAAGAAACAGAAAACATTTGGGATAACAGTATATTCCTTATAGCAATAAACTACTTGGATGCGATCTACATCAGAAAAATAGAGGGGAAATTGCTATCTACACATCAGTTTTCTGGTTATATTAAGGCACAGCTCTGTGCCTCTCTGAGTGTTGCTGAGCCTGCTGCTTAGGGTAGCGAACTGGAACAGGTTGAGCATCTATTGCCTCCACCTCCATTGTGGTTTGCTCCCACAGCAAACTGTCTGCTGAGGAAGCAGTCTGCTGAGCATCCTCCAAGATGAAATTCTCATCCCAGGATACTTGCAATTGAATTAAGGTTACGGATAAACATTGTCAGCCTCAGGACAGAAGGGAGAGGAGTGGACAGTGGTAACAAAAAATAAGAGTCTTTATATAGCTCGTGCTTATTTTGGCAATTGGTGTAACTGAGCACACTTCCTGAGCCTGTGTAGCGATTCACTCAGAAAATGTCAAAGACGGTCAATTAGTTTTAATATAATTGTACTAAACCACTCCCAGCAGAAATACCTTATTTTAGTATCAGACCTCCATCCATCAGCCAACTGCTCTTAGTTGCCACTATTTAAAAACAGTATTCTTCAAATGGTGTGTTGTGTTCTAGCAAACACATTCCCAAACACACGGACAAAATTTCATCCGAACCTGCAAAAACTGAGTGAGTCTTCAAATACAAGCCCTCACATGTCGTCTAGCTAAAAATAAATTACAAACTTAATGCCGGAAACTTCTCCCCGTCAGTAAACAAGATACTAAAACTCAGGAATTTTGGAAATTAACAGTTTTATGAGAACCTTCATTCTTCTGCTTTCACTTCTTTCCACTGCCATCCTGTTTCAGTTACTTGAAAACACTCCTCCTCGCCGGAGACAGCCCAGGGCATCAAGCAGAATGATGTGTAAGCCTTCTCACAAGAATCGAAACTTCGCAGTCCCTCACCCGCGCCAAGCGCGGTCGGCAGCAGGTGGTCAAGTCAGGGGGGAGGGAAAAGGCGGGAAGCCATTTCCTATCGTGTCATCCCTACTCCTGGCAGACAGAGCTCGGAAATTAGTCCAGGAGTTTTCTGAGCTGGAGGCTCAGCATCAGCACTGCCGCGTCGAGCAGCCAAGGACTGCTCTTAAACACACTTCTGCTGGAGGACAACAGGACAACACCCATCCCGACCAGCTCCACAGCACAGTGCGCGGGGAAAAAAAAAAAAAAAAAAAAAAAGAAAAAGCCCCTAACAACATATACACCCCAAAACAAAAAAACACAACTAAACCCGAACGCGTCCCCGTCGCTGAGGACCTGAGCGTATAGAGAGGGACAGAAATAGGGAACGCCGCGCACGGCAGCAACCCCCGCCTCCCGCCCTACCACTCCACACGTGACGGGGGCGCGGCGGCCGCCATTTTGTGCGGGCGTCCCCAGGTACCGCCCCCGCCCGGCCGGGGCTCTCCCCGCCCCCCCGCCCGGCTCGGGAGCGCGCAGGGCGGCCGGCGGCGCGCACGCCCGGGGGGGCCGGGTCGGAGGAGCCGCCGGGACCCCCGGGCCGCCGGCGCCATCATGTACCGCTCCAGCAGCGGCCGCTCCGGCCCCTCGTCCTCCTCCTCCTCCTCCTCCTCCCACCGGCTGAAGGAGGGCGGCTCGTCGGCGTCCCGCGTCTCCCGCTTCAGCACATCGGGGCCGGGGCCGGGCCACGGGCGGCCTCCCCCGCCGCTGCCCGCCGCCGCCGCCGCCTCGCCGCCGCGCTCCGCTTCGCCCCGTCCGCCGCCGCCTCGCCGCCACCGCTCCCCGTCGGGACACCGCGGGCCCTGCCGCCGGTCCCCGTCGCCGCACCGCAGCAGGAGGTTGCCATCGCCGCCGGGAGGAGCGGGGCTCGGCGGGCCCCGGGGCCGCCGGGGGAGCGAGCACGGAGACAGCGGCAGCAGCCGGGTAAATAGTGCTGGGGGGTCGCGGTGCGGGTCCTGCCCCCTCTCCCAGAAGGGCTGTCAGAGCCCCAGACTTAGCCCGGCCTGATCCGTGCAAAATTGAACTGGCCCCGGGCTCTCCCTGTGCCGAGGGAGAAGGGTGATTTCATCGCTGTTCCTTAGATAGCCAAATGGAAAATAAAAAAGGAAAAAAAAATTATTTTCATTTTAAGCAGTGTTTATCCTCTGATTTCCATTGCATTTTTATTTCTGACTTATCGGCTAGGGCCGTTTTAGATAAAGCTCGAAGATGATGCTGTCTTTTGCTAGATTGTCTTTGCAGAAATTGTAACTAGTTACCTCCATTTAACACTTTGGCTTGTGTTAATGCATAAATATCCTTTAAGTTATGGGAATATAACTTTTTTAATAGGATGTTGAATGAGTACTTTGTGTGAATTCTTCCTGCTGTCACGGATGTACAAAGAGAACTGTTCCTGATTTATATCTTTGAGAGGTGTTCTTTGATAGGCACTGCTTTGTAGTTGGGGCTGTGCACAGGGTGTTTCAGTTTTCTCACTCGTTCTTGGCGAAGTCTGATTTGGGCACGTGAAACTCTTGGCATCTGAAGTGATGCCATCTTGGATGCAGACACCTTTGTACTAAACCAAAGTGTCAAGACAGATTCTACTTTTGGGTGGCATTCACTCAACTTTTCTCTTGTTGCCCCTTGGTTCAGTGATTGTTTTGTCTGATAACTGTGGTATGCAATAGGTTAATAAGCTTTTGTATTGCGCTGAAAGAAGAGATTTTCGTACTGGGGTATTTCAGGCAGTAGTTCTGTGGTCACTCAGTCCAGCACACGCACAGTTGGAAAGAACAGTCTACTTGCTTTTTCCTCTTACTTTGCAGTATATTGTTCCCTTGTGCTCACACTTGGATTTTTGAAGTTGCAGAGTGAGCTGATTTGAGGAAACGAGATTGCTGAAAGTCACTCCAAGCACTATATTGTGTGCTGATGGGACCTCAAGAGAGAATAATCGTTTCTGATGTTGGTACATGTTCTTACTGGATCTCTTTGGAGTTGGAGCCATAGAAGAGGTTGTGGCCATAGCAGAGGTTACAAGTGATTTTAGTAGAGTTAAAATTCAGTTGTTGGTGTTACTTCTTATTGAAAGGTCAGCTGCCCTGAAGATATGGGAAGATAGTGTGTTTGACAGCAGTTAAGCCAAGCCAGGCTAAGAAGCTTGCCTCTGGCCATTTGATTTTATGTGATATTTCACCCTTATCTCAGTCCTCTAAGTTTCCTGTGGGGTAGCTTTGCAAATGGCATTGCTAGTAAGATCCAGGATGAAAATAAGTAATTTTTTTATAGGAAATACTTTTTAATCTGATTCACATCATTTGGGGTTGTGGCTTGATGTACAGTTGCGTGATCACAATTGACAGGGTGGCAAACTGGGAAACAGGACAGAAATTTCTTAAACTGACTTCACCATCACTGAGTCTCCCGTTTCACTGTATCCACGATAGACTGTGAACCTGTGCTGGCTGTAACAAAATTTCCAATGCTGAATGTGTTGGTGATTCAGACTTGGAGGAATTTGATCTAGGAGTTCTTAACGAGAAGGCTCCCACTCCCCCTTTAGTGGGGGGGAAAAAAGCCACCAAAAACATCCACTTTACACAAACATTATTCTTGACGAACACTATTCTTCTAGTGTTATTTTGCACCCTCCTGGCTCAAGTTAAAGCAGTAATCTCAGCAAATTGTTGCAGATTAATGATGTTTTTCTTGCCTGCTCTAACTTCAGAGAAGGATCGAGACATTATTAACCCTAGAAAGTAGACTTCAGCAGGCTAGCTAATGCTGAACTGCCGATCCAAATGGCTTTTTTGTTGATTTACAAGAATGTTATGCATTTAAGGAAAACATTTTTCTAGAAAGGAACTCTCACAATGAAAGGGATTTTGAGACAATTAAATAGAGCTCTTTAACCTATGTTGTGCCAACTCTTGTGTTTGCTAAAGCCCAGTGTAAGTAATTTTTAGAGTGTATAATGTGCACGTTTTATATGGTAACTTTTGTCCCCCAGCAGGTGTTTGACCAACACTTCTTCTTTCAAAGTGCTGTTACAAAGCATAAAATACACATACAGGTTTGGTTTACTTTTTAAAAGTACTGTTTACAGAAGTAGCATTAATTAGAGAGAGATAAAAGCTGAGATTATGTTGATGTTTTCCAAAGAGTGGAACTATGTGTGATGGAAACAAAACAGACGGCAGATAAGTTGGGTCATTGTGACTGGGTAAAGTTTTAATAAAATCTTTAGGTTTTTATGACTTAAGACCCTCTCTTCTCAGAAGTTTGAGGATGCAAAGTGTGCAAATGTAGAAAGTTACACAAATGTGTTAGTGAGATTTTGGAGCTGTCACTGAAAGGAGATGAATTCAGACAGAAGCCTGAGGAATAGGAATTTAAGCTGCAACAAGGAAAGAGGACTTGCAAGAGGGTAATATATGCATAAGGGTGGAAGATACAGTGTATGGAATGAAGACACTGATGGGGTAAGGGCATGGGGTTGAAATGCAGAAGAGATTTGAGTGCAAGCTCTATGTTAATGCCGCTATCCTTCATATGAATTGGAGTATGAAAGGAGCAGCCTTAGAGATTTCTCGCTCCATTTTCGTGATTCTGTTTTGGGGGCTTGTTTGTTTGTGAGATAGATTGCATGCATTCCTAGGTTATCAGCGTTGTTGCATATTTTCTCATGCATAACTGGGATGCTGACTGACAGTGGAGCTGTGTATTGCACATATTGGACATTGTAAGTCTGGATGGTGTTAGTTTCTTAGTAGCTGGGGAAAACCTTGTGGTGGCTGGAAGAACGTAGAGTGACAGCAAAGGTTTGGGGTGAGTATTGAAAAATGTAATGGAGAAGAGGAAGGTCAGGGCTTTACAGTGAGAGATTTTTGTGGACTTTTATTTGTTTTTGCAAGGCTGACACATGCTGCTTTTATTTATCCTGACTGATCTGTGTGCTTGTTGTTTTTGTAGTTTCTCTAAGCTTCTTTGCTTTCTTGTAAGAAAATTGGCTGAGATTAGAGGATAGAGCATATTGGGTCAACAAAGAATGGAGAAATGATGAGCAGGTATGTAACCTGTTCAGTAATGTGGCAGTAGTAACTGTGGTTTAGATGACAGAACAGGAAGGAGAAAAATGCAGTGCAGTGCGTAGGTAGGAATGACTAGTGGTGGTGTTCAAAGCTCCAAATGCAAAATCCTTTTAAAACTGGAATTTCTCAAACTGGGGAAAAAAAAAAATCATGAAGTTCAAATATATACCGCTGTAACTGCTCTGTCTGAGCAACCTGTAGGGCAGTCTCAGGCAATCCTAGTATCGTTAACTTTCTTAATGAAAACTACTTCTTTATTTTGCCCAGTTTGTTTTGAGATGTAATCATCACTTCTCTCTTTTCAGTGGAGATGGTTGTCATCTACGTGCCCAAATTGCTAAAAGGCTTGATGACAAGAAGATGCCCTCAAAGATAGTCATTTCTTGAGGCAGCCATCAAAATTAGGTGTTATAATGGGCACAAGTGAGCCTTCAGAGTGTGTTTGTGTGAGACACATGCACCTTGTATATGTTGTGTTTCTCAGCCAGGCGGTTGCAGGATCAGGCTGTGCTGTACAATACAGCTGACCGTAAAAAGTAATTAAAATGTCTTCTGATAAATGCTGGGATTAAGATTAATAGAACAAAACAATAATCACTAATATGTTATATTTGAATAACATTACGTGCACAATGGATTCTAGTGCAGATTTTTACTGCAAATGAATTTTGTTCAGGCAAATGCGTGAGGGAATTCCCTTACTTTCTTGTTGGAGATTACGTCCTGTTCTTTTGCTCTCTTGGAGGATTGAGTTGAATCTGCTGCATGTTCTTGGGGTGGATGCAGACAATAAATATAGTGCACCTGCTGCTTGCTACTGCAGTTTTCTGCAGTGAAAGCAATATGTGGTGCATGACTGGTTTGGCAGAATTGAAACTGGTGCATTGCTTCGTGTTAAGCAGGATCTAAATTGTGTTGGTTTAAAAAAGCAAGTCACGCATCTCTGTCTTCAGGCAGTGTCATCTGTTTCTTATGAAACTCCCATTACTTTGATCATTCCTGTATTCTAATGCCATATTCTGGAATAATGTGAGGTGTGACTAGTTAAGCAAAACTTACAAATAATGACATTTTGTGTACTGTGTATGTGTCCAATGGAAGGTCCATGCAGAGGCAATTACTCAGGCCTTCTCTGCCTTAGATTTTTCAAAGGGAACTTTACTTAGCTCTGATTTATCTCTACCAATAATAAATAATGGTAATGGGAATTCTATTATAGAAGGTGTTTCTAGTGTCACTGGTGGTTTTAGTATTAGGTTGGGTTTATCTATTGAAAGCAGCATGAGGTGAGAAAAACTGTTGAAACCATGACTGCTAGGAAAATCTTTGTTTACAATGGTTTATACTTTGGTTCCTGTTGTTACTGAAGTTGGAAAGGTCCAGAAATCCAGATACTTTTATTAAGAAATTCCTGGCAGTGTTTTTTATTCCATGTTTATTTAGCTGCTGCTTCTCTACAAAGAAAGGAGGACAGCAGCAAATCTGGGACTTTGTGAACTTCTCTCTGTTTTTATGCTTTCTGAAATGGTGCTTTATGAAAGGTATTTTTAAGTTGAAAATTTCTCTTCTAGACAATTTAAATATGGAGCATGTTATTAGCAGCTGGGATGAGAAATTAAACTCAGTCAATGTCCTCCTGTTTCTTAAGTAACTGAAGACAATGGAAATATTTGGAACAGTTGCTTTTCTAGTTTGATTTTTTTAATTGGTCCATCCACCCCAGGTCTTATTTATTAAGCAGAGCAGAGTCACTTGCCTTTCTGTAGCTGAGATTAAAATTCCCTGATTGATGGGCTTGCACTCTTTCTTCAATTTACAGAGACGTTCACCGAGTCTCCGCTCTGAGTCTTCACTGGAACACAGTTTGTGGATTACTGTTGGTAATGACCGGTATTGCATTGGCACACCGGAGCGGAGGAGGCTGCCTGATAGACTGGGCTCACCAATTGATAACCTGAGTGACAGGTATGGACCTCCACAGATGGGCATTCATTCGAGTGTGTGAAACAGCGGGGGAGTGGCTCTACTGGCCCAAACATCTAATTAGCCCAGGGAATGCCTAGGGAATGACAGTAAGCATGTAGTGATGCTTCCTGGGAATACTCCCGCAGCCTCTGGCAAGTTGTGGTGCAGGGAATTCCTGAACATAAGTCTCTGCCTGTGTTTATAGTAACTAAATGGATATTTCTTTAATTTTTGTCAACTGCATCTAAACCCCATGTAAACTAAACATGCACAGTATGTATTGCAGGAGGGAGGGTGGTGTTCCACCCTTAGGTGCTTCCTTCCCCTTAAGAGGTTGGACGTCACATTTGATATTTCATTGCTTCTGCCACCTCCTTCTGTTTCTTACAAACCTATCTAGTCCTTACTAAAAGGAAGGTTGTTTATTATAAGGATAGTGTAAAGCTTCGGCTTGCTCATTTATTGGGGCGAATCATCTGCTTTCCTAATTTTTGAGACTAGTTTATAAAAAAGCTTAGAGCAGCTTGAAGAAGATTGTTACTTTGATTTTAAAAACCCTGTAGAAGAAAAATGAATGTAGTCAGACAGTCTCATACATAATAAAACAAGGATTAGAATTCTTAGGATCCCTTGATTGAAATTAGAGAGAAACAGTTAATGAAGAGACTTCTTTTGTGTTAAAAATACTGCTGTGAACAGAGAAGTGTAACTATTAGTAGATACTGTTTGGAAGTCTTTGCCTCCAGTAGGAGAAGGGTTATAATCTGGCAAAAGAAATAAAAATCAGAAAACTTTTGCAAATATAATAATTCTCTTGATTTGTGAAGCTAAAGATGACATAGTTTGTGCCCCAGAGCACATTTGCAGTTTCAGGTCAAGGATAAGCAACCAGCACAAAAAACCCACCATCACTTTCATTTCTAATGCAAATATCAGCGACTGTTAAAAAAAGCCCAACAAAACAAAGAGAGAGAGGGAAGTGAGCAGAATAAGTGAATTTCCTGTCTTTCTCAGGTGTAAAGTTAAGTTTCAGCAGGTGTAGAAAACCATGTTTTTAGTTTCAGTACTGTCACTTCTATGCCTTTACCTCAGTTCTCCTGGGATCAGTGTTCGATTTGTAAATCCCCTGTGCAGTCTGCAGCCTTCTGAATGAAATGAGTGCATATGCCCAGGGAGAAAACAGTGGTTGGAAGAAGGAACTGCTATGTAGTGTAGGAGAACTGGCACTTCTGTGACAAATTAGGAACATTTGGGGTTGAGGGGTGATGGTGTTTGTCCCATTGCTTCCTTTTCTCAAGTGAGGTTTTATATTTAACATGTTTTGTGGTGCACAGTTAGAAGTAACATCAGATATAGTGAAGTTTATTTTAACGTAAAAGTAAAAGTCACAAAGAACTTTGACTTCTGTTACAGAAACCACAGATATGAAAAAAATGGTCAGAATAAAATCCAGAGAAGGTATAAAAGTGACAGATGAGTCAGAATGAGAATAAGAGAAAGTGAGACCATGTAGACTTTAGTTTTTAAGTGACTTCCTATGTATTTGTAGTGTAAGTATGCAAGAACTTCATGTTTTTACATTTCCTTTTTTTTTCTGTCTAATCTGTCTGTGCTGCCTTCACTTGTCTGAGTGATGCTCATTGTCCAGAAGCGTAAAGTATGTGACAACCTAGTCATCCATTAGCTTTTCCTAAATCATATAGGTACTGCTTCTGTATTTCAAATTTCCTCATTGCTAGCCATTTTGGTTGTTTTCAAAAGACACTTGGTATTGGGTTAAATATACATTGTTTATCAAGTATTTTTCAGCATATATTTTTTCCCTCTCTGAGAGGCTGCCCTGGTACCGGGACACTGACTTTATATCTGTCGCTGGTTTTAAAGTGGTCCTTATTGTGAATCATCATTGGAATTAATACTGGTCGCATCACATTCTTACTTGCCATGTGAGACGTTCTCATTCTAATAAAAAAAAAAAAGTAAAGAAAAAATAGAGTGTTTTCTGAAGATATCTCTTCAAATTTTGAAGTAATTGGAGCAAATAATTCTGAGTTTTGTTATTCTCAGCTATTTTTGCTAACTACTCTACTTAAAGATCTCAGGCAATCACTTTGACAAATTATTTTCCCCTAAGTTGTAGGGCCTTGGGATGGTAGAGAAGTTCATTAGCCTATAAAAGAAATCAAATACAAAGGATGGAAATCAGGGATGATTTCAGAGTCTGTTGCAGCAGTGGATTTTCAGGATGCCCGAGGTGACTTTCTCAGAGTGTGTGTTCACATACAGGTCCATCCTAGAACATCTGTAAGAACTTGTCCCAAGTTTCTAGGGCAGCTGGCCTGCACATGTCTGTGTAGGCATCCTGAATGCTGCTGGCCTGTGTCTTCAAGGTCATCTGATCAGCTTCAGTCTTCAACAGATCAGTATTTTTTTGTCTTCCAGAACCTCAGTTTATCAAAATGAAGAGTAAATCTTATTCCTCTCCCTGTCTCCCACTTCTCCCACTCTCAGTATTTTTAAGACATTCTACTACTACCTGAGCTGGCATAAGCTACACAGAGCATCCCACTAATTCTTTCACCTGAGGTTATTACAAAAGATAGACCATATGCCTGCAGACACTTGGTCTGCATTAAGCTGTGTTCTTAAATAGCATTTTTTGGACATAATGTCAAAAGTAGCAGTTGGCTTGAGTGTGAGCAGCTCATCTGATTTCCTATTTAAAGACTGTGTTAAAGGGGGGTCCTGTTGGTTGCTGATGGAAAAATACCATTATTTATTTCCGTTTCTGTGTATGTGAATAAATATGCCAGAAAATAAATTACCTTATACTAGTTGCAGTTCTCTGAGGCATCATGTCTATGTAGCCTATTGTCTGTTTTCCTTCTCTGAGACTGCAAATTCCAGTAATTCATGTATTTTGTGTTGGTGAAGAAATTAGGATGGTCACAGTGGTACCACCTTGTATCCTGTCTCACGGATGCAATAGCCAATAGTGGACATTATTGGCTGAAAGTATCCAAACCAATTACGTGACATACCGTAGTTCCTGTAAGGCAAGTAATCCTTTTTCTCACACCTGTACTTAATATTTGGGGTTTAAACTTGCATTTTAGCTGTTCAGAGCATATTTGGAACATCTTTCTAGTTGTAAATATAGTAGGTTTGCTGTTCCTTTCTTTCCAAAGTATGATTAAATACTCCCTCTCCTTTGTCACTGCAGTCAGAGTATTTGAATTGTAGGTGACAGTTGCCAGGCATGCATTAAAATCATTTTATTGGCACAAAAATCAGGCGAAGGTGTATGGTGAAATACATCTGCTACTCCACCAGGTTTGTTCATGCAGCTTGTACAGGTTTAACAGGCTCTCAGAGAAGGTGACGCTGGAAATAGACATACCTTTATATAGGTTGTGAACAACAACATTTATGTATGAAATCTAGTTTTAGCTACTTTTTAGATCTCTTTTGTGCTTTTGAAGGAGGGGAACATGGGTAGTTTGCTGGAAACTGGAAAGATACTGTCTAATACGGTGTATGTCAGTTTTGGCATACAGGTACAGGTGTATGCCAGTTTTTCTTTATAAGATGTGTTGGACTGATAAAGTATCTAATGAATGCTTTGCAGTGATGCAGGTTAGAGATGAAGTGAAATTTTGTGTTGATTTTATTCTTAAATCTGAGTGTGTAAACTATAAAAATACCAAAGAAAAAAAACCTTGTCTGTGCATGTCTGTTATTCCTTAGTCTGATTTTAAAAACTGGGGCTGTAATTTATCTGCAGATTTTTTTGAAGGTGTCTTCTGGCATGACTTGATTTGTCCTTCTCAGATATATGGGGGGACCTTTCTGAGTAGGAGGAGGTGATTTTTGAGGATTCAGGCCATTATACATAGTTTGTCTGAAGTTGATATGTTGATCACTCAGGGAAGCTTTTTCTGTCCCATTGTTTTCACTTAAGAAGCACATTTTCTTCACGTTCTTGGAGGATCTTGCTAGATTTTGAAATATGAATGAATAAAATTAGCCAGCAGCTGGTAAATTAAAAGTGGTTTGGTTTGTTTCTGCCTGATTTAAAGAACAGTCCCAGAGAAGTTTTTAAGGGTGGAGAAGAAGGCTTTACTTAAAACAGTACCCCTAACTGGAGGTGTGTGTAGGAATTGGTCCAAAAGAAAATACTCTCAGAGAAGAAGCTGGTTACTCTGGTGTTGTGCCAGTTGCATGTCCTTTGTGTGTAATAATGCAGGGTCTGGCACAAATGAATGATACTGTAATACTTATTCTCCCTTGTTTATAGATATCAGAAACTGTGCTTCTTTTTGGGTATAGCCATTAATGTGGTTAGTGACAGTCCTGTCTACAGATCTGTTGCAATAGAAAATGTAGCTAGAATTTGTAGTCCTTGTCCACAACTAAAGATAAAAGAAGGATCTGGCTGCACTTGCCGTTGTGAAACTGAATTATATCTTGAATAATTCACATGAAATCTGACCTTGGCATCTTGCCGGGAGAAGGGAGGAGAGGGATTGTGGTCTGAAATATGATAGTAAGTTTTTTTTTAAAACGTGTAGTCTTTCACATTCACAGAAATAAATCCATCCTATCAATTTTTCAAGGCTCTTTCTTATTCTGGAGTTGAATTGTTCATGTCACTGTGTTTGCAGGTGAACAGTACTGTTAAAAATAAATCTCCCTCTCTCTCTCCCCTGCCTTTTACATACATAGAGTGTTGGTTCTGTTTAGTGATGGAGATGTTATTCTGAAACCAATTTGGAAATTTCTTACCTATGAGTAAGGCTTAATTTACTCTGATTCAAGTCCTTTTGTTTATTCTGTGCTTATCTTACACAGGGATGATATGGCTGATGGTCCAATATTCACTAGAGGCCTCACATGTCCTCGAGGCCTTGAGAGATACCCATCACATGAAGATCAGCCCTCGAGTCCCTTCGCTGTGAGGCACGATGAAGACTACCGCAGCCGAGATGTTTTCCTCCACCGCTCAGATTACAGTCCACATTATGGCCGGCGAGAAGAGCTGCCTCGTGGATCTGACAGAGATGGTGACAAACTGAGGAGATCCCCCTACCCACTGAGGCCGGAAGAGAGGGGACGAGAAATAAAGCGTCCACGGTATGAAAAGGATGAGAAGATGCATGGTGTGAGCGGAGAGCATCAGGGTTTCTCATCAGGAACACGAAACTATCGCAGACGAAGCCGCAGCCGTAGTAGAAGCCTGAGCCCATCATACCTGAATGAAGAATTCCGAGAGCTTGACCGTGCAAGGAGGAAAAGAGAAGAAGAAGAGCGTAGCAGAAATGTGAATCATGATGTTTCAGGCAGTGGCTATGCGATCCCTGGCTTGACTAACACACTACAGACTTCTGAGCCTCGTTATACATATCGGCCTGAAGAAATCCCACCCATGCCCAAAAAATCTATTTTGAAGAAACGAGTGGAGATGGAAGTAGAGTCTCCTATTCAGGTTTGGTCTCTGTCAGTCTGTCTGTATGTTTCTAATTTCCAGAACTATTACTTTATGATACAGAATGTTAGTTTGATTTCCAAAACAGAAACCCCAAATCTTTACATTTTTCTATCTTTAGGAGGACAGGTGTCTTTTTGCAGGCCTACACAAGTTATAATTGCATTAGAAACTCTAATGGTGAAGGGATGTAATCAGGAATCATATATATATATAATCTGAGGCAGAATAAAATGTCTTTGTGGGAATCCAGCCCAGGATGCTGAGATCTGGGTTAGCTTTTATAGAAAAGCTGACACTCCTAGTAACATAGGCAGTCAGGACATTGATCAAAGCTCTTTGTCTGTCACAGTCTCTCTTTCTTGTTTCCTTACAGACTTAGAGAACTGCCTAATGCATCCCTAGTACCTCTGTCTGAAAACATCTTTGGAATTTCCTTTTTTTTTCCCCTTTGGACTGTAGAGCTGGGGTCAGTCCTACTTAATTTGTACCCAACCAATACCAGTTGTATCAAAGTTAGAACAGTGGAAAGACACGTGGCTGTGACCACTGTTATAAATTGACTTTTCTTGTGTTTTAATGCTTCCTTTTGATTTGTCTGTTGTACTGATCAATGTTGGTTTGACAGTGACATGTTTATCTCAGGAGTGTTCCAATCCTGAGGATCCCATTCCATACCTATTACTGGAAATGCTATTTACATGCCATTGATTATGAATATTTGAAGAAGACTGGGAATAACTCTAGTGCAGTTGTTTTTAACTATATTAAGGTGTTGAAAGCCTGTTTCACTGTGACTACACTCAAAGCATATCCAAAATTATGTTGCAGGGTTTCAATTTAAAAGGTAAAAGTTTTTTGATTGCAAAGAATTTATGAAAATAAATTGTGATTTTGTGTATTCTCTGAGATAAGCATTCATTATTGGACATGTCCTCACAGAATCATCAGGCAACTTGTTTTGTAATTTTCTGTTTGTGTTCTCTTTGAACTGTATATTGTCTTTTCTAACTCTTTTATTCAGCTTGAACTCAAGGAGGAATTAAGATGTTCCTTTATTTGTTCTGTGAGGTGCACAGTCTCCTCAGAAGGCCTTGCAGTAAATAGTACCTTCTCTTTCTTTCAGCCTGAGAGCTTTTCAAGCAGTCCAGCTCCCAGCAAGGATCTTCCTCTTCTTTCCAGTCAGTCATCTCTGCCTCAGAGCAACAACGTGGCTCCTTTTGCCTCTGAAGTGGAGAACTTTCTCAAACGGTTTAACAAAGACTCTCTTGTGGAGTCTGCAAACAAGGAGTTGCGTGAAGATTTATATGAGTGGAACCCACTTTCTGGGCCTCCCAAAGACACTTTCACGTTTGAAGAGAAGTTCGGAAGTTTCTTAAGTCACAAAGAAAAGGTAGAAGCCAAGTCAGAGCCCGCTGATCGCCATAGTGACTTCTTGCTACCTCACGAGAGGGCCAGTCAGGATGGCAGTGGTTTCTCCCGAATTCTGGGCATGATGGCTGATTCTGTAAGTGCTCAGGAGAAGAGGAGGCGTAGCTTTCCTGACATTGAAGATGAAGAGAAATTTCTTTATGGTGATGAGGATGAAGAGACCAAAATGGAATCTCTGCCTGTTCAGAAGCCCCCAGTGAGTTGTGGCAATGAGATAATAGTCCAGAAAACGAGCCCACCTCCTTCTCCCGCTCCAGCTGTCAAACTGGATGCTTTAGAAGAGCCAAATGCAGAGTATGCAAAGATCCACGACTTGCTCAAAACCATTGGGCTTGACATTGGTGTTGCTGAAATTGGGAAACTGGCTGTCCGTACCCAGGAACGCCTTCATGGCAAAAAACTGGCATCTCGTTCTCCGGACCGTCGCTCTTCAGACACTCGCAGACTGGACCCTTGGGACTTGCGGCGCAGCCGGAGTGACACTCGTTCTCCCGAGTCAGGCCAGCAGCGTTCAGCGTCACCTCCGGTCTCTTTTCAGCAGTCCAAAGATGTGTCCTCTCTTCAGAAATCAGAATATACTAAGAACAAGCCAGTGGGACAGGATATACCTCCATGTGCACCAGAACAGCCTCTTCCTTCTGTCTCTCTCATTCCCTCAGTTCCACCAACTCCTCCTAGTTTGCCACCTACACCTACTTCTGTTTCCCAGTACCAAATTCCCAGCTATTCCCACTACACTCCCACTCAAATGCCCCAAAACTATCCACCTCCCACAATAGCTCCTCCAGGATACGATGCATATGGGCATTATATGGCGTATGCAGCTCCCGGCTGGCCCATGTACCCCCCTGCCCAGCAGCCTAACCCTACACTGCCAGAAGCTCATGGTCTTCTTACGATGGCCATGTCAGCGAACCCCACGCGTCCCAATCTCCGGGTGATTGAGACAGTGTCCTTGGGAAAGGATGTCCCTGATGTAAAAAGAGATGGTTCTGTGCTCGTTCAAGTCCCTACCACTCCTTCTCATTCCAAAGCGCCCCTTCGTCTGTCTTCACACCCTCTCAAAAACACCACAGAAAGGATGTCGGATGAAAAAAATCGGGCAGCTCAAAAGCAGAAGGTATGCTACATATTCTAATACATCAAAGTGTGTTGCACTGCATGATAGGTGGGGTGGAAGCTTTTCTTCTTCAGGTACACCTTTTCTTTTTTTCATGAGTGGCTCCAGTTTAAAAACAGTTTGACTAAATTTACTTTTGTTAAAGATTTCTAAGCATTTGTCTGTATTAATCTGTGACAATTTAAAAAATGCATTTTAAATCCCCCAAAGTTGTATGGCATGGGCTATGGCAGAACAGATGATATCAAACACAAAGTTGATGTTTCTTGGACCGGCCAAAATCTTAAAGAGAAATTACCTGATGGCTGCAGCTTGGCTTTATTCCACTGAGCCTTAGATATTGAAATACCTGAAGATATCTAGTGATATATGAATACCTGAAGGGACAGTGGAAAGAAAATGAAACTGGACTTTTTTTCATTTATGTCCAGTGTCAAGACAAGAGGCAATAGGCATAAACTGAAACATAGGAGACTTCATCTGAACATGGTATATCATAATATGATTATATTTATATTAGACATTCTTAAATACATACTAAAATATATCATAATTCACCATGTCATACAATTTTCCCTCTACATTTATATTAATTCTTACAAAAATAGCAAAATGAGAAGAACTTAAGGGAAACTGTTTTTAATTGGAGCATCTGACACCAGTTCAGGTTATGTGTATTAATGTTTTCATCTTCTAGTTACCTTGGTTTGCACAATAATTAGAGACTAGTGGGGAAGAATGTATTTTAAAATAGGAAACTGTAGTTACATAACTGTAAAAGAACTGCAAGATTCCCAGAAGTTGTTTGTATTTTCAAACTGATGTCCACTCAGTCCTTGTGGTTAAAATAAGGGCATAGAATGATTTGGGTGAGAGGGTACCTTTAAAAGATCATTGAGTTCCAAGCCCCCTACCAGTGGGATGGACACCTTCCAGTTGGTCAGGTTGCTCAAAGCCCCATCCAGTCTGGCTTTGAACACTTGCAGGGATGGAGAGTCCACAGCCGCTCTGGGCAACCTGTTCTGGTGCCTCACCACCCTCATTCTAAAAATATTCTTCCTTGTATCTAAGTTTAATCTACCCTGTTTTAGTTTAAAACTGTTGCCACTTGTCCTGTCACTACATGCCTTGGTACAATATCTGTCCTCATCTTTTTTCCAAGCCCTCTTTAAGTATTGAAAGGCTGGAGTAAGGTCTTCCCAGAGCCTTCTCTTCACTTAAGCAAAGTGCTACATGAGCAAATAAGTGAGCTTTTACTCCTTGCAGGAATAATTTTTTCAGCTGACATGGATGAAATTTTGTACTTAATGAAATCCGGTACTTTTGGAAGAGCTCTGTTGGCTAAGGGTGTGTGGTTTTCTCCTGCCCTGACATACCCTGGTAGCTCACCTCTGCGTTTTGGTAGAACTTCTAGGACTTTTCTGCTGGGCTTAGTGCACCTTTTTTTTTGCTGGGGTGGCTTGAAGTATAAAAACTTGCATGCTCCAGTTGATGTCTCCACGCTGCAGAAAACCCATTAGGAGAAAATGGTGTTTTGGGGATAAAAAAAATAGCACACAAAAGCTTACAGCGTTTAAGATGTGGCACTAGCTGTGTTGGTAGAACTACTTCCAGGGCTTACTGCAGGAAGGATCCTGCCATCATTTACATTGCCATTAGTAGTAGTGGTTGTCTAGGGAAGTCAGAGTCTTGAGCCACTTGTTTTTTGTTCAAGGAAGGAGTAAGTAGTCAATTTTAAGAGCATTGGGAAGGTAAAAATTGAGATTTGTCTCTTGAAAAATAATGCTAGAAAAGGAATTGAAAGAACTTTTCGGGCTTCATTTTGCCATATTACTTTGTTTCCTTCCGTGAGAATCAGTGAAAATCGGTGAAAAATGGATTTGTGAGCTCCTCATGTCGCAGTTTACCTTACTGAGCAAGAAACAAAGTTCATCCTGGTGTTTCATTTCAGACAGTTATGATCAGATTGAAGCAGAAACCTAAATAATAGCTAAAATTGTCCACAGTCAAAGCAGGAGGCAAGGTGAAGGGCTGTGAAAGCTGATGGAGCATGCTAGCTGTAGAGATAATGGCATGAGTTTTGAAGAGCCATCTAGCATTGATCTTGCTTTGCCCTGTACAAGATAGTCAGCTGAGCTTCTGCCTTGGGAAGTGGTGCAACAACCAAAGCAGTTTTGGGGAATACACTGCCCAAAGGAAAAAAAAACCTACCTTCAGATACATATGAAGAGGTGAATTCATTGTGTTAAAATACTCTAGAACATTCTGAGAATGGTGAGCGGTATTCTTTGTCTGGCAAACTGAGGTCTTGCTGCCATTCTTGCAAGACTGATTAACTTGTGCTGGAAAGAGAAGAACATACTTTCCAATTTATTTAGGTGATAGAAGAGAGAGAAAAACTGAAGAATGACCGAGAAGCACGGCAGAAGAAACTTTACTATCTCAAGACTGAATTGGACAGGCTTCGTAAACAGCAAGGTAAAGTGCATTACCCGCCCTGCAGCCCCTGCATCTTTTTTCCTTATTGGCATGTGTCACAAGTTCTGGTGCCTTCTAGGAGAAGTGGAGACTGAAATAATAATAATCTGTAACAGTATTTTCATACTCCTGGCAATGCAAAACTCTTGAGAAAGCACTGACCTAATTACTATATTAAAATTATTTGCGTCAAAATTTGGCTGTTACACTGAAGTAAAGAGTTGCTCTTGCATCTTCTTTGGCATCTTATTAAGTTAAATGAATTGCACTTTGAGCATTTTAGTGCTTCTTTATAGGAAATGAGAAATAAAACGTCATCGTGCCTTTCAATTTTTCATGAATCTTATCTGGAGATGGAAAAGTCCTCTCTAGACAGAACTAAATTTTTGTCTTGAGATCTTATTTGAATCAAGTAAATACTAATTTGCCTCACCTTTGAAAAGTGATACTTTCAAGTTAAAATATAAAATTTAACTTCTGCTTGTTTGGTCACCCAGGGAAATAGTGATTATTAAATAGATACTCTTGAGGATTATGGTGCCCCTGTTAGGGTGTATAATAAATCAGTCCTTATAGAAGGCAGCTCATGCAGATTTAGTGATGCTGTACCTGAGAGTCACTATCTTTACAACTTTATAGTCAAGATTTAACTGCACTATGTTGTATTAGTATTTTACTTGTTGCTGGAATTGTACAGATCTTAAGGCAATTTTTCTGTTGCATTTCTGACTCTTTAACTTCCTTGACTGGCTCAGGAGAGATGTTGAGGAAAAAACGTCGTGAGAAGGATGGACACAAAGACCCCTTGTTGATTGAGGTGAACAGACTACAGGAGAATATTATGAAGGAGATTGCAGAGCTGCATAAAGAATCTGATGCAGCTGACAAGAAGCAGTCTGAGCTTGATAAAGTAGCACAAATCCTGGGGATTAACATATTTGAAAAACCCCGGAAACCATCTGTGGAAAATAAAGATTCCTCAGAAAAGAACAGCAAGTCAGAAAATGCAAAAGGTGTGGAGAAAACATCTTCCTCCAACAAGGTAAAGTCTTATGGCTTGTGTGCTAATGATTTTCCCACTAAGAGGAGAGGGCACTGGGGAGACACCTGGTCCCAAACATTTACTAGAGGATCATTTGATGTCATTTGTTACCACATCTCATACACTGGTTTTGATGGTGATGCAGATGAGAGTCAATGTATCAGTGTTTATAATTTCCCTTGGGGGTTTGTGTAGTTTAATATCACTTACTGGCTTTGATCTTGGTTTTGCTGAAGCATTGGTTGGATTGAAAAGTATCACGAGTGTTTGTAGCTGTTTGGTTTCATTGCCATACCAGGAGGACAGAGTTGTTTTCTGTACAACATTTCTGGCATGGCCTTTCAAGGACGAGTGTTTGTAGCAGCGAAGCTCTCTGCAAGTTTGGAGCATGTTGGTCTTCTCACTGGGTAATGATAGTAACAAATCTCAAGACTCACATATGATTGTCAGCTTAACATGATCATTTTGTACGTGCTACATGTTCTCTCTTAAGAAATGTCAGTGTGCATGAGTATGGTCTCTCTTACACAATCTGTACTACTGCAGGCTGGATGTACCAAAATAGGTGTACTGCATTCCAGAAAATAGTTTTTACTTTGGAAATAGTGTATGATACCAGCATCTGAAAGGTTATGCACATATTCAGAAAATTATTTATCCTGCTTTTCAGATGTTTATTCAAATATGTAACAGAAATAGCTGATGGGAGATTGTAGATGCATTTTGTGTTGGCCCTACTGTATATATTTTTTGCAGAGAGGAAAATGTTAGTAGGGTAAGGTGTATAAGAACATTCAGAGGGCATCTCTTCAATGTCTAGAAGTATCCAAAGGGAGGGTGCCAAGGCTATGTTCCGTGGTGCCAAGCAATAGGACAAAAAGCAATATGCTGAAACTAATGCCTAGGAAGTTCCACCTGAACATGAGGAAGAACTTCTTTACTGTGCAGGTGACTGAGCGCTGGAACAGATTGTCCAGAGAGGTTGTGAAGTCTCCCTCGCAGGAGATACTTAGGAAGTGGATGCAATCCTGTGCCACGTATTCCAGGGTGACCCTGCTGGAGTAGGGAGGTTGGACCAGGTGATCCACTGTGTTCCCTTCCAACCCAACCCATTTTGTGATTCTGTATTTCCTGCAAGGTCACTCAAATCTAGGTATCCTGTAAATTTTTCCTTAAGATTTATCATGGTCTGGTTCAGAGAACTCTAACTAGATATCTTCCTTTTAAAGGCTTGCTTTTGTTTTTGATTTTGTTGTTTCTCGAAATATCACTGAAGTTTACTGTCCACTTACTTTTGCAAATCATTTGCTTCAGTCACTACTTTGTAAAACTAAAGTAGGCAACAACGTCTGTTAAGTCCTACATTGCATTAAGTTATATAGCTTTCTTTTCTTGGGATATGGCATGTGTGAATATACTTTTCATTATTTTCACTTGCATTGTTTGTATCGTCCAAACCCATAATGATCTCCTTTTCATAGTTCCTTATTTTAATGTAGAAGATTGTGAGTTCTGGACAGGATTGATATTTTTGGACATATGTAGGCACATAGGGCTCTGCATTTAGTCTCTAATATTCACCTTGTAATTCTGATTGTTAACTTTTTTTTGTGAAAAGAAAGGTGGTGCAGGCCTGTTGACACTGAGATTGGTTGACTCTGCCAACCTAAGGGCATCTGCCTTTCTGCTTATCTGTGAGGTACCTTGTGGTCCCTTGCTGCTGAACTTGTGCCTGTGTGTTGTAGTTCCACAGTGCAGAAGTGAAGATGGTATTACTGTGCTAAACAGACAGATCACCCTGTCTGGACTTTAGACAGCAGGAAATTATGAAAGCTTCTTTGAGCAGGGGTAAAGCACGAACTGGAGTTAAGAGTTGTCTGTCACCTATCCATGTGACAAGCACTGTCTTTTAAAGTTCTGATTGAGATAGTATTTTTATAGGATATATTGGGTGGGTGTATGTCTGTAAATAACATTAACATTGATGCTTCTCAGACATTGTGAACAACTTTCCATACACTTCCTGCAGATCATAAGTTGATCTCATTGTTTAAGAGAATGTCAGCTTTGAGTTTCTGGCAGAGAGAATACATGCAAATATTCGCTGGGTCACTTGCTACTCTGCTACCAAGAACTAGATTGTATTGGGATATCTGTGGGGTGCATAGTGGCCTGAGTGTCTCTTCATTTCTTAATTTACGATGTATATTGTGTGGGGTGGTAGTAAGGAATTTCAAGTAAGGCAGATGTTACTTAACAATTTTGAATCTGCTTAAGTAAATTTGTTCAGCACTGATAGTGAATAACTTGGAAATCATGCAACCAACTCAAGTCTGCTAAGTTAACATGCTGTTCTTTCCAGACTGCCATACAGGTTAAAAATGAAAACATAATGGGCTTTCAGCCATTTAAACTATAACTCACATCTCAAAATATAAGTAGTACTATCATAATCTAAATTATCAGGGCTCATTCACGATCAATTTCAGGGTTTCTTACAAGTTTTAGTTTAGTATTAATTTTGGGTAGAGTCCTGAAATGTCTGTGTATCACTGTATGGCGTCTTTCTGTACAGATCAATGTAAGTGCAAATATCATGTGTTTAAATCACAAGATCCTTCACCTTATTATGCTTAGGTAATTAATAAAACACCATCTTTCTATTATTACTAAGCAACCAGTCTTCTGGAGAATTCAGGAACACTCAAATAATCCAATAAAGCTGATTACATTAAATACTTTCAGTCAACTACTTTTTACTTCCTTTTCCATTCTGCTTTCATCCAAGCTACTTTTACAGTAACTTTTGAATCCTTTTAAGTGAACAATTTTAGATCTTCTGGGCACTGTTTGGCTAGTGCAGTAAATTGGAATTATTCAGATCATTACGTGAAACCAATAAAATGGGAAGGGTGCATGCCATAGGGAATTTGTTCATTGGTTCCTTGATTATCTACAACCATCCAGCATTACATCTGGGAGCCTTATTGGAAACTCTTCACTGCAGCCACGCAGCATCTTAATCGACAATACCAGCTCTCTGAAACAGTGGAATTAACCTGAGCACTGAAAAGCAGGTGATATATTTTTTTGTGTGTGTGTGTGTGGCTTCTGCTGGAGGCAGGTTCTGAGTTCTAGAGCATTATGTCTGTCCTGCCTTTTCTTAGAGAAGTGTTTCCTTTTGTTCAATTTAGGAATCAAAAACTACTAATGAAAAATCCAGAGGTAGAAGCCCGAAGCCAGCAGAATCCTCTTCACAGTCCTCCAAACATCCTTTCCAGTTGGCCAATATTTATGAATATTATGATGCAGGGAACCACTGGTGCAAAGACTGCAATACCATCTGCGGGACCATGTTTGACTTTTTCACACACATGCATAATAAGAAACACAGACAGGTATGTTGCAGGCTTCCTTCACTAAGTGCATTTCATGTTGCTATAAATATTAGCACTAAAACATACATCACAGAACTACATTTTACAAGAGAACCTGAAGTAGTTATAAAGAACTCAAGAAGTTGCTTATCAAATTCTTTTCCCCTAATTTTGGACTTGAGCAGTTGTACAGCTACCAGTGTGTTCCAACTAGTGTAAATGGGGCCTGTGTTCAGTTTTCTCGGGTTTGCCATTTGTGTTTCATATGTTTACCTGTTCTTTGCGATCATTTACATTGTACCCTTTTCACAGGTTATTTTGTCATTGTAACTTGCAAAATGGGAGGGGAAAGAGAGGAAAACTAATTCCTGTAAATATTTACACATTGATTTTAATGTTCAGTGTTCTAAAAGGATGTTAAAAAGGAAAAAGACAAGTGTACTTGCCTTGCTAGTGTAATACATGAGCCTATATACCTCTGTCACTGTGCAAATAGACCCTGGATCCTTACAACAGACCTTGGGCTTCGAAGACCCAGAGTGAGACCAAACAAGACTCCATAAAACGCATCGATAAGATAACGGTTCCTGCCAAAGGTATGTTAGTTTTTATTAACTTGGGTATCATCCCTCTTTGCCCTCCAACACATTCCAGTTGCTCAGAGAAAGGGATTTTACCTTGGCATAGGAGCCCATATAGATACTGTATTATTAGATAAAAGGCAAATGAATAATTTCCTGGTTGTTCTTGTGGAAAAGGTCATGAAGAAGGAGTGTAGGAAAATATAGTGTGGTTCCTTCTCTTCTTTTTAGAATTTAGTTTTTTATTTTGCATACCAGGTGACTTTTTCAGTCTCCAGTGTAGTTCTGAAGTGATTCTTGCTAACAGATTTCAGAGCATGATCACAAGAGCTTGCTGTATTTGGGCAGATCTCACACAGTACTCCACATAGTCTTGCAAAAGACTCTTCTGTTCAGTACACTTTTAGCAGAGGTTGCCCTGAAAAACGACTGATGAGTACTTGGTATAGTGTGGGTACAGAGAATCTGAGAAAGCCGTATGGAAGGAGCTGTAAGGGGTTTGAAAATTAATGCAAGATTTGAAATCTGAGTGTCTAAATAGGCCTGCCAGTGATCATCTCATTTTAATTATCTGTTGGGTACCTGCAGTAGTGCCCGCTAAAGATGAATCTGCAGCATGTTAGATAACTGTAGCTGCTTCTGTAAGCATAAGGGTGCAGCCTTGCTGAACTTCAAAGAAAAACTCATATTCTTTTTATAAACCAGGTGTTTAGTGTTTGAGCAGACTATACCACAAAGATGGAGAAGAGATTAAGACTGTAGGAAATGTTAACCTATATGAACATCCTTAATGTGGATGGAGAGCACTTAAATATTCTTGAACCATAGTAATGCAACTTCTTCACTTTAGATGTTTGTTCCTGGTAGTGGTGGTTCCTATACTGTAACTGTCCAGGAAAGCAGCATTAACTGTTCCAAAAAGAACATTGCTGGAGATTTTGCTGTTGTTCTTTGATATATTTATCTGACTTTGTTAAGAGCTTGGCATTTATTAAGTTTTGTTTCTCTGATAATTTTCTTTGGCCTTTTCAGGCTCTGAGTTTCTGATTCCCATCACTGGATATTATTGCCAGCTCTGTCATGAATTTTTTGGAGATCAAATCTCAGCAGAACAGCATGTGAAAAGTCATCCCCACAATGAGAAATACAAGGTTGGTAACTGGAGTGCCAGGAGCAAGACATTCCCTATGGTAGCCTCTACTTGTTCCATCTTCCTTTCCTGAAGAATGACATTTAACTCCTTGGAGTATATGTATTTGGTTATCTTCACTACATTCTACTAAACTAAATAAACAGAGCTTCTCACTCCATCACTACATAGAGACTAATCTTTTATCTGCCTGAGGCTGAAACAATATCTTCTGTAGAGTGACAGCTCTGTTGCAAGCACAGAATGTGGAGTTTGTAGCACCTTGGTTTCTTGATAGGAAGAAGTCTCTTGTGTCTTAGCACTCACTGAATGAGTCAAAACTGTCAGAGTGAATTTTTGTATTTATTTTTCATGAAAACAGTGGCTAAAATTGTGCTGTTTATTTCCACAGAAATACATAGATGAAAACCCACTCTATGAAGAGAGGAGAAATCTAGACCGTCAAGCTGGATTGGCTGTAGTTCTGGAAACAGAGCGCAGACGGCAAAATGAGCTGAAGCGGAAACTAGTTGAGAAACAGAAAGAAGACAAGGATGAGAAAAACCCAAAAATAATAAAGAAAGAGGAAGTAAAGAGCAACCCAGAGTTTGGAGAAGGGAGTAATGAAACTCAAGGCAAAACAGACTCTTCTGGGCGAAAAATGGGTATCATGGTTAAGCTAAAGAAGGAAGAGAAGACAGAGGAGAAAAAAGAAGAAAAGAAAGAGGAATCTAAAAAAGAATCACCAAGCCAGACTTCCTTTGGGAAATTCAGCTGGAAGAAGACTGAGAGAGAGGATAAAACTCCAGGAGGAGCTATTCCAAAGGAGGAGAATACAGAAGGAAACAAAGAGGAGAACAAGTGTCAGTCTGTGAAATCCCATATCAAGCCCATTGAAATCAAGCTGTCTGGGAAAACTGTTATTCCACACACTAGCCCATGGATACCAGTTGTTTCCACACCAACACCAGCAAAAGTTCTACCCAATCTACCAGTCCCCACCATGATATTCAGGAAGTCTAATACTGCAACAGTTAGTAAACCAGCACCTTTGAACACCTTTTTATCCATAAAATCCTCTGGAGCTACCACTAAACCACTGCCAGTGGTAAAAGAAACGAATGCAGATCTTCTTCTGCCTCCGGATATCATCTCAAAAGCTTTTGGAGGAGAAGAAGTAATTTTAAAAGGAACAGAGGAGGATTTGAAAGCAGCAGAAAAAACTGAGTCTTCTCAGACTCCAGATAGACTACCTCCACGCCCTCCTCCAGCAGCAGTCCAGCAGGCAGCTCTCATCCCTGCAGATGAAGTAGCTCCAGGTGTGTCTGAAAGTGAACAGACAATGCTGGCAATGCCTGTGAGACCACCACCACCTTCAACTGCTTTCAGTGAGCAGGCAAAAAAGATAGAAAAACGAAATTCTTGCTTGGCCACAGCCAATGCTAAAGATCTTTATGATATTTTCTACAGTAGTGGTGGAAAGGGTTCGGCTGACAGTAAGCTTGCAAGTTCTGCACTTCCAAATGGAGAGCACCCTAACCTAACAAAACCTGCAGACTTATCTGCAAACCCTAGAACAAATAGTAGCCCATCCTCCTTGAAAGAGGATTCTCAGAATGTGGATTTCTCACAATGTAATAATCAAGTAACAGGGAGTTTGATTCCTGGTGAGAATCAGGCTGAAATGAACAAGAAACCACTTCAGCCTCACCTATCAGAAATATCTGTCACAGAATTGCCAGAAATAAAAACTGTTTCTGGTATCCAGATGCCTGTAGAAATTGGACTTGTTGATACAGGAGGTGGAGAGCAGGCAGGCAGGCAGGAATTCTGTGATGCACAGAACACTGAGGTCCAAGAGAAAGTTGGACAGGAAGATGGAAATAAGACTGCAGTTACAAACACAGATGTTCCTGGTACCTTGGAGAAAGATGCAAAGACGAAAGACTGGGAGGTAAAAGCAGTAAAGCCTAAGCATAGCTTACAGCCAAAGACTTTGTTGCCTGAAACACAGAATGAAATTCAAAATTTGGGGAATTCTCATTTGGTAGAGGAAAAGTTTAATGGTAACTGTAGAACTCGCTCAGAATCTGATAGTCCAAACTTGCTCTGGGATGCTTCCAGAATTAGTAATGGAAAAGAACAGGTTGTCACAACTCAATCTTGTTCTAAGAGTGGTGGGGATCTATCAGATACTCCAAATGCAGAGATAAAGTCTGGTTCTAATGAGGTTAGTGCTTCAGAATTGCAAACCCAGAGGCAGGAAGTTGAATGTTTAGTCAATACCTGTTCAAACATTGTTCACGTCAGTTCCAATCTAGAATTAGTAGCCGAAAATGAAAAAAAGTCATTAGAATCCACTGGATCTGATGCAAGATCAGATAATTTTTTTATCAAGAGATCGTCAGAAGATGTGAAACACATTAAAACTCCCTCACAGAAAGCAGAACTTGAGCTCAAAAGCACTGATTTCAGTTTGGGAGACAATAAGGTAAAACAGGAATGCTTCAGCATCCTTACAGCAGGACTTTTAAATGAGACTACAGAGGAGGTTACAAAACTAGAAAATGTTGCATCTGTTAGGCTGGAGTCTAGTAGACATAAAAAACTGGGCATTGAAAAAACAGTGACTGAAACAGAGATTACCGATTTTGCTACATTGACTTCTGACAGTCGGGAAGATAAATTTTGCACGCAGATTTCTCAAAAAGCTGTGCTGCAGCCTGGATCGCAGACCTCAAACAGTGACACTACAGAGGTGGTCATGCCAGTTCTAGAAATGCAGGGCATTTCTGCCACATCTGAGATACCTCTGCAAGTGGAGGAGAGCAAAGCTGGCATTGTTGAAATGCCATCCCTGAGTTGTGATGGAGGCAGCACAGAAAGTCAGTCTTCTGGGTGCACGGAAACTTTCATTCCTGGGCTCAAAGAAACACGTGGAAAGGTGGGTGGCTCAGGAGGCAAGGGAGTATGCACCATCCAGAGCAAGAAGACTGAGCAATCAGAAGCTGCTGACTGTAGTTTGGAAGCTACAACACATTCAGGAATTGCTGAAAGTGTAGCAGAAAGCCCAGTGGGTTGAAGTAAACCCAGCCAGTCCCAATATTTGAGGAGCCAGAGCTGGGATTATGTATATGTTTTTGTTTGGTTTTTTTTTTGTTCCAGTTGAGAGTTTTGGGTGTATTTTGCATTCTGTGGTAGGATTTGGCTAAAGTGAAATTTAGATCATCAGAGGGCAGAACATACTTTATTCTGTACATAACTAATTATGTAAAATGTTTTTTCATGTGAATTTTTTTGCCAGTTTCTTTTCTACACTCTGCTATTAAAATGGAATCTCATTTATAATGCGTGCGTCTTTGTTCTTTATTTTGGGAGCTTTTATTCTTTGACCGTTCCTGGATGATTTCCAGCTCACCCTGTTTGTGTCAGTAGCATCATGAGTAGCCCAGCTGTTGGGACAAGCTCAAGAACAGCAATTTAGAACTTGAGGAAATGGAGATTTGCAGAAGAGCTAAACCTGAAAATTTCTTTGAACTGTAATGTCTGGGTTTGTTTACTTTGTTGTTTAAAATGCAAGAATGTGATTAGTTGATTTTGTTGTTTGTTTATCTGTCTCTGTGAATTGTAATTACTGTTGTATTACATCTGTACTTAAGCTGTTTCATTGTATTGTATAAGCACATGTGTGGATGCCACTTCACTAAGCAAGGGGAGAAAATCTGTCCGACTGGCTTTTGGAGAAGAAGACTTAATCGGTAAGGCTCTGTGGCCTGACACCTGGACCAGACATATTGAGGTCACTTACATGATTTGAAATGGGCTTTCTTTCGTTCTATTGTGATCCAGTAACTGTTTGTGTTAAATCATTTAGCAGCTGACCAGCTCTGAAGAAGTAGAAGATCAGAACCCTGGTATCAGGAATTGGACTCGCTTCATGTGATACAGACACATGCATGCCTACCCTGAATGGTCCTTGAGCTATCAAAAGCTCTAGTGTGATGGTTCTCATTTGTATAGCTTGTTAAAGACTAAAGTATTAAATGTATTTGCTTGGATAAATGCAACATTTTTATTTGTAAATTGTTAAAAAAATAAACATATGGAGGTCAACAAGGCTTTCTTCCTCGTTTTCTTTTTTTTCCTTAACTCAAGGAAAGTGTTTTATTTCAATTAGTTTCTTACTCCTGTAGTAGCTGATAAAACTGAGAAATTGTAGAGGGTGAAGATACTCCACAGTTAGCCTGCTCAATAAAAAACCAATTTGTTCCCAGCTAAAGTCAACAGAAGAACTACTTTCAACATCATCAGTAGAAGTTTGTTTGAAGTCCTGAACACTATACAAGGCTTGAGGTGGGGTGTCAGGCGAGGACCCCAACAAAGCTTGCATTTCTGTAATTAGTACCTGCATGTGGACCACCTGAGGGGGCAAAATCACCATTTTTCTTCGGTTTCCATGACTATGTGTGAAGAAGGTATGAAGCATTTTTCGGAGTCGTTATGGTGGTTTTCATACTAGAAATGTAAGAACTGTCTAAGCTGAGTTTGGAAACCTAGTTTAAATGGTCAAGTCAACAGTAAAATAATTAAGAGGGGAAGAGAGTTTTGAGAAAGGCTGGTTTTATGATGTTAAGCAGTTACTGCCTTTTTTTTTTTTTTGAATGTAAGAAATCTTTTTTAGTATCATTGCACTACTTTCATCAGATTGCTGTCAAAATCAAAGCAAGCAAGGTTTGACATATTTGGATAGTTTTAAAATTGAGTTGGTCAGTGAGTAGAGAGATTGCTTAAATCTTGGTTTATTAAAATGTCCTTTGTAGTTATTTCTTGGGTTTCTTCTGTATTTTTTTTATTATATACCTGAGTTTATTTGTTTACATTTGACAGCTAAATTTTCCCCTCCTATTTTCTTTCCATCCTCTTCAATTAAGTGCTTGGTTCCTTGTAAATCCACAGAGGAAGAGAACTGATTTTCTTACTTGCCTTGTAATTGAGGGATATCAGTGCAGGGAAAGGAGATATTAAAGGGAAGGCTAAATTTTTCTACAGTTCTGCTGTTTTGGAATACACATATGCTTTCTGGTTAGTTTTTTTTTTTGCAGGTTGGTTTTCATGAAGGTCTCAGTGCATGCAATGGCAAACGTAATTTGGACATTCGTCTCCTTCAGACAACCTTATTCAGTGCTGTGTTATCTGTGTGGGACGTACTCTTAATTAACTTTATTTTGGGGCAAAGGACAGTGTAAATCTATTATCCTTGTTCTGTTCTCTCCTACAGTTGATTCTACGAGTAGTGGTGGTGGTCAGTGCTGAACCTGGCTGGCCATGAATTGAGAGGAGCTAGCAGCAAGGGCAAGCAAGAGCTTGGCAAAGGAGAAATTGGGAATTGTTACCTCATATTTGTCTAAAGCTTTCCAGAATCTAAACCTCCCTATGGTATAAATTAAATAGTACTTCTTTTCATGCCCTTTATTCAAATAATCGTTCTATCCTTGAATGAAAATAGGGCTCTTTATTCCTGGAAAGAAGGTTAATTTGGTCTTTTTTGAGGAAGAAGTAAAAAGTACTCCTTGAACCACTAATGAACAGGAACAGGTTGTATAGGTGATGACATCTAGGCACACTGGTAGACAGAGGCATTAACACTGTAATTTCATGAAATGGCTTATATTTTTATTTATGTATTTTTTCTTTTTCTTCCCTTTTTCTTCCCTTTTTTTTTTTTTTTTTTTTTTTTCCTGTGGTTTCCAGAGGCATGCAGTAAATGATTTATCCACTGTACTGGTCCCCTGTGCTGGCAGAGCTGTAGCATAGTGCACTGACTGGAAAGCCTAATTTCTAGGCTGGCCTTGGACTCTTCCAGATCCTAAGGAGGAGGGGTGAGTTAATGGGGTTTTACTTGTGTGTTTGAATGGTGCAATACAGCATTACCTCTCCTTCCTGACCTAGCTCTCTAAAAACTGCATAAAGCATAAGAAATTACTGTTCTGGTTTTCAAAAGTTGCAGATAGGGAGGAAACAATCATAATTTGAATGTTTCTATCTTAACACTACTTTGAACCAGACACAAACACCTAGTAAATTTGAAAGACAACTCTAAGCCTTCATTTGATGCTGCAGCCTTTAGTTTACCACAATGGAGGCTGGCACAAATGCCTTTCTCCTGGATGAAATCTGTTCCAAAACCAAGCCTGATGAAGAAGCAGTGGAAGAAGAGCTATAGAAAAGCTGCTGGCATCCTGTCAATCTGTTCTAAGTCCAGGTGGGTTTTTAATAGTTCTTCCACTTCCTTTGAACAGGCATTTGGAAAGGAGAAGCAGCCTTCATATATTTACAAAAGTAATAAAAAAGGTAAAATACAGTCTCTTGGGCAGGTGAGTCTTGCTTCTACCTTGCTGAAATCGTGTCATTGACTGAGGTTTAAGCAACAGAAAGGGTTTTAGGGGGAGGGGGGGATTGTTTGTTTGTTTTAGAATTTTAAATGGCATGTGAGCAGGGAAGAAATGCATAAACCATCGTTCTCTTAGTAATTTTTTTTTTTTCTGAATGCATTTTTGTCGTAGTGGTAAAAAGTACAAGTAGTAGATGAAGTTATAAGGTCTCTGCCACTTGGCAGAGATATCCCAGAATTGCCATCCCTGCAAGTGTTTGAGGGACATGTGGATGTGGTACTTGGGGACATCATGGTGAACATAGCAGTGCTGCATGAATGGTTGGACTCGATGATCTTGGAGGTCTTTTCCAGCTTTAATGATTCTACAGTTTCTTAATTCTTGCTAAGGAAATAAACATCCAATTCCTATCTAAAAGAGATATCTCCACAGATAACTTAAATTTTGCTCAAGGAAACAGTAGGAAAAGTTGGCAAAGGCCGATTATTTTTTTATCCTGGTAAACCCCAAACAGTTTTCAGGAATAGCTACTGAAAGTACGTGATGATAGCAGAAGTCTTGTTAAAAAAAATCAAACACTAACATCTACCAAACAAGTTCAACCCAAAGCATGACAAAGCTGTATTTATTTAGTGCAAAGGGCAGAAGAAATCGCCTGGGACAGGTTTTTATGTGGTGCTTGATATGTTGTTTTATTACTCTCTCAGAACATTTCAGAAACCGTAATGGGATCAAAATCACTCTCTGAGACAGAATTCAGTCCTCTTCTGCCTGCTGCATGTTTAAGTGCACACAGCCTACATGCCACCACTGTGGGAGTATAAAGCAGCCATAACATTTATTTTACTAAACCCCTCTGCTTCTGTCTAGGATGAAGAATAGGGATATACAGGTTATGTTGCTAGACTATCCTTTCTGTCACATGTTTTCAGCCAATAGGGAGGTCATGGTCATAACCAACTTGAGCAAAATAATGCACCTGTGGACTGTTATATTCTGCCTTGGAGCAGAAATCTGAGCCTCCAAATTTAGAATTAGTTTCTGGGGTTTGTTTTGTGATCCCACTTCACCTCTTCTTGGGCTGTCTTGCTTGGAATGAGAAGGCTGATTACCATATGTTAGCAGTTCTGGGCTCTGGTAAAATGAGTCAAGCTGCTGTTACCATTCCCATGAAGCTGTCCATCAACTGGGGATGCAGAGAGCAGAGCCATTAGAATTGTTCAGGGAGGTGGTGGAGAAGAGTTGAATACCTGCAGGAAATAAAACCTGAATTCAGAGCTGCTTCGAGGGAAACAGCATTCCCTTTTCCAGCAGCCTGACTGAAGAATCTTCATTTTACAGGCAGTAAAGCATACACAAAAGGTAATGTTCTCAGTTCTTAATCAAATAGAATTTTTCTCCAAGAAACTGCTTTTGTTGGAGAGTTTCAGCCAGAACCTAATACTACAAATCATTGAGGATACCAGCCTATTTAATTTGCATACAAACTTTAGATGAATATAGAAATGGTAAGTCTTTAGGAGCCATGGTAGCTGTGAAGAATATGAAAAGCCCTCTAACAGATATCTGGTAAAGAAGGGGTAGGCATGGCCCTCTTATCAGTACTCATGTTAAGCTGTATTCATGTCTTGTCAAGAGATGAAAAAAACAAATGAAATGTAAATGCCAATTAGATGAGAGAAGGACTTGTAGCGAGGCACTTGCAAGATGAGTATTTATACATGCTTGATTAGTGAGAAAAAAAAGAACAAAGTCAATTAGCAAAGGAATATCAGTCACTGCATTTTCTCCTAAGAACAAAAGGCTTAATGCAATTAAACCCATTTAAAATAGTGCTTTCCCAGGTACTGTTTAAACTTCATGTCCTTTACCAGTTAGTTTCACACATATTTTTTTTACCAAGTGTATGAGGTTCAAAATTGGTGTATCTCTGTTTTGTCTCGTCATACTGTCCAAGACAGGATTACAAAAGTAATTCACACTTGTATTTTATGTATTCAGTGCAATGAAGTCATGCTACGGATTCAGTTTGGCTAGGTGAAAAAAAAATCCCAAATCTGCATTTGATGTAGTACTCCATCCTTCACATTGGATCTGTCTGGCATATGAATTAAGATACAGGCATGGACAACCTGCTTCAAGCTGTCTGCAATGTCTACAGAAGAAAGATCATCCGGGATACTAAATGACCTGTAATTATTTCTCTGAGAGTTGAATTTGTGCTTCAGAATGCAAGAAAGGCGTACAAGTTGAAAGCTTTATTTCAAGTTTCTAAGATGAAACTCTCTGCTTTTTATGGTTAGCATTGTAGACCAAAGCATCAAATACATAGATCTTTTAGTTACCCCACTTCTTACAAATCCCTTCTCCCAGTGAACTACCTACGTACACAGTATGTTCAGTGACAGCTGTTTTCATTTTGTATTAAATTTGTGTTACAACCCGCCCCTGAAGGCAGGGTGGCCGAGGTTCTTGTTAATAATAGATCCCTTGGGGTGGATTAGAGCAAAATGACTGGTGTTTATAAATATACATATATATATAGCAGGTTTATTTCAGGACAGTTTCGTTGCAATGGAAAGGAAGTATGTAGCTGTTTTGGTTACTATCTGTGGAAATATATCAATATAGAAGCATAAAAATAACACCTAAATTGTATAAGGAAAAGAAAGACAGGTGGAAGGCCTCAGAAATGAGTCTGGGGGCGCTTCAGGGGCCTTTGATGGTTTATGACACCTTCTAAGATGTGACAGCTGCCTCTACGTCAGCTAGTTATGGCTCATGAGGGGAGGGATGAATACCTTTAAGCCTACATGTGAATGTGAATGTCCTGATACCTCCCCATCTATCCCACCTCCGCAGGGTCTGCTTCTCATCAGCCTTCTCCCTTATCTGGCTGAACACCCAGCTTGTAGCCTCCGGTGGTGGGTGTGCACCCCTTCTGCACCTGGGCTGTTACCTTGCACAGAGCCAGGAAAGCAGCTGCTTTTGCAAATGGCCATTAACATTTTGGTCTCTCACAGCTTGCCAAATTTCTTCCAGAAAGCTTTTGATGCAGAGGGGAGGGAAGTAATTAAAAGATTAAAAGGGCCTCAGATTTGGGAATGTAACAGTCGAACCTGACAGATGCTCAGCAAACTGGATTTTAGAATGAACATAGAATTTGCTGTAAAAAGCCCGTTGTCTTTGCTGGCTTTATTACTTTCCACAGGAGCTAAGAAAATGTTATCTGAAATTGCTGGACTTCGGTAAACCTGTTCTGAGAAGGTGAGTGCAGATTTGCATGACTGGAATGGTATCTTTTTCTCTTCTCTTTGGTGTGAGGGCACATTCTTTTCATTATTATTAATGTGATTAATCAGTGAGGCTTTTTCTACATTCTTACTGGTTAAACCTGCTGTTCACAGATATGTCTGTAATTTAAGCTTTTTTGCCAGAATTCAAGAAGACTCTGTATGTGTGGACTCCTTTATCTTGATTAAAGAGTGTTATTTTAAAAACAAACATTAAACTTTTATGAACTAACACTGATTCCTGAGTGCTGTTTGTTTAAAAATTATTTTCTAAAGAGAATTTTAAAAGTACAGGCTACTTGTAGGTATTAATAGTGGCGAGAGAGGGTGCTGGATTCTAGGGCTTTTATGGCCCTGCAGTAACGTAGTTTCTGTATCACTTAGAAGAGCTGCTTAAAGTAGGAAAAAAGGCTTTTTAAAGCTCCTGTCTCTATACTTAATTTGGAATCTTCCACCTATTTTTAAACTCAGCTACCATGTTAAATTATTCATGCAGACTTTTTTGTCATGTGTTCACAGAAGTGTCTTGTTAATTCTTTCTGCAAGTATTTCACCTGAAGGGAGACGGTGCTCTGTTTCACTAAGAAAAAATGGCCTGACAGCAGCTGCCAAACATGTAAAAGAATAAAGACAAACAACAGACAGCCTGCTTTTTTGTGCAGAGATTTATCATAGCTGTTTATTATTCTACCAAATAATTATTTTCCCCACACAATGCTAACGTGTTTCCTAGCAGCAGTGCCTGGTAAGTCGTACCCATCAGGACAGTCTTAAGTATTGAATTGTCAACTCTCAGCTTGTTGTTGTGTTGTAGGTCATCTCCCTTTCTCCTTACTTAATCTGCTCTTGCAGAGGCTGACTAGTAAACTAATTACCATAGCACTGACATCCTTTGGCTAATAGAGATGTAATCCAGGGATGGGTTCAAACACCATGTTTAGAAGGGACAACCTTCTAAACACTTCAGTTGTATTCAAAACATCAGAGGAGCAGATATCCAGCTACTCTGGAAAATACAGTAAGCATGCATTTCTGCTGATAAGTTATTCAGGAACTTGGTACAGTATACCTGGTGAAATAATTAACTGCCACACAAAGGCTACATTTTAACCATGTTTCTTAGCAAAAATTACTTCCTGCCTGCAGGAGATGCTAAACCTGGTAGCCTGACAGTCTGCATCTCCATCTCCCCAGGTCCAGCCAGTGTCAAGGCTGAGTGTGTACTCCCAGTAGGCACACACACAAACATCTCTGGGTGTATGCACATGGCCAGCCACACAGATGAACACACATTAACCCAGAAAACAGCACTTCTAAAAACAGAAACGATCAATGCCATAATCCTGTTCTGCTCTCTGGAATGAAGGTATGTTGTGGAACATACATTGTGACAAACAACAGGAGTTCCTCAGTAATAGGGGATGGTCATTTATCCTATAACCATTCCCAGATTCTTGTTCTCTCCAGCTGCAGACACCTGGTCATGCAAGACCTTAAAGCTCATGACCAGGTCAGATTGGTAGCACTCAGACCTGCTTGCACCCACAGACACAAGCACACAGAGACTGTGGATCTCTTTAACAACTGGCCTTAAACAGTCAACTGTTTAGGCTGGCCCTGGTGCCCTCTCACCTCTGCTCCTCTCGGGCAGAACCTGACAGCACAGCAGTAAGGACTTAAGAAAGTCTGGAGAGCTGAAAATAGTCAGAAGCATGAAGAGTATTAAGGGAAGTATTAAGGCCATATGCCACTGTCCTGCTCTCGATCTTCCCTTGGTACCTGATTTTAGTTATACTGCTAGCAGGCTACTCAGAGCATGGTCTGAGCCAGAACTGATGTTCCTACACACCTGGCAAATACAGCTGTATGTTTGGCAGCCAGTGATCTTTTACCTGCAACACAGTGGGTGGATTCTGCTGCATCCAGCCACTCTGAAAAAGCTACAGCATCCTCAGAGAAATTAATAAAAAATTGGATGTTGGTGATTAGCAGCACTTTACCATGCACACTCTGAGCCTTGTAACACTCCGACATGTTTCATGCTGTTCCACAAGTGCAAATTTCAGGATGCCTCTTTCATTTTTGACAACCACAGAGCAAACAGGCAAGACCTGAGGTGGGGTGGTGTAAACACTGAAAATATTTTGGCTGTAATGAAATAAAGCCTGCCTTAAGGTTGTTGTCTTTGGCCAAGTTTCCTGTGGAAGTGAGGTTTAAACCATGAAGGGGTGTGTGTCTTTAAACTCAGTGACCTGGGCAAGTCCGTTTGTGCAGAGGGTCTGTAACCTTACGCTTTATTAAATGTGAGAGAATCTTCTCAAGAGGAAGTCTCCTTTATCTTCAGTCAGAGCTCACATCAAATCATCCCACACACCAAAACCAGTCAATCACAAAAGGCAAATACACAGGAAACCAATTGTCTTTGTTAAATGACAGCTGGCATCCAAGCAGTGGAGCAGCTCACACCTCTTAGAATAAATACTTCTGGGCTGTGGAGCCTCAGGCCACGCATAGGCTGCCAACTTAACCTGTGTCTCACAGCGTGAGAGCACCTGACCAATATCCGCCACACACATCCACATCCCTCCAGGGCTAAAGCGGGCCAGAAGGGGTTTACAGTGGTCCACTCCTGAATGGAGAGGACAGCAGCAGCCTGGGCTGGTTTGCTTCTTCCCATAGGGGAAATTGGTATTACATGGCTTTCTCAGGGCTGGCACAGTGCAGGGAGTCATGTATGGCTCCAGCCAGGACACTGCTGTGAAGCCACCTAAGGAAGACGTGGACTCCCAGACCTACAGAAGCTTGCTGTGAGTGAGGGTGAGGAGGGAAGTAGCTGTAGCAAACCCAAACCAGGGAGAGAACAAATACGAGGAGAGCTGAGCTCAGTTCTGCAGGTTGACAAGTCTGCAGAGCTTTGTGTAGCAGATGGAAACCTACCCCATTTACAGCTGTGGTGTGAGCCAACAGCCTGATCGGTTGCTGGTCTCAGAAGTAAGCATTCTAGAAAGTTCTGGGATCTCATTGCGCAGTAGCAAACTGCTTGTGACAGTATTCGTTTGTTCAAGTAGCACTTGTATGCCAAACAAAAAACTAACTGTCCAGTGTTCAAATGGATTTCCTCTGGAAGGGCCAGGATGCTGCACAGTTGCCGTTCATGCCTCCCATGCCTCCAAAATCTAGGTGATGAAAAACTCAACATAGATAGGAAAAGAAAAAAATCACAACTGACGAGACACACAGTGACAAAAGAAAGCTCTCTTCCCTGTCCTTAGGAGAAAATTGTAGCTGCCTGCTCCAGGTTAGCATCACACCTCCAGTTGTTCTCCCCAGCCACAAGAGACCGCTGGTTCCCACAGCACGGAAAGGACAATAATGCAGCTGTGGAACTAAGGGATGCAAACTGGAGAAGATGCCTTCCAAATTGTCCCTACCGTGCAGTGTTGGCACAACTGAAACAAAGAGAGAAATCTGTTTGTTTCTTTCAGAAGGCAGATGTCATTAGCTGAGTGCCAAGATGAATCCAACCCTTATCCCTTGCCTGTGCTTATGTGAATCATCTGAGTAGTGTCAATATGGAGTTTACCTGCAGTAAATGTAGATGACAGCAAATGTTCCCATGAAATTAGCACAAAATCCTCGCTTCTGTGTGCAGATTCAGGAGTGGACACAGAAACGACGTCCATATAAGAAAATGAATTTTTTTCATGTACTGCTTGCTCTTAGTCCTTGCCTTTGGGAAGAAAAAAAAGAAGATTCAGAAATAAGGGCTAAGTGTTATAAAGAGCAGAAGCAGCAGCAACTGAGGAGCAGGGCCGGACTGGACATACTACTCTGCTTTGCACACTTAAAGCTGTGCATACAAGGTGAACTCAACCATTACATTAAAAAAACAAACAAAAAATCAAAACCACTAGCACCAACAAAGTCACAAACTTTCAGCAGCAATGTTGAATTTGTGAGGAAACAATCTAAGCCCCAAACCCCTAACTTCGACTGCCCACCAGGCAAGGCTCCCAGGCAGAAACCTGGTGTGCTTCGAATAAATCCCAAATGAATGGACTAGAGGAAAAGCAGGTAATTCTTAACAACCGTGATAAACACAGATTGTCAGAAACCTTAATTTCTGTTTGTTTTCAAAAAATTGAAGCAGCCTAAGGCTACACTTTACCAGCCACTATACAACTAGAAGCAAATACACAAAGAGGAAAGCCATATTATTCCTTTCAAGATTTTAGTCTTTGGGAGGTAGTTTTCCCATAAATGTGTAGATTGACCAGTCTTTAGTAGCAAAATTGGTGACTGAGTTGTCTGTTAGTGAAGAATTTCTAGCCCTTCAAGGTACTGTTTCTTTATCTTCCTTCGTATCTTGAGGCTACAAGAGGTTTCATACTTTGACTGCAGCTTTTCCTCTTTATGCCTGCCAAGGGCAATTTCATTAAGTACGGGACTCCTCTCCTGCAGCATCAGCTCACTGCCGGTAACGGACTGGGATTGCTTTTGGCTTTCCCTGGCACGGCCCAGCCATGCCAACAAACCCTGCTCTCTTATCCATGCCTCCTTTCCACTACCCACGTGCTTTTGCGGGACTGCTGTATCTCAGGCAGGGGTGCAGCGCTGGCTGACAGAACTGAGCTAGAGCTGGCAAAATTGTCCGCTGTAACCCCGTAACTTAAGTTTCCTGTAATTAATGATGGATCTGTACCACGTGCATGGCCTTCCGGCTGAAGATGCTGGCAGCTGAGCGACTGGAAGAGGTGAACGCTGTTACACCCCTCCCCTGCTCCCAGAATTTAAAATAATTAAAAAAAACCCCGCTGGCAGAGCGTTGCCTCGAGGGGTTTCCCCGCTAGCACGGAACCTTCGGCATCCCCGAACGCCACGTCTCCACCGGGGCACAGGCGCCGCCCAGGGAGATCGAGCCCTGCGGATCCCATTTATTAATTGAACTGGAACGATTTCCATTTATCAGTGTCACCCTCCTCGAGGCATGCCGGGAGTTGTGGTCCCGGCGGGACCCCGCGGGAACGCGCTCTCGCTGCGGTTTGGCCCTTCCGCCGCCCCGTCCTCCCGCCCGGTGCGCGGCGCCGCTCTCCGCAGCACATTCCAGCGTGGGCCCCGCGGTGGGGAGGGGCGTGTTCCCCTTCCGGGCCTGCCCATGGTACTGCCTGAACGGAGAAGCGTGGCCCTTGGCTCGTCCCCCGCCTCCGTCCCACACGGACAGCCCGGTGCCGACCCTCGCACCCCTCTCTCCGCTTCGCAACGCTGCGCAGATCGGCCGGGTAGGCGGAGCCCAGCGTGCGAGCGGGCGGCGATGGTCAGGCAAGGCGGCGGGCGGCCCGGGAAAAGGCAGGGTGCAGCGCGAGGCCGGGGGCCTGCCCGGCCTGGCCCCGCCCTGACATGCCAGCCCGGCAGCCGGGCGCAGCAGCCGCGAGCGCCGTGCGTGGGGGAGGGAAGCGGCGGGGGGAGCGGGAGCGGCGAGGGAGGGAGAGAAGGGGTTGGGGAACCGGGGGCAGCCCCCGCCGCAGGGCCGGGTGTGGGGGTTGAGCTCCCTCCGCGGGGCTGGGCCGGGTCGGTGGGGAGACGGCGGGCGGCGGGAGGGCGGGTGCAGGTGGCGCTGAGTGCCGCTGTCGCGCAGGTCCGCCCGCCGTGCCACGCCGCAGGATGGAGGTCGAGCTGCTGGAGAACGACGTGCTGGAGTCGCTGGAGGACCTGGGGTAGGTGTGCGGGGCACCCCGTGGGGGCCGGGGGCGGGAGGGCGGCCCCGGCGAGGGACACGGTGCCACTGCTCACCGGGCAGGGCCGCGCCTGGAATAGCCCCTTTCCGTCAGAGCTGCCTCTGGCCGGGCCAGTGATGGTGTCCCGAGACCGAACGGGCCGCTTTTCAGCTCTGCGGCCTTGGCGGACGTCTCTCTGCTGCCGGCGTGGGGGTTTCCTTAGTCCATGCGGTGTCTCGTTGGTGACCCCCCCTGTTGGACAGAGCGGTCCCAGCTGTGCGTGGGAAGGGACAAAGAGGCCCTTTAAGATGTCAGACAAGAAGAAAAGTTTCAGCGTTTATATTACGTGGAAAAAAAATAAAGCAGAAAGAATCGCAAGTGACAGAATATCTTTCCCCCTTACGTTTGTTTGTTTTTTTGTACACTACAGCACAGAAAACATCTGTTGTTTAAACCTGTTACTTTGTCATAGTCAGTAAAAGTTATATAAATATGAAAGGGAGAGCACGGAGAACATGCCCTGCTGTGAGCTCCCATGTCTGTAAGCTGTTGAGTGTTCAGAGGAGAGGCAGCTACAATTGCACTGCTGTTGGTTCTGTGCAAACAGCTGTATTTACTCACATTGGCCACATTCCCATAAATCACTTTGTGGCTAGAGTCATTATGCTCCAACGAAGATTATGTTTCCAGGCTAAGTTGGTGATGATAGTTCCAAAGGTTGACAAATAGGCTTCTGTTTTGGCAGATATTTCTGTGCCTGAAACGTGAAAAGGTCTCTGTGACATGATGAACACACCGTGATAAGCTCTTTTTTCGTTTTGTGTGTTCAGAAGGATATCAGTGGCTTGAAGGACTTGTGATTTGTGCTCCTCTTCTTTGCAATTATAGACAGAAAATGTTGTCAATTTTCTGCATAGGTAAATAAAGTGAACAGTGAAGGCAGGTGAACAGATAAGTTGTATCAACCAAGATTGGCAGCAAGGATTGAAAAGAAAATTGGAGGACAAAAGACATGAGACTTCAACAGTAATGGTAACATCTGGGAAAACTGATGCATTTGTCTCAAGGGCTTCTATTTCCTGGTGTCTGGAAAGACCTCTGTTTAAGGTTTTATGCTTTGACAGTATCTCCACAGTTCTTCATGGTTCAGTTTATTTTTTCATTTAGATCCTGAAGACATTTCTAATATATTACTGGATTTTTTTTTTTCATGGCACTTCATGTCAAAGAGCTGATTCTTTTTGTAACTGTGCTCAAGGTGTTCAGATAGTGGCCTCTTGCCTTGTAAATCAGTTTGTTGAACTGTTGGAAAAGCAAACAGACCAGATAGCACAATGTTACCAAGAGGAATGTAGCTCTGGAACATGTGCTATTGGCAGGAAATGAAGGAAAAAGCTGCTTGCAGTCAGGAATCTGCAAGTTGGATTATTGGCCAGATAGATGTGTAGATGAAGTCATAATTATCAGAGATAACACGGTCAAGTTGTCTTATCTGTCAAAGAGAAACTAGAAAAGGGGCCTCTGACATGACCAGTGACTAAATCCTGATCCTGTCAAAGCAAAAGGGTTGTCATTGCTTCCCTTCTACTTTGATCTCTAACTGGATGCTTCTGTTTTGAGCCCCGATGTTCCTGTACATGTGTAGGTTTGAAACATCTTTGGGATGGGTCCTAAACTTGCTCTAATCAGCCTCTTGGGAGTGTCTGGCCTACTGTGGTCATGGAGTAGGGTTGTAAAACATCAGCTTACAGCTTCTCATCAGCTGTTAGTAGATTAACTCTGAAGTCAAGCTGCTCTGTGAGGTAAAAGTTATTTTTGAGTGTGATTTCATCATTTGAGTTGGATGAAGTAACAGGCCATTACAGGGAAGGCCACATCCTTTGTATGTGACGTTAAGCACAAGAGCAGAGTGAGAAGAATAACATTTCAGTTTGCGCTCTCAGAGGATTTTTTTTACCCCGAGTTTGCCAAGGGTCACCTGGACTCACTGGACTGTTTTGACGTAGTGGGGTGACTACACCCAGAAGTTTCAAAGAGGGATTTTGGTTGGTTATGTGCACTCTTGAATGTCTTTCTGGTTTGGGTGCAGTATATCAAAATAATATTATGAATTTTTTAAAAAATACTCTGGTAAATTCTGAGTTTGTGCTTCCACCTGATTAATAAAGCAGTCTTCTTTCTACTCTTCCTCCTTCCCCAGAGAGATTATCGGCAAACAGATGTCCTGAAAGCCATGACTCCTAAGATATGATCTGTAAACAGTCTTACATTAGGTCTGATTTTTTTGGCTTACTTTGTTTATGCAAAGAACTAATAGTATTCATTTTTCTTGTGCCCATTTAGGGAGATGATTTTTCAAAGGAGGATATTGTTATACAGATCACTATTGTAACATTTGTATCAAAGGCTTTGTTTTGCATGGCAACCATTTAGTACGTGATAGGAAATGACAGAAAAGATGCACTTGTTCAGCAGTAATTATTCCTCGTACTGTAAAGCAGTATGTAGAGCTCGAGAATGATTCTATGAAACTGCTTTTGCCTTGGATAGGTATATTGTAAGTAATATCTTTTTTAAGAGATGGAGGCAGAGAAGTGTAACGTTCTCGAGGATGATGCCTTTGATGATGATATTCTGTGGCACAATCTTTTTGGCAGTAGGCTGATGCACATGGAAGTGCTGAGTTTAGTCTGGTGTTGTCAGGATGTTTTTTGTTGCGGTTCAGTGCAGGAACATTGCCCCTTCAGGTGTTCAGCACTGCAGATATGTTGAGAGGGTAGCTCTTAATATGTGTACAGCATGAAATAAATCTATCAAAGTACATCAGTCACAGCAAACATTAACAACCTCTGCTTTTTTTTCCTTTTCAGTTACAAAGGTCCATTGTTAGACGATGGAGCACTGGCTCAGGCAGTCTCTCATGGAGCCAGTTCCCCTGAGTTCACCAAACTCTGTGCTTGGTTGGTGTCTGAGTTACGGCTGTTCTGCAAACTAGAGGAAAATGTGCAGGCAACAAACAGTAAGTAGCACAAACGTGCACTGAATGTGTGTTCTCACGTGCCGTAAAGCTTTGGCCTCACAGTATCTGTTGTACCAAGGAGTATTGTCTGCATGCTGATAGATATTGGATATTTTCCATCTCAAGCCTCCTTAATGAGCAGCCAATAGATATTGAAATAACACTGGGGATCAAACAGTCTTTCTTCTGAAATTAGCTTTTTCTTTCAGTTGTCCGGCCATAGGGTTTTTTTAAAGCTCTTAGATGTATTTAAGGAAACATTAATACTTGTGGGGGCTTTATTAGATCATGACTATACCTTTATTTCAGTGCTTCTGTTCGTAATGATCATGCAAGGAATACCTACCTTATGGTAACATACCGAATGTTACCATTAAAGGTAACATTCTCATTGCTACAGTAACTATATTTTCATTGTTGGTTACCTTAATGCTCTGCTTACTATCATTTTTCCCTCTTCATGAAAAACTCTGAGAAGGAGCCCAAAAATGTTTGTTTATTGTTTTGGTGGAAGAAGCAAACCTTGGTTTTCAAAAAAAATGTTATTTTTGGTCAACTAGTCATGACATTCTATGGATGGAATTGTTAAATTAGTATGATAACCTGTATTTCTGAGTATCTAATATATTAACTCATAATGCCTTTATGAGCTTAAATTTCTATTTATTCAGTGGCCAGAGATTGCTGCAGTTACCTCAACATCTGTTCTTTTCTTCTTTCTCTCTGTTTTTGACATGTTCATCCTTTCTTCTTTGAATATATTTCATTCCCTTTACCTCTAACACTACAGCATCTCACCTATTCTAGTAGTATAGAGTTCTTACTGTATGTTTTGTGTAAAAATACAGCCAGAAGTATTCTAACACCTATCCCAAATTCTTTAAACACAGTGATAAAGAAGTGTTAGCTGAGGACCATCAATTTCTGCCTTCATTTTGTGTGTCCTGAGTTTGTAAATAACAGACATTTGGGGTTTAAATCTCGTTTCAAAAGACAAAAAAACCCACACCACAAACTCCTCATTAATTGCTATTTTTTTAGTTATCAAATTCAGATTAATTTCAGTATTTTTTGACAGAAATATCAGTCAAACGTTTGGTTTATGTGACTTAATTATTTTAAAAGGATATTGGTATGAAATAAAAACCGTTAACAAACATGATCTTACAGCAAGAAGCAGTAAAAACCCATAAGAAGAACTCATAAACCATAGTTACTATTCATGACTTTGTCAGAACTGTCTAATACATTTGTAGTGGGAAGAGTTAGTTGATATTTTAAATATGCATGTAATATTTGACTTTTTAATGTCACATTTCATTGTAGAAGTTGCCAGTACTTGTCTGTTGTAGGGGGAAAGCCACATCAGTGAAATGTAGTTTTACAGTAGTGAAGAATGTTATGGTTCCAAATAGGTTGTGCTGTGTCTGAGAAACCTAAAGAATGCATTTTGCTTCCATTAAAACCAGGTTTTAATATTAAATAGTGACTGGAGCAAAGCATATGGGTTTTTTTTAAGTAGCTAATTAATTCTAGTCATAGCCCCATATATATTAGCTGTAAACAAATTACTGTCCTTTTCTTTCCAAGGTCCAAATGAAGCAGAAGAATTTCAGCTTGAAATGAGTGGGTTGCTGGCTGAAATGAACTGTCCATATGCATCATTAACATCGGGAGATGTGACAAAACGCCTTCATAATCAAAAGAACTGTCTCTTGCTGCTTAGTAAGTTAAAAGGGTGCTTGCAAGCAGATCTGGTTTTGTGCAAGATTCATAGTATTGTTTCTTACACTTAATGTGCCACAACATAGTTACCTAAAAATATGCATTATTTTCTTCTGTAATTTGAAGCATCAGAATATCACGCTTGTGGTTTTACCAGTCAGTATATAGCCAGTATATGATGGAAAATATTCCGAGTATTAACCTTTTTCACATTTGCTAGGAAAAAGCCTGACCTATTATTTCTCAAAAGATACACCAAAGATGGAATAATTTGAAGACTTCTGCCAGAATTTAGCCACTGAATTTTATTTAGAATGGTTGTAAAAATGACCACTATCATCAGATGTATCATCATTTTGGAGCCTCCAGAGAGATGACTTGCAAGGTGCAACAAGATTTGCATTTTCCTACACTGACAACAATTGGAATTATTGTGAAAAAGAGAAAATATTTTATCCCAAGTCCCAGTTCTTTTCATCATCTTGTTTTGTAAATCGCTTGAGTGTTGCTTTCTGCTGATTGAAAGGAAATTAACATTAGCAGTGGTGATGTCTTCTGTTTTCCAGCCGGCGCATCTCAATAGCTAAATTGGTTTTATTTCTGCTTAGGAAATGTTAGAGGAAAAGAAGTGATTCAATTACTTGAATAATACTGATTTATGTTAAAATAATAAAAATTAAAAGTGTTGGAGTTAAAAATTGTAGTACTAATTTTAATCTAATCTTTAACATAATGACTTATTTGCTTCCTCAGTTAAAAGTTCCTCAGTTGCTGCTATTCTTTAACCTTTCAAAACAGAAATTTAGTTCTGCCTTCAACCTTGATATAAGAAATTAATTACACAGATTAGATTCCTGTATTTCAACAGTAGGAGAAAAATGAGTAGACCTAATCTGATTTTTTTTTTATAGTATGTTTAAAAATGTCAGATAAAGTGAGGTAGTTGTTGCATTTAAGATGTTTCGTAGCTCGGACAATCGGCCCTTCAGCTTATTTTCTGTAAGCCAAGCTATTCAGTAAGTTTGGCTTGTCTGTGACACACAGTTTATCCCAGAGGTCCTCTGTGATGTACGTTTTGGTAATATAAGGCCATGTTCAGGAGCTGAACTCTGGTATCCCATCTGGCAGGAATGCTGTGTTTACTGTCAAATGTGAAATTCCAATAGTGCCAGACTCCTTTTTTGTGTACCATGATAGTTGCATAGCTTTCTTCAACTGCATTAAGAAAACTTACTAGTTATCCTGTTGTATGTGAGCCATAAAACAATATTTTTCTGGAGAAAAAGAATAACACTCTGGAATGACATGCCAGGATATTTTTCATTTTAACAAAATGCAGCACAGTTTGTGCCAATTGGAAGATGTAGCAGAATTGCTGGGAGGGGAAAGCACCAAGTAAATGTAAGTAGTTAGGACTGGTTGCCTTGGTGTGTAAGCATGACTAGAATACAATAGTAAGTACTGCTGTCTGCAAAAATAAAAAGTACAAGTTTCAGGTTGGTTCAGAAAAGATCTGCTAAAAAGACTCACTGTCTGAAGAACATTTGTCTTACAGTGATAGACATAAAAATTTCAGTCACTGTTAGAGGAGGTTGAAAGTCGCTTAGATGTGATCTCTCAATTCTTCAAACAAAATTCTGCTGTTAGTTTCTCAGGAGTGTAAAAGAGTGTAAATAATTGAAAGTTCAGTATAAGAAAAACCTGTATGAAGTACTGTTGAAAGAATTTACAAAGGATTCTTCACTTCTTTACATATTATAAGTATTTTCTAATTTATAAGATGTCTTGTGTCTTGCAGAAGACATTCTAGAAATTCTGAAGAAATTCCAGAGATCATTAAAAGACTGTGTTCTTTTCACCTTTTTATCTGTCCCAGCTTTATAAGTAGTAAACTGCTCTTGCTTAACCATGGGTTTACTTCCCTGCTCACAAGTCTCTCTGCAGTATCTGTTTTTCAGTTCTTATTTTGAGAAACATTTATTCATGTTATTGCTATGGTCATTCAGTGTGATTCATGATAAAAGTATTGGTTAAACCTGTGCATTTTTTAAAATTCGGACTTTAAAATTATGACAACTGCAGAAAAGGGTGTTTATATCACTGTAACTGATACCTGATGCTGAAATTTTGGTATATGTTCAGAAACTGTAATTTTGATTTTTCTTTTTTTTTTTTTGTTTGATAAAAGAGTTCTAATGTGATGATAGGCTCTTGCAGTTCTGATATTGAAGATAACTGCAGGCATTCTAGTTTCTGTTTTCATCAGTTAAAGCCTTCCTTTCTGAAGTTTTTGTAAACCTGAATTCTCAGTAGTACCTTCAAGTGGGATTATTTTTCCACTCTGCATTTTGCCTGGGGAAGTAGAGGAGATTCCTTCAACATTTCATTTCTATTTACTCGTTTGCTTGCTTTCTTTCCTAGAGTCTCAAGGAGTGGTTGCTTCCCTCCCTTAATGTGCATATCCCAGTCACTCATCTGACTTGATTCCATGTTCTCTGTTTCCTGTCTTTGCTGGGCAAAGCCTGAAGGAAAAGAGCTGTGCTCTGTTGAACTCTGGGATTAATACCTGCTGGAATCATAGGGATTTTTTCCAGGCTTTGATGGGTTGTACTAAACCTGTCCCCTGTTTGTTATGTTTCTAGCATTTGACTCAGTGATTATTAGAAATAGGAGTGTTCTGTGGATATAAAAATTCTAGCTCTCACTCTGTCTGAAACAGTCCATTTACACATTTTTGGTTGTAAGCACTTGATTTCTCACTGGTTCTAAAATAATTTAACTCTGCTATATCTAATGCTCAAATCTAATTTTTCTTACCCTAGCATACCTCATCTCAGAACTGGAAGCTGCCAGAATGCTGTGTGTGAATGCCCCTCCTAAAAAAGCCCAGGAAGGAGGTGGCAGTGAAGTCTTTCAGGAGCTAAAAGGCATATGTATTGCTTTAGGCATGTCCAAGCCTCCTGCCAACATAACGATGTTCCAGTTCTTCAGTGGAATTGAAAAAAAAGTAAGATCCAAATAAAGAAAAAATAGGAATATTTATGATGTTGCTGTTTTAACATAAAATAGTTCTGCTGCCTGGGCGAGATTTGTGTCTCGTGAAACTCCAGCGTTTGAATTGTGAAGGAGAGTTAATATATTTTACTGAGTATGCCAAGAGTCATGATTTTGAAAATTAATTTAAAGGCTTTCTCCATGCCAAGGCACAAGGTCAGGGACTACTGCTATCACTGCCTTCCAGGGTGTCTGGTCTAGGTTTTAATGTCATCACTTTTTGCAGAAGACATGAAAAATTATGAACTTAGGTCTCAGGAAGAATGTTAAAGAGAAATGTCTTCCAAGAAATAAACCTAGACTAATTTTTACAGGAAACTAATGTTTTAAAAATGTTTATATTAAAAGATAGCATAACTAAAATTTGCACCTTTTCGCTAAGGCTTCATCAGTTCTTGTGATTCCATTTATTTTTGTTCTTTACATATGTGTGTTTCCAGGCTGCTGTGATTTTTTTAAAAAGAAATTTACTTTTGTTGAATAATTTTTCTAAAGCAGAGAAATGAAATGGTACGGACTGTCCAGTGCACAGACGAAAGGTGGGGGACAGAAAGCTTTTAAGTCACATTTAGGAACTTGCAGAGTAGGGGAGAGGAGAACAGCAGAAGAGAACCTGTTTAAAGAACAGACATGATATAAAGCTCCCCAGAATACTTTCAGAGTTTTGACTGACCTGTTTCATTGTCCTTAAACAAATCCAAGCAACTGAAATAGCGTTCCATTTCTTTGCAAGAAACCAGTTTGGTTCGATTGGCGGAGGAGGTTGGTTTTCCATCAGAAGTCCAGGCTGTAGAATGGAAGCAGTTTGTTTTCTGGTTTTGGCATTGTTGTGGGTACTAAATAGACACATAAGAAATCTGTACTTCCATTTTCTGTAAAAGGTAGAAATATTCATAACAATGAGCAATGCTAGCAAGAAACTATAAAAATACAAGATACAAACTAGATCAAAATACTTTTAATCTGGGAATTCTGTTATATTTTACTAATATACTTTTATATTGTCTTGTAAGGTTAAATGAATGTTATCTCAATGACATATCAAATAAACCCTGAACAGTCCTTATAGCTTCATAAAATACACCAGGAATCTCTAACATACAATTTTTAGAAATTGTGCATAAGCTGTAGTGTTTACAGTCCACATACTTCAGATGTTGTTAGGATTTGAGGAGAAAGTAAATCTGACTAATAACTGAAAAACTTGAATTTCACTTTGTAACTGAAAATGCATCACTAAGCAAAATGTAAAAACTTAACATAGGGTGAATATTTTGCTCTTGACTGTAAGATGATGGTTATAAAGAGAGATTTTCCTAAAGTTTTGTTGTTTTTAAAAAGTGAGTCTTAGAAAAGCAATATTCTGATTTAATGTGAAAGTCAAGGTACCTTTTTATTTACACATACATAATACAGTTTGGAGTAGGATCTTTGTGTAATTGACTCTCTTTGTTAATGATGCATCACATTAAAAAAAGAAATTGCTGATAATTGAACGAACTGTTACCTCTGCTATTTGAAAGAACTTGGGTTTAAAATCTTCAAGTTAAATAAATTTGGCTCAGCAGCACTGGAAAACTAGGTCACTGAAAGTCTTAAGTGCTGGAATGAACAGCAAGGAAGTTAAAAAATGTGGTTTGCAGCAGAACAAAAGTGAAGTTGTTTTGTTTGGTTTTTCTTCCAACATACTTTGGTCCGAGTTTTTGTCACTGCTATTTCATTTCTTACCCCTGAAGTTCTCAGAGTTTTTTAGACGTGATAGATTATCTAAGTTGTGCCCAAACTTTTAAAATGCAAGTTAAATTTAAATTTTTGTGTTAAAGATTTTCTCCTTTTTATTGGAAAGTGAGGCCTTTGTTTAGGTCATGTTATATTTCACGTAATCCTAATACAATCTTTTTGACAGAAGTGTGGAGGATTTTCTGAATTAAAGAGATCATGTGTAGAATAATCCCTCTGTCTCTTCAAGAGGATCTGTACCTCATGGTAGCTTTTTGTTTTATCTGTAGATCTACTCTATAGTCCCTTCTCTTAATTTTTAAATAATTATAGCTGATACTACCAGAAATATAAAAAGAGCTGCTTTCCAAAAGAAGAGTGCTTGCCTCTCAGTTCCAGAGAAGACAACTTGTCATGCCTTTGACTGTCTAACAGTCCTCTCCTTTAATTTGAATCTTGAAAAGCTAAATTTTTTAGACAGTGCTTATATTTTTACATGTCTCCTAACAGCTGAAGGAAACTCTAGCAAAGGTTCCACCTAATCATGTTGGAAAACCTTTATTGAAGAAACAACTGGGACCAGCTCACTGGGTGAGTAGCTGCAGGTATCAGAGCCCATTACCCTTTTTCAGGTATGCCAAGTATTGATCTTGATTCTGTGTGTTGCAATATGACTTTTCTCTTTCTGAAGATAAGAAGACAGTTTCTTACAATATAACATACATGTTGGTACAATAAATGTTCAGCAGTTGATAAGATCTTAGACTTGTGAGTCTGTATGTCCAGGCGCAGGATAAACTTCTCCAAAATAAAGGAGATTTACAGATGGTGACCAGTATGCTTGTGCAGTAGCTTAAACCTTCCTCTCCCACCCTTTTCCAGCACTGTCTGTGTGACCTAGCCTTGCTGAGATGGTGTCACATCCCCTTTTGTAGCTTCTTTGTAGCCAGTTTGTGGGTCTGTCCATAATTTCCTTCTCTTTCTTTCATTCGAAGTAGTCTGCTTCCTTAATAGCCTCTCCAAGAGGCAGTGAGTGTGCAGGTGGGTGCTAGGAGGGGCCGTACACCCAGGCTGCAGAGCTGTGATCATTTCCAGCTGGGATTTGTCACCTGCTGTTCTAGAAGGATGGTGCCTGGGTTAAACGCTGCTGCTGCACTGGCACAAAGCTGTGACTACTGCTGCAAGACCGCACATCTCTTGTATCTCTTGCTTAATGCTGAAGATCATCTCCCAACACTCAACCTTCAAAAGTTGTTTTGAGACTGAAAGTGGGCCCTCATACCCTGGTCTGGCCAGGCTTCAGTCAGTACATAAAATATTTCCCCAATGGTGCATATCTCACTTGTTGCTCTGACTAGACGCTGTGTGCTACCAGGTGTGTTTCTTGTAATGGCTTTTCCCTGTAGGGCACTTTGTTTTCTTGCCTGTATGCAGATTGTGGTTTAATCAAGATCCTCTTAACAGTACTTCACTTACTGTTTTTCCTCTATCTTTGTCCTTACTCCTTTTTAAGGAGGCAAGAGCACCCTGGTCCCTAGGGCGGACATATGGCCTTGCTTCAGCTTATTGCCTGTAGTATTTCCTCACTTTTGTTTCTCTATATTGATTGGTGTTGAGAAATGCCTCAGCAGAGTATACAGTTTTTATGGCCCTTCTAAAAAAGACATCTGTGTTGTTAGAAATGGTAGAAGGCTGAACATAACAGAGCCTTTGAAGCCTTGAAGAAAATTGCATCAGAAGGCATAGCTTGGCTGTGAGTCCATTTGACAAGGCAGATAATTGCATTCTTAAGCCCTGCATAGTGTCTTTGTCTTTTTCTCTTTCATCCACATAATTTAGTGAGTAGAAACATTTTATCTGTAATCTACAGGTTATGTTTGCAAATTTTTGTTTCAGGAAAAAATTGAAGCAATTAATCAAGCCATAGTCAACGAATACGAAGTCCGAAGAAAACTGTTAGTCAAACGTTTGGATGTTACTGTGCAGTCCTTTGGCTGGTCAGATAGAGCTAAGGTACAATCAACTTTCTGGGAAGTTCTGGTTGATGGTAACACTTTATAATAAGTGTCTCTAGAAAACTGCTTCACTGTTTTATCTTTTATGAGTAAAAAAATAAGCACAGGAGTTGTCCGGTTTTATTTTGAATTTCTGAAGAAGTTTATGACAATGTAAGATGACTAAAAAAATTTTACTTAAAACTAATTTGTTGGATTTTAAAACAATATGTAAAATGAGAAGATGGTGTATAACTACACACCAAAGCCACTGGAAAAAAATCGAGAAGATTAATGATCCATCCATGTGCATTCAGAGTACCATAATGTGAACCATTAAATGCTGTCTCTGTGTGATGGTAGAAAGGCATCTTCCTGTTGACTATCCCTTATCTTACTTTGTGCTGTCCACAGTGATCAGATTTCCTTATCTCAAAGTGTGTCTGCAAGCACAGCTCCACAGATGCACATAAGAAAAGCTGCTAAGGCACTACTTGTTCTTACCTCATAGACAGGGTAATATTTTATGTGCTTCTTTTGTCTTTGAGCCGTGCAAGTGGCTGTGACATGAGATCTGTTTCTCTCTTGAGTATGTGATACATATTCTGCCTTTAAAAGTAATTATATGGTTTCCTTTAGTTCCCATGTTTCATAGTGAAAAAGAATGACAAGATTTAAAAAATAGTACATATAATTTATTTTCTAGGACTGAAACAGATATGCTGGCATGCTGTTACTTATGTTGCTGACAGTGTTTGAGACTCAGTTATTAGTGCCAAACTGACACATAGAATCATAAATTGTTTTTCTTGATAAATTTTTTAATCAAAAAACAACTATACTGTAGTAATAAACTGTGGCCTGTCACCTTTTCTAGTTTGTCACCTGAGGAGGACTTCTACTGGTGTAATATCTCATAAACCTTATATTTGTCAGGTTTTTTAGTAGATGGTTGAAGAACTAGCTGATTGTTTGAGTAATAGTGAATAAAAATGAGTAGAAGCATGGATTATGTTTAAAAACCAGGGACTTCTAATTGTGTCATTGCTTTGGCATCCATATCCATGCATATTTAGGTTTTTTTCCTAGGAGAATTTTTAGGTGCTTTTGAACTTGACTAGCTACAAGAAATCTTTTCACAAACCCCACAAATTGTGTATACGCAATTATATCTTTGGAAATGCAAATTTTTTTTTCAGACAAAAATAACAAAATACCGATACAAAATTGAAGAATGTGGCTATAGTATTCCAGACATGAAATACAATTTATTTTAGCAGTAACTTCTAGCATGAGGGTACCATATTCTTTTTTATTTGAAAAGTATCAGAATACAGTAGTATGACTAAATAGCCACTTCTCCACATAGTAGAAACAGCAGGAAAAAACCCACTTTGCAGTCTATTATTAAGGGTTTTTCTGAATTAAAATTTCAAGTTTCACCTAAAGCAATATCATAGCACCAAAATACTGTGCTCAGAGCTCAGTCAAACTTGCTATGGAAAAACACTAGTACTCTGGTGAATACTTTTGCTTTTCCTATCCTTACCCAGTGTCATGTTCCAGTTTTCTGTCTTTAGGCAGAAAATAGAATTTTAGGATTTTAAAATGTGCTCCTGAGTTTTTTGCACTCTTGAGATATGCTGGAATATACCTGGTTTGCCTATCCTCACTTCTGTCATCTGGGGTCCAAACAAAAAAAAAGTTCAGATTACAATCTGGTTTATCCTAACTGCATCCCACATTACACTCTGTTGATAACTGAAGAGAGATGTAACTTGTGTATTAGCTCATGACTGATAGCACAGACTTCTGTTGTGCCTGTCAGCTGGAAAACTTCTGAGGTGTTCAAAAAGGCCGAAATGGTTAACGCTGAAAGGCAGTAGAGAATGAGAGATTGCATACAAGGCAAAGTTGAGTGTAGGATCTCGTTTCTAGTTTGGGCACTAAGTTTTCAAGACAAGGGACTGAATTAGAGCAAGCACTTGAAAGCTTTAGTTCTGCCAGTACCTCCTGATGCCTTGTCTTTGAGAAGAAGCTGACTGGAATGAAGAGTGGAAAGAGTTAACCTTTTTCTGCCAGTACAGAATTGGAGATGGAAGTGATGCTATAGTCTGACTAGAATGGATGTGAGTCAGGGTGCAGCCACAGAAGGAGGTCTAGAGACTATACACAGATGTGTTTCACTTTCAGCATCTTATAGACATTAGCAGTAGTTCATATAACTATATGACACACTTCTAGTCTGTGTTTGACTGCGTGAAAGTAATGCAGTCTGTGTGTATATATTGCTAAAATTGTCAGCTCATTGGTGCCTTGGCAGTTCAGTCAGAATAGTGTTTCCTATTTACTTAAGGAATTAATAATTTGACAAATGCTAGCTTTGTTGCAGTAATTCTTAGTTACAGAGTGGTTCTCACTGGTTTTATATTAACTCTTTGTTCCATTTGCAGTAGTGGCTAGTTCTTCGGTGCTGATTTGATTCACTTGGTGAGGTGTCCCATTGCTTTAGCTGACTGGGCTTTGCTTTTCTTCTCTCCAACAGAGTCAAACAGAAAAACTGGCTAAAGTCTACCAGCCAAAACGTGCCCTCTTGTCTACTAAGTGCACTATATCCATTGCAAATCTCTTGGCAGCTCGGCAAGATCTGTCAAAGATTATGAGAACAAGCAGTGGGTCCATCCGAGAGAAGACTGCGTGTGCCATTAATAAGGTACCTTTGGTGACGAATGGTTTGTTCTGTTAGGAGTATTTAAGTAACTTTAATTTAGTAATAAATCCTACTTTTTTTTAGAGTTGTAAGTGGAATTTGGAAGTAAACGATAGGAAATTCCAGACTATGCATCAGTGCATTATGAATACTGCAATCTTAGCTGTTTAGGTTCACAGAGCCCCTTCTTTGGGCAGAAAAAAATTTGCTGAAATATCTTTGATTACTTTCAGTGGGTGTAAGCCTTCTCTGTCTGATCAGAATTACTGAAGTCGTTACACTGCTACTGCCTAATTCTGTCAGTGTGTCTCAAATAACACCCACATAATAACTGTTTCTGGTCTATGTAAATAGAATGTATTAAGATCACAAAGCAAGGATCCCTTAAGTTAGATTGCCATGGGTATGCAAATAGATTATAATCAAGGATGTAGTTCTAATAATGATATAGTAGGAATATGTAGACTAAACAAGTTACTTTGCTGCAAAAGTTACAATTATGTAGTTATAGGCTCACAAAAGCATACATGGCATACATGCTGAACATGAAGCTCAGTAGCTATGTACAGCAGTGTACTTGGTGCTTTAAAAACTGTGGGTATAGGTGTATGCTTTTCTACCTTCTGAGTACCAGCTGCGTTTCAGGTAAAGCTCTAATTAATTAAGGAGAGAATAGCAGTGTGCTGATTTGATGACAGCCCGTCCACCCCAAAAAATGTTCGCATCTTTTTAGTGTTGTTGGAGTGTGGAGTGTAAGAAATTAAGTGGTAAGACAGGTGTGACTGTATCATAAGATTGTATGTATGTTTTACTAGGAATGCAGTACTGCCCTGCTGGTGATCCATATTCTCTTAATTTATCTCCATTATCAATATGAAATGTTTTCCAAGATGGTAACATGAAATAACAAAGTAGCCTGCTTCCATTGAAGTTCTTTTGTTATCTTGTTTTAAAATTTGAAGCAGTGCAAATGTCCTGCTCTAAGTCTTGCTAAATTCTTAAATCACACCATATTTGGACAGCTGAACACCTCTAGAGCCTTGCTCAACTCTGATTGGTGCTGTGTGGCACCTGTCTGTTGTTGTGCAAGTTATTGCATGTTCTTAATGAAAAACTGATTCTTTACCCCCTGTTTATCAAGCCAATGGCTTCTACGGCAAGTCAGAGCACTAGTTAAGACCTGTGTTGCCCTGTGCTTGTTTGAGATAAGCAGTCTGCACAAATAAACAGGTGAGAGACTGTATTGATTCTGCCCATGCTGGTGTGCCTGCTCTGTGAACAAAAAACACAGATCTTCTGACTTGTCTTGTTAGCAGTGCTTCAAGTCCTAGATAATGCCTGTTTAATTTTTATTTACTGGAGACAGAGTTCTGTCACATTCAAACAGACAAAAGTTTGCCTCTGGAAAAAAAAAACCATGGAGTGACTGCTGTTTGTGGTGTGTGTCAGTAAACGGACTTTTCTGTGAGGTGTTACAACTCCTGTCACAGTTCTCCCTTCCCTTTGCAGGTGCTAATGGGCAGAGTGCCTGACAGAGGAGGAAGGCCCAATGAAATTGAACCACCACCTCCTGAGATGCCACCATGGCAGAAAAGACCAGAGGGTGGTCCGCAGCAAGGCGGTGGCAGAGGAGGAAGAGGTGGCTACGAGTCTTCCTACGGAGGGCGAGGAGGTTATGACCATGGGGGTCACGACCGAGGAGGAAGAGGAGGCTATGACTCATATGGAGGGCGAGGAGGTCATGAACAAGGAAGCCATGATCGAGGGGGACGAGGAGGACGTGGTGGTTATGATCATGGCGGCAGAGGAGGTGGAAGAGGAAACAAGCTTCAAGGAGGCTGGACAGATGGTGGAAGTGGTGGCTACCAGGATGGTGGCTACAGGGAGAGCAACTACAGAGATGCAGGTTTTCAAACAGGTGGCTACCATGGTGGTGGTGGTGGCTACCAAGGAGGAGGCTATGGTGGCTACCAGTCGTCATCTTATTCTGGAAGTGGCTACCAAGGGGGTGGTGGTGGCGGCTACCAGCAAGACAACAGATACCAAGATGGTGGGTCCCACAGTGACCGAGGGGGTGGGCGTGGAGGAGGAAGGGGCGGCCGTGGTGGTCGTGGCCGTGGAGGGCAAGGAGGCGGCTGGGGGGGCAGAGGTGGACAGAACTTTAATCAAGGGGGGCAGTTTGAGCAGCACTTCCAGCATGGAGGTTATCAGTATAACCAGTCTGGCTTTGGACAAGGAAGACACTTCACCAGCTGAGGCTGCTAAAAACTTACACTTCAGGAGAGCTCACATAACAGAAACCTGGTTTCAGAGGCCTTACTTAATTGCTGCTCGAATTAGTTTGTACAGGTTTGTACACAGCAGGTAGAATCTCTGGGATGTTTTCCATTGAGCAAAGTACAACTTTGTGTAGACCTCTCCTCCCCACCCACCTCCAACCTGCCTGAATTAAAGGCATTGTCACTGCTCACTGCACCCTAAACATCAACTAATAGCCATGCTTTTTGGAAGTTGGACGGGTTCCCTCTGCTCAAAACACTTTTGTTCTGAATCTGCCTGCTGTGTTTGCCTTCCATTTTGATTTAGAGAAATACCGAGACCTGCCAAATTTGTCAGTTAAAATACCCAATAGAATTTCTGCACTTTTTCATCCTGGATAATTTTTCAGTTACATGTTCTAATAATCGGTTTGGAGTATTGCCTTTTGACTTGCTGACCTCTTGTTCTAGTCACGGTGACGTTACACGCACGTGTGCGCACGCACCGTGAACTCCCTCTGACAGACAGGTTTTTGGTCTATTATATGAGCTCTACTGTGGATGCCATGTTCAGTAGCCTTATCTCCTGCTAAACAAAGTTTTCCCACCCGCTCAACTCTGAAGACTGACTGCCGCCAAATTCTGCAAAGATCATTTCAAACTAAGCTAAATTGTGAACCGATAGTGTGTGTAGGCCTGTAGTTAGGTGTAGCAATTCAAACTGACCTGCATCCATCCAAAACAAGTTGCTCCTCCTCCAAACCTAATTTTTACTTGAAATCAGCTAGAAGAAGTTAAAAACTGAAGTTTATTTTATTTGCAAGTTAATACCACTGGCTCAGCAAATCTAGGGCAATTTGTTTTGGGGGTTGTCTTTTCAAAGAAATGCACTACGGCCTGGGAAGATTAGTTCCTGCCTGGAGGAAGCCCTTTTATTATTGCTGCAGAAAACAAAACCTGGCTGAGTTTGGTGTTCTGATGTTTGGGGTTTTTTTTCTTTACTGAAAGCCACATAATGCTTCTTGCTGGGTTTTTTGTGTACATAAACATTGTCAAGCTGTGAAAGAAAATGGCTGAAGGTGTGCTGTTGTATAAAAGGTGAGCAATAAAAGTATCTGTATGTTCACTTTGCTTTAGTTTCTCTTCCTTGGTGTAGTAAGAAGCAGTTGCTACAGTAGCTGGAAGTTGTGGGGATTTGTCTGGTTCATCTTTTAAAATTTTAATCTATTTTAGATCTTGTAGTCATCCTAGCTGTACTGTGCATTCTGTCCTTTGAGAAGCTGTCAGAATAAGAGCAGATGGGAGGAAGTGATATTTGTTCTGTTCCTCCCTCTGAACTGGTGTAGCAGCGTGTAGTACTGTCTCTTGCTGTGTGAAGTTAGTCTTAGACTACGTGAGCACCCGTCTCCCAGGTTATGCTGCCGCATGCATGTGAACGTGGTGTGCTGCTGCTTATGGGAACTCTCCTGATGCTCACCAGCCTTGTGGAAATGTGGGTTTCTGCTACTGTGCTCAGATCACCGTAGCAGGGGCTGTGCTGATGGCAGAGTCTACCCAACTTGGGGCTAAATCCAGATGGATGCAGATAGCAGGATTTCATTGGGTTACAGTAATTGCACAAGTATTTGAGGGAGTCTGTGTAAAGCTGGTGTTGCTGTAATTCAAGCTAATCACGTAAATAATCTGATAAACATTGCTTAGAACTGATTTGCCTTTATTTTATTCCATGGTCAACCTAAAAATCTCCTGCTTAATTTATTGTGGCCACTAGATGCTGCTAGTGATTCACGGGTTGGAGGCAAAGGTCCCTGTGAATGGCACTTGGGAATCTGACTTAATGGCTCTTCTCCTTTAGTGTTTCAAACAAATTTAACACGCCTGACGAGGAGAAGCTTTCTATGTTGAATCCAGGTCTTTGAGGATCACAGATCTAGATTTATCTCTGTAACTGTTCAAATTAAGAGCATCTAAAACTGAATGTTGCTGTTTCACAAAGGTATTGATGGTTTCTTATAATAGCATGCTTAAAGAAGGTATCTTCCTTGTGGGAGAGTAATACCATATGAGCATTAGCTAGTGACTAGCTGAATTAATGCAAAAATAATTAGTGTTTTTTAACAATTAAGATTCCTACAACTGGGTCAGTCCTAGACTGGTAAATGCAAAAAGACTAACAGAGTGAAAGAGCTTTTTGCTGGGAATGATACATCTTCAAGGTGACAGCTTCTACTTTTCTTCACACTTCTGACTGCAAATAGGCTGGTGTTTTCTGGCAGTGCATTAGGGTACTGTAACCTTGTTCCTAGCAAGAGGGAACCCTGGAGGCTCTTCAGAGAGCCTCTAGTAGAGTTGCATCAGCACCTTCAGAGATTTCTTTCTATGCCAGAGCTGCCAGTTCCTCTGCAAGGCTGTGGCTGTTGCTGCAGTGGACAGTCTCACCTTTGCACACTGTGACGTGATGCTGGGCTGGGAGCATAGAGCTTCCCCTTCCTCATTCTAAATAGCCTTTTTTCTCATCAAAATATGTTACTTCTCCTCTCTCTTCCAGGATTTAGGGTAAGCTGAATCCCGCTTTATTGCTATTTGAGGGGGAAAGTTAAAAAAAATAATAAAAATCAGAAGGCGGCAAAACAGGAGGCTTTACTTTTCCAACAGGAAAGAAAACACTTTGCTTCTGCCAGCTGTTGTTGTTTTTCCTTACTCTATTGTTTCCTCCTGGTGTGCTGTGACTTCTTTGTTCCCCAGAGAAAACAAGCTTTGTATATGTGGAGAGAGCAGCTTTGATTAATGAAAGAAAACAGTCACTGCTTTGTTATTGTCTGTATGATACTCCGATATTTATTGTTTTCCAAACATGATTCCTGCTGCACTGGAAGGAATCTCTTAAATAGAAGCTAGGAGAGGAGAGATGGGTTGTAGAGATTATTAGACTGTGGTGGATTGGATATACAAGCTTAATTTCATTGTGCATCACAATCAAAAGCAGAACTCCAGCAGATAAAGGCGGCAATTAAGTAAGCAAGCAATAAGTAAGTAATACAGGGGGAACAGTGTTCATCCTTTTAGCTTTCCTGTTCTTGCCACTCTTCTTCCGCAAGCTGTGGGCGTCTTATTCTGTTTGTTCCATCTGCCATTTTCCTTTAGCAGTTTTTGTTTCCTAAAGGCTTCACTTGCACTGCCCTTACATTCCCTCTATTAGTAACACCCTCTCTCAACTGTTGTCACTGTGCAGTGACATAACTGTTGGGAGCAGGGGATACATTTGCTTCCCACATCAGTGTACCGGTATGTGACCTAAAATACCATGATCCATATTCACTGTGGTCACAGTTGAGTTTTCCTTGCAGGTCTAAGGAATGGATAAGAATTAATTCTTTACTGTGTGCACAGCAGTACCTCAGCTAGGGGAATTGGATCAAATTGAGCTTGCACCATACATCACTCACCCCCGAAAGCCTTTTGGCTTGTAGCTATTCCCTGAGTAGTTTTATCTTTAGTTGGCTGGTAATCTGTAACTTGATGAGATTCCTCTACTTCCCTGAAGTGTGCAGCTCCATGGTGATGTGCCGTGACGGCTGATGGCTCCAGAGAGGCTCCTCAAGATACTGCTTAGATTTCTCAGCCAGAGCATGTGGGTAACCTGCCTTAACACTTTGACTTTCTGTCTCCATAAACTGTTTGCATCTGAACTGATGAAAGTGGCAAGTGTCTCAACCAACCTTTGGCTTAATGAGAACCTAAAGGCTTATCAGTCAAGTTATCTAAGGTAGGACTGGAAAGAAGGGAAGCAAGAACAATGTCAGTAGATAATTATGAGAACTGGTTGGAGCTTGAAAAGTCCTGTGGCATAAGAGTAATCCCTTCAAGAGGTTATGCACCTAGGAAATGCAAATTAAACTGCTGAAGCAGGAAGAGTGGAGTGGGGAGTAAGAGGATTCTCACTAAGATCTGATGACTCTTTTGGGTGTCCAAAAGGCTCATGTTGGTTCTTAGGTTACTAGAAGTTAATTCAGCTCCCCATTAGGTTAACAAAGATCAGCAAACAAACACTCTCAAGTATCTGCTCATTGCACATCATTTATTCTTAGTTCTGCCATATTTAAGATTGCAGTAGAGAGTCCAGATGTTGCTGCTAAAGACTGTCAGGCTTGTGATTCTGCTTCCTCTCTGAACTTCTGATTTCTCTGGACAACAGAAATGCTACAGAAGTATCTATATATTTTAAGCTTGATTTAGCAGTCCCAAACAAGCTGGCTTATGCTAAACTCCAAACTTGTTTTATTAGCCTCCTAGCATGCCCCTAGGTTAGTCATACCAGTGTTGTGACTGGAGGGTAGTACACCGAGGTGTTTCTCCCGTGTAGGCTCAAAAATACTCATGTGCTTGCTTGTTTCAGGTTATGCCTTTTCAAAGGTACACGAACTGAAAAGGCAAATGCTATTACCAGCTGTAAACATTGCCTTCTCCCCTCTTTGGCCAAAAATGTCGCACCTCTAATGGCTTAACAAACAAGGCTAGAAGGGAAAAAATATTTTTCCTTTGTGTTTACTTTGTGCTTTTTACAGCTCTGAGTGCTGTCAGTGTCACTGTTTCCCCTTTATTGTCCAGTAATTTCCCCTCTTGTCCACGTGGGTCTTTCCCACAACAGAGGAGAGAAAAACAAGTACAAAAAGTAGGAAAACACTATTGTAAAACCAAAGAAAGAGGGAGTCTGCCTGTGCTGTGGGCAGGTGGAAGGTCATAACTCTATTTCACACATGAAGCAGAGATGAAGGTGATAAGGACTCTTTAAACTTTCCGGCATTAGCTCAACTCATGGAAAAAGCAGACTTTTTGGCTAAATTTCATACTGCCCCAGCGGTAGCCTTTTGCTGATGGCTTTTCTGTCTCCTAGGACCAGATTAAAGTGCTGTTTACAGCTGCTGACAAAGTTCAGCACACAGATTTTTCCAATGAATTTAGCCTGTTGGCTTCAGTGCTTATTTTGAAAATCCAGTTCAGATCAGTGCTGATAATTCAAAAACTTTTTCCAAAGTTGCATCCATTTCTGCAGTGACCTTGTGTGGGCCAGCTCTTTTGTCAAGACTCTCTGGAGAAGTACTTGGAGCTATTTTTGGTGCTGTATAGAGGCCCATCAGTTAGCAGGCTGATGCTGAATGAAGCAAACGTTGATTAGATTTTTTTTTTTTTTGGCTGTAACGATCATGAAACAACAAACCCTTGTTTGTCTCCTCCAAATTTGCATTCAGATCTCCTTTCTTTCTTCCTTCCTTCCCCTTCTGCTTTGTCTCCATCAGGATCCCCTTAGATTCTTAGTGTCACATAGATAGGGAGACGTCTCTTAGTGTTCTTTTTCCTGCATTTACTCCCCATCTGTCTTTTTATTTGTTCAGGTTTTTTGTTTATCTTGTGGTTGTTTTTTTTTTTGTTTGTTTGTTTTTTGTTTGTTTGTTGTTTTTTTTTTTTGGTCCAGGATCCTTCACATGCAGCTATTTCCCATACAGATGCCTAAAGCTTCTAGAACTACTGTCCAAGGCTGCAAGGATTCTCCTGTGGCTGTTCAGGCTGTCTCAGTTGAAGGCTTTCAGGCTTCCCATGAAGTAGACCTTGGGGGTTGCATAGGGCATGCTTTCACTTTGGCTTCCACAGAGGAGTCCCTGAACAACAGTCCACAGAGGTGAAAGACTGTTTACTTTTGGAAAAATGTAAAATTTTAGGCAATTACACTTGCTGTGCAGCTCAGCTTATCTTCTGTACTGAAAGGAAAATGGCTCACCTTTCCCAGCTGGGGAAAATCCGTGTTTCAGACTAGTTCTGGTCAACAAGCTTCTTCTTCCCCTCCTGCCCAAGACTTCAGCTGCCTGAGGAAGGTGCCTCTGAGGAGATAGCTTCTGTCTAGGAAGATGTTTCTTTGTAAAGCTGGATTCATTCTTCTAAAGCCTAAAAGCTGGGTAAGACTGAGAGGTGGGGGGGGACGGCAGGGGGCAGAGAAGGGTAGGACTCTGTGGAGATCCAGAACAGAGGAGAGAGCTGAGATTCAAACCTGGCTTTGCATTTCACTCAGAGGGAGCCAGGTGTCCCTGTGACTCTTTGAGAAGCATTCAGGGCTACTCTATAAAAAGTTGGAAGCAAAGCTGAAACTCCCTTGTGTTCAACTTGAGGTTTTGCAGAGGTTTTACACAAGCACAGAAAGTCCCACTGTATTTAGGTCAAACAGCCGAATAATCTCTTACAGACCTTATCCAAGCACTTAGATTTTCACCTACTCTTTTTGTTTGTATTCTTTGGCATTTGCAGATCAACTGGTAAATAAAGTTTGACATAGTCTTCCCTCTTTCCACTCTGTGGTGTTTGGTGTTTGTTCGTTTTATTTTTCAACAACCCCTCTGTTGCCCCTCATGTTTCTTAGAAGATCCTGAGACAGGATAGAATGGATGGAGTGGTAGTATCCAGCATAATTTGGGATTGTATTTTCCTTTAGCTACTTCATTAATCCAGAACTCTTGTCATTATGATGCACTTTCTCCTGGACAAACTCCTGGAATTGCTCTACTTCTAGCACACAGGATTTCACCAAGACCAGCTCACACAGGAACTCTGATGGCTGATGCTTTCTGCATTTTGTTAAATCGAAGGTGCTGAACAAGAAACTCTTTGTTCCTTTGCCTAGATTGGAGACCTAAGCTTGTTTTTGTGAAGACAAATCTTTACCATGTTTAGAAAAAGATGCCAACTTGAAATAAGAAGAGAAAATATTTTTTAATTTCATGTATTCAGACCTCCTCACAGGTGAAAAAGCTCATCTAATACCAACTTCTTAAAATGCTTGCTTACGCCCTGTCAGCCCTCCCTACTCAGGTGCTTGCTGTGGAACTAAGGGATCAGCATTCTGCTGCAAACAGCCTGTGAATGCTTTTTTAATAAGTTATTACACTGTCTATAATGAATCTATTCCTTTTTGGGCAGTGTGGGTGATGTGTGTGAACAAAAACCTGTATTTCTATCTTGTGTCTTTCTTGTCTTCCAATGGCCATGAACACATACTGTCAGCGACACACTCTGTGTTCCCCTTCTTTAAATGCCTGATGCAAAGGGTTTCCAGCAGGACCAGGTGCTTGAAACTCATGAGGAATTTCTTCATGGACAGGGTTGTTAAACACTGTAATTGGTGGAGTCACCATCCCTGGAGGTGTTGAAGAAAGGATTGGACATGGCACTTAGTGCTCTAGTCTAGTTTGTAGGGCAGTGACTGGTCAAAGATTGGATTTGATGATCCTAGGGGTCTTTTCCAACCTCAGTGATTTTGTGATTCTCCTTGGAAGCTTCCATATTTTGCTTTAGAAGGACCAACTGTGTGAGCCTGCAGTCTCTGCTTGGTCTGCAACTGCTGCTGAGGGAAGGGCCTAACTGCCTGAAGCTACCAGGCTTGCAAGAGATTTATTGATTAAATCAATAAGTCAAGAGCTACAACTAACTTTCAAAAACCTGCAAGAAATGGGCTGAGGTCTACAGACTAAACACCGCTCAAAGCTACGTGACGTTAAGAATGAAGTTGCCCATGAACATTTCATTTATAAAGCATTAAGAGGCTTATCTCAGCAGATCCATCAACAGCCTGGATCATAACCAAATTTCTCTATTCAAATTCTCTACCACATCATTTTCATTGTGTGCAAGCCGTGCGCTGTAACGGTAGCTGTGCGGTCAGCCGGTTGTGACCTGTCACCTGACCCACGACAGGAAATAAAGACCATATTTTTGCTGATACTTGTTCTTCACTCACAGCAGTAAGAGTGAAGCATACTTCTGGCTTTCATCCTACTTTGGAAATCAGTGCTCCTGCAGCACTTATTTCTCTTGAGTTTAAAACAATCAAAGCATGTTATTTTCTTACTTTTTTTTTTTTTTTTTCTCCCTACAAATCTACCATTGTTGCTGGTTGTGCTGGAAACCTGCAAGATTCAAGATGCAAACCTGAGCAGGCATCATGTAGTCCCAGTGCAGTTTAGTCAAATTACCACAGAGGAGTGCAGCTGTCAGATTTGGTTAGGGAAGTCTATGAAATTACTCTCTTGCTTTGAAAGCTTATAACTCGATGAAAAGTGTAATAACTTCAGTTTTGTAAGACATTTTATAACTGTGTGGCTTTAGTCAGAGTATGTGCTCCCCGCCCCCCTGCCCTGTTTTTGTGGGAAGATAGGGTGAGAAGACTAACACAAGTGTGCCAATATGGAATGTATCTTTCAGGACTGATCTTTGTGCTGTTTTATTTTGGTTTTCTCCCTTTTTCCAGATGATGGCTGAGCTCCTTCAATAACTTAATGCTTCTGCAAAATGCAGCTTCAAACCTGCTTCCTGGACCACTATAGATCCAGGTGCTAGATCCTACATTAGCAAACTGCTAATTTGGAGATTGCTCTTCAGTACATTTAGTCTTAACATGTATAGGTTGCTAACCAGAGAAAAATATCACCTACACATATTTACACACACACACACACACTTAAAACTAAAGTGTTTATTGCATGCTCATGTTACCATAATCAGTGCTGGCAAAGATGACCCCTCTCCATTGCAATGTAACCAGACAAACACATGGTGTCTTGGAGTTCCTTCAGTCTCAGCCACATGCTGCCTATTTGAAGGATCCCCAGTCTGGCAACTGGTATCATTATGCTGAACACAAATGCATTCAATGTAGCAGGGCCCTGTAAACAGGGCCAACTTTCAAAACCCCAGGTGTGCAAAGAATTTCAGTATAGAGGACTTTGTGAAAGGTTTTTGTTTGAGATTTAATCAACATACACACCTACTTCTTTCCTTAAATTATCATTGCAAGCCTCTGGAAAGGAGTGTTATTGAACAAACTTAGATGCTTGGCTTCTGTCCTTACCATTGTTGTTGCTGGCAGACATACCAAAATGATGCAGTACACTTAAAGGGGGCCAAATATATCCTCACTGGCGTGTAGAGGAAGTTTCCACAGAAGGCATACAAAAGAAAACACTGAGAGCAGAGAACCATTCTGCTGTGTCTGTGCAATGTTCATCCAAATGGTTTACTCGTGAGAAAATAAATAGTGCTTTATAACACCTTTCAGCTAAGAAAACAGGCAGTGGTTGGATTTAAAAGTACGAGGTATAGGAACACTTCTCATGGCCACATGTGTTCTGTGACAGTCCATCAATGCTTGCTGTGTTACAGTTGTCATCTTCAGTTTTCTGTGCCTCAGGGTGAGCAATCAGCTATCCTGTAAGCAAAAGAAAATAGGCATTTACATGCTGGCAGAGGAGGTCAATAAAAACACGAGGCTTTGGAATTATAAACTTTATGGGTGACAACAACAGAAATCAGACCAATATGCTGCCCTGTCCTGGACCCCCTATATTTATCTGAACGCTAATTGTTGTGAATCTAACATGAACCCCCGCACTGTGCAAGAGTACAATAGTACAGAATTTGGCCACATATCCACCAGGCTATTTTAGAATGAAATTTTAGAATGATTTTCAGAATGAAAAGTACCCAACTCCTAAAAAGCACATACCGACACCAAAAACCAAACTCCCAGTTACAGTGTTACAGTAAATGTGCACTGCAGTGAAGAAAACAAGTAGCTATGGATGATTTGGCATTCTTCTGACAGTAACTCTTATGCAAAAAGCAATGACAAATTTGAATGAAAAAGCATCCTGAAATCTGTAAAATAGCCTTACAAGACTTCAGACTGTAGCAGATTTTAAACTGTCTTGGCTTCTTCTGGAACTCACCTCAGATTCTTGTCTTTCTGGGAGGGTTTCTATTCCATTGTGATCCTGTATATGTTGTGAGGCCTCGGCTTCTAGCTCTACATCAGCCTGTGTGCTGGGCTTTTCATTCTCCCACTTCGCAAAGCCTTTGTTCTTCCCAGCTTTTCCATGGAATTTGGACTTCATTTTGGGGAAAGTATGGGAACCTGAATCATTCCAGCCTGGCTCATGCCAGAGTGGTTCTGTCTGTGTTGCTTGGCTGGTGGTCACCCTCTGCAGCCGCACTGAGATTTTTCGCGAAGAGCCAGTGACTAGAGTTATAGCTCTGCCATCAAGGTCCTGGTGTTCTGCAGCAACACTGGGAAATTCAAATACTTCATCTTGGACTGAAAGAGAGGGTGGAATTGTTTATTTGAAATATTCTGCTTCAAGATCTTTAAAAAAGGATAGCTCAGGCCTGGGGCAGGGAGGTAACTCCTTACAGGAAGCAGTGGTGTAATTAGCAATATACATCTGCTGCTTGGAAACTGTTTCTGGCCTTGTGTGAACACACTTTCTTCTCTCACTATCTGTATGCTCAGGGGTAAGGCAACACTAGAATTGTGCCCTTTGTCTCCTTGCTCCTAAGTGATAAATAATGAGAAGTACAATTTCATTGCTTTTCAGCTGGGATGGGGTGTCAGTATGGAGGACAGGGATGCTGTAATCTGAACACTGCACACAAACCACAGCGCATGTGCTACTCTGTGTGTTGATACAAAGGAAAAATTAAAAATGGCAGCAAGGACACTGGCCATTAGAGGGGATTCCAAAAATGGTAGCAAAATTGCTCTCACCTGGAGGCAGAGATGGACTGCTAGGCAGAGAGCCGTGGTTGCTGCCTACTGAGGTTCCTCTGGAAAATTTCCTGCATGCCAGCACAAGCAGGTCTCTGCATTGCTTATGACAGTTGGCACCACAATCTGTAAACAAAGAAATTGCCAAGTCACCAAATGGAAAGCCATAACTATCTGGTAATCCCTTAGGGCTATTAGCAGACAGATACCAGAAGGTATTTTGAAGGAACAAATAGTTTGACAGAAGGTGTGAAGGGAGTTACAGAAATGGATTCTTTGGTGTAAAGGGCATTACAAAAAAAAAAAAAAATTACAGCCATTAATAGAAAAATGGCAGCAGAAGGGAAGAGGGGGGATGACATTTTAATCAGAAACTAGTCTCAAGGAAGAGATGTGGAATTACTGGTATGATCATTTGTATGCCATGCATAAAACTTCTGCTCTACTGCATGAGTCTCCAAAAAAGGAGGGGTTTATTTGTTTGGTTGGTTTTTATTTGATCCAGCAGGCCCATTATAATAAACGTTTGATCAGAAGACACTCGAGTGTCCATACCCCGAGCCTCTGGAAGGACACCTACAGGTCAGTGTAGACCACTGTAGCTTAAAACTAGTCTAAGTAGTTCAGTACGCAACATTAGCACAGAATAAGCTCTGTGGATATGTATCATCCACCTGGATTAAACTGGCTGAGTGCCTGCACACTTTGCCTCTGCTGGGATTTGCATCACTAGAGATACACTCATCACTGGGTACATTTATCTGAAGTCTGACTGCAGTACGGATCTCGTCTGCAAGAAAGGACCAAAGGGTGGAGGATGTGCCCCAAAGACAGGCTCTCTCTGCTTTGTGTCCCTTGCTGTTGTTTGAAAATTTCCATCTTCCTTGTTTTTCTGTTGCTCCTCCATAGGCCGGTTTTGTTCTAAGTGAGCCATTGCCAAAGTACTGTGCTTATAACTCTGCTATAAGAACCATTTTACTCAGCTCTAGCATGATGGGTGAGAGTTCTGGTTTCTGCCATCACCTTGTTCATATGACTAATACAGCTATACCTGTCCAATTGTGGTTTTCTCTGTCCTAAAGGTAACACTTTGCCCCCCTTTGCCCCCTCCCCCCCGAGATACAATAAAAATCTTTCTTGATGTGGAGGACACCTTTTATCACTTGCAGATCACACAGTCTAAGCTTTATTTCATTACTCACAGTGCTGGGGTAAGCAACAGACCTGAACAGATGTACTGCCTCTCCCTACTGTGTCAGAGCAGTGTCAGACGTTCAAACAGAGGATAAAATTGTCCCTAATGGGTGCCACACTCCAGTGCTGCATATGGACCAGCTGGCAGCTGCTGCAACAAAGGGCAGGCACCCCTTACACTTGACCACTTCAAGATCTGAGCAAGCAGCTCAGCTCTCTTACTTTCATGCTCCATTGCCTACAATTTTGACTGTACAGAACCACTTTTTCTCACTCTCCACTGGGCCACTGTTACAGGCAGTGATGCAGGACGAGCTCAGCTTTCAGATCTCAAGCTGAGTTTACAGGTTGCTGTGACAAAACCTTATCTTCTCTCCCTCATCCTACTAGTAAAACTACAGATTGCAACCAGCCCTTCTGAAGCTGCTCAGATGACAGTGATGAAGAATAGCTGAATTACTTATGTTGATTTAATCACTGACATTTCTCCTACCCCTCTCTCTGGAAGAGAGTTTCATGGGTGGAGGGAGAGACAGGAACACAGTGTATCTTAAAAAACAAAACTGAGAATTCTTAATCCTTCTTGAAGTAGGACTAAGGGAAAAGAGTACATACAAATACAACTATGAAGCCCCAGTGTGAAAGTTCCCCTGTGAGTAACTGAGATGCAGCTACAACAGTGCCCTTCAGACAGAGCTGGGCTGTATGAGAAATAAATAGTTCCAGGATTTTAAAGCCAATGAGGACCACTACAATGTCCTTTTTGGTCTGACCTGCTCAATATGTTGTGAGTACTGTATAAGAAATAAAACACTTTATGAGGGCAAGGGAGGGGGACGTAAGAGCTCTAGGATTATTTTAAGTTGCATGTCTGGAGAAAATCCTGCGTTGAGATCTGCTGCACAGTCTAGGAATTAAATATTTCTCTGTTTCTAGCTCAGCCACTATTGCAAGGCCAGTTAGGCTTCATTACAGGCACGTGGAGGTACATGACAAACAGTGTTGCCAGCAGACTTTTTCCTGACCTGAATCTCAGGGGATATATTTCAGGATGTCTCGGTGTTAGGAAGAGAACACTCAGTTTTCCAAAATGAAAGGTCTTTCTTTATAAGTAGAATGTGACACCTCATGGAGTCAGTGGCTGCTTTGGATTTTTAGTTCACAGAACTTGTGTGTTCCTATGCTATTTTCTCTAATGCAGAAAGACTTCATAGTGTACCAGCAGTCAGTGTTCATGGACAATACCAAGTGTAGATGCAAGATTTGGTTGAACATATGTCATTTTAGTTAAAGTTGAATGACTTGTGCTAAAACCCACCACCTATAGCTTGAAAAAAAAAAAAATCCATGTAATATTTATTTACCTTTGCATTTGTAGCCTTGTTTGATTATACCCCAGAGCTGCAAAGGAAGACAAAAGAACGTGAAGGAATCAGAAAAGAAAGCTGGAAGGAAAACAAGGTCACAATGAGGAAGTACCAATGGCTACAAAAGCACAAACAGGATACAACTGCTCTTAACACCCTTCCTGTTAGGCAGACCTCCCCCTCTAATTGTGATAAGACTTGTGTGGCTTCTCCCTTATTTCTGCTACTTACTAGTTGTAATAGGACTACCAGGAGAGGAGAGACACAGATGACATTTGCTTCCTGGAATGGATGAAAAATTGCCATCATATCAAGCTTAGAGAAACCAGCAGAGCACATTCTGCTTCTCGGCTCACTTAATGTTACATGCAGGACAATTGCCAGTGTACATCCATTCTCTAGATACATAAATGACCCATAACATTCAAACACAGCAGACAAAAATGCCACTGGGCATAAAAATTAGGTTCTTGGTTCCCATACTGGTTCCCATCACACCTAGCCATAGCAATCTGATTTGTCCACCTGACTTTTTCCATAAAAACAAAAAACCAAATGAATAAAACCCCAAAAAAACCAAACCAAACCAAACCAAAACCAAGCTGAAGAACGAAACAGACTGAAAAGCCACTAAATTCCATCTTTGCCTCCCCTCAGAAGCTGTATTGATGTACGTAACAACCAAATGCTAAACTTCTGAGGCCCAGTGTGTGTGGTCCCACTTTTGGGAAGCTTTCACTGCAACATGAGCAGGATTGTTTGGAAGTAGAAAATTCCCTAGCAAATTATTTTCTATACACTCAGAAATGCTCTATCTTCAGCCATGGCATTATAAAAACAAACATTTCCACCCTGAGAGGCAGAGAAAGGAAGCTGCAATTTTTCTAACTCTAGCATTAAAGGAAAAAAACCTGGGGACTGTGGCATTTATTTTTCCTGAACTCATTCAAAACATTAGCAAGGAGGGTGAGCACATCCTGGCAGCTGAAACTGCACATGGCTCCTCACCAGATTTATAAGAATCCATGCTCAGAGAGGAGGGCCTGAATATAGTCATTAAAGAAAGGTTCAAAAGGAAGAGCTGGAGAACTTCAGAATACAAAGGAAAGGATAAAATAAACAGAATGGAAAGATTCTGGGGAAAAAAACATCCCATACACTGCACAAAAGAATTTGCAAGGAAAAATGGGGTCCTGAGAAATACAAAAATAGGTTAGACAAGGTGGAAGAATGGTGAACAAAAGAACAGAAAGGAAAACATTGGAAGCAGGGTCCACTGAAGGCCTGCTGATTGTTTTTTTCCTGCTAATACACAGTGAATGCAGTTGCTGTGGTCAGGCAGTGACAGTGGAGCACCCCAATCTTTCTTGAAAGAACAGCAATGACCTATTTTCCCAGGTCTCTTTTACAGAATCACTGTAAAAGATGTGGATTGTTATTTATTTCATTTAAGCTCTAATCTCTTCCCACCAAAGAGCTTTCTCCTCACCTTCTTAGCTCCGTACCTTCCTCCTGCTCAAATTTGGCATCACTTTTGTGGTTACACACCACACTGAAAGCTTAGCTGAAGTGTCCTGTCATGAACTGTGATCTAAAGTTCTGAATCTGTCTAACGCAGCTCTGCTGCAAAGCTGGCTTGAGCCAGCTCCAAGGTAAGAGGATATGTGCAAATTCAGATTATAAAGCTTAGGGGGATGACCGGTCACCTACCCTGCCATGTGGTGCAACTCAAGCTGTGGGACGGAACTGGGACTGGCCACGGGCATATCAGTTTTATTCTGCTTAATGGCATTAGGTTTTAGCTTGACCTTTAAAGTTCGTATCGTTTTAATAGCTGTGTGCATTGTACTGTCATGTCAATTCACTCTGCTGCACAGTCAGCACACATTATTTTGACTGTGAATCAGTGCATGGGTTTGAAATTAGGTTTCCACCTGCAGATGAGCAGCACTGAAATGCACAACAAATACGCAGCAGATTTTCTAGTCGGTTCCTGTCCTGTCAGTGCAACTCATCCACAGAACAATGCCAGTGACTTCAGTGAGCTGACAGGAAAAATGACCTTATTTCCATTTCCTGTTCAACCCCTTACTCATTTGTATTCTTGCACTGGATGTACTCAGGGAGACGTGAAAAATCTAACAATGGCCAATTATCAAACTGATGCAGGAGAAAAATATCTGGTACAGAGGATGTTACAGGGCAGTCCTCGGGCCTTGCTTTGCTAGGGAAGCCTTCCAAACATGAACACAATGACGTCTCCCCGAGGCTGCAGGCAGCCTGCAACTATAGGCTCTGGCCAGTGACCGCCCCTGCCCCTTTGGTCTGCTGGAGCTCTCAGCTCTAGAGCCCACCACCACGCTCCTGAATCAGCGCTGACCATGTCACCTCCAAAGCTTTGGCAGCTCTAGCAGAAATATGTGGAATTCCCTCTTGCCCACGGCCTTGATCAGTGGCACCTGTTGCGATAGAGACCACAAGCATCTGGACAAGACTGATGCATTGCAAAAGAAGAGAGTGGAAGATGGGAGCATGGACAAGAGCAGGAACAGCAGGGCTGGTCTGAAAGGAGGCACATTTTTGCACTTATCAATGCTGTTATTATTACTTTCAACCATGAAGGAATATTGCCTAGTGGAAAAGTCCATGGAATAAAGCAGGAGATTTTGCCACTGATAGTAGAGGCAGATCTGTTCTGGAGAACAGAGACAAGGTCTGAGTTCACACCCTGTTATATGAGCCACATGTAAGCAGAGGACATGGCCCTCTGCCCTTATTGCTTTAGCTGACAAAAATGTGGACATTTGATTTCAGGTGAGTGTGTCCATTAAAGTAATTTTTTTATCATAGTGATTCCTTTTTCTTTACTATACTTGCTTTGAAGTGGAATTCTCAGAGGAGGTTTACAAGCAACATAAAACCAATCATTTCCCAGCTATGTACAGAACATTTTAATAAATGGTATCTAGTAAGTTATGGCTGAGAGGAAAAGCAAATTATAAAGACCCCCAACAAACAAATTTTAAAAATTCTCATTGTATAGAACTGTTGGAAGCACTTTTGATTTCTTTACCAATTAGAAGATCTGTTAATTCAATAGAGAAAAAATTAGGGCTGTTACAGCCATTTGGAGAATTATGAACATAGCTATGTTGCCATGTGCAATTTCCTGAGCAAGAGTGGCTTTTGCCTCATCTACATCCTCTGACCAAGACATCCATTTTCCCTTGAGCTTGTTTACAAGGGAAATCAAGCCAAATTAAAGAACATAAGATAAACCAAGTAAAGCCATTCATAAAGTCTCTGATATCCGTTAGCTAATGTAATTTTATTTCCCCCACTCCCACAACAGAAATTCTTACAAATGCCAGCATTCAGAAATCACTAAATCAAAACTGGAGAGCACAGCTACAACATGAGCAAGTATTTTGCACTTCTGAATGCCACGAGATCTTATTTGGCCAAGGGACTTTAGCAATGTGTGGAGCCAGTTTCACCACATCTACATTAAAGGGTAAAAATTGTTTTTAATATATACTATTATTAAAAACATACTTACAAATCCTGCACAGTGCTCACAGAAAGTTGGTTTAAGATAAGTCATTTCCTGAAAGTTGTGAATAAACCCTGGTCCCATTTTACACTGGAACTGTGATTTAGCTCTCAAAAAGTAAGCCATCATTTCTTCTTTGCTTATAAGACCATCTCTGTTAGGGAAATAAAAAGTAGAGTAGATGTCACTGCTCAATGCACTGAACTTTTCAGAGTTTTCTCATTACTGAAAGCTTGCAGCACACAAAACAGTCTTTGAAAGAGCTGCAACAGTCCTGGCAGGAAAAAACCCTTAGGGCCTTTGTGGTTCTTATCTTTCTTTAAACAACAAACACTGAACTTACAGCTCAGACCTTGTTTTCTCACCTGTTCATGGTATCAGAGCACAGACCAGGCCATTAAATGAAGGATCTTGACTTACTATTCACACAGACCAAGAAGTTATGCTCTGACCACGAGCCTTCACAGCCAGAGATTCTGGACAACAAGTATTATCAAGCCCAACTGTCTAGGAAATATATATTATATTTAACTCCTCAAATATTTGTTATCCTGTCTCTGCTACACTCATGTTCCTGTACACAACTTATTTCTTTCATCAGTCCGATGCCTGGTCTGGATATAGAATTTTCACTGTAATTTGACAATACTCTAGAGTTTTGACCCAGTCCTGGCAGGAATTCTTCATTAAGCTATTACATAAATTATTTCTAAATTTAATTTAGGTACAGCAGGACTCCAACCTGGATGGACTTAAAAAACAGATTACAGCATAAGAATTTAAATGATAAGAGAATTCATCCTTCAGTGATCTTGTCAGACACAAGAAACTTGAGAGATACTGTTTCTTCAATATTTGGTTTCCATGAGTTTTTAAATTGAGATTAAAAAAACCGAACCACCATAAATAAATTTCCGAACTTACTGGTCTTTGTCCAGGACACAGAAAGAGTCCAAAAAGGGGAAGTTGGCAGCTATACTTTCAAAGTCCTCCTGAGAAATATAACCATCGTGGTCATGATCATAGTTCCTAAAGACAGACTGGGGGGAAAAAAAAAAAAAAGAGAGATTGCTGTACTAATATCTTGCCTATCCTGAATCTATAACAGCCTCTTCAACCATGTAATTACGTGGCTCTGATGCATCCATATTTATTAAACTCTTGGGGAAAAAATGGCTAATTTTTAAAGAAAACTTGATCTCGGTATTTATCTAGTGATGGTCCTCCACAGCTCTTCACACATAATTGTTCTTGATTTATTTTTCTTCTTTATTGGAAATGTCAGCTTTCCCCTGAGTATTGCAGATGGTTTTGGCTTCACTACTAGTTGATCACCTCTACTGTGTCACAGTACTGTTTCAGTCTGATTTATTTACGTATTCTTTGACCTCCAGATGACCAACACTTTGGATCTAACAGCCATTCCCTTTCATCAACCCACTCCAGTTCATCACTAAGTAAACACAGACATAGGATCAAATTTAAAAGATCACACAAAGTGATGGAGGCCTTCTTTAGCTGCTGAAGAAGTACTATATTCTGTCTTACTGTTTGCAGAGATGTGCAAGGGGTGTTAAAGCTACAGCAGTGTGATGCTAATGAGAAAAACATGAGTGTCAAAGTCAACATGACTATTTGAAAAACATATAGTGAAGTACAAACTCTTTCATTAGATAAAAATCTGGTTGACAAAGACATTAAATTAATGTACTGAGACCTTTGAAAGGTGTTTGCATTATCCTTTTTTTAACAAGAACCCGATTAAACCAGTTTCTAAGTATCTATCGAAAGACCTGTAACCAATGACTGGCAGACCTCAAAAATGCATCATTAAGAAGGAGCCAAAGCTACCCGAGTAGCATTCAACACTTTCGGTAATAAAAACAATGCCTTAAAGCACAACTCAAAGCAGCTAGTAAACGGCAAAATCTGGCAAAATGAAAACAGCTGTACAGAGTGGTGTGAGCCTTTTAGTAAGCTGTACCCATAAAAGCCCCAGACCATGTTTTAAGCCTGTCAAACTCAAGATCGTATATTCTGAACCAGGCCAAAATTGTGACATGGGGGACCGCGTTTCCCCCAACCATGTGAACAAGCACAACCCCCCACCCAGCCATTCTGGAAAGATTAAGGGATTGTGACAGACTTCCTATTTAAACAAGCTATCAAAGAGAGGTTTGAATGTGGACTTATTTTTATCAACACATGTGGCACTGACAAAAGCAATACAGAACAGCATGTGCATTTCTGGCATCCCACATTAAAAGAAAAATTAAACTTTTTTAAAAAAGGTCGTGTACAGAAAGCAAACTTCAAGACATATTTGAAGTCTGAGTGAGAGAACTAAGACTCTGTTTAAGTTATGTTAATAATATAACCCCAATTAATGATCTGTAACACAGACAAGGTCAGAATTTAATACTTCCCCTCAGTTTTTAATTTGTAAAAAGCAGAAGGAAATCTTGCTTCATTATCTACAACACATTCTTGATGTGTCTACATGCTGCTTACGTCACTAGAAGTCCCTTACGTCCCAACACAGCAGCACTCATTCTCTCCAAAGGATTCTGGAAGTGCCTGGTTTTGTTTGCATTAGCAACCACAACACATCACCCTCCAAACTGAAGCTGGAAGATCCCAGCTAGAATTCTGGAAGACCTCATGTCCACATTTTTAAAGTGACACTGAGACAATGCTACCTTTATCATATGTAATGTGCTCTGAACAGTCAAATAACACACATTAAAAATCAGAACTAGGGTTTTTGGAAAATTTCTCTGGATCTATTAATGTGTGAGACCTTGTTTCTGAGTAGTTTTGTTTCCAGTAGTCTGCTACCAGATATGAAGTGGATGGCCAGAGCTGGAAAAACCTCAACTTTGCCCTTCAAATTTATATGCTAGACAAACCTACTGAACAGCAGCAACATTTTGAATGCTTCTAAAAGTCTTCTCCTTTGCATCCAGAAACCTGTTTACTAATCCCATTGCTGATTACAGGAATAAAATAAATATTTCTGAATGTATCAGTAACGTCTCAAATCTGTTATTGCATGTCTGAAATTCACCCCAACCATAACAACCTCTTGATAACCTTGAAATTAATTATAATGATGAAAACATCAAAGCCATTGTTCTCTTTGACCGGTATGTTGTTCCAAATACTTACATCCACCAGTTTTCGTATGTGCTTGTTGATGACTGTAGGGTCAGGTTTTGGTACCACTCCAGATGCCCACTCCAGCGGCACCACTGGCTTGTTAGGGGTCGTCGGGGAGGTAGGCTGCTGAGAGATGGATCAGAACGCAAGGATTTTCAAATCTGAATTAAGAAGTTCAATTTCCCTTTAAAAGCGGGTCTAAATGTCAGAGCTACAGCCACAAAGTGCTGGAGTCCCCGTGCTGTAAAAATGCACTTAGCAAAACATCAGTCAAGGTTTTAGGGGGTTGCTTGCCTTCACTAACTGCTTCAGCTGGGCTCGCTGTGGCACCTTGCAGCTACACCACCAGCAGCAGCACCCACTGAGCTAAGAAGCAAACCCAGACTTTCCTCACAAGTGTCTTCAGATGGTTTAGCAGCAATAAGACTCAGAGGGAAGGAGGGCCTCTGGACAAAGTATCAGCAATCGATCAGCCCAGAAACCTGCTTTTCCTCCTTCCCAGTAAAGCCCTGAGGAACTCTCCACCACAACGCAGCCTGCCCCCAACTCCCTGCCAGAGAGACTGTGCCCAAGACTGAATGATGCCCAAGACGTGAGGGGCTGCCACAGACTGAATGAGATAATGTGCTGTGCAGCACAAAGAAGAGAGCAGGATGCAGAAATGGGGGCAAAACTGTGCTCAGCAATCCCGCTGTTTTCTGGCTGCGATATGCCAGTGTGTACAGCTTAATTCATTTAGGCAGCCTGAGTAGAAAGGGGTTAACCTTTGATTTGCTCTGCAGATAACGCCAGCCAGACTATTTTAGTTTGAAAACAGCTTGGTCTTGACAAAACAGTAGCTGACAGCTCACTTGATGCACAGAACTCCCAGCTCAACTCCCTTCACACCACGACAGTGCTTTGGGAGTAGCTCTAGCATGCAGCTCAACTTCTTCAAGAAGAAATTGTACAAAAAACCTGAATACAGTTTCAGGTAAAGATTCAAAAATAATCATTTAGTAGGAAAAAAGCTTAAGGCATAGTGGCCTTTTTCTGCATCTGCCACTGGGCACCTAGCAGGTGAAGCAGTGTTAAGCAGAAAAAATTCAGCATGTTTTGCATGAGGAGGGAGAGAGTCTGCAGTCTCAGAAGGCCCCCATGTTAGCTGATGAGCAAAGAACCTGGGTCTCATCTGTCTTCCTTTAAATTCGTGTGAGTTGAGAGGGAGACAAGACATGTAAAGATGTTACAATTACCACTGTGTATAAAAGTGGTATTATAGGCTTTGACATCAAAATGGAAAATGGTCACAGATGTATTTGGTTGGAAAAGAAAATAAGGATTTGTTAGTGGGTTGCTTTATTAATTTGGTTTTTCCTTTTGGAATTGTTAGAACAGCTTTTATCAGAGTCTCAATGGATTTTGGCCCATACAAATGTGCACAAGTAAGTCTGGGAATAAAACATACCTATATCAAAAGAATTTAACTTTAATAAGAAATATAGTGAACCTGACATCCAGGTCTATATGCCTAAAGCATTGGCAGAATATTTTAATTCTAAAATTATTGTCAGCACACAGTGATGGACCAACACTCTGGTAAGAGCTTTTGCTTTAAAATTATGCAAAAATACAGCAGTATTTTAAAGATGGCACTCAAAGCATCTGTCTCAAAAGTGTCAGCATGGTGCTAGACTACCAAGTCCTCACAGAGAGCTTTTCTCACCTGCTGGTCTGAGTGCAGAGTGGCAAAAGGAGACTGAATCCACTGGAGCCTTGGTCTTTCTTCTGGGATATTTCTTTTGAAGCCTCATTCAATTTTTATGGTTTTTTTGACAATTTGCAATGAAAACTGCATGTTACTGCCCCGCTACCCAAAGAGAAATGTTGGGTCCTTCTATTTCACTCATAGACTCATAAGAACAACCATAATTTTATTTATGTATTTGAAATGCATGCTATGAGGAAAGCTGCTAACCAGCTGTCCAGACACTACCAAGCTGATTTTATTGCATGTTCAGAAACACTGAATTTGGTCATGCTGTTTGTGATTCACTTATCTCCCATCTATTTCACCAGCATAGGGATAACGGGATTGTGGATTGAGAAAGTATTTTCATCTGTGTGTTTTGGCATTGACATAAATTCTATTGAAAAGCAAAAAAATTATCTCAGTGTGTCTTCAGTGGCGTAGTTGCACCAGGCAGAGTTATCTTACAGACAACAGATGTACTTGTAGGACCTCCCACAAATCACTAATGTGCAGGGAAAAGCAGGACACTGTGACAGGGAGATGCTATGCTACAGCTAGTGGTCATTCTTCAGTGTTATTTTAGGCTGCTATGCTGACTGAAGACTCTCCTCGCAGTTTTAGCAGAAGGAAGGTCTTGCTCAAGTCCCTGTTGACAGCAGACTTGTATGCTAAGGGATCAGCTCCATTTTTGCCTTGAATATCAGCGGCATGAGGTACTTCCTCTGTTGTGCACCTGCTTGGGAGTGGTATCCATATAACAATAAATTGAGGAGCAGTTGGAATGACATAACTATGCTGCCACGTTGCCTTTCACAAATTTTTCCACGTACAAAAGCTCTACAGATTCTTTCCCCTCTAACATAGCTTGTGTGCTTTGGCACTCCATCAAAGAGAAGTATGCTTCAAATAGTCCTGCTTCTGTCGATTCAGCTGCAGCTTTTTACCCATCAGGGTGCTGCAACAGCTCAATGTCACTGGTTATTCATTGATCCCTGTGCAGAAGTGTACCACAATAGCTTGGTACTGTTAAAGTTCACAGTACTGTTTTGCATTGCTTTTGTCCTGCTTAAAGCTCAGGCTGGAGATCAAAGCAGCAACGTGATAATTTTCTTCATTTACAGCATTGGCCCATTAGTCCTTCCACAACATAGGGCTGTAACGCTTCAACTTTACTCGCAGGAATGAGAGTATGAGGGATCCAAAATGATTGCAATAAATGGGAACTGTTGTGGTCAAATCATATCCAAAATGATTGGACACTCTGTAACGAAATTCCAAGTGTTCAGTCTGAGCTAGTGTTGGCTGTGGAAATATTCATTAACTTCTTACTGTTGCTCATCAGGAACGAAGCAGACATGCATAGTCCTCAAATTGGTCTCCAAGAATTATAAACTACCTTAAAACCTGAGAAACCTTGTACTTGGAAATTAAGGGGTTCTGCTTCCTTGCTTGCTTTTAAGAATACTTCAAAACCTTACAAAGCACTGCAACGCATGACTTCAGCCTACTGGACTCTGCTCTCACACCCTGCGAAGCATTTCCAGCCACCCTCAGATTCTACTGGTGACAGGCTTGAGAGGGCTCAGCCTGAGAGCAAAATGTGCTGGATATGATAGGTGATAAAAATGTTAATGCCTTGATGAAATGCTCAGAGGGAAGAGAAGTCCCCAAACTTTGGCAATGGAAGAAGTGAAATTTCAAGTGAAATTCAACTAGTAATTATGAGATTTATCTGTACTCTCAGACTTGAAAAGAATAAAGAAAAAGGCACCAATGCAGTATTGTCTTTAGTAATGTCTATTCTGATCTATTTAAACATTACTTGAGAGTCCAAGATACAGCCAATTATACCTAAGCAAACTGTTTTAAAATATGACAGCTAATTATTTGCCTTACCTTAAACAAATATTTAAATTCAGTGTCTTTTTATACAAGTGCATAGTCACCCAGAAAATGAACTAAGGGTCACACAATAAATAATTGATGTTACAAAAGATATCTATACCTAAAGTAGAACTCTGTTTTCAAGGACTTGCAGAGGTTTTGTTGAAAAATAATTAATAATGAAATCTGGCATGTTCCACTATTTACTTCTCTCAGTGTGCACTAAAACCTATAAATAATAACCGTGTTTTCAGTACAGCCATAAAGCTTGTATAGGAAACACTTGTATTGAATACACTGAAAAGCTTTATGTGAATATGAATAAGATACCACATTAAGCATCATTTAAAAAATAATCAACTGCATGCAGACAAAATAAACAGTATGTTGAAGTGTAGTAAAAGACGACCTACCGATTTGGAGTTCCTTGGTTCCAGCACCAGCGAGAGCTTGTAGATATCATCTTCAGTGTGATAGAGGTCCAGAGACAGCTGTGTGTAAGAAAGAGGGAAAACAAGTAATATTTATTAGACTGGGTCAAATATGACAGGCTTGTAAATAGAGATATACCTTCCACTGAAACTAAACAAAAACTTTTCCTACTCAGAGCTCAGTGTACACTCCAAAGCTGAGTGCAGCTGCTGGGAAAGCAGATTTTCTCAGAGCTAACATAACAGACGTTGCTGCTCATGTCTGTACTGTGCTCGAGGGCTGTCACAGCCCTCATCATTGAGTGAGGGGGGCTGCATGCTGACCTTATGCAAAGAGGGACACTGGCCCCAAAGACCACCCTTATGCAAACCACTTTCTTCTAGCAGCTCAAGGGTCATGAGCTATCTCAGAGAAATAACCTGTTGACTGCGAAAACTTTAGGAAAAAAGTTGTAGAGGGGCTAAGCTGGAAGGATTTCATATCATATTCTGGTCATATTTTATTCCTGAAGAAGGGTTATAGCACTGCAGCTCTTCTACAGAGATCAGCCTGGGAAACAAAACCCTTTCTGGAACACAGGGAGGGAACGGGCACAGGCCTGTGAGAGGCAAGCTGGGTTTGCTACCACTGTTGATGCAGCCAGGTGCCCCAGCAGGACCAATCCCAGATAGCCCAGCCTGGCCTGCTCCTTATCTCCTCTCAGCAAGTAAGGCAAATTGCCTTTCAGGTTGTGTTTTTAGATAAACGAAAGATTTTTCTTCCATCTTCTCATTCTTTACCCAGAAGATTTATTAAAAAAACGAAGGGATATAACTATGCTTAAAGTAGGGTGAATCTGTCTGGTTTTTCTTTGGCAGATGGGGTGCAGCTCTGCAGTAAATTCCTCCTCTTTTGGAGTGATGAAGGAGAAAAGTACTGCAGCTAATGTTTTGCAGTGAGAGGAAACAAACATTGCATGTTTCCTGTGATCGTGTGCCTACATGAATTGGCTTTGGAGCAACTGACATGACTTGAAGTTATCATCCACTTTATGAATCCCCAGTTCAGCTAAAATTCTGTTAAAAACATGTTCCTGAGCAGGCAGATGGAATTAAAACTGACTAAACAATTGTGTCAGAAGGTTATTTTTAAAGAACCTGAAGTGCCAAGTAGGTAAAAAGCAGGATCAGCAACACTGTACTACAGAACATCAGGAACTAAGTCTTTTTAGGCAGAATTTTAGGCAATGAGTAAGACAGAAGTTGCACCCCTTCCCCAGGTAGGTTCTCAGAGTGAACACATGACTTTACAGATGTCTAGAGATTGAATTAATAATTCTGTCTAGCTGTAACACTATGCTGATTTTTGCACTTTGTATTTTGGTTACGGGCACAGCGAAAGGCTGTGCATCCTGCAGGTTCCTTTTCCTATTCCACATGCTGCTGCCACAGGGTTATGCAAGGGCCTGTCCTAAAGATAACGTAGAACCAGTAGATGCTATAACAATTATTGTTCATGTATGTAGTTATTCAGTGACTGTATTCTTAGGTTCTTTGGTGGTGTAAAATAAGCAGAACTCAGTGGGAGCACATGATATTATCAGGTCGGGCTGGGACTGAGAGCAGAATTGCCAGGTCAAAAGGCGTTGTCCTGTTCCTGTGAAAGAGCACAGTTTTCTCAGCAGGGCAGGTGAACAGGGTGTGGATTTGGGAGTGGAAATGCATCAGTATTTACCAAGGAAGCTTGTATCTCCCCTTCCCTGAATTATGCAACCTTATAAGCAGTGGTTATAGCTTCATTAGGCACGATGTGTAAACACACAGTGGACAAGGTGTTGTCCAACTCAGAACTTCCCTATGTTAGCAAAAAAATTACAAACATGATGACTATGCAGTTACATGAGCACTTATTTTATATTTTATTTACCGTTTTGCTCAGATGGATAAACTGTAATAAGAGTTTTCCTAGAACAACCTTTTCAGTGAGTGGCAGTTTTCATTCTAATTTGACTTAAATTGCTGTCCTATTTTTTTCCAAGCAATTTTGAGTGGATTGAGAAGGGTAGGGGAGTGATCAGAAATGCATGTTGGTTTGTTTTTTTTTTCTATGTGGAACTTACTGAACACAAGTTGGGGAGGGTGACTTTCAATTTGATTGTTTAGGTATTTCTCATTCTCTACACTAGACTGTACAGATGACTGGGACTTTCCAGTCATTTGCATATACTCTCAGAACGGGTAGATAAATAGCTGTTGAGACCTAAAAATAGTGGGGGGGAAAATGATGGCACAAAGAAGTTCTACCACAGTTAGTATAAATACATTGTGGTCTAGTTGAGAGACGGAGATCCACTTCCAATCCACAGAAAGTGGTGAAACATTTACCCATGGGCTTTTATTCACATTGTGAAATAAAACCAATATAGAAATAATGCACAGCAGATAAGGAAATCCTTTAAACATCCTTACTAAATGTAAGTTTTCTAATGACAAAAATGTCATTAGAGGTGTTATTCCTCTCTGCTGCACTGCCAAGCTCCTGACTAGGTCCTCTTTTACTAATTCTTAGCTCCACATTTTGGATTCCAGGGAGTGCTACAGAATCGAGTACCAAGTCTGGATATAGAGCGAGTGTGGCAAGTAGGGTAAGAAAGGAGGATTAACCACACAGACTAAGAGCAAGCAGGCACTAAAAAGTGAGTCCATCTTCATGTAACATACTCTGGCTCACTGGCAGCTGAGTTATGACACATTTATTTTGCTTGCCAATGTAACTCAGACTCATTTACACAGGACTTGCTTTCCCCTTGGCTTTTGCAGTCTCCTGTGCTGGTAAACTTGGCATATGTGTCACTGCTGTTCATACAGCAAACCTTCCATGCAAAATATTGGCTTCTTTCAGCTACTTGTTCAAAGCTAAAATTCTGTGAGATGGAAGCTGATTTTTTATGCTGACAACAAGATGGGGTGGGGTGGAGAGGGCAGACTTCTAAGTTTGTGTGAAGACCTTTAAGACTAGAGAAGATCAACTTTCCAAACTGTTGATCATTCAGCAGCTACCACTGAAGCCAAAGACCTATTGCTCCCTGTTCACCCTTTTGGTCTATACACACAATAGCATCTGAAAAATGGCTATAAGCTCCTTGGCCAGGTGGCCTGAAGTTTACGTTACAAGCTTTCACTCGAGCTTTTAAGCCAGGCTCTCACTTCATAGCTCTTCCCCAAAGAGCTTGGTTCCCCAAACATCACTATTTCCAAACCACTTGAAAGGTATCAGCTCCCCTAGAGCGAATGAGGCTCCACCACTGAGGAAGAGAAGAAACAGGGCGTTTCCCCACATGCCCATGAAATATCCATTTTATCTTTTTGTGCAAGTTGCTGGACTAGCAAACCAACACCCAGTGATTTATAGTCAAGCAAGCACAGGCCAGGCTGTTAGCACTTGCTGAGTGTGGTGGTGTAAAAGGCAACACTGCAAGCGAGGGAGGCCAGGCAAGACACATAGCTTATCAGGACAAGATACCTACTAAAAGCTTGCCCAGATAGAAGCTGCTTAGTGGAAAAATAGCAGAAGTGAACTAATAGTTGGGTCAGCCAATTCTCATGCAAATGAAAGACACTCTATGCATTTAGATGCCCTTACTAGATTTGAAAGGGAGTTTCTCTAAATAAGGTAAAGATGTGAAAAAATTTTACTGTTTAAATTAGAGAGGGAAGACCTAGGAATAAAAAGAATAGTTAATTCTTCAGGCTCAGAAAGCTCAAGATGACTTGGTAACAAGGGAGGCTAAATCTGCTAAAAGACCATTTGCCCATAGCAAGGTCAACTATTTTTAGTTGTCAGTTCTTATCAGTTTTGGGTTGCAATCCTTTTCTTCTCCTCTTTCTCTCACTCCAGCCTCTAGTTTAAAACTTTCTTTTTAACAAAAAGATAGACAGAAACAGTCTACTATGTAAGTCCGTTGTTACTGGACTTAGGTTAAGAGACCACTGTAAAAAAAAAAAAAAAAAAAGAAAAAAAGATATTGCATTCATATGCACAAATGAGGACAAAACCTACATACTGGAAGAAAAATGAGAATATTCATATTATGGTATTTACCAAAACTGTGGAACTTTTTGTAGAAATTTGGGATTTTTCCTTTCCAGAAGTCACCATCTTAAATCAAAACTCCCACACTATCAAATGTACTTGATCTACAACCACACTCCAGTGACTAGTATGAAGACAGAATTACCCTGGAAAGGTTTTAGAACACCAACAACTGTCTACCTAGATATCCCTGGCTGTCCCCATCATTACATAAAGGTACAACCATAGAATCATGCTAGCAGCTAAAAAGCAGAACAAGTTAATTCTAGCCCTTGATCAGGTCTTGAATCAGCATTACATCATACAACTTCATTTATTACAATCAGATTGGCTCAAATATAACAAAAACAGCAGAGTTCTATTATGAATGAATACAACAGAGCATCGTAAGTGACAAACTACCCATCATGTACACAACTATTCTCCTGGTAAATTAAATACATTGCATTAAATACAAAAATACAAATAAGATCCCTGTCATTTTGGTGAAAACAAAACAAAACAAAACAAAACAAGCCAAGAAAAATATTTCTTTTCAGGAAGAAAAACTAGGTATACTATATGAATTCATTGAGGCAATGATGGATATGAACCCACAAGGTCTTAGAAAAACGTGAAGCTTTCTGCTCCTTTTGGAAAGCAGACTGTCACCAAAAAGAGAGAACAGCTAATGAAAGTGGCAGCAGCAGTAGTTCAGCTTCCATCTCTCACTTCACATTGTCTAATTTCTGCCCTTCTGGACTCACTATTTTATTGCTCAGTTCCCTAAAGCCTGAGGTTCCGCTTCCCCCAGCTCACAGCCAAGTTCGTAAGAAATGACCAGGAAGGGGAAGAGTGTCATGAGAAATCAACTCTCAATCCCTAAAAAAACAAAAAAAGACAATAAGTGTCTGCCTTTATAGTCCAAAATTTAAATTAAGGGAGCATTGCAGTGGTCAACATATGGTGTCTTCTCTTCCCTGCCCCACTAACCAGGATTAGGACTTGTTCTTAGATTGTTCCACAAAACTGCAACTGGAGAAAAGTTTTCCTGTTCCTCCAAACTTTCCCAATCCTCATTACAATGAATGTCCACACCAAATTGGTAGTTCAGGTTAATATTTGTCAGCCTCCACAGCGTAAAGCTCTGCACCTGATGAGTTCCAGCATAAATCCATCACAAATTACAACCACTCCTTACTTTCTAGACATGCACATTTTAGAGCATTTTGAAGTAAGGCATGGAAGGAAAAAATCCAAGGCTCCTCCCAGTGTAACTCCAGTAAAGGCATTTACCTGTAATGAGTTAGGTAATGAGAGTCACCTCCAGGAAGTGGGGGACAACACTGAGACATTGACTGTTTTGGTAACAGCTATTCAGAGATAGTAAAATTATTTCCCTGGATTTTGATCTAGATTTTTATCTGTCATCTAAAAGAGAAAAACATGGTCTCAAGAAGTTTATGCCATACAACAAAACAAACACTGGAAAAATTCTCAAATTTGCCCTATTTACACACAGACCTTGTTTAGTTTTAATTTTCTTTTAAAAAAGAATTACATTGATTTAAGGAAAGCAAATAAATTTTCTTGCACGGATTAGAGATCTGAAAGACAAAAATAAATAACAAGAACAGAAACAGCATGAACTGTTTACATATTAAGAAAGTCCTTTACCCAACATGATATTTTTCAGACTGCTCTCAGGTAATCAGGCGACTTTTATTTGCTTGCAGGATCAATTATTTTATAAGAAACAGTGTGATTTATTCTTCAAGTTTCACAGGTTTCATTTTTAATTCCAAGATACTGGGTTTTGCCCGTGACCTGAACAAACTGTGGTGCTGGGTCAAACACTGCTGCAGTTGAGACCAGAGCTAAAATAACTAGCAACAAGATTTGGCCTGATGGTTCAGGTTCCACACTTCACTATGTTTTGGAATAAAGTGTAATATTTCTCAAAATGGCATTTTTTGTTTCAGTTAAAAAAAAGTTTTACACCGTCTTTTTGAGATCCCACTTTCCTTTGATTTGAAATGGGACATTCAAATTCTTATTTTTAACTTGTGTGCAAGTTTCAAACCTCTTCAAATCTCACTAACAAAGGGGAAAGAGAAGAGAAAGGAGCAGGAGTTGCAGCGGCTGTTTAAAAGCATTCAAAGAGCATTTTATTTACTGGATAGGAAAGGTACTGTATCACATGGAAAGCACAGGGGAGGCAAGAACAGAATGATGCTCAAGTTGGAATTTCACTTGTGTGTCCATGTCAACATGTCACCCACTCTTTGCACAGGAGACATAAGCCTCAATTCTGAGTAGTCAGAACTCAGTTTTTGCTTTTCCTAACATAAATACAGCCCTCTTTCTGTCATTCCTAAAATAATTAATTTATAACAACACTGTTTATGCTTCCAGCCATCACAAACTAAAGTAAAACTCTCTTTGACTTTTTTAACTGCTCATGTGAACTTGTTTGTGTTTTGAATTCTCTCCCTTTTCTTTTTCAAAACTTGGATAACGATATGCACTTACCTTTATAGATATGAATATTCCTACTGACACTCAGTCTCTGAATAACAACACTGAATTGAAAGATGCTCAATACTTACAGTTAGCAGGTTAATTAAATCCATATTAGGCTCTAAATGATGAGAAGCAGTTTGCAGGGAAACCAGTTCACTCAAGGTGATGGAAAGCTGCTGCATTTTCACTATGTTAACTTTGTTCTCATCTATCCAATCAGGGAAAATGACATGGACAGCAATCAAGTCTTTCAAATGGACTCCTAAAATAGGAATTTTGAAGCCAACACAGTCAGCAAAAGCCTTGCGGTAGTTGCAGTAGTTTCCATTGGAAGAGACCAGCTCTGTCATTTCGTTCCAGTCCTGCAAATAGCCAGAGAAGCAAGTCTCTGTGAAAGCATTCATAACATCCCCTTAATCTGTTTTAAAAGAGCACAACTCATGTCAGGGTGTCGACAATATTAATTTCCTCTCTGGCACAGGCAATCAGCCAGAGGATCTCTATGAGCCTGTCCTGCTCCACTGAGAGGAATGCAACCAAAGTACCTGTTAGGATGCCCTGCCATGATCCAGGTATTGTGCTGGTGAGACACCTGCAGTGCAGAACCCCTCAAAGAGGTGATAGTAGGCTCAATATGTCTGTATTCTGGAGTCCACCATACCTTTGTGACTTCTGAAGACAAATGAGAATGAGTTTCTTTCAGGCGAGAAATAGAGCTGTGGCTTAAACCTCCCACGACGGCCATCAGTGTGTTGAAGTTCTGGAGGTGAAGGAGCTTCTGCAGGAGAGATGGATCATGCATTTTTAAAAGTTAAGGAAATACATGTATCAACTATTCAGTGTCACACAACATGCTAAAGGAGACAACCTATCATGACTAAAGCAGAAATCAGGGGATGTAACAGAATGGTTCTGGTTTTGTTTTTCACTTAGCTCAGCTCAACCAGAAACACACAATAGTGACAGTTGCCAACTCGCATACAACAAAGAAAAATTGTTGTATAGTTATGTCTACTAGTTAAAAAATGCAGACATATCACACCTGAACAAATAACCTTCAATGGCTATTCCCTGGGGAAACAGGACAAAGAGCATCAGCTAATTTGTTTACTGCAATCTCTCTTTATATTACTGCTTTATGTTGGAAGAAAAAGACTCATATGCAAGACTTACCTGTGCAACATTGATAAACTTTGTGATTACTTCTCCTCTTTGCTGGGGTGTTGGTTTGCTGAGAACCATGAGCTGGACCCATTTGGAGATACCGTTAAATAAAGCAATAGATCTCTCCAAAGTAGGATTGTTCTCCAAGCAGCCATGGATCACATAGCTTTGGTAGTCTGTGAACTAACAGGCAAAAGGCATTTTCATGAAAATGGACAACTGAAGAATCAAACTGAAACTTTGATAATTTTTTCTTTTTAAACCTCCTCTTGTTTAGAAAGTGACCATGACTCAGGGTCAGCAGACTCTGCTGCACAACAGCTCTTTCTTAAAAGCTGTTTGTTGTTGTTTTGTTTAATTTCTTACTTAAATGTCAGCTCACAACTAGTTTGTGTGTCAGGAAATATGGAAGCCTGCATATGCATAATGAGCATGATTGCTACTTTCCTCTTTCCTGTATTTTACTCAACACAATATTTTATTCTGGCATCCTTAAGGCATGATACTCTATAGGCTCCAAAGAATTAAATTTCCCTAAATGTCTGGGAAACATTTTTCAGCTGACCCTTAAAAAGAGATTTGCCGTAGCTCATGACATAACTTTAGCCTGTGTAGGAAGTTGCTAGCAATGCCAGGCAAGATGGGATTCTTGGTCTTAGCTGAACAAAACCAGCCTGCTAGAGGACATATGAGGGCATATACTTTAACACAGCAGATGCTTGTCTCATAGCTGCAGACAAACAGTATTTTAGTGTTCAGACAATTTTAAATACTATCTGTTATAGTTAACACTGCCCTTCCTCCTCCATCTATTTTTCAAATAGGTAAACCCAAAGACAGAATTCAGACTGATCCCATTCTACAATCACATATCTTTGAGTGAACAAGTAGTACAAGAATAATTAACTCTCGATGGTTGCAGAGAAACTTCTAAGATAGCAAAATTCAAACTGAAGAATTAAGAGACAAACAAGAAACAGTGAGGAAAAAAAGAAAATTCATTGCAGGTTTGAGTTTTCTTTCTGGAATTCCAAAGGAATTAAAAAATATCTTTAATCTAATTAGAAATCCACGCCTTTTTCCTTGTCCCTCCCTCCTTCTTTGAGGTTAGCATTGCACAGATAATGGTAGGGTGTTTTCCCGTGATTTAAAGTCTAGAGTAATTAATCTTTGAACATTAATAAAGTACGTCAAAAGTTATTCTGTTTAGACTGGTCTCAGGTCCTCATTGATCTCTTTTTCCTTCCTCTCTTGAAACAAACAAAAAACTTCATATGTTTTTCTTAGTTTTGGAGTTCAATTTCTTTCATGCTCCTAAACACTCTCAAAAAAATTTCATTTGTCATCTTGAGGACTTACTGCTTGCATTTGCCACCAAATACAGTGGCATCATGTGACCCTTTCATATGGATCTCTATCAGCAGAAATCAGCATTTCTTTTGGCATTTGGTTTACTCATTTGTTTTGTTATAGCTTCTACTTTAATTTTTCATCGATTTTTTCCTCTTGTCCATGTACAATCCTATGTGAAAAGAAGCAACTGTACCTGGATTTCCCTCAGTGATAGAGGTATGGTAGAAGCAGGAAAGAGAAGTTGTGCAGCCTCTGTTCTTGCAGGGTTTCAAGGGTTTCAAGACCCAACTGCCTAAGTCTCAGAGGAACATGATCAATCTCAGAGCTGAGCCCGATTTGGGCAGGGGGTTGGCCTAGAGGCCTCCTGAGATCTCTTCCAACCTGAAGTTGGCAGACGAAAGGACAGTTTTTGAAGAAGTGTTTAGGAGTGAATAGAGACTACAGAAGGACAAGGTATATTTCAGTCTCTTAAAATATTCTTTGCAAAGACTCTGATGCTTCCTGAAAAGTAATTAGTTATTTTCTTCAAAGGGAAAAAGAAAACGCGTGAAGATTTTTGACAATACTATTAATCAATTGCTGTGACATGCCTACCATAGCTTTTGTCGGTAATTTTTGCCCAGAATTTCTTCACAAAATTAACTTCTGTCACTAAAAGCATCAGTTATGAGAAAGGTCTAGAAAGTGCTGGTGCAGCCACAGCTATGTACATCACATGAGGGATTATAAAGATTTACTAGACTGAAATGTTGAGAAAAAAAAATCGTAAATGTTAAACCATGTGAACACTTCTTAAGGACAAGCTCCTAATTGCAATGACAAAGTTGTAGGCTTCTTACAGAAATTCTTCTAAAAGATTTATGCTCCAGAAAAGTGAGATGTTCAGCTAGCTCAATGGGCTCCAAATGATCAAACAGCAGGCAGGCTTTTCCTTTCTTGGAAATTCTCTTCCTCTGTGTAACTCTTCTCATCCAGTCATAGGAAGGACTGCAACAAAACAGGTGAAAGTCACAATTTTGTTTGGGTATATGTGAGTGCAGCCCACAGGTAGAACATATTTGTGTAAAATTACCAATAGACAGACCATGAGTTTTCTGATCTGTGACATCCAGCACATAACAAACACTCTCAGTAAGACCCGTTCGGAAGCATAACAGAAGATAAAGAGTTTTGGAGACACTACTACAAATGATAAATAATAGCAGGTTTCTAGCACAACAAAACGATAACTAATTCTTCCCCATGGTACAGAAAGCCATAATGAAAGATGTTTTAGAAATATAAGAACAATTCACAACAAATTCTGACACAGAATGAAAATATAATTGCATAATATCAAGAATTAGTTTTAGCTTTGTAAGCCCACAGGTCCCTGAAATAATGGAACAACAGAAACAGCCAAACAACTAACAAAACAATAAGAAGTGGGTGGAAAAAGGCAAATCATTTGCTTTCAAGCAATGGAATAATTCCTACCCATGTACAATAAAAGCACTTCAGAGAGCAGAAGGATGTTATCCTTAAAAATTATTAATTTTTTCATGTCAAGTAGGTCAATATTTTAAAATGAAGATTCAAGAGGCAATATTCATGTGATTTCACTGGTACTGTTCTTGAAGGAAGTCTTACAACCTTCACTGACATTAGTAGTGCTGTCCTTCCAGGTTACTAGGACATTTTTAAATAAAGAAAAATCACCATGTATATGTCATATTCTAAAAGAAAATCTAACATGTCAGGTGAGATACAAAAGCCTGTCTGGTGATTTTTAAAAGGTAACTTCTATTTCAGCATGTCAAGGAAATAGTAGGGTAATCATTTGATGCAATACAAGTACAAATGTGAATGCTAAAGATTACTGAGTTAAATCATAGAAAGTACACAGAAGGACATTACAAAAAATAACAGATTACTGATGAAAGAATAAAAAAAGCCTGCCTGAGAAAATCTAACATTTACACAGCATCCCAGAGTCATTGCATTATTGTTATTCTGTCTGAAAACGTATAAAGGTGACATTAATAACTTAATTGAAATTAGCTTTGTCAGGAAAATAATTTATTTCCTATTTATATGAAAAACACACAGATGAGAATCTTCTCTTTACTGTGAAAATGTAACTAGAATTTCAAATTTTTAGTAGCTTCAAATTTAAAGACAATATATTTTGCAACAGCTTTTTTGATCTTTCAGGATCAAGATGGCCCTTTATATTTTTATATTTTGTACAGAACTAGAATTTTGCTGTTATAGACACAAAGATATTGTAGCTCATGACATACTTACATGCTGGAGATATCAATAAGATCGATGTGATCATCATATCCGAGCTGGCTGGCTACTTCTCGAAACTCTTCAGTCAAACGAATCAGCCCAAGATCTAAGTTAAACTCTGCAGGAAATTCCAAAATCCAGTATCTGAAATCCATAGACAGCAGTTAAGAGATGCCCAGGGAACTCAGGCATACCATTTACTGTCTGCATACATTTACATATATTTCATTTCATAGGACTTATTTCAGACCCACTGGTCTTTGGACAGAGTGTGGTCTACCTCATCCTGTTGCTTCTGTAATTATCTGTGACACTGAAATGGCAAAAGCCACCTTATTCTTATAATTTTCTTTGCTTAACTCACCACTACATAACAAAGCAGCATTCTATTGAAATGCAAAATTAAAATTATTTCTCAGGTGACACACACAAAAATGTCTAAACTCAGGCTGCCAGAACACCCCAATGACACTTGCCATTAGCCCTTGTTCAAGTCAGACAATTTGTTTGCTCTGAAAAGATTTTTCAGTGAAAATGAAAATGTGAATTTGAGTGGCAATTCTACCACAATAACCATGTAAACCAGATGTTATCTATGTCAGCCTACATGTAAACCATGTAAGCCTCCTGTGCTGTTTAAGAGGGCATGGAAAAAGCTTTATCAGTTCTCCTCTTAATAACTCCTCTCACCTTTCTTCTCAGTGATGTAACTTAGACCAGAGGAAGGAGGAAAAAACAATTGTTTGAAGGAAGCAGGTTACATCATATTAACTTCAAAATTCATACTTTCTCTTTTACAGGGAGGTGTTCCCACACAAGAACAGCCTAACACATGAAAGCTTTCCCATAGAAACAAGGTCAGAGCGGGCAGTGCAAGGTTCAGAACACAACCGACCTGTAACAAGTTTGGCATCACTAACACACTCCTGTCATTGTAAATTATGTAAGGTTGCATGAACTGAAGTCCAGAGACAATCTTACTTTCCCACAATAGATTACATCTGGAAGCAAAAGGTGTTTCTCCTCTGTGTGGCACTGAACCTTTCTCCCTCTAAGAGATGCCACACTCATGTGCCAGGTAAATCATATCACAAGTTTTCAGTCCGCTTTTTAGCTCAATCCTGTTAAGTGTCTTTAAAAACTGGATGGCTCAACTTAATTATTTTCAACAACACAGAAATTCACTCTTTACTGTAAACTAGAGATCAAGTAAAAACCCCACAAACATGCCAAATTACATTGATAGCATTAGCAGAAGCATAAAATCAAAGCACTAGAGGACCAGAAGTGCATTTACCTCATGAAGTAGCAGATTTTCAATCTGAATTCATTGCAGTTCTCCCCACTGGCATCTCTATATGTATGCTAGTTAAAGAAAGCTTTGTGTACCTTGATTCAGTAATGTTGTTTTTATTCACTGGAGATTGACACTAAACCAGCTGCATTAAAAACAGTATCAAACTTTTCTCCTAGAAAAAACACAGAATGCTCACTTCCACAGCATCTTAGGGGACAGAGACTGTTTCCTGGCTGCCAACTTTTTTTCCCACTAGCAAAAATGTCTCTATTTTACTATTCTGAATGTTCTGATGAAAGGTTTTTTGCCAGCTATGGCTTACCAAAGATGATAATACTTATGATCCAAGAGGCTTAAATTACATGTAAGTGCTTAGATACCAATCATAGTTCATAGTACTTCCATCCTGCTACGATATGCTTGAAAATTATCTCAGCCGCATATTCGCAATTATTCGAAGTTAATGTAAAGTATGAGTCAGTATTCTTGTACATATGGAAAAATTCTACAAGCAGTAGCATAAAGAAGCTCATAAACTTCCAACTATTAGGTTGAAAAAAATTCACCTCTAAACCTTGCTTGTCACTAATTAATTGATGTATTTTTACATGCGGTCACAGAAACAATCTGCTTTTGATGCTGTAATGTGGATTTGCAACACTTTGTGAAAGGATATGTGGACAGGAGTTTGCCAGCCAGCTCTGTTGAAGGCAGATACCAACGATGCATTAAAAGAAAGGTTCTTGGCAAATGGCTGGAGCACTGGTTTCCTTTGTCATCTACAAAAGAGAAACAATGAGTTAACCACATTATAACAGAAGAGAGCTTTTATTCTTCAAGCAGAGTCAGGTAGAAAGGATCAAAATTGGAAATACTGGCTCATTATCTTACAAAGAGGTAGGAAACAAAAACAAAGCACAAAAATGCTCCTTTAGCAGTAGTTATTGCTAGAATGCAGTGAGTTATTTAAACAGAGAAAAGTCCCCAAATCAGTGTAGATAACTGGCCATAGCTAAAAACATAGGGCATGGGCAGCACTATGATAAATGTTATACAAAGACACTGCCAGTAATCCACAGAACAAACCCAAAATTAGCCCATCAAAAGGGCGGGGAGATGATTTATATATATAAATAATTTCCAGTATTTATTGTATTGCAGTTTTATAGCTTTAAGTTAACAATTAAATTCTTAAAGATGGGATCTGCATCAAGGAATTCAATGGCAAAGCGCCTCACATCTGTGCCCAGGGTCCCATCTCCAGCTATCTTACAGAGACCTTTGTGTCTTTGCAATGTGGACACTGAACCTACAGAAGAGGTTATGCCCTGGCAGGCTGGATGACCATCAGTCTTCCCCAACATCTGCAATGTGAGATCATTCTCTGTCTGTCATTAGAAGACAGTAGATGATACAATGTATGAAACAGGAACCACACATGGACTACACTTGTGAAGAGAGTATGTATACAAGAAGAGACACTATTTCCAACAGCCAACAAGTGTATGAGCTCTGCTAATAATTTCATTAAATTCTAGAACAGCAAGTTTGATGATGGTCTACAGAAATGGATATACGGAGATTCATCTCAGTCAGTATCAAGATCTGTCCATCCCTCAATTATTTAACCTCTCTCACTTTTTGATACTTGTTTCTCTCCACACAGGAAAAAAATTAATACCTTATTCCAATCAAGAGCTGTCCTGAATCTCAAGACAATCTAAATGTAGCTTTGTGAATCAAAGCCCCATTTCAAAGCATTTAAGCCCATCCATGAACTCATCTGACTGCAATGTGATATATATCGTGATTAATGGTGTTACAGATCAAGATCTTTCTCATCACCTCTTTCTCTCAGACCTGGTACATCGCATTTTAATAAGAGTAAAAATATTACGGACTTAAGTCATACTCTTGCCAATTATTACATGATGATTCAGAAAACCTTTGAAAAAATGACTGGTCAGAAACACAGCTGTGTAACTATTCAAGACAAAGATCAGTGCCAGAAATAACTCTTTGAATAATTCAACTAAACATTTCTCTTGGTGAAGGCCAGCATTTTAAAAACCACCATACCCACCACTGTGCATTATCTTATTAAGAAAATTTAATACAGTATGCATGTGATTAAAATTCTGGCTTGAGTGATTCTGGGACAAATTGAAACATGGAAAATTTTACAGAACAGAAATGTTGTTTGCCAAGAGAGAGACTGGCTAAATTAGAGAACAGCAGGACTTATAAGATTAATTTCAGGAACAAGAAATTAAATATTGAAAAAGCATACCAAACATTTCAATACAAGTGTTCAAAAGCTCATCTAATGTTGCAGACTTCCCAAGTGTGTTTGACCCCATTGTCCTTAAATCGTTGTCAAAAAATAAGAGACATTTTCACCAAGTAGAAGGATGCTTCTTCAGATGCCTAGATTTTTCACTTTATTTTGCTGGTTGCATTCTTAGCTTCACTTCAATGAAAATCTGAGGAAAGTAAAAGAAATCATAATTATATATATTCTATGACTATGTGGAAGACTTATCAGGATGCAATGTTTACAGTTCAACTCATCTTTTCTGCAAACTGCTTCTTCCCCACATGATGCAGAACATGTGAAAGATTGCTGTAAGTTTTTCCTACATTCCAACTTGTGTTTCTAAGTGTTGTCCAATTGTTTGTCCACTAGCACAAAATAAATCCATAGCTGGGGTCATAAAACAGAAACCAGATGGTAAATGAGGGCATGCACGTACAATGACGCACATTTTGTTCAGGTCATTCTTATTTACACTTGATAAGTCACTTTTTGTAATAACCCTGCTTTTATGTTTTTAAGCATAACCCTTTTTTCCTCTAAGGTTAGTGGTTCATGGTAGCGCTAATGGTCTTAATTGGCACAGACTGCATAAGTGTTTAATGAATTTCATAGCAAACATTAAACTAGGAGGCAATTTTTTAAAGGACCTGAAGACCAGCCTCTGCTGCTTTTTGAAATAAATCTTCCCGCAGTAGCTGAACAGTCACTGAAGGCTGAACACATACAGAAACTTCTAAATTTAACTGTACATCTACTATGCATTTAAATATTAAACACCCATCTACCTGAAGATGTACAGAATACTCTGATACAAGTTTTCAGTAATAATTTTACAGATTTTGTTTTAAAAAGAGAAGAAATGGGTATTTTGTTGTCCATCTGGGACTAAGCCCCACTAGTACCTGACCATAACAAGGGTTTGAAATGTGACAAACAATAACAAAGTACATCCAGCAACTTCTGTAGGGAAAAAAAGCCAAGTGTAGAACTAAAAGAGTCCTTGAAGTGAAACAGTACAGAAATCTGGGAAATTCAGTTTCAGAAGTCATTGCCTGTAACATTAAATTTTTAATGTTGGCCATGCAAAGCACTAATGAACTATACACCTGCTTTAATTCTTCCACAAATACCAAACTTTTCAAACCCACCATATCACAGACCTTGTACTGCAAACTCAGTCTTGGTAGGACCAGCATCCTTCATCCTTTTTACTAACCCACCCTGACCCCTACCAAAGGCCAGTGTCACAGTGAGCTAGGTCTCTGTCAGCTTGCAGCCCTGGAACACCACTGTGGTCCAGCCACCCAAGTTCCACCAGGCTACGGCAGCTTTGCTGGCCCTGCTGTGGCCACCTCAGCCACCAGCTCACACCCACGGTGTTGGCAGGTATGCTCCTTCTTCAGCAAAAGTCAGGGCCAACCTATCCTGACGCTACTCCCACCTCCTGGAAAGAGGAGAAGCTGTTGCTCATTCAGGATAGGTCTGCACTACTGAGCTGACCATGCCCAGACTGGCTGCCAGATGTTGAGGCCAAACAGTAGAGGTTGGCCTGCAGCTCTGTCAAGTGAAGTCTCTCAACCACCAGGTTGAGTTGGCAGAGTTGCCATACGGAAGCTGCTCATCTGATCCACTTAGGAGATCACTGACTGGTCAGGGATGCTTTAGCAGTACAGCACACTGCATCCCAGAACCTGGAAAAGTGTTTTGCATTGAATATTTGTCTACAGACCCAGCTTCAGAGTCCTGTGGTGTTGAGGCTGCTCTAAGCATGCAGCAGTGTTTTGCATGGAAGACCTTCAAAATACACCATTCAGACCAGGATGCAAGCCTTAGGAGGAGAAGCTGAGGATGCTGGGGTTGTTTAGTCTGGTAAAAGGGAGGCTGAGGGGAAAACTTATCACTCTCTACAACTACCTGAAAGGATGTTGTAGTGACATGGGGTCAGTCACTTCTCCCAGGTAACAAGCAACATAATGAGAGGAAATTGTCTCAAGTTCCAAGAGGAGACGAATTTAGATTGGATATTATGAAAAACTTTTGCATGGAAAGGGTGGTCAAGCATTGAAACAGGCTGCTCAGGGAAGTGGTCGAGTCACCATCCCTGGAGGTATTTAAAAAGCATGTTGATGTGGCATCTGGGGACATGGTTTAGTGGTGAACTTGGCAGTGCTGGGTTGATAGTTGGATTTGATGATCTAAAAGTTGTGTGTTCCAATCTAAATTCTATGATTACATGCTATTATTTCTCAATGCATTCCCACAGTCAGGTTCTTTCTGATCCCATCCAACAACGGATTTAGGCATGACACCCTTTTCCTTGAAGCTGAGAGAAGGACCCTGGAGAACACAAACACAGCTCACTGAACAGTGAATTTCTAAATGCCAGTGCACACACAATGCTGCAGGCCAAGTCAGCCGACAGAAAACTAGCGCAGAGAGGTGCAAGCATTAAATCCTGCCCCTTCCTCCCAGCCAGAAGAAAGCACTTTCCTCTGAACTTGGTGGTGCAGAACTCCTTCTTGATAGAACATTATTTTCCCAGAAGTCAGATAGAGCTCTACCTGCTACGAATTGAGGGCAAACTAATCCTTTCACACATCAGTAAGCAGTCAGAGCACTCATCTAAGAAAAAGGGGGAGGTGGGTACACATCTGGGTTCTGGTCCTTGGCTTTGAACCTGTTCTCTGCATTGTAGCAGAAGGCATCGTAACAGCTCGCTCTGGGGCTAGGCTGGGCAGCCTCAACCCTTCCTGCAAGAGCTGGGTTATCATGCAAAACCTAAAGTTGTCTGAAGTGAATCACAGATATGTGGCTCTCTACTTTGCTGGTCAGGCCACAGGAGCCATGGTTACTCTAGGTTCAATCTCTTTAGAAGACTGTTTATTAAAAAAAAAAAAAAAATTAAGTAGAGTATTTACTTGATTTACTTACTTTGAGAGTTAGCCAGCAGCTGAGCAGGGTTTTTCAAGATCACAGCTTTGCACTTTGGCAGCTAACTTTTGCTAGAATCCCACCGTGGGCATGTTTTTTCTTTTTGTCCATCCCAAAATCCTCCTCTGAGTGCTTAAATTACTGGTGTGATTTTCACAGAGCCAGCTTCATCTGGCTTACTGATTTTTTTTTCAAGAGGAAAAAAATAAATTAGTTTTTAGTCAGCTCTTTAAAAAAAATATAAAATGGAGAAGGGCTATTGCATTTTCTGTCTATCCTTTGAAAATTGTGGAGCATGAAATGTAGGAGTGGAAAAGATTATATCTGACTTTTTCAGTTTCGTTAGTATTACCATCCTCCATAATAGAGCACAGAAGAGTATCATCTCTGTTGTCTGCTAACAGCAGTATAAAGACAGCCATGTAGTAATCAACAAGTAATTCTCAGTGTAAAATTACAGGTTTGTATTGTTGTTTTTTTTTTTCAGTTATACGACAGTTACTTAAGCAGCAGATACGTGGGTCCTGACATTACAGTACTATCCTCCAAACAGCCTGTCTGACCCCTAAAGGCCAGAGTATTATTCTAATAATCCTTCTAAAAGAAGAATAAAATATTTCCACTAGATGAAGAACTGGCTGACTGGGTCTGAACCAAAACCTGCTATCACATCTCTTGACTGCAGACTCCAACAACCACAACCATTACATCATTTGTACTATTAAGCACCGCTGTTCTACTAAGACAATAAACAACTTGTCTATGTCATTCCACAATGGTATCCAACCACACTTGCAGAGATGGATGAGTAAAATACAACTATAAATGTCATCTACATAAACTAAATAAATTATATTCCATCAATTGTTCAGTGCAAGAAAAGCACAAAAATAAAAATAAAATAAAATCAGAGCAGAGGTTTTTTATATGTAAAGAATTAAAAATGTTTGGAATATGTGGCTATTATTAAAAAAAATTATTTCCAATGGTGTAGTTGGAATAACCTAGAGAATCTCTACCCCTCAGCTGCTTCTCGATGTAACTCTGAAATATCTCGTTGCCATCTGGCTGTTTCAGAAGGATTCTGGAAAAGAAAATCAGAGCTCACTCAATATGTCAGAGAATGATTGCATACTATAATAAAAAAAAATTCCCCTTATAATGGAATTACAAATCCTACTAGGTTTACTAATGTTAACAGAGGCTGTTAAGGCTACAACAGCAGAAATATGATCAATATAGGTCTTAACACTCCTTTGAAGTTAACAGCCTTGTCTAAGGGACTCTCTTCATTTAGGTAGTAGGTACAACCATAATATCCCTGTGAACCAAGTGAGGGTATCAGGCATGTCATGTTTTATTTCATGAAATATTTCTATTATGGGATGCACATTCCTACTAAGGGAGAAAACAGAAACATCTGTAGTGATGTGCTCAGAGGTTAGAAGTTTGTTTATTGACTAAACTACAAAACACAGAGTCCCTTCCAAGTCCTGCTATCACCCTGACTGCCACATGCACACAATTACTTTGAGCAGATGGCTTTCCTTAGTACTCTTGTGCAGTATAATTGCATTTTTTGTTCAACATTTTGGAAGTCTTGAGATGGTGCTGTTGTGGACTGTCTTGACAGATAACTTAAAACAAACATGTAGGCTGTGAGCTCCTGTGACAGATGTGGTCAGCTGTAACACATTAGTTTTTAGAAGAAGCAGGATACCCTGCCAGCAAACTTGTGGTCTTGTGCTAAAGCACCAAATGGTGTGAATAGGGTGGGCAGCATGAAACGAAGTTTTAAATGCTGTCTTCTGACATTAGTAAAACCAAAAACCATCACTTTTACTGCTGGAGGCTGCTAAGGGGAGGCCCACACCTACAAGCTACAGCAGTTTAACTAGTATTAAAAATGTCAAGCCAGTACAAATCCCTGTGTGGGCACACTTATATGGATTTCAAGCAAGTTATATTGGTTACAGGTTCAAGCTAACCCAATAATTTGGTTTTAAACAGGCTTAAATTTGACATAGAGGGTAATATTTATTTAGTTAAATGAAATTTAAACAGCTTTTAGCAAGGCCAAACAAAATGTACATGTAGCATTTTACCTATTAATTAAAAGTGAGTTATTTTCCTTCTACTTAGGGACAATAAATAGAGCCACACGCAAACAGTCCAGCTTTGACACAGAGGCACCTCTATGAGTTCAGTTTATCCACAAGCTTTCCAGAGGCTTGCACACAGGAGACTCATATTCTTTACAAGACTAGGACATTCTTGGGGCTTTAAGTCAGACCTCCCTTCATCTCTCGCTCCTCTAAGCCTACACAACACATCACTGAATGCTTGCATTAAACAGCTTCCACCTAACTTTTGGAGGAGTGCTAAATGTGAGCAGCTGAACAGGGAAATCAAACCAGTAGCAGTATGCAGAAAAAGAAGCTGAGAAGAAATCAAGAGAAGGTTTAAGGGTAATTTCCCTTGCTATAACTTTTTCTGTCATAATCTTATGTCCAGGGCAAGCTCTTCAGGACAGAGTTCATCTGCTACCTTGTGGATGTAGTGGAAGCTCTTGCAGTAAGACCCTTTCTTATGATTAGTCTCCACACACATTAGTTAGTAATTACCATAATAAGAATCCCAGCTGGAACACGTAAGTGCTGCACCTTTGCCTACACAAGGGCAATCAAGATGTGTTTGGGTCCAAGTCAACACAGGTCTTAGATTGCCTGCTGTATAGTTCCTGAAATTTATTCTCTCCCAGGAATTTCCTGGAGCTGGTCAGTACCAGTTTATTTATCAAAGTACAAACAATCTGTTTCTAGAAAACTCTGAGCAAGTGACATCCGTGGTCAGGTTTCTCCAGTGTCTGACACATGCTGAAGCTGTGCTAGGTAGGAGAGTGCAGTGACACTGGGCTGTAAGGCAGCCAAATGCCACCGCTTCTGTCCCAGTCCATGACCTCAACATCACATGCAGCTGGCTGCAGGATAGCACATCTGGCTTCCAATGACATTTGTCATGTGGAGCAAGGACACAGAACAAGGGAGAGATTGTGGCACTGATCCATGAAGTAAGGGGGGTGGGGGGGCTAGGGGAGGAATGAAAATTAAATATGAGAGTATTGGGCTCGTCTGATGTGACTTCTCAGTATTCATTCACCTTTTCTACACACTTTCAGATAGTAGTTACACAATAAACCACAGCAAATGTCTGCACCCTATTGCTTAGATTCACTCTTCTTCTGGATCAAAGGGGAACTTCAAAAGACACTAAACAGAGTGGGACATCTGCAAAAAGGACAGGACAGGGGAATGGTTAAGCATACATTGATGGTGGGTGGCTAAAGCAAATCAATCCTCTTACTAACAACAGACACTACTCAGGGGAAATCAGTGACTCTACAGCTCTATAGATTCCACAGGGTAAAGTTTTACTTATTCCATTTCATTTGCCAACCCAAAGCCAGTGTAATCAGTGTAAAACTTTATTCCCTGACAATTAAAATAAATACTTAATTACTGATTTTTGTACTGGGAAACACTACATGCTAAACTTCGCTCCAGACACCTGTCCTTCTCCCTTGTTATTGCTGCAAATTGCACTGAGTCCCTTCAGTGAAACAATAAGCAGTGCAGGAGGTCAGGGTCAATAGTCAGCAGTTTCTCTCCACTGCTCCTTCCTTCCCACTCTTGTCCTATGCTCCAGCATGAGTCCTTTATGGGCCACAGTCCCTTCAGAGCTGTATCTGCTCTGGCATGAACTTATCAATGGCCATAGTCTCTTCGGGGAAGTATCTGCTCTGCCACAGGGCCATGCCTGTAGCCCCCCTGCTGCCAATACCTTGCTATTTACATTCAATAAAGCCTCTAAGGGATGAGTATTTGTGCCTTAGCACAAAAGCATTGAAGTTTTACAAATTCTCAGAATGTATTTTACTATGCTTAATTTCGAAGGACGGCTCCACTGAGCTAACTATTTACTTTCAGGTCATTGTGGGTCACCCAATTAACATAGAAGGGTATTTTAAACCATTTCAGGCCCCAGACATCTACATTTCTATGGGAACAGATGTTAAATGAATAGGGTTGTGAGTAAGGAACCAAGTAAATATATTGATCCACTCATATGGACCACAAACTGTCAGCTCAGAGCCATATAATGTCTTGTTTAAGTTCATTAATTAGCATGTGGGGTACAAAACATGCTGACCTAACATAAAAGAGAAGCTTACAGAAATCATGAGGAGTGCCAATGGACAGTCACACGACCAAATACTTTCAGTAATCAGAAAGTCACTTGATTAAGGCTTGAGCTGCTTAGATAGCATTTTGTTTAGCATTCTTTCTGTGAAATATAACCAGGATGATCTCAGAAATAACAGAAGAAAAAAAAAATCCCCTAGGTTTCCACACTTACAACCCCCCTAAAATAATAGATAGCTTGATAACTGGATTTGTAAAAACAACAAAGGTTTCATTCTCAATTGCAATTCTAACATTTTTTGGAACTGGTTATCTACCATATTTTAGCTTTGTGCTATTCCACTTCTATATTTTTTCCTGTATTTACTTTGTTGGCATTTGCCTCTGTAATTACTTTGTTGGCATTTGCCTCTGTAACTCCAGTTAATAATGGCAGTAAAATCTGAACACGCATCCTTGAGTCAGTCCATATACTATGCTGATGACAGTTTACTTCCACTTTCCATGGGTCATGGTAGTACAATTGCCCAGAATGCATCAGGTTAAAAGTGAGAGCTAAGGAAGACTTTAGTTTGTTTCCAAAAGAAGGAAAACTTCCAGTGATACTTCTCAGTAGATTTGTCACAAAAATTGTTTTGCTATTCCCAGTAAAGCAAAAATAAAATTACAAATATATGACATTTGATTAACGTGCATGATACCAGGGGATACAGCTTCTCTGAGAATTTTTGGTGCTGGAGATCTCTAACATGTCTGAAGGGCAAAGTATAACCCACTGGGAGAGGACAGCAACACCAGCAAGAGTTCACATGCTCTAACTCAATGTTTTTTCAGAAGCCAGGTCAGGACACCATCAATACCCCTTACAAGTTATACCACTGCCTGTAAACCTTCAGAGAAACTCTTGGCAATATGTATTCATATTTATTCTATTCATAGACTTGCACACAGCACCTTTCAAGTGTAAGTTTGCTTTGGTAATCTAGTCAAGTCAATGATAAAAACCAGTTTATCATCAGCATGTATTTTTGACTGGTTACACTATTACATGCCTTTAATGAGACTGGACAATCCCAAGAAAAAACAGGGGCTTTAGTTATTTTAAAAAACATATGGGGAAATAATAACCCCTTTACTTGTGAAAGAAAAAACACCAGTATATTTATTACCATCTTTCTGTTATGAAATATTTTAATATTTTTTAATTATTTACATTAGCCAGCTTTGTTCTCTTAAAGACAAGCTAGAAAAATCACATTTACTTATTAATTAGATTACTAAAAAATGCCAGGCCCTATTCACCTAGGCCTTCTGATATGTTCATATTGGAGATCTACCTTTTTCCACTCAAATTTCATTTTGTCTTACTTGGAACTAAGCCAAAATTTTTCTATACTAGTATAGTTCCTGGTTAGTGACTTCGTTGAATATTCCAAGAGTTATGACAGTTTTAAGAGTCAGCATTGTTTTCAGTTTCACACCATTTTTCAATCTATTTTTAGGCAAAGAAGCAACATAAGAGAATGTAACTTGTATTAAAATTCAGTAAGCTGGATTTCAAGCCTGATGAACCAATAGCTTCCAAACTGATTTTCCCTCAGAAGCTGCTTTTTCACTCTGTATCATTCTGTAATTTCCAATTATTTCCCACTGTAGACTAACTACACAGTACCTTCTAAGTCCACACTGGCAGACAGCCACACTGCAAACATCTGTGCCACCTTTTATAATTATTCCGCAGGAACCCAGACACCTATGGAGCTTCTCAACCCCATCAAGCTCTACAGGCTTGTGCTGGTCACCCAAACAGTGGAGATGACAGCTAAGTGTCTGAAAAAAAATACATTAAAACACACTTCCTCTTTCATTGTCCATCTCTGCAACTATGTTGTACCAAGGTAAGACAAAATCATTATCTGCAGTCACAGAAACCAACAGGGAGAATTCAACACCTCCTACTTACCTGCTATTTCCAGCATTGATGATCATATCTGATTTCTCACTCTTTCTGATTTCTGACTTTTCACCAAGCTGAAGAACAACTGCAGTTACGTTACATCTACCAAAAGGAAGACTATTACATTTTGAAAAAGGGAGGTTAAGTGCCTGTTTATTTTTTCCTCTTTGGCGCTGTTAGCCCCTATATTACCTCACATCTCTCCCATGAATTCACAACCTATACCTATCCCATGTGAGGAGAGGCCTCTCTGTGTAGTGAAAGCAGTTTTTCAGCTGACTTTTCCTCCTGTGACTACAATCCAAACACAGGTTGGCTTCAGAAACATCTCGACCACACATTTACAGCCTGGGAAGTACTTATCAGTGCAGTAAATTGAAGGCAGCAACTGGCAAAACAATAAAGGCAGGAAGAGGTTTCCAGAGACTTAAGTAATGGGAAGCTGGATGTCTGAGATGGAGAAAGACAGAGTTAAAAGGACAGAGGGGCAGGACAGAGCTTTGGCTCCCTTTTCCCATTTGGCTGTTATGGCGCATTTCTAATCAGATAATTCTTTGTCTTCCCTTTGATGAATGTAGAAAATGTTTCACATGTAACTGCTATTTCCCTGCAGACCTGTTAATAGGTCCCAGACAAGGAGGGAGGCAGGACCAGTTGCTAATGGCCAGTAACCCTTCTCAATCCCTGGTGGCAGCTGCCCATTCGAGAGCAGTCACTCTTTAAAGAGAGATTGCAAATTGAAATGATATGCTAGAAAACACTGACAGACACACATGACAGTAGACAGACCTGCTGTGTGATCCTAGGAGCTCATGCTAATTGCTGTTGTCTGCACGATCACATGAATCAGGGATGCCTGGCCTGTGTGATCCTATGGCTTTGCAGCTGCAGAAGTCACCAACTCAGGCTGGTAGAGTGAAAACATGGCCTGGACATCAGCAGAGAGCCAGTATCTTTCTTTTTAAAAATTCCATCAGCAGATGCTGGACATCAAAATACATAAGCAGTTTCTTACTTGTACTTATTTTTTGAGTTTCCCTTGGGTAGATGGGCAAAACAATGGCAGTGTCAGATTTCTTAATGAATCAAAGAGAGTATTTTAAACACAGTCATACAGTGTTTCTTATGCCAGTTCAGAGGTTTTTTAAACACTAAGCCTCCAACAGAGAAGGGCAGGAAAGAGATTATTTGCTGCTTTTAATTTGTGTTTGACTGGATTTTGTACTTTTTTTTCAGAGGGAACAAAGCAACCATCAGTGAGCTGACTAAACCTTGTTTGCTTACTAAGCAATCTACTAAGAAATACACACTGGTTAGTACAACCATAAGAAGACACAGCAAACCTCTAAAACTGTTTAGGGTACAAGAAGTCTACAGAGCACAGGATATGAGAACAGTGTCACCACAGTTCCTATATTCCTATATCCAAGCTTTTGGAACAGACTGAGTTTTATTAATAACCACACACCTTCCTAACAATAAGACAGTTTGCAGCCAATAAGTTAAATGCCTTCTTTAAAAGGAGAGTAACATAAGAAGGTGCTATATATAAAAATATACAGAACAGCATGACAACTTGAAAAAGGGGAAGGAGCAGTGTAAAAAAAAAATTTCAAATTAAAAAAGAGGAAAAGCATCTTACAGTTCCTGCTTTACTAAGTAATACATCAAACAAGTAACTTTGATCTTTATTTTCCTAGTATTATTTTGGTAGTTATATATTTATTGTATGAAAGAATATTTAACACGGGATTGCAGCTACACAAATATTCCACCTCCACAACCACAGAACACATTGGTACATTGGGACTTCAAAAAAACAAACTTTACCAAAACCCATAGGTTAAGTTTGCAATGCTCATGTCTTAAGATACAACACTAATTCTCTGAAGCTCACGTATGCCAAAGATTCAGCATTATTTGAAAAGCAACAAGAGCAGCTGCTGTAGCTGTAACAGCTGAGAATCACATACTCCACCTCCTGTGAGAATCACATACTCCGCTTCTGGCTGTGTAGATAAAACCCTTTCAGTCAATTGGTTCAGTCAAATGCCTTTGGAGTGGACAGTTCAGGCCACCCCAAGCAACTCGAAAGACACTTATTAAATTCATCCAAACCTGTTTGTTTGGATGAATTTAATAGAGGAAACTCATAGCTATTTACTGCTTAGCATATATTTATAAAATTTAAGGAGCTCATCAGAATTTTTTGAAGGATCTGCTAAACTCCAATAATTGTTAAAAAATTAACCATGTGGCTATGTAGTAAAGCTAATATGAAGTGGAAAATGTGGTCAAGTAAGAAGAGGTAATTAAAGGGTGGAAGGTGGCGAGAAGATCTTGATTTAAAAGCTGACATAGAGGCTTAGGGACTTGTTTTCCCTGACCCAGTATTTATCATTGAAAGACTGACTGCAGTCAATTTTTCAAAGCTCCATCCTTTTCAAGCTTAAAGGGACAAATTATATTTCTATAAGCACTAGTATACCAGATAATCACGCTTAGGTCAACGTTTACACCAATTTCTTATTCAATACAGTTATATCAGTGCAAGAATTCCAAAAGGAGCAAGTTTTGAAATACACATATGGAGTAAATTGCAAAAAAGCCTTTACTAAAGATACATTAATCTGAAAACCACTCCTCTTATTTTAGTTCTACAATCCTGGCTCCCTTTTACTTCTAGGGCCTGACTCTATCAGTATAATTCTCAGCCTGGCCTTTCACTTCTCACCTCCTCACCTTAGAAGGTGACTGTCTAGAACTTGTAACCTCTTCCTGCATTTTCGATATTAATGTCCAAGTCAGCAACATCAAGAAGCTCCCTGTTTAGATCAGTCCTCAATCCTTTTGAGATCTGTACACATGAAACTCCTCTGTCTGTGTTAAGCATCCTTTAGTCACATCTAGCATGTCAAGCCTGTAGTAGACAGGTGCAGCTGTGATGCCCAAGCTCTTTTCCCAAGATCTCTGAACACTGCTTAAAGCTATGAGAGATACAAAACCATCTCTTCCAATTAATGGAAGTATTTCAAATCTACTATTATCTTGTCTGAAACTACAGAGCAGAATTACCATCCTCAGAACACCAATGTTACATGAAATAGTGAAGTTTCTTTGGTCTGCATGGAGAAAGCAAGCAAAAGCATGACTGTAATTTAAGGGGAAGAGCACTCTCTCAAGAAGAAGGGGGGAAAAAAAGTGAATTCTAGTTCCTGCCGCAGTGCCTACTTAAGATAAAAATACATGGACAGTCATTAGGGCAGGGCCTGGAAACCAAGAGTTTTAGGAAGGGTGGCAGCTGTTCCAGGAAGTATGTGTTCATGAATTTGGTAAAGCAGAACATGAGTAAGCAAGCTAAAGTAGGCAAGACATCTTTGGCAGAGGAGATTATTTTTAGTCTTTTAAGGAAGCTATTTCATGAACAGTGTGATAAGGCTGGAATGTAATGGCTATTCTGATTTGGATGACAAAAATTACTATATAGCCAGACAGTAAGTTGACTCCAGCCTTAATTCAGCAAAGATTTTCTGATGTAATTTTCTCCACTGGTAATCAATTATGTATTTGCATAAATTGATTTTTTAACTTCCCACTAGCAACACCAGAAATTTCCGAACAAGCTCTGGGTTCAAACACTGGGTCAGTGCAAAACTGGCTCATGCCACAACTACCAGCACCAAGATTGGGTGAGCCTAAGTGAAATAACAGGTTATGAGTGGAAGTCTATCTGTAATAATGCTATTTCAGATTAAGGAAATTCAATTTAGTGAGACCAGAATTTTAGCTGGAGAGATGTTACATCTTTTTAAAGAACATGAACAAGAACATAGCATCACAACAAAGAATATATGCATGGTCACGTGTTAAAGGCAGCTTTATCAACATGTTTAGCAAGCACGCAGATACAATCGATATAAGTCATATTCAATCTATTTATTTGACCATATCACGTACGACTTACTTAAATTCTAGCCTCAAAGACTGATTTCTACATTGCAAACCATCAACCTGTTTCAGGCATGGGGAGCAAAATACGCTTCAAGGATAATGGAAAATCCTTGTTCATCTTGGATATTCTGCTCCTGCACACGCTGCACTCCAGTCCCTCTCACACAAGCCCACTGCTGCTCTGAGTGCAACAGGTTTCCATAGAAGGGGTTAAAAAGAGAGGCAGTTTTAAGAGCAGTGAAAGGAGTTGTATATGGAAGTATATTGGTATATATAACTATATATATATGTGTGTGTGTGTATATATATATATAAGCTACTGTATATTAAGCTTGGTAAGACTTTTGTCATAGTCCAAAGCAGACATACTGCTGAATGGCTAATATTAAATTTGTGTTAATTTAAGATGACACAGTTATTTTCTCTTTGTGGGAACTAAATATATAAAGTATCTGAACAAGAATAGCACAGGTTTCACTAATTTTCCACATACGATTATGCCCAGCAGGTTCTTGAGGTGCTGAAGCCTTCTCCCCTAGCCTGAGAAACTCCAAATCATTAGTAAAGAACATATGCATAAATCACAGGTGGGAGAGTACTCTGTAGAGAGAGTCAAACCATTTCACCTATTTGAATGTGATCAAAGGGAGAAGTTATTCAGAGAAGCGAGACAGCAGATGGCCACCAAAACAACCAGTGTAGTTCTCAGGGGTAATTGTGTTTTCTGCTGAGCTGTAAATATCACTCCTGTGGGTATTTCCACATACTTACAGTTTGACCCTGACCTTGTACACAGTCAGAGGTTAGCTGAAGTCTCTGATGGGACCTCTCATGAATTCAGCTCAGCAAATAGCTATGTGTTTGCAGGATTAGTCTTTGTATTTGAACCAGCCTCACAAAATCTGTTTTGCTGATATTGCCGGTCTTGTAGCTGATATTTGTTTACCTTCATTACAAGAAAAAAGTTCTCCCTTGTCACAATATCTCTAATCTGGTGGCCAGGTGTTTTTTTGGATATGTTATAAGCAAACATATTAATGAAAAAGAATTACTGCACTGGCTATTCACAGTGAATAGAAAAAAACACAGACAAAATCAGTGAAGAGCAAAACCCAGAAGACCTGAGAATTTGTTTCAGACTTTTCATTCAAACACTCAGATATAAAACATTGCTATTCCTGACTTATAACAATGGACCAACATGAAAACACGTTTGTCAAACTGAGCAGTGAAAAGTGAATATGCTGTAAATATGTTAACAGAAAACATTCAGTGCAAGTTGTTTAGAGTACCTGTACAAATGTACTGTAGTCAGGCCTGGACAGCTTAGGAAAAAAAGAAACCCACAAAATTGCACTTACAGTATTTTTAAAAGTAGTTTCCTCTCTTTATTCGGGAACATCCTGGGAGTGGCTTCTCTGTATAATGGCATTTTCAACTAGAGAGATGGGCTAGCAAAATTGCAGCTACTTTTCAGCTAGATGTTTTGATATAGAGCACAAATATACCTATTCAAAGAACTGTAAGGCTGCCCTGATCCTTTTCTCGGAATAAAGAAAAAGATTTAACAGGAACCTTACAGTGCTCTCATTGATATGGATATATACTGGGCTTCTGCTGAGGGACAGCAGTGGTCACAGTGTTACCCAATCCCCTCTGCCATGAAATAAAAAAAAAATCCATGACAAACACTTTCTGTTACTTACTGGGCTTTCTAGAGAGTCATCAATGGGAAAGTCAAGGGCAGAGCATTTCCCTGAATAAAGCATGCTAAAATTTAATTGCTGTGCTCCATGCCTATGCAGACCTACCTTAACTTACATGAACGTAATGGGGGTGTATATTCAAAAGCTGAGAGTGTGTTTTTATGAGATAAGGACATTGTAAAATAATATAAAAGAGTAGTGGTACATAGGCTGTGTCTTTTGCTCAAATGCAAAATCACTGTGTGTGCCTCAGTAGTGTTCCATGACTGCTGCTGCAGTAACAGATGTTGCAGTTGGAATTAATGAGAGCATCCAAAAAGTGAGGAGAGCCTGAAGACTGCAATGCACTCATTTCTCAAAATACTCTCTGTGTTTAACAGAATATCCCCACCAAAACAGGTTTGTGATAAGGATTGAAACCATTGCACCCTTGAAAATCTTGCAATGTTGATGTTTACGTTAAGGACAGAGAATTTAAAAGTCTAGTCATGAGTCTTGAATTTCATTCAAAATTAGATACAGTAATGACAGCTGAAAGCTGTAAATAAAGCAGAGTTGTTTATCTTAAACTTTGCAGATCCAAGTGATGAGGTTTTCTCCTTGATTGTAAGTGACCTTAATAATGAATAGTAGAGAGGCACAAAACTAAGCTCTTCCACCTCATTTCTTTGAGACAATTCAATTACCACTGTGACAATGTGTTTTCAGACACTAATACCTGAAGACAAACTCAGCAGTGCAGTTATCTAACATTTTATGTAATCACCTCTTTGCCCCTTTTATTCCACACTTAATTTCCACAGCTGCCTGAGAACAAAATCAGCTGCACAAAAGGTACATATGAGCCAGCTCATAATCCAGGTGGTGCAGAACCATATGGCTTTACATCAACCTTTTGCACCAACACTGGCACAGCAGTTGTGCCAGAGGCAGGGAAGAGGAAGTCACAGCAGGAACAGATCGAACTCACATCTCTTTTCTGGTGGATTTGTGGTTTATCTTAGTTTCAAAGCACGGTCCTTCAGCAGTCCTTTTCATCTGACTGGACTGTTTGTTTAACTGAGAACACTCATTACAAATACAAAGTACAATGTCTGGAAACAAGCACACTGTGGCATAGTCTTACTCAAAATGCAGAATGACTACTATTCTGAAAAAAAACCAAACTTACTCTGGGATCAGAATAAAAAGCAACAGTGGACCAGTTATTCTCCCTGCCCCACATGGAATGGAGATGCGGACAGGCTGGAGGGGCCCCACCACAGTCGAGGTTCCCAGGGGAACTGGGGTTCCTGAGCACAAAGCCAGGCACCTCAGGACCTGGTGACCTGCTCCATTCATGATGTTGCATGGTATCTGTGTGGGAGAGCTGCAGAGTAACCATAACTGAGAGTGCTTCAGTTCTTGGTTCGAAGGTAGTCTACCCTTCTTTATTTCTATAAAATTTCCAATTAACTGGCAAAGCCATAAACTACAGTTTAAAAGAAAAATAGTAGTTTTCAGGGAGAAATAAGGCTTCCCTTTCTTATGTGAGAAGTCTTTGAATAAAGTTTATTCTCCCCACCTTTAAAGGAGGCACTGCACGCAACCTGTCAGTGTTTATGCTTGGCCCTTCCTTAACAGGATCCTGCTGCTCTCCACCTCTGTCCCTCTTTAACCTTCCCCAAAGCACCTGGCATCCCTCAGTCTCATCACATATCAAGATTCGTTACTCCTTCATTTGTTTGCATTCTTCATAAGTCTTTGTCCAAAAAACTCTAATTCATCTCTATGTAAATAATTGATCAAAAGTTCCTTTTGATGTATCCTATACTCCAATTTTAAAAGAAAACTTCAGACTGTAACAGTCAAAAATTATCAGATGGGGAAATCAGTCATTCATGAAAAAAATACAAAAAATGCAAATCTCTAAAAATAAATTTAATTAAGAACCTGGAGATATGTAGGAGACTCAATCCCTGTTTTTAGGGAGGATTTTTTCAATCTTCATGATCTAATTACACATTATCATCCAGAATGACTCAATAATATCCTAATCAGTGCATCTTCACTGCCTTCCTGTATTTCTCTGCTTCTACCTTTTTCTTTCAAAAAAAAAATCTCTGCATTCACCCCCAAAAAGTAACCAGTCACAACCAGCTTTGTTCAAACTGATGACACTATTTTGAGGAAGTATCTCTGTCAATTCCTTATATGCATACTTTTAAGCCAAACACTGAAATTGCTCTATACTCAAGTTGTATCACTACCTACCAAGAAAGGAAAATACAGTCATCATAAACAACCTCCTCCCTCCGTCCTCTGAGTAAATAAGCACCATTTTCCCTACCTGGCTACTATAAGGACAAAACACTGTACCTGCCTTGTTCCTGCAAGGGCAAAAACAATGCTGTTGTTAATCATAGGTCAGAAAAATATAGGCATTCTGATAATGAATGACTGCTCATCAATGAAGTTTCAAAAACATGCCTCACCCTTAAGTGTTTTTATGAAAGGTCTAGGATGAAAGTAGGAAAGCAGTGGCAGTTAAGGAAAAAAAAAATCAAAAAAGGGGAAAATCACTTACTGTGCTTGGTTCTGCAGAGGTATTCAATGCAAACATCACCCTTCCTTGTCCAGCTGCCAAGTGCTAAAGCATGAAATGAGCAGCTGTTTCCTTCAAGCTGGGGCTGTGTGTCTTAACTAGTCACATGCCCCTCCTGATAAATCTCACTGCCGTGCCAGGAGGTTAGAATCTGAAGATCATTATTCCCCCTGTTAGAAAATCCTTTTCATAACAGCAGCCTTTGCTAAAGCTTTTGACTGGAACATGGTACTATGTGCTCCATAACTTCTGGGTGTTTTTTAGTGGTTTTTTCACTTTTTTTTTTTTTTTTTTGGTTGGTTGGTTGTTTTGTGGTTTGTTTTTTTTTTTTTTTTAGCCGACCAACACCAAACATAGATAAGCCTTAAACGACAGTAGGGGCAGCACAAATGGAAAGTTAAATACATCCCTGTTGATTACTTTAGGTTTGTTTCTGTCTTCACATTTTGCTGTGTTTAAATGCAGGAATTTAAACCTAAAAATCCTTAAACCTCAGGAACAGGACAATTCAAAATACTGTGGCATTTGTAGTGTCTTTAAGACCAGACTACTCCACAGATCATAAAAAATATGTGAACAATCCCACTTTGGGGGATTAGTTGTACTTAAGGGGCAACATCACTACCTTTCGTGTTTTGACAGTAGAGTGATGAGTATTTTATTACTATTGGAGATCATTTTGATATTCTTATCTAGCATTTTTACAGCATGGGACAGACATTGTATAGTCAGAATGTGATATAGACCTTTTGAGGTGGGGACTATTAGTCTAAACAGAGAGAGCAAAAAGGGAAACAAAAGCATTCTTATCCCCATGTTCCCAGATGTAGGGCAAATGAAGGAGAAATACAGAAGTCAAGAAAAGAACAGATTTTGATGGAATTTTCCAGGGTCATACATTACTGAAATTCAGCTGAGACTTAATGCCTAATTCCCTTTAACTTTGTCTCATATTTAAAGATATTTAGGTATTTAAGAATAAAGGCATGCAGTCAGTGGGATTTTAAGGGTGAGGTGCAAAACATACTTTTCTGGATTTCTTAAATTCCCATTCCACATATAGGATATACCACACTGAAAGTCTAGCAGTACTTTAAATTGGAAAGACTGACAGGACACAGGCAATTGTCATACCTCAGCATAGGATGTAGTAATGGTATTTTATTGTTTGGTAAGCAATCCAGATCTTGCAAGACTGCACAGTTTGGATTACAAAGGGTATTTTTCTGAAATACAGAGTGACCAACAGTTAGTGCTGCAACTTAGATTTGAACAGGAATTGCCCAGAGCCAGGTGCCTGTTGTTAAAATTGTTAAAATATCATATCTAGGTGGCAAGTTTGTCAGAATCTGATGAAAGCCTGCAAATCTCTGAAGATGAGGGCTGCAGCAACAAATGGTAACTCAGGTTGCTTCCTCTGACCTTCCCCAGCTCTTCATATTATATAAACTGCCACATGCTTACAAAACCATGCAGCCACCAGCGCTGCCAGCATAGCCTGGAGCAGGGAAGAAGCCCTCGTGCTAATTACCCATGCCTGCCTTTGCAGGCTTCTCCTGTTTCTCAGTACTCCAGAGAAACAAGTTTTCATAGGACAAACTTCCCATGTCATGTGTGCTCTCACAACCCAGCCAGGCACGGATGTACCCAGCTCACTGGAGGGGCTCGTTGGCATCCTGAGAGGTGAAGGGGTCCCCAGTGCCATGGCCAGACCCACAACAGCCCCAGCAGCCCCCAGGTCCCCACTGCAGCCACCTCAGAACCCTCACCTTGAGGCCCCGAGGTGGGGGCTCCTGCTTGAGGGGCTTGAGCTCAGCACAGTGCCCAGCATCCATTCTGTGCGGGGAAGTGGGTCAGTGCAGAGGGAGGAGGAATGCCTGGGAAATAGCAGATGTTTGCTGCAGGTGTCCAGGTCCATTCTGTCATGGTGCACAGCCTGCAGGGCAAGATGTCAACAGGCTGCTCCTCATGGCTGTCCTGGGAAGCTCCAAAGAGGGTGTCACAGGCCGTGGGGCGCTGTGACCCTGGGGCCAGCAGAGCTACTGAGGGGGCTTTAAAGGAGGAGGTTGTAAAAACTAAAAATTTTAAAATGAGAAATAACACCATGAGGAGTGAGTTCATTTAAGTTTAGGTCACTAGAGGGAAGCTAATTTCAAAGAGGGACTGAGAGCTGCCCTGGCAGAAGAGTTGGAAGCTCGAGCAGACCCTGGGCATGGGTTGCTGCTCACAGAGCTATGTGTAAATGCCTTGCTCAAAGGAGAAGGCCCTTACTGTGCTTTAGGGCATTGCCCATTGACCAAATTAGTTATCTTTGATAAATGCCACTTCATTTCCTGTAAAAGGCATGGAGATCAAGGTTAACAGAACTTTATATGTGGCTTTAAAATTATTCCTGAATTTCTTTACAAGCTTTGTTACAAAATTACTCCCTCCTGATACTGAAGAAAACATGGTTGAAATGCATTCCACAGTAATCTGCCAGTCCACCAATACCATTTCCACTACTTCATCCATTTCTCTGAAAATGCAATATCAACTGCATTCTTTGAAATTTATCAGGACCTTTTAATAAAATTGATTAATACTTGTAGTACCTGGGCCATTTGAAATAGCACACGGTACAATGTCATCAGTCTGCACTGAATAGCTGTCGTGTTTTTATTTGGTAGTCATGCTCCATATAGGAACATAATTTGATGCTAATGACCGAATGGCAATATTCCACAAACAACTTGGGATACATTCCCTAAAAAGAAAAGGAGCCTTTGTACTTCCTGAAATGAGTAGACAAATGAGTTATTTTTTATGGCTCAGTAAAAAATGCCATAAACTGATTGCGGTTTATGTGGGAAGAAGTTTATCTATCCTCATGCTAGACAGACAGTTTTAAGCCATCAGGAAACAGAACAAAGAAATAATGTGGATATAAGTCCTGAAAATGAAGGTCTCAAAAGTTTTGTGGTGTGTTTTTTTCTTTTTTTTTTTTTTTTTTTTTTTAATTTGTTTGTTGTTGTTGTTCTTTCCTTATTTGAAGAAATATCAACATACAAAAGAAGATAAGGTAGTTAATGCAGACATAATGAATTAAATGTTGTGTTCTTACACCTATCAATGGCATTTTCTGTATGACAAAAGCTTTGCTGTTTGGTGCACAACAGTATAGTGCGTTTTATTTCTGCTGAGAAAAAAACTGGATTGAAAAGGGTACATTTTTTCTATGTTATCATTAATGCCTCAAATGAAAACTAAGAAATGAACATATATTTCTCAGACGCGCTAGGAGAAACACTGAAAAGGAACAACAAAAAATTAGTATAGTTAGCAATGAAATGTAATAGGGATGTGTGCATGTAAGATTAAATTTTTAATGTCAATTAGTATGGATAGGTTATAGAAAAGTCTCAAGGACTAAAGAATGGAACAGTTGCCTATTTTGGTTGAGATCAAGAAGTTTTTTACTTTTATTAATGCTGGATAAATGGATCCACACCCTCTTGTTATTACAGGAGAGGCTTTATTTCATGGCTTCTTTATAACTGTTGTTTCTCTTATTTTCTTTTTTTTTTTTTTTAGGCATACTATGTCATGCTTATGTGTCATTTAATTAACGGTGGGTGTATTCATTTATAAACTGATCACTTACAGCGAGCTCATCTCAACATTAGTGCTTTGATACTGTGCAGATTTTTGGACTATGGACTTATTTTCGGCATATGGCAACTGTAGATGATTTTTTTGTGGGTTCTCTGAAAATATCTTTTTTCTGTTAACATATTCTTCTGGATTTTATGTAACAAGAGGTAAGACTCTCAGGGGACAAAAATATTAGGTTATACTTACTACAAGTCTGTAGTACATTTGTTTCCTAAATGGCTACATTGCAATTTGGCTTCAACCTTTTAGAATATATGGAACCCATAACTAACAGACAAACTGCCTGGTTTGCTGATCTACCTCACTGCCCCAGACATTATATAGCCTCCATTATCAGCACAAGTGAATGAAAGCAGATCATGGAAACCTTCACTAGACAGGATGTTTTATAAATACCTAAGTGCAATTAAAAGGGCTGCTATAAATAGTCCAACAGCTCACACACAAAGCTGCCAGCTAAAGGACATATAGGGGCATATGAGATAGGAAATTTTGCTGAAAATACTGCACGTAAGACTTTCAACCTTACATTGCATTAAATCAGTTTTAAACATCCATAGGCTCTGTTACATCCTTTGCAATGTAAGCCAATCCCAAATTCTTCAGTATAATGCTCTAGGGGGCACAGGAGTACTGCAAATGCACAGAGTACCTCCTCCCCTTTCATGCTTAGGGGTACACCCCATAGTCGTGTTATAGCTAAGAAAACAAGAGCTAAGATAAATTATCAAATTAGGGTATCCCTAGGTATGACACTTGAAATCAGTCCTTCCTTTATATCAGCAATTATACAAAACAGGTGGAGCCTATTTGTTCATAGAGAAGCTGGAAAGTTATAGTTTCTTCCTTATATCAACATTTGTAAGAAATTTTAATTATGAAAATTGTTACTGTTATTGTAAGACTACACTCATTTTTATTTCCAGCTCCCTTTACTTGGTTTTGTTTCACCTTGAAGTACAGAGGTGGACTGACAAATACAACTTATTCTGCACCACGAATATTAAAGGGTAGTGGCATCTCCTTTACTAAGACATGGGGTTAAATTGCACCATGCAGTCAAAGCAGGTGCTAAGGACCTCTTCTGTGGCAGTAACAATATATTGATGATTGTTTAAAAAAGATCCAGAAAAACAAAGCAACAAAAGCCATTTGCTGTCTATTGCCAAGTAGATCGAACAGTTATATTCCACACAGTGGGTATGCTTATTTCAGAAACAGAGCTTGAAGAGTGTGTTCCTGTAACTCTGGACCTAGATGTAGTATCACCACTAAACACAAAACCAGATCTGTCATAAAGGATGTTTTTTCCAATACTGTCTTGATTGGTCTGAAGTTGAAGATTTCTAAACAGACATGAGCATTTAGAAGAGAGTTATTTCCTAGCTTTCTCCAGCCATCCTAATTGTGAGTGACAAGGAGGGCGCATTGCTGCAATGTTAAATATACAGAGGCTCTCAGTTTTTTTGTCTTTTCTGCATCTGGTAAGTTTGAACTAACCAGTTTACCTTTTACCATTTAAAAATCTCCAGGAAGTATGTGTTTTTCCACAGTTAGTGCAAATTTGTTCAAGTGACCAAGGGTATGACATCAGCTTTTTTTTTCAGAGCTCTTCATTACACCTTCTCTCATAAGTGAAATAGTTGCAGAGAAAGTTTTCAGGTCAGTGAACATATGTTTTATAATGGATTGATTTCTGTTTTACAGCAAGTACTTAGATTTCTGTATTTTACTCATCTCTCTTGTAAGTTCAACTGCATTCAGTTTGTCATATAAATCATCTCTGAGTATGATTTTCACTCAAAACTTACATCAGAGACAATGCTATTCTGCCAAGTTTTCACTACACAAAAATAGTGAAAAATGGTTTTTGGTTTTTTTTTCAATTTTGTTAATTTTGATGAACATATTGTCACCACTGATGTCACAGTGGTTCTTGTTTCAGTGAGTCTTTTCTCAGTGAGGCAGCACAAGCTGATACTGAGTATCTATCAGCCTGAAGCAATACATTCCACATTGCAGCTTGACGTAGTGCATTTGCATTGAAATTACAAGAGTGAAAACAATGGAGTCTAGTAAAAGACCTAGAAAGAAGCAAAAAACCAAGCCTGTTTCCTTCCTCTCTCTAGAAAAAAAGAAAAAAGAACTTTTTTTAACAGTTTCCATCAAAATATTAAAAATTAATGCACTGCTCCCTTGTAGGGAGCACTTTAGGTTTGTGTTTGCACTCTAAAATGAGGCACAGATCACAAACACCTAATCTCATAGAACTGTCAGGCAGGATCTCCGCTAAGTTCAGTACACAGAATATTTATCAGTTTGACTGTTATCAAGCAGCCTGCCTGAAATCTGATTGCATGCAAAGGTCCCAAGATTTGTGCTTCCAAGCTTACTGTGAGTGAATTTGGATCCATCTGTGCTTTCTGTGTACTCTATGAAGTAGCCAGTCCAAAGATGAGTGAGAAGCTATTGCTTCCATGCTCATTAGTTGTGAGGAGATTTGCTTATTATAGTCAGAACACTTAATATTTTTGTATGACAGAGCCCCTTGGGGCCAAGGTCTCTATATATAACTGCTGGATTTATCACACTTGTTTGAATCTGGGCCTTTCTCTGTTGTTAGTTCCAGTTTCATGTCTCTTAATGGTATGAGGATATTATCCTGCCTTTTCGTCTTATTTCTGGTTTTAAATATTGCCTAAGACAATTACCTTTTTAGTCTAATAGTATAGATGCGAATGAATAGAACTATAATAGAATGATGTGCTGGAAATATAGGCTGTGTTGCAGTATAAAACCACACCATCATATGAAGGCAGTATGAAGGTTCCTTGTTTAAAGAGAGAAAGAAGAGACTACCTATGATTGGGAGGAAGATCAAGCAGCTTGGCAGAATTCAACACTGAGGCTCACTTGCCTCTTCCCATTTCTGAAATTACAAAGAATATTTTGTAGTTCAGTCGAGACTGAATGCTATTTCAGTTTCCCTTTTCCCTTTAGTAATGAGCCAGCTGATCTTCAAAGATTTATCTTTGTCTCCATCCTCCTAAGATAATCGTGCTATGGTAATAATCCAAAATGACAATGAAGTACCATGCTAGAAAAATAAAGGTGTTAAAATATAAAGGATTCTAAGAATACTGAGCTATCTAAACAGACATGTTGTACATATTAATTTTCACGCTAACTCAAGTGACCTACAGCTTCATAATGTAAATTTTCATCAATTAATCAGTGAGACAGTGCCAGAACTGTTAGCTTGACTTTAAACTCCTCCTCCCAGTTTTCCCCCTTAAGTTATTTGGCACATAATTGACCCACATTGGTAGAGCAGGCTGCCCACAACGCTTTGTATCACACTGGAACAACTCTGGCTGTTTACTGCATTTGTGCTGTCTTGACCACGTGGCATAACTTCATTGCAATATTGGCAACAGACCGGCTACTTTGCATTTTCATTCTCTAGGAGGTGTGTGGTCCTGCACTGCAGAACTGTTACAGCAAGATTGTGTTTTTCATTGTGCAGGTGCTTGAGTTCACACAGTCTCTTTGGGAACCATTGTGATAAATGCGTCTGCAACCATGACTAAACAGGTGATTGGGAGGGATCCTTTCAGAGATGATATCCAGTGTAGAAATGAGAACAAATTGCTGCAAAGTTTACAGAAGTGCTGAGAACTGAATCTACCTCTACATGAGATACAGTGTTTGCCATTTTCCCCTCCTATGGTAAGCTGGGACAGGCTTCTCCTTCCCCTGGGGTACCCCTCTGCTTCCCAGGAAATGCTATACCACCTAACAAGGAGATTACCAAACCTGAAACTCGGAGTAAATAGGAAGAAGATAAAGACAAACACACTTCTCGCAACCAACGTGTCTTTTTGTGCTAACCCAAGATATGAAGATACCTACATAGTTACTGACTAGGCGGACTTGAACTCCAAGACAGTCTTTCTTGTTCCCCCCCTTTGTTTTTTATTATGACTATATGCTGTAGGTATTCTTCAACAGCACTGTTCTGCTGCTGTGTGTTCATGCAATATAAACTCTCTATAACTGATCCTTGTAAAGGAGGTCCCAAAAAAAGTGTCCCATTTTTTCTCTCGTCTATTGTTTAAATAGTAAGCCTTTTAAACTGTCTAAACTCATATCAACTGATGATAAGAGATTTGACAAATTAATTTTTGCTGTATGTCTCCATTTAGATAACATATCTGTTTTTCATCTGCTTCTGAACAATAGCTCCTTATTTTGTACCACAGCTTGCACATGGTCTTTGGGAAATGATAGAAATGAAGGCAAAAAATATAACTGCACTTTGCCATAAAGATTGATTTTAAAGCATCTCTTTTATTCATCCTTGCTTATACAACAGTACCCTTCTAGTCTACTAGAACAGTAGGAAAGAAGTCAAAGTAAAGTTAATGGCGTTTTCTGATAGCACATAGACTTTTGGGACAAACAGTCAATCTTCCACACACACACTGACTTTCACCCTTGTGCAGTAAGTTGGTTCAAAGCCTGTGCAACATCTAATTCCCATTCAAGGTAAGGAATTTGTGTCAACTTGAAAAATTCTCACTTGCCGTGGGTCGCTACTCATGCGTGCAGAACATCATGATCTTCCCCTTAAACTTTGATCTTGAACATAATACATCCATATTGTTCTGTTGTAAGCAGACAAGCTTTTGGGTTTTGGATAAGAGGAATGGTAGAATTAACATGCTGTGTTTGAAGTCAGACTAGATGATCTAATCATTCTGCCAGACTTTAAATTTTATCAGCCTGTTGAAATAATTTTTCTTGAAATCAATGGGTCTACTCATATGCTTAAATTTAAGCACCTGCATAAACACTTGCATGAGTCAGGATGTTATTCAGCACATAGTTATGAGCCGGGTGTTTTAGACATTATCAAAGAAATGATGTTTTAGCACTAACACTTCTGTTGTGTTGAGCAGCTGCTTCTCTTCTTAGAACTATTTTGATGCTGTCCAATATTGAATGTTGATTTCTTAATGTGTTCTAACTGGGTTTCTTTTTATGTTCCCTCTCCCCTAATTCAGCTTTTTGAGTGAGACAACTATAGACTGTACTTGCATTTACTGCTCCAAACAGACACACTTCTAAATCTCTGCTCTTTTTTTCCTGTAATGTTAGCAGGCCTAACTGTGTCTTGGAGCACAAGGCTTCCTTGTAAGAGGATCTGGTAAAGTGGAATAGGGGCTCAGGGAGAAATTAAGATACTTACACTGGAGCAATTGCATGAGGACTAATAAATCTTACTAAACCTGAGCCAGCTTTGCATGAGAGCATGGCATGGCTTGTCACCAAAAGTGCATTTTTTAAATCATGTGATTTTTCTTTAAGTCAGTCAGCTTTCCTGGAACCAGAAACCCATGCTGTTCACGTAGTAGTGACAGTTGACTGAGGTATTTAGTTGACAACCCTAGGCTTCTTTATATCACCTGGCAAAATAATGTCAGGGTAGGAAGCCTGTGAACGTCAGCTTCCTTCTGGTATATCAAATTCTCGTATTTAATTTTTAGCTTGGAGCTTTAATAATTGCAACCATGTCAGTACTTGTGAACACTCAGAAGCATTTATATAGAAAGAATCTCCTGCAGAGTAGTTAGGCCCTTGCAGGCGTTAAGATTTTATAAGATGTAGGGGTGTAAATTTCATTCTAAGGCCTTCTGAAATGAACAGGACAAAACTCTCAGTTGGCAAACTTTTAGCTCATGAACATGTGAACTCTTGAAGTTTAGAAACAAGTAATTTTATGTGTATGTTTATAAATAGTATTAATTAGGAATTTATTGAGTGCTACCTATAATATCTTTTCCACAGGTAAATGTTCAAGTGCATCAGTATATTTTTTGATCACCTCTTCTTGTATAATTACATAGTAACTGGCTGATTTGTAAATGATCTTCTCCTTATAGCTAAAAGATGGTATCTGTTTTGCCACATTCATGGAGTAATACCAAGCTTTAAAATAATGTGGTAAGTACTGCTGACCTGAATAAATCTGAATGTTACAGTGCTGAGTTGTACTGTAGTTGCTGTGCAACTGATATCTCACAGAACGGTTGTATTTACTTAACACTAGAAATTGAAATGCTTCTTTGCTTGGGTGAGTATTTATCTGCAGATTTGCCTCCATTTCTTCCCTCCAGCCTATGAGTTTTACAAAAGCTCATCTAGTAAAATGGTGGTTACACAGTTTAATTTAAATTTTTACATTAAAAAAGCTTTTGTTTGTTTGTTTCTGGTCAGTCTTTTGTGCAGGGAAGTCAGTTACTGAAATTGAAAGCAAGAAATGTTACCTGTATGAGAGCATGCTCTGCTAGTTATTGAAACTGAAGCCTGAAGAGCTTTCTCTTGCAAATACTTGTATAAGCTTCTAGTTTTACTACCATTATAGGTGTTTTATTCTTCACAAGGACAGGCTTACAACCTCCTAGAATTGAGAATTACTATAAATAATTGAGTATTTTGAAATCAGACAAAGAAAGACCTGATCCTTTCCATGGGCATGGACTAACATCTGCTTCATTGGAATTGCTGCTTGGCACCTCCCTGGATCAGATTTTCAGCTGACTGCTGCTGTTTACAATTGTCCTATCACAGCTTTTCACCTACATGGGTGACATCCTGCCTTGCTATCGTCACAATAGCAAACTCTAAACATAATAGCATCCTATGGGGATACAGTAGAATAACAACACATCACACTTCCTATTTTAGTCACCAGCAACTTTTTACCATAAACCACTAACACTAAACAACATCTGAATAACAAATGAATAATCTGAATGGCATGTGCTTAGAGGTAATGTGTTAACACAAATGAGACTAATACAAAGGTTATTCTCATAGATTATTCAAAGATAGAATTAGCATGTTGAAATCCTGATTCTAGTGTACTACAGATTCTATTCTCATGCCTTCAAACCACAAGAGCATTTCCTCTGTTAGAATGCAAAGGACATGTTGGAAATAAAAGAAATCAAACACAAACTTAATGATTCCCTCTTAAAAATCTGTCTTGTTGATAGTAACTCAGTGAATTAATATAGTCTCTATACACTGATCTGTCTTTAAATGGAGCTTTTTACACATGCAGTCATGATAGTATAACTCTGCCTATTATCTGAAAATAAGGAGATTAAAAATTTCCACTCACATTGTGTTGTCAGTTTAAATTAGACCCCACAATGGCAAGATGTAGGATTGCAATGCAAAGAACAGTAATATATATGGGTATCTATGCATAGTATATTTTTATGTACATGCATGCACACACACAGAAATTACTTGCCATAATAAATTCTAACACTATAGAAACTTTCTTGTGCTTTAATTCTGGCTAAGTTCCTACCTTCAACTGTACCTCATAAGACTAAATTATTCCATTATAGATTATATACATAAATATATATTACATGTACTTCTCCCTTACTCTCTGTTTTTAAATCTATATCTTTAACCTAATGCAGTGTTGACTTTATATTTTCCTTCAGGGCATATAATTACCATCAACATTTCTCTAGTACTTTATCACAGATTATAAAATGAACACAACATGAGAAAACCAGCAAAATTATGTTATGGATATATGACAAAAGCTTCTTTTGCTTAAGAAAAGTTTTGAGGAATCTGTAACTGAATTCAGATTTTTTTATCTAAAAATCAGACATCCTACCAAACATTTATCTAAAAGTCAGATGCCATTCCTTCTCCAAAGCTCATTCTTTTTTCATTTACCAGGTTGAAAAGACCTGGAGCATGCAGCAAGCAGAAACACCAGAAGGAGACACTTACCTTAATTAGATAGGTATCCAAATTTCAGCACACTCCTTTTTTGAAAGGGTTTTTGAGATGCTGAGGTTATTTGCTGCCCAGCAGTGTCCTGTACATGACTCTCATGCTCAGCAGCCCTGGCAGGGCCCTGAAGAGAGAAGCAGGACTGTGCTCTGTTCACTCCCAGCAGCTTCACTGAGGCTGGGGCTCTTTTGAGCTCAATTAGTTCTAGATTGTTTGGCTAAATGGCAACCACACTTCCTTCTATTCTTTCCCAACTTAGTTTTCCTGCCTCCAGTGGTGCTTTTTCCTTTCTTTGGACTATAAATAGGACTGCCACAACACAGTCTATAGCAGTAAGGAAGGCAGGAAATGCATTTAAACAAAGGAAAGATCTTAGGGGTTTTTGCCCTTCCCCACTAATATAAGTAAAAGAATTTAGAAAAATTGCTTTGCAGACACAGTTCTCTTTTCATGAGGAAAACGCTTGTTCAGAAACATGCTAGGATGTCATCTTCTGTACTCTACAAAAAATGAAGAGACAGGGTAGCAATAGACCTTAGTTTCTTGAGTAATTATTACTTCCTTTAAGTATTCAATTTTGATTAAATATTTGAATATTTTTGAAACTGGAGAGTTGGACCAAAGATATCCTTTAACTTAGAAAAGAGGACAAAGGTGGCTAACGTTTTAAGAAGACGATATATGTCTTACAGGAGGTGCAAATATTTCTTGCTTAAGATTGATATTTAAAGTCTATGAATCATCATTTCATCTGAGTACTTTCTTCCTTAGTGAAGCTTACCCTGCAGACTGGAAGTGTTTAAGCCAATTAAGTGTGTTTACATGCAGGGGAACAGGATTGTCATGCATGTATTCCATGCACAAGATGATTGTGCAGGTATAGCTCCTGAACTGCAACTATGCCAAAATCCTCAAATATATTTTATGAATTAATTTGAGAAATGGAATTAATTATTTTGATTTTTTTTTTAATCAGAACTTTCCAATTCAATTATTTTCAGCTTAGTAGTTTTAAAAATACCTATCAAGCTTCCAAGGCTCTGTCAAGCTTGAAAAAAGAAATTAGCCATTTTCACATTATACTCAGTCAAGATGAGAATCCAGTATGATATTTACTTATCTCTTTATCTCTTTGCCCCCTCCCTACATTTTCCACTGTCTGAGGTACATGCCTTTCCTTCACTTTGGACAGATTAAGTAAATTGTTGTTAAAAACCTTTCTGCTGGTCTTTATAGTGGTAGTTTCATGATAGCATAGCAGTGCTTACTGAAGACTAATGCATGGTTTGGGATTGGTGATTATTTTAGTGGGAAGGTAGAGGCTTAATAGATGTTGCTCTGTGGACAAATAATTTTTCTTCTGTTTGAGATTTGTATGTGAATTATACACATGAGGGGTCATGCTGCAAGTGGTGAGACCTGTGGCATTTAAGGAATTTGGAGAACATTAAACCTTTTGTTTCAATCCTATTATCTAGGAAATTATTCTTATTGTTAGCTAGTATAGTGTTTTATGCATGAATTATAAAATCTGTTTTTTACATTTGGTAGACTCGGTGATGTCAGAGCACATTATATAAAAGTCAAGAGCACCTTCAGGAAAGTGCCTGCCTTGTTGAAAACTTTGCACAGATCCTGTCTGTCATGACAAGAATGTGATTGCTTATGAAAAAAAGAAGAGACATGTTAGTGGTGTGTGAATAAACATTGTTGTTGATTTTTTGAAAACTAGTAAGAACTCAAGATCAAGATTTTCCTTGAAAGTGCTTTTTTAAATAAAGTTTAAATCAAAATGCAATGCTCCAAGCAAAACTGCTTTCAAAATCAATAATTTGGTTTATAGAAGGAAGTTATGATATTTAAGATATTTTTTCTTGTGTTATTAATTAAAGTTTAAAATCTTAGGAAGATACTGATTTTTTCAGATCATGTACTACAAATCTGATAAAGAGAAGTATAATTGTAGTGAACAGTGAATCAAATACCGACTTCAGCTGAAACATGGAACCAGATTTTGCTTAAAAGATTCTGTCACGGAGATGACTGAAGGCAAGTTTCAGTCTTTCTGGCTCTTTCAAACCTTAGACCAAGGCCAAAGGAGTGGTAATGTGTTAATCGAATTATTATGGAACACCTGTGGAATAGACCTTACTAAGTCTGTTTCTGCAAAGTTGATCTCTGCAGCATAACAGCACTGAAATGCAAAGCTGCTTAGCACTAGTTCATTTGTGCATACCTTTATTCAAATGTAGTTTAGTTGAAATCTTAAATCCTCTCAGTGAGTTACTAGTGGTTACAGACTTAAATTTGCATCACAGGTTCTCTGTGTGCTGTTAGCACCAAGCACTGCCAGCGCCCTGGAGAGGCTTAGTCTTGAATAGCTGCTTGCCTTGTGTCAGCCCAGTGCCAGTAGGGCCCAGTGGCATGAACCTGCTTGCACTGATTTTGCTGGTAGCCTTTCTTTCATCACACACATCTTTTCTCAATGTCATTCAAAATACCCCTAAACATTAAAAATAGAATGCAGTTTAAAGCAGAATTTCTACCCTCTGTCTGACTTTGCACACTGGAAGAAATTCTGACCCAGTGTGCAAGGTTTTTCGCTCCCACTTTACCCTTGCATCTTGAGGAGAGCCTTTCTTGAAAGAGATCTTCAGTGTTTTCACTTCAGAGTTTCCTCTGGGTACCAATCAGGTAGCTGGTGGAGCCACAAAAGAGCTAGGAGCAGGGTGAGAAAGAGTTGCTGAGGGCAGATGCTTGTAAGATGCAGTCGATTTTTTCCCTGTCAAAGCAGAAGACGTATTTTGTCTGAGAGCCCCATTTTTACTCATCCTTCTTATGTATTAGCCTCTATGACAAACAATGGCTGTGAGAGCAGATACAGAGTAACACTGTGGTGCCCAGAACTCGTGGGGATGAGTTTGGTCCCCTGGAATTCAAAACATCTTGTCTTCACAGTTATTTACCCTCTGTGCCCTGAAAATACACACGTATGTATAACATAGGCATAAACAAACTCTTTCTTTTCTGTGAGTTTGGTGTGCAAAGACAGCTTGTTCAAAGTAAAGGGAATAATGAATTCTTCACCACAGAAAACTCAAGATTGAGCTATCATATGGCAGCATGACAAAAGCACTGCTTTTTCCTAGACACCTCAGAAGGGCTTCGCACAAATAACATTGATTTTTACCACTGAGCCACAAAACGTGAACCTAGATGCTTTGATATGCCTTCCCCCCTAGCGCTAATTACTGAGTTAGTTCTATCTCTGTTTTTTCACAATTAAAATGGTACAAATGGTACCCAAATTCCCATGAAGCTTGAATATGGAAGCTTTACATAACTGCTTCCAAAATAAAAAGCTGAACTACCTGAGCCTTTATGCTGCCCCTCCTTTGTGCTACTGAGCAGTATTGTGTTATGCCACTCTTTTCACTGACATCAGTGGGAATAGGTTTGATATAAAGTCAGCATGACCAGGACAGCACACTTTATTTTGTCATACCTATAATTCATTAAGTAGCTTGAATTCCTTATAGTGTTATTCCTGTCCCTCCTCCCTCCTCAGTTGTCTCCTTCTTGCCTTCACATTTCGTAGCCTCATGGAATACTTTGCAAGAAATTACACAACTTTTCCTGGTAAAACTATACTGAGGAAGAAACAAAAAGCTATTTTATATCTTGTATAGTTCTTGTTTAGTCTACCTGACTTAACATCAAGGAAATCACTTGTCTCAGTAATATTGAGTAAATTATAAGGACTTCCCTTTTGATTTCTGATCCTGTTAAACACAGATGGACTTTCTGGACTGCAGTGCAGACTGTGGGCCAGATCTCTAGCTTTTACAAATTGGTGTTGCTTCATCAGCTTCAGTGGAGTGACACTGATTTGTCTGGGGAACCTGGCCAATTGGTTTTAATGTATCTGTGCCAGTTTATAGCACTTGAGGAGATGTGAGTTAAAGGGCCTTTCTAATTGTAGCTTATGTTCACTGCATAGAAGACGTATTGGTTTTCTCCCCTATGCCACTCAAGCAAATCATCAAAACACAGACGTATCCCAACAGATCTGCTGCTCACAGCTATGGGGCAAGCTGAAGAACAGTTTATTGTGATCTTAAAAAAAAGAAATCAAGGAAAACCACAAGTCAGATTCAAGCTGTGAGTCAATATACATGCAGAAGATTGATTGTCAGCCTAGTGTGTTTGTGACCTCATGAGTTTAGCACAGTTGTGATCTGTAATCCCTCATTCCATAACCTGTTCTGTGTGTGCTTTTGATTCATTGTATGGTAATGGAGACCTCGAATAGAAGTCTAATTTGTTTTTCACCTTCTTGTCTACCAAAATGAAATGCATATTTTTTTTATTCTGTACCTTAAACAAAGAACATGCATTAAACCTGATGGCAGCATAATGGTGAAGAGTAAAGTTAAACCTTCATTTACAAAATGTTGAAGTTCTTAAGGCACAAACCTTCTGTGTATCCCCATCTCTTCCCTGGGAGTGATTTCTTTACGAACAACCATGAGTTTTTAGGGAGGTGGTGACAGCAGGAAACATTATCTCCATGGTATTTACGAGGAAATAGAGTAACTTGTCAAAGGTCTCACAGGAAGTAATACTTTTATTTGGAAAGCTTATGATGTTTGTTGTTTCTGATTTTAATCTTTTTTTTTTTTTCCAATTGTGTTTTGTGTTTCTCCTGTTCCCTTTTCAGTCACATTTTTATATTTCAAGTTCTTTTTGTGCTGCTTCTGCCCTGCTTATGGTATATATACTTTGGTCTACTTCCAGACAGCTCAAAATTTCATCTTGTGTTTCCACCAACAAAATTTTCCTGTAAGCACCTATGTGTTTTCTCTCCCACTTGTGAGAAGCTGCTATAAACAACTACAACATTACCACATTTTTCTGCAAAGCTCTCCTTTGTCCCCCTATGTTCCAAAAATGTCAGAAGTGTTGCTGCAGGGCAGCAGGTGTTGTTTTGTTCCAGGAAGGTAAAAGGGGTTACTTAAAATTTCAACAGGTTCTTGAACTATCAGAAATTATCTCCAACAGATTCTTCTTCTGGTGATGCCCATATTTGTGGGTGGCTTCTCTGACTGCTCAGGATGTCATGTCAGAAGTCCCTATTTCTGACAGCATCCTTTGTTTGTACAGGGGGGGCAGCTGCTCTCACTGTTACTAGAATTACCTAGTGATTTATTTGTATAGTTTTTTTCAACCTGTATCCATCTTATTTTCTCATTTTATAACTCTGTTGAGAGAGAGCCTTTTTTACAACACTTGGCACAACAAGGTGCCTATTTTTGACTCCCATGTACTATGACTCAAAGGCATTAGTAATGGACAGATGACCTCAGGCATTATAGTCCTGCACTTCAGCCTTTAAATGTTTGACCTTTTCGACCCTTGCATTTGTTGTAATGTGTCTTTTAGAATTGAAGTTTCCAAGAAAAAAAAAAGGTGAGAAAACAATAACAGTGACAATTTTTTCCTCCTTGGTGTATAATGTATTAATAAAAGAGCAATAATGTGTTCTACAGGTAATGCATCCCTAGCAAAAATACTTCCCTACAGGAATCTGTTAACTTTTTTATGGTTTCTAGAATCTGCGTGCACACCATTTTACTCATCCCTTTATAGCCAGGGGTAGATTAGGAAAGAAAGTATTTAAAAATTGCTAAAATCTTTCTGCTTTTTGTTCATGTAATGGAATTATGTTCTCATTTACACTAGTTTCACCCTGTTATACTTCATTGTTCAAGGCAGGTTACTTTGCCCATATGTCAGTGTGAATTTTATTTTCCTATAGTTTCCCTTGCCAGTATTCCAAGGGGCTTTCCAATCTGATAACCAAATATTTCTGGTTTTCAAGTTGTTGATTTCCTGATTTGCCAGAACAGGGGAGACAGGTTAGGTTTAGTTGTGCTAAATGTTGTTGTGTCAGTTAATGGAAGGCATTGCAGGCCAAGCCCCTTTGCTGCCAATTGAGGCAGGGCAATCTGTTCTGAATGGCTTTTTGGGGTATAGCTGCACAGTTCTTTGTTGGAGTCCAAGTCATGCTGACAAACATGTGCTCCTCTGCTAGAGTGGTGATTTGAGCACCATAAATCCTACCAGAACACAGACCCCTTTCTGGCACATGCACTAGGAGGGGAGGTGACTCATTTGCCCTGCCAATGTGACATTTCTTTGGTGCCAAATTTCTCTTGCTTGCACCTGTCTTTAGATTCCTTCTAAAAGGAACAGGAAGAGCTGCTCCATCGCGATTCCTGTCAGGTCCCACGATAGCATGTCACCTCCTGGCTGAGAGCAGTCAGGCCCTTGAGAGTCCCCAGGGGACAGGACTAGCAGCATGCACAGTGAAACTCCCTAATCATGATCTTTCTTCGGTGACATCAAAGGGACAAGGATCACATAGTGGATATCTGTTGTGTTATGCTGGGAAGATGAGTGTCTGTTGGTGGTTCCTTCCCTCCCCCCCACCCCCCACGCCAGACATTCCTAGGAATTGTTCCAAAGCAGTTAATACTTTCCCTATATCTCCTTGACCTGCATGTATGAGCTAGCTTTACATGAGCTAAACCAGCTGTTCACAGCCTAGGGTAGGAATTCTGTTGTGCAGGGAGATTAAACAGTTTATTTTTCGTGCATCAGGAAGAGTCATCAGAGTGTTAGTCAGCTGGACTTCCTAGGTGACAGCTTCTACCTTAGGCTAATGGCTCTTTTAAAAATAGCCGTTGTCAGACTTAATTGCTCTGCGGGATTGCTTGAACTTGTAGTGTGCTTTTATTCTCATTTTGGGCTCAGGTTTTTCGGTTCCTGCTGTGTTCTTTTTCTGAGGCTTCCCATTTCTCCCACTGCAGAAACACAGATTCTATCTTCTTGGAGCTGTTTCTTAAGACCACTGCTTCCCTTTAAGAGTTGTGGATTTTCATACCATTCCTTTAGGGAGGAAAACAATGTGGCACTGCAGGTGCTGCGCTGACCTCTAGTGACAAGCCAGGAGAATAGAAAGTATCTTTGCCGTTCAAATCCGAGAACAGCAACTTCCCCTGGAGTGTTCAGCCCAAACAAATCGTAAGAGCTTCATCTCTCCTACCGTATCTCCAAACCTTTATGATATTTGCTTAAACTTCTGCCCAGTTACTGAACAGCTGGTGTAGGATTCAGATCTGCTGGTTGTACAATGGCATAATTTTATTAACTTTTATTAATACTTATTAATTATAAAATTAATAAATTCTGCAAGCTGCTGATACTCCATCCCATTTATAATCTTACAATAAAATGATTCATATGAAGACAAACCTTGAAAACTGGAATTTAAAAAGCTTGATTTGACTCCTACAATTTGTTCTTTAATTACATTTCAATTCATGTTTCTTGTTGCCAGCGGGGGAGTTGGAAGGGTTCAGAGAGATACTACTTGATTTGAAACACAGAAAAGGATTTATAATTGTAAATTTCTCCAGCGTTGCTAGATCTTTTCAGAAGGTTTTAGACACTTCATTCCTTGCCGTTTTGAATTGTTTTATTTGTTGAAAATTTGAAGTGTTAGAAAATTGTTGTGGTTCTTTATATATCAGGAGCACAGTTACTCCTGTGTGAGTCACTGAAGTCAGTGGAGTTGCACCAAAATTAGGTGAGAAAATGTTCATATTAACAGACACTGTCAATTGCATTTGTCAGAAGGATGAAGAAATGACAGTGGAAATTGCAGGGAACTAAACAGAGACATTCGAAGTATAAGGGAATCACAGTGAGAGAGAGCTGGGGGAACCTTTCCCTTAGTTTGCCGTGGAGGCTGCTGGACTGTGTGCAAGAAGCTCCTTGCTCTTTAGTCCTGTGTGCTCCCGAGTCTTCAGGAACTGCTTCGAGTTAAGTGTTTAGACAGGGAAAGTACCTATAGTGACAGATTTTCCTAGACTATCTTCCTTGTGGTACACATTTGCATGTGTTTTGTTAGGTCTAATATGTGGTAGATATAATGTTTTTAGCAAACACTCAAACATAAATTGAGTTTTACTGGATGAGGTAAGGGCCAGATTGGCTAAAAATAGTTACTGCTGCCTTCTGGTGGAGTAACCCAATACCAGAACTATTACCAGATGTGAAATTAATATATATGTCTAAATGCACTATACATTGTTTCACTCAATAGTGAAATCCTCAAAAGCTTCCTATCATCTGCTTTGGTTTATATTCACTGTGCTAAAATGCACTAATACTGCAATCAGTAGTACAGTTAATAGAGTTCCCTTTCTTTCTTTGCAGCTTGAGGGAATTTTAAAACAATAATTTTCTTTTTCTTTAGTTTTTTTTTTTTAATTATGTCAAATTATGAGCAAATACGAAAGTTCCATGTTCATTCAACTCACTGTTGCGCAAAGCAAAGGGTTTCCCTTTCCTGCTTTATTTTTGAAGCTTCCTTATTTCGTGTTTGCTGTTCAGCTCAGTTTGGTGATGCTGCAGGCCAAAGAACACATTCATTGCTAAAGGCATATTTGAAATTTCTTGCTTATGGTAAAAGAAGGACAATGAACATGTCACATCTCTCTGGGTAGTTTTAGTTGACTTGATGGTGCCTTCTGTTTCTGTGAGGAGAGATCGCTGTGAGGGAAATGATCGGTTTACCTTGGCAGAAGATTTTTTAAAGTACCGGATAGCACCTATCAATTTCGCCACATGCCAAATCTTTATTTAGAGAGTGAAAACTACTTTATGGAGTCCAGTGCCAATGAACAGGAAGGACTGGGTGCATGGGATGCTGAGGCTTTGGATTATGAGCAAATGACAGGATGTGTTGGAGGTAAAAAAGCAGAAGCAGGACTTCAGTGAAGACTGGTCCTGGAAAGCGGTATCAAATGGAACAGAGCGCCAGGAATGCCCTTGCGGCTGGAGCTGAGTTGGATGGCTGCCTGCATCAGGAAGAGGAGTTGTGGATCCTGAGAATGGTGCTCACTCACAAAGTTACAGGGCAACTTCAATGACAGTAAAGTTTCCTTCAGTTTTAGGTGAAAACAGACAATATCCTGCTGGAGATTTTGGAACAGATCTTACCCACCCTTCTGGGCAGCTACTGCCTGGATGGGAAGCAGCAGAAATTGAATTGTTAATGTGAAAGAAATAAAAAATCTGCTTAGCTGCATTCAAAACTTTTCTGCCAGAGACATTCCTCATTAAACACACATTGTGGGATTTTTTTCAAAAGAGCTTGGCACAGCCTTTTCTCTGCTCCCACTGGAATCCATGTAGGTGCCACAGGTTTCAGAGGGAGGGGAACTAAATCAATATGGAGTGCTTTGGAAAAATGCAGCTCAGATGGATCCTGGCAGCGTGAGTAGATAGGGATTGGAGGTGATGCTGAAATTGTCACGTAGAAATTTTCCATTCTGGCTAGCAGTATCCTCTCCATTCTCCTTGGTTCAGAGCTAACGGAAAGCAGTGTGTGGCAAAGCATGACTTGAAGAGAAGGGAAAGTCAGTGCAGAATGAAACACGAATATCCTAATTTCTTCTGTCTTCTGTGTCCTTTGTCAGGACAAAAAGTTTACCTTCCTTTTACCTGAGGTTGCCACTTAACTCTTCAAGAACATATCAGCCAATTGCAAGCAACAGTGCACATTGGGCATAATGCTCCTTCTGGATAGGATTCTCCTAAGGTGATCTGAACAGATTGGTGCTCTGTTTTCTCTAGAGTGCACCTGACAAATGCTCAGGTGTGGTAAAAGATGGGGAGGAGGTCATGTTCCTTTTGTCCAGTTCCGTATCTCACACAGAGATAGAAAGGATAATCCTGTTTCACTACATGTTCTCTGGTTTTCACATGGGCACTAAAATGGTAAAGGTTGGTGAGGGGTGGGGTTGTGTTTGGGTTCAAGATCTCGCACAGCTTGGTGTGCAAACACAGCCGGTGCCAGCTGCAGAGCTGGTGTCTCAGGTGGGTCCTAATTTTCTAGTTCTGAGGTTATTCGAGTAGTTGAATGTAGTGACTGTAGCCCAGTCCTGAAACAATGTTATTCTCACAAGGTGACACTGTCACTCATTGAGAAGCTTTCAGCAAGTGGCTGATTTTCCTCATTCACTCAGGAATTTTGCTTCTCTTTTGGACACATCGCTTTTAGCTTCCCTTGATAAATTTCAGACCTTCTGATAGAGAAAGCTATACAACTATGGAATAATGACCTCTGAAGGGAACACTAACCTCTGTGACGCACAGCAATTCACCTCTCCTTTGCTTGAATGGCTCCTTAATAGCTTCGGCCTGCTTGGTGTTAACAGAGTCCCCAGCAAGTACAGACTGCCCTTCTACGTGGGTGGCATTGTTAAAAGAACAATACTGTAGTGTCTTCTAGAGGCAGCAGCGGGGTTTGTAAGTTTGCTGTGCACTTTGAAGGAATGCACTGTGGTTTAATTGCTGCCCAGATCAGGCCCATGACATGCTCTAATAGGGTCTGTCACCTCTCCTTTTGAGAAATTAGGAGAGAGTGCCAAAGCCAGGAGCCCCTCTGCCGCCAAACTCAGATTCAACCCACATGAGGGATCGCTGTGAGCTAATGGGTCATGACAACCACTTTGGTGCCTTTAGCATTTCGGGACTTCTCTTAGTCAGGAATTCATTTGAATGTGTCAGTTGCCACTGACTAGCTGAATATTTGTCATGACTGAGAGTTCTGTCTCTTGGATCGAAATGATCTGTCCAGCTGTGACTGTTTTTTCCCAAGGAATGTTAGTGTTGCCTTCAGTGAATAGTTTTAACACTGGCTAATTTTTTCCACTGAATAGCATCCCAACATGAAAGTATCTGTTCATATAAAATATTTTTCTAGCTGAAATGTGTGTAGCTCTAGTTTCATAGTAACTTCATTCTCATTAACACAGCAGCATTATAAGGGAACTAGCAGAATTCAGTTCTACCACGTCAGCAATTTTATTTTTTGTAGCAAGGAAATGTCTGGCTGAAAAAGGACTAATACTTTTTTTTAAAGAATCCATATGGATGTATAAAGTATTGGTGCCATTTGGTATAAATTGTAATCAGTTCCAGATTCTGCTGCACTCAGAAACTTGAATCATGGAATTGTACATGGTGGTTTCTGTATTTTGAGGGCTCTCACCTAAACCACAGGTCTTGCAACAAGTAAATGGCTACATCCATGGTGTCCAATCCCTTGTCTTAATCATGTTAAGAAAATGTTGGTTTAACTATGAATCAAAATTGTATTCCTAAGCCATGCAGCTTTTCAGGTGAAATGACACAACCAGCCTTGCTACACTGGGGCAAAGTAGGTGGGCTCCAGAGGCTGAGGTCAGATGGTCTGAATTTCACTTAATTCCTTCAAATGTGGTTCCTTTATTAAAGTATTTCTGAAGGCCTGGAGCCAGGAAACGTGGAATACTAAGCACTGGGATGTAGGCTGTTTGGTCTGCTTTTGGCACCCTCTGTGTGTTTTAAGGCATATTAGAAGTACAAAGAGGTAAAAGGGAAAGGCACAAGCATGCACAAAGTCTGCTGTTTGCTTGTATAGTGTCTGTGATTGATAAAAGAGCGTGACTGTGATAAGGACATGGTCGTTGAAACAAAAGAATGTTTCAAGCTTCTTTCAGGGCTTGGGTCAACTGCTGCCCTCTTGAATTAGGCAAGGGAGATGGAAGACGGCTGGACACACCAAAATCTCTTTTGTGAATTGCTGGTAACAAAAACTGATAGGCCAATAAACAACTTAGGTTTGCTGGCTGGTTTGTTTTCCATGGAACCAGAGCCAGCATGTGCCATCTCTCTGAGCCTTTTAACGTCGTGACCAATTTCAACCACGTGTGTAAGACAATCTAGACAAAAAGGCCAGTACAATCTGAGGTCTGTGAAGTTTGATTAACAGCTAGAGACAAATGACTCAACCAATCCCACCTGCTGAGACCATGGACAACATTTGGTTTGGCAGCAGTTGTGTCAAAGTGCCTGCATCTGTCACCCTGTCCCGACACCCACACCTGCAGACAGGTGCTACCTGTTCTTGTTGAGAGTGGAAGAGATGCAAGGACCTGGAGCTGGAGTTAGTCTACTGAGGAGAGCGTTACAAAGAGAGATTATAAGAATTCAGGCTTCATTTTAGTTTTGCTGCTTATGGAACAACTTTAGGTTCTTTTTGTTTGTTTTTGTTTGGTTGGTTTTTTGTCTGAAATAACACAAAGTAAGGGTCTCTGAGTATATATTTTATAAGAATGGTGAAGTCCCAGGCTATTCCTAATTTGCTTTTTTTTAAAAAATGTAATAGATCAGCAAGAAGCCAATCTTGTGGCTCAGAATTACATGTTCAGTACAGTGTTTGGCCCCCAAGGAAAGACTTCTAAGGGTACTGAATTTTGAGTGTTACTTCCTCAGCTGTCATACTGATGAACTCCCAGGAAAAAGCAGAGACTCACACTGTCATTTGAGCTCCCTAGCTGGGGATAGATTGATGGAGTATTGGGATATTAAAAATTTGAGGCTGCGGTGCCAGTTGCACTGGCACCTTTGGGGCCTATGCTGTCTTTCAGAGGTGAACACAGCCAGTTTCTGAAGCAGAAGAAGGGGGGAGTCAAATTCCAGCAGACAGAGAGAAGGGTTTGGGAAAGAGATGCTTCTGAAAATTCAGTCACACGGACTTTAAAAAGATCTACTGTAGTATGCCGTTCTGAAAGGGATACAACTTACGATATTTTTGGTTCAGTGGCTGACCTGAATATTGGAAAATAAATTTTATTCAGAATCAAAACAAGTATTTCTTTTTACAAGAAGTAATAATCTAATTTTCTGACAACTGGACCGCGTTTGACTCACTTTTTAGAACCTCATGTTATCCTTCTCCTTAAAAATGCTGGGCAGGTATAAAAGACACAGCAAGAATGTTTCATTCGAAAAATATCAAAAGGACCTGTTTCAGGATTACCAAAAGAAACTCTTTCACACTGGAGAAGGTCAAAGTAAAACATCTGTCAGCCTCCTAATCTCTTTCTCTCCTTCCACTGAAAAATAAGAGCTGATGGGAAAGTACAGTTCATCAGGAAAAGGAAATTCTCCCTCTTCTCTTCAGTATTTTCTGAAAACCAGGCCATCATACTGTAGAAAATCTGTATTTGCAGATTTAGTGGGAAACATGCCTAAACCAGGAAAGAAGAAAAATTCCATGGGAATCAGCTTCCAAGTCAAATAGTTTCTGTAGGTCTGTGTTTGAAATCTTCCCCCTGGAAGCCTAACTTCAGGCATTAACTAATTTGGATTCTGGTCTTATTAAAACAGCATGAGAAGGAAAAATCAACCAGACAACTCCCTATGACTATTGTAATGCAAATTAAAGCTAATACTGTAAACACCTGAGGGTTGATTCTTGCAACATAAACGCCAAAAAAAGAAGAAGGAAAAAAAGCCACAATTAGTAAATAGCCTTTCTTTTTTTTCTAAAAAAAAGGTGATTTTATTGAGTTTTAATATACAGCTTTAATATGTTAGGGTAATCATACAAGATCTCTCTTGTGTTCAATTTACACATTACAATACAGACGTGAGCTAAAATCTTTTGTTTTAATGTACAAAAGGAATCCAATGTTGTCCACTAGCAGCTTTGAACTTGGCAAGAAAGATTCTAAAGACTTTAAGTGCAGTAACAACCATACAGGATACAAAATGAATATAAGGACATTTCACCAAGGTATATAAACATTTGAAAAAAAATAAAGTGGTGCCTGCTCCACAGGGCAGACAACGAGCAAATTTAAAAAAAAGTCACTGACCAATGTTCCAGAGAAGGAGGAGCATCACCCTGTGTAACAGTTCTTACAAAATGGCCTAAGAATATCTGTATCATAGAATTTGTACTTATCAGAAAAAGGTCTGAAAAGAAACAGTAGGCAAGGAACTGAACAATCAAAAAAATGACACAGTAATATAAAATATTTCCATCACTATTTAAATGCCAAATTAATCAAGCAATAATAAAAAAAAATCCAAAACAAAACAAAAAACCATAAAAACCAAAGCTCTTCTGTTTAAAATAACAGCACTGTTTCTGAATATTGTCAAAGACTTTTTTTTATGAACACACTATATACTCGATTGTTTCTTTCATACAGAGTAATGTGTCCATTTGGTCTGTCACTTCAGTGAAGCTGATAAACAATCAGCCCATCACGTCTCACCTTTGACACATTTAATGCTTTTCTCCCCTTTCGTTTGCTACTCTGGCGCCTTCTCAAGTTAAATACTTTTCTTCCTTTTCTTTATACAGTGCAGAGTATATGGGCTTAGGATATTGAGATTTTCCTCTACTCCAGTTCACTCTCTGGTTCTGAGTTCAGTGGTGTGCAGTAGTTTGGCTTGTCTGAAGGCACGTACCCAGGGAGACACAAACATTTGTACGAACCTTCCGTGTTAATGCACTTGGCGTTCTTGCAGAGAGACATCCTGTTGTTCAGCTCGCTGCACTCATTCACATCTGCAACAAGGAGCCATCAAAAGACATGTACTTAAGTAAGTGTGTAGGTAAAACTCATTTATTTCCAGCATTGTCAAGAGTAGAACAATATGTATGAATATGCTGAGAACTTTATTTTCAACTCTGACCGGGTGGAGTTAGGCTGGGTCAAAAGCTCTAATAGGTTAATTGAAAAGAGGTGGAAGTTGACATAGGAAATCAATGGGGTTTTAAAGGGCCTTAAACTGTTAAGATTACCAAGTTCAAATTCAGCCTAAGCTGCTAAACAAAATTTAATAACCACTTACAGGTGTTTATCTGATGAAAAGTGGCTTATAAGAAAGAAGCTCCAAGTTCTCAGTATAACATCTGTATTTACACAATTGAACACTTGAGGAGCTGTTGGTGTTGTCAGCTAAACAGCTGTGAAGAGCAAACTATCTGCACTCAACATCGTGCAGCATTGGCCTGACATACAGGACTCACAATGTCTTGCTAAGGAGGCCAGCTTGCCATAAAGTCCTGAAGATTACAAGGCACGTGGGCAGCTTCTCTTGATAGAGCTGTGAGATCTTAGCTGTGGGTTACGAAGTGTAATGCTAAGGAAGGTTAATGCAGACCTTAAAGTGAAACAGTCATTATTTCTACTAGACTTCTACACTGAGGAGAGGTTGTTTTGCTACATCTTCTCATTGACACCTGCCATTCCCATGTTTTGCTGTTTTAAGAGAAGATTTAGATGTCTTGGTTAGTAAATGTGCAGATTTACTAGTTTGAGAGTGAGAGGAATAGTTGAGTCACCTGACTGTTGAAATCAGTGAGAATCAGGCGCCAAACTTTACCCGGTGGTTATCTGCATATTTAGGCAATTCAACTGCTCTAAAAATCCATTCCTAAAATCACTCCCAGTTCCATCCTCCTAGCTCACTAAAGCTTTTGAAAAACATTTGGTCTGTATATTAGAGTTAAATTCTTCATAGAAGTCTACGCTTCATTCCACAAATGTCTATTCATTTATACACTCTTAGCTGAATACAGCTGCAATGACTGAAATGAGCTGAGGAACACCAACATAGTTATTTTTGTAACAGTAATTACTGACTTTTGCAGCAAATAAAACAAAACTGGCATCTGTAATACAATTCAGGTGATCGCCTCTAACTCCTTTGTTCCAGGTCCTCTTTAGGTCAAGTGACTGAGTAAACTGGAGAGACTAACAGGAGAAGTAATATGCTATCCTCACCAACACAAGTCATTTTGGCCATGTCCAGGTGATAACCGTCAAAGCAGTCACAGGTGTAGCCTTCCTGGACTCTTACACATCGGCCATTTTCACATCCATTCAGAATACCACATTCTTCTGCTTGTAACTCCTCAAAGCTGTTCAGGAAACCTGGGTGGAGAAAGAACAAGAAAGTTAGAAAGCTGTTGAATCGGTATACTCAAATATAGAGGGAGAGTCTCAAATTCTCTGAGAAGTTTACTGGAATGTGACTTGACTTTGCTGAAAATAGGTCAGCTTTAGCAGAGCTGCACCATCTGGAGTTTTAAATGCACCAGAGAAGTACTGCGATATATTTCAAGATAGAAACTGAATAACGTTGTTAACTTTAAAGTTTTTATTTTTTTTGTAGTAACTGCATAATTTGATAGTATATTTTTTAAAGGATAAGTTAGTGTTTTCTAAATAGGACATTTTATTCAAATCGTTACGTGCATCAACCTTTATGGAAACAAGAGCTAGTGTAGTTTGGGGTAAAAGATTCTTAAAACAGTATTCTAGAAAAATAGGATATGTGTAGAAGGGAAAGAGATGCATTCTAATTTATCTAGAAGAAAACATAAAAAAAATCAATCTCAGCTGCCTTGAGGAAAGTAAGAAGAAATCAGAGACTGCTTTCGTGTTGTGGTTTTGGTTAACAGCCCTTGGCTTCTGCTTCAGTGCCTGGTGCCAGTACAAATACCTATAATCTACCAATTGCTCCTTGTCATAATTCTAGATGGTGAGTAGTCAAAGCTTAAAGGGTTGACCTCTTTTTTTTTTTTTTTTTTTTTTACCTCTTATACAAAGAGTTGTCTTTGTACTCAGTGGTTTGTACAATGCCTTTTGTGCTCCCTCCTTAAGGCTTTTGCGATAGATATGCTTTTATATACGAGAAAGGATTTATACTTACAAAATTTATTTTTTTTTTTTACACGTTTAGAGATACTCTCTAGGACTGAATTGCTCCTGTAAGTCCTGCACAAGTTTTTTTCACTACCTTTCTGCTCATGGAGCAGTGATGTAACAGGACTGCAGATGGCAGCCCATCACATCAAAAAGACTTTTGTGGAAAAAGCTGAGAATGTTTGAGTCATAGGTTTTAACAGCAGAATGAATATATAGAGGAGAAATTGGAGCTGGAGTGGAACAGAGTGGGATATATCTCCCCATCCGCCCTGTAACATATAGTGACACCAAAAACAGCCACTGATTTACCAGAAACCTGTTCACTCATTTATATTACAACAATGTGATACGTATATTTGCTAATATACTTAGGACTATGCATTTCTCCCTTTCCTTGTGCTTGTTCTTCTGTCCTTTCATATTTACTCCATCCTGTCTCAGTCCTTAAGGCTCTCTTTTCTACTGGCCTGCCTTTCTTACTCTGCCCTTTCCATATTTCCAACTTCTATACTGCCATTTCCACTCCCCCTCTCTTTGACTACATACATGGTTTCTATCCTGCATTTTCTAGCATGTGGGATTCTTAGTAAGGATCATGCTGGTCAGTCATACACTGAATAGATTCTAAAGACACCAAACACATAATGTGACATGTACTTGCTGACACACGTCACATCTCAAGAACATATATAATAAATAGGAAGTATACAAGCATATAATAAGTGGGAAACATTGCAGTCTTTTCCATGAACCTAGTAAATCACTTCTGGGTGCAAAACTACAGAGGATATTGAGCACTGTCATGATGTAGGCGATAATGTAAGAAACTTAACCAAGTTTCATTCGAGTTCTCTGGTAGAGCTTGCAGAGGGCTCTACAAGAGACATTTAAAGTGAAGACTTTTTCTAATTTAGAAAACAGTGCCAAGGAAAGGAAAGGTGTCCCTCCCAAATATGTAGATATTTTTTAAATAAAGAAAAGGCATAATTTATTAGACAGATATTTTATACATAGGTATATATGCATGTGCATAAACCTGTGTACACACCTATATACATATTTTTTCTCATTCTCTCTCTCATAAACACATTATGTTGTAATTTTAACTAGCTAAAACCAAAATATTTATCACTCACAGCAAGTTCTACTTCACAAGTTACTTCAAAACAGCTGGATGGGACCTGTATTGTAATCCTAGTGTATGTATTTGGTTCTGTAGAAAATGACAGCACAATGACAAATACTACACTGAAGTGCATGGCCCTGCTAGGGGATGGGAGGTATTGATTCCTCATACAACCTGCAGCAGGACTGTGCCCTTTAAGTCTCTGATGCCCTAATCAGGACGCCCCATCTGATTCAGTGATAGGACAGGAGCAAGAGCCATAAGTATTTAAGCCTCTGCTCCTAAGAGGTTGGAAGCAGATGATCTTTAAGGTCCCTTCCAAGTGAAGCCATTCTGTGAAGACAGTGGTCTCAGCTGTGCATTCAAAACCATCCACATTTTATCACATTTATTTACCTCTGCTTATAGCTTGTGAAATGCTTCTTTCCCACTCAGTATTTTATCTGATTAACAGTACATGAACATTGGTTTCCCAGTCATCCTTCTGACCTTTTCTTTGTGTGGATGGTAGTTTTCATTGGTAGTTTTCAACTATGTTACATTTCAATTAAACATCAACACTAATTAAATTTCAATTAAACATCAACACTTGATAACACTGACTGTGAAAGAGAATAGCAGCAACTTGTAGACCATATACATAAAGCATGGCAAATTACCAGTTCCTTCTGATACTTCCATTTTTCTTCTCTAAAACCGTGATTAAGTATACTGCTCCTGTGGCCGATTTTGAGAAAGATGCTGAAATCTGTAAATATTACTTTTCATCAAGTCTTAACAATGAGCTGGGCCAGACCCATAAAGAACCCCAATATTCCTCAAGTACAGCTGAGATGCCGTGTACAATCCTTCACACCCTGCTTGGCAGGCCATACACTCTAGCCTGAAGGCTACATGGATGCATACTCTCTGATCATACTGTGCTGTACATTTTCTCCACTGAGCAAGAATGACTTGCATGTTCTCATTTCACCCATATAAATTCTGCTGGGAAATCATGGAAATTTTTTTCTTTTAAATTAAATGCACTCCGGAGAAATCTGTCCCGTGCTCCAAAGGAAAATTAATTTGTGAGAAGGAAAACTGGCAATTCTTTTGACCTTGAGTTGTAAATCTGTTGGTAAACATAAGTTTAGTAGACTCGGCACAAACTATTTCACTATATTAAAAATTAATTGTACTCTGAGCCCAACTGGACTCTCATACAAACCTGGCTCTTGAACTGGAACACCTGACTGAAAGCTAGTGTCATAGGAATAACTAAAACATAAAAAAGCCACATTACTCAGAAGCAAAGAGAAGAATGGAGCTGGCTACAGGGACACAATTCAAGTTACAACCCTCATTTCAACTCTTTTACATAACAGAGAAACTTGCTTACGGTCTTCAACAAAGTATGGATTAGTTTCTGGAGTGTAGTGCTCCTCGAAGTCAACTAAAGCATCCTGTCCATATGGCCGTCTTGATCCTGGAACAGGAATGTTGCACAGCTGGGCGTAATCCTCTGAGGGGGGAAAGAAAATAGGATATAAAAGTAAACACACTTGTAACACAGGCTGCATTACATTAGTCCCAGTGAGCTGTGGTTCGTATTTGCTGGAAATAAACTTATCTTCCTAGAAACACCATAAATCTGCAATTTCCAGAAAGCATTCTCTCTTCAAGAAGAATGTCATTAAGATGTTAATGAGCCAAAAATATACTATTAAGTCATAATAGGGATAACACCAGGGATAGCTTTGAGTCAATAACTGAACAAAAAGTTATAGGTCAGGTTCTTCTGGTCTGCATGGGAAGAAGAGGAGAGGGATGCTGTGTATCCCACTGCTAATGCATTCCTCTCCAAAGCTATCAATGTTTATAGTCCTCATTCTGTGGAACAGAGGCTATTCTAGAACATCATGGCTGCTCTCAGAAGCAACCCCAAAGAAAATAAACTGGAGCAGGTACAGCCACATTTCTGGCACTGCCAGCCAACCTGCAGAAATCAGAGTGAAAAATACTTCTAAAATAGCCTACACTTATCTACAAACTGTATCTTCAACAACAACACAGGCTTAAGTATTAGTGCTCTTCCAAGTCTCCTTGGCTGTGAACCTCAAAGGACATGGGGAAAGGAACAGGAGAAATAGTTACACTCCGACTTTATGCCTTTCTCTAGTAGCTAGACTACAAAAGTTGAAGCAGACCAAAGCAACTCTTCATTTCAGGTGCCAGAGTCCATGTCTGAAATGCTGATACAGAGTTTAATTTTTTTATAAATCAAATTAAAATTGTGCCAACTCTGTTTTTATTACCCTTTACTAAAACACATACAAAACAACTTATTTGAAAACAGAAATGTTGTTAAAATATAGAATCCAGGTGCTTCTTTAATGTTGCTGCAGACTATTTAGCATCTGGTTCTGTGAAGATTGCCTGGTGTTCTGAGAATCGGGCAGAGAAAGGACGTGAAAGAAAAACCACCAAAAGAGAGAGAGGAAAAAAAGCCCTAAGCAGATACAGAATCCAAGAATTGCAGAAGGTTACAGAGCCAGAAACCTCATGCTGTGTAGAACTGTCCCAGACAGCAAATAGCTGGATAAATCCAGACTGCTCTAGACATTGCAGAGCACAGTCCCACTTGCTGCCCAGCACTGTAATTTTATTTTCACAGGTAGTATCTCTTCCACCTGTAACTATTTACTGAAAAAAACCCCAAAAAGTGATCAAAAAGTCTGTTTGAATTCTGTGGTCAACAATGTGACCCTTTGAGAGCACAGTACAGTACAGGTAAAGCTTGTCTGTGAACATTCAGAGCTGTCAGGGGTGCCAGTCCAAGTCTGCAGAATAAACTCCCCAGAGAACTTACAAATCACTGTAAATTTCATCACCTTCTGCTTCATGAGCATGGTGGTTTCCTTTGAGGTGTGTCTTCCAGAATATGTTTATATACAGTAATAATATTAAAAAAACCCTCTCCTCTCCCAGCTGACAAAGTACACTGCCCAAGAGTGGTACCCCAGGGCACAGGAAACAAAGTCAGCATGAGAAAATAAACAGCATATAGCAAAAGTTATTTACATCCTCGACTGCACAGCTTCCCACTGAGACACTATGACAATAAGTATGGTTTTAAGAGCTGTCATAGGACCAGAAACACCCCATTCTTCCTTCCCCACACCCAACCCCAGATAACATCCATGCATGGTGACAGCCAGGTTATCATCTTTGAGTGACTCTTCCATTCATATATACATAGAGAAAAGCTGTGCAGAGTAGTAAAAGCACTTTCTCACAGATGCCCATAAATGTTCTTGGCAAAGGAAATCTGTGCTCTACCACAAAATACTAATTCATGTGGCCTGTGTGGATGAAACCACCACACAAAAACAGTCAGTGAAAGGCAAGGGGACAAGACAAGCAGGTCTTAGGGATCACTGCTTCTTCTGTGTGAATGTGATCTGATGGGAAGGACTGAATTCTGAATATCTGCATTTTTAGGTCTTGTTAATTACCTCTCTGTAATTACCTATAATACTCTCTTAATACTTTACGTTCTATTTAGCTGTACAAATAGTGTAGACTAAATCTCTTGCCTTTAGTAATGTGTTGGTTCAGTCACTAGGTGCTCAGTTGCTCTTAGCAACTCACCTAAGAAATCAACACTAGCAATTCAGGACCAACAACAATGGCAATTTATCTATGCCACCTTATTCTGCTTGTCTTTTCCTTTTTCTTTCTTTTTTTCTTTCCCTGGCAGGGAAGAAAAGGGTGGGCAGAGAGGAGAGTACAAAGACTGAAAAGCATCTGGGGGGTCACATTCTTCAGGAAAGATCCTGAGAGTTATGAAATAAGGTAGACTTGAGACTTGGATGCCTGAGAGAAATGAACCCATCAGAGTGCCCCTGCAGAGGACAGAACAAGTTATGGCGACGACAGTTTCTGTTGTTTTAAACTTTTCCCCTTGCTATGCTATGTTCCTACAGTTCAAATTAAAAATGATGTATTTTGGGTCACTGTGTTGTGTGCTGGTCACAGTTTTCCAGGGGAGGGAACTAAATGAACAGAGTGCTGTAAGATTTGTGGATAAAAGCATGACTGACACATAGAAAGTTGCAGCAAGTCTACAAATGGGAGAAGAGCATGACATTGCCCCAGGGAGATGACAGTAGAAGACTGAGATCAAGAAAGTGGTAAGGGGGCAAAGAGCAAGAGAGAATGTGAAACTACCCCTGAATGACAAAAACATTTTATTTGTCACAAAAATTAATGCTCACTTTCAGGAGAAACTGTCATGTAAAGTTAAAAAAAAAAATCTGTAATTCACAATCAACGAAAAAACCTTTTTCTATATGGGATTATTTTTTCTACTTGCTCATCTTCTGGCTGCGATCAGGGACAACACAACTGCAGTTCAAGAGGAAAAAAAAGACTTTGTTTTCAGTATATAGTTTAGTCTACACTGCTCATGTGTTTCTAAGTTTTTCTCATAACTTGCAAATGAAGCATAGAGACATCTTGTTGTATGACTTAGGGTAGCTATTTTAAAAGGAAGCTGATGTATGCTTCCAAAAACGTAAAGGACATTTTTAAAGTCAGATGTATTGCATATTAAACAAGTGTTAGGGGATTACAGCTAGACACACATGCGTACTGGCACAGATGTTAGCTGTAATTGGTGATGAAAGCTCGGCTGACAGAGACAACGCAACATAAATTGGATGGACTGACTGGTTTTTAGGTTCTCTTTAGCACAAATGCAGCTGTGCAAATGTGTACCTGATTTGCATATACAGCTGTTGTAACTATGCAAGCTTGTGTGGGCCTTACTTGTACCCAAAGGCCTAAAAATCCTTAATTCTCCTATTAGAAAAATTATTCCATGTTTCATGTATTTAAAGCAAAATATTATACAAAAAAGCTTTCCTGACACAACCACAAAACAACTGCATCACAGCTAATTCAGCTCCTGCCCATAAGGCAAGCTTTATTTCTGTTCCAAGTCCTCAGAATTGTCACCATCACACACACACAAGGAGCTAAAACTATTGACATCAAGGCAATTCCTTTAAATTATTGAACAATTCAACAGTTTTGGCATGAAAGAAATCACCAGAGAGAAGAACAAAACCAAGAAAGCATTTATCACATGTAATATATGTCCCTTCCCAACCAGAGGTTCTGGACATCAGTCTGAATTGGTTAAGTTTAAGCTGTCTCAGGAATGCATCATTTGTGAACAAAAGCTGAAGGTATTTCTGCTCTACATTTAGATTGTGCTATTTGACTATTTAGATAATTTCAATAATATCGCCCATGAAAAGATGCTGAGGTTTGAGGTGAAAGAATTCACGTATATTCTACAACCGCAGAAAAAGAGAATGCTATCAGCTTTAAGGGATTTTTTTCATGAGTTAGGAAGCATATTAATGTCTTCACATGGATATACTCTAAATGAAATTGCTAAGAAAGAGTTTACAGTGGACGCAAAGGTCTTGCTAAAACTGAAGTCATTAGTAATTTGATTATCTCAAAAATCTTTTGGTTTTGTTCCTTACCTTTTGCTCCTCAACCAATGCTGGTCAAATTTCCTAAAATGATCTTTTCTCTCCTCGTGCTAGAGGTAGATAGTTAAAAGTTGTAATAAGAGTCAGCTTGGTTTTGCCGCAACTTTGCACATTGCGTTCTGACTCCTTGCTGACTTCTATGTACACTTGGAACTTGGGGTTTCATGAGGAAAACCCTTCTGAAGCTATTCTGCATGTCTCTCCTACAGTTCCGAAAAAACACTGAAAACCTTCATCAATAGAAGTTAAACAAGTCTGCACAACTGAGCACAAGACTTGGAATAGTCAATGCCCAGTTACTGCAATATTTTAAGCCCAGAGGATATAATCGATTTGACCAGAGTCCTTAGCAGAAAGGAGGGAGGCACAATGCCATCCTAAACGGAAAGATGAACAATGGTCTCCAGAAATGAATCCAGTGCCTCCCCGCTGATCTTTACCATCTCAAAAGAGGACAGATGGAAACTTATCCTTTACACAAATTGGTTTTCCCTGTACTTCCAGATCTTCACGAGTGACATTAGCCAGAATTTGAAGGGAACACTATGTTCTCATAATATGGAAGCTCAGCCCAGAACTAATTCATAATGTTTACAAAGGATACACAGAGTTCCTTTGCAACAAAAATGCAATCCAAATAATCTGTTCTGCCAGGAATGGGTAGAATTCAACTACATGTAGGCATCTCCAAAGTCTGCATCTGAATTAGTTATCCAGTGTCCATTCTTTGTCCATGGAAACACATAACTACTTCTAGGATACTATCTCACTGTAAAGTACGTGTCTAGAACAGGTCAGAGGACTATATTGCTTTCCTGATAGAAGAAGAAACTGACAGGACCAGTACTGATGTGGGTTTCTGTGTAAAAATCACCATGTGATGTTAGCCAAGAGAAATCCTACATTAATACAACACCCCAGGTGATTCACGTTACCCACTACCTTCAGTGTTCTCCTAACGTGGGCTTTGCAAATGCTAAGGTGGAAATAAAAGAAATTTCAATGACAACATAAGTCTTCAGCAGTTCTTTATGCTACTTGTCTCACAGAAAACTGTAACATCTACTGTCCTTTCTGCAGGTCTTGTAAGCATACAGTGGTTCTATAAAAACCCACAAAGAACTAGAATCTAAAACTTGCAATAAAAAAGGTATGTATAATGATGTACAAATAAGGAGGCTGATAAACTGAATGCTGGTGCCCTTTCCAGTTGCCTAAGAATGTATTCATTATGTTATCTTAGCACTCACACGAACAAAAAAATCTAAGTTCTATATGTAGTAATGTACCCCCACTCTCAATAGTTATTAAAATATCTGTCAAAGCTGCAGAGCCCCAGTCCTACCTTATCCCATTTTTCTATATTAAAACTTCTCCAGGCAGCCACAGGAGAAAGCACCCTCCCTCCTTAACTGACTGACATATCTTTAGTTCAGGGGCTCTTTATTCCAGACTACCAGCATCTTAAGGTGTTACTGAAACAAAGGGGATACTGCACTGCAATAATTCCAAAGAGATAATTTTACAAATACAAAAATATGCAGTCTCTGTAAAGTTAAATGCTGACCCCAGCACACCACCTTTCTCAACATCTTCTAGCTGTTAGTTCTGCCTCCTCCTTTGAATTTTCCTGTAACCTGTAACAATACACCTTGTCTAAAATCCACTATAGTTCCTTAAGGGTCTCACAGGAGCTTCTGGACTCTCAGAAGGTTTATAGTTCAGGTCCTACATGTTCAGATTAACTTCAGGTGTACATGGCTTTATTTAAGATTCCAAATTTTTTCAGTCTAGGCCACTTGCTCTGTTTTCAAGCGTGGAGGCTTTGACCCAGCTACTAAACCTATCGGTGCCTGTCCTGCTGCCAGTTACTAGACCATGGATGGATTCTGGATGGAGAGAGTTGGGACATTACACACTAACAGTAAATTGACCAAGAAAGCAGAAATTCAAAAGGCAGGCCATCCCACAGATATTTTTTTGTGGTTGGGTGCAACAAAGAAAGGCTACTAAAGCCGCAAAGACCTCAGAGAGAATGCATCTCAGATATGGCATTGGATGCAATTTGTGAAAGTCTTTATCTGCAATATGATGATATCCTATGATCATAATGTTAGAACCAATGTGATTGAAAACAATCTGTCTTTGCATTCTTTTTTTAATGATGAGAAGGCCTGCCCCACGAAATTGTATGCACCAGTAAGATGTACTCCATCACAGCACTATAGTTCATGCTTGTAGTATTTTGAGCAGGACTTTTGAGCTAGTATTTTGAGTTTGTACCTCAATGTTGTCATCAAAATACTTACCAGTCTTACTGTTGTTAAGATGTTTCTGTTCAGTTGCAATATTTCAACAAGTGCTCAGGGAATAAATATTTTTGTCTCAGGCTCTGAATGTTTGGTGTCATTCTCAGTGGGGTTTGTTTGATTAAGCACACATTAGTAGTTTTTAGAAATCACAGCAAACATGCAAATTCTGTTTTCATGCTGATTTAAGACTGTGTTTCTTTTTACTTAATATACAATGTAATTCTGTATGTGATTCATCTTATAGAAGTTCTCTACCTTCCCACTGCTTTTACGCTGGATGCTACTTAAAAAGGTTATTTAAATCTTGTCATGAAAAGCAGAAGGGCCCTAAAGACAAGCTGGATTACAAAAGTTGGAGGTTATTTTTATTAAAGCGTGAAGCTCTTTAGAAGGGACTTGCAAATTTACCACTTATGCTGGTAGGCCTGTACTTCCTTCTTTCTAAGGGTGGCAACCTTCCTCAAATACAAGAAGAGTATAAACAAGGTAAAAGGAAATCACAGATCAGTGAATGATCTGTTTTATGATCCAACCCATTTCATGGTGAAAGTCTTCTGGCGATAATGCTTTTCACATCACCAGGCCTTCTTTACCATGTGTTGCAAATCTTCAGAAGGCTCCTAACTGGGGAAATAGGCAAACACCTTCAGTAGTAAATCTGGCCAACACAATACCTAAGTATTTAAAAATGGAGAAATTCCAGGTTCCCCAGCCAGGACTTGAACCTGTGACCTGCTGGCCTGGAGGTGTGAAAGCACTCTCTTGAGCCAATGATATCACTTTAAGTGCTACAAACTGAAGACATGTCAAACGAATCATTTATTCAGCTCAGTCAGCTTTAAATTTTTCTTGGTAAATGTTCCTGAAAACAGAGAAAGGCTTCCAGGTTTCTGTGTGGGTGCGTGCACATGTGTGTGAGGACAAATGAGCACATACCATCTCCACTAAGAAATGTAAGCTTGTATGCTTCTTCTGACCTAATAAAGATCCAATATGCTTTTTTTTAAAACTATCTGCATTCCAATCCATAAGGATGATTTAAAGTATTTGGGATCAAAGTATGACTGATAGTTTTAGTTAAAGCAGGTACTTCTCAGTGCAAATTAAATGTCACATAAAAGTTATCTTATGTCTGGAAAGAGAAAGATTTTATGATCCAACATAATGCTCTTCAGCTTTGACTGAGGATCATTGAACTGATGTTTAGGATATTGTCCATCTTGTCCATCGGGAACTTCCATGTCATTTTTAAAATTAATTTCTCAAGTTTCTTCATCGAACTAGTGGGGATCTGCACCCCACTGTTGGACCAGAATCCTGTGGTCCTAATGATCAAAATACATCTAATATCTTCAGATTGAAATAGTTAAAATTTTTAACTCACATCAGCACTTTTGTTTAATTAAAAAGTTTGCAGGAATCCTCCATGACTGTGCTGTAATGTAGAGTCTTATCATCTGTTCTGCATCCATGTTTGGAATTTTTCATCTTCCCTTGTAAGACAGTTCTCTTTCCCTGGCCATCTTGGTAGTCTTTCTTCCTTTTCAGATTTATCCTGCTTTAAATGTAACTAGCTAGAAATTTCCAGAAGCAAGTCTCATACTTACCTGAACTCTCTCTACTAGGAACAGTTTTTTCCTTCTTTCAGGATTACATGACACAGATGGGTCACTGTAGCCATGTGACGAACTTTGTACAAAGAAAAACTGCTTTAATCTGCTCAATCTTTCCAGCTGAGGAACTCTAGGTCATAGCAACAATTCTTCTACTAGCTATTGCCCTGGGGTTTTTTGTCAATATTACATTTAATTCCATTGCAATTGTTATTCTAGCAGGTGTAGTAATTCAATGTCCTCCTGTAAGATTTGTTCTGACAAAGATATTTCTGAGATTTCCATATATTATAAATTAAGCTCCTGTCATACCCTGTTTTTCTTCTTCAGTCTCTTTCTGGGTTAAGCATCAGCCAGCAGTTACTCAAGCCAATATCATCAAAATCAGGGGCTTTTTTTCAGTTGCTGTGCTTCCAAAGCAAACTCAAACAAGTAAAGATATCTAACAACAGGTTCAGGGACCTTGCAAGTAAATGATGAAAGCATAAAAACCAAACAGACAGAAACAACCACATTAATGCTTCACTGAGCTTCCCTACGTAGTTTTAACTCCAGGGTTTTTGCTACAAGTAAAACATGAACTGCTTTAGCCATGACATTATCATTAGAGTAACACAGGCCCAAGTGAAAATCCAGGTATGTTCACAATGAAATATTTTACAAGTGCAGCATGGTACTCCTACATGGAAAGCTGTATCACCAAAAGACATATTTATGATAAGAAAGCTACATCCAAACAAGACCTTGAGATAGTTTATATTCAGGGGAAAAAGTTAGTATCGTACCAAACTATACACCAGGGCTGATGTATCTTAGGCACAGCATGACATGTACCTATGCTGCTTATACTGGTCCCTTCTCCGGTCCCTAGACATATATCTGTGTGTCAGTGACATTTCTCTGTATATCCTTTTAGCTTTTGTAGTCACCACAAGCAGCAACTTCTACCTGAAATATCATGGAACAATTTCTGATTTTTAAACATATAAACAAAATACAGTCTTATAAAAATATGACTGCCAGCTTTCTTTAGCATTAAGTTATATTCCCTGGAAATTATTCAGTCCTTATTGGTAACCCACTTCCTTTAGCTATCTTAAATTGCTCGTGTATACATTTAATAATACGTGAACATAGGACCATATAATAACACCTCATTTTTGAAGGGCTTAGTGATCCTAAACCACAACTTACTAGATCCTTATCAAACACATCTAATTGCAGCCAGCCTGGCAGAATACCACACTGAAAAATGCATCTGAATGTATAATACCAGCAACAAAAAAGCAAAACAGTTATGTAAGCTGTTGAGTAGTGTGGCGTGTGTGTGTGTCTGTGTGTGCACATGAACTGCATCTGCATTTTCACAGAAGGTTTTTGTCAGCCATGTTAAGGAACTCCGCTACCCTTAAAATGTCCTCCTGTTTCCATCAAAGTTCTAAATTGCCTATCGCTGATGGTTCCACTGGAAGGAAATGAGTCCTGTAAATGCCAAAAAATAAAACCAAATGCATTTTCAAAAGGTAGACTGTAATGATTTTCTGTTAATCATTGAGAAAAAAATTTCCATTAGTTCTTGAGGGGTTAGGGTGTTTTTTGTTCTTATGTTATTAGTGCAGGTATAAATGCAACGGATTAAATCGATTAAGTATTTCAGATTTCATACCAAGAATTGGAATTTGTGTTTCCTTACCTGACTCTTTCATAGGACACAGTGCACACTGCATGCCCCAGGCTTCTCCGTACAGGCAACAGCACTCAGTATACGTAGTCTGCTTTCCAACCAGAGGTCGACTACAAACAAAATCGTCACTTAGGTGCTGCCAGCAAAGGTCCTGGTAGACCTCAGCTTCTTCAGTTTGTTCTGATGGAGAAGACAGGATTAGATCATCATCGCAGCACTGTTATTTAAAAAGACACTGGCATACTGAAAAATTTTCTAAATTTAGATTAGAAATATAATCTAGCTTTACAGACTTTGCTGAATACAAATTTAAGCTTAGAGGTCATGACCGTCTTTAAGCACCTGAGGCGGCTCACCCCTTGAGCGTTCAGTTTTACAAAAATCTCAAAAAGTTCCTAGTTGGCACATTAGGCACATTTACAAGCACATTGGGTTGGACACCCAAGAAATAAAACTTCCTAAATCTCATTGCTGAACACTTAACACTGATTCAGCTCGGCTCTCATGGAAGTTAACAGAGCTTGACAAAAACTAGCACTGAGACAGAAGTGAATGCTTGGGCAACTCCATCCACAGAATGAATTTTCAAAAGTTGTTATTTTGCTTTTCTTACATTGCCATCAATGGCATCTGAAAGGACTTTTACAAGTAGGACAGAGCTGAACAAAAATTTTTTGTGGGCTCCACAGGAGACTGGATAAATACTTGGAAGAGAGAGTCCCATTAACTAAACAGACAAACTACATCAGGCTCAGGAAATCCCCTGAGCTGAAAATAGCTGGAGGCTGAGAGAGTGCTGGGGAGGGTGAGGAGGAGTATTGTTTATCTGCTCTTCTGGCCCCTAATCATCCACTTACAGCTATTGTTAGAGACAGAATACTGCTGTGAACGGCTGTCACATTCTTATGAACATTAACAAAAACATGTATTTTTGTCAAAGCTGGAACATTTCAGAGGCATACTAGTTTTGACATAGATCTCAGTAGGAATCATTCCTAGTCCTAGCAAGCTTTGGTGACTGCTGATCGGAGGGAGAGGAACTGTAAACTTATCCTTCCACTTGGAACATAAAAACTTCAGCACAATTGTTTTGTAAAGACATCTGCAAGGTTTTGATTTTGTTCCAACACAGAGTGAAAAATAAGTTTTGTCAGAAACCAAGGTTCTGTTTTGTCTGTGCATATCTATTTACTGTGGTTTTACATTATGCATGAGTGAGTACAGAACTGAAGCCTCACTCAAGAGTAAAACTGAGTTCTGAAATCACAAAGGTGATCACCATTTAGATACCTATTCTACTAAGAACTTGCCAGAACAACACGCAGTGAAGTGCTGCAGTGGATCTCTGCAACCAAATCCAACTTTTGCTGGCAGCAAAGGAACCAGCCTGCTCCCTCCTCCTCTGCGTGAGGGAGGACATTGCCAGTAGCGATACAAGGCTTGAGTGCTTTGTGCTGGGTGAGATGATCATTGCTGTGTCAGCCTGAATGTCGCATGACGGAAGACCCTTTAGGGCCTTGCATTCTCTTCACACCCTAGACGAACCCAAAGGAGAATCCTGCTCTTGGTTTGTTTAACTGAAGTTTGAACAATAGAAATGCTGTGGGGTTCTTTCACAGTTCCAGGCAACAGGATGACCACAATACTCCTCAAAAGTATCAGCCTTATTATTTGGAATGACTAAAACAGGCATTCAGTCTGTATTCCCACTTCTTTTCACAGAAGCATCTCATGAAAATGCACTGCAAGTTGCAGGGGCCCGAGGTCTGGATTTATGGCTATACAGTGCCAGTATTAATCAAACCCATTGTAACATTTCTTTCAAAGATGTGTGTGGCATAGACAAAGCTGTGCAGACTCATAATGCTCTAGATTTCTGAGATGCTTTTAAGAATTTCATAATATCTAACATTTTTTCTGAAATCAGTGTCTACTGAAATGAAAAGAACATGCAAAAACATTACTTTAACAGTGATGCTGCAGCCTGCCACTCGAGCCCAATGTACCCTCAGTGTTAACCAATTGAAAGCATACATACAATTTCAGCTATTTCCTCCTATATCCTGTAATTCCTGTTTTTATTCCTTACTTTGGCAGAACTGAATCTCCAGACCTAGCCTGCAGCCTTACTGAGACAGCAAGCAGGCTGTGCCTCATTACCTACGAGGCTGGACAAGGCAGAACACAGAGCCGGTGAACTGGGGTGAGGTTGGGCTGAAGAATCCTCAGCCTGAGTTGAATCTCATAATACTTCCCGCAATGTCCTGTCTGCACTGGCAGAGTGGAGCACGGTGGAGTCCTACATCATGATGCCTTCTGGATCAACAGATGATGGTCCAAGCACTGCCTTCCAAAATCCTCTAGAAGAGCAGGCTCATCCAAGGATAACCCAGTCTAAGCTTAGACTTAGGGCCTGTAGCCCTGTCAGCACCACCTCGTAGAGGTGTACTCACTTCAGTAATATGTATAATGGATCATACCACTCGAATCTGCTGGTCTGATGCATCGCTTTTCTGTTGCGTCCAAAATCATTGGGTGTGTACAGAAACAGTTGTAAGATCCTTCTGTGTTAATGCACTGGCCATCAATACAGCTGTTTGGGTCCTGACATTCATCCGTGTCTTTAAAATGGAAGGAAATGTATCAAGGAGAGCCAGCACAAAGTAGTTGCATTGTGTTACTCAATGTTAATGTTTACCTAATTAGGAACAGATTTCCTTGCCTGCCTTCTGTTAATTACCACAAATACCAATTGCTGACAATAAAATCCTGCCTATGCCCATGGAGAAGGACAGACAGATCAGCAGGATCTTGACCTCTAATCCTCTGATACTAAGGAGAAGTACTAAGGAGGATGAGGAGGCTTGCTGGGAGGGTTGGAGTGCCAGGCATACCCTGCATCCCGCATAGCTGCAAATGCTTCCCACATTCCTATCTCTTTAGAACAGTACCAGCAGGTATTAGAGGTGGGCATACTCTCAGAGATTTTTTCTGAGCTTGTCAGGAAAAGGGATCACCTTACCCAGCCACAGTAGTTATATTCCTTAATTTGTCTTGGAGAGGAAAAGCCAAAATTTGGCTTGAAGGGAAGAGAATATCACTTCAGAGAAATTATATTTAATCAGCAAAACTCCCACCCTTTTTAAAGAACAATCATAGAATTCCAAGGTGAAAGGCTCGCTTACTGCAGTTGCAAAAATTACTTCCTCTCATTATGCTATTCTCCACATTATATATGGTTTTCTGCTTACAAAGCAAAATCCAGGGTCATGATTTTGAGTAATTTTCAGTTGAGTAACAGAACAAAAGGAGTACAAGACTGCGCAGACTAAGGCTGGGCTTATCAATGACCTCAACTATAATTTCACATTGCATATTAACTCCTATATGGAAAATATCTATCTTTGAAAGAAAAAAAAAAAAGTGTTACTTTGATTTAATAGAGTAAACCTGGGACACCTACCAAATGAAAAGTGAGCTTCAACATACAGGCTTTCAACTGCTCACCCCACGTACAAAGAACTGAAGGCTAAATTGTACCTTAGCAGAGTGAAGCAGCAGTGTGCATGTAAGGAGGGAGCACCTTCTGACTACCTTGTGCTGCCTTCATTAAGGCTGGCACCAGCTCTTGACTATGCACTCAAAGGAGCACAAGGAACTGTTCTGGAGATGCAAACTCCTGGGAGTAATTTGCTGAAAAAGGAAGTAAATAAAGCAAACCCTGCTCCACATGCCATGGCCATGTCATCCAGAATTTCTGACTAGCCAAGCAGAAGGGAAGGGAAATGACCCAATGCATCTTAAAAAGCTGCTACAGGAGTTCAAAGGCTTGGTGTGGAATACCACATTTGTGATGGGAATCCCGCTGTACAAGTCTGCTTGTTTTGCCCATCTGCATACCATTATAGTGACAAGACCACTTTGAATAAACTTACCAAAGCACTGGAGCTTAACAGGGTCATAGTATGTGCCTTGTTTGCAGTAGCACTCATAGCCTGGCTGCGTATTCAAACAGAAGCCATTTTTACAGATTTCTTGTCCGAAGAGTTGGCATTCATCAGCATCTGGGGAGAAAACATTAAAGGCTTTGTTACCATTGTTACTATGATACCACGTAGAGGAGCAAGATGGAATAAATCCCATATGCTTCTCTGTTCAAGCAGAGTTCACGTTAAACAGAGAGTCCCAGGAACACAGACATCCACAGGGAAAAAACCCAAACAACTGGTGTGGAAAAGCCTATGGTGCACTTGTAGCCAGAACGGAAAGGAAAAACTGGTGGATCATTACTTTCCCTTTCCCATGTCAGGATTAAGTCCTGTGGCAGACAGAGACTGGAAGAATCTGCAGTTACCCTTTCTCTCCTTTGGCATCACACTGCTCTTAGCTCCAGCCAAAAGAGATTAAGAATATGGCCTGTATTTTCCGGTATAATTTGCTTTATCAAAGGGATTCCCACCATGGATCTAATTTAAGCACACCATCTGATTACAAAACTAAGCAGTTATGCTTATGGATAGACATTGTGACTGATCTCCTCTTTCCATATAGTTTGGTGACTCCACTGTGCATGGCAGCAAACCTTCATATCTGCACCACTTGTGGCTTCATTTTTCAAAACACAATTTCTGTACAGAATTCCCATCACGTAGGACCAATTGTGTCTGTTGCTAAATATAAGGCTGCAAATACTATAGAACTAGTGACAGCTGACAAGGAGAATCAAATGAGGCTAAATGTTTTCAGGAAGGTTTAACGGAAAATATATTCCAGCTCATATGTAGCTTTTCACAGTTGTACACATTTTTTCCCAATTTTGTATTTATGTATTTGTTACTGCTGGAATTCCATTCACTACCTTTTTTCCAACCTACTTTTCATTTGCTAGACCTACTCAGAATAGTCTATTAAAGCTAGGCTGGTATTAAAAATGGCAATAAAAAGCACAGTGTAAGTACGTAGTTCTTCTCTCAATACCAATTGTCTTAATCCACTGTCTTCTATAGATTTACTCCCCATTTACTGTGGGGCAACACAGACTTTAGCCCAAAGCTGTCATTTCCAGCTGTACGGCAGTTTTAACAGTGAATTATTCAAAAGCTTACTTTTTCCAGAAGAATTGAAAGGTCCATAAAACTATTTATTTTTACAGCCACTCTTCCAGTCACTAAGTGGCTACAAACATTAAATATTTTGATTGTTTAGCAGCAAGAACAATGCAAACATTAATAAGAAACATAATGTACACATCTGTCTTTTTCCTGTGGAACATGGATTTTCTGTCTGGAGAAAAATGAGAAAGCCTGGATGCAGAGTCAAGAGAGGCTGGCTGAGTATATTAACTTCTGACAGATAATTCCAATTAAGAAAACAGGAGTTGTTCCTACAAGCAGAAGCTTGTGGACAAAAGCAACAGGAACATATGAGTTAGTGTAACAGAGAAAGATCACATTACTAAAAGTTCATGTATTCATGTAGTATTTCTCCTTTGTGTCATTCCTAAGGTTTTTAAAAAATATATTTACTAAAACAGAAAAGGTCTGATTATGCAAGGATTTGTGGAAGCTATTTCTAGATGAACTATTTCCACATTTCAATATTTATAGCAGCTAGAGATATTATCAATCCTGAGGTAGCACAAAAACAACACATATTTTGTCTGAGACATTTGGACATACTGTACACACAGCATGTCCCAATCCTCCCTTGTGAATATATACAGAAATCTTAGGTTTGTAAAGATAAACAACACCCTTAAACAACCCCTGCACCAAAATACTCTCAGAGACTGTCAGATCATTTGAGATGAGTTCTGTGATAATGTTCTAACTTGCCTAGATGAAAATTGTAAGTCTCTCAAATGGCACTTTGTTCTTTACTCCAAGTTGCTGGACAATGCAACCTCCAGAGAGTGGAGTCTTACAGGAGTTACCCTATTTAAAAACCCACTTTAATTTGAATGAATCTGGGTATTAGAGCCTTATAAACTTTGGTATTTTTTCTATATCATATGCAATTTACAAGTGCAAAGAAGCACCTGCTGAGGATAACACAAAAAAGTACTAGTAGGACAGAGAACTGAACTCAACTGTGGTCTACTCACTAACTCAACAGGAAAATTGACTTAGTAGTGTCCTACTCAGTGAGCAAGGGTAGTTTAAAAAAGTATACATAATGACCTTTAGGGAAAAAACCCCATAAAAATCTTTCCACCATTTTTTTTCATCTCTCACAATTAAGTCTGACAGATTAATTATTTAGCTAGAAGCAAGTCTGACAAATGCTTACCTATCAACCATGTGATATTGGGGATGCCCCAACCCTGGCAATGTTCAAGACCCTGTTGGATAAGGCATTGAGCAACTCGCTCTAGTGGGACGTGTCCCTGCCCATGGCAGGGGAGTTAGAGACTAGATGGCCTTCCGTGGTCCTTTCAATCCTGAAAATTCTATGATTCTACCTCTATTAAGGTCTTTAAAAAATAGTATTTTTTACTGCATTTTTATGTGACACGAACACACAGTATTTGCTGTATTTATTTCTTGATTTGTAAACCAGTCATTCCAATATTAACAAATATATAAAATGTGTGCTTTTCTACAGATTCTGTAGCTGTTATGTAAAAGATAATTCGTTGACTTCATTTTAGCTAACACAAATTTAGTGTGCTTATGCCAAAGAAAACTGATCTCTCAAATTATTAATATTGATGGCTACTTCTCAAACCTGAAAAGGGATTCCACTGATCTCACTTTTCCTTCTTGGTGATGCCAGTTCCCTCCCACTCACATCCACCAACTTCTATCCCTCTTATTTCTCTACCACCTTTTGTTCAATTATTTTATGAAGTTCTGTATTGAAAACATTGTTGCTGAACTTCTCTTCGGTTTTTATATTCATTCTCCCTTGTAGTCCTAATGTTTAACAGAACTCTTCTTCTCTCTCCCAACTCCCCATACACCTATTTGCAAATTAAAGTTGGCTTTGTATTTCATACGTAAATGAGTATTTGAGGTTTGTGTTCTCAGCACCTGTTCTCACAGTTTACAGCACTTCGTATAAATTAAACCAGAATATTAGAGAGACTGTGTAATTGACATTCTTAACAATCTGCCAAATGATGATTTTAAGTGATGTTTCATATCACAAGGTGTTTTTATCACCTAATAAGAGTTGAATTAGTATGTTTACATTGCTAGATCACATTTCTAGTCAATCAACTACCAGAACTCAAATAATTAAACTTAATACAAATCAGTACTGACCTTTGTAATTCTGAGCAAGAAGCCCGTAAGATGATTCTCCAGAGGGAATGAAACCTTTTCCTTCAGGACACAAATCAGTAAATTCAGCTGGGAGTGAGAGAAAACAAAAAATCATGTCATTAAGAAAAAGGTACTCACACATGTATGTGCTGCTTACGTGTTTCAGAGCATTTCGAGAAACCTGCCTTATTTTCATCTATCAGGCAATCATGCACACCCTTAGCTAAGCAGGGCATGTTAAATGATACAGCCTGACTCTCCTCTGCTCTCCTTTTGCCAAGCTAGCCTTGAGAAAGCTAGCTAGGGTACCCACAGCATCACAGAGCTCCACACAAACTCATTTCTCTTGCTCCTAGGCAGGAGAATGTAGACCTTACTTGATTTCATGGTGCACTGCAGCTATAACAGTACTAGTAGCCAAATTAACTTAATTAAAGCTAGCAAGGGCCTCTCTGAGCTATATTGCAAGCTGTAATCCAGACATACCCCGACTGAGATACAAACCTCTGTTCACATTCTTCAGTCCTTATATAGGAAAAACACTAATTGACTGAAACAGGAGAACATGGTGTGGATTACAGAGGGAAATTATTTCAAGTGTCTTGAAGACTATACAGAATCAAATAAACCTATCAAAGCAAGGGGCCCCCTTTTTTGTTATGCATTTCATTTCAGTTTCACTGATTTGAAGGTATAGTTGAAACAGGAATTAAACATAGTGATGCATTTGTAATCTTTAGCATTTTGTCTCAAAAATTTTACACACGTTCTTTCTTCTGTGATTTTTTCCAGCTAGATTCTAAATTTCAGCCATCACTGTTTACATTTCAAGTACTGTTTTCAATATTTGTGACAAATATCATATGGTTATTTTTGTCTAATTTACTATTTAGAGGTTAAAAAATGGTCTGCTGACAACATGATCACCTGAATTTTTCAGGAATTAGCAAAATGTAAAACTAAGGTTATAGATGAGTAATTCATAGTGCTGTAGAAACAGCTTTACAAAGAATAGCTGCAGACTCAAAAATGCTGTAATGCTTCCCATCGTTTTCCATCTTGTAGAAAAATGTCTAACATGTCACCACAGCATCTGGAAAAACCTTCTGTGAGAACCTAGCTTTCCTTAAAATCAGTTGGAGTTAATGCTGTTCAATAACAGGCTCTTCTTATCCCTAGAGCAACTGCAGAGAAGCCAGTGGATTTACACCAGGTAAGAATTATTCTTATTAACCTTTCCTCCGTGGAAGGTTCCCATGAACAAACCATGACTAAATACTACAGACTACGAGATTTAATGGGCAAGCCTTCTCTGAAGGCAAAAACACACTACTGTTAAGATAAACACAATGCTTCAAAAGCTTGGAAAGGGACAGGAGGCCCCCTCTTACCAGTTCCAATGACAGGACACGGGAAGATTTCACAGTTATCACCCCAGCCAGCACCCAAGGTACAGCAGCATTCTTGTTTGGTTACATTGGATGTAAGCACGTTGTCACAGAAATTAGCATCATTCAGATTGTAGTAGCACTCCTTCTTTCCATCTTCATGTTGATCAGTCTCTCTTGGCATTTCTAAAGGAGAAAAGAAAACATAAATCACACAGGACAACCTATGATATGAATCAGTCTTACAGGAGAATGAGAAGAGCAGGAAAGAAAATGGTTAAGTACAAACTTTGGTTTAACTTTTTAGTTCTTAGAAAGAATGATGGACGTTGATAACCTGCCTTTGGCTTTTTCCAGACCTGTTCTCCAGCTTGGCCGCAAAGGGATCCCTACACCTTTGCACTTCTGTAATTTTCAAGCAATACCTGAAGTACCTGCTCTCATGGTCCACTACCTAACAACCATGCCCAACTACTGACATGGTGCTTTTTACGTATGAATCTAGAAGCTCTTCACAGAGGGAAGCAAACATTACAATCAAATTTTTCAGATAAAGGAGCTAAGACACGAACTGAAAAAGACAATTTTCAAAAGAATAAGCATTTACAGTCCCTTTTAATTTCACTGGGAAAAAAGCATGTTCCACATTTGAATATAAGGCACTTTATGATTTTTGCAAAAGTAACTTACTGACTCCGTAGTAAGCAGAGGAATATAATGCAGATGTTAACTGACTCTGTGTTTTACTTTTAAATAGGCATCCAGCCAAGAAGTCAGATTTATTGCCTTAAGCAGCTGAGTGGGTCCTCTCACAATATTTATATGGACCGGAGGCAAAATAGTCTGTCCCATAGATCCAATAAAAGACCCTATTAATAGGCATTCCTAAAGTACACCAAGAAGCGAGTTTGAAAAAAAATACCTAGTTAAAGCTTCTGTATTTGCAGTTTCTGTCTACCTAACTTTGCACTTCACAGAAATTTTCATCAAGAGCTCAGAAGTCGGAACTACCACATAAAATTGTTATTCACACTTGACTGATATGAACAACTTTTTTCAGGTCATCAATAAAGTCACAAAGTTCTAAAATTACATATGCTCACATTTATTAATCAAACCTAAAACTTTGTTTAGGAACTTTAGATAAATCTTGAGATGACTAGTCCATTTCCTTTTTATCTAGGGAAATAATTCTTTATGCTTAACACTTAACAAATGTCTAACTCACAAAAAAACTACTAAAAATTATTGCATGCTGGCCGATTTTCAATTCCTTGAGATTTCATTCATTTCTCTTCAGGTTCTTGCACAACAAGCCAGGCATTTGACATTTCTCAGGCAATGCAGGTATCCAGGAAAGAATCAGAATCTTTTTTTATACCTGTGTGACAGCACATTTCCAGATGCTACTGCAGCAAATGTTAGTTTCATGGTGCTGCAGGAAAACTATAGCATATTTGTTGTCATCAAGCCATGGTAGGATAACACACAACTGGAGTGTTGCAATGAATGGTTATAAACTCCTCAGAAGAGATAGACAAGGAAGGAGAGGTGGTGGGGTAGCCCTGCATGTTAGGGACTGTTTCAATTGTCTGGAACTTAATGATGAAGACTATAGGGTTGAGTGTTTATGGGTAAGAATCAGGGGGAAGGCCAACAAGGCAGATATTCTGGTGGGAGTCTGTTACAAACCACCCAACCAGGATGCAGAGGGAAATAATATCTTCCAATAGCAGTTGGGAGAAGTTTTTCGATCACTGGCTCTTGTTGTGGCTGACTTCAGCTTACTAGATGTCTCCAAGAAATACAAGACAGCAGAGAGGAAGCAGTCCAGGAGGTTTGCAAAGTATGTGGAAGATAACGTCCTGACACAGTTGATGAGAGAGCAAACCAGGGAAGGTGCCCCGTGGGACTTGCTGTTTGTGAACACAGAAGGACTTGTGGGTGATGTGATGGGCAGAGGCTGTTCTAGCCAAAGCAATCAGAAAACTATAGTGATTTTGATTTTTGAAGAAGTAAGGAGGGGTGCCAGCAGAACTGTCACCTTGGACTTCCAGAGGGTAGACTTGCACCTCTTTAGGAGAATCCCTTGGATGGCAGTCCTGAAGCGTAAAGGAATCCAGGAGGGTTGGATGTACTTTGAGATAGAAATCTTAAAGGTGCTATAGGCCATACCTATGTGGTGAAAGACAAGACAGCAGGGAAGACCAGCCTGCCTGAACAGAGAACTTGGGCTAAAACTCAGAAAAAAGGTGAATCACCCTTGAAACCAGGGAAGAGTAACTCTGGAGGACTACAAGGATGCCAGGAAATTATGCAGAGGTCCTGCACTTGGGCAACAACAACCCCATGCAGCACTACAGGCTAGGGCAAGTGTCTGGAAAGCTGCCTGGTGGAAAAGGTCCTGGGAGTGCTGGTCAGCAGCTGGTGGAACATGAGCCAGCGGTGACCAAGAAGGCCAGTGACATCCTGGCCTGTATCAGAAATAGTGTGGCCAGCAGTACCAGGACAGTGACCATCTCCGAGTATTTGACACTTGTGAGGCCACACCTCAAATCCTGTGCTTAGTTTTGGGGCCCTCAGTATAAGAAGGACATTGAGATGCCAAAGAGTTTCCAGAGAAGGGCAACAGATCTAGTGAAGGGTCTGGAGCACAAGTTTTAAGAGGAGCAGCTGAGGAAACTGGGGCTGTTTAGCCTGGAGAAAAGCAGGCTCAGGAGAGACCTTCTCGCTCTCTACAGCTACCTGGAACATCATAGTGATGTGGGGTTTGGCCTCTTATGCCATGCCTCAAATGAAAGGATGAGAGGAAATGGTCTCAAGCTGCTCCGGAGGAAATTTAGGTTGGATATTAGGAAACACTTCTCCACAGAAGGGTGGTCAAGCATTGGAACAGGCTGCCCAGGAAAAGTGTTTAAGTCACTCTCCCTGGAAGTGTTCAAAAAATGTGTGCTATCTGGGGACGTGGTTTAGTGACAAACATGGCAGTGCTAGTTAATGGTTGGGCTTGATGATCTTAGGGTCACTTCCAACCTAAACAGTTCTGTGATTCAAAAATACCACTTAAAAAATAATGGCTGTGAGGTGGGAGCTTGAAGATGGTGATTGTCCAACAAATGCTGAAGGAATTAAACGAACTACAGCTCTTACTACTTCAATCCTATTATCACTGCCCACCCACATTCCCCCAAGCAGATGGAGCAAGGCAACTTTACTGAGCATGAAAACACTAGATCCATTTTGAGGAAAGCAAGTTTAAAAATGCCAGTATGGATTGCACTTCAATGGTATGAGCGTGTGTAATAGTTCTTTTGGCTCCAAATTCCAAACTGACAATTGGAATTATTTCTGGTTTCCTCAGAAAAGTGACTTGAGTTTTGGGATGCTGAAGGACTGGCAGACACCTCTATTCAAATTTAGCATAGTGTTGCCACCTACAAGGCAAACTTCCCTTTGCAGTTTTGCCAATATAACTAAGTTGTACATTAAAAGAAACACCCAGCTGGGTGCTTATTTCAGCTTTGTTAGTTTAGCCTGTGGTCAACCCTCATCAGATAATTACAATTTTCCATAATGTTCTGAATTGCATCAATTGAGGTGGTTTTGTGGTATCAGTTGCTATCCAATAGGAACTACGTTAAGACCATCATGGCACAGAAATGCAGATGAAATCTGCCATTCCAAGGTGAGAGAGCAGTACTTCAGACACCAAATCATACATTTTCCTTGGCCATTTGCCATCTGTCTAACTGAATCAAAGCCAAATTTTCAACAGGAGAGAAAGCATGGCAGTTTCCATCCTTTTTACCAAAGAAAGAACACCAGAAGCTGCCCTATGAGGAAGGGGAGACAGTCTCATGTCCTTTTTATTCCCATTTTATATATGATGTGTTGATTTCTCCTCCCATTATCTGTTCAGCAGCTTAAATGGCTGTTGTTTACACAGCTGTGACTGAGGGTTAGTCAAGCAGGCGTCATGAATGTTTGGAAAGCAAATGAGGCAAATGAGACACAAATCTTTTTTTTTTTTTTAAACCAAGACCAGTCTGTGTCTACAGGTTTATAATTTCTCTTTCATAGATTATTAACCATTTAGTAAAAAGGTTGGTTTTGAAAGTGATTTCACTAGGTATGTTGAAAAAATATGATAGGAAATGGATACTTATTTTTTGTATTGTTGCTTCAGTTTTTTTGCTAGAAAATGTACAATATCTGTCTACTTAAATTATGCTAGTACGGGAATGTAATTTTATCATATTCTTGATACAACAGCCTATATGAGAAATTCTGTATAGTTGCTGAATGGTTGAAATCTGAAGTATTTATTAGAAATAGTTTTATATACCTTAGACTAGCCTTGATCCAACAATATGCTTTTGCATATGTTTGATGCAAAAACATCCATTAGTAATATGGGATTCAGTGGATAATCTGAATATTAGTATATGTTTAGACTTCAGCATACACATGAAGTGTTTGTCTAATATTATCCTGCTAACACTTTGATCTGAAAAAAAACACAAAACATGTAGAACTGATGGATCTTCAGGTTTGATATTAGAGAAAGGTTCTTCAACCTTTGAGTGCCTGAGTACCAGAACAGGTTCCCTGGGAAATGGTCATGGCACCAAACCTGACTGAGTTCAAGAAGCATTTGGATGATACTCTCAGGCACATGGTGTGACTCTTAGGGATGGTTCTGTGCAGGGCTAAGGGTTGGACTCAATGATCCTTATGGATCCATTCCACTCATCATATTCCTTGATTCTGAATTTCAGAATCTGATTTTCAAAAATCCAGTAAAAATGGATTTGTGTGGGCCTATCATCAGGGTGAAGTTGTCTATATTTCTCAATTGACTTCACATGTGACAAGCTGCAAAACTTAATGTGTGTGTGTGCAGTGCACATGCATATCCAGGTGTTTTAGGAATCTTCTGGCCTGGGTTGTACAAGCTGTGTGGTGTTCGCAGTTAACACCCACCAAGTTGAAGTTCCCCATAGGGAGAAGGGCAGTTGATTTGGAGGTGTCCATTACTTTCTCAAAGAACAATTTACCATTGCCATTGTCTTGGCTAGATGGTCTATTGTAGGCTCCCACAGTGACATGCACATTATTTGTTTGTCCTTTAATCCTTACCCAGAAACTCTCAACTGTGCGACTGCCATCTGTAAGCTCCATGCATTCCAGCCCCTTCGTTACATACACCATCTACCGCCTTGCCTGAAAAGCCTGTAACCATCCAGCATGGCACTCCAGTCACAGGGCTCATCCAGCCAGGTCTGGCTTATGCCAATGATGTCATATCTCTAGGGGCGACTGGGCCAAGGCTTCGAGCTCATTCCACATGCTGCAAGCACTGGTATAGAGACATTTCAAGTGTGGGTCATTGTAGCTGACATCTCACTAAGCAGGCTGAGGGATCTCACTAGCAGTCAGTTCCTTAAGCTTTGGCATTCCACCCCAAATCATATCCATTCTGATCCTCAAATATACACTATCCATCATTGCTTCCATTATCCATTCAATGCAGTGAGGCATATTAGTAATATATTAGTCTGTATTAGTAGTTTAAATGCATTCTGCAACATGCAACAATTAAACCCACAATTATATGTATTATTACTTGAACTACGTTGAGCTTGGTACTTGATAGAAATTAATCACAAATGGCTTTATATAGCTTGTTAAAAGAATAAATAAGAATTTAACCTAACCCATGCATTCTTTTCTCTCTTAGATACAAAGATGTATATGACAGCAAATTTTCATCTTGTATAGAATAAAGTTCTTTCTTCCTTTTCTTCTTTTTGAAGCATTTCCTACATTTTGTGAATGGCAGGCTGGAGAGGAGGAGAATGAGACAATCAAACCTTGCACAATTACTTTTTTTGTCGTTTTTTTTTGACTGGAATGTGACAATATGGGTTTGAATTCCTGATATGTACACTGATAGGATTGTTTCAAGACACAGCTAACAGTAGATAAATTTACAGCAAGTGAAATCTAGATAAAAGGATGTCTCAATAGCCCTAATGATAAGAAAAGTGTTAACACACAACACTCCACAAACCTAACAGCCTTTAACGACATGGAAGAAAGCTCACAAATTGAAGTAACATTTGAGCAAACTTCACCTATTTGCACTTCATAAGAGCTGGACAAACTCTTGTTTATGCACAAAAATAGAGAACGAGAAATAAGCAAGAGCTGAGTAAACCATGTTGAACGACAGATATCTGCAAGAGTATAATGAAGATTAAATTCTTCCTTCCTGAAAATAGGCAGGTGCAAGCTGACACTGACAGATGATGTCCACATGTACCACAGGAGCTCTCAAAGCACCACGCCCAACTTAAGTATGTGGCTCCTCAAGGGCAGAGGATGTGTGGTTATTCTAACACTCTTTGCAGCAAGAATAGTTTTTAAGAACTAACAGCAGTCTTTTCTCCTTTTACTTTGGAAGAAAAGAGAATAGTAAGATCTTTGTCCCTGGTACAGCCACTTTGCCTTATTCTAGTTCAAGAGCATATAGTGTAAAGTACTTAACACTAGATCCTTCCGATCTCCCCCTTGATGACCTTATCAGAGAAGAGACAAAGGTAAAGCATGGGTTCTGTTAGAGCCTGATGAAGGCTGGAGGGGAAGGAGGAATACTTTCTTTCCAAACTGATCACAGAAAAGCTACGTTCACTGCTGACAACAAAATGGAGTTAGTACTGACAGTAGAGTACCCATCTGTTGACAGTACAATCAGCCACACTGTGTTTTTCATCCGCTTCCTCCCCACAGTTATGTTAAGGTATGTGCTCAAATGTTCCTTGGACTTCATGGCTCACCTCCTCCACTAATTTTTTAGCTTTGGCTTTGTTTCATCAAGTAGCTGAACTCTCCCGAGTACGACCTCCTCACAGAACAAAAACGTTTGTCAAGCAGCTACTAATGATTGTATCACAGGCAACTTCTTGAGTGCTGCTGAGCTCTTCCTTCACTGATCTAAATACTTGTTACAATTAGGTCACGGATATTTCAGCCTTGTTTACAAGTCTGAAAGACCATGAGTGACAGGAGAAAATAGCCACAACCTTGGAAACTGTAGAGTCTGCATCCTGGCACTAGAACCAAAGCTTTCCAGAAGCTAGATCAGCCTGCAGTGTAAGAACAAAATAAGAAAAAATACCAAGATTTGCATTCTAAAGGAGAAAAAAAGCTCTGCAAGTAAATCTTTTCATTTCTTGTACTTTGTTGATCCTTATTGAGGGCTTGTTCCTTTCTCCAAAATGGATCAGTGTAGAATTGTGGAGACAGCTTTCCAGTAGTATTTTTAACACAAAAAACACTTGATAAAAAACCCTCACAAATCAAGTACAGTGGACTAGTGGGGAAAAAAGGAGTCAAGTAGGCAAGGACCCTCAAACAGTCACTCTTTGAGTGACTGACAACAGCAGGAGATTGTCAACAATTTAGTGGTTTGGGTTTTTGCTTTCCCCACTATGTTTTCTTAGGACTTACGTTAATACTAGATAATGTTAACAGGATATCACTATATACAAATTCTGATTTTAAAAATATGCTTCCTTAAACATTGTCCAAGCATACTAGTGGGTGGATGTTTGTAAAAATTTGAACAAAAAATAAAATCACTCATGCCACAGACTTGATTCCATATCACATTTCATTATTACAGTACAGCAAACAAGGGACTGTTTACTCTTAACTGCTGTAACAGTTCATTATTATTGCCAAGTCTGTTGATATATAACATTTAGAAGGTGTTTCTGCTATGTTTTCACTGCTAATGATTCACTGATTAAATATTCTGTCCTAGAAAAACCTCTTCTTATGCACGCACTTCTAAGAAGACAAAGTTTTAAATTTTTCTGTTGTTGTTAAAGCAACACCAGCACTTAAACCATCTTTGCCTTTCCTGTGGTTACATATGCAGTGGAAATAATGGCAAGCACGCAAAATTCCACTCGCATTTTACCTGGTGAGGTACGGAAGCGACACTGCCCGGTCATTGGATCATACTCCTGGTTTTCATCAGAGCACAGACACAGGAAAGAACCATCAACATTTTCACAGAGGGCTTCACCACATACTCCGCTCAACATTTCACATTCATTCACATCTGGGGAAAAAAATCCAAAACATAAATTGAGACCTGTTACTGACAGTTTGTTCTTTTATCTGCTGTATCTCTGCCAATATTGTCTGCCAGATTACTGATGTGATCTCTAGGGAAGGATTAAAAACTCACTACTACCTAAGTGGATTCATAAACAAGTAGTCAGTCCTTTGAAATAAAGGTCCCTGAAAGCGACAGTTTATAGGCAATAAGTGACGATTAGGTGCTACTTGTAGATCAGAACACTTTTTTTTTTCTCTCTCTCTTTTGTGTGTGCGTGTGCGTGTGCGTTTCTTATTTTTAAATACTTGCTTTTCAATGTATCCTCTTCTTGGCATTTAATATTCAGACTAATTTAATTTGTTTTCTTGACCCTATTATCAAACTTTCACTAAATTCAAGGAGCACAATTAAGAAGTTTTGGTGTGATTCAGACTGCACTATAAAAGAGAATTAATTTTCCTCCTCAAGATCCCATTTTCCTTGTGAACAACAAATCAGTGAATTCTCCCCAGCCCCACTGCCACCATATGCCTCTCATATGCATTGCCTCACAGGCTGCTCTGGAACCCAGAAGAGTTATGCACAGGTCACCCAGGGGCCCCTGCCAAACACTGCAAAACTCCTCACTCCACATATTTTTAACTTGGATTCCACACACCTGCTAACTAGTCTACTCTGAAATGCTTGCTTGATTGATAGGAGAGTTGTCCGTATTTAGGCAAGGATTACCAAATATTGTCAGGATTATTTAACTTTACTCTCTTTTGCTAAAGTGGACATCTGAAAATCTACTTTGTCTACTAATGACAGAATCTGTAAATGATAAGATCTGTATCACAATTCAGAAATCTCTATAGTTGAGCGTGGTCTAATGTATAACTTGTGAGGCAATGCTTCATCCATTTTACCTCTTACCCAACAAAATCTACTCATATGAATAAATGTTATTTTTGTATATTTTTATATAAATATGCATTTTAACTTAGAGTTTGCTCAACACTTTAAAAATACACTTATATTCTTCTTTATACTGGGTTTCTCTCATAAGGAACAAGCCTTCTTCGGGGAACACTGCCTAGTCAGGAACTAGAGACTTTTTTCTAAAATTGTTTTTGTAGATAACTGGCTTCAAAAATTATAAGAATATTTCATATTATATAGTGTATTCAAGAAAAAAATAAACTAATATATTATTATATGGTTTTACTTCACTAGGAACTCAAAACTAAATTTAGCTCCATACCAGCTTTTCCTTTCCCCCTTTTTTTCCTTTCTTTGTTTCATTTGTTTTCTTCCATGAAAAATTACTGCATGCCAAAATATACATTGGTATGTTGCAAGGTAAGTGCCAAATGGCACAAGGAATTTTGAAACTAAACTATTTAATATATTAGAAAATGCATACAAACACTCTGTAAAACTTCTAACTCCTCCTCTCTGTTTGGCATTCCATTTAAGTCTCTGTTGCTGGTAAATGTGTTTCATCCTGATTCTGGCTTGAAGAAATTGTTTAATGAATACCTTTCCTTGATCTGGTATTAATTTTATATTAGAAACTTGTGCTGCCTCAGATGGTTCTCAGGTCCAACCATCACTATTAACAACAGATCTGGAAACCTACTACTCACAAAGAAATGTGCAGTATTTACACATCTACAAAAATCTCACATAATTTCATGGTGATAGGTGTCTTTCCTGGAGCTAGAAGCCGGTGTTAAGATCTGTTCAAATACGTGCACCTAAGGAGGTGCCATCTAATTCAGCCTGGCATTTCTGGCAGGAAATGCCAGACGCTATTTCCTGCAGGGGTAGTGCAGGGTCCCGGTTATTCAGCTAAGGGACAAAACAGATGGTGCATTTGAACAGGCTGAGGTATTAAATTCAACCTATTATGATTTATATTTCTGAATGGTCCTGACATGCAGAAACAGTGAGGTTTCTTGGGTTTTTCAAAGGAGATAAAATGAGTAGCTCAGCTTACTTGCTGTTGGCTTCCATTTGTCCTAATAGTAGGTTCTTATTAAATAGATACATAGTTAAGTCTCCATCTGGCACAAAGTTCAGTCAGTAAAGCACAGCTCAACCTCATTTTACTCGGAAGTGGTATAACTTTAACAAAAAATGACAGAAAATAAAAGTGTTCTTGTGAAATGAGTTTTGTTTGAATGCTCCTTTTTGATCCCCTGAACTTCACAGCAATGACTACTCGCACATAAGAACTCACCTGTACACCCTTGCCCGTCCTGTGTGTCCTGATACCCTTGGTAACAGAGGCAGCGGTAGGAGCCATCCATGTTTTCACAGAACCCGTGACTGCCACATACTGTGCCATTTGCACATTCATCCACATCTGCAAGGAAGAATTTTGACATCAGACAGGCTGCGTGACAGCCAAAGGCAGACATTCGTGAAGTGTGCAGAAAACTAACAGACAGGCCATTTTTGCAAACAGATGCAGCAATGTGCCTCTACATCTTGGGAAGGAACACACAAAGGACAAGACACAAAAATTTGCACACGTACTATTTAAGAAATTGTTTCAGTGTTAACTTTGCAGGAAATATGTCAGACAATGGTTTTGCTCAACTGCCTCCACCCATTTGTTTCACCAAACCTGCCAACCACAGCATGATACATACCACACAATAAAGCCATAGTTTAAATAATCTCTCTGATTGACTTACAGATTCTACCAGTACAGTATTATGCAGTCAACAGCACCTGTGAAACTGAACCCACTGTGACTAAAAAAGAGTTCAAGGGTAGGGCTGTACCCTTCCTGTGCAGAAGTGCTGCCATTCTGGCTTCCATCCAGAAGAGAATTTCATGGTCTAAGTGGTCAATATCTGTGAACTGAGCCTTCTGTCTTTAATCCTGTAAATTTACACAGACAAATAATCTTACTCAGGTAGGCAAAGTAATTCCAATGCCTGCACGCTTTCTGTACTGTCCCTTTCATTTGTAGTTCCTGTTTGTGGTTTGCTGGCCTTGGGAGAAAGAGTTACTTGCATGAGTAAGTCTGTTCTTTGACTCAGCTGCCCATCATACTATAATGAAGCAAAGCGGTTTGTGGCAGATCATGGTTTATTTTCGCAAGTGTGTGACAAGTGTTAGGAATGTATTATTTTTATCTCCACTTAAAGAAAGACCTAAACCCAATGCTCTGACCATGTGTGGTCATTAAAGATGCCATGGTGTGCTTTTCAGGAGGAAGAACATGAGCTGAAAAAGGGAACCTGCCAGGACACTATGATTAGTACCTTCTTCCTTTTAAATTTCACTGCAGTCTGAAGCAGAGAAAATATTGCTGTATTTCTTTCCTAAAAAGCATTATGACATAAAGTAAGGTTGCTATTTCTCTCCAGCTTAGGAGAGAGAGAGAACACAGCTCCCTCTGCAACACCCTCTGGATTGCAGAAGGGGAAAAAAAATCATCTAATCCTCTTGAGAAGGCACTTTGCAGGCTTCCTAAGCGAAAACAAGAATTTTTAGCTTTCCCATTCTTCTCCTGACAGTGTTCACCCAGCAAGGACATTTTTCCTTTTAAATTGTGTCTTATGCTCAGCTGAAAGGGAAGTCTTGGTCTTGGAACCGAGTGGTCACAGGCCCCCAAGCTATCAAAATTTAACAGCATGTCATTACCATCTACACCTGTTACCTGTTGTGTTGCCCTCTTGCTCCTCAAGTGCTCAAATTCATCCACACATACTTCCACATGCCACAAGGACAAGCATTTTTGGGGTCTTGAAAACCAGCTTTTCCTATGTGCTGTGGCAGGGTGTGAACAGGTTTAGAATTGCACATAGACTTTTAAGGCCATAAGAGACTATCCACAACCTCTTAAGTAGGTTAAAAAACTGTCTTTGAAAATTTCAGTACCAATGGAGTAAACTGCGGAATTTTAACATTTTTTCAGAAAGGCATTTAATTTCTCTTTAGGATGCTTAAGTGGTTTGAAACATCTACCGAGCTGATTCGCTGGTTAACAACCTTCAACTAAAACACACAATTCATACAAAAAAAATTGTATGAACTACATACACCATAATCTAGGCAAATTTTTGAGTATAATTAATGATTATTAAAAAGGTACTTGCAGATGGAACTAGCAGAAAAAAATTTATTTGGTTTGTAAGTTTTGTCAATAAAGATTTAATAGTATTTATATCTTGATTTATTAAACAAAGGAAAAATATTGAAAGAATTTATGTTAGAAATGGTAATTTGTATTTGGCAAAGAATACAATAGCCAGTATGCTTATTCTCAAGGAACTGAATGTGAAATTTTGGGTGGCTTCTGCATATTAAATTTATTTAAATCTACCACAAACTCTCCCTAGTAGAAATAATTCAACAACTAGAGTACACAACATATCTGTATTAAAAATACTGTCAAAGGTGAGAGGTTCAAGTACTACCTTTAATACCTTTTCCTTTTCAAGTCACCGTAATGACAAAATTATAAAAAGATGCATGTGGAGTTACTGGGAGAAACAAAATAAAAATTCTTTATGGTTGTGTTTTTCTGGTCCCTCCTTCTTGCTGCTGTGCACTGTACCTGCATAACATATCTGATTTTAATATTTAGTCCCACATGATCATCAGTTTCACATGTCTAGCAAAAAATCTGAATACTCTATCTCTTATTCAGAAAAGGAATTCAAAATGAGTAAACAATGGTAGATTGACAGCCAGGAATTTAAGACAAGAGACAATAGCTTAGTGTTTGCATTTTAAATGGCCTACATGAGCTGAATAAAAAAAGTTCCTGAGCCACAGAACAATTACTCTGTTAAAAACCTAAGCAGAAGAAACTGCTACTGAAGATTTTGGAATTACCCAAATTATGGAATTTCACTTACTTAAAAGCTAAGTGTTAAAGGAAACAGGGTAATGGATCATGCAGGTGGTTCTTCATAGGTAAACCCAAGGTCATCAACTAAAAAGCTGTAGAAACAAAACTTGTGATTGTAGCAAGTGTCCTAATTCAGTATATAATACAGCCACAGAAGACGGTTTTGTTTTTAAAAAGTACAGTCTAAACATCTTCAATGTATGGGATATTACAGAGAAGGTCCAAGCACCAAATATTTTTCCTTGTCTAGACAGTTCACTCAAAGGACTCTTTTTTTTACAGCCGGAAAGGACATTTGCTTCTTTAATCACCCCATAAAGAGTGAGGCTTGTAAGTGGTGATTCTCTTGCTACATGGAGACAAATGAAGTGGAAAAGAGCTAAATATGAAACTAATATATCCTATGTCTATACAGCGAGTAAAGCAGTTCCCTGTAATTACAACCTGTTTTAGAATCCATGAGTCAGTGCTGTGTGCTTTAATCAAAACCCGTTTGATCTAACTTCACCTAGATGTAGGGGAAAGGCAAAAAAATGTCTGCACTCAAGCACACTATTCAACTCAACACCGTGTTCCTGTTTTCTGCCAACCCAAACGAGATGAGGGCATCTCAACCTCAGGCATGATACTGAGATCTCACTGAAATCTACTTGCATGGCAAAGTGTCTGGACGAGGAGCTGCTTCCCAGAACAGCTCTGTACGGTGATTAGGGAAGCAGAGCTCTGATACTCAGACTTCCAGGGCTGCTTATAACACCCACACATAAATAGGAAGAAGCAGTGGTTGGAGAGCTCTGGTGGGATGTGTAAGCTTTTTTGGACTGCCTGTTGAAGCAGGCAGTGAAGCTTGGGGCTTGTAGTAGAAGGAGAGAAACACAAGGGAGCCACTGAGAAACATACAGGATTGGATGTGGAGACAGAAGAGGTGCTTGAGGCAGGGTATGGACTTAAGCATCAGGGAACCTCTAACTTGAGGTTTTGCCAGCATGGTTGACTAGCAGCCAATTGGGTAAAACACCATCTTTACATGAACCCCAGAGAGCTTGACAAGTAACTAGGGAGAGCTCCGAGAACCTCCAGTTCAGAAAGCCTGGCGCAGTCAAATCACTGAGCCTGGGGCCAGGCAGCAGCGGAATGTCACTGCTACAACAAAAGTTTGTCTATACCTTGGAAGAAGACACAGTCTCCACAGCTGCTCAGTTTACTTTGGCCAGTGGCCATAAAAACTCCATACCAGAACTGAACCACATGAGGTTCTTAAATGTTTTATGTTGTTGTTGTTTCTAAGTTTTTTTAAAAAAAAACAAGTCAAATTCATAAAAAAAGAAGACTGGAGATATGGAAAATCTGCTCCCCAGGTACAGAGAGGTGTGTAAATCCAGGAAAATTTCCTCAGGTTCTTTCTCTGATGGTATAAACAGTTATTCTCACTCACTTAACTACAACTAAATTCACAGAGGCACCTAGTGTAAAGAACAGTAGCTCCTGCGACTGGAAGCCACATCCTTTCTCAGTACCTGGAATGTCACACATTCCTTTTGTTTCATCTTGCCTTTTCGCATGAAGCTGACACCACTACAAATAGTAACACTGATGCCATCAGTGCTCCTTTCAAACGAGTTCTGTCAAAACTCTAGAGTTGTTTTTATTAAAATGACAGAATGGAGAAACTAATTGTGGTGGAAAAGGAGTGCTGCTGCTTCAGAGACTAGAAGTACCCTTGCTTTGCCAAGTTATTAAAATACTTTTCCAAGTGCTGAATATTAAGACTGATTTGTATTCCATACACAATACCAATTACTTGTGAAGCACACTCAGCTGGTTTTGTACTTGTTTTATTCTTCATTAAAAAGTTCCAAAACTGCTCACAACCCTGGAAATAAGATCTTGTGATTTCATCTTTTTGTATTTAGTACAAGTTTGGCTTTTTTGTTCTAATGGAGATTAACTTTGTCCTATTTCATCGTATGTGATAGCAACCCTTCCCTGGAAACTGTGCTACTTTATTAACTGTTAGAGGTTCAGAGGGAGTGTTGTTTCTGGTACACCTCCTAAAATTAGATGCTAATGACTTCAGGATTTTTTTTTTTAAGTTGTGTTTCTATTCCATTCTGTTTGGGTTTTTTTAAATTCTACTAATAAGTGGTCTTCCTAACTTTGATTTGAAATAAAGTGCTTAGTTTTTACTAGAGCAGACTGCATTCTTCTTTGACTACTTTTTTTTTTTTTTTTTCAGCTGTGCTCAACAGTGAGGCAAAACACCTGCTACCACTTTTCTAGCAGGGAAATCGAAGGTATCCAACCATATCCTTCCTAAGCACCGGGTGAAATGTATACATTCTGCCAAAATAATCCATGAACATGCTTCGGAATTATCCCCATTACTTGAAATCACAAAATAATGCCTTGTCCGTCAATCACTGGAGTAACTCAGATTTGCTCTCTCTAGCCTACTTAACCAGGCTTTTGCCTTGGCAGCAAGAGAATGTTTCTTTCAACTCACACCATGATTACGAAACAAAGCAAAAGTTTAGAGAGAAAAAAAGCAGTAAAAATACTGCAGGATTTTTTGTAGTTATCAATAATAATTGAAACACAAATATTGTGCTTGATGTCATGCTGTATCTAAATATACAGCACTTATTCCCTTACGGCAGCATAACAGTGTTCTTGCCAGCAGTGCATTTCATTTCACTAGAGATCACATTACAAACTATATGGCTGGTTATGTGCCAGCTCAAATAATAATGCTGTAATACTGATTTTCCTCTGGTATAAGTAGGGGGAGTAAATGCAACAAGTTTCAATACACCTTGTCCACTGAAGGACGAACATTTTCACTATCGCTAAGTGAACTATGAGAAGAGATGGCCCATGAAACCTAATCACATACGGATTTACTGGCCTATAATTTGGTAGAAAGAACAGTTGCTTACTTCTTGGATGCTTGAGATCCACTATGTATAGGTTCTAACACTGAGCTATCATCCACTCAGTGCTTCTCTGTATGCACCTTGTCAAAATACTACCATAAAATTTTTTTCCTTTCTGAACTTTTCCCACAAGGCTTCTTGTCCTGAACAGTCCACTCATCCTCAAGAACAGACATTCATCATCCAGTTGGGGGATTGTTTGTTTTCTGTCAGCATCACTGACCGCAAAAAGCCTCATAACTTCTTGGTACCATAGAGCACAATTCTCCTACTTTAAATTCTGTATAGGAGAACAGCATCACTAGCAACTGTGTGCATTCCATTAGCAACAGGATATATTGTCATGCTATAACCACATAAAAACCCTAGTCACCCTAAATTCCAGGTTCCTGGTTGATGCTTTTCACCAGTGTTATTACTGGAGTAGTTTTTACAACCGTATACAAAAGGTACTTGTATAAGCACACCTGCATACACTTACAAACAATAAGCTGACTTTAGCACTTTACTAAAGATCTAACTATTGCTATTTACTCCATTTCTACAATTTCAAAAGCCTGAAGTTCTATCATAGGTAGCATTTCACTACAGTTTCTCACTGGAGTTATTTCTGTCGTATGGATGCTTAATCTGCATATTTAAAAAACAGAAAGTCTGGACAAGCAAGATTCTGTTGTCTCCCACACAGCAATGAGAACATTCAGGAAGCTAAGGCTTGCTGATAATGTTCCTATGCTTCAAATTAAATAATCCTAAATATTCATGGTAGGAAGATCTTAGCCACTGAAACTTAATCAGAAGCCTGAGTTCCAAACACACTTTACATGCATTTTAGGTATATTTATTCCTTCCACCCCTACCATAAGATAGAAATAATTTCCTATCTATGATTATTATTACAGATATCCACTAGTTTCATATATCTCAGCATAAGAATACAATTCCCTTCTTTGCCATCGTTAGGTTAGTATTCTTTTTTTACCAATTTGCTCAAAAAAATGTAGTCCAGTGTTAAAATAGCAAAATTATTAAAAATCAAGAAATGTAAAGCACAGATTGTAGCAAGCATTAACTCCATTATGCTGCCCATTTTCTAAATTTCCTGTTATACTTCCTATGATTGAAACAGCAACATAGCACACCACACATGTACAATAAAAAGAATGAAGGACCCTTAAGTGGCAGACTTTGGAGTTAGTAGTAGAAGACTACTCTTCTCACCCAACTAATACGAGCAAATCAATGAGAATGGATTATTATAACTTGTCTCACCTTCACATGTTCGGCCACCTGCAGACACAGAAAAGCCCCGCTCACATATGCACTGGTAGGAACCATCCGTGTTTAGACACTCCCCGTGAGGTGAACAGAGATCAGATCTCTCACATTCATTGATATCTGAAAGCACAGAGACATTATTAGCTTTGCAGATCATCATATCCTTCATTTAAGCATAAGTTCAATTTATCTTAAAAGTAGCTTTTATTTCCAGTAGCAGTGGAAATAGCCATGCGAACAGGGCTAATTTTCCAGAGCAACCAAATGTCCTGGGATCATTTCTAAACTCTGAATAGGCATCATAATGTTCTGCTGCAGTATAATCTTTCTACAGAACTCCCTGTGATGAGGATGAGCAGACAGAAGAGAGTGATTTGTGGTATATCAGCATAAGCTCCATCCTAGTAAACACTTCTTCTGTGTTAGAGGAATTCTCAGACAGCTCCCTCTGACTGCTTTTTGATTCCTGCGCCCTGGTCAACTTGAGCATCTGGCTTCACATATTTCTAGCAGGTTTGGAGTTGCATCTTTCCCAGTAGGCTGATTTTCCATAATTTAAATGGTCTTTTTTGCTGATGGAGAATGGGAACAATCCAAAAAGGTTGCTATATGAGAGTTTGTCATCATTGTCTGTTTTGCTGGGTTCTTTTTTCAACTCAGAAAGCATTTTTCAAACACCACCTTTCAGACTTGTGAATCTGAAAAACAAGTAATTCTTTTTGATTGATGTCTCAGCATCCAATTCTGTCCTCAGAACTTAAAGACTGCATTCTTTCATTAAGGAACGATCACTTTCATATTAATTACCATTCACACTGCAATTGCACTTTTGTATTTTGCTTTACAAAAACCTATTAAAATGCATTCAGTACCATGCTGAGATTGAACACAAATTCACAAACAAAACTTACACACATGGCTTATTCATCGATCATCACAATACTAGAACGTCTCATTCTTAACTGTATCTTTTGTTGCTTAGATTCTGTCTGTTGTTACAGCCATCCAAAATACATCAAAGTAGACAGTAATTTTGATACAGTAGAGAAACTATTATTTCAATATCATCATCTCAAGACCATGACATCCACTATGGAATTTTCTTTCGATACAAACTTATTCTAGCCTGTGTGTAAACCTTCCAGACTTAAGTGTCCTAAAATCATGGCCATGTGCAGAAAGGGAAGAGGCAGCTTGGGGAAGCTGTATCTGCATGAGGTGCCCAAGGAAAAGTCATTGCACTGTGCTTAACACAACACCTACATGTGTAAAGTTCTCTTGAATTCATAGCAAATGCAAACCAACAACTACTTCCTGAAGCTCTCTGGAAATTGGGAAGGGCAGGATATCAGTAATGACAAGGACAATACGGCAGTATTCTCAGGACCTACACTGTTCTCAAGACTTAGCTGTCAGTTTCTGGAAACTGCTAGAAAAATATTGGAAACAGAACCAGCTGATTACACAAGGTAGAATGATGTATTAAAAGACAGGAAAACAAAATTAACAACGTGAGGTAAATAGAGTATAATAAGTCTGAAAAAGCAAACTGCAGTTTCTCATGTTTTGGACTCTTTTCAACTTTGCTCCTTACCAAAATGCATGTTCCCAATTTCAAGTCTAGTCCAGATTCAACTTGCAGACACTGCATTCTGTGATAAACTTGCCAGTTTAATTCAATAGCTCTCTGTCTGTCCCTTAGGCGGCTCATACGTGCTTTCAGTTTTATTATATTTATCCATTTAAAATATGAAGCCTATATCCTACTACTTTAGATGACAGAGTGAAGAGAATAGAGGGATATCAAAGCTGACAATGATTTTAGCTTGTGATCAATTCTCTATCTGCTAAAGCAAGCACTTTGTATGCTGAATGCAACATTTCTGAAATTACAAAGCAGTCATATATAATTCTCAGAATTTTTACAGGGAATTTACTGCTGGTTGCAAAAGATCTTCAACACAGATCGGCTGGAATACAGTCTCTTAGCTCAAGTCTAAACTGTGAATAAGATAGCAGCCAAAACAAAGTCCTGGTCCTACAGTCATTTAGAGCACGAACATGCTCTCACTTTCCAGCTCTGATACCACGGTTCCTGTCTCATAAAAACGGATGGCAAAATGGAGTTGTGAGGCATGCCTGGGTGTTGTGCCAACACGAAGTTGGGATCATTCAGGACTAAAACCTGGGAAGCATTTTTCTGGGTTTGGCAACAGCTGACTCAGTCTCAGATAACACATTCTCTTCCTCCCCACCCATCCTCCACAAAGTACTGCAAGCGTTTTAGAAGTGAGAGAGGTTTATCTAATGTGACTTGACGCTAACTATACTGCTCTTGCTGTTGCATCACTGTTTCACAACACACAGAAGGTTCTGTTACAATAAAAGTTTCCAGGACCTGGGAAAAGAACAGCACTCTATCTCTGTTAATTCTAATACAGAATCTCTTTCAAGTTGTAAAGGCTGAGACTTCAGCCATTTGAAATAATTTTTCAGCATACATTTACAGAGAGTAATACAAAATGAGTAAGAAAGCACTACAAATGATAAATGAGTTTTTCTTCCTTAGCATTCCTTAGTGAATATCACAAGTTACACTTAAAAACTTGCACATTTATAATAATCATCCAGGTATTTTTTACAGCTATTTCATACCTTGACATCCCCTATTCGCTATCTGCTGGAAACCTTCTGGACAAGTGCATTTGTAAGACCCATCAGTATTTATGCAGTTTCCTCTAAGGCAAATATTGCTGTCTTGAAGGCATTCATCAACATCTGAAATGAAAAGTCAAATGTTGAATTAGATGATGTAAAAATTAATTAAACTTTTAATAGTGATACCTTGATACTAACGGCAACTTGAAGCAACTGTGTGCATATGTGGAAATCAAATTTACTACAGTTTAGGATGTCCTTTTAATTTTCCTTTCATCATATCATCAAATTTCTCGTATTTCTAGAGGGCTTTGAAATTTGGGTTTGTATGTGATTTATTCCCAGCAATTATGACTCACTTGTGCCATGTGCACCTCTCACAAAAGTGTATCATAAGAGTAATGCAGTTAAAAGAAATCCAAGCAGCTGTACATTAAGACGGCAGACACAAAAAATACCTACTTATGCGAATTTGCAATATGCGTCTTTAGACATGTTTAAACCACTATACCGAGATCCCTGGGATGGAAGCGACCTACTCAGACATCCCCCTGAGTATGGGCGAGCCCAAGCGCAGCTGGTGTGTCACACCAGACAGGACATGCCTGCAGAGACTACTCACAGAACAGCCACGTGGGCAGGAGGCCTGTAGGACATGTGCACGCTGCTGCGCTAATGGGTACTTCAGGCAGCTCATGAAATGCAACACGGACATTTCACAGGCTTAGCAGCTTAGTCATGAAGCTGAATAACTGCTTTTGCACAGTGCTGCACCCGATCCATAAATCCAGCTGCAGAGGCTGGGCACGCAGGGTCTAGTTCCCAGCTGCCTGTACACCACACTCCCAGCATCAAGCCTTCAGGCCTGTAGACTCTGCCCTAGTGTCTTGATATCCATGGGCTAAGCGTGCTGGATGACACATAGCAGGAAAAGTTTCAGGATACAAGCTAGACACAAGGTAATAAAATATCTCAAGAACAGGACACTGGCATTGTCTCCACCTAAAGTCTTTTCTTCCCGTTGTCTTTCAAAGGGCTTAAAGGCAGTCCAGTGGAGGAAACAGAGTACAGCTACTATGAGCATAGGATTAACTCAGCAAGTGCCTACATTCCAGTGATATTACACAGTTTTGGTTTCACTACAGCTAAAGATCACAAGATATTTGATGACTGTACCTCTAAGTTTTAAAAGCAAACAGAAAGTGAGAGGGTCAAATACAAAAAAGCCTCTTATAAGCAACTTCTCTCTGCCTCCACAGTCCCCTACCTAATGATTTACTGAGTCTATGGCTTTGATAATGTACTGTTTCCTTTGAAAAACAGTAATCAAAGACTTTTCCCAGTGCCTTTGGTTATTCTGATTTCTTAAGCATGGATTTTAGCTCATTAGAATTGTAACTTTTTCCTGTGCTGCAGGAATGAATAACAATTGTAATTAAAAAGAGGACATGATCTCATTTCTACATTTATCTCTGTAAAGCCCACACTATATACCTCTCCTTGGGATTTAATCTATTTGATAAAATTAAGAAATAGGGATAGCTTTCTTACATAAATGAATGTTATTGAAGATAAAATTGTACTTAACGTTGACAAAGTTGTGACCTTTAGATAAAATTTTGTAATGATTTTCAACTGAGAAATAAATTGTGGCTTATTTAAAAAGCAACTGATTTTGACTAGGATCATGAGAAGAAAATTAATGACTCCCTTGTGCTAAGTTAATGCCAAGTCTCACAACAAGAAGGTGCCTTCTGCCAAATTCAGTCAAAATGCATTATTTTCCATATAGGATGCAAACCTCCCTTTCTCTGATGCAACTCCTCATAGATCCTATAGCTGCTGCAAGAGAATCTTCAGAAAAACTCATGCTTATGACGTTCAGTGCTTCTTACCACCCTTTACACATGAGTGTCCGATTGTTTTGGCCACAAAAATCCCTGAAAGCTCTTAGAAGAATACTGAAGCCTCTTATGCTTCAGACAGACTTTCTTGCAGTAACTCGAATTCTTTGAGATTTATAGTCTGTATTTACATCCCGCTGGTGCACATTCCTACTTCCTGTACGTTGAGATAAGGACTCACAAGTGCACTCACACTTCATGTTCCCTCTTATTCAGAGCAAGACTGAGCAGATAAGTCTCAATGTCACTTAAGAACAAGATGCTGAATGAGAGACTAAGGCAGAAAGAAGATTAACATGCATGTGGGCATGTATCTTGCAGGCCTCTGGCTACTATCTTCAAGTGGAAGGTTTCCAAGCAGGTAATACAAGTCTCTAGAGGTACTGAAGAAGGAAAAAGTTCCTCAGCCTTGGATAAAAGGGTGTACAGGCACTTACATTAGGAATGGACATATGGATTACTGCTCTCAAATAGAACTGAAGGATTGAAGGCTTCAATCCAGCTTTCTTATTTTCTGAAGAGTTCAGCACAAGGATGCACATAGAGCGCATATATTGCATGTATACTTGTATAAACCAATGTATATAACAGTTATTTGCAAATAACCTCATTCTTAAACAAGCAAAATATTGTGCAAAGGCTTCCAGAACAAAAATTGAGCCAGCGAGTTGCAAAAATCATAGCTGAAAATAAGCACAGCATACTTCTGCTAAATTCTGCAATACCCCTAGAAGTTTGCACAAGTTATAATGATCAAACCAGCAAACGGCTTCTTTTGTTTTCACCTTTAAGAAAACTCTTGAACCAGAAGAAATCCTAATTATACCAACACATTTCTCGCAAGTGTTTTGCCAATCACTTTGGCTTTGCAGCATCATACATTTTTGGGTATCCTCTGATATGACAAATGCCCATACCTGATGCTTTGAGAAACTGGACAGACTTTGAACCACTTTGTTCTTTCCAGACATCTGTGCTGTACAATACCCACAGTTTTTATCATCTCTTTCTCACTTTCTCTGTGAAGTGTTAGAAAATATTTAGGTGAATTGGCTAATCAAAGATCAGAGGCCATTATGCTTGTCAAGGTTATTTTGTCTTTATGGCAACTCTGCCCTGTAGCTCATACACACATCTAGCTGAACTAACAGTCACAAGGAGAGCCATCTTCATGAAGATGGGAACATGGCTGTGAAGCTGAGGAACTTCACTGATATGAAATTAATGTGAGATTTAAAACTGTAGCCCAACTGAGTCACCCAAATGTGCACTGAATGCTCAAGGAGCCTTCAAAAATAATTACAAGGTGAGGAGAAACGAGAGGAGAATGTATAGCAGCTAAAGCAGCAGCACCAACCATTCTTACTGACAGAAGAACAAGAATAGTCTGTTTAAACTTAGTTTCCAAGGTGCAAAAAGCAGTCTGCAATATCCTATACTTCAGAAAATTTTGAAGGGATATAATAAAAGCATAGAAGAATTCCTTCCACTTCAAGAGATGAATATATTTTGTGGGTGACTTGTAATATTTACGAAAAGTTTCAGTGAACAAACTGTCTCTACAGAAATTAGTCACTCTGTCACTGGCTGGGCAAGCTCTAGATTTGGTAGCAGACTTGCAAATGAGACAAAGATTCTGGGGTGAGAGAGCAGTTTTAACTTTTTTCCTTGTTTGATCCAATCCCTCTTTTGCTTTGAAAGAGTCCGAAATTATTTTGTCTTGAAAACTACCTTTGAACAAGATCAAGAAAAGGTTGAAAATAAAGCATGGACCATGGTCCTGAGGCCTGGTGATGCAGAGCCGTAACAGTTACCATGACTTCTTGGGATGTATGAAATGCACCAAAGCAGTCTGAAGAGAAGTTTGGAATCTCATCTGCTGAAGCATACCCAGAGCAGGCTAGATGAGTAGTTGTCAGGCATGATAACTCTTGTCTGTTCCGCCTTTGGGAGGCAGGAAGACCCATGATCTCTTTCACCACATTTTTTTCATTCTTGACACAGTATTTCTGCATCTGCTGCAATTCATGAAGATCTTGAAGCCAGATGAGAGCAAAATTCTTTGACACAATTTCTAGTGCCTTGCATCATCAGCCCACATTTCTTGAAGCTGATGCAAGTGATGCTGGTACTCACCAGGAATTCCGAAAAGCTTGTGTTAAATTCTTGCATGAACGTATTCTCCAAATAGGTCAGTGCCAAAGAGTATCAGCATGCTAGGGAGATTTTATGAGATTATCCTCATTCCTTGTTGATGAGAACTTCAAGAGGTGCTGTCATTCATTTTCACAATCCAGTATAATCACTGATGATAAAGGCTGTTATAGGTTTGCCTGGAGAAAACAGCATTTGGCTGGCTCAGGGGGAACTGCTCTTTTGCCTGGATCACTGGAAGAGGAGGATTCCTGACATTGCTGTGAAGGAGAAGGTGAGTCTTCCAAGTGCTGTGTGGACGATAACCTAGCAGCAGAACACTATTTGGTAGAAGAGCAGTAAGAAGCTGTATCTTCCCTGGTATCAGCAGTTACAGAAAGCACACTGGAGGCCAAAAAGGGTTTATGTGCTAATACCACAGGTACAGTGAGACCTTAATGGAGAGCTATTTCCTGCTGCCAGTGTGAGATAAGAAAGCAACTGAGGTACAATCTTTCCTGAAGCTCACTAGTAAGTAATCTTACATGCTCACGGTGACCATGAGTGGCACAGCAGATGTACCACATCAGGTGTTATAGTCAATGACAGAGGAGAGGGAGTAGCTTTGGAATGATTCACTAGAAAAAGTCAGTTTGCCAGTTACTGGACAAATTAATCGTTCTACTTGAGAGACAATAGAAAGTTTTTGTTTTCTATAACACAACATTTCTCCCTACATTTACTGTACATCTTTCAGCTCTTACTTTTGTTTTTACATGTTCAGTACATAGGTTATGGTGCAAAGCTGTGACCTCCAGTAGATCCCCTGGAGCTCATCTTATACTGCATACTTTCTCCTGCCAGTGCACATGTGATTGTCGGGCTGGCTTCAGGTTCCCAAAACCAGCTGGAGAAGAAGTTTTAACTTAGCAGGCCCCCATGAGAATAGTATCTGCTGGCAGAGGTTTTTATAATATGGAACCTCTGTGTCAGAATATAAACAGCAAGGTTTGGAAAGCCTTAATTGCTTTCGGTAATAATGTCAACTGCTCTTCCAATATTATTGTTGGAAACACGTGTACTGATTTCCTGTATATGGAAAGATGACAGGGACTATTTCTAAGAATCCATTGATTATGTGGCTGTGTAGGTGGGGATTACTGAAGTTTGACATTATAGAGAAAGAAAGAGAGGCAACACATATTTCTGCTTCATTCTCCAAAGAGTTCATGCCTATAGGTGAAATACTCAAGATCTTACTGAAAAAAATGAATCAGTAGCTTAAGTCCCTAAGCTTACCTTCACATTGATCTCCAGCAGATGATAATGAGTAGCCCTGGTTACAAATGCATCTGAAAGATCCTTCTGTGTTCCTGCAGCGTCCATTTGTACAGAGTGATCGGTGCAGGCATTCATTAATATCTGCAGCAGAAGAGACACTGAAAATGTAACAAATCTGAAAACACCCATTACTAATCAACTAGTCCAAAGACCAATTCTGAACAGAACAGCAGAGTGTCAATACCCAGTACTGCTTCTCTTGTTCTTATTTATTAAGAAATACAGACAGGCAACATGATGCATAAAATTATATGAAATTGCAGACTGCATGTTTTCTTTGAGATTACTGTGTTCAGTATTCTCTTCTGTAGTGTCAACTTATCCCTCAGTGCACAAATGGGTACACACAGACTCACAATGCACACACAGGCTGCCTGAGAGCTGCTTTTGTTTCTATTATATCTGGCAAAGGTAACAAGTCAGTCGCTTCAGTGAGTCAGCAAAACCCACAAAATACTTTCCAGCAGGATCACCACCTTTTAACAGGGTGTGGTTTTCAGATGCACACTGACAGGCTGTTCCCCTGCTAAATTGTACATTAAGGCTCCTTAAAATACTTGCCTTGTAACAGTATTAGTCATCTAAGTGGAGGGAAATGTCTCTTTGCTTCCACAACACTGCTAATCCCTCTGTGCTTCATTTCTCATAAACTGGGGTCAGCCTGAGTTAACAGATGGAACTGAACACCAAACTTAAATTTTCCTATGGAAAACTCGAAGTATTGGAGGGGAGTGGTGCTTTGAATTCAGAACATAGCACATGTCTTGTTTGAGCTAGGAAGCCTGTTTTCCCTCCGTGATTTATAAAATCTTCATTAAGAACCCGTAATTAAATTGACATGGTATGTTCTTAGTCACTTCTAGCATTTAGGCACGGCTGAGTGTCTTTCTGAAAATACACTTGAACTCAAACAGGAGAAAGTTACTCAATGAGGTTTTTCAGGTCTCTGTTATGGCTATGTAGTCTGACCTCTTGAGTAATGGTCCTTTATGACTACAGAAGTTTAGAATTTAAGGATCATCGAAAGCTGCGGGGCTGCACAAAGCATCTGGGCATGTGTACGGGTCTTTACTTCAGAAGGTGCACTTTAAGAGAACAGTCTGCACATGCCAGCTCAGCTTGGCAAGGGCTCTTTTCCATGAAAGGCTCAGAGGAAGCAGTCAAATTTTGTCTACATATTTTCCCCAAGACCAGTCTGCTGTGTGTCCTGAACAGCACATTTAACTCACTCAAGACGCATAACTTACACTGATGTTTTGTTTCAAACTTGCCGACAAATTCACATGAACGATCATTTCGTTTTACTGTGTTATTTTTAGCACTCACAAGTCTGCAAGTGTTTGGTGCTGTACAGAGACACTTAGGGAACGATGACAGAAAGGGAAAAGAAGAAAACCCAACGTTTGACAAGAAATGTATAGGTTTCTGTGTGCCTCCACAGCCTGAAGACACTGTCCTAGATTTTCACCATTAGGGAGAGGTTTCAAGTTTCCTCTCCCTAAGGAGAATATTCATACCTCCTGTACACACTCTAGGTTCTCTCTCAGACTGCTTCACTCCAACATCAGACCTAATTTTGTTCCACTGGAGCAGTCCCAAAGGGAATTTTAGACATGGAAGAAATGTGGAAACTGACACTTCAGAGGTACAGGTACTGTTCTTAGAAATATGACACCAAATTCTCTTTTTCATAATGTACCACTGGAATTGTAGTGACACCAATGCAAGAAGCAGCTCAGTGTTAACTAACAATGGTGGGTTCCAAAAGGGAGCAGCCTAGGTTTTCGCTTCCACTCACTCTCATGGAAGAAAAAGAGAGACACATAGAAAGAAACGCAATTAAGGCAGCAAAAGCCACTGTTGCCAAACCTCCAAAATGCCAGATATGCCAAGGATTTTGAAGAAATTTCAATTTAGCAATGGAAATATTACTACATGCTCTTGATTGCCTTTAGAACACATCAAAATCTACAATGTCATCACGGAAGCCATAAAACGGAAACACCTATTCTCATATTTTGGGGTTTTTAGCATCAATGTAGTACATTTGGTGCTTCTCCATTAAAAGGAAGATAAAAAAAAAAATTATCTAAAAAGTAAGTGCAATCTTATGAATTTTAATCATATGATTTCCTACCTTCACACTGATCCTTTGATGCAGAGAGTTTGAAACCCTGACCACAAATACATCTGAAAGATCCCTCCAGATTTTCACAACGTCCATTTAAACAGAGATTGCCATACTGACATTCATTTATATCTGTGAAAAGAAGGAAAGCCCAAGTGTAAAATTAAGTTGGGTACAACCACCTTTCAGTTGAGCTTGGGAATTTATTCAAATTCTGCCATAAGCATGGTTATAATTCCTGAGGAATTTCAATGGGATTTCTGCACTTCATGCAGGTCCCTTTGTAAGGCTAATCTACATAAGCAACAAAGAACTCCATAGGATTATAAAAAAATCTTCCTAGTCACAAACCATCCTTTATTTAGAAGGACTTGAAAAAAACTTTTTTTCTGTAAGTTATCCCGTAGACACCTAATTTCACCATTCTCTGAAAGAAGGGTATTAACTAGACGGGCCACTTTCCTTAGCCAACATGAAAATTGCTATGTTACTATTTAAGAATAATTTTCAAGAATTCCTTCTGAATGCAATTTGTATAAATCAACAAAACAGAAATCAGACATAGAAATAAATGAAATATTTTGTTATAAATGCAGCCAGAATTAATTCTGTATTCTAAAATAACAATTACTGTCTTTTTCCTAGCAGTGATTTAATTTTCAAATTTCATTTATTTATTTTGGGGGAGTAGTCAACAGCAAGCATGTGTCCCTGTTTCTATGAAAAACTATGTATTTTTTAGCTTCACTGGTGCAGAAAAAGAACTACATTTTGTGTACTTTTATGTGCCAGAAATCATATTACTCCCAATTATCCTGTCTTTTACCACCAGAAAGCACACAAACCCCATCAACATAAAACCCAGTAGATTTTCAGAGGCACTTGAGCTATTTAGGCAGCTGTATCACAGCAAGAGCTGAAAAAAGATTAGACGTCTTTAAATAATCATCATAGCTCTTATTAGCTATTGTGAATATGTGCAGTAACCATTTTCCTCATGTATTTATCACTCATGGCTCGTTAAAAGCTCCTGTACCATCTGACTTTGACAAAGCCCACTTTCCCCAGGCACAAACAAAATCACCATTAGCATCCATATTTCAAACGACCTACAGTTCTTGTTTCCTCACTTAAGCCTCTAACTCTCTAAATAAGATGTCCTATTGCCAAGAAGATGAAGTGGCTTCCAGCACAGATCCGTAGGTGCTTAGGTATGGCAGTTCAGTAGGTGTCACCTTTCTTCAAGGTTAATTTCTCGGATCCCTACTTGTTGCAAAATGTGCCTGCTCTACAAAACACGACCTTTGCTCTAAACATTCATGATCAGTGCTCTAATTGAAGAATCTGTTAAAACACACAGAACCTAATTCAGCAGTCAAGCACACAAATTTCCAACTGAACAACAAAGCCGCTTCTTGCAGATTCATTTTCATCTATTTACCTCCAATCTACTTGAAAAAGAAACCTGATTTTCGGATGGGACTTCAAGACCAAGAGACTTTCCAATAACGCCAGCAGAAAAACAGGAACAGAATCTAAATCTTCTGAGATGAAATGAGACTTGTAACTAATTCTATTGAAGCTCCTTAGAGTAGGGCTAGAAGTATACAGATTAGCCCTGCTGACCTGTGTATTACTGTTGATATCTTCTACTGGGGTCCTTAAAGCTGTACAAGCTGAATATTGATAGTTAACCACAGAGCTCTAAAATCTACCACGAGGATGGAGAGCTTTGTCAATCTATTTTTTTTATTTTGTTCATCACCACACAGAAGTGTGCTCTAGATACATTACGATACATGAATTTATTCAAATGTGCAAATGTAGAGAGATAAAAATGGAATAGAAATAAACCAGTGATTGAAAGAAAGCTTAAAAACCAATTATTTCAAAGAGTGCCTGTACAATACAAATGCATTGAAAGATCTGGGACAGTGGCAATTTCTAGACAATGAGGAGGTGAGGTAGGCAGGTGTCATTTTTTATATCCAATGTGATTTGGATATTCCCACCTACACTCCAACTGAATGTTCTCTACCCAAGTTTGAAGTGAACTGATTGGCTTGCCTTAAAGAAACAGAAGTGGCTACGTTCCTGGCTTTAAATCCTGGAAAATTACAATATAAATGGCATCAAAGAACTGTAGAATTCTTACACCAGATTTTCTATGGCATAAAATGCAAGCAGAGTAATGAAGTGAGGTAAAACAATACTGAAAACAGCATTGGGGAAAAACAGCAGAGCTGTGACTGACCTAAATTAACAGGAGAAACAAATGAATTTATGGAACAATGGACTTACATATCCTTCACAGATAATGGAAAATATTTTCCTTTCTAGTGTATTTAAGCTGTACAATACTGCAGAGTTACAGATTTAAGACAAACTGTCTGCATTACATTTTCTGAAATGTCTATGGCTCATTTCCAATATGATGTAAGTCTAGGATAAACAAAAAATCGACTGATCACATCACTAATGAAGTGAGTGAGAATGTCTAGATGCTTAGAACATTTCATAAAACAAATGAAAAAAGGGAAACTACATGCAGTAGTACAAGGAAAAAAAGTTTCAGTAACTTGGAACCAAGATTTATTCCTTACATGACGTAATTCTGTTTGTAAATCTGAGCAAAGCAATGAGTTCTCTCATTTTGCTTCTACTAACCTGGTTAGCAAGAATGGAACAAGTGAAAGTTATGCCACGGCATTTTCAACCAGGCTATTTTTATAAATAGGTATAGAAATCAAGCTTGATATTAGGAAAGAATGCAAAACTAAGTAAACATTTTTGCAAAAAAGGAGTTAAGTAAGAGGGAACTGTTCTAACAGAGTACATGTGCCACACTCTGCAAGGGCAGCAGGGAGCCAGGCAGGTGGGAAGAAACAAAACAAAGATGACTGTGGAGTAATTTGTGCTAAGTTAAGCCCATTAATTTGTTGTAAACATTTCATATCTTGCTACAACTCCATTAAAAACCATGAAATTACTTGAGAAGTACATTCCTTCACAGTAAGTCAAATTACAAGACCAAATATGTGGCTATGACATGGCAGACCTGTTCAGACAGTATGCCTTCTTTAGAAAACCTGGTGGTTGAGAAAGGTGTACCCTGTACAGCAAAAACTTGTGGTGAGGCTCTGATAGCCACACCATACGTTTTTAAGATGCTTCACTGCAACCTGGCTCTAGCACATTGGCAGGTGGAGCACAGCAGGTGCCCATCCCTCCAGAGCTATTTCAACCAAATGATGCTCTCAGAGTGCTTTGTGAACTGAACCAAATCACAGCAACTAGGATACATTAGGAAATGAGCTATCAAAGTACTCTGACAATCTGACCTATAATAATAATGTAAACACTCCCGATATGTATGTTATTGTACACCTGTTTAGGTACCATGTTTATTCCAACCATCACAAATTATATGGCATGTACTACATGGAGTGGTCAGGAGTACTCACAACAGACAGCAGATCCTTCTCAACTTATGTTAAGTTTAAGTTTCTGGTAGTGTCCCAAAAAGTGGAATTCAAACCCCAACAGATTATTTCTTTTTGCACAATGGATTAATTTGCTCTTTCTTACCTTTATCTCAAATAGCCAAAATTTATTTGGAAAAAAAAAAAATCTAACATTTAAAAACAAATTAAAAAAAGTAAAATGTGAGAAATCCGTCCTAAAATCTTAACCTGAATTGAGACAAGGTGCTTTAAGATTTACTGATATTTTGCTGGACATACCGATAACTAAGAAGTTTTATTAATATACTTTGTGAGCAAAGTCCCATATCCTATTGAAAAATCTGCTAGTCAGTCACACTGATGTGTTAGCACTCACATGCTTTTCCATTTGCTAATACCAAACAACATCCTACTGGTATTTCACTGACAGTAATCCCCTTTCTGTTCCATGTTTTCAATTACTATTGAATAAAATGAGGGCCCAGGGCACAACGCTGTCATCAGGTTGTAGCACTGATGGAATATGGAATAAAGCACCTCAGAACAGATGACAGATGACTGGAGAGACAAAGAGTACTAAACATACCATGGCACTGTCCATTCCAGCCCCTGAATCCCACTCTGCACGGAATGCACTGGTAAGAGCCAGGAGCGTTAAGGCACTGTGCATCTGGACAAGTAGTTGGAGTCAGGCATTCATCAATGTCTTCAAAAGAGAAAAGGAAATACTGGTCAAAGCTGTAACAGAACACTGAACTACTGTTATTGGTTATTCTGATTCTACATTAATGCATTGTAAAGAGGTGCTTACTTTATCTGTTAGAGATCCAGGAAAGTACAAATTCAAACAGGTTTATACCAGCGAAGGGGCATCTCTGATAAATGCATTAGATCATAGTACATGCAACTGAATCTGAATTTTCTGTTATACTACAAATCTTTGGTAGGCCTTGCAGAACATACAGCATGTCAGATTTCTGGTTTATGTAAGAATAACTTTGCTTATGTCACTCCTATATCATATTGAAGTGCCCTGAGGTTCTTCCTATATTCAGATTTGGAAGTTCATTGCAACAACAATAAAAATTGTAACTAAAAGCCAAGTGGAATTTTTTATATTCTCCATTGTTCTAGAGTTATGCAGCATGTAAGTGTTATGTGGATTAAGAATTTAATTGTGTGAATGATAATTAAAGATGTTTACAGGGAGGAAGAAGTTAATTTTGCCTGACAGCAGTAGTTTACCCACAACAACAAGAGATAGGTCCTGAAAAATTTATGGAACTCATTATCTAGGCTCTGAGCAAGAACTCCTTATCCTGCACCAAAGAAACCCATAGTACATGCAGCACATGCAATCTAAAGGAGACTGCATACAAAAAAATTACATTTTGATGCAACTTGCTGTCAAGTGACCAGCAAACAGAAGATGCTGGAATTAAAACTGTGTGGGCAGCCTCACTGCAGTCTGCTCCCATGCATGAGTATAATTTTATAATATGATCTTTAATTACACAGTAATTACAACCTTTCCCACCAAACACTTGCTTCATGCAGTGCACAGAACTAACTAAATTGTCAAAGTCACTTCTAAACCCAGCTTCCTAAACTCCCATTCCTTTACTGTCCCAGGTTTGTTTTCTGCAGTTAGGGACTGCTGCTCCAGCACGTATCATAGGGGGGTAATTCACTCCTAGTTTTGAGAACTAGCTCACAGAAGTCAAGTAGCCTCCAATACTTGTAATTGAACCAGACAAGGCTACAGACCCCAGAGAATTGAACATTCTAGCTCTGAAAAACTCAGTGGATATAGGCAAATCACAATTTTTCATAGAATCATGATTGTCCAGCTAAGAATACTTTCTCATAAAAACAGAAACAGGCCTTTTCAGCCACTACACTGCAGACCTGCAAAAGTTTCTCAGTGAAAGTGCTGTGAGATTTTTTTTAAAATTAATTAACAAAACCAACCACTTCTGCTGTAACCTGTTCTCAGAACTGTCTGGACTGAGTGAGTACAACTTGAGGGCAGAATGAAGATGGGGTGAAGAAGTGTAAGTGAACTGTGTGTATTGTGTGCATTTTGGAGAATTCTTGCCTTTGTTTTTGAAGTGTGGAGGAGGTGGAAAGCAGTTATTTGTGCAACCCGAAATCTGTCAGTAGGGTGACTATACCATGAAGGTCTAATGACATGGTGAAACAATTCCCCAAATGTGTAATTTCCTTGGTTTGATGTATTTAGTGTAGAAGGGTTTTTCCCTTAAGCAACCTTAAATAACTTTCAACAGAGAATTTGGTTTCAGAAATTACATACTGTTAAGTTAAATTACAGAGGACTCCCACCACACTACTTAAAATACAAGCTAATAACAAATTTGACATACTGTAATATTCTGAATTCTAGCCTATTTTAATCACAGATTCCCTACTCACAGAGCAGATTTGCAAAGACTAGTTGTAAGAGTGGAACGTGGGAAACATTTAAATAAATAAAAAAATAGAAAGAGGAATCTTTTAGCAATGCTCAGAGCAGCAGATATATCCACGGTAGCTTTAAGTTGCTTATTTGCTAGGCAATCTGATATGTTAGCAATTTTTTCTGTCCTATGTAACTTAGAATAAAGCAGGAACAAAACTATGTTTAAAATGAAATCACTGCTTGTGGTTTTTATTTCACAATTCAAGTTGAAAATGAAAAAAAAAAAAAGGGAAAAAAGGCAAAAAATCACCCTAAAAAATAATGGGAAGCTTTAAGTCAGATATCCTGAGATCTCTTGCAATGTGAAATAGCTGCTAGATATAGACATTAAAAATTCAACTTATAATTTACTACCTGTTAATAACAAAAATTTGGTAAAGTATGCAGGGAAGGATTAACAATGAAGTTAAGTGATTCCATGGTGAGAGCCATTAAAATAGCTGTCCCAACATGGTTCTGTCTATAGTAGGGGAACTCCTTTGCATCACCTTAAATCTAAATCACAGGAATTGAATTTCAGTTCCAGATATCAAATAACAACAAAGATTGAAGAGTACCCACAAAGGCTTCTTGTTTAAGATTGTACCCTCTGAGAATTGCCCCTTTGCAGCTCAAGCTGCAGTGTGTTAAGCCTCCCTTGAACAGCAGGGAGTGTTAATCATTCCAAACAGCAACAACATTTGGCACTGTTATTGTGCTATCAATGAATGGTAATTTCACTTCACCATCATTCCCGGTGAAGAGTCCAAACCTACCTTCACATTCCCCTCTCCTGTTCATTTGGTATCCACTATCACAATATTCACATCTGTATGAGCCAAGGGTGTTTATACAAAAGCCTTCTCCACAAGTATGAGGTCTTGAACATTCATCAAAATCTGCAGATGACAGAGAGAAGAGAAACTTCTTCACCGGGTATTGTTGAATGCTTGTGTCTCTTCTAAATTCTGCTTTACTTAAACATTAAGTAAGTTTGGCTTTTTGAAGATCTTTGCAAGCCACAACCCTATAGTTGTTCTTATGGAGCAGTTCAGTCTTTACCTCATGGCTTGTAATCACAAAGAGAATGAGTTCTAGAAACAGCCAGGCTATAGGAATAAGGACTACGAGCAGCCCTGTGGTTGCAAACACAACGAGTGTTGCTGTGTTTATATTGTGACCAAGACAGCATTAACCTGAGGATGATAACAAATAAACATTTTGAAAAGTAATAGGAGCTACTGAAGTGATTGGAGCAACCTCTCTTGGTGACAGACAGTTAAAAACACTTGCAGGCATCAATCCAGTACCAGTGGCACTGAGTTAAAAAAAAACCCCACAAAACAATGGAAAAGGGGACTTTAGTGGGGTTTAGATAAGCTTCTTGATTAATTTTTGTATTTTTATTTGCTAAAAAGAAGGCCAGTAATTACCAACACAGTCAGTTCCATCTTCACTGGCCATGAATCCAGCTTGGCAAATACATAGGAAACTTCCTTCTGTATTTTCACAGCGTCCAAGGGAACAGAGATGGGGTGCCTGATTGCACTCATTAATATCTACAAAAGAAATAAAAACATTAGACTATAGAATAACATATTTAGTTGTGATTATTTTTGTGCTTTCTATTCCATGCATTTGAAAAGACTAATTTGTAATTATTTTAACTACGTGAAAAAGTCCACGTTTTCCCTCAGAGATGCAAAAAAGATTCATTAAATAGTTTTGGTTGGAGAAAAATGCTCTTATTGGCTTGACTATAGGAATATTGCATTGGCCTGAAGAACGTGACATGATTACTGTTCAAATCACTACACTGTGTGCAATACGAGCACAAGCCGCAAGCATGGAACATTAAAACAATTTGGATGAAATAAAGGTATAGTAAGCTGCCATTTGGCTATGCTCTGTAAATTATTTTTTAATATTGTATTTGCACCTGATTGCACATGTTACAGCGTGAAGTTACTGAGCTTTGGTGGCATGAAAAGTTGATAGTATATCATCTGGCAACATGATATAATACACTTTTTCTGATTTAAGTTGCAGAGGAACCAGTACACTCTGAATAAAAGAGAAGATACTGATACAGCTGCTTCCAAATCTGAAATGGCTCATGTAGAGCCAGTCTGTGCTCTCCTAATGTTCATCAGAGGCCTCTGTTCCATAACTTACTAGCTTAGAAGGGGATGAAGACCTCACTTTGCAGATCTCCTATTGTGCTTCTTCAATGTTTATGATATACTTTCTTTTTTCAGCAGCAGCTGAAAGGAATGACCTAACAAAATTCCTGTATTTAATCCAGCTGCAGAGCTGATAGCTGAGTAAATCATTCTGAGAAATAGGCACCAATTAATTTTTTCTCCAAAGAGAAGTGTATTTCTTCCTAGCAGTCTGACATTTTAGATACCTGATATAAAGCTGAGAGGAGATGGTCTGCTTAATCAGTTTTTCTTTCATGTCACAATGGAAAAGGTTTTCATTCAATTCAATTCAATTGGTGTTCATTTCTGAGCAGCTGGAAGGCTATATAAGAGAGTACCTGGCAAATTTTATTTGACATAAACTTGTTTGAACTTTGGAAGCATTCAGTAGAGGAAGGAACTCTCGACTGCTCTGTAGATATTAGCCCTGACCAGATTCTACATTTCAAGCATTTCATAGCATGGTTATTTCAGATTTTTGAAAGCATCATTTCATACCAGAGCACTTTGTCTGCTGATCATTAAGTTTGTACCCCTCGTAGCAGATGCAAGTGTATCCCACAGGCAAATTAACACAGTGTCCTGCTCCACAGATATCGGGATTAACTGTACATTCGTTGATTTCTAAGCAAACAAAAAGAAGTCTCATGTTAAAATCTCCACATAGTTCAGTAAGTGCACAATATTCATGTCTTTTGGACACAGCCATCATTTAGACAAATTTCAGCTATGATTAGCATTTCTGTTATTTTCACTTCTTGACATATAGATGCAGACAACTAACACATCAGAAAAAAAGAATCACAAACATCAAAAGAACATTTAAAAATACATCTTACAGTAATTCCTCATCTGCTTTCTGCAGAACATGCTGATCTACATCCCATGAGGTCTACATCCTTTAATGAACATGATGATGCATACTTCATGAACGCATGTGCAGACTATCTAATGACCTGACTTGTATCCAAGAAGTATTTACTTCTGGACTTTCCTTGCAGATCATGTAATCTGAGGTAGAATTATTAATTCTACCTTTTATGTTGGCACAAAAATGGCAGGTACATCCTGGGAGGGCCCAGTCCTGTCTCTATTGACAGCACCCTCATTGCTGTGCTGTTGTGTACTTTCTCTCAAGAGGATTCCTTTGTGTTCTACAGCCACATTCTCTTCACTATGGTAATTCAACAATAGCACACAACAGAAGTGTCAGGAGCTCAGTCATTTCTTAATTTATTTTAGTTCTAAAAAGGAAGTACAATACCTGTAACTTGAGTAGGTGCAATAACTTGACTTGCACTTGAAGTAGAGACTTCAGGAGCAACTTCAACAGGCAAAGGAGGGGATGTTTTCTCAATCACTACTGTGTGACATGGAATGGAAATCAATCACATCCAAGAAAACCACCTTAAAGCATTCAAAACCCCCCACTCCTTAAAGAATTCACACATGATACTGAATAAGCCAGACACAATAGAGATTTTAATTTGTTTATTCTGCTTTGATCTGGAGTAGGGAAAAAACCCAGTATAATTGGGTTTCTCATCATTCTACTGCTTGTGAAGAAACCCTGAGGTGCTAAAGAAAGCAAATACAGTCATAAAACTTTTGCAGCAGAAGTTAAGCATAAATCTATGAGGAGGCGCCTAAGTACAGTTTCCCCTTGAAAGGGGTATAAGGCTTCACCTCTGCTGATATTAAATTCTCAAGTACATAATCCAAGATATCACTTTTGCTTAAAGTATGTCTTCGCCACCTAACAAGTCACCTAGCTGATGCCAACCTCTATTCCTCCCACTTCTTCCATGATTTTTTTCTTTTTTTTTTTCTTTTTTTTTTTGATAATGGAGAAATTGCTTCTGAAGCTTCAATCAATTTTTTGTTAACCTCTATTGCAATTGCTACTTTCCCATTCTTTGAAGAACTGTAAGCATTCTCTCATACTGAAAGAAATGTTAAAATAAGTTACCTGGAAACTGTGGATGCAGGTTAATTGTTGAAATTCCAGGAGAAAGCTGAGGCTGCCCAGGCTCTAGGTAAGGCTGCTTTTCTTGATCAAGGGAAGCTAATTCCTAGAAGAAAGATTAAAAAAATAACATTCTGAAAACATTCCGTTATTTCATCTATCATAACAACCCACAAATTCCTGGCTTGAGAAACTGCTAACATTCTCACGAGTGGTTTTGATAGCAGATCATTAATCACCACCAATTTAAGCCCGAAAGAACATGGAATACTATGTTTATACAATAGCATACGATTTACCACTGATTTTATTTGAAGCAGCCATTTCACAGAGCTTCTTTGGCTTTGTCCCTCCATAATTCTCCCATTCCCTGGTCTTTATTTGCTTAGAATAGCATTTAATTGCAGTTCAGCACCACAGAAAAGTATATAATCACATCTAAGTCTCTGAGCGCTGTGAAAGGTTCTCTGTTACCTATTGCACTGATCATTTTTATTTTCATAGAAATGCTAGATGCTTGTAAATCTTTAGGAAAATAAATGAAGTACAGCTGCAGCTATTCACAACAAATCCCATTATCTTCAATATACAGAACCTGAAACCTCCTGAATTGAGGACTTAACACATGAACTTGCTCTTCTTCACTGAATACACAGGAACCCTAAAAAACCAGCTAGGCGCTAATACAAGTCTCATAAGCAGGTGTCAACAAATGCTTCTCAAAGCTTCATACTATTTCTCTCTGATTCATTTTCTCTAGCTGTCAGTATCTTTGTCTCTTCTTCATATTGTCTGCATTTTTCATTATCCTCTTTAAAATACATTCTCCAGAATGGGATAGAACAATATATACTAGACCCTCCACCAAATGTCTTTAAGATAGGTTAAAGTAATCTCTTTCCTGTACCTCCCTACCTGCCTGTTGTTGTATATAATAATAACAACATGAGCTCTTTTTGCCTCAGAGTTTGCACAGTAAGTCCACAGTGAGTTTTTTGTTAATCATAAATTCTAAATCCTTTCAGAGTTATCCGTATCATATCTTGTACACACGGTCTGCGTTTTAATTCCTAGATAAATCACATCATGTTTTACCTGATCAGGAGCTGCAGTTGCCACTAAAACCAGAAAGAAAAAGGAAAATTAATCAGTTTTCACAAAAACATTTACTTATGTATTTTATCACATCTGAAGGTGGTTGCTGCCATCGCAAAAAAGTTTCAGGCTCTAACCTCATTTCAAAACAGTGCAAACTTGAAGTAATTGTTCCTGAAGCAAGTGTACAAACTAACCCTGAAACCAGGATAAAATTCTACACATTGTCCAGTGGTTATTTACTTAGTATTCAGCTGCCTTGTAGGTTTCTGAATTGTTTACCTGTTTTCTTAGAAACAATCTGACAGACTCACAGATTATTAACTCACTGATTCCACTTTTTCAATTCCTTCAAAGGAATATCAACATCTGGAAATATTTTCAAGGTAAAATAATATCATAGTGATATATAACTTATCATTAACAAATTTGCAAGAATTTATTGTAAAAAAAAAATCAAGTTTTAAAGTTTGCCTTTTCTTTAAGCAAGCAAGAATGGTTTGGGGTTTTTTCCTTCAATAAAGTGACTTTTTTTTCTGGGAAGGAGCAGTAGGAATTTCATATAAGTTCTTGTTTTCCCTTGCAATTTGCCTTTTTGAATTTATCAATATATATTTTTATTTATAAATTTTTTAAAAGTCTTACAACAAATATGTACTGTTTCTTATCATGAAAATTAATGAGATTAAAGCAGTCTCTCTCTCCATGGTGTTCCCAGCATCTTGTAGGACCTAAAACTTCAGAAGTAAATCATGTAATGCAATACACTCCATGACGTGGAACGCTCTGCTGTGGGAAGTGATGCCTCTCTGTCCTGCACTGGATGCTCAAGAAACATACTCACTACTCAAAGAAACATACCATTGAAGACACATGCACAGAAACATAGAAAGACTAAATTTTCCCACTCTCACCTTCTTGCACAGCCATCTCAGTCTCACTTTTCTGTGAGAAGGTCAGTGCCTCCACTGGCTCTTCCTTTGCTGGGAGAGGTGGAGGAGAAGTACCTTTAGCAACAGGTTGAGTAATCGGGGTCTTGCCAATGACAGGTGGCTGTACTCTAACTGCAGGGTGATGATATAGCTTGTTTCTGTGAGGGCCAGAAACCGTATAACCCATTCCACCAGGGCAGATTTCCTTAAAAGCAGCTAGATTTGGGATGGGAAAATATTCCTTTTAGGAGTCTAAAAGTGCAATATGTTGACATAGTGGAAAATATAATGACTACCACTAATAAATGTCATCTCATATTGTATATACATTTTTACAAAAAACTACTTATAGACAAGGTATGCATTGCATGCTAATATGACTGAGCATTCTCCCAAAAGCATGTCCTGGCTGTTTTTTCTGGGAGGTTTCCACTCCAGTTTACCATCTTTCTTCAGTTATGCTTCATTTATCATTATATCACATTTTTTTGGCATTAATCTCCTTTAAACAATATATTATTTCTGTGCATTAATTTAAATCTGCAAATTTTCATTATCATCTTTATTGCATAAGGAACGAAGACTATTTTTGCTATCATTCTCTTTTTTGCAGAAACCAAAGGAGAAGAAGCTCATCACCCCTGTACTAGAGGAGCAGAAGACTATCAACCAGTAACAACATTGATTCACAGGATCCCATCTGACTACATCAGAGATCTCATACCAGCCCTGATCCAAATTCCACTCAATTGAAAAAGGCTGGATAAAAACAAGTTGGGGATCACAAAAAAGCCAAATCACCAGTGGAAGAGAGGGGAAATAATCTCATTTATAAAGCTGCTACAGAGAAAAGTAATCAAAGTCAGGCCGCTGCACCTGCTCTGATCTCTGCAGCTGCTCCACATAAATATCAGGATTTGCAATCCTACTGAAAGACTAAAACGAAAAAGAAATACAGGTCAGTCTTCCTCCCTACCAAAGATAATAGCTTTGCTCCTCTCAGGGACAGGGAGACTTTCAGGAGTCTTGAGGGGGCAGTGCTTCATTACTCTAGGTTAAGCCATTTTTTATGGGATGAAATACTGAACATTTAGTCTTCCATGTGCCCAATGTGATTTCTTACAGTTTTGTAAGAGGTGTGTGGAGTGGGGCACTGCTAAGTTCACAAATTCTGCTTTAAACATATCAGGATGTTAAAACGAATTAGCATCTAAAATAAAACCACAAAGTACTACCTATAGGTACTCTACAGATTATTCATTAAATTATACATTAAATTGCAGTATGCATTAATTGTATAATTGGTTCTCATGGTGTAATAGAAAATATGAAGGGTTAACAAACTGATTAAATTCAGTGGATTCAGAATGATGAAATACTTTTGCTGGAATATGCCAATATCAAAAACTGCCACAAAAATGCCCAAATGAGGGTGGGAATTTCTGTCAAAGGAGGAAGACAGAGAAAATTTGATGTCTGTCCCTTCAGATGCATACTCAGGTTTTAGACAAACTTGCCTCAGGTCATATTCTCTCAAATACAAAATAGAAACGTGAGCCTTACTCTACCACAGCTGTGATAAATGCTCTCAAAACCTGGCCTTACATATCTGGTTTCAGTATTTCTTTAGAAGATTATTTACTCTATACAAATATTTTAGAAGCAATCAGGGAGTGAGATCATGACTTTTACATGGGATGCTGCAGTAAATACATTACCCCATTCTGGAGTATGCCACTTTCACACATTTTTCATAGAAAACTCTGAAACATTATGAATTTAACCTGTTACAGAAAGGAACATGTTTTTAAAATATGAAAGTAATCATTAAATGGGAAAAGCTCATCAAAATTTTCTACTCACAGAGTTTCTCCTCGAAGCCTTTACATTAAGGGGAAAAAAAATCATTGAAATAACCAATTCTATATGTTATTCAATGTATTTGTTGTGACTAGAGAGCAGTCAACAAAAGGATATATTCTCTGCTCCATAACACACACAACTGGGCAGGAAGTCACAATATTCTCCTATATGCAAAGCACCTGCATTTAAATTGTGAGTCATCTCATGAGAATATATGTTTTTCTCCATTAAAATCCATAGATATTATTTATCTGAAAGTGACTGGAGTTTTAAAATTCTGATCAGTGATCTAGTGACCCAACGATCACGTGGGAAACAATGGCTTTAAAAAACAATTGAAATGCTCAAAAATGTTGGTCACTTCCATTTCTGTAAGACCAACTTTAAGAAAGTAGGGAATCTGCTGCTTTCATCATGTCTCTAACGCTAGCTGTGGATTTCCCCAAGCAGTTAGCTGTTTTTGACAATGTAAATCATTATATAATACTTCAAAGAAATACATGACCTGTATCATATCAGTGACATCTGCAGCAGCAGATTCAAGTAAGCACAGTGGATTGCCATTACAAATACCTGTGCTAAAATACTGAAGAGGCTGGACATCAAGTATATTGCAACAAACAACTATGTTTTTAAAAAAGATTAATTTGGCCATACATTTGGACAAAAAGATAAAATTAAATTAGTATAGACTGAAGAATCCATGGGCATTTAAGTTTTAAGTAACATCCGGAATTAGAAAGTACTTAAAAGCAGCAATCAGTATCGACAATATGTGGTATCTAAATCTATAAGCAGCCTAAATGAGGGTGGTGATCAAACAAGCAGGTATTTGCAGAATCCTTATATACATAAAGAACAGCAGAACTCCAAGGGAACTGATAATACAAATGAGCTTTTTGTAACAAGTATGGAATTAAATGAAAGTTGGCATGAAATGTTTAACTACAAGTTTTATATTGTTAAGAAGGTAACATCATCCTTACCACAATTCTCAAAATGGAGGAAGGTGAGAAAGAAGAGATACTACCATGTATATCCTACTAACTGTAATATAAACTACCACCCACATTCTTCCGTACCTAACTCTCAAAAGCTGCCATCCTTTCACCAGATACTTTTACAACTGAGGAGTATTAACTAAATTTTGGGTTAATTTCCCTAGACCTATAATATATAGTGGGTGCAGGGAAAGGGAGGTGGTTAAAGCATGCATAACAAACGTAGGGGTGGGAGGAAAAGCTTGTATTTTTAATGGGATGTTCTTACCTGTTCCCGGAAGTGGACACTTCTCACAGTGTGGGCCCCAGGCTTTGCCAACGCTGCAACAGCAAAGCTGCTTGCTGAGCTGAACAGAAAGAGGATGCATGCATTGCTTTCCTGCACTGACAAACCGGTAGCAGGGTCCTTTCTCTTCAGCAACTACAGGATTATCAGCTGCAATGAAAGTGGAAGAGACGATGCTACTATTCAGGCAAAAAGCAAAATAGAGAAACACCATGAGATTTCCAACACCAGTTAAATGGATTAATATTACCGCCTACAGAAGTTTTACTTCAAACACCTATCTCAAACAAGAATCACAACACCACAAAAAAAAAAAAATCTTATTTTACATCAGATACTCCTGAATTCAAACTCATCCTAGACCAAGAATAAGTATTTTAAAGAAAAAAAAAATTAAAAGTTGCCATGCTGTCACAATAGAGTCAATTGGCTTTCTCACTTGTTCACAAGTCCAGTTGCTGAAGACCAACCATTGGCATTACACAGTTGTGTCAAAGCTACATACCCACTAGAACATTCATCCAGAAGTAGGCTATGTCAGTGAGACTGCAAAAGCACTAAGTATCATATATGACACTTTTTTTTTTATAAAACAGAAAATTAGATATTTACATTTTGTTCCACTTAGTTTTAATGTGGAAGAGCCAAAGGCCATAAGCTATGAATAGTATGAGAAAGCTAAGACCCATCCAGCTTTCTAATTTATGCATCCAAATTAGCATATGGTTAACAGTTTTGGGTAACTTGTTCACTTAAAAATACAAAGACTACCCGATTTTCAACATGACACGTAAAAGCAAAACCAAAAACAACCAACCAACTACTTTTTTTTCTTGTGTTCAACTGAAAAATGATATGAAGTTCTTCAAACTGCTAAGAAACTTTCTTAGTAATTGAGTGTCACTAACTAGTAGCTTTGGATAATTTTGCTGGGAAAAAAAAAAAAAAGAAAGAATTCACCTGTAACTCAAGACCATATTTTAGATGTGAAGACAGCTCAGAGAAGAAGCTTAGGAGATAAGCTATTTTTCACTTGTACATATTCTTGGCAGAAAATTTAAAGTGAAAAACTTAGTTTTTCTCTACACCATCTTTCCTTCTCACAGAGCTAGTTGATCTCGAAGTAAAAGCTGACTAGAATAGGTAAATCTTTGCATTCATGCTGTTCACAACTTTTTCCTAATTCTTTCTTAATTTTTAATCCTTTTTAATGAGAAGGAAAATGTGTCAAATATCATCCTGGGCTAAATGTTGGAAGAGGGAAGAGCAAAACACAAAGACGATTTTGGCTGGGAAAGTAACAGAGACAGGAGAAAAAAAAATGTGTAGGAAGGAGAACTCCAAACTACTGAGAAAGACTGAATGTACGAGGAGGCTGGATGCGCCCTTAAAGGTTTTTTGTGACAAGCCAGGAAAAGATAGCAAAGATCTTGGGCAGCCACTGGTGGAAACCAACATTTCCAGGACAAAGAAACACAAAATCGGTATGAACACACTGAGACTGACTATGTAAAGTGAATAAACTGAAAGGAGGAGGTAGGGACAGCAAAAAAAAGGTGACAGAGCAGTTAGGCCCAATCAAATAAATCTTCGTCTGAAATGCAATTAGGTATCTGTTTTGGTACTTTGCTTAGTACCATTACTTACGTATGCATCTTGAGAGAGTAGGATCCGGCACAAATCCCATTTTGCAGGTACATCTATAGCTGCCCATGGTATTCAAGCATTCACCATTAGGGCATACTCCCTGTAGCTGACACTCATTGATATCTGTGGGAAAATTGAAAATAATCAGATGCTGAAACATGTATTAATACTTGTCTTTCTTGAGACGTTACCTTTTTTTCAAAAAATATGTGTAGGAGGACTGTTACAAGTTAACACTGTAATCAACACTTTTTCCCATACTGACAATTGATTTATAACCTTTTAAAACACTGCTGAGAACATAACAGAAACCCAATTACATTTATACATCATTCTTGAGTACTTTGAATTAAAAAAAAACAAATAGACTTGGGCTGGTTTATCAACCTCACTTTTCCTGACTAGATGATTGCTTGTGCAGCCAAACACAGCTCACAAGAATGTTCACAGAGACAAGTTTAAAGCAATGTAGTATATGTTTTATGCACGGTAGAACACTGCTCAACACATTTACTACAGTTTTTATTAGTATTTATATTCAATAGTGCTCAAAGGTTCATTGAGCTGGAAGAAGCAAAATGCAAAAGTATCTTCTCTAGTCTAAAGAGCTTATTGTCTTGATAATAAGAATATGCTTTAGGAGGCAGAGAACACATGTGACATGAAAAAAACCTGTATCTGTGGGAACACAACTTTGCAACAATTGACAACTACTTTGATAAAGTTTGCTGCTATGAGAATAAGAGCACAAGTGTCCCTTTCAGGGTCTTACTGAATCATTCTCCCATGACACAAGCATTGGACCTCAACCCGATAAGTATGACTTGGGGTTGCATCTGTAATGCACGTACTCTTAGAACAGGACCTGCCTGACAATCATCTGGATACCATCTGTAACTAAGTCGGCCAGGATTTTATTTCAGAGGACAGCAACAACATAGCTTGGACTGATAATCAAAACCTTAAAATAATAACAAAAGTAAAACTAAAACCCCTTCTAATCTATAATTACCTCTGTCATAAATTTCCATGTCTCCTCTTGCAGAAAAATTGAGAGAGTACATTGAAATAGACCTACTTAAAATGTTTACATGTATGATATTTACATAAAATTTCCCTCCCTATCCTCAAGGCTAGGAAAAAATGCCTACCACCTTGCTGGGTAAACTTCAAGTGGAATTCAAGATATTCCTGCTAGCTCCTTGAAAATCAGGTATTAGTGACCATTTTATCTAAAATACACAATATTTTTATTATCTTTCCTCTTGGGTCTTATAAAACCATCACCATTTCTTTTCACCTTATTGTATGTTGCTGCCTAATTCAACACAACCAATGAGGGTAAGAACTTGAATATACAAAATAGGGCAGATGCACTGGAGTTTGCTCTTGGAAATCTGTAGAAAGAACATTTCTTTTTTATGTTTCTCCACAAGTTTGGCTACCTGTCCCACTACAGAGAAGTGAACAGTACAGCAAACTCTAGCAGTTACCATACCAGCTGCATTTTTTTTCCAAATACTTAGTGTTCAGCTTATCCCTCAGCTCTTCCAGTGCTATACCTAATATAGTATCTTGACACCACCTGGATAAACTTCTCTTCTATGCACTTAGCTATGTGTGACAGAGAGTGATAATTTATATACTATAACTTTGGATGAAATGTGATGGAAACCACATGAATTACAAAGGAACAGCTTTGCCTCAAAGGAATTTTCAAGTAAAATTCCCAGACTACATGACTTTCTAACCTCAGAGGGAGTGGACTATTAAAAAAGGAGAATGGTATAAGAAAAGAGCACAAAAAACATCTGAAATATTCTCCTACAGCAGTCTACCTTTTGTCCCATCCAACCTTTGAGCGGGACGATATCCCATATAAGCACAAATGTATCTTATTTAAGGACTGCACTAACACAGAATACTTATTAAGCTAGACATTTTCTGATATACTTGAATTTTTTTCAGACAGTTTCTTCCATTTCTTAGTCAGACTGGGTTCTTTCTTTTGTCTTGAGATCTCAAAATATGATTGAAGGCATCTACACAGTTCCAGCCGATTCAAAAAGGAAGATCATAATTGTTTCAATACCATTATAATTTTTGAGCATAACAGGGAATGAACTTAAATCTTAATAGTTAGTAAACTACAGACATTACTGAAATATCCCTTAATAGAAGCATATTGACGCTGCTGTAAAGTTGTCAGGAGGAAAGGAAGTATTACTAACCCACCACTTTCAAAAATCCGGCACAACAAAGACCTGACCAAAGAGAAGACTGTGAGATACCTAGGAGCTAATACAAAGCAAATACTATAACACTCAAGAACCCCCTACTGAATCTTTTGCCTGTAGGTGGTTTGGTCCTCAAATGCAAAACCATGAAACAATTCTACTTGCTTTCATGAGCACTGTCTCTGTTGTCGGAAATAAGTTAGAGGAAGAGACTGTATCCTTTACTGTGAATACAAGAAAAATCTCAATCTCTGGGTTTATTTAAAAATAAAAATCCTCAACAAAATTACACAAATACACAAATTATATACACACAGGCAAAAAGAACATACAGATTTCGGAGGAAGAGGAAAAACACAGGAGAAATTGATGCATATAATGAAAATAATTGCTCTACTTCCTACACTGTAATAACCAGACATTTTTAAACAACTTTTTCCCTTTCCAAATTAAAAGTGTACATTTTTATTTATAGGAAAATTAACCTATTCTAATGTGAAAAAATGAAAGCTATCTCCCAGGTGACATACGTAACACATCACTTTTTTGGGTCACTCTTTCTGGAATATACCTCCATGCAGAATTAGCAGAAATTCTTTGTAGAGTAAAAACAGCATTTAAGTTTTAAATCAGCAAAGAAGGCAACTTATTTTAAATAATGTAAATTTGACTTGGATTTTATAGCTCTAATTTTCAAGGGAAGACTAAATCTCATAAAATACATTGCTATTTGATTATATGTGACCATGAAAAATCTGGCACTTTTCTATTCTATCTTGGAGAATAATTTTACTGTTCTACGTGTATTTTATCAAGGTAATTATATAGATTAACTTAAGTGCATTTATATTTTTAATGTTTAAAATTATTAATGATGCATTTATTAGATAATTTTACACATAGTTTGACTCCTCCTTAATTTTAAGGAACATCAAAAATCTACATATGGATAAACTTTATTATTTGAATACTGAAAGTACATAGGCATGATAAAAACAGAAAGCAAAATCCTGCAAAGACACCGCTATATTTTATATTTGTAGAACTATGTCCGTATGCTGTAGAATATAAAAATGGTGTCTGTTGTTGTAATTCTCAAGCAGTTGTTCAACTTTGAATAACTTAGCTACTGAACTGAAATGCATATATATATAAATATACTTACAGTGAAATGTTAGGGGGTACAAAATTCTAGTTACAGGTTAAAGACTTCAACTAGCTGAATGATCTTGAATACCTACTAGATAAACCAGGGTATTTGGATTTTAGAATTATTTTAGATTTTTTTTTTATATAGCTTATAAACTGTTATTGTGAACTTTAGGGTGAGTTTAATTTGCATATTATCTAAACACAAATTATGCATGTTTTTACAGATCTGAACTGTATTTCATGTCATTGCTGACAAAACTGGCATAGGAACATAGGAAACACATTTGGTGAGACTGGAAGGATCCTCTTCTAGAGCTCTGCCTACTAATAGTGAAGGTTTAGTGGTATTATTTATTGGAGTGGTTGATTTGCGGGTAAATGGGATCTTCCTATAATTCATGAATACACAAGCATCTTTCTTTCCAAATGATTCAACTATTTTGCAGGAAACATTCACAGATGCTGACATTATTGCCTCTGCATTCAATCTCTTTGCAGACAAACTGTGCTTGTACATCTACTATTTAAAAATACAACACCCAATTCACATGCACTCTGTTATTGCTATTTAATATGGGCATCACTGCATTTAAGTCACAGCTAAATACCAGTGAACATTCCTTTCAGATGCCCCAGTACAGATATTTCTCTTTCTAAAGTCATGCACTTTTCAAAGTAAACTTCATTGTGCATGTTCTGATGCCTCAGCATAACTTAATTATACTGTATTTTAATGCCTCTTTTCCAAGTCACATCTTCTCAATGAGCTCATAGAATTACTGAGCTGATGCTCTATGCTGAATTACACAAGCCTATCTAGGGATTCCTCAGAACCAAGCCATAAAAAAAACCCCCTTCACATTTTCAAAAGAAACACATGTATGTAAGAATAGTGGTTATTTAACAACTTGGGTGGAAAAAAAATCCCTTCCAGATTTACTACCTACTTAATTTCAGGCTGTGGTAAAAGGCCACCAATCCAAAATGTTTCCTACTACCTGCCAGCCTTCCCAGCTATGCAAATTGCACTGGAATCAACTTGTTCAGGCAGCTGGAAAAGAAATCCGACTCAAGATTAACAGACTTCTTTTTTTTTTTTTTTCTTTTTAGCCCTCTATTTCTTGTATATGGACATAAAATACAAGTATAGGAATGAGAATTCATTTGTTCTATTGCATTAACTAGAGAAAAACGTCCGAATAATCTTTTGTTGTGCAGAAGCAGGAACTGATGACACTCTTGAGAAGTGATTTGACCAAACACCTTCATATACACAGAGGAAATACTATGGGGCTATGTAGCAGTACTATAAAATAGCAGTACTATTTACACACGTAAATAAAGCTTTCCAAAGACCAATTCAATAGTGACTTTCAGGTTTTGAGAAAAGTGGAATAATGAAGTTCCATTGGTAAAAAGCCTCTGTGTTAGTGAGACAGAAAAAAAGAGTTTAAGCAAAAAGATATTCCACACAGCACCTTGCATGGCTATGCAATAAATTCTCACACTAGGCACCGTTATTTATAAAGAACTAATAAATAAAGCATTAATTTTGTAATAGTTGATGTTTGATAATGTGAATGACTTGACCTTTCTCAATGGTAGTAAAGGGGTATAACCCAACCAGCATGAAAGAAGCATTCATTCTGCACTGACTGACAGCCCGACCCTTTGCTCTTTCGTATTATACATGCCAAACACAGAAACTGTTCCTTGGCATACTGTGCTCCCCAATTTGACAGTCCATCTCCATGAAAGTTTGATTCATACTTTCAGTCTCTAGTAATGGCAGGGGAAGCCACCTGCCATCCCAGCAGCCCTGTTGGTTGACTCTGCTCTCACGAGTTCACCCAAATTCACAGAAGCTTTGCCATAACCAAGGTTTTCACAGTGATGCTACAGCACTGTACAGATGACTCTGCTGTGTCTCAGCTCCTCCTATATCTTTTTCTAAGCACATGGCTTGATATATGGTGAGGTCAGCCACCACACTGCCCTCCAGAGCCACCTCTGTGCTCCCAGATTGCAATAACCCAGATGCTGTAACCAAACTGCTGCTAATATATCCTACAACCTTTCCCATGAAGAAGACCTTAAAACAGTCTCTCTTAACAAGAACAGTTAGTGTTTGATACCTTCCCACACATTTTTATAGGTCTTCTGGGTGTCAGGTCAGCCTGCTCTCAGAAAATGCAATGTGTTAATGACTCACTGCCACTGAATTTCCTGGGCAAAAAAGCAAGCTAAAACAACTATTTCCTAACTGAAGGCTTGTCTGCTCATGTGGAGAGTGTGAATTTGAACACACTAATCTCCATGGACATTAAAAAAAACCAAAAATCACCAAAAAAACCACTACACAACAAAAAAAAAACCCCTCCAAAACGAAACAGAAATGAAGAAGGTAGATGGGAGCAATGTAAGATGGTGTTCATTTAAAGTAAGCTTCGCAGCCTACTGCTCTTCTACACATTGACAGGTCAAGACAACTTGAAGAGCTTGATGTCAACTACAGCCAAGTGTTGCAGAAGGACTTGTTTATTAGCAAAGAACTTTTCGCTACAGAGCACCCTACAAAAGCTGATGGTTGGAGTATCAGCTCTGTAGTGTTTCCTTCTGGCAGCTTCCAGCTGTAAGACTACTTAGGAAGAGAAGTTCCCTGTGTTTTGGCTGTGTTAACTATTATAACAGCTCTTCAGACCACCCAGGCCCAGCTGGCCTAACGCAGAAACACTAAGGTGGTGTAAAGCTGTCTTCTCTGCCTTCAGCCTTGTAGGTCATTTGGACACACAGAGCAAGTCCCTTTTTGAATAGCGAGCGATGCCCGTATTTGGTCACAGACATACAAGAATTTGAAACATTCCTATAAAATTAAATTAATTCTTTCATTTCAAGGCATAGCACATTGAATTTATGCTCATCAAAATCATCACAGCTTGGAGTGTTAAGCATTATCTTAAAATTCTAGAACTGAACATACAAGTTTATTAATTTGTTCTGGTCAAAGCCATAATCTTCTGACATTATGTTATTTAAATCTATCTATTCATTCTAAAGAAAACATTTTTACTCAAGAAAAACAGTCTAAAAATTCAGAAAAGTCAGGGGTCACAGCAAGAATTCTGAACAATGCAAAGGCAAACAAAACCAGTCTGTAATTTGTTTTTTGAAAGAAACCATTGCTACCATTCATGTAAATAATGCAGTGAATTTTGTTTTCAGGAGCACTGATAATTTTGAAATGGTTAAATTCCACTATCAAAATTGGAACAGGATTGGTTTTATTACTATTTTATGTTGGAGTAAACTAAAATGCATTTAAAATTTTCATAAATAAGGTTGAAGAATGTTAAGAAGTGATTTAGTATTAATTAAAAAACTCTTTTGAAACAATAGATCTCACTTGTATCATTGAGTTTTCTGTGTTACAAATTTGAGGTGATTTTTGATTACATGAATAAATTCAACTCAAAAGACAATGAACATTTCAGATTTTCAAAGTCACATAACATGCACTAAAAGAAGAAAACAATGTTTAATGTCACAATTTTAAAGAAAACACGTGACAAGGTATAAAAAGTAAATAAGCAACAGCCTCCAGCTAGGACAGTCATGATATCCAGAAGGTTGTTACGAAATTTGGACCAAGAATGGGAACTTGTAGAAGCAGGAACTTCTAGTCAAACCACCACAGCCCTGGTAGCTTCACTGAAGTATTTAAAATAAACTTGTGGCTACAAAGTATTGTGGCCCATCTCACTCCCTCTGTCTCGAGTGTCTGATGCCAGAGGACACAAGCAATCTCAACAGTTTGAGACAGTGATTCCAGCCCTAAGCACTGGGAAAGGGAAATTTCCGAAGGGGGACTTTGCATTTAGCTCTGAATTTCAGTCTCTGTGTTTATCAAAAACCAACTGACTTTGGTTAAATTACTAAGTAATAAAAGTGAACAGAAAATATTTGTCTCCTTATGATGTAAAGTGAGAAAGCTGACTTTCAGTAACATCCACACACACTTAAAACACTTTGCTGCACTTAAGCAAAGCAAGTCTTCTAGATCACTTATATACTAACTTGCCACAGTACTAGGCAACTTCTTAATTAAAATTACCTAGTGGCTACTCATTAAATGCTATTTAATAAATATCTGCCTGGATGGATTTTTTCATGCAGTAAGTGCTTTAATATGCACAATAAATCATGTTGCAAATTTAGACTGGAATATATAGTTTACGTTATTTATAAAAATTTGACTCATTCTGGTAGTTGTATGCTAGGCTTCACTGGGAGTGCCATTTGACTGAACGATCTCCAAATTGACTCAATATATGGACATTAGCTTTTATTCTCTTTATGAAAATCAATTACAATCAATTACCCACTAACACAACAGAAAATACTGTTCCAACTGGTACAGAAATACTGTTCCACTATAGGTACATTGTTAACCACTATTAATATCCTCTGTTCTAAGAAACGTATAATATCCAGATTTTTCTGCCTTCTTTTTAGTTGATTGTTTCAAAAATAATATGATTAGTGAGAACAACGGGCAAAAGAAATAAAAAACAAGGTTTCATTGCTAATTAATCTATTGCAATATTTTCTAAAATTACAGGAAAAACAGTTGCTTATTCTAAGAAATGACCCATTGATTTCTGTGAGCTAACAGAACAGCAGCAGGAGAAATCAGTCCAACTCATTTTGTGCTTTTGCGTGGAATTTACTGGAACACAAGTTTGCAGATCCACACTTCTCAAACACATAATCAATGTCCAAACAGCAACCCAGCCCAGTTTCTGGAGATACATTTATTTCTCAGTATGATCATTATAAAAGAACTTCTTTGAAAGACGGTTGTTGACTTAGTAGCTAAGTAACATAAAAAGCATTTCTTAGCAAGCTAAGCTCTTTTATTACTTAAAAGTAGTAAAATAAATATACAACGTGCAGAGAAAACAAATTTATTACTGTATTTTAGGGACAAACGTAGGAGGGCAGAATATACCCTCAACATTTATCTTAAAGCTCTTTTCCCTTGGCTTCATCAGGATTTAAGTCCCCGGAGCACATGATTATAATAGAATTTGATCCATCAACATACAAGCACTAGTTTCTGCAAGCTCATCTACGTTTTATTTTAAGAATATAGGGACTTTCCATGAACTTCCATGCACTTTTTACTTCATTGTAAAACAACAAGTGTCCAGGTATTTTTCCAGTTCTTCAAGATAAGATTTCTAAAGTGCTCTTCTGGCAATATGCTAGTTTCCTGAAAAATGAATCCAACCTTTTCAGAAACTGTTTTTTTCATTCTATTTCAGTTTTCCAAGAAAACCATTAGCAGAGTAAGGAAACAGTAGTATAATTCTAAGCAGGGAACCAGAAATTAACACTGCATGTGGATTCTGACAAAGAAGTTGCCACTCTGATAAGCTGTATTTTGACTCTAATGACAGCCTTAGGGCATCCATGTGTGTACATGTAATAAATCACCCAATTGAAAAGATAATTACTGAGGGGGAAAAGCGCTTTCTTAATAGCAATTACACTAAACTGTTTGAATTAACATACCCACAGATGGGTCTTTGTTGTCCTACTTACACATTAGAGAGAAGAATGTTTCATTATATTAGTTCACTCACTTGAAAGGAAAGAAATCAGGATCTGGTTATTAATCACACTAATACTTCTTAGTTTATGAAGCCTTTGTAGGCTTTTGACTGCAAAACCAATGTAGAACAAAAGGTTAATTAGGCTTTTAGGCCCAATTTTTCAAAGGCAGTGAAAGCTGGACAATATTTAGGTGAAAACAACAATCTCTTTAAGCTGGAGGCATGGATTCAGAAATATATCCTCATTACTATTTTGTCTGGCAACCCTGGCCCTTTCAGAGCATGCACAGAGCATGCACACCCTTTCAGTACAGAATAATCTAATTAAAACGTACACTTGCATATAGACATGCTCTTCCACTCCCTTTGAATATAATTGTAAGGATCATTGATAGAATATGAATACTCCCATGATAGCAGCTTAAACAATTTTCTCTCAACATCTACTGCTGTAGCTTTGCTCCGTGTTAGTAATATGGACAGCTCTTCTTTCATTAGCCCCGTCCTCTTTGCTCATAGAAAAGCATGTCTGCTTCGTATAAACTAACAGGACACTTCTGGCTGCCCCATTGAAAAGCACATGCTATTAACCACTTCAGGACTGAAATGCACCCTGACAGCAGCTTTCACGAATGAAGTTAGCTTTCCTAAAGAACGTTCAAACAGAGGTCAAAATCATGACCTGCTGAAAGAAAATGGTAATATTGTTACTTCAACAGTACTAAATTCCATTGTGGCTTAGTTTCATGGGTATTTCTTCTCCCAGTTCCTTCCTTTTTTGTACCTCCTTTTGGAGTGCGTTGGTGAGCAAATTACAGAGAAGCCATTCAAGCCTTGATAAGGCAGTAGAGGGAACATCCAACAGCCTCTGCCCTCTCCAGAAAGTTAAGAGATTGTCCCCATCCTCAATTCAACAGCCTACTTCCTGGTGAGATAATCCTACTCCCATCTGATGATTAAACTCTGGATTATAAATTTCTATGTATCAACTACAAGTTATATTTAGAGTTTACAGATTGCTCTCTTCTGGGATAATGACAGCAGTATAAAACAAACTATTTTAAAGCCTCATATTTCTTGCAGTGTTAGTTATGTGGTACAGAAATGAGTCAGTGGAAAATCTATCAAAATCCAGTGAAAAAACAGTGACTAGCCTACCAGGTATGGATCTATTTCTGTACACTACCATGCCAGTACTTAGTTCCCTCAAATGCTCCTACCCAGAGACATACGTTCTCCCTCCCTTATCAGCCTGCCAGTGCTCAATGAAACAATTTCCCAGCCTACTACAGGCAACCTTCAACAAGTAGCAGACCATTTTTAACCATCTGTAGACCTTGACTACCTTAGTTTCTATGGAATAAGATTTGCCAACACCTAGGTACAGTCTCTTGAAACAAACTGAATGCCCTACATGCCTTAAAATGCTTGCTGGGTTGCTGCTGCCTAGGAAACTATTGTGTGGGGTTTGTGCTCAACTACTGAAGATACCAAAAGCTCTTTTCCCTCCTGGATCATGTTCAGAAGGATGCTATGATGGCATCTTCTAGACACTTTCTGTGCTCAAAGTTAGAAAATGTCTCTTCTGCAGACTCCAAAAAACCTCATGAATAACACACAGAATGAAACAATCTCTTCCAAAATAGCTGGAAACATTTTGCTGAAATATATATACCACCTGCGTGTTTAATTTGAGGCATGAAAAGGTGGCCCATTTATGACTCACACTCACCTCCTTCACCTTTTCACTTTTTAGTTCTCATTAGTACGTTACCATCAGCATGTCCCCATTCCTTTTATTTATTAAGAGGACTCTAGTTTTTCACTGGAGAGCAGGGAGCAAGCTCCTGAGATGCAATTGGCAGCTCTCCTCCATTTAGTTTTTACTATTTTGACCCATCCCAGTTTTCTCTTGCGGTTTTCCAAATGCTCCTACCCTGCTGGTAAACCACTAGATAGAGGCCAGAGCAGCAGATGGGCTCAGGTGTCTATACTTGCAGATAGCAGCTCACATCTCCCGCAGCAATGAAATAGCATGACGTTTGTGTTTAATGCTCTATGAACTTTATTACTTTGGTTGGTAAATAATTTCTTTATGCAACTGGCTATTGTACATTCCCTCATCAGAATGCTAGGTGAAAGTTTTCAGTTAAATAAGATTAACTTTATGTCTAAAATGACTACAAATATCCTTTAACATCATTTACTCTTTCATTTTATCCTGCTCTCAACCGCTACTCCTCTTTGTTGGGACCTCTTTTGCCCTTGCTGGATCAACAATGACTAACAAACCTGACCACAGCAGTATCAGTCTCCCTTGAGCTCATTTTTCCCTTATTTCCCAAATCTCTCTCCAGAGTACTACTGCAAGACTGCTCACATCTTCTCAGAGCTCCTTCTTGTTTGCTCATGCTGTGCTAATCAAGTCAGACAAGCAATTAAGGTTTTCCTACATCCTAATCTGGCACCTCTGTCCAGTGCTCAAAGATACACAGAAGGAACGATCATATGTCTATGGGTATCTCTTCACCTTCATCAGATAGAGATGCCATAGGCCAGGAGAATATAACTGTCCCAAGCCTTTCTTTGTAGCTTCCTGATCCTGCAGATCCCACAACCCTGTATGTTTTGATAACTACTATGATTATCACCAAGAGATAATACAGTCTAATCTTGGAGTAACACAACTTACACAGTGTCTAACTCCATACATCCTCACCTGCACTATGCACATTCTGGAAGCATGTGGGTCACTGCTTTACATGGCAGCCAGGTACACATTTTTCATCTCCACTGGCCAGGGACACTGTCTGGCATTTCTCAGTACTGTTGTGTCTAACCTCTAAGTCCAAAATAACTTTTCTCTGATTACTCTAAACCTCTGTGATTATAAAAATTATTCTATATTGCTGGTTTCATCTGACTTAACTAAGTCTACAGAATCACTGTTTAGCAAAAAACCTGACAGAACAATGTCTTTATACTGAAGAGCAAAGTAAACAGATCCTTATGAAATCATCTATATACATGATCAAAGAAAATAAGACTATAAGTAAAAGTTCTAAAAGTTTTTTGCCCTGAAGGCAAAAAAACGCCCTTTAGAGTTCCCAATATTTGAAGAGTTAAAAGTAGCCTCAACAATTGTTCTCAAATACAAATCAATGAATTAGATTCATTCATCTAAGTCGTAAATATCAAAGAATCTGTCACAGAAAACAAGTACACAAACACAATCAATTGTGGGCACTATCATACCTTGACAAAATGTAGCATTGATCCTCTTGTAGCCTTGGGGGCATTCCATCATAGGATTGTATCCATGGTAAGCTGAAGAAAAAAAATTGTATCAATTAAATAATGCTAATTTATATACTTATTTCCAGAGCCTGACAGCCAAATCATCATATAATTATTTTAAAAAATCAAGTTTTTTTGATGCATGGTTACATATAAAAGATAAGGAAATTAAAATTAAAGGTTGTACACATAACCTTAATTCCATCTCTTTCCATATGTGTACCACTTGAGATCTCAGTTAGCCAGTCAAATTTGTATTTTTTACCAAAAAAAAATCCTTTAAAATCAGAACGTTATCATTCATCCTATATGTCCTGAAATATTCAAATATCTACTTTTGCAAACAAGCTACAAATATCATGTTGGGAAAAGATAAAGTTGAAGATTCATCATGGAAACTCAGTGATGGTTTTATAATGGAAAGCAGCTTTAGAAAGCAAAAGTACCTTCAAATTTTTTTTAGAAAGCAAAATTGTTGGGTATCAATTCTCCTGCCATGCTGAATTAAAAAAATACCTGAAATCCAGAGGAAATAGATACAAATAAACTTTTGAAATAAGGGGCAGGAGGAAAGAAGAAAAAGACACACCTGTGATTTACCTAACAAAGTTGCTGAATTTTAGAAGACTGAACTTCACTTACTGGCTGATCAGTGCAAACTGTCACAGATATAATACTGCAAAATAAAGACTGAATTCAATTTTCCCAAAACAGAAAGTGTTCAGTTAATCAGTTTTTTATTTCTCTTTACTGTTTTTTTCGTTCCCTTAAAGTTGCTTTTGAGACTGCAGAAAACTGTGTATTGATTCTTAAACATAATAAATAAGAGCAGTAACTTCTTTTTATGGTTATGCACTAAAATCTAACTTTTTGACAAAGTCAAGTAAATTCTTAAACATATAGGACTAAACTTTTGGCACTATGATGACATAGATGCCTTTGATAAGAGTCAAGAGAGTTTTTCATAATTTGCTACAACAGAGATATCTTATATTTTGTCACATCTTTCGGTTTCCTTAAAAATGTTCAGTAGACATAAAAAAAAGAACCTAAACCAAACCAACCAAACAAAAAACAACCCCAACAAAAAACCAGATGCAGTACTTTCCATCTTTACTGTATATAAATTGTCAAATAAGACAGAGAAACTGAGTAACACAATGTCGTTGATTGGCTTCACACCACGTAATGCCTGAATCGAACATTTATCCCTGTAGCTTATTTTAAAACTGGTATCTGGTTGACTGTAATAACGGGGGGAAAAGAAAAAAAAAGGAAGAAGAAGAAAAAACTCAATAATTACTTTCATTACTTCTAGACGTTTTCCCATTATTTGAAAATTTTAAGTCATGATACTGAGTAGCAGTTTTTGGAGTGAGATAGTTTTATTTCAAATTGCTATGACTTATTGAAAATAATTGCTTAATTAGAACATTAAGATTCCCCTTAGATATTGCATCAACTACAAAATGATTAAACACAAAAATAGTATGGGCTAAAACACAGCAATAATATTATTAGAGTTTTGAACACATACTTTTCCAGCTTTACATTGACTACAACCACTTTAACTTACCCAAAATTTGGGTAAAGTGGCAGCTACAATCTTTTCACAATGTTAACATTAAAACAGTTGAAATTTAAGATGAGATTTAAAAAAGCACAATGGTCTGGTCCCAAAAAATATCAATGAAACTCCTAATAGTCATGTTGGTAGAGTCAGCCTTGTAATTGCACTCATTACTCCGATCAGTCCTAACTGATCTGTATTTGCCATTACAGACCTGATTCAATTCATACTAAAACCAAGAGAGTCTCTGTAACATTTGTGGGCAAGAACGATACCCTGCAGTGCAGCCTGATGAACAAAAACAGAGGAAGAGCAGAACTCTTCCAGTTGTAGATGGAGACCAGACCATAAGCTATGCCAGGCCTTTTCCAGTGCTGCAGCACATTTTCCCTTCCAGGGTGACTCAGCTGCTCTAGAAAGTGCAGTGGTGGAGTGAGGTCAGAGATTTTTAACCTCTCCCTCCCTCCCTCCTCATCCTCCTACTCCCACACTGAACAGGAAATGGCAGCTTATTAGCAGCTGTTTTCTTCCTTCTGCAAGAAGCAGAAACATAAGTGGGTCACAGCAGAGTAAGGAGCCTTGTTTGGTGATGCCTAGTGATCCATGTGGGAGCTGGATGGAGTCCTACATTGCTTATCCTTTACTCACTTAGACGACCTGTTTGTAATTATTAACTGTTAGCAAGAAGCCTGACCAATCATAACATTCCCCATGTAACACAGAAATGCACTTTATCTTAAACGTTGTCTTCTGTAGAAGCCCTCAAAAATGGAGATCTGTTCCAAAATTTCATCTTTTGGTTTTCAGTAAAACTGAGTAACACATAAACTTACAGACATGGGAGCTGTCTCAGGCCAAGGCACTTAACTTTGCAACAGGACAGAAGCCCTGACTGAGCAGTGGCTGTAACCCAAAATGTTGAAGTATATCTCTAGAAAGTGACAGAGCTCTACTTAAGACCATGGGAACGAGACACACATAAGCTCACGCATGTCCTTAAGTAGCTGACTGAAGTGAGAAGAAAAGTGCCTGCTAGTGAGACTGAAGTATATGCTTAAATGTTTTGCTGAAGTGTGTTACACAAAGGATCGCAACCTGACTACACATTATTATAAAAACAGGTCAACCTTAAACTAAGTTTATGAAGCATAAAACCATAAAAGCAAAAGGAAGTCTGTTTGCTTCGAAGAAGGCTACAATAAAAAGGATAATACCAATTTAGTGAAGTATCAGAACAGGCTGAAACTATATGGGACTACTGTAGGACTAACTTTGCCGGTTGAGGCACCACCACAGATATCACTTAACTAACGACTTCCTAATGATTTACTTGACTCTCAAGTTTTTTTCATCCAATATCATATAAATTTATACATGTAGATATATATGCATACTCTTTCTACCACTGAATCATTCTCATTGTTGTAAAAATAAAAATACTTGATGAACATAAATCCTTCAGCATGCACTCCATACTTCCATTAAGTCTTATATTAAATGTACATTTATCTTTGAAAATTGTTTACTCTACAGAAGCATAACACTTTGATACTGGCATGAGGCTTAGTTTGACACCTATGCCCTGAGGACACTTAGGCACAGATCCAAAACAGATTTGGAGGTTTCAGTTGTGTGCCTAAGTTCAAACTGAACATCTATAAAATTTCAAGATGCTCTAAGATCACTTAAACACCCTCAAAACTCCAAATTTATCACCTAAAGTTCTTAAAAATCTGAAAATTCATCACTTGCACCCATGCAGAATTGTCATAAGACATGGCGTGATTAGCATTGTGGCGTGAATAGCATCATGTGGAGAACCATTCCTAAATCAAAGCTGGCCTAGAAAAAACACCTACACTGCTACCAAAGCTCCCTAATAGATTTAATGAATATACCTGAAGCACACATCTACCAAATTATGTTCTTGATATAATACAGTGATATAATGATGCAGTATTTTAACCTGGAGAAAACAGACAGTGCACCCTTCTCCTTCTCCCTTCTTAAAACACTAATGTACAGTGAGAACTCCCACCTAGAAAGATGAGAAATGTATCCGATTACATCTAGGAGAAACAAACCCTTACTTTCCAGGAATGCTTTAATCAGAAGTAAAGGATTATTCCAAGTGGCAACATTCTCTGTCTCCTCTTGAGATCATACAGTTACATTCAAAAAAACAATTCCAAATTGAGCCAGAAAGCAGGAGTGAGCATGACTCATACCGTAAGTAATTAAGGACTCTGGGAAAGAGACTGAGTTACTAGTCCTGTTCCAAGAATTGTTTCTACATTTTATGGGTTAGGGCATCTCCTCATAGGTATAAAATGTAGATTAGAAATTATTCTGGCAGATAAAAGAACTCTGAAGTGTCCCATCTTGAGCAAGCATGCTGGCCATTAAGCTTTTATAACAAAAAGACACTGCTCATCTCATTAGCATTTTAAAAAAAGTATTCTTACTCAATGCTTTGAACAAAGAGTGCTGGACTTCCTTTCAGGAGAGGATTTTAGGTTGAGTTCAGGCACTTCTCTGTATCCATCTAGGAAGCATCTGTGCATCAGGATTTCAGATGTGGTTTGCCCCAGTGCTTCCTTGATTGCTTGCCTTTAACACCGTGCCAGACATATTGGTATTAAACATCTGCCTGACCAACACATCCACTGTGGATTCCAGGTGGAGACAACCAGTGTTTTACCTGAACAATGAAGAACTAACAAGTGGACTTCACGTTAAATCAGGAACCAAACAGTTTTTGGTTGAATCACATTTCAGGTTTTTGTGATTTTTCTCATGGCACACTTATATCCAACTAAGCAATATTCCACATGCCCGTTTCCTTCCAATGAACAAGACTTTCAGTTGTAGTGAAAATTGCTCCTTCTTCGAAAAAAACTATAAAATCAGGACACATTTAATAATTCATACACCAATATAGCGAATCACAGAATATCCTGAGTTAGAAGGGACTCATCAGGATCATCAAGTCCAACTCCTGGCCCTACACAGGACACCCCAGAATAACACCATGTGCCTCAGAGTGTTATCCAAATGCTTCTTGAACTCAGACAGGCTTGGAGCTGACTTCCCTGGGGAGGCTATTCCGGTTCTCAACCACTCTGTGGGAGAAAAACCTTTTTCCTGATATCCAACCTAAACCTCCCCTAAGTTCCATGCCATTTCCTCAAGGCCTGCCACTGATCACAAGAGTGAAGAGATCTGTACCTGCCCCTCCACTTCCCCTCATGAGAAGTTGTAGACTACAAAGTGGTCTTTGTTAATTCCCAGGCTGAACAAAACAAGTGTTCTCAGCCACTCCTCATAAGGCTTCCCCTCCAGATCCTTCATCCTTGTGGCCCTCCTTTGGACACTCTCTAACAGCTTAATGCCATTTTTATACTGTGGTGCACTTGAGTGTTCTTGGGAATCCAGAGAGGTCCCAGATGACTGGAAGCTGGTGAATGTTGCCCCAGTTTTCAAGAAGGAAGACCCCAGAAACTACAGGCCTGTCAGTCTCACTTCAGAGCCTGGTAAAATCATGGAAAATATTTTTCTGGGAAATACTGAAAAACACCTGAAGGACAACACAGTCATCGGTCACAGCCAGCACAGCTTCATGAGGGGGAAGTCCTGGGATCATCAAGTCCAACTCCTGGGCCTGAACAGGACAGCTCTAAGAATCACACCATGTGCCTGAGAGCATTGTCCAAATGCTTCCTGAACTCTGGAAAGCTTGATGCCATGCTTTCCTGAGGAGCCTGTTCCAGAGCCCAACCACCCTCTGGGTGAAAAACCTTATTCTAACATCCAACCTAAACCTCACCTGACACATCTTCATGCCATTCCCTCAGGTTCTATCACTGGTCACCAGAGAGAAGAAATCAGTACCTGCCCCTCCACTTCCCCCTGTGAAGAAGTTGTAGACTGCCATGAGGTCTCTGCTTGTTCTCTTCTCCAGGCTGAACAGACCAAGTGACCTCAGCCGCTCCTCATATGGCTTCCCCTCAAGTCCCTTCATCATCTTCATTGCCCTCCTTTGGACACTCTCTAAGAGCTTTATATCTTTCTTGCATAGCAGTGCCCAAAGCTGCACACAATATTTGAGGTGAGGCCACCCCAGTGCAGAGCAGAGCAGGACAATCCCCTCCCTCAACCGGCTGGCGATGCTTTGCCTGATGCCCCCCAGGACACGGTTGGCCCTCCTGGCTGCCAGGGCACTGCTGACTCAGATTCGACTTGCCATTGACCAGGACCCCCAGGTCCCTTCCCATGGCAGTGCCTTCCAGCATCTCATTTCCCAGTCTGTCTGTACATCCAGGGCTGCCCAAACCCAGGTGCAGAATCCAGCACTTTTCTTTGTTAAACTTCATACAGTTGGCATGCATGCCCCTGTTAGAAACTGTATTTACATAATACAGGAACAAAAATTCAGGTACCTGAGTCTTATTAAATATGATCCCAAAGAGGCTCTCTCTCTGAAGCACATTAGAAAATAAATATACTCCAATGAATGAATATTAAATGCTCCATAAACTCAGATCAGACTGAGTCAGCATAAATTTATGTCAGTCTCCCATGGAAGGAGGAGTCAGAGAAATAGAAGTAAAAGCAGGTTTTCTGCTGGAATTGTATTTACATTTACATTAAGACTTGCTGACAAAAATATGCTTCCAAAAAGATCAAACACTGAACATGTTTCCAACATTGCTATCTGTACAAATAACAGAAGACCTAGATAAGAATGACTGCAATCTCCTGCCCTATTTTTGGCCCACTAAATGCAGGTCCACTCCATCTGCAAAACCGAGATTACATTACCTTTACCCATCTTTCATTTAATGATGAAGATATGACATGACACATTATTCCTGTGCAATGATAATATAATTCACAGAAAGTTTAAGAGACTATCTTCACCTATCATGCAAAAAATTTGAAATTTCTTTCTCCTTATAATACGATGTCAAATTGTAGTTAGTAAAATGGTGAAAGAAGTCTTTGTCATTGTCTAATTGTTGGGGAAGATATTTCAAAAGCAGAGGAAAAGAAAAGCAACTGACAATTTAGAGCCTGAAAGATCTTGGCTCCAAACTTGAAAGTTCATCTGCAGTCCCAAGACGTCACTGCGTTCTCTCCAAGCAGTAACTGGCGCCTCTATAATTTAAGATTTCTGTACAAACTTAAAAAAAAATAAGTCCAGCTGGAAAAAGCAAGATGATTCAATGTGATTATTCTTCCTGCACTAAGAAAACACAACAGTCCACCACTGACTTAAAGGAGGAGGAAGGGGAGTAAAAACCCAACGATGTCAACTTTGCTGGCTACACTGAGTGCCTGTATAATGTAACCCTGCTGGCATGCAGGGGAATTTCAGTTTCTACAACCTGTTCCTAATCAATCATAGCACATTCTTTCTAGTAGGTTCCTTTTGTTGCCTTTTTTTCCTTCAAAAAAAAAGGAAAATACTACTTAAGGGAAAAAAAAAAAGCATAAGCTTATCCAGAGAATACAACAAAATAGCACTTACATGGCTTCTTTGGACATTTCTGGCATTTGTTAAAACCCCAGGAAGTACCCACGGTTCCACAGCAGTCTTCTTGCTTGGAAAGGCCAGGAAGTGCTTTGCCACACTGGAATAGTCAGGTAAAGAATACTTTGGTTAGTGATACTATAAAACGCTCAGTTCTAGTAAAATGTTTTCTCAGTCATCTTGGATGAACCTCTTGCTGAGACACTGGAGCTCTCAGCTGAGCTTAAATGGTGCCTGTGCATTGCAAAGCCTCTCTATACAGGCATGAGTCAGTTAGGTGACATTATTATCTTCCCCTGTATCAACTTGAAAAGAAGGAGAAAGAAACAGAAGGAAACAATATGCCACAAGAATGAGTGAGTATATTTCTAAAGGTAGTAACTCACCGCTATTCCCTACATTTTTCCTCATGAAAACATCCTTGTCCACCTTTTCAGAAGCTATATAAATTATCTCAAACACCTAATTACTCTCTTAGAGAAAGACAAAAAGTATGACTCTGGTTTTTATGTTATTTCCTACTAGTTTCAATTTACTGTCAACTTATGTTTAATGTTTATGATCAGTTACTGGAAACTGCCAAATTTAATGATTCTGCTGCTCAGACACTGAGGATAACGCATGTAAGATGATTAAAGTTGAAATTAGTGATGCCTGTGTTATTCCAAAGAACTGTCTCCCTCCCCATGCAAATATCCAAATTAATCATGCAATAATTTCTGAGGTCAATTGTCATTCCCCCCATCAATAATATACTTATTATGCTTTTTATTAATAAGAATACTAATTTTTAGAAGCTTACAAGGTACTAGTTATGTTCTTGACTTTTGCAATTTTCTTCCATTTCTCATGGTAAAGAAAGCATAAATGTATTTCAGATGCAGATGTTAAAAAAACCAAAACATCAAAACCTGCCAGTGATGTATAAAATGGAATGCACAATGCACGGGAGAAGTTCACAACAGCTGCCCTTAGTAATACTTTCAAAGCAAATGCTGATATAAATAAGCACTGCAGCAAACAATTCAAACAGGCCAAAGTGTGAATCCTCAGTACAGAGTGAATAGACTTTCTCTAATCTAACTCTTCTTTCTGACAGCATATAAAGCTCTGACTCAAATGCTCACTGCCACTTCATCTCAAGACAGCTGCCTCATCCTATGCCACAGGCTGTGGCCTGGCAGTTGCTTTCACTTCAGCTGGTAACCCAGTCACTGCAGTGCAGATTATGTTGAATGCACAGGCACTGACAGCTTCCTCCAACTTTCCTAAAATTTTTCCAGTGTGCTCTTGATCATATGGACACACATGAGCCAATGATGTTTCTGAAGCAGAGCTACTCTGTGTAGCTTCATAGAGTGACTAGTAACAGGACAGCAAGCTACCCCACAACAGGGTTCTGACTCAGCAGAGGGTCCCCTCAGCGTGGGGAGGGCCAGCAAGGCATCATCCCAGACACCTTCTCTATCCCTTTCTCACAGATACTCCCCCCAGGCACCTCCTAAAATATCTCCGCAACAAAGCAGCCCCAGTACACTAAACATCAAACTGCAATGTGCAGCCTGCAGCATCTCAGCACTTACTGCACGTGCAGCTTAGACATCTGTCAAGGGATGAGCGAGAAGCTGGAAGCATCCTCCATTCCAGTGACAGCCACACACGTCAAAGTTTTTGGCACTAGGGCAACCTAGCACAGTTATGGTGTACCTATGCACACCACCCATATACAGGGTACCAGCACTTGTGCTCTGAGTCTCGTTTTAGGGTGACACATGAAAAGCAAAAAGAACAGAGCGGCCAAAAGGATTCAGAAAGACTGCTCAGTTATTGTGCAAGGGGTGCAACATAGGAAATACCATCCTCAGCTGGATGGTATTTGGCTGTGTTAAAGCAGCAAAGTATCTAAGCAAGTCTCACCTTTCAGATACTGGCTCAGGCTTACGTTATGTGAACACATCTTTCAGCTGTCTTGCACTAGACTGACCATTCCTGACCAGTCAGAGTCTGCTGAGTTGTTTCCAGAAGCAACCCTCAGCCTGGTACTTCACAAATGTCACCAAGATGCACAAATGGGGAATTTTGCACAACTCTCTCTGCTGTAACGGCTTGGCTGTTTCCAAAACTGGAACTAGCTCTGTCAATTGCCCCTAGCTAGATGATATACAGATTGTGCTGCAGTTCCCAGAAGCTTAAAAATCTTTCAGCTGGAGAATACTCAAAATGCCTCCTCCAAGTGGCTACACTAAAACCTTAGAGAATTCATGTTACATCCTTAAAGAATGCTGGTTTTCTCAACTTGTGTCCCAGGTGAGCACGCTCCAGGAAGGACCATTTGACACTATAACCACAGCTATTCAGTTTTACTTTGTAATTACAGACGCTCAACCTTTTTCCTAGAACTGAGACTGCTTTTTCAAAGCCAAAAAAGCCACTTATTGAAGTCGTACACTGTGGCTGTTATCAAGAGTCAGCTAAAGCATGTTGCACTCAGCTCTTCTTCCTTCAGTGTATCTTGCTTTTACAACTCTCCTCTTTCTGAAAAGAAGTAGAAGGAATCAAGGTTGGTGCTGCACCTCCCCTTATGATCTCAGAAATGGAGCATTTGGGCAGCGAGGCACATTACTTAAAACCTAGTGTTTCTCTTCAATGTCAAAAGCCTCAAGGACACATTCCAGCAGTTCACATGTGTCAAGGCAAGATTCCACTAAGCTGAGAGCCAACATGCCATCATGAACTGGCCTTTCCACCCCCCTCCCCCACTCCAGAATAGAAAAGGTGTCATTTAATAGTAATAAGTTAAAAACCATAAAAAGCAAAGAAGGAGAAGAAGGAGGGGAGAAAAATGAAGTAGTGGAGGAGGAGGAAAATGAACTGATGCCCACTTATAGTTTAGGTGCGGTGCTACAGCATTCGCACTCTACTGAAAATCATGATCTCTGTGGTCATAACTTTTTCAAATTTCCATATAAAAACCATGAGCAAAAATAAGGATGCCAAAGTCTGAGTCATCTGGCAATTGTAGTTTTTAGTCCTGTCAGTAAAAACTGGCAATGATTAAAGCTGCTGCTCCCACTGCCTCTATGGTGAATTAAAGCTTGAAGAATCAATGATAATTTGGTTAACATCCAGATCATTGTAGAAACTGGCCAGTGAGAAAAAGCAACTGCCACATGGGGCTCCCAGTGCTGTAAGATCTGTGTAATTTTGGAGCTATGTATCAGAAAACATGACTGTTCTGCAAAGTTCTAATCCAAGCAGAGAGTTCTTCTATGCCTAGTAAACCCTGATTTTCTGATACATCTAATAGTGCTTCAGATACTCTCAATGCTCACATCACTCCACAAACTGTTTCCTACCCTGCTGCATTTTCTTAAAATACTCCCCCCTTTCACAACCCTTAAGCAAAGCATCTATGAACTGAAGCTCTGTTTCTACAGGTCTCAAAAACTTTTATAGGTAATTTCTATCCAGTTAAAAAGTCTTACCCACTTCCTATTACCAAGAAGAACTCATTAGTTCTTCAGCCAGTCTTTTCCAGTCTCTGAGTCACAAGTGACTGGAAACATCACTTAGGGGAATTCACAACTATTTATCTGACCATTCAACACAACTCCAACACACACATAAAAGCCTAAAAGAAGCAGGAAAGCTAAACAGGCATACAGTTTGATTGTCCATTAAGATAATGCCATTCCCTAAGCTTAGGTTTACACTTTTCTATCCATCATCTACATATATTTTAAACTAATCCAGTGCCTATTTGTGAGGGTTCCTGGAAAAGAGAACAGATTTTCATGAATGATATCTCTGTCACAAGCCTGGGATTTGGAAATCACTCTTACTGGATCAGAAGGCAAAGAAGTCATGAAGGTTTTGTATAAAAGAGCCCAACTGTGCTGAAAGAGGCTCAGCAGTAGCAGCACTATGATGCACACATGGTACTGCTATAAAACAAAGTTCTTCCTGGGTAAAGCACTCACAGACACTGAAAGTATTGTTTCGAATCCACATATTTTTCCCCATGCATGCCTGGACTTCTATGCCAATATTTTATATAACTGAAGGAAGTTCTGAATATTCCCACTGGAAGACTGAAATTCTGGCTGACCCCGTGCTGGTGCACAAAGGCCACCCCAAGCCACATCACCTCTTTGTTACTCTGTCCAGACTCCAGCCCTCTGCCCCATCTCCACAGTCTTGGAGTGCTAACAGTAGTGCACTGCCACCAGGGTTTCATGCGTTTTCCAATGCCAAGGGAAAAGGAAGGATTATATCCTTGAAATCCCTCTGCTAAGGCAGTAGAGGAAATTTATTCTGTAAAGTGCAGTAGGGAGCCCAGTCTGACAATTACTCTCCGGGCAGTCACAGAGGATTTTGGCCAGGGAATCACAACATTTCCTGGGATTCAGACACCTGCGTGACCCATCCACAAATCCCTGTCACAAGCTGTTAGTTAAAACCGCAATACAGGCATAAATAAAGGGGTGTCATATGATTAACTATGATTGAAATTGATAGGTGCTTTGCCTGAGTTAATAGCTAATGACTCCGGGATTCAGCTCAAAAGACTGTATTTCACATACCACAATAGGAGAAGTGAATGGATACACTGTTTAACTTTCTGTAAACTATTCAACAGGCACAGACCTTGGATTGTTGCTTCTTTTTTTTTTTTCCTATAGGCACGAAAAACAGAGTAAGAAACCTCCAACTTAGTAAACTGCATTACTGAAACAATTAACAAACACACTTAATTAGCTTACTGACCAGATGAATGACAGGTTGTTACAAATAAAGAGTATTATCCCATGTAGCACTGGCTCACTAACAATCATTGTCTCACAAGCAGAGGAGAGAAACTTAAATATTTCCAGACTTTCTAGAAAAACTGGTAAAGAATTTGTTTTGGCTTAAACAGAACATTCTTCACAGGCAAGTAAAAATTATCCAGCTTCCTTCTATTTGAGTAATTAAAACAATGTTTGGAGCTTTTGGTATCTGATACATCTTTAATCTTCTGATATTTCAGAGTATTGATCTTGCAAAGAAACTGTTGCGAATGAAGCATTAATCCTGGAAATGAATCCACACCAATTTCTGACAGTCTATTTGTTTAAGAACTTCAGAAGCCAAACCATGAGCTTCAAGGAATTCCAGACAGTTATTTTATTTTATTTTATGAGATGGTATTTTTGAGACTTTTCTAAAGAAAAAAGGTTTTAAAAGTGATCTAAGAGAACAAGTACCAGTATGAAGTACAAAACTGTATCATTTTTCCTGCCTATAGAATATAAATAGGAAAGTTCATTTCATACAGCTGTCACAAAATGAAAACACCTAAAATTTACCTCCATAGGAAGTAAATCTGAAGTTTGTTAAATCTGAAGTTCAACAGGAATGAATACAGTTGAATGTATAACTTCAAGTGGCATATGGGTACTGTAATGGTGTCCACAGTACATACACTATGATCATATTGCATACAGCAGTATCAATATCTTAGGTTAGGCATTAAGAGCTATCAACACATTTTGCTCTTCTGATTTCCAACTCAGAAACTTTGTTGCCTTTGTTTAATATTTCCCATTTGAAAAACTCATCAATTATCTAAGCCCAGTTCCTAAACACTTTATGTATATTTTCAAAGTTAAGTACCTGATCAGCGTATGCCCTTGTCTGAATAACGTTAAGTAAATTCTTAATGATTTGCAGTCAGAATCTTTACCATGATACAAGTTGATAATTTCTGACCTTTTCCAGCTGCCACCAGTCACTTGGTTTATTTTGTATTCTACCAAATCTGACAGCAGACAGAAATGTGTTGCTCAAACAAAAAACAATTGTTTCCTGTAAAAGACATTACTGAAACACAGTATTAAATAAACAATTTCCATAGAAATTTATCCCACTTGAGATGTTGATTAACTAACATCTGGCATACTTGATCAGGCATACTAAGCAGCATTTGAAACACATTTGAACACATATGTGTACTGAAAAATGGACAGCCCATGTAATTTGCAATAAAGTCTTTCCTAGTGTTCCTCATTAACATTATTTAGCCTAATTAAAACAATGTCTCAAGATGTGCTTCTATTGCCTGCTATAGGTGACATATTGGGATTTGATTCCTAACCACAGGAAAGCACATGAATATACTTAGTTAACACTTCAAAGTGGTCTTAAGGCATGAAAAAAATAGCGCTTAACAATCTTTAGATGAAGTTTGACAGATAGTAGGAATCTGCATTCTCTTCTTGATTTAAATGCAAAGTCTCCATATGCAAAATGAATGGGACCCAAGAATACCAACACAATCTTTACTAGATACACCACTGATGTTATATAAGTATTTAGGGAAATAAGATATTCTGTGTCATAAGGCATTTTTATTAGAATTAAAATTAAAATCAGCAGAAAAGGAGGAATTAAAGAAGAGAAACATAATCTCCCTTATTTGCTTGCTTTTAAATAGGACCTAGAGAATCAGTGGCCTAAGTTGACCAACTCCTTGGATTTCGGAGATAAAGGACTACATGGATGTAAAATATCTTTCAGGACAAGTTTCCCTGTCCAGTCTCCAGCTTTTGAAGGCACCATAACATATAGTGCTCTCCAGAAACTTATTGTTTTCCATCTTAAGTGGGATTTTTGTCCTACTGCTTCCACCGTGTTCATTTCCCAACTTCAAATCTCTATGTTCTCTGCATTATTTTCTATATAACGAGGTGCAAGTTTAGGTAAAGGTTTCTTTCCTATATCTTTATGACAACAGAAGGTTTCTGGCCTGCCACTTAACTGTTAGTTTATGATATACCTTGCAAAAATATTTCTGGTACTAGGAAAGCCATACTTTTGTATGCAAGATATCACAGTAAGCTATCATGTGACATGGTAAGCTACTCTGGAGCAACCACCATTAACATCTTCCAGAGGAAAAATAATTGCTACGCATTTCACTCAGAGAAAAGAAAGACAGCCAGGAAAAGTGAATTGACTTAAGTACAAAAGAGAACCATCCAAAGCACTATTTTTTTCCTATATTATTTTAAAAATCTCAAATATTAATACTACTTTTATAGTTCTCTTTCCACTTTATTTCGCAGCGCTGAGGACACTTCAGAAAACAGTCACAATTAAGCAACATCCACATGCATGTGTATATGCATTTATGAAAACATGTGTCTTTATTTATCTATTCTAATCAAACTAGGAAATTTCATTCCTCTAGCCCCTCTCTGTCCTCTAAGCTTGTAGACTGACATCCTTTCACACATCTTTTACTAGCCTCTTCTCACCGTTGCTGCCTTTGGTTACAGTCACTTATGATACTACAGACAGCTAAGCGAATAGAAGGTCTAAAAGAATTCCTATGTCAGTAATAAAATGTCATCTGAGGCCTGATAATATGACCAGATTCTTTAACTATCTGTACCATAATGTCCTCTGAGCTTCAGTTCAAGGTGGCTCCAGCTGCTCACTTTAACAGTACGCATTCAGTTGGAAATTCACTGCAGAAAACACACTGTCCTGGAATTTAAGTAAAGCAACTATCCAACTGGTTTTGAATGAGATACAGTAAGGGAATTTAACTAAGGTGGGGTGATAAAGAATGTACTGGGAGATGAAAAATATTCCACGGAAGGTTGTGAGAAAAACCTCAGAGCACTAGAATCAAAGGATCTGTAACTGAAGAGCAGTTTGAAATTCATAGAAGAAGGAGAGAACAAGAGATGGAGAGAAACATATAATGGTAGAAGTTACACATGCACATAAAACCACAAAAGAGATTCCGATACTTTTTTAATCTTGTGCTTTTAACCTGGACCAAAGTCCTTACTAACTTGGTTGCTTTGCTTACAAGAGGCCACACACATATACTTCCATCAATCTGCTCTATGCACACTAAATTCATCTCTGATCCCAGGATATTTAATAAAACATTTCTGAAGCCAAATACACAATCCACCCTGCAAAAAAATGTACAAAAACTGATGATTGTTGAACAAAGTATGGATATCAAAATCATCCAGCATCAACTACAGAAAGGACTTGCAACACACTTCTCCTAAAGGGAAAGCTCAATTTAGTATCTCATCTGAAAAGATAAGGAGAACCCTCAAATATGGTAAAGCAAATATGAAGGAAAAAAAAAACTAATTATTTTGTAATAGATCTATTCAAAAGTTAAAAAAAATTTGTTTTTCCCAGTTCAAGGTATATTTAACATACAAATAAGCATTGCCTGAGTGCAGAAAAAACATTTCCGATTCAAATTTGAACAGTTAACAAGACACTTAAATCTATATTTATGGCAAGGTCTTAAATGAATGCTTTACAAAATACCATCCTAGAACTCCAATTCTAAATTGAACCATTAAATTACATAATAAAAGGCATATCTGAAAACCTTACTGTGCTCTTTTTCAAGACTGACACTGAAACGATCAATGAAATTTGTAAAAAAAAGAGAACATGCACTATTCTAAAGTAGGAGGCACTACCCTTTCTTGAGAGCACTGCAAAGACACATTTTTCCTGGGGAATATTGAAAAAAAAATTATCAAAATTGGTGACTAAGCATTTAGTAGGATGCCAAGTCAGACATGAGGGCAACCGAAGCATATTTTCCCTTTTCTCCTGCTTTAATGAGCACACTACTGTCTTCCAGAGAGTGACAAGTAAGCTTTACTTTTAAAACCATTGTAATGTGAGGGGCAGGCATACAACACAAAGTTTTGGTATGTCACTCAAAATGCCTCGCTCATGCATGCTGCACAAACAACACACGGGAAATGATCAAGCATGAAAGGTAGGAGATAAAAGATAGAGCACCCACTGCCAAGTCTAAGATCAAGGAAGGAATTTTGGACTCCTCTATATATGAATACAAATAGAAATACAAATAGATACTAAACAACTGTTAATTACCATAATAATTTCCAGATTTTTATGATTGTGCATCATAACGCCATGTTTGTTAGACTGCTCATTCTTAGGAAACAGAGAGAAATGGTTGTTTGACACAGGCTCTGCTTCATTTTGTCATGTAAAATTCATGAACTTTCTTTTGAACATGTGGTTCAACAGTTGTCAAAGAAAAAATTGAAGGTTTTACTGTTCCTTAAACAGACAAGCACAAAGAGCTCATCAGTGTAAATTAGTTCTAGATCCCAAATCAAGTGTTTGTGAATTAGTGAATACTAGCCTATAATGCTCCATACTCAAACTTAACTCTGGTGTTCTAGAAACATTTTTGGTGCACGATGACACTGAAATTTGCTTCTTCCACGGCATTTTTCAGAATGAATTATTCTTAATCATCCTCATGAGATGGTCTAGCATGGTCTGGTGGGGAACGCTGCAACTAGATGATCTTTAAGGTCCCTTCCAATTCCTTAACATTCTATGATTCCAGAAGGAAACTGCTATCACTACTTATGATCTGACAACTACATTACCATTACCCAGGTCTGACTGAATCCTGCTTCTACTTCTGTCTGTTTCCCATTACTGCTCCTTTCCCCTCGCCCATCTATGAGTGAGGGAGTGAGGTCTCTTCTCTCTCTTTTTTTTTTTTTTTTAATTGGGGGCCAGGGATTGCATGCTGTTTAAGAGCCTTTAAAAAATTTCACTGACAGCTCAAAGAAACAGCTAGAAGATACAGTTGCAAAGGGCAGTTCACCTCCACTCCTGCATTTCAGGGAAAATGGGTGCTATCCCTCTGAGGGGAAGGCAGACTATGGTGAAGTCTTTGGATAATTTTGCTGCCAACATCTAACAAATGTTTGTGGAATATACTGAAAATAGATATAATTTTAGATGTTTGAAAATTGGCTAACTTTGGGTACATATTACTGGAAGGACTGAAAGCACAGTGGCATTTGTGATAAATTTAAAATTCAAATCTTCAATGATAAAGTTGTAAAGTATTTTTTTAGCCTGAGAAAAACAACATGTTCATTCTCTAACATTGCCTCATGATTTTTCTGAAACCTCTCACAAAATTTCAGACTGAGGAACACATTCAGCTTAAAAACTCTGGATCTGAAAAGTTAAGTTTCAGCAAGATAATCAGATAACCAATAAATAACAGGATTTTACTAACTTTTGAAATCTCTTCACATACCCTTATCATCTCAGTGTATATTTAAATATATATGCAAAAATAAAAAACTGTGTTTCTTATGAAAATGCTTTTAGGAGTTGAAAGACGATACACAATTTCAGATAGTCATATGTAAAACCTGATGTAAAAAATTATTTTTAACTGAACTACGGTTTTTCTACTCCATTCAACAGTCACATTTCAACAGTTTCGAAACATTAGCCTACAATACTGTAAAACACATAAAGATGCTTAATAGAAATTTCTGTGAAAATGGCAAGTCCTTAAAAAATACTGGCTGTTGAGATACATAAGCAAAAAGATTGGATAAACCAAAGAACAGCACAAACTCTGGAAAAGATTTAACAGTGTAACCTTAGTTGTTTAACCAGGAAAGTTAGAGATAGGATTTAAATTGTGGGGGGTTTTAAATTTGGAGAAATAGCTTATAAATGGAAAAGTTGTGGCTAGAATAACTGAAATCAAAATGTCAGGAATCCAAGTTTGTTGAAAATTAAGAGAGTAGCTTGAAGGAGAAAGAGGTTCAGACAAATTCTGTTTCATAAGAATTTTACATTCTCAAAATAATTTTCTTTCAGAAAACAATGTCAAATGTGTCCCTTCCCAGCAATTGGTGAATTTTTTTCCATTATTTTATAGTATTGTTTTAAAGCTACCTGTCTTAAAAGCCTTAGCAAACATTTCTTACCTGTGTCCCAACAGTCTCCTGAAAGCAGCGCCCAAGCTGAGTTTTAACTGAAACAGGAAACATATGAGGAATGGGTTGTTGATTTGTGTAAGTTGTATGTCCTTTCTGGGTCTTCTGATATGGAAGACCTTGGTAAGAGACCTGTGGATGTACTGGCTGAGGTACTTTCGCTTTTTGTCCTGTTGATGTGCTGTCAATTCTTGAAACTTGATGGATCTGAACTGAGGCTTCAGGGGGATGTTTCACATGGATATTCACTATGTTAGGAGGGAACTTCACTAAAATAATTGAAGGAAAAACATATAAAAAAGTTGGTAATAAAGTATGTGAAAAATATTTCTTAGGCACCTCTAAGACATTTCTTTTTTTGTATATCAGAATTTTTACAGAGTGCCTCAAAGCAACTGAAATATAAATGAAGTCCAAGTTTGGGGGTTAGAGGGAAGGCCGAAAGAATGTATAGAGCCTCACTAACAAAGCAAGAAAATGAAAACTCTTCACATAGGAAAGAACAACATTATAAGATTGTAAAGACTGCTACATAAACATGGATATCCAAATTGGCTGGTATGACATTAATATTTGTGGTCATAATGTGTAATAAGAATCCCATTCAAAGTTCCAGAATTCAAACTCTACTGGGTTATTTTTGGATATATAGTAAGCTTTATTTTCTTTTTCAGATCCATCATCTTTCTCTGGAACACAGAAGAAGCTTCAGATTTCAACACTTCACCTTTATATACCTGCCAAGTCCCAAGATTGCCTCTGCAAGAGTTGCCAGCATCTGAACCATCTAAAATCACCACTCCCTTTGTTGAACTTTGAATTCAGGGCTTGGCAGATAAAAACGGAGAAAATTATTTTCAGATACTTCCGTTTTTAAATACGGTTGTAGTTTTACGTCTGGGTATGTAGACTGAGACCCTCCAGTCAATGTAATCAGCACAGAAGTGGTTATGACCCTCAGGCCTCTTTTCACGGGAGCACAAAATGCCCTTTTAAGACATAACTCAAATTATTACTGGAGTGGGCAGGGAGAAGAGGTGTGTAGAAAGTTTTATAGTTTGTAAGCTGCGTAACAAAGTTAGCATTTCCCAGGTCTGGCTCGATCTCCCATGTCATACATTTTTATGTATGAAGAGGAATCCCTTCAACTAGTTTCTCTAGCTGCTAAATTTAAAAAATATCTTAGACCTCAAAACAAATCACTAATTGCTCTACTTTATTCTATCAATCCAACCAGAGATGTTCAGATGCTGAAAACTTTAAATTTAGGCTGAGTCCTCTCATGCAGTATTATTATCACAATCCTCTCCAGGTCTTGGATCACTGCCCAGATGTGCTGATTTTTATTTCTGCCAGCCATTTCAGGATTAATTGTTTTATTATTTCCTTTAAAGAAATGAAATATTCTTCTCTCAACAATCCAACATTCTCATTTGTGCATAGAAAGAGAAGAAAAGGCATTGTGACTGCTAATGGTTCCTATGAGGACTTGAAGGTCAGGAAAAAATTATTCAAGAGATTGGACTCTTTAGCAATGAGAAACCTATTGTGCTTTTAAGAGAGGAACTTTAGATCTGAAAAACAGCCACGTTTCAAAAATTTGGATTTTACGGTCCACCCTATTGTCTAAAATTATTTCATCTGTAATTACATAGGCACAGAAATATATCGCTGCTCTGCTAAATGTTGCTAATTATAGTCTCTTCTTCTGACCGAGCAGATACTCAAAAGTACTTGTAAAATATTGTGTTTCCAGGATACTGTCAACACTCCCTTCACAGCTATGTCACTTTCTGAAAACAGAATTACTACATTAGATTATATTTATCATTAACATATAAATAGTTTGGCTTGTTTTAGCAAAGTTATTCAGGAACTAGTTGCCAGCAACTGAGCCTTCTCACCTCTTTACCTATTTATTTTGCTTTTATTCAGAGGTACCAACCTTGGAGAGCTAATTACTCTTGCCAAAAAAAAAAAAAAAAGAAAAAAAAAAGAAAAAAAAAAAAAAAAAAAAAAAAGAGGAAAAAATCAAGCTGACTATTCAGACAAACAAACAAAATTCACATTAACTCATATGTTGTGAATCTGAGTTTCAGGGGTCACTCCATACAGACAGGATCCCACCCAGATAAGATGCTACCTGGTGTCATAGGACACACAAGAGACAAATTCAACACTTCTCTTCAAAGTCATCAGAACTTGTCACCTCACCAAAAAAGTACTAAGGAAAACAGAATCTGAAGCTGAATGAACTTTTTTTGGGCAATATTTGATTAGCATGACAGATTTCCTTGTTTCTTATCTTCTGCCTTCTTCATAGCATTAGCAGTATGAAAACCTTACCCTTTTTTAAATTATACTTTTCTTTGACCAGGAAAGAACGTTCTATTTAACTGAATCATAGCAAGGCCTACCTACACTAAAAAGTTCAACGCAAAATTAACTTCTATATAATCTACCAAATTATGCAAGATTAACACGGATGGTATTTTTAGTTTTACGTTAGATTTAAATTTCTATTACATTGAAAAGCATCATCTCTTCCCTCCATTAGTAACTATGGAATGACCTGAAACTCTCTGTCTAGGTATATTGCAATTTATGGACTCTGTGTTCAGCCACAAACGTTATCTTTTTGAACAGGTCTACACTTCTGGAAGAAACCCCCTGCATTATCCCTTGACTCTGCAATCTGTACTAAATTGTACCATAAGGCAAAGTAAATTTACTTTAAAACTCTTTTCAATATCACTATTATTTCTTACTACTTCAGTCATCGAGCAAAATATGTTCCGGCCGTTCTGGTGAGCTCATGATTTAAGTTGTGGTGTTAATCTTCAATACATGTAGGTATATTACTAGTCTTACTGGCTGAATACCCAAAACTATTTAAAGGAAAAAATACTTATCAAGGAAGAAGTTACCTTTTACACCTTGTTGTCCAGACATCGTCAGTGGTAAAGTATGAGTAGAATGGATAACTTGTGATCCTACAGCCTTGTTCACCTGTTGGGGGTTATGGTAGTGTTTCGGAGAACTGGCAGTCTGCACAGGAATCTGACAAAGTTTACCAGTGTAATTAGGAGGGCACTGGCATTTATCTCTAGAACTACACTGGCCTCCATTCATGCATGGAAGATGGCAAATCACTGAAATGAAAGCAGAAAGAAAAACTTTGTTAATGAGTAACTTTAGTATTATCTGACCAAATATCACACAAAAGTTGAGGAGGAAAGGAATGGGGCTGGAGGCCTTCATTCTTCTGACATCTGAGGAATGACTATCCATCTTTTAATTGCCTTGTGGTAGAACCACTTCCCTTCCCCTCCTTGAGACTTCTATCCGGTTCTCACCTTCCTTCCATGACAAACTCTCCTTTGGAGCCCTGCCTTGAATGCCTTGTTTGCATCTTCTTTGCATGTCAAGGCACATTCTTCCCTTAGCTATTTTATTTCATTATGCTATTAAGCAAGACACTAATTATTATTTGCTTCTTATTCACACTTCAGTACAGCTACTCTTACTTTGTCAGCCTCACGTTTCTGAAAGTCCTGGACCACTTACATTTCCCTGGAAGACTGGGGAAAAACTCAGAGTCTAGACAGTAGTGGGGACAAATTTTCCATTTTTACTTTAAGCCTTGGTTGTTCTTTACAAAACTCTTTATCTGAATTTTTGTTTAACATTCCTCACTCAGATAAAAGAAGTTAATTTGCATCCACCCATGAAGGTCATAAAAATATCAAGAGAGTCTACTCAAATGATTTAAAAAAAAAATCCAAAGTATTAAGATATAAAGACTCCAATATAAAGACAAGGGAAATTACTTCTATGCCAGCTAAGCACTTGCACATCTACACAAATATAAATTATGAGATGAAACATGAAAAATGTCAACATCAAATGAAAGCTACTTCTTAACTAAGAGATTCAAACAGTAATAGGCATGGTTCAGTACTTTCTAAAAATATGATGTAGGACTGTAATGAATCACAATCTAGCTGAGCTGTCAGCATTTTCAAGAACTAAATGATGTGAAAACAACAGGAAAAATACCATAAGTTTTGGGTCAAGATGGAGTAAGGGCATTTTTTCAGAAATCAAATATTTGAAAAATAACATACAGTATTCATCTGTCAGATTTAAGATAAATTCTGCCTTTTGAAAATAAATTAATTAAAATATTTACAGTAATCATGGCATTTTGCTGGGTTGGTATTGCTTGGTCTAGAATGAATTACGACAAAAATGAGAAACCGTAGATAATGCAAGGTAATTAAGAACCTAGTGCTCATTATTCCAAGTGCTGTAACCTCTGAATAACCACTGACTATTACTAATATGAATACCACAGAAGGTAAATATCGGAAAAGGAACCTGTGTGTTGAGTGTCACAAGAAGACAAAGTAAGACACTCGACAGCCCAAGGAGTTCCAACCTAGCTGCGTAATTCCCTTGGCCCAGGAAGAGTGCTCAAGAAACAGCACAATCAACCTGGCCCATCACAGACAGTGTCTGATTGCCAGATAGGGCCACGAACAAATGTAAACAGTCAGAATTATTTTTCCAATGTGCTCTGTAAATGTATATTTAATATTTTTCTTCTCTTATCTCATATTTTAAATTCATATAAACTGACGGAAAGTACTTCAAGCTGTAGGACTGTGCTAGCAGGCCTAGTTGATGCTGGAAGGCTGTCCATGCCAGTGCAAGCCTCGCTTTTTTGAGTCCCAATCCTTGTTGGGACTTTATCTAAGTGTATAAAAGATGTTCTTACATAACTGCTGTTACTTCAGGACAAAATGAAGGGGGTCAACCCCAGAAGTAACTAAAGCATGACATCTCTCTCTCTGGTACCATTTCTTTCTGAGCAGCCACAAACAAGCGGGTGCACTGTAATGGAGACAACATTTCAGTAATTTTAAAGATGTGTCTGCGCAAGGTTGAACACTTAGGTGTTTTTTCTCCAAAAGTAACATCACGGAATTAAACAGTGCACAATAGCATCACAGGGGGAATAGTTTGGTGTATGAATTACAATAAAACAAAGGCAAACAGAAACAGTCTCACTGTGGAATTCATTGAGTGCAAGAAGTCTAACCCATAGATTTTCTTCCCACACTCTCCAGCCTCAAGGCAATAAGGTAACGTGCAAAATGCACCTTTTAAACAATATAAATATACCCAGCTTTTCTACCAAAAATAAATTAGTTTCTTCTGACCTCCTGTTCCTATAAAGCAGTTGGTATCTAGAAGGCCAACTTGTGTGGGTATCTCTGCATTACAGGGCACTCTTCAGGCATTCATCTTCTGCAGGAGTCCACTGGGTACTGAATGAATGGACATGTGAAAAGCTTTGCTTAAGGCAAAAAGTTTGTGCTAAAAGTACCGAGAAGGAAGATGCCAATAGAAAAGAGTGTATTCATTCCCTTTTCATAACTGGCAAACAGTTGTGTGGGTATTCACACAAATAACTTGTGCAAATAAGTGCAAACAAATGACTCTAAAAGGTTTAGTATGAGGTAAGTATTAAAGAATTTTTAATGGCTCAATATTTACACATAACAGGAAATACAAATTCCAAGCTGCCCACATTAACATGTGGTGCAAATCATTCAGTCAACTGATACTGATTTACATATCTTGAAGGTCTGGCCTGTATGAGGAATGAACTTTCAATGAGAATACATGAAATTTATTTTGAGAATATAAAATTCTGTAATAAAAATTTTAAATTCTGAAATATACAACTTTAAGTTAAATTCAGCCATGTAAAAACAAATAGGATGTAACCTCCAGGCTAAACTCAAAACTTGAAAATTTCAAATGGTAAATATTACAAGAATATTCAAAAAAAAAAAAAGCTAACCAAAACACATACACCCCTGCAAACAAACAACCACCACCCACACTGAAATAAAATTTCTGCTAATAATAAGTAGGTGTAAGCAGAACACACACTTCTTGTGTTATTTTTTCAGGTAGTTTATGGCCAGGAGAAGGGCTACATACTGGTGCTGGAAACCACAGGCACACAACCTCACTAGAGCTGGAATTACACACAGACTATTTGAGAAAAGTGAGCTGGAGGAGGGTAAGCCTCTGAAAAGGCAAAGGAAGAAAACTCTACTTTTGCTTGACAGGCTTCTGGAAACCTCAGTTTAGTAAAGATCAAGGAGCCCTGGGGAAAGGACCATTTAAGATAGGAACAGGATATAAAGCCAGGGTATGTTTGAACAGTTCAACCTCTGATGCGAGATTTTGCTTTGTTTTGTCTTGTCATTGAGGTTAAAGAACTTAAACAGAATGGTAGAATACTGCCAGAGGCATAGGGGACGTTCCCAACAAAAAACAGACCCATGTGCTGGGAGAGACCATCAGAATATGTAGGGTTTGCACATATGTTCACAACTGGCATTCAGACAAAGTGCATTGATTCTCACTTGGCTGTTGCCATTTCCTCTGAAAAGGAAAAAAAGAGGAAATAAAAATACTCATTATGGTGCAAAACACTCTAGCTGCTTAGAGCCTGGTAAAAATGTTAAAAGAGGTCACATGAGAATAAATATTAGGTCACATGTGGGTATCTTACAGACAAAGCAAAGAAAGTATTAATGGACCTAAGAAAGGCAACAAATTCCTCATTTGGGTCTGCTGTAATTTAAGTCTCCCAATGGTCTCTTAAGGAGCAGCCAACATATGATTGAACAAAATTATTTTTTTCCATAAATAAACATACCTCCTTTAGAAATGTGGAGACAGGTTTCAATAAATACAAACATTTTAAGTATTCTTCCCATTATTGGGAATTTGATTGGCAAGCTTTGATTTCTCTGGCATCCAAAAGCCTTAGCTCTTTTCAGTCTTGCACAGCTTGGTGGGTATCGCTGTTTGAAATGAGCCAAGTAGAGAAGGTGCATCAAGAAGCCCCCACAGGGAGTCTCTGAAAGGCTCAAGGCAGAGAAAAAGAACACTTGCAAGATGAATCCCAGTAAAGCTGCCCCAGCTACAGGTTGGAAACACAAGAACAGGGCATGAAATTATCATCAAAGCAGCTCAGAAACCACTGATACACAGTTTGTCCACATAATTACATAATCTAATTTGTTTTCAATATTTAAACAACCTTGAACAGCTCCAGATAAATTAATTTAATCAAGTCCAAATGTTTTCATTTAATCAAAACAATGTGTAACAAAACAAGTTCCAAGCACCTAAATCCTCCTAATTCTTCATAAAGAGCCCATGCTTACCCAAACAAGCCCTTAGGATGGATGGAAACTCCCTTCTTGTAACAGTGCTTGAGAAAGTTAAGAAAGTGTTTTGAAATGTTCCTCATCTGACTCTCCAAATCCCTTTTTTTTTTTACACCTCAGGGAACACAAGAGTTTCGTCCCACTTTCCCTCACCACTCTTTTTGCCTTTTCTACTTACATGCTATCAACTATTCAAGTGTAAGCACTATTCACAATTACGTCAACAGGCTCTCCAAGGACAACCCTGAACTGTTCATTTACATTACAGAATTTCCACTGGATGCATCACAAAGAGCAGATGAATTTTGTCTCTGAGTACTACAGTCATCCAGCATTACTACATGCCCCACAGCTGTTTGGGCATCTTTTATCCATGCTGTTACTTAGTACACAGAAAGTGCAGTGACTAGTACACAGTTCTACCCAACACAAATTTTCATAGGAAAGCAGCGATGGCATTCACTGAGGGGAAGCAACATTCTTGTAAATGTAGTGTTTCTAAACACCACAAATTTTAGGTAAAAGTTGAAAACCGGAGGTGCTACACATAGGTCCGTGCAATCACTCTAAACTTAGTTCTTTCTAATCGCAGAAACTCTTAACAATAACTCACAAAAGGCAGAAAGTCATTAAACTACACTAATGATGGTATCCTCAAGTTTAGACACTTCCCTACATCTCACCTGTTGTCTCTTAACTTTCTAACTAATTCATCCTAAATCCTTTTCTCTTCAGATTCGTGGCTGTAATTCAGAAGTGTTATGAAAGATGTGGCAAATTAAAAAAAAAAATAAAAAAATCATTATTTGGTTATTTTAGTAATATAATCTTGATATTACAAACTTGTGCTTAGGGAAATAAAGGGAAAAAGAAATCTTTAAGTGGCCTTAATAGTATTATATCTCTACATTCACCTCTGAATTCATCCTATTGTTTGTATTTTGACAACTTTTATCATAAATATTCTATTGCAATAACAAAACACAATTTTTAGAAGTAAATCTGATAGCAAGGGCTCCAGCAGCAGGCTCAGAGAAAATCTAGAGTTAGCCACAAAGAAGAGTCCTGAAAGAAGTTTAACACTTCTAAAATACAATCAAGCTTTTCTGCATATAAATGTTGGTTTCTGCATGCAAAATTTTTTTACGTTTGCACTGTCAACATTATTTTTTTTAAAAAACGACAGCACCAGGGGTAAAAATGCAGAACAATGACACCTCTCAGGAATACATATAACCACTTCTTATTAACACCTTCCCTTCACACAAAACAGTATTAATGCTAAGGTGCATTTCAGGGGTCATTTTGCTGGTTTGCAATTGAGCACACATGACATTTCAAGAGCGTTAACATTAAAGACATAAACAAACATCAGAGTCCAAGGATGAACTCAATAATGAACTCCAGTGCAAGAGATTGAATCACATTCAAGCAATAACAACTGTCTTTGCTCTAACCCAACCACAACCACATTTGACCCTGTCAAGAGGACCAATGCAGCAGGTTGTCTCTAAAAATCCCAGAGCAAGGAGATGTCTGTACACGACACATACAGATGTACACACCTTCCTTTTTGTTATACTGATCCTCTTCTTTATCTAGAAACTACTAACAAGGATACTTGAGTCTTTGAATGTTTTCTGGATTTTTTTTTCTGCAAAGAGCACCCTTAACTTCTACACAAAATGAGAATATGGTGCTTTTTAAAATGTATTGCTTAAGGGAAAATGTAAAGTGTCCTACAAATGCATCCCTCGTATTATGATACAACAGATGAAATACCCACTTTGAGAGTGAGGAATCCAGGCAAAGCAATCAAGGGGGAAAGAGTCTTCGCCTCAATCTCTTGCCAGTGGTGTAACACAGCATTTGCTTGCCAATTTCCAAGGACATACCACACCTGGGCCCTTTCTGAGATGGACTAAACATTGCTGAGGTTGAGATTCTAGTCTCCTTTACTTCAAAGGCTCATTAACGTAAACAGAAAACTACTTAGATACATCTTGCAGTGTGTGAAATTGATAAATATTTTAGAAATCAAGTTCTTGTTGATCCAACATGGATTTATCTTTTTAAAGGAGAAGAAAGAACATTTTATCCTTTTCACAAAGCATGAGATTTCATCCTTTCGGCCCCTTTGTTATTTAATAGTTCTCATGTACTACGTGAGAACTCATGGTACCTACGTCTACTTTAAACCATCTCGAACCAGTGTTTTTAGTTACTAACTAATTCCAGAAAGTAATCAGGCACTTCTGTATAATGCACGTATGTTAGACAGATTGGTTCCACATATGAAGCAAACAGCTACCGAATCCTTCTGGTTTATTCTAGCAATTTTATAAATGTGTCTGTCTTATCTGCCATACCCATTATTGGATTTCTTCTCATATAATATTTAATAGTTACCCTGGAAAGTTTTTCTGTGAATTCTTTAGCTATCCCTACCAACTTTCTACACTTAATAACTTCATGTTTGTACTTATCACTGTTTCCCCACCTTCAAGTTGTCATCAGTGATCTCACTGTGTCTCACTCATCTTTACAAAATTATGTCTTCCTTCTTTCTTGCTGAACCATGACTGAACGCTTCCAAAAGTAATTCCCATCTTTTCACACTCCCCCACCCCCTGCACCCAATCAATTCTACTTTTAATCTTTGATTGTCAAAAAGTCCCTACTGAAGAAAAATCACATGGCCCATGGGAATCTCATGAGGTTTAACAAGACCAGGTGTAAGGTGCTGCATCTGGGTTGGGGCAACCGAGAGGGACACTGGGGTGCTTGTGGACAAGAGGCTGGACATGAGCTGGCAATGTCCTCTCACAGCCCGGAAAGCCAATTGTGTTCTGAGCTGCATCAAAAGAATTGCAGCCAGCAGGTCGAGGGAGGTGATTCTGCCCCCCTACTCCTCTCTTGTGAGACCCCACCTGAAGTACTGCATCCAGCTCTGGGGTCTCCAAAACAGGAAGGATCTAAGAGATCAAACTAGAATTCAGCCTTGAGAAGAAAAGGCTTTGGGGTGACCTAATTGCAGCCTTCCAGTTCCTGAAGGGAGTCTACAAGAAAGACAGAGAGGGCCTTTTTACAAGGGCATGTAGTGACAGAAGAAGGGGGAATAGCTTCAAACTGAGAGTAGATTTAGAGTAGATATTAGCAAGAAATTCTTCAGTGAGAGTGGTGAGACACTGGAACAGGCTGCTCAGAGAAGCTGTAGATGCCCTATCCCTAGAAGTGTTCAAGGCCAGGTTGGATGCGGCTTTGAGCAACCTGGTCTATTGGAAAGTATCTCTGCCCATGCCAGGGAGTTGGAACTTAACAGTCTTTAAGGTCCCTTCCAATCCAAGCTATTCTATGATACATGAAGACTTGGAGGAAAACACAGGTAGCTTTGAGGACTGGATTCAAAGCACTGTTCTTAGCTTGAATCTAGTCTCATGGCTGAATTCAGTAGAGTCGAGAATCACTGAGTAGAAGAGCAAGTAGGCGCCATCTGGACAGGCATGAAATTCTCAACCTGCCTTCTCTGTCACTCTCCCTACTCCATGATATGCCATACTGCATATATTAATTTATTTTTTTTAAAGACACTGCACTAAGAAAGCTTAAGACTTGTCATCGTGCCTATGGCAATTTGATGATTTATCAATTCAGTTGTTTGAAAGTTGATGCATGTTTACATTTGTGAAGACAAAGCTTACAGATATACTATATGCCTGTTGTAGCCATAATAATTTTCAGGCTGTAGTCATATTGTCTTACAAAACTTTACATTTTTTTGTACTACACATATTAAAAGCACAGTTCCAAAACCAACAACTACAGAATTTTTTTAAAAATTCTCTTACAGATTCAGAATAATACATTTAAAACACTAAAAACCTAATAAAACACTAGAAAGAAACACTTAAAGAAAGTCAACTGCTGGAATGCAGTCTAGTTATTTTCTCAGTATTTTCACTGTTATTCTCACAATTTTGGAAGATATATCTCTTCAAATGAAACTGTACTTCACTAGTTCTTCTCCAACTCCTCCATGTACCACTATCAGCACCAAGCTTTAACAAACCATGTAAGTACCTTAAATCCTAATAAAAAGGAATGTCTGACGCTACTTAATGCAGCACTATACAGAAATTACCAAGTAGAAGAATGCATCACAACCTCAGATCACCTACATCTTCAGGAATTTTACATTTCATTTCTCCCAACAGCAAACTTTCAATTTAAAATTCATTCTCTAACTCAGTTGGTAAGTATAGCCTGTGCTTCTGGGATGATCATTACCTCCATGAGTAATTGAGTTTTATGTGATCTGCTGAAAGGCTGTCTAATCATTATCATCACTTAATGGCAGTGTCAATTCACTGTAAATAAGATGCAGTGAGCAAAACAAATTGGGTATACACTAGAAAAGAATAACAGTCTACTTAAGAAAAAGGAGAAGGGATGCTGTCTTCATCGAGAAGAAGACACAAGGAAAACCAGAATCAGACAGGTATTGCCTTAGTTCTCTGTGTCCGTATTACAGCAAGTTGACCAAATTTCTAAATCTCTATCACCTGTAACTTCAGTTTCAACATACATGCTAATATTTTAGCTATCTCAGTCTACATGCACATCGCATTATGTCTCAGTTTTTCAGTATAAAACAATTCCAACAGCAGGGGATTACTCATTCTGTAATGGAGACTACACTGTCAATTATGGGAGATCCCAATACTGAAAATGGGGAAACAAATTCAGATCATAAAGGAGAAGGCTGCAATACAATTTAGAGGGATATATATTTGTTGAGTGAGCGTCATGATCAGTAAGAAATTCACAGTGAAGATGGACAAGTTAATTTCATTGCACTACTCACCTGTCTTCCTCAGTTTTAAACTCAGTACTTTAAAACACCTCAGGAAGAAAAACTGTGTTAGCAACTTGAAGATATACACGAAGTCAACCAAGGGACATCCATACGGCCCCATACCTCATTGCAGGTTTCAAGGGGATGGGAGTTTCACAGGACCTGTATCACGTCCTTCCAAACTCATGTGATAGGCCAGCTATCCTCAAATATGTCAAACGCAACCATAGGTCTGTGTGTAGTTGACTGAAATAGCATCATTTGACCAACAGCAGCCAAAAAATCTCTTAGTGTTATAGTTTGGAAAGAATAGGATGGCTGAAAAACAGTCTTAGAATATTCCAACGCTATCAGAAAAATAAAATGCATGCTCTGGCATGGAAAATAGCCCAAAGCTGTGGTTACTCAATACAGAAAGGGTATAGCAAAAATTATGGTAGTTGCAAAACTATTGACAGGAGGATTCTGAGTCACTAACAGGCACAATGCTCAGTCCCTCTTTCCTTAATCTGCTTCCAATATTCTCAATATCAGAGATGATTCAGACACTATTTTTACAGGCAAGGAGACAGAGTGTTAAGGAGTCATCTGACTCACTCCTACCCTAATCATAGTTGGCAAGTCTATTATTTTATTAGAGCTCACCCTGATATACTGATTATAAGAAAACAGTTAGGCTTAGAATTAGCATACTAAGAAAAACCCACCCAGTTACTGTTTATCAGGAAATAATGCATTATAAATGGCCAATGTCAGATCCTTGTTAATTATGCTAACCCATACAGAAAAGCTACTTCAGACATTTCTTCAGATTTCTGGTGTGTTGATAGTAATTTTGCTCTTTGTGCAAGATAAACGCAACTGAAATAAAGCAACTAGGGAAAGCTGGCTTTGAAAGTGTAACAAATTAGCACACTTGTTTAAAACAATTTCCTGCAGAATTCAAAACAGATTACAAAATACCATGCTGCAGGATAAGAACTTTATAGGTATCACTTTAAGCAATCCTGAATAACTTAAAAATTGCCGTTGTGCAAGTGGGAACGCTGAAATTAAGGTGCCCAGTGTCTGATGAAAACCAAATCTTCCTATGTTCCCAGGGCTTTCAAGACTTACTCTTTTTGTGTTTTATGGGCCTGAGGATGTGTAATACTAACAAGTATTAGGTAATTTCATAACATACCCATTTTCAGTAAAACAAGATTTCAACAGAAGGACAGGTAACAATGAAGAGCAGGCATCTTTATCGCTACAGGATCCTTCCAGACTCTACTCTTTCCTTCAGGTGTTAACTGAGCAGCGGTACCCACCTTAAAGGACAACACGATTAAGGAGTAACTTGACCATAATGACACTAGGCTTTCATTGCTCATGCACTGTTATAATCTGATGGAGTCACTGGTTCTCTGCTCTGACACCGTTCTCCTATTAGGCTGCTTCCAAAAATGTACTGGACTCTTGCACGGAGTAACACCCAGTAGTGTAAGGCAGAGAAAAGAGTTGCTCCTAGACATCTAACTACTTGATTACCATCAGACAAAACAGAAAAATGCTCTGAGAAACATTTAAGCGATTGGGCATGCCTCTGCCATGCAAAGGCTCCGAAGACCACAGAAGCAGCAAAGCTGACACTGGTCAGGGACACCAGCACCCTCACCATTTCTGGCAACTGAATAATTGATATTTAAACTGATGTTCTGGTTTTGGCTTCACAGTGGCTAGTATGGGACTAGGTTTTGGATTTCTGCTGAATGCACTTTGATAATATAGAGATGGTTTTGTTACTGCTGATCAGTGCTTACATAGAGCCAAGGCCTTTTTTGTTTTTTGTACTTCCACACTGTCAAGAAGACTAGGGGTGCAGAGAAAATTGGGAGTAAACACAGCTGGGACAGGTGACCCAAACTGATCAAAAGCATATTCCATATCACGTGACATCAAGCGACATCATGCTCAGTATTTAAAGTGGGAGGACGAAGGAGGAAGTGAGGGAACATTTGGAGTAACGGTGTTTGTCTTCCCAAGTAACCATTACGTGTTATAGGGCCCTGATCTCCTGGAGACAGCTGAACACCTGCCTGCTCATGGGAAGCAGTGAATTAATTTTTTGTTTTACTTCACTTGTGTGCACAGGTTTTGCTTTTCCTATTAAACTGTCTTCATCTCAACCCATGAGTTTTCCATCCTTTGCTCTTCCAATTCTCTCCATGATCCTGCTGGTAAGGGAGGGAGGGAGTGGCTGCATAGCAATTGGTTGCTGGCTGGGGTTAAACTACAACTGCTGAGATTCATCACATTTAACCTTTTGTGCCTTCTTAAGCCATATGAATTGGGAATGACTCTACCTGAGGTTTCTTACTCTCTCAGGGAAGAGAGGCTTGCCCAGCAGGCCACTCAGGACACCCACAGGCCAAGCTGCCACATGGGTGGGATTTCTCATGTGTCTTACCACCAACTACTAGGCTCCTGACTGAGGTACCTCAGTCTGATTTGGTGAGATGAACTCCTAAACTTAGACCCAAATGGTCTACAAACACAGATTCACTGCATGCTGCCATACCACAAGACATCTCCCAATAACGGACTTATGTTTAGAATAAAAAAAGCCACAAAAACTACAGTCATCACAAAAATTTCCAAACATCAGGAGACTGCTCTCTGATTACTGTGACATTACCACAGTGCTCATTTTGGTGTGAAAAGGTTTACAAGAAGAATAAAGTAGGAACAGACTCTTTCAAGTGAATATTCATTAACCAATAATAGCTCATAATCCAGACCACCCCTGAATAGTTAAAAACCTTGAAAAACATAAGCTATCTATGATTTTCTGGCACTAGTTACATCACAAGCAATTGGAAAATTTCCTAGGGAGTTGACAGAACATGAGGATTGCGGAGGATATTATTCAGAGTTTGAGTAATAAATTAGATCATCAGAGACCAGTGAAATGCAAGAGACTCAAATCCTGGAGTTCTGAAGGAGGAAAGGAGCAGAGTCACTGCTTGTGAGTAGGAAAGATAAAGGTTACTTTGTAAAGAATGTACAGTTGGAAATCCATTAAAAACCACACAATTTCACAACTCATGGCAGTTCTTATAACAGCACACAGTAGCTGTATAAATTATTGCACAAGCTGAGTAAACCTAAAATATAGTCAATGCTCTGCCTGCTCATGTCCATTTCCAAGCAATTTAACCATGCAACCAACTCCCCTGAGCTGTTCCCCCTTTGTCACAACAGGCTTTGTATGTAACTCTGATTAGATAGAAAAAGGTGTTCTAGCACCTAATATAGAGCATTGTGCTGGTTTGGGCTGGGGTGGAGTTAACTTCCTTTACAGTGGTTAGTATGGAGCTCTGTTTTGGATTTGTGCTGAACACAGGGTTGATAATACAGAGATGTTTTTGTTATTGCTGAGCAGGGCTTACACAGAGCCAAGGCCTTTTCTGCTTTTTGTATTGCTATGCTGTCAAGGAAGTTGGGGGTGCATGGGAGGTTGTGAGGAGGCACAGCTAGGACAGGTGATCCCAACTGACCAAAGGGGTATTCCAGATCATATGACATCATGCTCGGTATATAAAGTGGGGAGAAGAAGGAGGAAGGGAGAGAGGTTTGGAGTAATGAAGTTTGTTCCCAAGTAACTGCTATGCATGACGGGGCCCTGCTCTACTGGAGATGGCTCAACACCTGCCTGCCCACAGGAAGCAGTGAATTAATCCCTTGTTTTGCTTTGCTTGTTTGTGTGGCTTTTGCTTTTCCTATTAAACTGTCTTTATTTCAACCCATACGTTTTTTAGTTTGCATCCCTATGATTCTCTCCCCAATCCTGCTTGTGGCTGTGTGGGGCTTGGCTGCTGGCCACAACATGCATCTAACATAACAGGCTTCATTCAATATAATCAAACAATAAGTTAGAGAGACACGATGGGCCATACCAACAGCAAAAAGGTAATATTACAGCTTATGCTATTAAGCTGGTCTCCCCTGGTTACCTATACCACCAGTTTCCAAAGCAGGGTGTGCTCATGCCAGATGGTATGCAAGGCAATCTGGATGCTGGAAAACAGTATGTTTTGTACCATTAATAAATTTTCAAAACAGAGTTTACTTATTTTTCTCTCATCCATTTTACTTTCTATTTTGTAGGGCACAGGCTTAAGCTCTGCCAGGGGAGGTTTAGGTTGGATATCATAAAGAAGTTCTTTACAGAGAGGGTGATCAGGCATTGGAATGGCCTGCCCAGAGAGGTGGTGGATTCACCGTCCCTGGAGGTTTTTAAGATGAGGCTGGATGTGGCACTGAGTGCCATGATCTAGAAATCACAGTGGGGTTGGATTAAGGGCTGGACTTGATGATCTCAGAGGTCTCTTCCAACCCAGTTAATTCTATGATATGGTTTATAATGTAGATGATATAGAGATCACAAAGAGGTGATATACACAGTAGTAGATTTATAGAATTTAGAAATATATATATAAGGGGTGTATGTTCAAAAATATTTTACCAATAGGGGCGTACAATCAAAAAAATTTGGAGACCACTGTCCTATAAAACCTATGGACAGAGGCAGTCCCTATCAAGAAGAAGTCAAAGAGCTCATTCCTAAATAATGAGATGAAAAGTTGCTGAAAGTTCTCCTAAACTTGAAATATCTGAAAAATATCAAATATAGAAATTTGATTTAATAGCTCAGTTTATCATCTTTAAATTAAACTGAAAATGCAACCAACATGGCAAATCAGCAAAGTATTTCGCTGAATAAGATACAGATGAAAAATACTCTGACTGGGTTTCTTAAAACTGAACCCTCTTCCTGTGCAATCGACAAATATCAAATTTTCCTTTTATTTGTTGAATGTCCCTAAAGACTTTGTAAGAAGTTTTTAGAAAAAAAAAAAAAAAAAGAAAAAAAGAAAAAAATTTACAGTTCCTATGGACTTCACTTTGATTCCCATTAATAAATCCCTGGTTGAAAATCCATAGTTCCCCATTTTTAACAGTTCAGGTATCTTATGGATACATCGAAAACTCAAAGAAGTTAAACGTATGCATAATGAAGATAGAGTCCATGTTCCAAAAGAAAGATCCAGAAATCTCAGGGCCTTTACACTAAAAAATAGGCCCCTCAGTTTACAGTGATGCTCAAATCTAAGAACCAGTTATAGGTGGAATGGATAGATGAAATTTATATGGGCTACATGGTACAGAGACGGGGGAATTATCTGGAGCAGAATACACAAAACAAGAAGAAATAGTAGAGAGGCTGAATGGGGAAAGACTGTGATCAGTAGAGCAGCTTGCTTCCTTCTGATTGTGCTGTGTCCAGACACATTAAATACAAATGCATTTGCTAAGAAATCTATCCATGATAAATGTCATATTTTAAATAGTAAAAAAATTTTTCAGACTCTTTCTTCTGTACTTGCTTAATTCAAAGGCAACTTTCTTCTTTAAGCCAAAGTTGGCATATACCTCATCTTCAGTGAGGTATGTGCAAAGACATTTAGTTTAGCAATAACAAAATTATAGCTGTACAAGGTAGTGTGTTTATTTGAATATGCAACAATGTAATCACTCAAATAAATGCGTTCTTAGTTCTCTTTTTACAGTACTTCAAGTCAGATGTACATAAACTAATCCCTATAAATTAAAACCATATACAGTAAAATAAAACATTATGCATTTTAACTTTGTGTTCTGTTTTACTTTAACTTTGAGGGAAACATACTCCATGTGCTTTTGAATGGCTCCAGGTGTGGATTTTGTACCATTTCCATTTGTGGTTTTTCCTATGACTGCACATCCAAAAACTGTGTTCTCGGTAATATATATAGGTTGGGGAGTACTTTGAGAGCAGATGGACTTTTGCTTCACAGTGATGGCCTGAAGCCCTTAAGGTGAGCAAGGGAGTGAAAATGAGCTGCTAACAGGCTTGTCTAAGTTCAATCTCATTAAAATCACCTGACAGAAAAATCTCTTTTCTTTAAATTATCATCTGACCTCCATTAGAATCAGAGGTAAAGATGTCAATTAAGAATAATTATTTCAAGATTATGAAAAAAGAGCTCACAGATGCTGTAAGTATCTATGGTAGAAACCAAAACTATTTGTTGATGACAAGTACCAATAAATACAAGGGGGAAAGAAATTTCTTGGAAACAGATGTGGATATCAATGACAACAAAATCCTTAAAATACAATTTTTCTTTGGAATTTGAATTTAGGCCCATAACTAAAAATGTATTAAAACCCTGATTGTTGCTCAGACTACAGAATGATACATTTACATTACAGGGTAGAATTTTAGTTCACTAGTAGTTCAGATTAGGAAAGCCTATGCTGAACTACCTGGACTGTAAGTAAATTATTAATTCCATCTGCTGTGTGTTCAAGTTTATTTATAGAACAAAGGGAGACTGGGAAAAAAGCAATGTCTTTTAAACTGATGCTCATAAGTGGTTTCTCTAAAATCATTTTGCATAGGCTCTTGAAGCTAGAAAATAACTTTTTTCCCCAGTATCTTCTATAAGGTGGAGGATAATTTGAAATAATAGTCCCACCATTATTTGTCCTTCTTTCAATTTTAGCCTCTCATTTCACTGTCTGAGGAAAAATATTTGGCCTTCATTTTGCAACAGCTGTTACAATGCTGCTGCATGAATAAATATTTCTAGCATGGTCATCATTTATACAGATTAAATTTCAAATTACCAGATAAAGTGATAGATAAATTCTGATGTCCAGATCCTTTTCTTTCTGGTTTTTTTTTTTTTGAGACACACATACTCTGACAGACTGACCAACTTCCTTGACTACTGTTTCAGGAAGTTTAAAAAGTTACTCTTTTAGCCAAGTTGTCCAAGAATTCTGAAATTTTCAATTGTCTGCCAGTGTCTGTTAAAAGAAACAATATTTCATCTGGCAGCAAGAAAACCCATAAACCAACAAAGCCTGACAGGGCACAAATTATAACTACTGCAGGAACAGTAGAAACAAAGCTTTTACCAAATAAGGCTACAAGGTAGCCACCACAGAGACAATAAAAGGACAAAACTGATAACACTGAATGAATTGCAAAGTTCTTACATCATAACTTCTTCAGACTGGCAAGTTCAAGTGCAAAACTCAAGGACATTTCAAAGTAATTTCTCAGCCACAGAGAATACACTACTAAAAACAGACTATGAACTATCATGTGCTGATCTTGAGGTAAGTAGTTATTTCAGAAATAAGCTTCTCATCAATTAGGTTGTCTGATGGAACATAATCAAGATGAAATAAAAAGCATTAAAAAGAAAAATCAGTTACCAGTTATGTTACCAAAATTAATCAAAAAAATCTCTGCATGACATTTGTTACCAATTAGTTTTAATCCTCCATTTGAAAAGCTACATATATATTTGCTAAGTCTCAGATGAAGCCATAGGAATAGTTTTGCTGGGACATGAGTTACATAGGTCATAAATTATGGGTCATCTGCTCAGGCTGACACAATTCACCAAGTAGCAAACACTACTTCAAAAGGGAAAAGAAAGCATCTCTTCTAACATGTTGCCATTCTAGCAACTCTTACTAAACCCATTATAACAAAACAAAGAATAAAATATCATGGGTAAAAAAACTGAACAGTGTATACCTTGCAAGCTGCTAAAAGAGACTGTGACTGTAAATTCTCAAAAATCCATAGAAATACTTCCACAAGCTGTTGGTGTTTTATATGCCTTCACATGTCACCAAATTCGCCTTTCAATACTATTTACAAAATGCCTTTTTCGTCAAAATGATTCTGAAAAATCTTTTTCAAATGTCATAGAGTTCCTCTTCAGTGTAGTAGGATAGGTATAGTATATATCATTTGGAGCAAAGGAACAACAACTTTGCCTGGCTTGGCAACAGGCTGGCTTGCTTACAGGTAATTGCCATTTTTAATCAACACAGCTCTTTCATAAGACCTAAAAAGTGCTTGAATAAAAAGAAATGTTAACTCCTACAGCACTGATAGTAATTCATGATCACATCTCAATAAAATTCAGAAATTCAATCAACTTTTTGTGATATAACTGCTTGAAATTTTCACAGTTGTAAATAAGTATTGCTCTCTAGACTCTCTCCTAGGTAGGAAATTCCTCTAGAATGATTATATTACATTTTACTAAATTTCCTTTCAATAACCTATTGATTTTAAACATATTAGTCAAATTTTCTTTCATTAGTTTCAAAAGAAGTCCAAATAAAATTTGAGCAAAATGTTTCTGCTGCTTCTTGGAAGTTTCTGTCTATACATAACTGGAAACTTCTGAACAACCTCAATTATCTAAAAATATTTTACAGAGTCAACACTCTAAAATGGGGAAAAAATTTTATAGAAGATTACAATAGGAAAAGTGCCAAAATTCAAAAAGCACAATAATTGGAGCATTACTGCAACAGTATATGCAGATTTCTGTGATCTGGGCTGAAAATTCCAAAATTTATTATTAAATATGAAGGACCAGATACATTTTAACTTAGGACACCATGTTCATTTGGAGAGGGAGAGGGCTCCAGGGAGACCTTATAGCAACCTTCTAGCATTTTAAAAGAGCCTATAAGAGAACTGAAGGGGGTCTTTTTACAAGGGCATGTAGTAATAGGACAGTGGGGAATGGCTCTGACAGAGGGTAGGTTTAAATTTGATATTAGAAAGAAAGTCTACTGTGACGGTGGTGAGATGCTGGATAGGGCTTTAAGCAACCTGGTCTAGTGGAAGGTGTCCCTGGACCATGGCAGGGGGGTTGGAATTAGATGATCTCTAAGGTCCTTTCCAACCCAAGCCACTCCGTAAATTGTGTGATTTCATCTCCTTGTTTGATACAGATACTGCCAAGTCCTCAGACAGAAAATTCCTACAGAAAGATACATACTTTCATTGAATAACATGCAACTTTAACTTCTCTTTTTTAAGAGTTTGAATGAACTGGTTTAAATGAGATGCAGGGTTGCAAATGAACAATGAATAAAAACCTAAGTATTAAATGACTGCTTCCTTTACTGAATTCTGTCATTCCTGTTCAATGAATAAGGCAGGGATCCTATGGAAAAAATAGAATGTAAATCTCTAATTAAATACACATACACAATAGTGAAAAAAATAGGAGAACATGAAAACATTACTTTGGGCATTTACTAATCCCTTAGTGCTTCATTTAACAGTTAAAAATTAGTCACTGTCCTCCCACTCCTTACAGAAAGAAAATTCATTTCAAAATTGGAATGTGGAATAATTTTGAGGAGAAACAGGACACATCACTGAGTAACTTCAACAGTAAAAGAGACAGAAACCGCATGTGTTATTGTATTTGCAGCCTTTCCTATGCACACATATCAACCCTGTTTTACAAGCCTCTGTAGATATATCAGGACTGAAATACCATACAAACTGCACATGCATCAATCCAACAGAATAATGAGAATCATCTATTCAGCATAAGTTTTCACTCAGATTAAATGCTTTCATTCTCTAAGCCAATGAAATATTGGAGGCTGGGCAGTTTAACTGTGCAACATATCCCATTCACAAAATGGCAAAAACCTCCAAAGTTTCACTGAAGCAGCCTGGCAATCAAGGAGATCCTTCCTTTTAAATACCAAGCTTTCATCACCTTCAATTGCAATGCTAGGAGATATCCTTGACAAGAGCCAAAAATCTCAGCTACCTGAAAAGCAGCATTTCCCCCAATCTGTCCCTTGTTGTGGTTTTTTATTTTTAATAGCTTAACCACATCTTATAAATTTTTCAGGAAACTGGATTTGTTCCTTGCCTGAACTCACTAGTACCAAGCTTCAGCTGAAATTACAAACTCAGCACATTTCAAAAATCTGAAATAGCCCATGGAAAAGCTTGAAGATCTTCATTACAGGTATTGCAACTTATTTTTCTCAGAAAATAAATGGAAGTGTTTACAAAGCTCAGCAAAAACTTTATTTTAAACAAAAAAATTTACTCGTGTTCATTAATAGAAATAATAGATAAGATCAAAGCAAAGTGAAGTCTAACTTAACCTGTCATCAGAAAAGCTAAATTCAATCTTGTGTACTAGGATGCTGTTCCTGCTACAGAAATTCCTTTAAAACTAAAAAAACCTAAAGCAGTTTCTTAATTTCCCCACTCACAGTATGTATCTCTTATTAGTAATAGCAGTTAGTTTTCCAAATAGGGCATGTGACTATCTTTTCTGATTTTAGGAAGAACAATACTTTTTAAAAAGTATAGTGAAAAATGCTGTCCATTGCTTTAAATATGCATTTTCTGACATGACATTCTGTTTCATGGTTGCACTTTTAAATGTCAAATGATCCAAATAAGAATTTCCATGCATTTTGGATAAAGGGTAAATAAAGAACTTTAGAAGAGAGACTCAAAAGCAAAAAGCACAAGTAAAATATAATACAGATGTTAAATATATAACCAAAGCTAAATATCTGCAAAAACCCAAATTAATTCTGCTTCATGTATCAGGAGATATGTTCATCAGGACAAGCCTAAGCTAAAGAGAAGCACTAGTTAGAGAGCAGATATAAAAAATTATTCCAGTAGTATATATATTAATTCTTGATTCAAAAACTCTTGAAAATCCGTGAACAGTGAAAGAACTTAATCTACAGGTGTAGGATCTCTCTTCTCCAGCTATTATGACGTTACACAGCATTTTTAGCTGGAGTCTTGAAATCTTAGCTAAGACATCTTTCTTATTCTTCTGTGAAAATGGCAACACTTGGAATTGTGGTGAACCCTTTTTGTCTTTCAAAGATAACAGAGAAGACAGATGGCTGCCGGCAGATTAAAAATCCTTATCCTTTTGTAGCAACTTGCTTTTATACATTTTTAAACATAACACTCCCTTATCTTTTCACTGAATAGTGTTATGGACTGCTTTTGTTGAATATTTCCAGCAGCCCATTGTACACAGTGCATCACGAGCTGCATGGCCTGAGGCCAGGCAGGAAGGTGTGGAACACGTCTTCACAGGTCCATTTCCACTCTCCAAGTTTTCAAGTATTTGAGAGAAGGTCATGTTACAGCACAGATTTACATAGCAGACAAATTACATGACTGCCTGTTCTCAGCATTTCATAATTTCAACAGAAAAAATTAGGTCAAATGAAAAGGGGGAAGAATAACCCTATCCTTTCACAGTAGTCAGAAAATTAAACAAAAAACTTACTTACCTGTTGTTCTTGCCAAAACAGGTAAAAATTCTGTATTGGCAGTCAACACAACTTTATAGTATTTGATCTACCATTCCGTTACAAAACCCTTTCCTTTTTTAATGCCTCCAAACAACCATAAACATACCCAAAAATTTGCTGTATTGCTGTTTAAAACACTGATTTTACTATTAGTCCAAAACATGCACCCTTTTACAAATATGTATATTATCAAGGAATGCATTGGTAACTTCAAGGGTTTCACACACAGTCTGACAGTCTAGAAGAGTGTTAAAAGAGGGAACTGCTCTTTGTATCAACTGTCTGGATGAAAAGAATAATAATTTGGAACAGCTTCCCCACCACCACCCTCAGAGCATAAAATTTAGTGCACTTTAAAAGGGCAATACTGGCCAGTCTCAGCGCTGCCTGCACATTATTTTTATACTAGACAGAGACTAAAATTACAATGTTCATATTTTCAGGATAACTACAAAATACCTTTCAAGAACAGTTAAGGATGTCATAATGTAAAATGACAAATTTAGCAGTGTTTAGAGGTATGTATCCACATATCTGTATTTCCCTTAGCTTACAAGACTAATACTTGCACACAAATTCTTGTGTAGTGTACAGTTAAAATATGCTAATCATTACCCTAGATAGCTTTCAGGATTTGTTTCAACACAGTCAAGCAGTTATAGGGTTTAGTCTGGCATACTGTTGATACTCTTCTTGAGCAAGCAGAAAGAATAAACATTAACAAAGAAATTACTGGCTTCGGTAACTTTAATTAGACTTAACATTATTTCAGTTTCTAAAAATGCCAAATATGAAATCTGATTTACTTTCAGCAGAAAGTTTTAAGCTGATGCACAGTTAAAAAGGACTGTAGTTTTAAGCAACTGCTGAACAAATTTTTGAAGACAAATTCACTGCATTAGCTAGATTTTACGTGCATTTGATACCTATTAAACAAGTAAAAAAGAGGAAACAACTTTTCGTGGAATCTGTCATTTTCTCTATTTACTAACACAAACTCTGAGGGACGAATTTTACCGAAAGCTTCAGCTTAGCATGCTGCAGCCCTGCAGCTGAAAATTCAGATGAAAAATATGGGAGCTTTTTCTCTTCTGAGACAAAAGGAACTTTTGGGAACATTTCCGAAGGATACCAGAAAGCTTGTCTAACATACAATGGTTCCTACTCAGCACAGCCCTCCAAACAAAGAGTAACAGATGCACAACTGGTATTAATAACAAAAAATCTCCTCCCTCTGTTAGTCAAGAGAGGACAGCTAAGGACAAATACAGTTTCAGAGTACTTACCTACTCGGAAGTTAGTGGCTGTCAGAGTGTCAGCAGCATGGCCGTTTTCACTGATGAGGGTGGTTGTATTTCCCTTCTCACAGTTGTTCTGACAGTTGCCTTTGGTGCAAGTTACTTTACAGATGCTGGGTGTAAAGACTACCTTGATCCGACCAGTGTGATTTCCCACTGTCAGCGGAGGCAAAGAAAAAAGAAAAAGCAAACAGATCACTTTGGTATCCATTGATTTCCTTCAAAAAGTTTTTTGGAAAAAAAAAAGGCGGGGGGGGGGAAAGGCGACAGGTCTACAGGAGGAGGGCAGTCTGCAGTGCTCTCTCTCATAGATCTCCAGTGGTGTCTCTGAAACAGGAGTAGGAAGCTTAGCAAACAGAACTCCGGGATCCGCTCCAAAACCACATTTAAAGTCAAGTCACTGGAGTGGGATTAGTAATCACAATGCTGCACTTTATTCACAGGCAGACAAAGAGCAATACCAAGGGCATGACAGCTTAAATAGCCAACCCTGACAGGCAGATGTAATGTAAAGCTGGCTGTGCACCTAGAGGTGAATAAACTCTTGTGTACTCCTACATACTTTTCCTGTTTCTGCACATATTAAGTCACTATTTGTAGCTCGACCCCTGGAAATGTTTTAGGCATGCGGCATGTCTGAAAACATCTGTCTCAAATCTCCTGGCACCCCAGCCCGCAGTGGTCAAACCTTGTGACGCAGCTGCCTGGACCCATTTTTTCTTCACAGTTTTTTGGCACTATTTTTCCACAAGGATTTACATACTATAGACTGATCTTTGCTGTCAGCCTTTGTTTAAGTAATAAATAGCTCAGAGAAAAGCATGAGAAGTATCAGTGCTTTAAAATACTGAGATGAAAGATAAAAAAGAGAATCTAGCCATTTTTTCATATACTTCCTCACAGTCATTTTAAAAACTTGAATGCAATAAAGACTGCACAAACACTAACTTTTAAATTAAGCTAATTAGAAGAATTTCTTTTCACAGGATTATATTTAAAACCAGATGTATTTGATTCTACATCTAACAGCTGAAGACAAAAAAGATATTAAAACTGCTCATTAGGAAAATTAGGAAAAGGAACAGATTCCATTTGCAATTATTTAAAAAGAAAACAGTTTGTCCTCTGCACACTTCCTAATAAATTCAACAAGTTCTTGTAAATATATCATAGCATCTTTGTGGAAACTATTAATAAATATTTTCATATCAAACCTAACAATGCCAAGAAATGATCCAGAGAAAGAGAAGAATCTCCTTCCTCATGTCATAGAAATAAAAAAGTTGCTGGATAGTTGCCTGACCTAGTTTATGAAATACCCTCTGGACAAACATTTTTTGAAAATCTCAAGAAAATTAAGAAAATCTTCCCACTTCAAAAGAACATAAAGACTTCTTACTTCTGGCTCTTCATAAACAAATAAATTAAAGCAACTGTGCCAACTGTTTTGTCTACAGTAAAGGCATTCCTCTATTTGAACAGCAGCTGTAGTACATATGCTCCCACCTTATTCTCCCTTAACAATGATCAGAAAAAGTAGAGACCAGACAGACACAGGAATAAAATATTTCAATTAAAGGTTAATATTGTGATTTTAGTGCATTTAGAAGATACCTTGGTTTCTTGCATATCAAGCATTTCTTACAAAAATTAATACGCCTTTACCAATAAACTGATAAGTGACTTCTGAACTGCTGAGGGTAGAACTTTTAAGCTTTGCTTTTGTTAAGCGCAGCTTCACAAGCAATATTGCCATCTTTGTATTTTATTTGCAAAGTTATATATATATGTTTTCCAAGAAAAGAGTCCATTTTGTATTTTATATTTTCAGATGTTATAGCAATATTTTTCCTTTAGGATGTGATCTAATTAAAAAAACATGGTTAGTTGAGTCACAAAAGTCAGTCCTGCCTATGCTGTAGAAACCAGTATTGGGGGACCTAGACAAATTTTCCAGCTTAGCTAAAAACAAAATAATTTGGCTTTGTCAGTGCTGGAAGTGAAGAAAATGCAGAGCTCAATATGTGAGCCAATACTGAAACTGGATGAAGGTCATGTGCTTTGTGTTGCCATGGCGTTGGGGAGGAACGCTGAGGCTGCATGGTCTCGTTCTTCTACCTGACACCCAGAAATATTTTGTATAAACCACAAAGAACAGAAGGTTTGACCACAGTCCTACCCACAGCACTTTACACAACAGTAGTTAATAAGGTATAAAAAGCACCCCAATTTTCTATCTAACTAGGGGATGACAATTTGACGTGGAAATGCAGGTACAGATCAACAGGTTAGTTGTCCCCACCCTCCCCAGAAGGGACATTTTTTGGCAAGCCTTGCATCCTCAGCTACGCTGAGTGTTGACACAGGATATTAAGCTTGTGATTGCAATGGTATTGTTAGTGCTATATATAGCTACTATGAGGTTAATGCATTTATCACCAACAATCCAAAAGAACCATCTGCAAATGCTGCATTCAATAAATCATCCTATTCATGAACCCAACTGGCTCGTTTGAATGCGACTGGACCAAAACACAAAGACCACTCATGCACCCAGTGTCCAGCCCAAGTTATGTTTTTGAAACAGTCAGTAAGTCAGTATAGGTGAAACTAAATAATAGCTTAATCCTCCTCCACAGTATTCTGAACTATGGTGTTGAGTGCCAAGCTGCAGCAAATCTTGGGTATAATGTTCATAACAACAACAACAACAAAATTTATCACAGTTTAGATTTTACCAGAAAAACCTGTAGCACAAGTATTTTAGGGGAAGAGATGTCTTAGTATGAGACTCAGTGGAAATTGTAAAGTTTGCCTTTCTATCCTTTCAGATGAGAAAATATTAGTTACTCCCAATGTAAGTTTGGGAGTAACAGCAGTTGAACTGTAGTTTTAAAAACACAGATCAGTATCTAAAAAAAACAAACAACCCTGAAAGAATACTTAACTGCAGCTTTTCAGGGAATAAGTCTTAACAAAGAACATGGTGCAAGCCCTAGTCCTTACAAATATTCAATCATTATTCAGCAATGTTTTTCACAGAATATCCTGAGTCGGAAGGGACCCACACGAAGATAGAGTCCAATTCCTGGTCCTGCAAAGGATGACACCAAGAATCACACCATATGCCTGAGAGCATTGTCCAAAAACTTCCTGAACTCTGTTAGGCTTGGTACTGTGACCACTACCCTGAGGTGCCTGTTCCAGTGCCCAAACATCCTCTGGGTAAAAAAATCTCTTTTTAATACCCAACCTAAACCTCCCCTGACACAGCTTCAGGCCATTCCCTCGGGTCCTGTCACTGGTCACCACAGAGAAGAGAACAGTGCCTGCCTCTCCTCTTCCCCTCACAAGCAAGCTGGAGACAGCAATGAGGTCTCCCCTCAGACTCCTCCAGTCTGAACAGACTAAGTGACCTCAGCTGCCCCTCACACAACTTCCCCTCAAGGCCCTTCACTATCTTTGTTGCCCTCCTTTGGATGCCCTCTCATACTTTTATAGGTTTCTTCTATTGTGGCCCCAAAACTGCATTCAAGAGCACTGGCCCTAGAATGGAGCTCTATAGAAATCCAGTTGCCAGCTTCATGTAATCCCCTCTGTGCCCAACCTGTCAGCCAGTTTTTCACCCATCACATGAGATATGCTACTTATTTTGCTATAAAACACATTTAATTCTCAGATATTTTGGTTTTGGTTGTTGCAAGAGATAGAAATAAGACAGCTTTGTATTCTTTAGATGCGGAAATATTTTCTCAACCTTTTAGATTTATGAAAATCTAATGACACTTATTTTCTTCTCCTTGGCTAGCACGTCACATCTTTTAACTTCAATTCTTCTGGAGACATTTAGGAAGGATACAAAGCCAATGAGGGTCCCTGAAGCGAAAATTGACCAGTGTATGAGGTGGTGATGTTATTATCATTCTTCTCTTCATTGCACCTAAGTGCAATTGACAGTACTATCCTCACAAATTCTGAGGTTTGGGGACCTTAACAGCGAACTTAATACAACCAAACTTAACTGAAAACAGACCACAAACCCTTTTCCTAAAAGGAAGCTTTTAGCAGAAACTGCAAGATTAGACTCTTGGACTTCCCTTTCTTCCCTTTTGTATTGGGATTTTTGTTCTCCCTCTTCTCCAAAGGGGAAAATTTAATTCTAAAGGAGAAATTATATCTTTCAATATCTCTTAGCTGATTTTGCAGTATTAATGTTATAACCCACAATTTCGTGCTAGCAAAAGACCATTACTGCTATAGCCTTGACCTCTTTTGACTTTGGACTAGATCATATTAAAGGACAGTGTAATTTTAAGGAAGCATAGACATTATTTTCCTCTTTAAACTCCAGAACCTTTACTGATGATGCCACTCTGACATGACAAAATGCGCTACTTAGATTATCTCAAATTCATTTCTGGAAAAAAAATGATGGTGCTACAGCAACACACCTGGGATAATTTAGAGAGAAAGAGAGAGAGAGAGAGAAATTTATCATAAAGTCTTCAAGACCAATTTTAAAGATGTGGAAATGAAACACCTCACTATGCTCTTAAGTATAATGCCAGACTGAAGAAATGCAAAAATGAGAGCAGATAAATAAATGAGTCTAATGAAAGACTACAAAAGTAGAAGGCACAAGCACCAAATAAATGGCAAAGCTACTGAAAAGAAATGGTAGAACTGGAGACAAACTCAGACTGCTGTATTAATAAAGACAGGATAAACAAGATTATTAATACTGGATAAAGCTTCATCCCTGAGCTAGGCAGCAAACACACAATGAGGATACTCAGCCAACAGCTCCATCATCCTGCCTCATAGTCCAGACTCACTTAAACTTAAGAGCTCCATGATACATTTGTCAAAAGAGATCAGCGGAAGAATGCACCCAGAATTTCCAAAATCTGTAAAACTCTTGAGCCAGATTAAAAAAAGAAAGATGTCTGGCTAAAGTGATGAGATTTTAGTTGAAAGTTGGCACCATATACATGTGATTTTCTTTCCATCTCCGTAAGTCACTATGATATAATATCATGAACACAGCAAGCTCCTGCTGTGATAAATTTATGATTTAGCAACAACAACTGCAGGAGAAATGGAAAATACGAGCAAACGTATTTCTTCATAGAGGCACTTCTGCCCCCACTGTCCATTATGACAAACTGGTTATTTTTTTTTTCCTACATTGGCAGAAAAGGTGAATGAGTTAAGACAAGGCAGGTGGCAGGTTGTATGTCTAGGTGGTCACAATGGCTCACACAGCTGTGCCTGGACAGAGTTGTGTAAGGGGAAGAATTCCTCCCCAACCTCCTGTGTCCCTGTGTAATGCAACTCAGACTTTGTTTCTTTCTAGAAGAATTTCTATAAACACTATTTTTTCTTGGGTTTATGGCTGACCTTACAGCTCCAACATTCTGACAGCATTCAATAGCTGTAGTGGAGCTCAGATGATTTGTAGCATGTCCTCGGTTTGTGGGAAGACAATGGGCTAGCAACACTAGTGAAAGCAGAACTGGTATTCAGTTAAAAAGATGACTACATAGGTCAAGTGGGGCAAAGAGAATAAAATATTTTAACATGTCAAAAAATACTGATGTTAACGTGTGCATGATGGTTTTGTGCTTCATAGTGATCTAATCAAAACTATTCACAATAAAAATAATTTAAAAAAAATCACAAGCAGTGGCTTCTACCAGCCAAATACACAGTATAGCTTACACATATATATCCCATAATCCTTGAACAAAAATTTCTGAAGCTACTTTAAGAGGGGTTATGGGTATTTGGTGAGGTTTTTTAGGGGTTTTGTTGTTGCTGTTTGTTGTGGTTTGAGGGTTTATTTTAATACCTTCACTTATGACAAATATAAGGCAAATCCTTATCCTGAGGCAAATCTCCTGAGGAAACAGAACTACTAGAACTGTAGGCTTTCCATTACTACCTCCAGGAATGATATGACACCCTTCTTCTGCATTGAATCCAGTATGTTTTCATATGTTTATCTACACAATGTCATTAGACCTGAAGATTCTATCTTAAAATTACATTCTCTTCCCAATGAGGGTAGATTATCTCAGGCTATTTCATGTTTTCAAATTATTACCATATGCATGAAGAGAGCTTTGAAATGAAATCTTCTCAAATCAAAGCAAATTAGCTTTTAAACAGCTAATACATTCAATATTTTAAACTCTCTTTTTTCTTAGTTAAATGATGACAGGAAAAGGAAAAAAAAAAAAAAAAAGGAAAGAAGCAGAAGGAAATTACTAATTTCCTAAAGCAGGTGTCTCCCAGTTATTTCACCAGTCCACCTGGCTTAGTCCTTACTACTACATGTGCTTATTCAGCCAAAAGGAAAGTTGACACTGGTTGACACTGTATAAAAATCAACCACGTAAGTAAAATAGTTAAGGTCTCAGAATTTTTGTCAAATTACGTTTTCTCACTTGTGACAATATATGAGGAAGTTCTGCCTTGTCACCACTTAATCATCAATTTGAAACAAAAGGAAAAAAAATAAATAAAAATCTATTTCCCAAAGATGAAAACAAGTTGAACTTAGCTATCACATATTTTAGGAATACCACCATCTGAAGATTTCTAATGCTAGAAGCTGAAGAAGAAGGAAAAAAACAATCAGGAAAAAGAAAACAAAAAAGAGAGACAGACACACTAGACTGACATACAGACCAGAGGTAGATCTTCCCTAAATTTTAGATTACACATTGAGAGGACTACAGGCCTTGTGAGGCACAGAAAGGACTGAAAGAGACTGAGAGGTCACCCCTGCTCTCTTCTTTTTCCCAATAAAATAGCAATATTAATCAAAAAGTTTGTGCAGACTCCTTCTATTATGCAGATTCCACAGCCTCCTGGAAGAACTTTTTCCAGTGCTCTAGCCTTTCTTACTACAAAGGTATTCCTTACACCTAACCCACAATTCCCTTGTAGCAATTCAAGCATACTACTGACCTGCTTTATCTACAAGACATTATTCCTCTATGGATCCATTTCTAACATACTTGAAGACTGTTACCATCTTTCGTTTTCTCCCTCAGTCTCATTTGCACCAGACCAAAACCATTTAAACTTTTCCTAGTGTAACAGGCCATATCTTTCCCAACCCAATACAAAAAAGGTGTAACGTCTCAGAAAGCATCCAAAGGAGGGGAATGAAGATGGTGAAGGGCCTTGAGGGGAAGCCATGTGAGAAGAGGCTGAGGTCACTTGGTCTGTTCAGCCTGGAGGAGACTGAGGGGAGACCTCATTGCAGATACAACCTCCTTGTGAGGGGAAGAGGAGGGGCAGGCACTGATCTCTTCTCTGTGGTAACTAATGACAAGACTCAACGGAATGGCCTGAAGCTGTGTCAGGGGAGGTGTAGTAGGATATCAGAAAGAGAGTTTTCACCCAGAGGGTGGATGGGCACCAGAACTCCAGGCTCCCCTGGGAAATGGTCACAGCACCAAGCCTGACAAAGTTCAAGTATTTGGATCATATTTGCAGGCACATGGTGTGACTCTTGAGGATGGTCCCTTCCAACTCAGCATATTCAGTGGTTGTGATATTCTGCAGATATCCATCCTTTTTGTTTTGCTTTTGATACCACTCACTTGGTCCTCATCTTTCTTTAAATACACTGTCCAAAACCACACTATACTGTAGCTGAAGTCTGGTTAGTGTTGGGGAGAACAGCAGAATTACTTAATACAGCTTTACATAAAATGCTTCTATTAGTATAACTTATTTTTCTCTCCCTGCAGTGCACTACTCATATCTCATTCTCAGAACCAATCTGCAGGCTAGGCCAAAGGGGCACAGATCTCCCAGATAACCTTCTGAGTTACTGATACAGGTATCATCCCAGCAAAGCAAGTATGGAGCATTGCTTGCATGACCTTAGCAGGACTGAACTCAGCCCTTACTCTGCTCAGAGCATATGACTAATAACTCCTGCATTCAAACCTCATCCAACTAAAAATCAGGTAGAATATGATCCTTATTCTTTATCTTTCACAAGCACAAACAAGTCTGAAAACTACATGGATTCAAAAAGGCAAGGCACAGCTAAGTAATTTGATTTTTGGCTTAAATATATAATAAGCTACTCTTCCTGAAGGTAGGTATCTTTGCTCTTTCCAGAAACTTTGTTACCGTGTCCTTGTGCACCTCACACCCAGTTCTCTTTTCACAACAATTGGGAGAAATTAAGACATATCAACAAAATTAAAAATAACATAATCCAGGTTTATTTCGTCCAAGACCCAACATCTTCTCCTAATGCTCAAAAGTACACCCCACAGTTCTGCATGAAGTGTACTTCTGCACACTCATCTAGTCAAACATTTTGAGCAAGATGACAGTACAACAAGCTGCATTTAACACCTATACAGCTATAGCAACACATTATTGAAATGTAATTAATTTAGCATTCCTTCTAGTTGTTGTTGTTTCTGTAACTCACATTTTTGTTGCATTTGTATAATCTTACAAGTATTTTATTAGCTAATACAGCTTAACCTTTGACATTTGGTCACTTTTCAAGTACTCAGTTCTACTGCCTCCACGCAAACCAAAAGGGTTTCCAAAAAAGCAAAACACAATTCAGCTTGTGACACTGTCACTGAACTGGAGTGTACACAGATTTTTTTTTTTTTGTTGCCATTCTTATTGCCACTGTTACACTTCTCTATATAACTCTTTCTGATTAGACATGTCACTACATCTTCATATCGTTTTTCTCCTATCTTGTTTAGATGCTCCTACCACAATCTTCTCCCTCCAATCTGAACTGAGCTCTCAGACTTCCTGCTTCTCTTGGGCACTTGTTCCTTTGCCCTCTTTTTAATCCCTTCTTGCTTCTTCAGCATGCTTGAGACAGGAAAATAAATTATCCAGAAAATTTGATGCTTCAAGGGTAAGGAAGAAGATAACTGAAAAGAGTATATCTGGAAAAGTCTTTTCCTTTCTGATTATCACAGGGATACAATCTCTTGTTTGCTCTCTGTCACAGAGTAGAACAGACAATTCTGCTGTCTTCCTTATCACCACTCCCACCACCCTTCAAAAGACACTAAAATACAGCAAAATTTATAGGATATTCTAGGAGACGCAAGTAACCCACTCTTCGGTTCTCTTAATCTCAGTTTAAGATAAATGTGAACAGTGTACCGTTTGAAGTCATTTACTACAGCAACACTTGCTTCATTCAAGTAGGTTTCCTTCACTAATTTTGACAAACTCTATGCTGTCTACAACACAGGTCTCTTGTGTTTTATATGGATGGTTGTCACTTAAAAGTAGTAAAAGAGTACATGTAGGCACAAATGCCAGTATTGTTTAGAAAGACATTCATAATTCTTTTCACATGCCAGCAGAAACCCTTTGCTGATAAATTCTCTCACTGATGCAGCCCTTTCAAGAGCAAGTCAGAAGACTTCACAGAAATTACCATCATTTTTGTCCTGTGCAAATGCATAGCATAGATTTGAAGTCTAGGATCTCTGTCAGCAGGTTTTATGAATCCCTTTTTGTCTTCCTTGTCCTTTTTACCACTACAAATATTCTTTATATGTAATACTCAGGCAATGAACACCCTATCCTAAACTACAGACATGCTCCCTGTTTAAATCATTGTTAAGAACTCTGATCAATAGTTGGTAATGAGAAACATAACTATCATTTCCCTTCACATAGTTCAGAATGATCCAGAAAAAGGTATTAAGCCAAATAAATTAGACACTGCTTAGTGGTTTGATGTCTGATAGAACAACCTCAACTCTATTCAACTAAACTTACTGGGTAATAATTCTTTTAATCTGTTTTGTGTTTACTTGGTTCAAAGGTATCTACAAATGGATATGATGCTAAGGAGCTGGTTTTAAGCCTCAAGTTCAACAACTAATCAGTCCTAGGTCTCTTTTCCAAGGGACAAGAAAAGTTAATTGCATGGAACAAGCAGCCTAACCAGCACACTGAGGAGACTGTGCCCAACCCATGAAACAGGAAATGCCGAGGACATAAGACTGCTTAGTTCAAATCCATTTGGGCTCAGACACATTTCTTGGAAGATCTGGGTGACTCTTTACTATAGCTGGATTCCAGACACCACTATGACTATGCTACAGGACCGCTTATAGAGCTTAATCCTGCAGGAGAGTTTAGTTGACTGCCCCTCTAAGGATAGGTAGGCAGTCAAGTGCTGCAGCTGCAGCTTCAGGTGTGAACTGCAAAATATTAGAACCCAAATAACTTGTCTTTTTCAGAGTGAAGCACTTCTTGTGAAACAGAACTTCAAGCTGTTCAAGAGTCTCATGCTTGAAAGTTCACATCCACACTTCAGGTTTGGGGCTGGATACAACTCCAGCTGTAAGCAAACCAGCACAGTGTTCAGGTGTACAAGTGGTTTTAGCTTCCATTCAGGTTATTCAGCTTCTTATGCACCAAAGCATATTTGGACCCAGAAGGCTTTCACTGGAAGGATATGGAAACAAAAGCCAAAAAGCCACATTTAAACACAGACATAGATCTAAGGCAGAAAGTTATTCTACACAATCCCTATCTCAGCTGTAATGAAGCAGCAGTGACTGCACAAGCCACTACAAGCAACTTTCTGCTGGAAGCTACTTCAGGTAGTGAACATCTTTACACACAAACTTACAGCCATACAGGAGCTATATTATTACCAGCTAAATACAATGCCACTGTCCACTTTATCAACAGGACTCTTTCAAGAAGGTCTGAATTCAGCCTTTATACACTGAGAATAAGAGTCATTCCCACCTCATCTCACTCATTCAAAATTACGCATTTTGCCTAAGGTAATTATTTAGGCTTCTTTCACAACAGTAATACAAATAGTACTCAATAGTATTACAACTCTAAAGCTGGAACAGCATTGTTTCTTGAGAAAATAATTTCTTGAGACAGACAGTTTCCCCCTCCCAACGTAAGCAACTCCCTTAAATGAGAAAAGAAGTCTAAAGTGCAACAATCAATATTTATCTTTTCTAGGAAGAAGAGTGAATAAAAATTAAAGTAACATTACCTTACTAAGTGTATCCACTTAACATTCCATTTCCTGAAAGGAAACAACCGAACAGTACTAAGGAAGTCAACAAACTGTAAACAGTGACAAAGGACAGGACGTCATGGAATTAAGTTATAAATGAACATAGCCACTTCTGCATGCTGAATCACCATTAAAAATCTTCTCTCTCAGCACTGCATAAAGCCAAGATCTTTTTTTCCCTTAATTTTCTGAGGAGGGAAAAAATGACAACAGAAACAAGGATGTCACTGATGCTGAAATCTCAGAATCACTGGGTAGTAAAGGACCTTCTTCTTGCAGTACTTTTTTTGTCAATATTTGTTCGTTCCTTGTGGCATAGGCTATGGCACTAATAGAGAAGAGTACTATTACATCTCCTGTGAACAAAAGCAGACTCAGCTACTTGCAACAATCAGAATCAGTTCTTGGTATCAAAGACTTGTATCATAGCAAGTCTGGAGTTACCTTGGCTAAGGGACTTTTCATGTTTGTGTGGGTTCAATCAGTCTCTATATCCACCTAACTTAACATTTTTCAAACACATCATAGAGGTTTTCCCTCATAGAATTTTCTGGAAAAACTCTTCTTTTTTTTTCTTCTTGAGAGATTTTTGGGTTTGGAGCCAATTCTCTTTCACTGCAGCAGTTAAGATACATTTGTTTCAGTCTATGTTTTCCCCTAGCTACAGCAAGCTTTGAACTGATTTTAATTCTGTTTGCCAGATCACCAATCTGGTTTTCCAACATTTTTCCTCATGGTGCTGTATATCAGTCTCTGTCTCCATGTTTTAAAGCATAAAGATGATAATTAATTTTTGGTTGAATGCAGCATTTAAAATAATTTCTATAAAAGCACCATCAGCCTTTGCCTGTCACACAAACATTCAATTGGTGAGCTCAGGGCCATAAAATCTTTTCAGAGTCCAAAAGAGAAAAATAAAGTACTTTTTCAGGGATGCTGATTTACTGGCCTCGTCAATTGTGAGCCTTCATGGATACACAAACAATCATGAAGACAGCTTAGAAAGGGTATTGTTAAAATGCTTACAGCTATAGTATATTGAATGAAACAGTTTGTATTTATACAGAGCTATTCTGACTCCAAAGTCTTCAAAGAACTCCATAGTCTTTTATAATTGCTAAATAAATGACATTCACTTGTTAAAGTTAATTTTTCAGAATGTGTCACTATTTTTGAAGCAAAAGCCAAGTAAATGTGCTGCTTGCTTTGATAGAGTTAGCTACATTAGTGTGAATCTAGTCAAGGCACTTAATTTACATCTTGAGTTGAGCCTATTGTTTCCAAGTCCTGCTGGAATCAAAAGTAAACTTTAAATGGTTGCTATGAATTGCCATGCCGTTCCACAGCAGGATGGGTAATGCTCTTAAATGGGAGAAAGGAAAAGGATGCTTCACTAAACTTGTTTGGGTTTTGTTCTCAAAAAAACCACAATGCTGTTTGACCCCGATGCTGACAGCATCACATTTTTTCCTTAAACTTTTCAGAACGTCCCTGAAAAATCCATCTCGACTCTCAAACAGGAAGAAAAACTTTGAACACACGTGCAAATGTTTTGCATTTGAGAACAGAAAACAAAAAAATCCCTGACATTTCTACACCTACTGTTTCTAACCTTATTTCCTTGTATTTGATTATGTACAACTTTAGTAGCAAGACATGAATGTCAGTTCCCATGAGTGACTGAAGTGGATTTGACTCTGCATTCCCTCCAGTTATACTATGTTGCGATTTTTCAGTTATTTCTTCTTGTTAGTCTTCTAATTTTCATTCTCTTTTTACCAACCTTATCCTGCTGGCTACACCTTGTTCAGAGTATAGCTTGAACATTCCCCCTTACCTCCAAATTTCCGAAAACTTTGTTAGGAAAGTTTCCACTGTTTAACATCCATAAATCCACTGATAAGCAGAAGTTACAAGGATTATGATGCAATGCTCTACTTAAGATGAGCCAGTCAGAGAATTATTTTGTTGTTTATGCAGAGCGGTTCCACTAACAAATATCAAAAGAAGGGTGGAAAGAATATCTAACCCAGTGAAGACCAGAGGGACACTTTCCTCTAAAGTTAACTCCGAACTCGGGCAGAATGTCAAATCATACAGACTGGTTTATGGAACAAACGTTGTAACTCTGTGTGCACTTTTTTAAACAGTGAAACACAAATGTCTTTTACAGCTGTTTACCCATACTTCCTAGTGGGGAAACATTATCATCATGAACCAAGTGCCACTTAATGAAGTCAAAATAGTGTTATTCCAAAGAAATAGCTTAAACTGGAATTTCAAAGTGATTCCTGGTTTTGGTCAAATCAACCTATAAAGTCATCATTGAAACCAGCTTGTGTAAATTATGAATGAGCTTAAAGAAGAGCTTCTCTAAGTTACCAGTGCATTATGCTTCCAATCCTAGGAAAGCCATTGTTATGCCAAACTCATAACAGGGTATTCTGCACATCACAACATCACATGTAAGTGCTGGGACGTTTTCTTCCACATTAATTTTATTTCATGTAAATAAACACATGCAAAATTATGTTGTGAAATGAGGCAATATAACGTACCCACAGTTAGAAGAATTACATGACTTTCATGTTGTTTCAGCTTCATCTTTACACAGGAATTCAAGTGTTGCCCACAGAATCACATGCAGATCCTAGGAGTCGAATCTTCATACAGGCATACTAGTTCAACCTCTAGTCACAACACACACAACTAAGCCACAGTAGGGAGCTGAAAGCCCAATTTCACTGAACATTATCTAACGTGTGCTGCTTAAATTCAAGACATGTTTTCACCTACTACCTAAAATGGAGGCAAATCACCGTAACGCATTTTATAAGAAATTTTGGTGAAGATCGAAAAAACTCCATCTACTTAAAAGAAGGGGAAAAAGTCTGCCATAGTATTTAATTTTACAAACTTAACACACAACTTCAATTGCAAAATTTACATACTTGTCATATTGCCTTCCTGAACAGAGAGATTAGTCTCTTTTTCCTTCTTATCCTCCCTTTTTCCTTTGGATAACTTCATTATATAAACACATGCTTTATTTACTTCACATGATAACATTCCAGTTTGGGTAAAGTACTTTATTGCTACCCTTGAGTTTTTCTTCTGCTTTTAGTACATTCTGTGGTCATCTCAGGCGCTAATTAATAGATTTTCTTGACATGCCTCTAAGACAGAGAAGTGGTGGCATCATCATTCTACTCATGGGGAACTGTAGCCTGCTGAACAAAGTTGTCCTACATATGCAGGCAACTGATTTCAGAAGAAGAAATTTCATTTTTTTCAGCTCGATGGGAAAAATGCACAACACCACTAAAAACTAGCCCTCAACCAACTCTGGCTGGAAAATGAAGCCTGCATTTTCTGAAGAACCATTTAGCACCAGAAGTGGGTAGAGTGAAAATGATAACTTGCCAGCCTCTTACCACTGTAATGAGCAATTCTCACAAAAACTATGTTGAAAGGAATTCCAGAAAAAGTATGTTCAGTTTAGCATTTGCTTATTTTCATATACTTAGACATTTTAGACCAACAGAAAAAGCATAGAATTCTTTTAACTAATTTTCTTCAGCATTGCCTTTATAAAGCCAAGAAGATAAGCACACTGATCAAATATTTAGAGGATCCATGCTCAGCTGACTAGTAATTACTATTTACAGTGTCATTAAGAGAGTAGTAGGAAATGTCTGAGGTAGATATACTTGAATTACTAAAAATATCTTCCTCCAGTTTTATAGGCTACTAGGTTGCAAGTAGAATTTTACAGTTGAAATTTCTGTGCTGCTGCCATTACTACTGTTAGAGAATTTTTAACTCTGGAGTTCTAAATATTTAGGCAGATTACAGGTCAAGTGTGACAGTATGTACTTTTAAGCAAGTAATGCATCTCTTGAGAATTACTCAGTTCATGGTGAGCTTATATAAGACATATATTGGCTTATAAGATTTATATTTGGCTGGCCTCACCTACATATTACGGTATTTTTGATATTTACATTACAAGTGTTGAGATCCACATGATAGATCAGTTTTTATTTGCTGATCATATCAATTCCACTGCAAGGTAGTTTTTATAACTATATATTCAGTCTTCCTAGTGGTGCAAAACCATGTTAATACTTTCTCTGCAGCTGTCAGCCTATTCAACATGAGCATCTTTTATTTGTTTGAGAAGCCTCTGAATTTCCAATGCCTTATCCTTAAATATTTGCTATATCAATACAAAGATATCTGATGATTAATTTGCAGTAGCTTAAATATAACAGAATAATGATTAAATAGAATCTGATCAATGCTTTATAGTGTAATATCTTTTACAGATTATTTAGAAGCATGCAAGCTGAAGAGCATTTCAGGTCTAAAAACAAACACTTTAAAATTATTCACCATAATACTTATGAGTCCTGATTTTTCTTCCCTTCTATACTGAATGTAGTGTGAGCCCTTTGAAAAAAGCAATATACAGCCATATAAATTAAACTGCATTACAATACAAGGCATAAGGAGATAGAATTAATTATGGCATAAAACTGTGACTCTTCTGAAAATTTGAATGAGTCAGTGAACTCAAAACAATGTTTAAGATTTTTAACATTATTTCCAGGGTGGGTTTTTTTGTTTGTTTTGTTTTTAAAAAACAAGACGTCTTAAAAATCACTATGAACAATTTTAACAGCCTTACCTATTAGCCACAGTGAATCAGAATTTCAAATTTAGCAGTAAGAAATTAAAATTTTTATGTAAGCTTTATGACCCCTTATGCTAGCTAGTCTTTAGAGATGGCTTGTATCCCACAGCACAGAAGTTCAAAATGCTTGATAGTAGAAATGGCTACTGCCAGGTAACTTGATTTCACAACCCAGGGTAACTTTAAATCCTGTTATTGGAACCCAAATGGCTTACTGAATTTTTGGGCTCTGTAGATGTGATATATAACTTCACAGTAAAATTCAGCCTAAAAGCAAAAAAAAAGAACAGAACATATGCTGTCTTTAATAAGACTACTATACTGCATGTTCTGAACGTTATCAGGGAAGGGAAACTGCTCGTAAATACATCAGAGTAAACATTCTGGGAGGAACCTTAAGTTACTTTTGATTGAAAAATGTTTCAAGTGAATAATCTTCAGGTTCTGGAGATAGTAAGGCAAAAAACGTTGATCTTACAACACTATTTGGGGCATTCAAACGTGACTGACTTTCTATGAATGAGGAGATGCTCAGAAGCACCTACTCAGGGTTGGCAGTTTTCCTCCCAGTCTACTCATACCCCACATCTCATTTGCCTCTGCCAGCACAGACCTGTCAGTAAAGGTAACTCAAGATTGACACTTTTTCCAGTTTCAGGACTAAGCATTTCATGTCACCAGATTGAAATAACCTAAATCCAGAAAAATCACAAATACCAATTGCAGCTACACCTAGAAAACAAAAATTTGTTCTATGGCATACATCTTTCACAGATGCCAATCTCTGTCACAGTTTTAATACTTTAAAGTAAAATGCACTGAAACGTTCAGGAAAAAAATAACAGAGTGACTTGCTTTGCACACCATGTTAGTTGATAACTATGAACTAACTCTTTGGCAATACCACTAAGTATTACCTGGTTACTATTTTTTCTCTTCTCTGAAAAAAAAGTACTTAATGATAACATAAAAAAAAAACCCAACTGTGAAGCATTCAGTACAAACTTTTTGGCTTTTGCTTTTTTAGTAAAATTATTACATTTTCCTCCTCTTCCTTTTCAAGTGTTTCCACATTATCATTACCCATTCCATTGCTCAGTGAAATAAGAGGCTCTGCCATTGAACAAGATTATACATTTAAGAGCAGTGACAAAACACCCTCAGATCATCAGCCATTCTAAATTAACTCGACAATGTCAATTGTGATGTAAGTATGAACTAATTTGCAGAGCTCGTCTCTGTTCAAGACAGGACTAGGAACTGCATGTTGGTGGTTATCACAGAACACCCGACATGAAGTTTCACATCTTATCTCACTGTAATTAATTCAAACATCCCTAACATTAAAATACTGACAGTTGAAGTTTAACACTCACTTTTTAGTAATACAAATAATCTTTTATTCTTAAGAGTTCATTCCACCACCTCCAGAAACCAGAAGACACCTATAAACAGGTATAGCTGGCCAAGTCCTAGGTCTCCTGATCAGGCTAGAATACACAACCTTAAACTCTAATAACACAGCTCAAAGTGCCCTTTGAACTACTAGATATCTAAATTGCTTCATCAGAAGTTGCCATCACTGACTCGTACATAACAGATGTGGAAGTGGAGGCAAAACAGGTATTGTGACCTTTTTTAGGCTGCTGAAGAGCCCAGTATCAGAAATTTCAACACTGTCTAAATAGCCTTACACCTAGCCCTGCATTTTACCTCTAAGTCAACACTTAAGCCATGGCTGATCTTATCAGGCCATAAAATCTGTTTTAACTACCTGTCCTCCAGCTGTTTTAGGAGTCATAAGCTTTTCAACAAGGGTAGAATGTTCTACTAAAGCACTGCTCAGTGAGGGGTTTCTTAGAATTTGATAAAAAATACTCTTTTTCTTCAGCTTCTGGTTTTCCTTCTCCTTGTCGTGTCCCTCAGAATACTGTAATCAACAGTGGTGCTCAAATAAGCTAGAAAGAAGTGGAAGCACTGGCTCCTTTGTCAAACAGCTGGATGAAGTTATCTCATTCTACTATAGAAGAAAAAATAAATCTCACAGAACCTATTCATTTAGTGGCAGCCTGATACTTGCAATTAACACTGAGTGTATCTAAGGTAGACTAAGTCAAACAGCCTGGAAAAAGGAGGCAAAAGTAAAGATTTTTTTGGACAGAATCCAGCCAGGAACAGTCACTGGAGCACTATACAACCAGGAGTTCATATACTCTTTGAGTAGCAAGAGTCAGAAGTGAGGAACATAATCCAATCCCAGTGGCCACTAATATTTTTTTAAGGAAAATTGCTGCTAATTGGAAGAAAGGCAATATCATCTTAATTGCAAAAGGGACTACTAGTTCATGTTGACAGTCTGATTAAATATCTTTCTGATGCTTCTAAGAAAGGGAGGTAGTGCTTAGCAAGAAGCATACTTCAACACTCTGAAAATGTTAATTGAAAGACCTCCAGCTGCCCACTGTTCTTCTCATCAGAGTCAATATTCTCATTTACCATCTATGAGCTTATGCTTGGGAAAAAGGAAGCAGAGAGTTGTATTTCAGTATAAATGGACAGAGCGCAAGGATGTGCAATGCAGAAATGAAAAGATACAAAGAAATTATATTTAAAGATTTAGAAGTAAAGGCTCTTCCCTAAAATCTCAGTAGAACATAATTCTCTCTGCTACAGCAGAGGAAATCTGTCAGGAGACTGAAAGTACCTTAAGGTCTCAATGTTAATCAGCCCATTATTTAACTGCAGGAACTTTTCTTCAAATCAAGCCAGCAGACGCTCTGTAATACCTAACCCATAATTCATCAAGCTCTTCATCTTCTAAGCCAAAACTTGTCCTCAAGCTCCCCACACAATGGGCATGAGCCAAGGCCACAAGCTGGGCACCTACACAATCCTTTTTTAATAAAAATGAAGCAGAAACTCTTTTGCAGCCTCCATACTGTGCAAAAGTTCATAAGCACATAATAAATTAAATATAGAGAAAAATAGTCACCAATGAGACCACAATCCTGGACTCCAGCTTTCCAAAAAGGATATCCATCATATTGACAGTGAATACACTCATAGTTATGCCTATTCTAGCAAAGTGTTCACAAAGCACCTTTTATCTGAAGGAAAAACTATCATCTAGAAATAGCATGAAGAAATTCCAACTACAAATCCAGGAAATCTGTTTTGCTTCTCCACAAAATGCAGAATGTTGGAGCATTTGCTAATCTAAAAATTCTCATGCATAATTATTTTAACCTTTTTCTGTCTTGAAGTGTTAGTGCAGAAAATTTCAAGTTCTTAAAAAAGAGGGGTGAGGGCTTTGTGGGAGGAAAGAAGGGAATATGCTTTTTGTAGTTGTACTCACATCGAAAAGGTGACGCAGATTGATCCTGGCCCAGTCTCAGTGGTAATGAGCCCTCAGTGGACTGTTCTCCTGAAATCACTTTTTTTACTGGATAATATTTGGGTTTAATCACATATTCCTGTGTTTGGCCATGATGAAGATTCATCATCAGTGTCTGAGACGAAATCATCCTGTTTTGGAAAAAGATAGAAAAGACAGAATTATGTAAGAATTAATAAATTAGACTGAGAAACTACTGGTAAAAAACCTGAAGACAAATTACCTGTACTCCAAGTTCTCAAAATACCATTTTCAAAACTTACTAGCTTCCAAGCAAGCACCTGATTTTCTATGCACTTGACATTCTCATTGTCTTCTGTCAGTTCAAAAAACACCTAACAAATAAAATCTGGAGGGATATATCACTTCCTTTTTTACATGGCAAAAGAAATATCATGGATAGCTCAGCAAACATGAAGGAATACGATAAAGCCCTGCTCAAAAACATGACTTGCAGCTCAACTTTATTAACACACAGAGCAGCAGTGCATTCATACCTTTCTCAATTTCTTACAACTGTCAATTCACACCAGGTATAGAAGTCATAGCTAGTGTAAATCAGATTGTAAAGACACACATTACTCAAAGAGCAGTATCAATTACTAACCTAGTAAGAGCAACTATTAGGACTACGCTGTCCTTTGCTCAAATGAAGGCATAAGGAGTGGGATGCTGTAAGCCTCCCTCACTTTATTCTCAACTGAGAGTCTGTAAACCATCCCTCAGAGCCACAGTTCTGCAGGGTAAATAACTGTCCTCTGAGAGTAACCCTTGAGCCCTATATCATACAGGACAGCTGAGCAGCACTTTCCCACAGCAGTGAGACTGCTGAGTTTCAGTTAAGAAGTTAGATGACTACTGCATTGTTTTCCAACATGTGGAGCCTGAGCCAGCCCTTATCTCCAAAGCAATGCCTAGTTCCTTGGTCATGTTATTCAAGATGCTTAGTAACTGCTGTAGCAAATGGATTTGTGGTTAGAAAAAACAATGGGGTTTTGTCCTACAAAAGATGCTCTTATTAACTTGGATCAGTTTGAGAAAAAGGGCATTCATTAACAGTGACATTCTGTGACTCCTAAGTTGAACAGAAACACAACTGCTCATACTGTCTTCCAAGTCAATTTTTTTAAATATAGTACTTACAGTCTCGCTACATTCAGAAAAAGTTCTTTCCCCAGACTAAGAAAGAGTACTGTCCTTTCTATGTTGTCTTGAGGTTTCCTACCAGCTGACCCAAGAGAGGGTTAAGGAGGTCAGGCTCAGAATTCAAAACAATCTGCTAAGAATTATGACCAGGAAGCCCTCAGCCTGAGATAAAGCTGAAGCTGCTGCCTTCAGCACTGCTTACCACTGAATTTCATTTCTCTAAAGAGTCAGTGGAATCATTCTGACACAACCTGTTTTATCTAACAGATCTCATCTGATGCCTAGGTTGAAGGACAACCATTTCTGTTCTTGGACAAGTGTGTCTATACTGAATGTATAAGCAGGCCTTGACAACAGAGCTCAAAATACTAGACACAGATGCTGCCATTTCAGTGTATGAATGATTTTTGTTATGGCTATAACATGTTGTAAAGCATTAGAGAGTCCCAGAACAGTTAAGGTTGGAAGGAACCACTGGTGGGATCAATTGGTCCAACCTCACTACTGAAGCAGGGTCTTCCTAATCATCCCTGATGAGCAGTCCCCTAATCATCTTTGTTTCCCTTTGCTGGACCTGCTCCAGGAACTTAGTGTCTTTGTTGTACCAAGGAGCTCAGAACTGGATACAGTACCCCAGATGGGGCTTCACTGGAGCTGAAAAGAGGTGCAGGATCACTTCTCTTAACCTGCTTGCAATGCTCTTCCTAATACAGACCATGATACCACTGGCCTTCTTGTCCATAAGGACACACTGCTGGCTCAGGGACAGCTTGTTGCCCACCAGAACCCCCAGGTCCTTCTCCACAGAGCTCCTTTCCAGCAGGTCAGCCCCCAGTCTGTACTGGTGCAGGGGGTTTTATCCTTCCCCTGATTCAGGACCCTGATTTGCCTTAGTTGTTCTCTGCCTATCTCTTCAACCTGTCAGGATCCTTCTGCACAGCACCCTGGGATATTGGCCACTCCTCCCAGTTTCACGTCGCCAGTGAATTTGCTAAAGAGGCATCTACCCCTTCATCCGAGTCACTGATGAATAAGTGAACAATACTGGACCCAATATCGACCCTTGGTGGACACAACCAGTGACAAGCCCCAAACCAGACCCTGTGCCACTGACAATTACCCTCTGGGATCTGCCATTCAACCAGTTCTCAATCCACCTCATTGTCCACTCACCCAGTCCATGCTTCTCAAATTTGCTTATGAGGTTATTGTGAGAGACAGTGTCGAAAGCCTTGCTGAAGTCCAGGTAGAAAGTATTCACTCTTGTCCCCTCATCCATTCAGGTAGCTTTGTGATAGTACAAGATAATTGGGTTGGTCAAGCATGAATTTAGTGAATTCATGTGACTACTTCAGCAAATCCATGCCAACTACTCCTGATCACCTTCTTGTACTTCCATGCACTTAACGACGGACTCCAGAATGAGGCATTCCATTACCTTTCCAGAGATTAAGGTGAATCTGACTAGCCAGCTGATCCCTGGGTACTCATTTCTTTGCCCTTTTTGAAGACCCGGGTGACATTTGCTCTCCTCTAGTCCTCAAACACCTATACCAACTGCCATGACCTTACAAAGTTGATCACGAGTGGCCTAGCTATGGTGTCTGCCATCACCCTCAGCACTCCTGTGGATGCAACCCATCACAGCTCACAAACTCAAGGATATCAAGTTTGCCTAGGTGATCTCTAACCCAATCCTCCCTGACCAAGCAAAAATCTTCTTTCCACGTTTCCCTGGTCTGCTGGGTCAGAGATTACTAAGGGCTGGTCTTCTCAGTGAAGACTGATGGATGGAAGGTGTTCAGTAACTCTGTGTTCTCTGCATCCTCTCTCACCAGAGTCCCTGCTCCATTCAGTAACAGGCCCACATTTTCCTTAGTTTTCCTTTTGTTATTGCTGCATTTGAAGATGGTTTTCTTGCCGTATTTGATATCTTTGGCCAGATTTTTAATTCCAGATGGGTCTTGGCCTTCCTTGTTGCATTTCTGCATACTCTGGCATCTCTATAATTATTCTAAGTGGTCTGTCCCTGCTTCCCGTGAATCTCCTCCTTGTCCTTGAGTATTGATAGGAGCTCCTCTTGTTCATCCACACAAGTCTCTTGCCCTCTTTGTTCAATTTCTTGCTCATCAGAATGCACCAGTTTTGAGTCTGGAGCAAGCAGGGCTTGACTACTGACCAGCTCCCTTGGATCCTTCTTCTCTGCAGGCACATTCCCATGAGATTGGTCCAAGATGATCCCTGAAGAGGCTAAAGTTAACTTCCCTGAAGTTCAGGGTTGCAAACTTAATTGCTGCCCTGTTTCCTTCAAGCAAGATGCTGAACTCCATAATCTCATGGTCACTGTAGCCAAGGCTGCCCCAGCTTCCACATGTTCAAAAACGTCTCCTTGATTGTTAGTATAAGGTCCTTTTATTTTTGTTATCACCCTTTATATTGCCACATATGCAGTCACACTGTAGCCCAACTGTCAATTTACAGTAAATTCTATCATAAAACTTGAAATGGTAATAAAATTTTTAAAATCATTTAAAAAAACCAACAACACACCACACCACTTCAAAACTATGAAAACCATATGCTGGATGCTGAAAGCTTAACCACCAGAATTTATAAGAGTTGTCTCTTCCTTCCTTCTCAGGCATTGTAATTTTCTTCCATAATTTAGTTTGCATTAAATATTAATGAATTACTGTTAAAATAGCAAAAAAGTAAGCTTTGTTTTGGAGTAGAGTGGCTTACTCCTCAGTAGTACACGGGAAAACTGTAATCTTTATTCCAGAAACTCCAGTTCTTTAAAAGAAAACACCTTCATGTGATGAGTTGTTAATCCTCACTTCAATATAAACTAAATCACTTATTATTGAAACAAGTATATGCTTACAATAGTCACATGAAACCAAAGTTAAGAACCTTTTTCTTGCACAATTATGAGTGCAAGCATAAGATGAGCATAAGAGATCCTGAGTACAGGTACACACGAGAACGCTCCAAGTGTTTAGACATTGCCCAGTATCGGCATCTGCTGTGACTGTCAGGTAATTGGCAGTGGGGTTTTGCCAGCCATTAGACCAACTTGACTGGTCTTGCTCACTAGAAGTGCAGTTCCAGTAGGTGCTGATGGGGTCAAACATCAAAACATTCGCAAGATCCTTCTGTTCTGTCTCTTCTTTTGATAATCAAAGTCTAGTTCTTAGAGATGTTAGGCCATAATGCAAAGGATATTGCATACCTAACTGAGATGCTGTATCTTCTAGTAGAACCAAGGATACTCCTCTAATAACACAACGGGAGAGGTATGAAATCAGTCACATAGCTTTTCAAGGACTTCGGTATAGTTGCTAATAGAAGTTACGGATTTTTTTCTTCCTAGATCACGAAGCCCTTCAGTGCTGCAGGACTTCTAACATATGAATTCTAGTGGGCTGAGTGGCCAGGGGCCCTGGCACAAAACAGAAGCCAAACCTGCTACTATGCTCAGATTCATTTAGCTGTCCCAAGGCAAATGGCTCAGGCAGGTTATCCTGTCTTCAGAGTACACTAGGGTAGCAACGCTACGCACTGAATGGAGTATTTTCATCTATTCGTAGTGTTGCAATATCCAAATAAATAAGTAGCAGAATAGACTAATTTCCTTAACACCACTCAAGATTCAAGACCTCTAGGAACAGCCAGTGTCCTTCTTGTTACCACAGTCCACAGGACTATAGTTTAAGTAGGTCACAGACACTCTAAACAAGGCTTTAATTATTTAAAACTAAGAAATTTAAGGCATATTCATCAACTCATGGCCACTGAACATTAAAAGATAAATAGTTCTTATCTACTAGTAACAACTGTCACAAGTGTGAAGGTATTTTATCATTTCCCAACTTTAGCATGCTGCTTATTGCACATTTGAACACTACACAACTCAGTGGAACCCCTTGGCATTGCTGAAATACAAAATATTTAAGTATTACTAAAGCTTCCTGTAACACTAGTTAAAAAGATGCAAGAGACAGTTCTAATCTTTAAGTTTTTTATGAAAAGGAAAAGACTAAACAAGATTTTTGCATTACACAGGTTGATCTGGCAATCTTTAATTTGACAGTCAAAACTGATACTAACTTAATAAACTTGATGAAAACTTTCTACTCCTGAAGTGTACACTAGGCAGAGAAGTGTCTAACTGCATATTCAACAAACAACCAAGGTGATAAATACTCATAAGGTTACAAGAGCACTACAGAGGGAGAAGAAACATTGGAAACTATCATGTAAAAGAAAGCTCTCTTGCTTGATAAAAGCAAGCAAGGAATGTCATCAGAATAACTCTGGCAAGAAGAAATGAGACCAGCAACATTTGGCATGAAAAGTACTGTCTAGACTCAGATGAACCTCATTCAGGCTACTTTATTTTATTTACTGTAAGTCTGATGGTCCCATGCTTAGCCCATAGCTAGTAACACATAAAAAACTAGGAATTGCTAACACTTTTGTTTCATGCAAGCATACAAATTAATACCTTCTTCACTACCTCCTCTCAAAGTCACAATGAAAAGTCAAAAGGAGAAGAAAACCAGCATTCTCTAAAACTATGAGATAGTAAAGAAAATATCCAGGCCAGTTCAAAAGGCACGAAAATAGAACTAAATCCCCCCACACACACCCTGCAAGTTATTAAAATTCAGTTGCTGGCTCTGCCTGACCTTTGCCAGCTGTTTCCTCGTTCCACTGCTTCTCTGATATATATTTTTTTAAGATACATGAAAAAGTTTAACTTCCCAGCTGACAATGAACAGATGGGATTTCTTCAAAGCCTTTTACATTATCATACCTAGCATTAATCAAGTATGGCCTATTTCATAAGGTCTTACCAGTCACAAGAGATGAAAAGAGAGGAAGCATTCAGCTTTTCTTTCTCTGTTGGAAAAATTCTGCACAAAATTGATTTTATGTACAAATATGTATTTTTAATGCATATGTAAAAGTCCTGTCCCTGAAATACATTGCAAACCCTGCAAAACAAGCACTGGAGACCTGTCTACCCTAAAACAACTAGGGCTGTATTCGTATCTTAATTATAAAACTGCCTTGACTTTTTACCTTTGCAATACATTTTTCCCCAGGCAAAATTTTGCAAAGATATGGTTTGGATATGACTAATTTGGTGTTTGGATGTGACTAATTTGTTTTAAAACAATACCTTCAAGTTATTACTTCTTACTTTTTGGTTTTACTCTTTTAAAGAGTTAGAATGTTATTTACAGTACAGACAAGATCGTTTTTGATCATTATCAAGTTGATTTGGTTTGTAAATAAGGTAATACCACAAGTACAACAAATCCTAACAAAGATATTTAATGTACAGCAAGATAAAAAAGGTTAAACAGGAAATCAAAATAGTTTATAAGGGTTCTCACAGAACCATGAGACAAACTTTTGCACATATGTACCAGTTTTTCCCATATTTCTGTGGTAAAAGCCTTGTCCAAGGCACTTTCAAAGATCATGTAACTCTTAAGTGTTCGCTAATAAAGCTAGCCCTGTATTTCCAGACACAACTGAATTGCTCATTGGTCACAATCCTCTTGCCAGCATAAGCTGGTCTAATAGCTGAACAAAAGCTCTGTGGCACCACACTGAAAGCTTAGCACAACATTGATACATTCTGTCCTTCATATAACGCAGAAACTGAAACAGGCAGATTATGAATATTCTTCCAGCTTTCTAAGGACATACACTGAGTCTTCCAGAATCCCAAGCAATGCTTCATTTTCTAGATGTTAAAAAGCACAAAGAGGTCTTAAGGTAAAGGAAATATCTTCTGGTTGCATATTCAGATACAAAGCAAAAATACAGATGCTCAGTCACACAACATGAAGGAAGCTACAGTTCTTGCAAGTTAAGTAAAAGTAGGCATGCATCCCTCATATAATAGAGCATTCAGAGATTAAATTTGAAGAATATTAGATTATAAATGGTAATCCTCTCTGAGGGGAAAAAAAGGAAAGCTTGCCTAGTACATCTTTTCCATAGAACAAATATAGAAAATTTGTTCCATCCCCACTCCCAAAGTGACATCAAGATAGGAGTCATGCAAATTTAAAAAAAAAAAAAAAAAGTCTTCTTAGAGTATTAAGTCTTAAGTATCCTCGAAGTAAACAAACACTAAAGGAAACAGTATGAATAAAGCCTAAAAAAATCTGATATGAGACAATGATGAACACAAAACAGTCATGAGTCTGTAAGTCTCACAGTAACAGCAATTCACAAATTCCCCTTTTCACCATGAACCAAATGAACAACGAGGAGCTACAAATTATTATTTCATGCACACTTTCACCAACACTTAATCAGTGATGCTCTTCACAAATCCAGATTAATTAATATGAATATCTGGAGTATTTTATACAGATTCTCAGCCATACATATATCTTCAATTACCAGCAAAGTTCAAGAAGGAAAAAACTCCACAACAAAAAAACCTAGGTGTGTCCACAACAAAAAACCCACAAAAGTCAGGTTCTTGTTCTGGTTCTTGTTTCCCTGTTTTTATTTGTTTATTGTTTATTTTGGGATTCTTTGTAGTTTTTGTTTTCCAAGATGCTGCATTTGCTAATACTACAATCAGATGAGATACTTAATCAGAATCAAACTCAGTAATTTAGCTTTTAAAAGAGTGGCTACTTATGTCACAAGTATTTGCATTAAAAATTGACCTTCAGATATTATGTTGCAGCACTGAGTCATGAAAAAATTCACTAGTCAGTAGCAAATTTACTTAACTAAGCAATTAGTCAGTTCAACACATTATCTCCAGTAAATTCACTTATGTTATTCCGTTCTCTGTCGTACATTAAATTTTCTACAGAAAAATCGCTTTTGTTTTCATAATACTAATGGCACATTACACTGACATTGTGTAACAAAAAAAAATTACTCAGATAAAAACTTATTAACTAGTGATATTTTCTTATCTGTCCACCCATGAGAAAGACTTTGGGATTAGAAAGGCATGTTGAAATGACAACTCAAAACAGAAACAAACTCCCACAATGGATGTTTTATGATAAAGGCAAATGAGCACAGCTGCAGCAAAGCAAAACCATGCATCACTAATCTACTCCAATTCTTGAGCATGTTAAAGAAGGAGATGAAGAGCCCAGTAGGTTGATATAATTTATTTGAAATTTGAAAAATCCTTTGAAGACTTATCTTAACAAGAGGCTATTGAGAAATCCTCAATTATAAAACAGTGTTTCAAGCTTAAAATGGGCAAATATATGGAACAGAAGAGATGAAATTAACTTTCTTGGACATATAATTATAATAAAACCATTTGAAGTCTACAAACACATACATGATTTGGCAATATGTCACTTCAGTTAATTATCTTAGAAGTATACATAAATTTTGTTACAGTAGTTCAGCAAACCCTCAATTATAATTTTGTCTTTCAGACTAGCAAGTATATATTTAAACAAGATCAATTGACTTTGAGAATACACTTACATCCTTGTCTGAATTAAGCAGAAATCTGTCATTTAGAAATATAATACCTAAATAAAAGTGCCAGTAAAGAACATAAAACCTTGGTCTATCCTTGATATTCTGACATTAATTTATGATTATGAAAAACAAATGCAACTAGCAAGTACCTACACCACCAAGTTTTTGCACAGATGCAGACAGATTAGCAAAAGATGTTTCTAGATATAACAAACTGTAGTGAAAAAATGTTTTAAAAGTATGATCTTGGTGGTATAAACAGAACTGCTCAAAAGGAGTCAGATATAAGGAATACATCATAGGCTTATAACCTGTTTATTCATTAGACTCATGTACAAGTAGGAAAAGACAAAAAACCTGTGACAATTAATAATGGCTAGACAGGAAGAGAGGAGGACTCTGAGGACCTGGACTGCAGATGAAATCAAGCACCGATGAATATGACCATGTGCACCAGAAGCAACCAGAACTTGTCACACACATAACTGATGTCTATGCTGAGTGCAGCCAACCAACCAAGAGACTCCAGCATCAGCCCCAGGAAAGTTTCCAGTGTAAAAAATTGGATTAAAAGATAAAATTCAAAGCATTACTGAGTGCAGAGAGCTGAGGGAAAACAACAAGGAAGGCTTTTAAAGGCACTGATAAGCTAAAGGTGTCCATGAAGTGCCTGGGCAGAGAAAAGCCAGGCTCTGGTCACAGAGGAAATTCCTTAGGGAATGTATGACAAAGATAAAAAATAACTCTTAATTCAAAATCAACTCCAATTAGTTCTACAATAAAAAAGAAACACTTTTTCCACATACTGCATAATCAGAACTATGACAAGACACGATCAATCATTATTGCTTTCAAGAATGCCAATGTAAAGGGGTGATGAGCACACCCCAAATTCAATTATGAGATCACAGGAAAAAAAATCTCAGAAATCCTTATGCTTAAGGATATCAGTTTCCCAACATAACAAAGAAATGTTAACAGACCTTACTTTTCTCCTCCGAAGAAAGTGTCAGGTCTGCAAGTCAGAGCACTTTATCCCTCTGTAATACATACTGATTTCTTACATTAGCAACTACTAGCAGATGTATGATGATACTGACTTTGCCAAAGTGTTATACAAAAGAAGTGCCATGTGCTCATATGAGAACAAATGATGCCTTTATGTTTAAATGAGGGGGGCAGTTACTGCCCATTAAGAATCTTACTCGCATTTACTGAAGACTTTCTGATTTGACTTGACAAGAAGCGTAACATGCACACTACTTTATGATGAGCAAGCCTTGAAAATTTCAGGATTAAATCCAGACTCCATCTTCATTATGTATATTTATCAGCAGAAGCTCTTTTTGGTATATGAAATCAGCAGTAAGAAGACTGTACTAGCTACAGGATACACTTCATGAAACACCCCAGGGACTGCTCTAATTTATACCACAAAATTTAGCAACCCTAAAGATGCAGAGTCAGAAATAAATTAAAAAAAAAAAAAAAAAAAAAAAAGGGAAGCACAAACCCCAAAGTTTACCCAAATTCTCCACAGCAGTCACCTAAATTCAAGTGATGAAACAATGGCATGCTTCCTGGGAAGTCTGGAAGTGATGCAAGCAAGAACAGAAGTACATGTTGTGCTGTACCCCTGAGGGTAAAAAAGATGAGTGGTGAAAAGTTTTGGATCTAGAAATAATATTTGTATTAGGCCAAAACCACTTTTAACATCAAGTTTTTAAATGTATAATTACTTTCTTAGCTGAACTAGATAAACACTTCATCTATTTTTTCATACCACAAAATTGAGCAATAAAGATTATCCTTTGTTTTAAGTCATCACCAAAATGGAATGTTTTCATTTGTGGATAGAACCAGGGAAAGAAGGGTCAATAGCAAGCAGTTACACTTAGCAGGAGTCTAACTTTGGGGGTCAGGAGCTTCCAAAGCCTTATGACATCCATGTACAAATAGTTTGAACATAACATCACAAAAAATAAATTTTCTAATTAAGATAGTAAACTCATGACAGATCATATGACAGCAATTTCAAAAAATTGCTAGTGAACTTTAGTTGTTGGCTGAAATTTAGCCATATAACTTTTTGTTCATTAAAAATGCATACATATGATGCATTATAACTATATATTAATGTTTATGTATTTTCAGAAAAATGATATCCAGGGATGGTTGTGCCTACATTGTCTAATGCCTCAATAAAGACAAATAGCTCTAATCCTTTTTGTGTCAGTACAAGATCCCTGATGTAAAAAACTTACTTCAGCAGATCTAAAGAACAGACTAAAGCTAACAGAACTAAAAACGTATTTATTCACTGTCATGACCTGGGAAATTCCTCTGCAGGGAAAACCTTGGAAAAGAACCTTGACAATAGATTAACAAAAATCAACATACTTTATTTATCCTATTAGAGATAGTACAAAAAATAATTAAACTCCAACACAACACTCTGAGACTGTTTAATAATGGAGACCAGATAAGATAAATTTTACCTACATGACTAATCACTTTAAGGCTTAAGAGGAGCAGCATTTTAGGAGTACCTATGCTAGTTTAGTGTCCCTGAATCAGAAGAGGTACAATATATACCTTTTAATTTCAGATATTAAAGGAAGAAAAACTAAGTTCAGTATATCAATAGTAGTAACTCTTGCCATATATACATCACAAAAAAATTTACTTGCTGTGTGAAATGTAAAATAGCATGTGAAGAATCTAGATTTAAAAATAGGCTGTCTTTTCCTCATTTACTTGCTTAATTTAATCCCACTAAAAAAAGACTGCTTGCTTGAAAACTGTGTTCAAAGTCTTTAAGAAAGCAAACCTAGATAACAAAGCTAATAATACTTTTTTTTTCTGAGAAAAGTTCATGATTTTCAGCAAAAACTACAGAGCTAAAGGTGAGTGTAGATTTCAACTCAAAAATGACTCACCCTTCCACTGCCAATAAGCCCAATGAATGTTATAATTATAATTATTATCATAATGATGCACTGGTTTTATTTCTAAAATTATTTGGTAGAAAGTAAGTTTTTCTAGTGCACTGAGGTCAAGGATGAAAGCTAAACTGTACGAAATTCTCAATTTTACTACTGATCCTGCTCTACCAAGCAATACAGAGACAGAGAAGTTAGCATAGAATAGGCACATATTTATTTTTTCTCCACTTCTGTATCTGTAACACAAAGATCTACATCACTATCTAATAAGATAGTGCAAAGTACTTAACAATGAAAGGTTGGTACATGTGCCAAAAGAATACCAAAACAGTTAAACTGGTTTCAATACAATCTTTTTCCCCAGACACTAGCATAAAATCCTGATTTCGCTGAAGTCAGAGGCAGAACTCCCATTTATTTCTTTGCTGGCCATGATTTCATCCCAGGACTTTGTTACTTGTCAAACACAGCTTTGCACCTTTGGACTTTAAACCCATAGATGCTTCACTCAGCGGTCTTTACCCTGTCTTGGAATGCCAAAGCAGAGATTACTCGTGGTTCCTAACTCTAGTTGCTGAAACCCACATTTGTCACCCTGGAAGGCAGTGAAATGCAAACAAACTTAAAGAACACTGTATCCCTGACTTTAGCCCATGATCAACACAGGAATAAAGCATGTGAAAGCGATCTAATTCCTTATTATAAGTCAAACTACACTTCAAATTCAGCCTGCAAGAAAGTAGTTATGAAGAATTTCTGACACACGGCTGAACCAACAATGTCTGGAAGAACTTGGGTCTCCTATTCCAAACCACTTTGCCTACTTGAAAAAAAATAAAAATACTGTGACCAAAAGCCCAGACTGCATTCCAGAGGTCTAGGAATAGCTTGTTTTCCTATTTGCAGTTGGTAAATTTGAAGTCTGTGAGGCATTCCTCTGGTTTTTAAGGATGTCTCCGATTTCTCCTCAAAAATTCACTTTGCTTCTTTTTCTACATGTAAAATTTCGCTTTCCCTAGAACTACAGCTTTGTTATATGAAATATTTTTCAGAGGTAATTTTGAGAAAATGTAATTGCTATACATGCCTTCTTTCTGCTACTGTCCCAGTCCTGAGTTTTGGTACAACATACCAGGAGTATATTATAAGTTGCTGAAGCTTGTGACTTAGAGCTTTGTGTTATACCCAGGCATAACAGTAAACCACATTTCACAATACTACTTTTTTTTTTTTCCCCTCTCCCTGTTGCATAAGGGGTGTTTTTTAAACATAAACTGAATACCGTCATTCCAACAAGTCTAAACCATAAAAAGGACAGGTTATAAAGTGTTTGAGATTACATCCTTAGGGCTCAAATTAGAAGCTTCTTCTCACATTCTTTTGATTTGCATGGTTCATTATTGAAATGTCTGCTAGAGTTCTTTTTCTTTCCTCATTAATGACTTCAAAGAAACACATGCTTGAACTTCTAAATATATTAAACTAATTTAAATTACCTTAAAACACTTAGTGACTGCTCAGCAAACCAGAAAAAGTAAATTGTGCTTCTGGAAATAATATAGTATTTAGTTAGTGAACTGCATGCATAATGAATTACAAAATAAACACATCTAATTAAAGAATATCATCAATACATACACATATAATTTGGAGTTTGTTAAAGCTACTAAGGCATCACAGTAACGTAGAAAAGTAAAAATAAATTTAAAACCTGAAAATAACTTTATTTAAACTATTTTTATTTAACAGAGAACAGTTATGTTCTTTATTTTCTAGGAGGAGAAATAAAAGAAAAAAGCAAACGCTTACGTACCTTCCACAAAGAAACAATTCAGAATTAACATCTACAAACTCATTGGTTTATATCATAATTTTAAAGAGCATCTGCTACATCTAGGTTTATTAATTCAATAAAAAAAAGTACAGCATTACCCTCTACAAGGATGAATTCTATTACAGAATTTTCAAAAATTAAAACATGGTTTCAACAGAACTGAAAAATCATCCTTAATGTGATTATATTTTGGGCTCCACAGAAAAAAAATTAGTCTGTTACTATAAGAAGTACCTTATTATAAAACAAATCAGAATTTGTATTTTCAAATCAGATATTGACAGAGACAACCTACTGCCAAAACAAAACAGAAAACTTACTGTTGACAATATTTGCATAGGCTAATGCATGTTTAATGACAAAACTAATCCAACAACCTTATGCATATACTAAAACATAGACAACTTGTAAACATAATCTACTGAGATAATTTGTCTTGGTAGGAATGTAAGTAAAATAGTACCATCTCAGAACCACTAATAAAAGCCTGTTTTGGGAACATCCTATTCTGTGGTGACAGCTGGTTTGCAAATTACACATCCTCAGCAGCCTGGAAGAACTTGTTCCTCTGAACTTCTGGTAACTGGCATTAATGCCAAAGCAACCTTTTTGAGAGAGAACCCTTGGTTCCTACATGAGGAAAACTCACCTCTACCTTAGTAAAGCAACAAGGATTTCAGAAAACTCTGGCCACTACTATAAAATCAACATTACACATTTCCAGGTCACTTCGCTACCTTGAGTCAGAGCACATTCTTCCTGTTTCCAGCACTTAAATGTTCCTGTAATTACCTAGTATTTCTGAACACTTTGAGTTCTTTGGCAGGACTCACTGCTCATTGCTATTTTTAGAAACTCCAGCAATAAATACCATAGGTACGTGCCCCTACACACCATTTAATGCTGAAAAGGCATAGCTGTTTGGAATCCCTGGGCTTAACACACTACTTTTGAACAAAGAATGAAAAGTGGAGCAGTCACTACTCATCTCCAGTTCTTTAAACTCTGCTTTGGATTTAACTTGTTCAAATGCCTTCATCCTCACATGAGAAATGAGCAAACACTCTAAGCTCCACTATGTATACCCACAGACAACAAGTTTGAGTAACGAAGGCCCTGGTTCTAGCCTTTCAGCTGAGTAGAAGATAGAAAAGTCTTGCAATCCATCCTTGCTCCTTGCTGGTCAGGCAGCCTGACATCTTGAGATCAGCTCCTGTTCTCAAGTGGGAAATGGCTCAATCACCCACAGGTACTTTCCGTGTCTGCAGTCTCATTCCAAGGGAGATAGATAAAATTGGGTATCTTTGAGCAACAAGGAGGTACCATCAGCATCCTACCCACAGAGATGGCTTGCCCAATTACCCCTGCTCAGGATAACAATAAGTGACTCTACTGATACTATTAGTAGGCAGATGACAATCCTCTGCTTCACAAATGAACAAACTGGGGCTGCAGTCTGGAAATAAGACACAAGATTGGGCAGGAGTGGGGGAGGAACCCAACAGAACAGCTAAAAGCCCCACACAAGAGCCATAGTATGCCAAGGACCATCCAAAGTCAAATAACAAGCAGAGCTGACTGGCTGATCTTTTATAATCCTTACAGCCTGCTGCTTCTTAGCTTATAAGAAGCTTTTTCTCAAACACAGACTTCTACACAAATGGAGATGGAAACGGCTATAGTAGAGGCTTGTTTTCCCAATTAAAGCAATCTAGTTACACCAAAATAGTTATCTTCTGTGCATGCTTTTTCTAAATGACAAGCTTTTTTTTTTTTTAGCTCAGCTAAACTCTTGATTCAGTACTAATCCACTTAATACTTGGGCCAAGAAACAAATGAAGAACCTTCCTTGACAGAAATGAAGATAAAATCTCAGAAGCACCTGAAAAAATACCCAATTTCAAAGTACAGGGCACGCAGCAATTTCCTACTAAAATTAATCAGTCGGATGTTGAGAATATTTTGATTTTCAAGTATCCTTAAATTTTTTTGCATTCTCTGTTCTGAAGCTCATGGCATAAGTTGCTGTATTTCTTAGAGCTATTCTGTAATGTATGAGGCTCTGTAGTTTCACTGTTCTGAGTGCTTTATTAGTAACTGTGAATTAACACACAATGATAAAAAGAGCAGTGTTTTAAAATAACATACCAAAGGGTAAAATTTGGGCTGTACTTCCAATCATAACTAGTTTTTCTCCCTACTGATCACTTGAGTTCTTGACTATAGTTCCTATGAATGCCAAAATATTCTGTATGATGCAGACACACTGAGAACTGCATCCAAACTGCAATAATTTCATTTTACTAAATTAAAAAACTATTTAGAAAACCATTATAATAAATATAGTGCACAACAATTACAAATTATTTAAACTATACAGGACCTGTTGAGGATCTCTGTTTTGATTTGGTTTTTCCCCCAGTAACACAGGAGGGATGCGAGGAAAAGAAGCAGGAGGGATCAGGAAACCCAAGAGCTGGCATTTGAATTTTAGAATAAAGGCACATATCACTTCTTCAATTCTCTGTAACAAGTTTGACAATTAAAATTATATATTTTCAGAAGACAATCACTGTAATTTGTAGTTTAACTGATTCTAAAACTATTTTCCTGAGTCATATAGCACCAGTCAAAACCAGCTAAGGCTCCTCATTGCATGTGTTTAAGGGTACAGCAGAAACAGTAATTCTGCAAGATTGTGCCAAGTATGCTAAAAGTCTACAAATAAGTCTTTTCTAGCAAGCACTACCATATTAAGAAGATAAAGATTTTAAGAACACATGCATACTGTTTTCTATACAGTTAGGAAAGTTATCAAACTGTTTTCAATTACTATAACTGCATTATACTCTGTGTACCAGGAGGATGTTGAATCAGAATAGCAACTGCTTCCAGTGTGAGTCACTGGAATTTTAGAAGTTCAGAAATATAATCAAGAGGCGCAAACTTAGTAGAGCCGCACCAAGTTCAACATATCAAAGAACCTGACAACTAATATGCATAGAGCTTATGATCAAAAAGAAACTGAGTTTGAACTGCACTTGTAGAAAGAAAAACATTTAACAAGCCTTCCCACACAATTTTCTATCTACAACAGTACAGCCACCACAAACTTAATAGAAAGAAATGAGTGCCAATCACCAGCTTTTATTGCCTCTTTGGTTTCATTCTTTTAAGCTCTAAGAATCTTCCTCCTCCCCTTTCTCTTTAATGAGAAAATAAACTACACAAGTATTTTTTTTCAATGCCATAATCAAGTTAAGTGGTAATGTTTAACCATTTGTGTTGGAGATGCATTGCATGCAGCGTAATCCAACAAACAGGAAGTTACGCCCACTAAACTCTGCACCTCAGTCTAGGTACACAACTCCTGTAGCCTTCAGGACATCTTTTGTAACATACACTGAGACAAATCTTTTGTCTTAAAAGATGAAAGCTGTAACTTGGCACTTTTGTTTCAAGAAAACTTTCTTTAACCAGATATTTCTAGTTTGAAAGAGAAAAGATTCTATTTATGATTGCATAACTTAAAGAACAAACAATGAAACCTAGGCAAACAGCAGTCTTGTGTTTTAAAACTCTACCGTATCTTAATCGGGACGAATATTTTGCCCATTTAGAGAAAATTAAATTAATTGGAAATGTTATAGAGTGCCCGTGAAGCATGACATTTTCAAGAAGGGAGTACAGCCAATGAAAGCAACAAACGCTCATATTAAATTGAGAATCATCTAGTTTCCATAGCTACTTTTTAAACAATCATAAGCGCTTATCGTTTCTTAGAATGACCTTGTTTACTATGAATAGCTTTAAACTGGCTGTTCTCAGAAAGAGCTACTTGAAAACATTCACAAAGAAGTACAGTAATCAAAAGCAGCCACTGCTTTAAACTTCGGAAGAAAACAAATACGTAAAGAACAAAACATCAGTAAATAATACATTAACCTTTTCCATAATATCATTAATAGTAGAGTGTAAGCCTTAGGTACCTCAACCAGGATCCCAATCTTGCCATGTGAAACGTTTCAAAAACGCCCAGCAACACAAGGATTGCAGTGCAAGGATCATACAGGACACATGCTCACTACAAGAACGGAGAATGAAAGACAAGCTCCAAGAATATCAAGCTCCCCAAAGTGAAAATTTGTCACCAGAGCTCCCCTCCCAGGTAGTTTTTGTAAGTATTTACTTCATTTCCAACAATGCCAACACAACACAAGTAAATATCAATTAAGCAGATACCACTATACCATCTTATCCTGGTGTGAATAAACTATGCATCATGTAGAAAAAGCAGCTGCAGTTCATGTTACATGACAATACAGGACAACATGACAACGTGCTGCTACCCTTTACAGAGCAACCCTGATGGTTTGTAACTTAAAGGAACTCGGGGTCTCCATGGGTACTTACCAGGCCTCCCTAGATCTTGCCCTTGGATAAAGTTAATGCAGTCACTAGGGAAGCTACAGACTTTACACAGTCACACTGTTTCACTTCATATCACACCAGGGAATCAGGTAAGCTGAAGACTAATACCCATGACATCTCCAAAAGGAGCTTTGCAATAAAGCATGGAAACATTTCAAGGAAAACAGTATTCATAACAGTAAACCCGGTACTTTCCTCTCACTTGGTTAAAGGACTCCACAGGCAGGTGGAGTTAAGAGCACTAACAGCACAGCACTCAAGACCAAATGGCAACATCCACACAAAGCAGCTCTACAAAGATCTGTTAAGTGCCTGAAAGCAAAATGGCAGAAAGACTACAGAAAAATCTGCCTGTGTCCTCTTCCTCTAAGACTCTGACCAGCTGAAGTAGCCAGAAGCAAAACCTGCATCAGCCAAAAAAAAATTACATCCCAGCTACAGAACAAGAAAGCTATGAACAGTGTGTGTCTCCCTTCTCCAGTGGGAATATGAAAAAGGTGTGAAATGCCATCCCTTCAAGCAGACTAGCTGTTACAGAAAGGACTGACAGGCTGTCTACTCTGGAAGCACCCCAAAATCGTCTCCTTTACGAGGAGCACTGCATGTAGAATTGCCAGTTCTCCTCTACTCTTTAAATAATAGTAGAAATTGGCAATGAATGGGAGGAAAGAAGGGGAGTAAAGGAAAATAAATAAATAACTGAATTTATATACCTCTTTTTCCTTCTACAATCTCATGCTTTTCAGTCTACATCCCCTGAATTCCCATTAAAAATGTTCCAAATGTATGGCTGAGGGTTACATTTATTTTTAATATCACTTCCAGAAGCACATCAACAGACAATCCAATTTAGGAATTCACTGGATTTTTCAGTAGACTGTCAAAAAAACCCCAAATTTATAGATACAACCCTCCAGGGTGCAACAGAAGGAAAATACTTCAGGATGCAAAGTGTACTCTGAAGTGAAAAGCTGCTAAAAACCACTGGAATTGCAAAAGGGGTAATGCAGAGGAGTTGGCTTCTTGTTAAGGATCTGCATTTGTGCAACAGCTGGAATACCCAAACAGGCATTACATAAATGACAACAAAACCTGCTCAAAGCAGTAAGGGGGCACAGCTGGGGCTGTGGTGACCAGCAATTGTCCTCTACTTCAGAGCTTCAGGGTTCCAGTGCAGGAAGCAAGACAGACACCAGAGTTTTTGCTCTAGTATAGAAATGTATACATGCTTCTATGTCATTATTAATACCACAGTGGCATCAATTCTACAGCCATCCTTGTCCACCCTGCAGAAACCAGCACAGAATCCATATCATGGTAGTATTTAAGATCAGAGTATTCATCAGCTGAACAGGGTTTATATGTTTGCAACCTTTCCCAAAAGCACGTACAGGTTATAAAACACAAAATGGCAAAGGAAAGAGCTCTCTCAGTGTAAAACCCTTACAAAGGAAAGACTAACTTCATGCTCCCCAAAACTGTCACATTCTAAAAGTACTTTAAAAAATACTTAAAGCTTAAAGCTAAAGGGACTCCAGACTCCAGAGGCGATCACTGAAGATTACCAAAGTATTAACTTTGATCCAAGGTGAGCTGGGAGTGTAGTTCAGAAAGAAGTCGAGTAGCATCCTGGTGGGAATGTGTGCATGGAATCACAGTGAGATTTAAAAAAGAAAAAAAAATTGTAAATGTATTAAGACTGTAAACTCTGTAACTAGAAGGCTGATGTAAAGACCGAAGTACTACCTACAGTCTATTAATTTAGATCTTGGTTTACTGTTTCTTGTACCACACCTTTAGACTAATTCTTGAGAACATAATATTTATAACATCGTTATAAAATATTTTGGAAACTTGTTTATCATACAAAGGCATTTACTTTTTATAGATGCAACAGTTTTAGACTGAAGAAGGGACATAAAGAAAAACCTTTTATGAGTATGGTGAGGCATTGCCCAGAAAAGTTATGGATGCCCCATCCCTGAAAGAGTTTGAGGCCCAGTCGGAGGGTGCTTTGAGCAACCTCGTCTATTGGAAGGTTCCTTGTCCATGACAGTAGGGTTGGAACAAGATGGTCTTTAAAGGTCCCTTCCAAACCAAACCATTCTGTGATTCTGGAGAAGTGCCAAATGACAGTACACCTCCTCTAAAAGTGTCATGGTCTGAGACTTGTAGCTAACAGTCCACACAAACAAGATGCCAAAAAGGTTGACAATTTAAGTGCATGGCTCAAAAAATGGTATAAACATACAGGACTGCAGGGTTATCAGAAACTGGAACCTCTCTGGCAGACACAACTCCATTTAAAGCTTGATGGAACTCACAAGTTTCATAGAAGAAGAATTTTTAAATAAGAAACTGGGAAAGAAAGTATGCAGCTCTGAACGATGCAGTCACAACTTCTGGTGAAGTCAGCATGCTCAAGTAAAGAGCAAAGAGTTAGTAACAAACAGGTAACACTGAGAAACAGAATAAACTGAAAGTTTTTTTAAAAGTGTGCTCTTCAACAGAGGAGGCAACTGACTCAAAAGTATCTGTGCTTCTACATGAAAAATTGTAAGTTCAAGAAATAAAACTGAGAAAGAATGACCAAACTCACCAGGAAGGAATCATTCCTATCTTAGAAAAGTAAAAGTAATTGGAAGACTGGTAAAAATCCATATAATATTCTGGATATGAAACAGCTGACCTGGTGAAGGAGTAGTGCTACTTCTCAAAGACCAGCCTTTCAAATTCTTGATTGATATGGTTAACTGGCTGATCTAACAGAGTATCTGTGACCTGTTATTTCAACACAAAGCAGAGGATACACAGCATTAGGACTATATTACTAGCTGCCTAAGATGGTGACAGATACCATATCACTGATGCCACAAAGTCAGAAAACAACCATATATGATACTTCAGTTAACCCCAAAGCAACAGTACAACACTAAACCAAAAGTTTCAGATGTAATTAACATCTTCAGGGATCAGCTCATCAGGAATGCAGAAGAATAAAATTTTGACTTGACCTGAGCAGTGTACAGGATCCAAATCAAATGTTACCCCTGAAGAGACACTTCAAGAGTGAGCAAAACAGAGTTAACATCCTTGAAGAGTGAACAAAAACCAAAGATTCTCTGCAGCAGTTCATAATTCCAAAGAAGAAGAATGAAGATAAAACGGAAGCTAGTTTAAAAATGTTAATGAACTAAAAAACTGTCCAAAAGTCTTTAGACCCAATTAAGAACTGTACTAAAGGAACGCACACAGAAGAAAAGACCAAAGAAGACAGTTCCAATTAATTCTTTCCATCTAAGCTCATGAAGGAGCTTAGAAAGGTTCCTATGTCTTTCTCTATGAGGTATTCTCAGGATCTGTTTCAAATTGAAGGACAGCAGAAGGTCAGGCAACACCAATAGGTCATTAGACCAGATAATTCTCATACAAAACCTGTAGAAGTTAAGCAAGATTCAAGATCCTACCTCTCTACTACATAGTACTCCAGGCACAACAAAACCCACACCAGAATTAGATGGGCTTTAACATTCCTTACTTTCATATGGAATGAAGCTTTTTTGAACAGCTTGCTACAATTCAGGCACAGTGCCTGGAGAGGTGAAATAAACACAGTAAGCTCTTGGAGACTGACTGGAATCTTAATGGAGCTGTTTTCTCTCTCGCTATAATGAAGGTTGTCTGTGTTGGCTTCCTAACACAGACGAGTCACGGCTTAATGCCAGGGGAAGGGATGGAGGATTCTCCTACAAACATTTGATTGATCCTTCTCTCACACTAAAGACACAATAACTAGATGAAATTGTACAACAGCATAGCTGGGCAACAACTTCCCTTATGGTATTCCAACACTGACCACCCTTTTCTTGCACCAAAGCTTTACTCAAGGAAGTGGTGTCACATAGCCACATAAAACCATAAGCCAGCTGGCTGTTGCCATGCCATAGATTAGCTTCCTCTTCCTGTCTGGAATAAGTTCTGGCTGGCTTGATATCCCTGCTGGCTCCCTAAAATTTAAGTCTCTCTATCAAAAAGATCCTATTTCTGAGAATTCTTTTCTTGTCAAAGAAAATGAAAACACTGAACATCCTGTAACACCTGTTTGTGAGATTTTCATTTAACTAGATGATAGCTCAAGTGTGGATTAAATGAGATGTTCATGCAAAGATAGGCTACATCATCTCAGGAACAACAATAATTCAAAGTGTAGGACACTGCAGCTGAATCTCTTAAATGTCTTGTATGCTGGTGCAATGGTGATATTTCATATTTGCAAAATTCTTTCCAAGATATCTCTGCTTTTCTGGTGGACACAAGTTCACTGCACATGGCAGGCCAGATGCTATCTGTCCACTGAAAGTAAACTGATTAACTCTCAACAGAAATGGATCCTTGCAGCTTCAAAGGCTTGACCTCAGACAAGTGGAGTAGAAATCACAAGTGTTCACATTCAAAAGGTCCTAAAAACAAGTCATTAGAACAGACTTGACTTTGTCCATCTAAACACCAAAGGCTTCCCTCAAGGAAGTTTGCCATAGCAGTCTGCCCACTTCTCACACCATCGTGAGCTAATGGGATCTATCAAATGATTAGCCTATTTTGCAACAAAGTCACGCTTTTTCTGCCTTTCACACCCCACTTAAGTAAGGCCATGGTCTTCAGACCAAGGTCTTTTATAAGTTAATTAACAGCAAAAATACACAATCCAACAGAGGTAACTACAAGCTATGTTAGCTCATCAATTAGCCTTGAAATGTGCATCAGCAGTGCTCAAAAAAGGACACCAGGACTGACATTACTGTCATCAAAAAAATCATCTCCATGTTTTCCGCCAATACAAGCGACCCCAATCCCAAGGGAGACCAGCCTTTTTAACTAAGCAGTGACTTCAGCTCTTACAGTTCGATGACTACATGCCCTTAGAATGATGAATGGAGGTGTTCTTGAGGGCTGACTCAATGCCTGGCAGCACAAAGAGATGAGTAACTACCTTTGAACCAGTTTTTGTTCTAGCACATATACATCAATAGCACTGCCAAAGACTACAGAAGGGAGAATAACTGCAGTATCAGAATCTCAAAACACTGGCCTCAATGTACCAACAGTTGATGCCAAAGATCGCAGTGCTCCTGCAGCTATGAAATTAACCATGCCTTCGAATGACAGCTCAGAACTTCATTACCACTTCTGATCTTCATTAGGCATTGTGTGAAGACAAAGATTCATGGGAAAATGTAAATTCATATGGAGCCTCTACTTATATAAGGAGATGCCCCCCATATAGAATGCCTTGCCACAGTAAAAGAAGGTTTATTACTGTTTTAGAATTTCCAGAATGACATAACTGAATGAATACAATCGTTTGTGATCAAGAATATGCAAGACAGCTGATCTTTCTCAGAACAATATCCTGCATGCAAGGTATAGTGACTGAGAATGAGAAGGGTGTAATTCTTTTAGTCCAGAACAAACTTTTCCATAAACTTTATTAGCAAAGCAAGAAGAACTTTAACTCCATCATTATGAGGAAACTCAAAGAATTAACTTGGCAAATGGGTAAAAACGTGTTCTGAAGAATAGATGAACAACAGCTGAGATGAACTACACAGGAGAGGTGCTGCAGTCCTGGTATCCCTCATAAAGAGAGAGAGAGCTGACGACTAATTCATCAGCTGTCAGGTGATTTGCCCTAGGAAAGAAATCTGAGCAGAGAAGGAGTATTAACAGTCACCCCCAACAGAAAGATCCCAAGGACAAACACACAAGCATTGCCCTCTCTACACACCATTAGTTTTATCTAGACAATTTGCTGCTGCTGCTTGACTGTCCCCATGCCTGACCCTACACATCAGCAGAGCAAGCCAATTTTGTGAGGCCAGCTACACCAGACTAGCAATTCATGGGGGAATGGAGGGGAGGAGGAGGACACGACAACACATCATAGGACAGACAAAAATATTCTGTATTTTTCCTTTTCTGACATAGAACAGGGACAGAAGTGTATGTCCTATTATGAGAAAATATTGTATTAAATAAGGGTCTTGTGCCCCCTCACCCCTAGCTGTACTGTGGTCTACAAGAGAAGCTGAACAGAAGGATCCCAAATAATTTGGGACTGACTGGGACTGCACCTCATTTGTTTAATATGTGTATTAGTAATCTGCTTACAGAAGCCATAAGAGAACAACAGAGCTCACATTTCTTGATTTGTGTCCATCTGTCATTTGACGAGAGGCTTCACTTCAGTATTCCACAGAAAGAATTATCCACAATGAACAAAAAGAGATGGTTTAAAATAATGTGCTGCCAATAAATGACATAATCCAGTGAATTTCAACCACCCTTATAAAAATTCTGGCATTCGACAACATGAAAATAAAAGCTAAGTAGAAGGAAAAGCAAAGCTTGCCACCTACTGCCCAATGACTTAATAGTATGCACTGGTATTGTCTATCTCCTTTTAACAGACTGTCTTTTCCTGACACAGAATATACAGAATTGCATCTTCAGTTGTCTTTCTAATGAAACAGAAAACACAAAACCAGTACATGGAATATTTAAAAGCAATCTTTTCCTTTACACTGCTTATAAAATCCCTGACAAGCCTGAAACATGATTTATCGCAGCATACAAGCTGACAAAGAACTCCTTTTAATATCCTCCAGTGGTGCTAGAGGCTTTCATAAAGTCTGTCCTCAGCTGCATGATAAGTCTTAAAGAAAGTATTTTAAACTTTAAAAAAAAAAAAAAATTGCAATAGATAAGGTCTATCAGAAGAGATTTCTTTTCCTGTACACGTCTGGAAGAGATACTTTTTAAGCTAGAGATTACATTAGTAACAAAACATGGTTGCAATGAACGCTGCTTTATGGCAGATACTTTGTCCCAGAAATTTCATGTCTCAGCAACAAAAACAATGCTTCTTTATGTTTCCAAGCACAGAGAAATTCTCTTCAATATTTAACATACTTCAGTAAGCTATTAGTCCAGAGGTATTTATTTTCCTAACATATTGCATACAAAATCACTTCTGAATAACAGTAGGTTCTTTGCTTAGTAAAGAAAGTTGCTTAACTCCAAGTCAAGTCGTCATGATTCAACTCCCTATGTAACTTCTAAGCACACTGACAGACTTATCTCCAGAAACAACATGATGCTGCACACCGCAAATGAGCCAACACTACACCTTCCAGTCCTCCAACACTGTTCTCCAAGGCAATATGAGATATGTCAGGGAAAATTTGATAAAGGAACATAAACAAGGACTTACTGCAGAGTCCCTCTAATAGACTACTGGCTGGTTACAAAATCTCAGTCAGTACTTGAATAATAATATTAAGAGAAGATCCCGCTCTCTCCATCTGCCTTGCATTCTCTACCAGTTACACTCAAAGACAAAGAAATCTCTGTCTGTCACCAGATACTGATGAACAATAACACCTAAACTTTCAACACAAGACAACATGAGCAATAAACCTTCTCGGTTGTGATTAGATAAATAACTAATTGTAAAACAAAAGTTTTGGATTTCTGAGCAGAATTTATCAAAGCGCAAGAATACGTGGCATATGTAGCCTTTATGGAGCTTAGGTAACGTGGAAACTGCTTCTCAGTATGAAAAAGTCCTCTTCTCAGTGAAGTACTCAGACTCTAGCACTGAAGAAAAGCAGTTTAATGAAGTATGTGTGTCGTTCCTAAATCATGAGCAGAACAGGCTATTCATAACATGAGAAATCAATGACGCATTTGTAATTAATCAGACAGCCCCAATCCTGGAAATACATCTGCCTTTGTCTAAGGCCCGTTCACATTATGTTAATGAAGATTCTTAAGCCATCTAGTTATCTGCTACACTAGCAAAAAGCTAAGACTAAATAAATCCCCTGAAGAGGGGTTCTTTGTGTCTTTGTTATCTATTTAATAAGATTATTAAGAATGAATAGCGACTGGAAGGATTAAGACAATACCAAAACTTATATTAATATACAAGACATACAAAGCAGCTAATAGGTATGCCTAATATTATTTTAAAGGGCTGAAGATCAAATATTAAACAAGATTTCTGATAAAAAGACCAAAAGCAGATACATCTACAAACACAAAGCCTTTTGTCTAGGTTTAATACACCTGAAGCAGAGGAAAATGTCCCCCCAGTTCAGTGATCATTTGATCATTACAACACTAAACAGAAACACCTAGATTTTTCTAAAGACAGAATTTTACTCAATCATATTTTTATACCTGATATCAGTAAAAATATTATTACCTCGTTTTTCTTTGAAAAGTTAAAGATACAGACATATTTTGACAGCAGACATTACTTTTCCATTAACATCTATTTCACCAGTTCTAAAGCAGGGGGACAAGGGCTCTTGCAACATTGTTTTTATTTCAGCCACATCTTATAATCACTATTGTTGCACAGTAGCTTGCTTTAGGGAAACAAACTGTAGCCTGAGTGGGTTACTTTTATCTGTTTGGCTAAGAAGTTTCAGTAAAGTATAAAACTATTGCATAATCGTTCTGGTGTCAGAAGCATTTGCTAATAGAGAAACCTTTTTAAAAGCAAACGTTCTGAACGCCTAGAAAGACATTTTGACACCACAATAGCAAGATGTCAAATGAAACTTTAACAACACAAATACACCTTTCTGAAACTGAAAACTCACTGTCGTGCTTTCCGTGAAAAGCTGTGCTCCTTCACCACCAGCAAGCCACTGGAAAGAAGTTCTTCTGATTGTTTCTGAATATCTCCTGAAATAATTCCTTGAAAGTTTCAATAGTTATACAATTTTTTACAAAGGCAAAAAAAAAACCTGGAAAAGCTACTTCAGAAGAGAAATACCATTTTGCAACACAGCAACAAAGAACACTTGAAGCTCCTTAATAAAGTCCCTATACATCCCCATGCAAACATTGAATGGCCAGGCACGTGCATTTTTAAGTTCACAAAAATAAAAATAAAAAATTCTATGGTTTGGAATGGTAGTTTACAGTCCTCTAAGCTCAAAGCACCAGTATAGTTTTAGAAGTCATTTTCTTTCCTGAAAAGCAGTACCCTGAAAACAAGACAATGCTTTCCACACACATAGAATATGCCTAAATTGATATGTCTCTATTTTGCTGTATTGACATACAGTAGTATGAACAAACTCCAGTACCACTCAAAGAAAATAACTTAATGACAAGTTAATTAAAAAGTTGACTTTACTTCATGGTGTGTTCAAGCTGCTGGGATTGCGTGAGGGAAGGGTACATTGACATTCTGAAAAGAGAAGTACCATGCATGACAGTATGGATAAGTGATCTGCATAAACTCAAGTCTATTAGGAAGAAATTAATAACCTGACAGATAATAGGGTGCACTATGGTTCCTTACAGCAGGTCTCTTGTTAAAAGCACTGTGCAGAGGCATCTCGGAATCCACCCCAAATAGCTCACAACGAAAAAGTAAATTCCCTTATTTTCCATGGAGCCACCTCATATTAGTGAACCTAAAACAAGCACACCATGAGTTCATTATATGTCAGAAGTTGGTACTGAAGGGCTGCAGTACATAGCCTGCAAACAGACTACAAATTTTCCATCTCTCTGGCACAAACCAGTGGGCTCAAGAACTGCTGGAAAAGCCTCACCTCTGACTCCTGAAGTTAAATTTTTAAGTCTGCAAAGCAGTAACACCTCAGTGTTGCAAAACGCATGGTGCTAATACAGGCTCTCAGGATTTAGATGTTCTTTTCTTAGAGTAATTCAAACAGCCATGTCCCAAGGCTCTAGGAGTGCAGAACCCAGTAGCCCGTGACTCACTGAAACTCTGAAGCACCAGGTAACAATCCACAGTTGCATCTTAACAGTGTGGTCATGGCCCACTCAACATGCTCAAGCACGTGCTTACGTAAATCAGGCCTGAAAAATCAGGTCTGAGCATATTTGTATGCATGTGCCTAAGAACACAGATCCAGTTCTGAGAACAGGCAAAATCATATTTTAAAATATTAATATGTAATATTTTGCCTAGAATCATAAATAATAATTTCCAAGATATCATCACTTCAGTTGCTTCCAGCTGCCCTGTGTAGACCATAAACAAACTTCTCTATCTTTTCAGACCATCACCTGGTCAGTCATTACAAGCTAATCTTAGAACCAAAAGTTCTAAAAAATAAATTATATGCAGTCAAAGATTCAAAAAAGAACTAGTATGCAAGATAGGAAACAGCCAGAAGAGCAGTCTCTTATACTTTGCAGTAATCCACAGCCAAGAGTTTGTATAACACAAAGTCAGCAATCTTTATAGATTTTAAATACATATATATGTAAATATATAACTTATGAATATATATTATATAAAGAATATATCCAATTTTCAGTTACAACTGTCCTACATTGCTGATTTCAGCAGGGTCACAACAGCATGCCCAGTTCTTCTTTCAGGCATTTTTTTTTTCAATCTAAACTCACACTAATCTCACACCAATTAGTTAAAATCTGTAAAATACTGGAAAAAACGCTATATCCTTGAACAGAAGGGAAAAAAAAAAACAGTTTTAAGACACAGGTTGATAGGTTCAGTAAATTAGCAAGCAATACACCATAACATGGAACTAGACCCAGTGACCCAGGAATGCAGGTTTGGAGGGGATCTCTTAGGAAAGATTTCTGGGCACATCAGGCATACCAGTAAATCCATAGCCTCTCATCTGAAGTCTGTGCATTTATCACTCCTTCGATGAGCTTTGCTTTGCCCAGCATTAAAGCAGACTTCCACATGTCATCAACAACTGCCTTCAAAAGAGACTGAAACAGCAATATTGTGACACTGCTATGTATAACTGAGCTCTGGTTGGTTGATACTGTACACCTTCTGGTGACCATTTCCAAAACTGTACAAAAAAGGTCCCTTTAAAAAAAAAATATTCTGCTTACACAGATGGTAAATGCAGAAAAATCAAGCTGTTGGAGCTATAATGTTGCCAACAAGTGAGAACACGAGATGTGAAAGGAACACCCAGAGTTACTGGAGAGCTATCACAGAAATCAGGCCCACAAAGCATGCCTGTTACTGAGATCAGAATTCCCAACAGGTTCCAATAAGAAGCAGATTTTTATTTGAGGCACCACTTGTTTTCAATTACAGCCATCTACACCTTCTGCTAACATTCTTACTCTTGAGATGAGACCTTGTAAGTGACACTATCCATCTTCAGACCAGAGCTATGACAGATTTACTGAATCCAGGATATTCCATGAAATTAATCTCTCTCCAGGTTTCCAGATTCTGTTCAGCACCTTATTCTTCAAAAAAAAGATACCTGGAAAAAAATTAATGAATTCCCTGCTTCCCTAAATATCACTGCCACCACAATCCTAAGAAAACATGCAAGAACCCATCTTGATAAAATAGAAAAAAGTTGACAGAGAATGGCAAAACAGAAACACCGTAGGGGCAAGCCTCTTCTAGGAGGTGATTTAGGTGTTCCAGGTTGAGTTCTGCTCTGGCTCTCACCAGTCCTTGGCAGCAGTGTCCAGATCAACGTATCAACCACACTGACAATGGATTACTCCACTTTCTAGGAGTGGAAACAGAAAAAGCCATTCCAAAAATATCCAGGCAGCCTCACGTAACATAGGAGATCACAAGATGCTCAAAGAGGAATTGAAACAGGAACTAGCCCATTTACTCTGTGCCAATGGCAGAGACCTGACCTCCAAAGGATCTCTCAGCCCTGTAAACTGTCCTTAAAGTCATACACAAAAACTAATGCTGGCACTCATTTCAACAGCTGCATCTAAATATCCACCTTCTGCTGCCTTTGATATGACTGCTTTGGTTTGTGAAACAGTCCATTTCCTCTCCATCTGCTGCTCCTATGCCTGCCTCCTGCCGAGGTTGTAGGCTGGCTTTCTCATGCCTCCAGAAACTCAGGCTTCCATTTTTCCACTCTATTTTTAAGCTGGTTGAAAAATATTTACCTTTATGTGATCTCAAAGACCAACAGATCCAGCTACTTGAAAAGGTCTCTTCACAGTTAGAAGGAAAACCTTAGGCTGAGAAGGGTCACATGAACAACAAAGCCCACCTGGGCTCACACTGCATATGGAAGCATGCAGAGGCACTTTGGATAACAGATGACTGTTTTTTCAGCCTGATGGGATGATGTCTCATGCAAACAGGTACTGAGATTTTGGTGAAGCATGACATGCTGTAGGCACCCTCTAATAACACTTCAAGCATCGGAGCCTGGCAACTAGCACAGTAGCACAGAAAAATATCAGTTTAGCATCACCTCTTTTTTTTATAAGAGAAACTCTTTATCCCTGGACATTACTCCAGGAATAATGAAAAAGAGGCTGTCACAAGCCTTCTGAGCATAGTTTTACAGTGCTTGAAAGAAGACGGGTTTTTGCATTTGGGTTTTTGGTTTGGTTTGTTTTGTGGTGTTTTTTTCAGGCAAGAACAAATTACATTCTTCTTGGGTTTTGTTTGGTTTTGTTTTGGTTTTTTTTTTCTCCTGCTTGCTTTCTTTGAAGTATATTTTACTACCCATTTTGGGAAACTGGCCTTTATCATAACAGAAAGAAAAATTCCTTGAGAATGGCTGTGGGCAGAGGGAGGAAGAAAAAAGACATGCAATATCCTCTACAGGAATCAATACTGATAAGACAGGAATTGTCTGGCCTCTTTGTACTCATGTGCTGTGCACTGCATTTTGTGGGGCTAAGCCGAGACACCAGGTGATGAGGATTAGCAGTCTTCCTGGTCTGCATGGAAAGGAGCAGAAAAAAGCCTGATGATTTTACTGGTAATTTCCCCTGTATATTAGTCACTTCAATAACTCATGCTTCACTTACAGGAATGAAACTGGACTCCAAGTACTATGAAATATTAAATTGCCACCCACTAAAATTGGGTGGCAATTTCTCTGTCTTTCAAGACTATGGATGCATTTGTTCCTAAAGGCCACCCTGATCTACCTTATAGCTTTCTCAAAGAACATCCTAGCTTAGGGTTTAGAACTCTAAGGAAGTTCAGGTAAATTGTGTTACTAAGTGTTCCTACAACATATGTAGGAACCTAATTTAGCTTGTGGATCCAGAGTTAGATGAACCAAGACAACAGTAAAAAGAGTTGGAAGGGTTCAGGAGGAAAAAAACCTGATAAAGAGGTTACAAGACATCAAACAACATTGACAATGCCCAGTGATCTCTATTCTCAGATGCAGCTTTGCAAAGGAGTGGCAAGATGTATTTTGTTGTCACAAGCATATGACTACTCAGGTGCAGAACTCTAATCGCACACCACCCTTCCATTTTTACAGTTTCAAACACAGGAAAACACAGTTTATTTCCTATTCCTGATTATCTTGCTCTGGAGACTCAAAGTGAGACAGACTGCACCCTCTTTGCAGCTCTCAAAAAGCAAGACCTGTTAGAGGACAGAAACACTTTTTGTCACTGACTTTACTTCAAACTGGAGGGACAGCAGTTGCTACAGACATCTGTACTTGTTCACATTCAGCTTGCTTGCCACCCTCCTGTGCACCTCCCTCTCCCCCCTGCATGAAATGCAGCCTTGAAAGAAGTTAAGGTCAGACATCAATAAAAACAACACCACAGAGAAATTTCGGACTCTGTTTAAGTGAGTAATGGAAGTAATATCAAAGACTGGCTAAGTCACCAGCTTACTGAAGCTACTTTCACAGTAGCTTCAGTCATAGCTACTGAAGAGGTAGAGGAAAAAATTCTCCAATAAGATGGTTGTTTCCTTGATACCTATGACAGTCAGATACAATCCTGAACCTCAAACACAAGCAAGCAGAAGCATCCACTGTAGTACAACCATATACACTTATTTTTGAAAAAAGCATATTGCAAATAGAAGAAACCAGAACACAACACAAGAACTAAATTTTACTCTCCTCAGTCATGCAAGGTATTGAAATTCCATGCCAGACTCTGTTCTAGGCTAAACTCAAAAAGTCACTAGTGTAAATTAAAAATAATTCCTCTGACATTAGTACAACATTGTCAGTCTAAGGAAAATAAAAGTTGTTTGATATTATGGGACATTCTGTTCAGGTGAAGAAATTTGGCTCATAAGTAATAGAAGTTTAAAATCCACTAAAATCTGACACCTAAAACAAGAAGCTCTTAAAAAAAAAAAAAAAAAAAAAAAGAAACAAGTCTGTGAAAGTTTCCAAGTACAATTTTTTGAAAACATTTGCAAGGAACAACTTTTTACAAATGTAACACACTGGACTTCTCGGAAAGCAAAGAAAACACTTACTGTGGTTGCATTTGCTGAGGTAACCCAACAGGAGGCTTCTGCTTGATGGTGAATGCCATCTGAGTCATAGGGCCAACCTTTGGTGGGACCTGCACCTTCTGAGAGAAGGTCTGCTGGGCAGCCTGCTGGGGTATGGGCCATGGGGGAACAACAGGGCTCCGGCCTCCAGTGGAAGATGTGTCTTGCACGACTGTATCCTCACAGGAATTACCTTTTGTTCCTGGTTTACACACACAAAGCTGAGGTCGCAGGCACATCCCTCCATTTTGGCATGGTGGTGCACAGTTAGCTAAGAAAAGACATTTTAAAAAGCACCTGTGAAACAAAGCACGAAGGACAGTGCAAACCCTCCCCATCATAAAAAAAGGCATTAATTGTTAATGTAATTGGAGTACAAGAGAGCAGCATTGCTCAGCTCCACAAAAGATAGTATACAAGCTGGTACAGCTTTTGCTGCTTTCCTACATAAATATGCACAACATTTGAACAGCTTTGAAAAGTAAAATGCTGGTGACCTAAAAAATAGGAAATGTACAAGTTAAATCAAGAAATATAGCATTATTGCAAATCTTCCTGTTAGTAGCCTTTTACACTCTCTTCCCAGCATTCTTCCTCCTCATACTCTAACAACCTACTGATCCTGGCCTGGATTCATTCCATTACTATTTTTAAATCGGATATTGCATAGGTACCTAGACTAAATCTCTACAGTTACATTATAGACCATGAAAATGATGCAGAGAAGCATGAATTGATTCAACCTTTCCCTCACTAAAACCCAAGTGACATTCCCTCCACTGCCACCACCAAAACAACATAAAAAAAGAGATGCAAGAGCTGCTGCTACAAAGACATGGCTACACCTGGGGATTACATTCTTTGAAGAAACAGACAGGTGCTTGTGATTATCCCAAGCAGCTTCTATGCATTCTTTGTACCATCAGTGAAAAGGGGTCAGATTCTTCAAAAGACAATTCGCCTCCAGAAAGGATTAATTACACTGCTTTGTGTTGCTCTATCTAGTGACTATTGAGGGAGCCTGAATAGTCAGCCTACACTCAATACCCAGGTCAGAGACCAAGCAGGATCAACTCCACTCTGAATAAAAACCTTGGAGAAGCAGTAAATCCCACAAAAAAAAAAAAAAAAAAAAAAAAAGGGAAAAAATAAAAAAGCAAAAGCAATTGCTGATCATATGTATATATAATACTGCAAAAGCATACCTAATTTATTTTGGATATTTAAATTTACAATGCTATTGCATTTTGAGAAAGCTAAAATAACACAAAGATGGCAAAGCAAAATTAATTCTCTTACTCAGAGAATGGAATTTAACATTAAAATATAATCCTAATTAATATAAACATGAAAATAATTTCATTTGTCCCATTAAAGATGGCATACAATGAAACATTTAAAAAAAAAAAATCACTACTGAGCTACTTTGCTTCTACAAACGAAGTGTATTTTTAATATTGTTAACGATCTTTTAACACAGACAAAATGATATGCAAGATCAATTTTTACTAAAATAGGTAAGATCATACCTTAAACCATAACAGGGGATTCTACACCATATTTAGATACATCCAATTGCACAGGTATATTATTTAAAAAAAAAAAAAAAAGTCAGTCCACATCCCTGGGACAAGTAAATTAGAGTACTTGGCACTTCAATCAGGTTTCAATACACACATTTATATATAAAAATAAATGCACAAGCATGCATATGAAAAAACTTAGTTGGATAGGACTGTGTCAATTTGGAGGACTACTTTGTTAAGGGACAACACCCTCTGACACAGACATATCACAGTACAGCAATTGTACGTGGCACCAGAATTGCCAAACAACTTTAACCCGAGTTTTGCATGGGGTTGTTCTCACACACACCTTCCCCTCCGTGTGTTGTTCAGAAACTTATCTTTTCAACACTACTTAGCTGGGCTACCTTAAGTGCATATTAGGCATCTCCCTGGCAACACAAAAGTAATCATTGCTTACTTATATTTGTTTATTTTTAAGACTGTGTCTTGTCTTTGATTGCTGGAAGACTGGAGACCATTTTCATTGTAAGCTTGAGAAGGGATTTGTAACAAGCGTATGCTGTAATACACCAGCCAAGTCTTCCTTGTGCCTGGCTTCTAAGACTCAGATTGTGCTACAAACAGTAAAAATTTGCTTATGTGCCCATGACTGAAATTAATTCTATCTTGGAAAATAGATTCAGAAGCCTTAAATTTTAATTAAAAATCTCTCCAAAGCCAGTGAAACTTAAGACCAGAATGTCATCTGGGTCATCTGTAGAAAATGAGTAGAGACGACAGTGAAAGAGTTTGGGCACAGTTGGGAGTTCTTTTGAAAAACATCAGATAAAAAAGGCCTTTAAAAAAAAAAAAAAAGGCAGAACTTTCAAAGGTCCCATTTTTACAACATTAGGAAAAAACATAAATACTGAACATATATGGAGATTTATAGACATGCACCTATATCAGCATCTGAGCTTTTCAACAAGTTACTTAAAAAAACAAAAACTGAACAGAGAAGTAAGCTAACAAGACCATTCCAAAAGCCAATATGACAAAATATACACTCTTCTAAGAGACTGATCACAGCATATCTCCTCTCAGAAGGGAAATAACATATACATACACAAGAGACAACACTGAAAAAACTGCAACTCTTTTCTCTGTAGTTAAGAACCAAAGCTGTGCTTCAGAAGCCTAAGAAAACTTAAGTTTCTACTTATGAAAGTGAACTTATTGTTGCAGTGAATTTGAAACTATGAAGCTGAAAACAGAACCTGTTTTTAAGTTACCTTATCTATTTTATCCCAATAGACTTGAAGATTCTTACTTCTTCCCTGACAGCAACATAAACCCCAAAGGTTTATATACATATTACATATACATAAAGCACATGCTCTGCAGGACAAACTGCATTACTCTAACTGGCCTCTAACAAAACAAGCATCATGAGATACAGCAACTATTGTCTCAGATCATACGAACAGTGACAACAGGTTAAAAAAAATTATCTATTAGATCTTTACAGAAATGAACCCTTTGATTGAAATCCTTCATTAATGCTGTGTAGTAGAATATTACAAAACTGGATAAAAGATCATATTTTTTATGAAAGAATTAAACTGAACATTTTAATTTACATAATACAGCAGTTAAGCTTCAAAACTGTCCAAGACAGCTGCAGTGTGCCAAATGAATGACCTAATTATTTTGTTGGAAGGCAACAATAATGGCACACAACTGAAAATACCAATATTTTCCAAAAAGCTAAGCTTTCAAAAACTGGAGTAGAAGTACTAAGTTCAAAACTGAAAAGCAGGTCAATATACTCCTGTTAAAGACAATTGACTTGGTCCTGTTCAATTCAAGGAGGTCATGACTGGAAATTCAAAATAGAGCTTGGCAAAGATGCAGATAATGAGATCAGGCTTAGTGGGTCAGATTAAAGATCCACTTAGTCCAGTCCTCTCCCTCCATTACCAAGCTGGATGCCTAAGGACAGGGTGAAATGCAGTAAAAGTTAGCACCATTACAGCCTTCAAGAATTAGAGGCTCAGCAACTTCCTGAGCAAGACTGATGGGTTTGATGTTTAATAACTCTCAGCAGCCTTTTCTGTCAAAGGTTCACTAACCTGCTTTTTGAACCTCCTAGCTTCAGTATCAAAAGCTTTCTGTACCGAGGAAGTTTGCCACGTTGGAAGTCGAGGCATAGACAACGTAACCAATCTTCCCTCGCTTTCCAAAAGCATGGTGAAGGAATAGGGATTCTTCGGGTTGGTTTTTGTGTTTTAAAGAAGAGGCCATCTTTATCTACTAAGAATAAAGCCACAGAGACACATTTGCTCTGGAATTACCTACATCACAAAAAGCTGAAACCCGTATTCCAAGATGTTCATACTTTTTATGCATCTTTCCCTAATTAACTGCTGCTCAACACTCTCACAGGCTATTACTGGGTTTGACATAACCACAATGGGACTGGTATGGTTGTATTTGCAACATGTTTTCAGAAAAGCAAGTTTAAAATACCATTACCGGTAGGCTTAAACACACCCAAAACATCTTATGTTGTTTTGGGACTGATCTATACATACACACTTTTCAGTCCATGTGTTCATGTTATTATGGCTGAAGAGTATATAAATATTTGCAGGAGCAAGACCTAAAATAAAAGGTTTATAACAGTTTCAAAATATGTAAATATTTTAAAACCTCTACATATACAAAATGTATGTGTTTTAATACATGCTAAATTAAGCATAATTTATTATATGAAATCAGTAATTATAAAACATGTCAACATATCAGTTTAGATAATTTCTCTTTTGTCCTTTCAAATGACTCAAAATGCAGGAATAACAGACTCCACTTGTCACAAAACAATATTTATATTAAATTAATTCTAATTCTTGAATTAGGATCATTACAATCTCATTCCTATGCTAATTATTTATCTTGATTCATAATTAATTCCTTCAAAAGTAACACCACACTTATTTCCTTGTGTCTCTAGATCATGTTGAGAATTGAAATTCACAAAAATGTATTTTCAGTGAGAAAAATCACAATAAACTAATTTACACGTCCTGGAAGTTTCCTGCACTCAAGTTAAGTTTCTAGCCTTTCAGCCTCAGCTCCACTTTCAAGTATTTCCTTTATCAAGCAACTGCTGGTGATTTGTACTTAAATGTCCACAGAAGTTTTTCTATATAGATTTCTGTATTTTTTTAATTTCTACACATTTCTAATACTGTGACAACAAGTACACTACAACAGCGTTGTGAGTTTTGTGCTATTTCTAGTGCACCTATCAACTGGAGTTTTTTTTTCTATTTCCACATGAAATTTATCTTTTCTTTCTCCTCTTGAGCACACAGAGTCAAGCACCAGTTTAAACAGGATGCACTGACTTTCAACAAATTTCATCACAGTGCACATATCAACTTCTCCCATAGGAGTGCATCAATCCTTTCAGGCAAAATACATGGTAGAGGGCAAATAACAGAAAATACAGTAATTGGGAAGAGGATTATAAGTACAGGGCTGTTTCAGATTCCAGCATAAAATGGTTGAGAAATGATGCATGCATCAAGTTTACGGAAAGGGGGAAAACCAACACTCTGGCATGGATATATCTGAGCTTAGAGCAGAAATTTCAAGTTGCTTTACATGACACGCAGGAATACTGTTAAGGGCATAATAAATAACGTCTTTCTTATTTTATTAATCCAAGATTTCTGTTCCTCGAGCACGCAAGGAAACCAAACCAAAGCTCATCTTGGTTGAGTGCACATCCTAAACAAAAAGTTGTGACACAAAGGCACCTTTAACTCCTGCTGTGTTGAAAGACAGAGTGATGATCCCCCACCGATTCCAGAAGAAAAGCAGTGAAGCGCTTTCTTTGGAAAGCAACAAGCTGTGGGTTCTGAAAGGAAAGAGACATATTCCAGTTTCCCTCAGAAAAATCTGAATACAGTGCTGACATCCTGGAGAAGAGCAATGTTTCTAAGAATTTCCTGTTCTGCAAATTACCCTACTGATTAGCTCACCGTTTAATTTTATGATTTCATTCTGGATACCATTTTAAGTCTTTAATCATTGTCAGGACTGAGGATGCAATACTGGAATCTAGAAACCCAAAAGCTAACTGAAGGAACACCTGGTGTTCACCATCTAATGCTTTTCTGGGGATCCAGTTCTCTGAGTATCTCGCTCCAAACAGTTTTCAGAAGTCCAACTTTACCAGAAATATATCCAATAACTCTAAAGATTCATTGAGAATGGAGGAGACAGAAATCTGTAACCAAGGGTGATATAATCATGTTGCAAGACCATCCTATTAAAAAAAATTTAAATTACTTAAATAATCCTAGAAATTACATAACTGCAGAAAACCTGTATGACCTTTACACTACTAATGGAGAAGGTATTACAACCATCTGTGTCTTTCTACAAAGGAACTTTGTAGCCTAACTATAAGATCTTAAGGAATTCTTTCCCTAAATATACTTCAAATGAAAGCATGTGTTGTAAGTCTTTGCTTGTCCACTTCAAAACATCAAATTCATTCCAATACTGGCATGTAAACATGACCTCTATGAAGGAAGGGAAACAAAAAACAATGCTTTTGGCATACATATATCTTTTAGAACAAACACACACACACAAAAAAAACAGTTTCTCTCCTAACCCAATGGCAACATAACATACTTAATTTCTATTTATCTTTATAGTACAATCTCTAAATGCCAAGATCCATCAGAATTCAATAGCAACTATACTCAAATACTTCAAAAAACCAACTTCAGCAAAAGGACACATTATTTTATCAGTCATAAGGATATAACATGCTCTTTGATACTTGCCATTTTCATTCATGTTCTGTTTACTGCAGTTTATATAGTATAAATACTTAAGACTGCACAATCTGAGAGACACTTTAAAGTGTATTTAATTATATGAGATCATAATTATACATATTCTGACAATATAAACATTTCACATGCTATAGATATTTCTATCATTTCAGTGTCATAAAAAGAAGTCATGCACTACAGAATCGACCAAGCCAAGGAAACCAGCAGATTCTCATGATCCATTCCGTTCTTGCTGCTGGGGTGGTTAACACTCCAGTCTGCAATCCTTCTAATTGTCTTAACCTTTCTCATTACAGTGCCTACTCATTTTGTTACAAAATCCTTCATAATAAATATGCAGGAAACTGAACAAACTAAGACAAATTCCAGTTGTGAAGAGACAACTGGAATTATTTAACTGGATGCAGAATTCAGACAACTGAAGAGTTACCCAAAAAAAAAAAAAAAAAAAGTGGAGAAAAGACTATTAATCATAATATAGTAAATAAAATGCTAAGCACAATAAAGTTTTTCCTAAATTCAACCAACTCTCCATAACAGTTCACCATTTAGTCGAGCTTCTCTAAAAATCCAGGCCTAAACTGCCATCTAGAGATAATAAAAAAACCTTGATCTGATTTAGGAAAAAAAGCCAGTCTTGCCATAGGACACAAAACAATTTGCCTCTCTCAGGAACTAGCTCTCCAAAACCCTAGGTTTATGCAGAGATTCACAAAAAAAGCATATTGCCAAGCAGACCTATTTTTAGCTCTGTATTTAAATTAACATCTTGCCTTGCTAACATGTAAAATTATTTCCCTTCTCTGTGCAGTAATAAATGATAAGATGCTGAAGGTTTGCTTTCTTCCTATCCTCAATGGGGAGGATCTGTTTTCTAGGAATAAATTAGGCTTTGCAAATCAAGTACTGGTGGTTTTAAAGGCAGAACAAACAAACAAAAAACCAAAACAAAAAAAAAAAAACACCGCTAAAGCAAAAAAACCTCAAACCCAACCCAGCATCAGCCCATGCTGGTTACAGAACATGGACTGACTTGACAACCTGAACCAAGGATAATCAACTAATACCCAGTACTGCAGAATCCAAACAAGGAGACAGTTTAGGGAGTGTATCCCTCCTCATCCACCCTCCACAAATCCTATATGTCCCAGAATGCAAGCTTCCTTTAAGGCAGGATCAGTTGGAACAAGCAGCCCTTCATGGTGAATGCTGCAAAGAAGGGTATCATTAGAGATGCTGCACTCAACTTCTTCTCAAGGCCCTACAGAGAGCAGAACCCCATCGCTCACTACAGCCCTGCTCTCTTGAAGGTTGGGAGGTTTGCTGATCCCATGCACACAGCCACTTTGCCCAGCTCTCTCACTTCGCAGGAGAGGAAAGAGAGGGGCTCATGTTCCACTTCAAGCTCTCCCCTTCTCCATGCTCAGGAAGAGAAGTTGTACAGAAGAGAGGTATAAGACCAGTACTGTAAGTACCAAAGTATCACTTCGCTGTCAATACATCATTTTGTTCCTGCACATGTGCAGAACAAGAACAGTGCACAATCGATGGCTGAACCACAGCCTCCCCTGGCATGCGTACAGCTTTCTGTGTGTAGCTTTCAAGTTACACACTGGAAAAAAAAAAAAAAAAAAAGACCAACAACAACAACCAAAAAAAAAAAAAAAAAAAAAAAAAAAAAAAAAAAAAAAAAAAAAAAAAAAAAAAAAAAAACCTGAAAGGGAGAAAAAAAATCCCAAACTCAGTTTTCTGGGTTTCTTCTGATTACGTATTAAGAAAGGAAACATTTAGGGCTTTTTATAACTTTATTACATCCCCTGCTTCTTTTGTTAACATTAATTGCTGCAACGAGCTGAGCAAATTCACTATCAATCTGTGATCCACTTCAGTGCGGGAGCACATCCTGAGAAGTTTCTTCTAAGGTTCTCTTTTTTTTTGTTCTGTTTTGTCTTAATTCTGTAAACACTTGTAGTATATGTAGGAAACAGAGACTATGTATCATTATAAGCTTGTTTCCAGCGAAGTCCCAAGTGTCTTACAAAGAAAAGGCTGGGTAGGTTTCCCCTTATGCTAACTGTGGACTTTATTTTCCTCACTGAAATGAGGGAATGGCACATGGCATGGTCACAAGTGTATAACAGGCAGCAGCTAACAGCTCCTCCATCTTCTCACAGCTCTTTTACTGTCTCCTCTCACAGGAGGGAGGTTGGCTACAATCAATGCCCAGGAGATGGACACTGTGCTCAAAGTCTGCATTACTGCTGATTCAGGTCCGATTTTCTCTTGAAACATATCTTATCAATTGCACTTACTGAGTTGTGGGGCCTTCTTAGTTGTGTGCACTCTCTTTTAGATGCAAAGAAAAAAATATGTTTAAATAATAAAAAGCTAAACCAGAAACATGAATGCTAAGAAAGCACCTAATGTATTTCAGCCTCATTCCACGAGATCAGAGTACTCCTTGATGAAAATAAAACACTAAGCCTTGTGTTTCATCAAAACCAAAGGCTTTTGTTTATAGATCAGCTCCTGTTAGTCCATGCTGCTTGCTCATATAGACTGAGACTACAAAAATTTGGACCCTGTCATACTACTCCCTCTTCCCAAGGGTAGTAAGAGAAAAATAAGGCAGAGTAGAGATACCACTGAGTGCTAACAAGAGCTTTCCCACTGCAAAAGCCCATCTATCCCCTGTATATGAAATTCAAAAGTTTTATTTACATATTACAGTAACAAGCACAGCAGAGGCAAAACCCAGCTCCTCAAGTAGTAGGCTTTCAGTTTTTCAATTTTGAATTGTATAAAAACCTCACCAAACAACAGATTAAAAAGGACTAATGTACAGGTCAGCTACGTGAGGTCAAAGTTTAAAACTGAGGCATTTAACTTTGACTTAGACAGAATTTGAAGGATATTGATACTGCTTTTACTGAGATGATGGTCTTAGTATGAGAAGAAACATTTGGGGACAGTATGCTATAGTTAGGCTTTGTATACACAACGTAAATAAACAGACCTTGGTAAAACTCAAAGCCACAAAATTGATTAAGCACAAGCCTCAGGAACTGTTTATGACCAAAAACCTCCAAAAAGTACAGCTGCAAACATTTGAAGTACACAGTTCCCATGATGGGAAGTATAGCTCTCTTGCATACCACCATTTCAAAGAGCTAAACTGAAGACAGAAAAAGAGTAGATTCTGAGAGTGGTAGATTCTGAGCAACCAATATTAAAATACTTAGTGATACAGAGTTTCATATTCAAAGTGCAGGACCCATGTCTGCTTCCAAGCTTCCAGGTCTGGATCCTTAACCTATATCAGAACAAGACCTAAGCATGCAACCTTTTCCTCACCTTCCCAAAGAAATTCAGGAACACAAGATAGAAGCAACCTAGGGCATAATCCATCCAGGTCTTGGACAATTGGGGATCTAGAACTACTAGTCACATTGTGAAGTGCCCATGTCCTGGAGGAGACACGAAGCTGTAGCATGCTTCCATATCAAGAAGTATAGCTCTGGAAGTTTAGAGATTAGATGGCTCAAATTAAACAGTACACAAGCAGAGGCCATGCAGATTCAGGAACTGAACAAAGTGGACCCCTCCTATGGGCAAGCATTCACACAATTTTCCAGTCTCCTGCTTTTGCATCAGCAAGAATCTACTGTCGTATGTTTTCTTATTCTGAAAAATAAATTAAACCTCTACAGTGTGTTTATTTTAATGTTGAGTCAGGAAGTCTTTTAGAAGAGAAGAGAATTAGCAACACAATCTTTTAATACAAAAAAAAGACAACAGACTGTTTGTCTTATTTTCTTTCCAAGGTGCCCAAACACACAACAGACAAGAAAAGTTCATTTTTTTTTTTTAGATAATTCCATCCAGTTCCAACACCAAAATCCTCTCCTTATGCCCATGCATCGAATACATGCATGCACACATGCAACACCCTCAGCTAAGCAAGACAGAAGATCCTCTTTATCTTAATTGACAATGATGGTGTTCATGGGTTCTACATTTACACACTCAGCAGTTCATCTCCCTGTAGGAAACTTCCTCTAAACATGATCCTGCAAAATCAAGTTCCTCACCTGTTTGCCCTAAGAGCCTTTCTTACACTTCTGCAATAAGGAGCTCATGTTTCAGTACTCTATTAACAACAGCCAGCTCTTTCCTTCCCACTTTTTTAACCATCCCATTTACACTGAGAACACTCTCAAACAACTGATATTAATACTCCAGACAAAACACAGTACACATTTTATAAGGGGTCTACTATTACAATAAAGTAGTTCTTTTCATTTATCTTTTTAAGATATCAGATCCTACATACAATAGGTAATTTTTTTCTTAAACTTCCCAACATAAAAAATAGCTCCTTGTAACCATTGAGAAAACAAAGCCAGAACAAATAGAAGGAAGTAGCTTTAACTAATAGAAATTTAGTAGCAAGTAATAAAGTAGGAGACAACAGATTTCAAAAGGGTAAACACACAGTTGGGCAGCAAGAACTAATTTCCAGCATAGGCCTTCCCGACACTTGTTAAAACTTGTCCAAGGACACATTTAACCTAAGGTTCAATTTCCATAAATGAAATAAATAACAAAAAACCCACACTCCAAGCTCTACTTGCCTTACAGCAATATTATAGGGCTAATTAATGTTTCTATAATGCTCTCCTATGCAACAAGTACTAACAAAACATGGTGTCTCCAGCCTTGGTGGTATCTTATTACTGCATTTACACAGATTATAACCTATGATAACTATGACTGGAAGACAGTCTTTGTCATAAACCCTTTCATGCACTTCTAACTTTCCAATGTGTTTACTGCTGTGGTTCGATTTTTCCCACCTTTGTCTTTATCCAAAGATGGATGTTCTGAAAGCTTCAAAAAGGTTGCTTTGGATTGTTAGACATTATTCTCCCAGCACAAAGCAATTCTGAATACTTTTAACACTGAGTACTATGAGTTCATCTTTTTAACTACAATGATGTAGTTCTTCATAACTGAAGTCATACCAAGTTTGAAAAAAAAAGTTCTTAAGATAAAATTTAACAATGTAAAACTGAAATAATAGGCACAGAAGGGGGAAAACCCTATATGTCTAAACTGGATACAGTAGGCACTCTCACAGTTTAGAGGAAGACAGAAGCTCACCTTCTAAGGACTGTCGGGCTTCCAAAAGAACATGAATAACTGTAAACACAGCAGGCAGTTCAGCTTCAGACTAAAACTTAGAAAAAGGACTTGAGAAGGCCACTTGCCTCCTCCATACAGATGCTGCCCTCTGACCTGCATAGAAACATTTCAAATACCCCCTGTTGCTGCTATTGAGGGAAAAGCAATGTGGCTGCCACTGCTCCCAGCCAGACCACCACCTGCCTGGGACAGAAGTCACCCGAGGGAATGGCAGCCTCAACCTCATGCGTGAGAAAGTAGGGCTAGCAAACACCACCAAGAGAAAGGGAATGGGAAGCAGCCTGGGCTGCAAGACCATATCTCTTCTCTTCACCCCCTCCTTCTGTGGGTTACAGGCAGGCTTATTCACACAGGTGCAGCAGAGCAGAAACACATGCTGCTTGTTCCAGCCTGGGATTACACCTGAGCTAATAAACCTTGCCGATCAGAGCTGGCTCTCAGCACTCTGGTTCTGGAAGCATGATGCAGACAAATGGAAGCTGGCTCTGGAAAAAGCCAGTGTAGGTCTGGGGTTTATTAGCTCAGGCTTTGCACCATGCAAAAAAATAAAATCTTGCCCTAGAGACCAAATAGCTTATTAAAGTGATACTGAGACTGAGCTAATAAACCCTGACAGATCCAAACTGCCTTTGCATCAAGTCAGCTCAGGTGTGCTGACATCTGTGGCACAATTAATCCACTACTGCAATAATCCTCTCAAAAACAACAGAGCACACTATCTCAATTTAAAAATCACTTCTTTTGACAGAGAACAAAGGGGTTAACTGCTGTTCAGTTATAGGGTTTCTGGTCTTCTGAAAGGAACATCAGCAGCTTCCAGAAAAGGTGATATCTGGCTTTTATGACTGTGAGACTAATCTTCCATAGCTAAATCAAGTCAATGCTATCTCATGGTTTGCCTAAGTTACAAAACAGACAACTTCAGTACATTCAGTGCTTCCCTTGGCCTGCCAAGAGGGAGGTGAAACTGAGAAGATCCAAGCCAAGTGTATTATACCAGTGCTAGGAGGTATTAGAGTAGCTTTAGAGGAGGCAGCAAAAATATTTAATGCTAAGAAGACCCTAATATCAGAGGCACAAAAAGAGAAAGAAAGGTCAAGGACAAAGTCCCCTCCACCTTTCTTTTAACCCTTTCTCTGCTGCTCCATTCCTCCAGTAACTATATGAATGAACCAAGTAATTAATGGATTTAAATTAAATTTTATGTAGTTATCCCATAAAAATCCAACTGGCTGACTTGGTCTTTATTGAAGACTAAAAATAAAAAATAAAAAACAAAAAAGACAAAAAAGAGCGAAGAGTTGAATAATAATCAGAAAAATTAACAAGACAAAACAAAGCACTGAAAGTAAAGAAAACTACTTATTTTATAAACAAAAACTAAAAAGTATGAAGTTACATGAAAATAAAAGTTACTAGAAGACAGAAGAAGAGCCACAAACAGCTACATTGTTTGGGTTTTGTTCAAAATATTGAAAATAAAATTGTTTCACAATTGCATAGCAGTTGAAATAAGTTTTTCACTTTATCTCCCGAAGTTACTGAGAGATTTTTTCACTTTGATTAGTATTTCAGCTAAGGTAGGTGTTTATTAAGCTCTGAAATTAACCTTAAAATACCACTGTAAGCTGAGAGAAATCACTTCAGTACTTATAAGAGGTTAAACAAAAAAGGTGACGAACTTAATAAGGCAGCATGTATTTTAAGCTGAAAATGTTAATTTAAAAGAGTATCTTAAATACATGTCTAAATTGGTCAGGGAAACTGTGAAGTTTTGTCTTTAACTACTGTAATAAAGTCTTAGCTTCTTAGCAACATGTCCATGAGGTCAAAGGTACTTGACCTTACTCAGTATTACAAAATTGATTGCTCTCTATTGTGAAAAATCCCATACAGGGACAAAAGCCACCCCCCAACCCCCCACCTACCCCCCAAAAAGAAAAAAAAAAAAAAAAAAAAAAAAGGGCAGCAAACCAGCATTTGCATCCTGGAAGCATTTACTCCAACTCTCTCAAGGACTGAAGTCTGTCCTACTGAACTAAAGTGCCCAATCTCATTGATACCCAAAGGAGTTTCCTGAAGAGGTATGCTATTTCAGTGTTTCCTGACCTCACGGCAACACTAATCCGCTTTAGCCATTTGTACTCATTCTGAATCTTGCCTAAATTGCTAGAAATTCTTCCACTTTCTTATTAGAAAGCACAACCTAAGTATCACAGTATTGACTCTATCAGTATTTTATGCACACATTTTGTGCTTCTAGTTATCAAAGCAGAGATACATCCTCCACCAAGACCTTCTCCAAAGCTACTTCTTTTGCATTGTTCACAGCTTCGAGAATTCCATGCCCTAAGCACGGGACCATCACATGGGCTGCTGGTTGAAGGGACAGTGTGGGTGGATGACAAATTCTTGCTCCCCACATGTGCTCCTCTGGTTGATTCTTTACCCTGTTAAGCCCTCCATTCAAAAAACTCCTAAAAAACAAGCACTAATGGAGGGGAGAAGGTGTTCACAAAACAAACAGCCTCCCCAAAGCTCTCCCCAAAAACGTCACTCTTTGCGCTGAGGATAACTGTAACAGGCATCCTCTATTCATCCCTTAGCAATTCTGAAGGTTAGAAAGGAGGGATTTAGGGATGAAGTGTTACAACTGCTGTTGTGGGTTTTGTAGCTCAGCCAACACCTCTTTGCCTACAGGCGATGCCAGCGTCCACCACCTCGCCAGATGCCAGCATGGTCCCCTCGGGTCCCCACGGCGTTACTGACCGCAGGGGCGTCCCCTCACACGCCCACCTCCCCGACCGCAGGGCTACTCACGTTTGATGCACCTCTGGGAGCCCGTGGCCTTGCTCCAGCCATGGCAGCACTGCCCTCCGCACACATTGACCCTGCGGGAACAGCAAAGAGGGACGAGTGTCCGGCGGTGCATGCATGGTCAGACCCGTTCCCCCCATCCCGAGCCGGGCGGCGGGGCGGGCACTGGCCTGGGGTGAGGAAAGGCGGGAAGAATTAAACTTTCCGATTAAACTCGACGCCTCAGCCCGGGCCCGGGCCCCGCCGCGGACTCCTGGGACGGGGGTGAGCTGGTCCCGCGCCCGACCTCGGCTGCCGCGGGAAGGCGGCAAAGAAACGGGGATGTGTTCCGTGCCCGCAGCTGGTTCGCCGCCAGCCGGGCACCGGCGGCGGGCAGGTAACGCCGCAGTGTCCCCCCCAAGGAGCCCTGCACGGGCTCCCCCCGCGCCCTACCCAAGGGGGCGACAGCGGCCGTGGCGAAGATGCTGGAGGTGGTCGGGAAGCTGCGGTGGCGGAGCGGGGGACGCGCGGGGCGGGAGGGCGCCTTACCCCGGCAGCGGCGGCAGCTGGTGCTTCTGGCGGAGGGGCAGGGCGGCGCTGCTGTTGCCGTGGGGGCCCGGCGGCGCCTTGGGCCGCGGGCCGAAGCGGGCCGGCTTGGCGAAGGAGGAGGCGTGAGCGGCGGAATTGGGGTGGACCTGCCCGGCGGGGCCCACGCGGAGCTGGACGGCCGCGCCGCCCGGTTTGCTCATCCGCCGGGTCCGCTCCAGGGAACCGCCGGCGCCGTAGCGCGTGTTCAGCTGCACATTGAACGTGCGCTGCTGCTGCTGCTGCTCCCCCCCGAGGAGGGTCGGGCGCTGCTGCCGGCTGCCAGAGGAGCCCCCCCGGCCGGGCTGCAGGACGTACGTGATCCTCCTTAGCCTGCCCTTTTCGGAGGCTGCAAGCGCTGGTGACAAAAGTGCACAGGCAGCCAGGGGCAGGAGAAGGAATCCCCAACTGATCCGAGCCATTTCCACGGCGGGAGCCCCTGCAGCCGGCGAGCTTCGCGGACTCGCCGTGCAAAGGTTTCCTCTCCGTGTGTGTGCGCGACCTGCGCCCGGGGCGCGGATCCCTCCTCCGCTCGCTGTCCCCCAACCTGCTCCGGGCGAGGAGAAAAAGGAAAAAAGCCTCAGGATCCTCCCGCCCGCCCCCCAAACTGTTGGGAAAGTTCAGCAAACACTTCGCCCCGTGGAGCAGGAAAACATCGTTGGAAGAAAGGAAGCGACGGGTGCGAGCCGAGCTGCGAGCCGGAGCGGGAAGGGAGGAGGAGCAGCAGGGGAAGGGTGTTTGCTGGAGGGGGGTGGTCGCAATGGAGAGCAGATGTCTCGGTTGCCGGAGCTGCCAGGGGTCTGCGCGCGTGTGGGAGAAACGGCCCCTAAGCCGGTGCGGGCTGCTCCAAAGCCCCGTCTTTAAGAGTTTCTCGGCGACTGAGCGTGTGCGGAGGGGAGGGGGCTGGGGGTGGGTGCCCCTGCCCCGGTGCCGGCCCCGCGCAGCCAATCTGGGGCCGCCGTGACGTCAGGCGGCGCTCCCGGGGCTGGGGAGGGGGCCGGGGCCGGGCCAGGTGACCGCGGGGCGCAGGGGGAGCGGCCGCGGGGGTCCCGGCTGCGAGTCTGCGCCGCTAAGCAAGCCTCAGAAGTACCTGTTTTAACTTACAGGCGCCGACTTGCCGTCTGCCGGTGACACAGACGGCTTAGCTGTCCGGTGCGGCTAGCGTAGCGTACCTGTACTTCTGCAATAGCTGAGCCTTTCTGCTCTAATTTAATGGAGGCTCTAAACCCCCAAAAGCGTTTAGACACATGCTTCACTGTATAGGTAGGAACTCGATTAACACTAAAGGTAAGCACATTCCTCAGTCTCAGCATGATGAGAGCCAGAGGTTGCTCTTAGCAGAAATCCTAGGACGATTAGGAGAGACTAGATGCTTTCTTGGTTTTCTTTATGTTTATAAAGCAGTACATATTATTAAAGAACAAAATTATACATACAAACCACAATTGTACACTTGCAATTAATATATAATCAAAACTGCCCACGTTTTTCTCCAGTGTGTCGTAACCGATCTCACCCTTTAGCACTGTAAACAAACAAACAAAAAAACCCCAAAGTTCACAAAATAACCTGAAGGTTACATCTTTTAAAATACTCAGAAGCTGATGTGTCCAAGTTCTTCCCAAGAAACTTTGTGGTGAATCAGTTTGCAAATCCAATAGCTTGGAATTTCAGGTCCTCCTCCCTGGGTTCTCCTCTGCTCTTTTCCAAAGCTTTAAGGACACTGACCCTAGGTCCAAACTGATGAGATTTTGCTCTTACATGCTCTTGGCACAGCTACACAGCCGGCAAAGGGAGCAGTAGGGTTTTACATTGACAAGATTCCAGGCAAGAGCCAGTGTTAGGGAGCACAACAGTCCCTTCCTCCTTAGTTCTCATCTATTTAAAACTGCTCAAAAATAAATAGATGTTTTAAATAGATGAGTTTGGAGCTTGCTATAGTCACAGTGTAATGGAGCCATATCTATGTTAAAGACTTCTGCTCCTGTGCCTCCAGAAGTCTGCATTGAAACCCAGTGTTTGAAAAGAAAATACCACAAGCACGTGGGGCTTCTAAATCCACGGTGGGTTAAATGAGAATGAAAATCTGTAGTGCTTCAGAGGAAAACTGAGATAAAGCCTGAAAGTTTCAGAGCCCAAATTTGAAGATAACTAAGAGGTTAACTGTGGGACCACTGCCTCCTCTCTTAGCAAACATACATCTGTTGTTTTTTTAACTTGGAAGACATTCTCAGCAAGTGAACTGTTCAGCCTTCCGAAGGCTAATTATTGTGAATCCCGAGCATGCTAAATGTTTTTACAGTATTTAGGGAACAAAAAAATACCTTGAAACCAGAGGAGGGTGGTGAGGACTAAGAAGAGAGAAATCGATGTGGTACTAGGGATTGTTGCTCTACACAAGGCTGCTGTCCCTCAGAAGTTTTCCAGAATGAGATCACAACTACGTGTGTGGCTTGATTTGTTGAACAGAGGGCAAAAACTGCATCATTCCAAAGCAGAAGCCAGTTGCTTTTAAGAAATGTGGGGTTTAAGTCATGTCAAGCAGGGGGCAAATGCAGTGTATTACTGGCTACTGTACAGCAAATGGTAAGGAACCTCAAGGGAAATATATCCACAAAGGTAGATGCCTTGCATAGAATCACTGAGGTATAAAAACATTCTTGAAAAAATATTTAGTATTACCTGAAATTAATTGGTTGAGGTCAAGCACTCCTCACAAATTTACACGGCACATCTGATTTTCAGTACTCTCTTTTTTTCCTCTAGCAAGGAAATCCACTCTTCTCCATTTGTCTACTGTCTGATTTTGCTCCCTCCCTCTTTCCTGCTCCTCTTCCACAAGTCTGGAGGGTCTTGGATGTTAGGGACCAGGTCTGGTTGCAGTAATACATTGGGTCAGCCACAGAAGTTTTACCAGCAAAAAAAAAAGAACTTCAGTGAACCACCACTGCAATCTAAAGCGCAGCTCAAAATTTCTTCATATGTAGAAGTTTCTGCTTCCAAAGGACAAAAAGTGCATGCAGCACCATCTCACATCACATTTCAGGCACACCTGTCTCTTGAAGAAGAGTTGGAAAAGCAGTTTGCACTGCTTCTGTTCTTTCCCCTGTGGTTTGTGACTCAAGAATGAACTTAAGGAAACATAAAAGAAGTTCCTTAGTCTATAACCCATCCACCAGAGGGGCAGACCTCCAGGTGCTCTGCTCTAAGGGTGTGGCTGAGGCTGAGATGGGCAGAACTGGATGGAAGGACTGGAATCACATATGAAAGAGGAGAAGTGCTGCCCAATGAGATGGCAGAAGTGCTTCAAGGTTTAAAGGCTTAATGGATAGGGGAGAAGCAAGTCTGAGAGTGTATCTACAACAAGAACCAAAATAGCATTATTCAAATCAAAACAAAAGAACTAATAAAAAGAACTAAACTGCCCTGTATGTTTTTGTTGAAATCTCATGACTTTAAGGCCAGTCCCATGAGTTGAATGAGGAAGGACAATTGTTTTGAACTGTCAAAGTTGTCAGCGCTCAGACCTCTGTTGTTCTTGTCATCAAACAAAGGAGACAGGACTATGGCCCTATCTCATGGAGGATGTGTGTGGTGCACAGGCTTGCAGGGCAACGAAGGACCTTTGCTGGATGCTTGAGTGAAGATGCACGTTCTGTTGAGGGTGAAGTCTTCTGAGCACGAGTGATCACTGAGCCAGCCTTATGCATCATAGAATCATAGAATTAACTGGGTTGGAAGAGACCTCTGAGATCATCAAGTCCAACCCTTGATCCAACCCCACTGTGATTACTAGGTCATGGCACTCAGTGCCACATCCAACCTCATCTTAAAAACCTCCAGGGATGGTGAATCCACCACCTCTCTGGGCAGGCCATTCCAATGCCTGATCACTCTCTCTGTAAAGAACTTCTTTCTAATATCCAACCTAAACCACACTACCCCCCTGTGACTCCATGTCCACGTTAGCCAGGCAGTAAGTTGAATGATTGGCAAGGTGTTGAGCTAAAGGACCGGTAAGTGGCCCTGGTGGTCTTGTAGATCCACCAGGCAGCAAGCCTTAGCCTGTAAAGAAATCTGGGTTGGGAGTTCACAGTTAACATTAGAATTTGACAAGGCTGAACGCTGTGTTTAGCCTCAATTTAGTCTTTAGAAGAGAAATTTTACAGTACTGTAGCTCCACTAGCTTAAATAATAGTACTTGAAACTTCTTTTGAGCTAAAGGAGGAAAAGCAATCTCTTAACTTACAATAAGATGAGAATCAGCTGGAGACCTGTATTTGCTCTTCTCCTTTCCGGTACTTTACAATTATCTGCAAAAAAGTCCTGTATTTTGCTGGCTAAATTATACCTTTAGCCATAGCTCTGTACAGGTAACATGACTCTAATTTAGAGGGTATTTCTTTTGAACAAAAGGGAACAGCTGAGTCTCACTGTCATCAGAGTAGGGAAAAGAAGTAATTGATATTTATTGTGTCACTAAAGTATATAGCACATATGATTCTGAATACATACATGGTTTGCAGAGTAAGACCATGTAGATATTCATATAATTTCTACATGGTATTTTGCAAATAGAACTGTACCTTCCACCTTGGATAAACAACCATCTACCTCCCCCTCCTTGGATTTACTGAATTCAAGATGCATGAATGCATCTTTGTTGTGCCTTTCCCAGCACCTCCTCTGAAAAAAGTTATCATTTCCCAAAGCATTGCTCTTACAACTGCAGTCAGGTCTTTGCCACATTAGGCATTGAACACACACAAGCCAATAAATCATACCAGCTTTTCCAACTGGGAGTCACACAGTCCTGAAGAAGACTAGATTTTCAGGGACAAAGGAAATTTTATGATGAGCTTGGTCTGTGATATGATTTTCTATCTTGGAGCATCCTGTGTGGTGGCAGTGGGTTTCTGAAGCACACAGATTAGCATGCAGATAGTCCAGAGCCACAAGTCTGGATGGGAAAACAGGCTAATGATAGTAGGGGTAGGGGTCATCAGTCCCCCTTAGACTACTACCAAAAGAGATCATAATCAAGACTTTTTTTTTTTTTCATTAAGTCACACTGAAAGTTGGATCCATTTGGAAAAAGTCTGATGCTAGTCTGTCACTACTGACCACCACTATGTCCAGCAAAATACTTGCTCAAGGCAAGTAGGAGTCAGCTTCTTTGTAAGTTTCTGATGTTACAGTCATAGTAAAAGAAGTTGTATGGATTTGCATAGTCTTGAATTCCATTTTCCTGAACTGGCAGAAATACCTTCTAGAATATTTGGCAGTTTCACAGTTATCCTCATATACACAAAATAACTGATTCAGAAATACAAGATTTTTTCCAAGATATGAAAATCTCCACATTGTGCTGTTTCAATTATTCTTCCCCTCAAGGAAATAAATATATCTGGCCTCAAAAACTATTAAAATACCCACTGAACTTTTCTACTATACCAGTCCTTGCAATTGTTTGTTTCTTTGTACAATCACACGTACACTGAAAATAAATAAACTGCAGAGGAAATTAGGTGGAAAGGCCCATAAAAATAAGAAAATACATTTAATTGTTTCACTTCACCTTAGAAGAAGACATGTTTAAATTAACATACTCTTCAAAAAAGCAAAGTAAATATTATAACTAATATTTGAAGACTCTCACAGTGTGTCTATGTTGTATGCCAAGAATACTTACCTCTACAAAAACAAACTTCAGCACTGAATCCTGATTTTTCACTCTTCTGCTGCATGCTGCTCAAACTTATGAAAGCTGAGGGAAAAAGAGTCTGTGTAAAATAAAGCTGCTCCTGACTTGAATTAGCACTGAAGAACATCTTAAAGTTTTCCTAATTACACATAATCTAGGCAGACCAGCAAATCGGGATAAGTGGAAGTGAAGCAGACAGAAGTGGTATGAGACTGGAAAGAGGAGCCATGGCTCATGGGAACACCAGCCATGATTACCCCTGCAGCAGCTGCTTAGTAACTTGAAAGGTTTTCACACTCTTGTCTGTGCTTGGTCTCCCCCTCTGACAGCCTAGGATGATGTTTGGTGGGTGGCTTTGGTATCTACTGTCCACTTTAAACTTGCTCTCCATGTCACAGAGGCAGAAACCCAGCCCTGCTTAGGCTGCTGTGCTAGAGTAGTACCTGTGCTTGACTGTCAGGGTAAACAATTGTTTAAAGACCAGCTGGGCACACAGAGCAGCGCATCTTGACTGTCTAAATTAAAAAAAGGGCAGAATACTACTTCTAATGATGCCCTTGGAGCAGCTCCCAGCACACCAATGTTAGAGGTTGAGAGTATGTGTATAGGTTCTCTGTCTGCTGCTCTTTCAAGGTTTGTGGTGGAAGGTGATGGAATGAAAATTACAAGCTTTTTTTTTCTTTTTTTAAAGTAGGTAGGGAGAAAAATGCTGGGCTTTCATTTCCATCACTTTTTCTCAAATAGCAAAATGTGTTTGCAGAGGTGTTTAATGTCAGTCTGCAGTGTGTCTGTGTTTTGCATAATGATGCTCGAACACTGACCCTGGTCTAAGCAGGAAGACCTCTGAGGGTCCCCTCCACCCTTATTTACCATATGCATCTGTGATGAGGTGTGGCATCACGCCTAACAAGCAGCCTCAGGTGCAAACAGGCACAGCTGCCCGTTTTGAGTGGGTCAGAAACCGTTTTCAAGAAAGCAAGTCTGCAGGGTAACATTGTAGACGACTTCCTGGTGTGCTCTACAGGTGGGAAGGAGATTGAGGACTGGAAGAGCTAGGACACGGCAGAAGGGATGAAGCAGACCTGAGGAAAAGGCTGAAAACCTGGGCTAACAGATGACTCCAAGCACAGTCTGAATTGATGTTGCCACTGGGCAGGTTGTAATGTAAGAGTACCATAGAGAAAAACACCTTTATTCAGAAAACAGAAATTCAGTCTGGCCTTATAGTAAAAAGTCTTAGCCAAGGAGAGCCTGGTAGGGGCTGACTGCACCAGATAATCAAAACTTGGTCTGTAACCAGCCAAATCAAAGTGATGTGACTACTTGACTAGAACCTTTTTCAGGTTGAAGTCAATTTTGTAATGTTTGCCTGTTGGGATCAGAACACTGAGCCAAAAAAAAAAAAAAAAAGGAAAAAAAGAAAAAAGTATGAATATGAAAATCATAAAATTTCTATCCTCCTTTAACAGCTGTATTTAAAATAAGTCTCTATAATTGTCAGGTTGATTTAAGCTTGCCATCATAATTTACCATGCTTCCCTAAAGCAGTAGCAGATGAATCTAAACAGTACATGGCTTGTGGTCTGTCCACAGCATGCCCAGGACACCGTCCTGCTCTCAGACATTCCCGTGACGGCCAGCCGGTGAGTCACGCAACCGCAGCTCCTCGTTGCTGGCAAACGGAGCCCACCTGAGGGGCAGCCTTTCACTCCTTCCTTCATTCAGGCCCTCTTTTCTCCCAGTGGGGCTCCAGTCTCCGGCACAGGCGGTGTCTCGGCAGAGGCGTGCTGACGGTCTCTTCAGAAGCCTTTAGCACACAAAAGCAGGCACTCCTGCTACACATCTGCAGGCTGATTTATTAAAATACACAGATTTGCAGGGGGAATATAATATCATATGCAGCAGATAGGAACAGCATGCAGAAAGTCTTTCAGCTATACACATCTGTATTCCTATCTGAAGAAAAAGTCTGAAGATGTGCCTCAGTGCTAAATTGTCTGTCTGTGAGTGAGATTCTTGTTTGGATCGCATGTAGTTGGGCTGTAAAGAGTAGAACCATTATCTGTCCAGACCAGGGTCGTCCAGGAAAGCAAGCATGAAGTTTCATCTCATGTAGCCTTTTTTTCTTTTTCTCATTTTGTGTTGACTTTTAGCCAGCAGCACACAGAAAATTCAGACAGTTATCTTAGATTCAGAATCCATGTGTAGATGAAGTTGCTAGCTTTATTCATATTAAAGTTTAAAATTTTCAGGAAAAAAATAAAAGCAGATTTCTATCCTTTTTTTTTCCTGTTCTTGTTTTCCAAAACAAGCTTAGCATTTTCAAGAACCAGAGTTTTGACCTATCAGAGTATGTACCATCTTGAGCTGAAAAGATGTAATCTGAAATAAAAAGGAATTATCTACCTCTGCACAGAAGATTCTCATCTGTTCCTATTCAGAACACATGGATGGCCCTCTCCAACCTCAAACTAAGTAATACCTATACTCCTAAGCTGAACTCATCTGTTTTGCCCCTCATTTTCTGTAGGATTGTAGCCACAGATCAGGATTCTACTCAAGGACAGTAAGTCTGATGATTTCCAGAGTTGATTCAAAGGTAATTGCAATTATAAAAATCAGACATTATGACTGCCAGCTATTTAAATTGAGAGAAATCCTCTCCAGTCGAGAAAATCTGAACAAAAACCATACGTAAGTCCTTAACACTGACTGGCAAAAACACCAGTGGTTTTTTTGAGTGTTTGCCAGTTTTGAAAAAGATATATAACATTTTCAGGAATCTCTTATGATTCTTTACAGTTCAGCTCATCATCTTCATCAACATTTTCAACTTCAGTGCTTCATTATGTAAATAAACTTTTGCAGGCCACAGTCATACATTTCTTCATCCTTCTCTTGTCCTCTATGTTATTAGGTACCTTTCAAAGACTAGAATGGGTTTATACTAATTGATTTAGCTCTGCTCAAAGATAGGGCTGATAAGTTGAACTTTCACTCCTACTACCTTTTCTTAGGTTTTATTAGTTTTAAAATGAGGTGGGCTTTTTCCTTCTAAAAGAATTTAAGATTTGTTTTTTTTGCAGAGAGGCTCTTGGTGATTTGACAACACAGTGAGGTAGAAGAAAGTCTTTTTACAAATAGTTATGTTGAACAAAAGATTCACAACAGCCATTTAAGTATTTCCTCACGATTTGATGAAAAAAACCCCATATTCAAAACCTACAGTGTTTGTTTGGAATCTGCATCCAAATCTCATCTCACTTGTGTGATCTCCAAGTTTTCAAGCAGGCATTGCCTGAGGATTAGGTTCTGCCCTGTTCTGGAGAAACTGGGGAGTTTTTCTTAACTTATGCATGTTTTAGACTGCTATTAAGGGCTCTGATCAGCACATTAGGGAAGTGGGGTTTTTTCCTCCTTTCTTTTAAAACTTGTTTGTACAGATGAGCTAAAGCTGAATTTGCATTTAAACTAAACCACTTTAGCAAGTAATTAAATGTAACTCTTTCCAAATGTTTGCACAGCAAATTTTTTTTTAAAGTTCCCATAAGGTTGCCACCAGACAGGTAGCTTATTATCCACATTACGAATAAAAATAGAAAAAAGAGTTTTGACTGATTCTCTAATGGAGCTTTTTGTGAAGGAGAATATGGGTATCATGCTGTTGAAAGAGCTACTAGGGATCCTCAAAGCAGGAAGCATTTTTCTTAATTTTTTTGATAAGTGTGCCTGCTGTAAATAACTGGTGAACGCTTTGTCTTGCGTATTGAATGAAACAGAGTTAATATGACGATGTAATAAAGTAGGACGTATGTGTTGAATACTCCATTAGCTGGTTTTCAGTTGAAAGAAACGTGCTTTAGGGCATCTTTTTCCTCGCTGTGCAGTAATCTTCAGTGCACATTAGCCTGTATCATGAAAGCTTATCTTCTCAGCAAAGGAGGCTTTAAGTTCTCTTTCACTGGTAAAGTAGTTTAGCTGTATGCCAAACTGGAAAACTTCACCCTCCCCCAGGGGTAAATAAAATCCCTATAAGCAAGAGTTCAAGTCGAGCAAGTTTTTCACTAGTTACTCTTTCCATGAGTCACACACTTCTGAAAAATCTGTCCAGCTCTTTGTCTAGGTAATATAAGATGAGCATAATCCAAATTATCCTTCATAGCCGAAAACAATGCTAAACTTTAATACTAACAAGAATAAAAGCCCTCTGCAGTTACAAACTACACTTTTCTTCTTTCCTTCTGCAGTTTTCTTCATTTTCTTATTCCTCTTACTGTTTTCCTAGGTCTGGCTCTCTAATCAAAACAGCACGCTTACCTTCTCATGCTGATGATTTCTAAAGCAGCCACCAGTCTTCCTAATGTTTATCACTCGGGGAGATGCTCTTCTTTTCTTCTACTATCTGATCGTGTCTCTGTTAGGAAATCTTGTTGGCACGTGATCATTCCTCGCAGCACCCTGTAGTACAAAGCTTAGACCCAAATCAGCAACAGTGTGGTGGTGGACACAGCCTGGTTTCCAGGGCTAGTGCCACTTGTTACAGTCCACTTCTGATTTGACAAAAGATTTTGTTTTGGGGAAAAGCTAATGCTCTTTGATCGTACTGTCTGATCCTGCAATCAATTAATCTTGCACAGTGTCTTAACTATTATATACAATCATTGTTTCCACAGGTAACTCCAGCAAGACCTATAAAAAAGAAAATGTTTTTACTTTTGTGACTTAATAAACCGGAAACAGTCTCAGAGAATAACCTGTCTTAACCAAAGAGGAACATACAGCCCAGTGATTAGCATCTTCCAGGACTGTTAAGGATTGTACATAGGAAACCTTTCTTCAAAAATAAGAAAATAACACATTCAAAAGAACAAAGAATGCTTAAATTGAGAATGTGAGTGAGCTGATTCCACATATTACCAGCCCGTCTGTAATACTGTGCACAGAAAGCAGAGCATTCCCAAGGGGGACCTTTGGTTTTTATTGGGTATTATGGTGATACATGCACAAAGGTTTGTGTATTGTGCAAGAGGATCTTGTCATAGACAATAATCCCAGTGAACCACTTGGAATGTTTTTGCAGTTTCATTTTCCAGGATATCTCCAGAAGTGTAGCTGGTGATGCCTAGGCATTGTGGAAGATGAATGATATTCTCCTGACCTTCAGTAGTAGGTTAAGCCACTAGGTAGCCTGTTGAGTCCAAAAGGAGTTACACTAATAGTTTGGCTGCCTAAACCTGTAATTTAAAGATTTTTAGAGTCACAGGTTTATGAGTATACTGAAGTAACAGAAAGTACAGGACAGAATGCTTTCAACTGCAGGCGATTAATTATTCTCTATTTCTCTCTGTTTGTTTTACTAGGTTTCCTTTTTTCTATCTACATGTTTTACAGTGTACAAGAATAAACTTCATTAGGATTTTTATATAACAAATGCCAGTGTATTTGGAGGAAAACTCCAAGCCCCATAACAGGTTTTGCTTTTAAAAATACAATGGTGTGAAAGCTAAGCACATGGTTCAGGTTCCCTCTTATCACTCTAGTGTTGTGTGGCTTTTCCAAGCCATATACATAAATATGACTCTATAACCTGGAGATAGGAAAACACTTGTTTAAACATGTCATGTCCACAGTAGCACAATTTACAGAGACTCAGAGTTGGCACTGTGTTCTGACATAGAAATTTAGGGTTGCACCACACATACTGAACAATTGCTCTAATGTTTGAAATACAATGGCTACACTGTTTTGTTTCCAAGTTCTTAGGTAAAAATCAGTAGAGATTTTTTGGTATGATATTACCTCTCTAGATACTGTAGAAAAGTTTTCAGTAGGTTATTTCTGAATTAGCTGTAACTTATAATACTCTAAAAAAAAAATCTTCAAATTAAAGCTTGGGCACAATTTACTGGCACGCAGGACAAACACTTTTAAATTCAGTGGAAATGCTGTAGTAGCCTGCGGATTTAGAAGCAGCAGGTGGAACATAAACAAACAAAGAAAAAAGGCTTTCTAAGAAAACCTCCAAGTTACATAGACCAGTTTCATTTTTACAAACCAGCAGGTGAACCAAGCACTATGTTTTACGAGATGTTAGAGAGTCAGGGGAAAAGGGGCTGAGGGACTGTATCAAAAAATAACAGTGCAAGGTAATGGAGAAAAAAACCCCACATTTGTCCCCATTAGAGGAAAATTCCCTGTGCTAGTAGCAGTTGTGATATATGCTGTATAACTGTACACACCCTGGTGCTCCTCAGTTCAGGGAAGTTCACTTGGAAACCCCCAAAGGTTTTCCTAGCTTAGCCTCACAGGCTTTAACCTCCATAACACTGCATGGATCACAGTCCAGCCACTTCTGCATACAGACATTTCTCAGTGAGTGGCTGTAAGACAGAAAGATTCTGGTAACATGTTCATTCTAAGCCTTTTCCTTGATGGCAAGTCATACTTCTGCTTTCCTGGTGTTTAAAACTGGGCTTGCCATCGCGACTCAAGGAAAGCACCTGTGTGGGATGAATGCACTGAGCAAACAGCTACCAGTAGTATGATAGGATTCCTGTCATAATACCAGCAGTACTATTTGCCTGTCAGCACATCTTTCTGTGAGGTTCTAAAGCAACGAGAAGATGCTTAGCTGTTCAAAATTACTTTTTTTTTTGAAGGAGATATTGAAAAATGTGAGGCAGAAAGTGATCTTTGCAACCTTGTAGGTATCCATGGTCTTTGCTGTGTTTGACCTAGCTAGACAGAATCTTTTGACTGAATTACAGAAATGCTACAGCATTTTTTTTTTTCTTGTACTTCAGTAGTTCTCAGCAAAAATGTCAACTTACCTGGGCTTAAGCTGACACTGCTGTGGCTCACTGTCATTTCTAACACTGTCTAGTTCTATTAAGCAGCTAATAATACTCACACCTATGCAACACTTTTAATTTACAGACTTCAACACACTGGCACAGCTGTACCCCCATTTTACACAGGGAAAAAACCAAGGAAAGGGAGGCCCACGCTGGACTGCTTAAGGCATGCTGCAGTTTGGGTGGCAAGAGCCTGACAGATATTGTTTTTTTCCTCTGGTGTGCTGGAAAAGGGTTTAATTAGCCACAGCGGGCTTCAAGTGTGCAGCCATTTACGGGGCTGAGGGCCCCACAGGGTTCCCACATGTCTCGCAGGCGCAGCTGCTTGTGCTGCGGGTGTGGGGGCTCAGCCCAAAGTGTGGCAGCACCCTCCTGCCACAGCCCCAGGGCACAGCACATCTGCTACACCCAAACACAGCCCGCTCCTGTGTTACTGGGAGACATTAAAATGCATGCAGGGAAGAAGAGGGCAGGGGGGGCAGACATTCCAGCTCATACATTTAAGTTTTGATCGACCAGAAAAACATAAGCATAAACATCATTTAAGTGTCCTTTAAATTTGAGAAGCTGGAATACAAAGGTGCCTGAGCTTTGCAGTCTTTCCATTTTTCCACTTAGACATCTCTCCATGTTCCTGCCCTGTACTGGAAACATTCACAGAATTATAGTCCAGTTCTCCTGAGTACCATGCCCAGGTAAATGGAAGCTTAACAAAACAGGAAACCAAGCCACTATCATTATTCAAGAATAAGACAGACCATAAAGCAAGATTCCAGGGTGAGGCTGGCCAACAGTGCAGTCCCTGTTGTTTGGAGCAACCCAATCATCCATGATGCACAGGCAAATCAATCTCATTTTCACAGCCTCAATTTCACTGCCCCACCACTTCCTTGTAAGGCTGACACCCTCTTTTAATTTTCAGCCTCCATTTGTGCATCACCACTTTGTTCTGACTTCCTTTCTGCATGAGGATATTCTTTCCACCTTAGAAAAGTTCAAGGCTTTTGCCTGAGTGGGTAACAGGTATGTCGAGTTGACTGCAAGTCTATTAGCACATCATTCATGGATTAATAACAATATCTATGTTTATCCAGAACTTTATATCCAGTGTACTTCCTAATACCTTGGAAGTGTTAATATGAAATATTAATTTCATTTACAGAGGTGTTCTTCTCTCAAACACTAGCAGAGGTGTGATTTATAAGAGTTATTAAGTAGACTGATTTATCAGTTTAAATTACTACAGATTTATCAGTTAAATAACTAAGCTTTAGCCTTAAAAATCACTTAAATAACATAGCCTTAACAAAATATTCAAACAGTGTGGAATTAAGGCTTAAATAATTAGAGACATTAGAGAAAACACACTTCAATAACACTTCAGAAAACACCAAATATTAGAGGGTTTAGTCTGACAGTGAAGCTTATCAGTTTAAAAACCCACAAAATACTGGCATACCATTACTTGACAATCACATCACAGCTCACGTGTTGAACAAGAAATCCACACTGGACCCCTCTGTTGAGTACAAAATAGTTTTTATGTGGTTAAAGCTTTAAGGCATTTGTACATTTACCAGTTAGACTAGTAGGTCAAAAAAAAATCAACAACGAACAGAAGTATACTCTAAGAATAGGCTATTAAATGTTTATAGCATATGCATCCAAATACTCAGAAAAATCATAATCTGAGTTTTCCTAAAACAGTTTTTAGAAAGTCACCAGCAGCTGTTAGGTTCTGATTTCTTTTCAAAATTAGATTATTAATTTAGATGCAACTAGAAGGTAAATTTGGCTATCCCAGTTTAAATATCAGTCTTCATATAATGATATTGTTCCCTATTTTGTAACAATTCCCTAATTACAAAGAAATTCTGAGTTGCTGAAAAGCTGTGCCATCAGACAGCTGGCTCAGCCAATCAAAAATAGGATTTTCTTTTTAAAGTTAATATTGCCATTCATGGCCATGGGTTGTGTGCAGCTCTAACCCAGCTGTTCAGGATAACAAGGGACCAGACAAAGGCATGTTTCATCCTTTCAAACCTTGCTGCGCTGCTTCTGCTTAGCTTTTCCTTCGGGAAATGATGGGATGATACCGGCTCCTGGCTGGGGCATACCCCTGGGAGCTGATGGACAGATACCCGTTTTTTTAAAGCTCTTGCCCCCTCATCCACATGGCTACAGACTCGGACAAAAACACGGTGTGGGGCGAGGAAGATGAGCAGCTGCAGCCCAGCTCCACTGCCCCTCTGCCAGCTGCATGAGCAAACACACCCAAGGGCTTCTCTCCTTGCCAGGGCTGCTGCCCTAGTGCTGCTGCTCCCTCATGGAGACTGCACACTCAGCTTAACCCATGACAAGCAGAGAGCAAATTTCTGCCTAGTGGTTGGGAAGGGGAAAACCAAAACCAGGCACCTCCACCAGTTCGAATCTTTGGTTACGTTTCAGCGAATGATCTTACAAAAGTGTGCTGTGATACCTCTGTGTGCATGGGAAAGCGGGCAGGAACATGCACATGGGAGGTATGCACAAACCCCTAAAATTAAGAGGCTATAAATGTACTGCAGAGTCGAAAGTAAGTGAAATGTTTTCAGAAAATCCTAAAGGGAAGAGTGGAAAAAAAGCAGACCAGCCCTCTGGGAACTCTGCTTTCCTAAGTCATAAAACCCTCTGTTTTCCCTGTCTGGAAAAGTTGTCCACAATGCTCAGAACAATATGTTTTTATTTTTAGTCTTTTACACCAAATAACCATGAAAAAAATAAATATCCAATGTCAACTGCTTTGAGTAGGCAAAAGTACCATTTTGTAGTTAAGAGAGATATGTTTTCAAAAGCTGGAGTTTGAGACAGGAAAGTGAAATTGTTCAACAGTTAACAATGATATTTCAGAAACTTGTTTATGTCCTTAACTAAAATGTGTTTTCAAACTGCTTTAGTTTTTTATGCCATATGTAAAAAATATTTCATGTTTTTCACTTTGAAATTCACAGAAATTTAGATCTGAAAAAGTTCTGAAAAATTGACATGCCAAATGTGTTGTTAATAAACAAAAAAAAATTATTTTATTGAATGAAATGGCTTGAAAACAAGCCAAACTTCCAAAATGGAAAGGAAGATACATTTTTTTTTTTCTTTTTCTGATGGCATCCAACAGTGCAGGAATGCTTTGTTGAAAATCTAAAGATGGACAAATAATCAAAAACTTGGTGGAGCATGGAGCAGCAGACTGTATTAATTAAACCACAATTATCTTTGTGGCACTATTTGGTTTTGCATGGTCGCACAGTATATTCATGCATATTGTATTTAATCCTGCTATCACTAGATAGACAAAACTCCAGACACCAGGAATTTGGTTTGGCTAAGTCAAGCACAGTGACTTATTTCAGATGCTGATATCTGTTTCTTAAAAAGAAGCATTGTTACTCTTTCCTCTACATTCTACAGCTGAACTGGGCCTCAGATCGGGTGGGTGTGCTCAAGGCAAACCTTCTGAAACATTCAGATATTGCAGAAATTTAGAAAGGTGCTAATGAGGCTTTGCCTGGGTGTGTTTCTGCATCTGCTGCTGAGCTGGGTCAGTGACTGAAACTCGTGGGCACCCTCCCAGCTGCTCACTGTTGCTTTTTCTTTTTTTCAGTGCCAGAGGTTACCCTCCCCTGAGATCTGCCTCTGTCACTGAAAGCTTCGGCTGGCATTGTGAAATGACATAGTTGTCATTGTCATGATTGATTTATCATTAATTCTTCTTTGTAGGTACTCAAAGTACAGATACAATCCCACGCCTATCTCCCTTAGGTCAGGCATAATCCTTAGCTTTTTAGTTTTTCATGGGTGGCAACCAAAGCAGAGTGAGCCTGGTCACTGGGCTTGCTAATGCCTGCACCCAGTAGTGTGGCTAAGGCTGCTGTAGGAGTTTGGAGTTCACAGCAGCAGAAAGTCATTGGAAGCATTTCTTGCCTCGAGGGACTGGCAAACCCCCCTGGGTACATGAGCTTCTCTTGTGCACCCCTCCTGAGAAATGGAAACCTCTACTCCAGTGTGCTGGGCTAGCCCTTATTCTCAGACTCTGCTGTACCATACGTCTGACACTCAGATGTCAATCAAAGGCAACCTTTTAGTTTGGCACACCACAGGTGTTAAGGAACAGATACAGGTAGGGTTTCACTGCATTAACACCTTTGGCAGGGTTCCCCAGCAACATAACAAACTGTAAGCAGGGGACAAGGTGATAAGAGGCAGGATAGTTTTGGCAGCCTGCCACCAAAAACAATATATGCTGAATGTATGTCACAGGCAGATTCTGTGCAAAGGTCACAGCAAGCTAAACATTAGAAATCCTAAAAGGTCCTTGCACAATTAACATTTTAAAAATAATGTATATTATATAAACTGCTGCGTTTTAAAGAGGCCAGGAACAAGGGAAGGTAGCCTGCAGCCAGGATTGTGCTAATTGAAGTATACAATAGAATTATTGACCAAATGACCTTAGGGGTGAGAAACAGGCAGAAGGAACAGGGAAGACATGACATAATCCCCTTAGTACCACTTGATATTCCCTGATATGCCCTGAAAAAGGGAACAGACAGACAGGACAAGAACAGTCCTGCCGTCCTGGCTGGGAAAAGCTGTCTCCACCAAGGCAGTGGCTCTGCCTGGGCCTAAAAGTCATGTATAATGTCCCTGAGTGCCCACCAGCATACACCACAGCTGGGATACACAGTAGCCTGAAGCTTCACAAGCCCGAGAAAGCCTTATAGAGTATGCTTACCAAGTGTTGTTTTAAGAATGGGTTTTGTTTTAGTTTTTCCTTACCTTGGTACTGCAGATCGATGGTTTGAAGTAAGCCTTGTCTTTAAGGGAAAATCTGACCCTAAGTAACCTCACACACTAAAGCACTCTGTTCCTGCGAGTATGGCAATGTTTAAAGCTTTCCCTGTAATCAGTTGTCCCTATCTGTATTTTTCAGGATACCCGAATGATAGTATAGTCAGCCTCCTCTTAGTCACCCAGGCTGTTTGGGAGATGGTATCTCTGGGTCTTAGGTGGGGGAGCATCTGCCAGCAGAGTGCTTTAGCCAGGAAAATCCTCTGGCACACACGGTGAGTCAGGAGCCTGCCAAGTACAGAGCACTGTGAGGGAGTTTGTAATGAAGCAATGAAGCTTGCACATGATTCTTTGTCTTCGTTTGCTTGCTGCTATGGAGGAACATCTTTATGTGGCTTGTTTTGTTTAGGTCTACCCACTCATCTTCCTTTCAGTCCCTCAGCTGATTTTGCCAGTAAACTAGGCACTTCTATTGAAAAATCCTATTTGTCTCCATTCCCTCTTCCTTTGGAGCACCCTTGTGTGTGGCTGTGAAATTCCTCACTTAATTCCTTTTGTCCCTTGATCTTGACCTGACATCTTTATCAGCCTCTGATGTTCATGTTTCTGGGCATGCAGCACACAGCAGTGTGGGGCTGGATTTCCCTGGCAGGAGGGAGGAAGAAGGATGGAGAATCTTAGCTGGATTCTGTTGCATCAATAAACTATCTTACAGTAATTAGGAACCTCATAGCAGCTTGGATATACATATCCTTTATGCCTGCCCAAAAGCTCACTTGCATACTCTATTTTCTTAGAATTTTTTTCATCCATCTTTTGCATGGTATTTTGGAGTAGCTCTCAGTATCAGCAGCAGGACAAATAGGGTACTCCTGCTCAACTTTAACTTGCAGTTTTCAGCAAGAATAGTATTCAAATATCAGCTCTTACTATCGTACTTATATAAACTTTCTTGCATGCAGGCACCCAGTCAAAGGAATGCATATGCCCATACCAAAAGTTCTTTCAATAGCTTAGCTGGCATCTGTTATATATTGCCTGAACAAAGAAAGAGAATGGGTCTTTTCAGCCATCTAGTAATTCATACCTAAGGTCTTTGTTTCTGGGGCACAGGAATGAAGCTGGTCCCCAGGAAAAAAAATGGTTGAAAAGACCTCAGTGTAATCTTGTTCCCCTTCATGATTAACTGCAGCTAGGAAAAAAAAAAAAAAGGATCTCTTTCAAGAGCTTTAGGTCACTGGAAACATACTGGAGTCATGCTGCTTTGTCAGCTGAACAGGAGCTCCCAATGTGACACACTGCTAAAAGAGACAATGCTACTCTTGGATACACAAGCATATACCCAAGGGTCTATCCAGGAGGACAGCTATCGTGTGTCTGCATGCAATCCTGAGCAAATTCTGTTAGAATACTGTCCTGGATTAGTATCTGCAGTTCAGAAGGGATGCTCATAAATTATAGTAAGTTCAGAGAAAAGCCACAACAATCTTTAACACAGAGATGACCAATCTTCCTTGTCCTGTGAGCCCTGGGCCAAAATCTTTGTTTGATTAATGGCCAGGAAATGGGAACTCCAGGAATGATCAGTAGAAGACAAAATTGTTCCCCCAGGACTCCCACACACTGCATGAAAAATGAGACAAGGCCATTATAGAAGATAGACTGGTGACTCCTCATCTTCCATGATCCTGGCTTGAGATTACACCTTTAACTGCTTGCATTTCATGTAGCTCAAGCACTACTAATTAGCCCACCTGGAAATTAAACATCATATATGAGAAAGCCCATGAACTCAGACTCTTTAGCTCACCAAAAAGAAGGTTAAGGACAGTCTTATAAGTGAGTAACAAAACTTTGATAACAACTGTTTCAATTCAGCAAAGGAAAAGGACTGTGAAAGTTGAATTTCAATGAGGTTTCAGTTTCAATGAGGTTGGACCTCATTTCTTAAGGTGAAGACACTTTTTGAATGTAATCCAGCATTTGAAATTCTAAAAAAGAAAGCTCAAAGCAGCCATAAACTCATTTTCCCTCTTAAAGCCATTCTCCTCCGCACAACCCTATGAGAAAGTATTGCTTAATCAAATGGTGAATGGCTGTAGTTGTATAACTAAAAGAAATCTCATAAAAAATGTTTTTTCTCTACATTGAAAAGATCAAATAAAATTCTCATACCCATTTCTAACTTTCTACTTTGGAAATACCTATTTATGACATAAGAATTCATAAACTTGAATAAATAAACCACACCCTAAACTCAAAGTAGTCCAGCTACTCTGGTAGCTCACCTCTCTTCTGATGGTAGCACATCCCTGCCACCACACTTACCAGCAAAATGGGCAGGACCTTCAGATTTAGTAAAGAAAAAAAAAAAAAAATCAGAAGCTCCCCCAAGGATGACCCCTGCTAGCAGTTTTGAAACTTCACAGTGAATTAAGGCACAGAGTTATTTTTTTGCAATCCATGGGTATGCCGAAGAGCCATTAGGAGATGAAGAAAAGTAGGGGATTCGGGGAAACCAACCCTTGCAATTATAAAGATTTAAATAACATTAAATATATTTTTATGAAACAGTACAATCTCTCTCTCGGCTTCCTTAAGAATAGGTTAATAGGAATCATGTGACAATGATAAGTGCTTCAGCAGCCATTATTGTGGCTACTGGGGGCTTAAAACAACAAAAGAATTATTGTACGTTACTATTAAATCCTCTTTGTCACCATTGATAGAATTGATCGAGTGCTCTTCAGTGAATAAACACATTGGTGAATTACTCTTTTCCTTGGTCAGCTGTTGTGTTGACAAGACTCTTTTATCCTTTGAGTGGCGGATGGTATGTGTGGCTGCTGGGAGGCAGCAGACAGAAAGTCAAGTCAAAGGCTTAGAAAACAGACTAAGAAATGCCAGTGCAAGTTTGTGCAATGTGTAAGAATCAGCCAGATTCGGGAGGGAAGGAGAAGCCCTGTCTAGTGACTGTTAAGACGGATTTGGTCAGCCATTGGGATTACCTTCCTGATGACATGGCTGAGGGTTGCTTTTAAAAATGCCGTAGTAATTTCAAATATTGTTTGGTTTTCCTGGCAGTTTCAGAAACCACCTCAACCTCTAGGAAATCAGGCTCTGCTGAAATAACTTGCCAGAGAGGACAACACCAACACAACCGTAAAAAGTAATGCCAGTTTCTCCCATGTAAACATAATAGAGGAAAAGGAAGTGATTTAAATGTACATGTTGCATAACAATCTTCTGCGTAGGTCCAAAAATGTTTGTTATTTTTAGCGCAATTCTACCAAATTAAAGGGAGCCATAGAGAGCAGTGAATCAACCTATGCCTGCTTTCTGTACCTCAACACACCACATCCAGTATCCCTGTGGTTTTCAGTCATCAGAGCAGCCTATGACATTAGGCAGGTATTTTTTCTCAGCAGTACGAGTTTGTTTTCAATTTCTCTCTGATGCTGAGTTCTGTCTCCAGCAGCAGACCCTGCCCTGACATCCTGAGCGCCATCCCCACTCCCACGCGCCAGCTCAGCAGGGAGAATCGGTGCAATGAATTTTGCAGCTCTTCTCTGTGTCCACCCATCAGTGTCACCAACTACATTCCTGGGACCTGACACACACTGGAACACCTCTCCTATGCATTTTTCTCCTCCAGTTTTGGCTCATTCCAGTGGTTTTCTTAGAAAAATGAACTAACTATGGTCATATTACTTTAAAATGTAAAGCAGACATTTTGGCCCCTCAGCAAAACATCTCTTGAGTGAAGTACTGTAGAAATGTACAGAAGATGTTTTGACCAGCAGAGGGGGCCTGCATTGTCCCAGATTTAAAGTAAAACCAAAATATCGTGTTTTAGGAGAGAAATAAAACAGCAAGTATGTATTTGTACTAGAGTAGCACCTACTGGTGTGGAGTGATGATCAGCTGATTGCAACACACAACAAGGTGAAGGGAAAACACGTTTATGTGGGGTGAACAGGGAGTGCTGCCTGGTACTCACCCCAACAGCTGTGCCGAGAAGCTATCTTACAGAGGAAGTTCTGGAGGAATAATATGAGGTTTTCTTTGCATCTGTATGTGAAATATAATGAGATTATTTTGGATGTTGTATTAACTGCTGCCTCCCCCATGTTCATTTTAGCGAAAGAAATACTGTCAAGTAACACAAGTCAAGTTTTCAAAGGTGTTATCATATGTCACAGTAGTAGAGTCCCTGTCCTAATTTTAAATAGGATATTTTTCAATCATCAATATTTTATCAATATTTTGCAGAGATCTAAGACAAGGTTAGGCATCTCAGCTACAGTACAAAGAACGGACCTCAGAAATACCGTTTCCAGTTAATGCTTTCAATCACAGTGAGAAATTCTAGCACAGAACTTAACAATTAATAATGGAAAAGCCTAAAAAAAGGGGATTTCCCCTTAAGAAAATGAATTGATACACAACTGAGAGATACGACTTTTCTTCAATATCTACTTAGCTATCATATGGTAAATCTCAAAAGCACTTGTTTTCCCTTTGTCTGCCCTTTTCTTTTTTTATCTGTGTAGAATGAATGCAAACCATGTGTAATACCATACCCCATGCTTGTGGTCTAAAGCAACTTTGAAAAGCATCCATATATAATCATATTAATAACAAGGCAGCAGAAATTCTAATCCAGCATTTAATGTAAGAAATCCTGTTTATGTTCTGTGACTTTTACAGTAGACCATCTATACAAAACAATGGCATTAACATTACCACATAGAATTTGAAAAGATGGGAAAGTTACTGCTGCTTGAATAGCAATTTACAATCTTGCATGTTCTTGCTTGGAAACATTGTTCAAAGGAAACAAATCTTCCAGCTGAAAGCCTCATTCCTAGAGTCATCCAATAATACATAAATAGGACCACTTAGCACAGCATTTGTCCCCCACCCTGACTTATTCATCTATTTGTAGCGGATGTGAGAGCTTGTGGGTGGCCTGACATGGTCCTCATTCAATTTTATTTAATTACTCACTTGATTTCACTTGAAAGAACTATTAAAATGGCATCTTAATTGCTCAGTGTTATCCCGAATCTCTTTCAAAGCCCATAAACTGTCAAGGATTAAAAATGATGTCACTTTTCTGAATTCCCGATTCAGATGGGGAAAGAATAAAAATCTCCATCCAAGCCAAAATAAATACATAAACACAAAATACACAGCCCTTGAGGAGGGGGCCAACTTTTCCCCTCCCCCTATACTGCACTTCTGCTGTGAGCAGGATTTGAGGAAAGCAGATGAAGCACCACAACCATAAAGGTTTAAGCAGGAGTAGAAAGTCATGTTTGGGATCCTCAGATCCTGGATGATGGAGTTTCCCCGCCACAGCCCACTCCACCCCCAAACACAGGGAAATTGCCATCCCGGGTCAGACGAAAGGTCCATCCAGCCCAATATCCTGCCTGTCACAGCGGACACAGGTAGATGTTTAGGACAAGGATATAAGAACAGGGTATATGCAGAGTGATTCCCTCTCCACCAACTCCCCCCCCTCAATATCCTCCCTGCTTCCGACAATCAGCAGTTTAGGGATTTCCTGAGCCAGATGTTGCATCTGCACCACTTGTTTTTAATAGCCAAATAGAAATAGAGACTCTTTTCTACAGGGGCTTGGCTGTAACTGCAGCCAGCCTAACACAGTAGCAGCCACAGAGAGTAGCTGTTTTGCTTCTCTGAATTCACAGAAGGTTTCTTCCTGTTACTGACCCTCATATATAAAAATTCCATAACCTCAGGATTAGCCCTAAAGAAAATTAATAGCCACTGGGCTTTATGAAGCTAGATTATGCCATCAGTAGTTTTATTAAACAATCAGTTAGTTGAGTGTAAAATCCTGTTTTTACATGCACAAACGCACAGCCTACATCTGCAAGTAAATGTGAACTGCAAGACATTTGGAATCTACCCCTTAAATATCTTATGTATCAGAAAAGTTTGTTTGGATATTTGTTTCAAATGTACTTCAATTTTTTTAAAAAAAATAAAAATGAAACAGAAAATAAAATAGATAAAGGTTGGTATAGAAGTAGGGGGTATTAGTGCATTGGGCCATAACTTCCCTTAAAATGCCGCAGATTCCTTCTACAGCAGACATCCCATAGTGGCTATAAGGACAAGCTCTCATGGATATAGGAATTAGATAAATTTTAATATTCAGAGAAGGGAGGAAGAGAGAATACCTTCCTCAGGAAATCAGACTTTTCTGTGCTTGATCTCTATGCATAGCTTCGCCTTTTCTTTGTTTTATTAACTGCTTTGAAAGAAAAAAAGCATTTTTTATTTCTGCTTTAAATAAAATCATCTCTCCATCTTCTCCTGATCAAATGTCACCCACTTTCTTTTTTTTTTTTTTTTTTTTTTTTTTTTAAGTTTTTATTTTTATTGAGTTAACTCAAAAATAACTGAACTCTGAGACCTGGCGTGCAAATAGTTCTAATCTTAGTGTACACACATGTTCAAGCTTGAAAACAAACTGAGTAAGATAAAAATAAAGGTGTTGGCAATTCTGAATATGGCTCCTTGGCATCTGCTAAGACTTTTAGAACGTTCTGCTTAAACTCTCCCACATTTTGTGACTTGACACAGATATACCTGCTCAAAAGGATCCACAGAGGCAGCAGACAATGAAGGAGAGCAGTGCCTCACAGCTATCAGCTATCTTTTGGATGCTGAGAGAAAAGAAAGAAGACATTGCCTACGCACAGACAATCTGGAGAGTGTTTTCTTCCACTAACTGCAGCTCCCAAATACATTTTTTTGCATTTTGATACTTTAAGCTCTGCAGTTGACTTTAAGCACTTGACTCTAAACAGTTCCAGTCCATTGGTCCTGGCATATCACAATAATACATTAAACTGGTCATACCACATTCCATTCCAGTGAAGCAAGACCATCACTGGCTAATTTTATGATAATTCAGCTTCTGATTCATCAGTATTTAGGTTCATGTTCACCTTCAAGGAAGAAGGATACCATTTACATACTTAAGTGGCTTCCTTAGTTGAAGCTGACCTACTCCAAAACCCAAAAACCGTAAACCCTTATACCCTTGAACTGGAGTTCCCAGTATTTTTAAGTCGCCCAAGAGAGACTTAAAATTGAGGCATTCCCCAAGATCAAGGTCAGACCTTCCATTGGGTAGGGATGTGCAGATCTTCTCTATTTCTCCCTTTCTTTCTCAGCAGCCTATAGGGAAGTCAAACACCTTCAAGGAGCCTGGATCATCTCAAAATATTTCCTGTCTCACAAAGGATTGCAGGCAGTGGAAGTAATGTTTACTCTCTTTCAATCCTCACTCCTTCTTCTTTTGCACTTCTGTCCAAACCTCTCTGCACTGCATCACACAGTCACTGGTTCTACCATTCCTGTGCAGCAAGAAGAAAAGAAGAGAATCTGTCTGCGAAGACAATGCAGGTGGAGAACCCAAAATCTTCCCCTTCCATGGACCCTCTCCAAGGACAAATGCAAGAAATAATTTTGCCCATAGCTTTTAGCAATTATATTACATCTAAAAGGGTATTAATTGATCTTCATGGTGTCAGTAAATTGATCTTCATGGTGTCAGTAAAGTCTTTTAAAATCGTGAGAAGATAATGTAAAGAAAAATTGTCGGAATCTTTAAAAATTGATGTAGTGAGTTAGGATTGCCAGAAATACCTGCATGTCACAGCCAGTGACTCCTGTTAGAAAGAGCATCACCACTGCAGTGAATTACCTCACACATGGGTGTGTGTGTCACTCAAAACAGTGTCCAGCCTGAGCCCTGCCATACTCATGCTGGGCTAAAGTTAAACATTAATTCACTGAAAAGGATGGAATGGATAGTTCTGGGTACCAGGGAGGCACACACATGTAAGTAAAATAGGTATTGACAATCTTCAGGGCTCCTAAGATGCAACAAATCATCCACCTGAAAAGTCTTTTCTAACAAATGAGAAAGCATACTTAAGTAATATCTGAATTTTGTGAGCATGAGGCAAGGACATCTCTCAAAATGATACCAATATTGAAAAATTTCCAAGTATGTTTTAACTCTAAGTTGGATTTCTCATGAAGAGATGAAGTACTAAGAGCTGTTGTTAACAGTCCAAAGCAAAACACGCATCATTGCATGTGTGTTGATTTTATAAATTAGAATTGGTCTTTTTCTTAGGCATGATTTAAAACCAGAAGAAATGGTGTGCCTCTGTGTCTAGGTATGTGTTTACAAGGACTGACTCACATACAAGAACAGCAGTCATAACGTGTTTTATCATTTAAAAAACATCCTCCTATGAGAAAATAATGCTGGAAGTTACTTTTCTTGTTTCATGAATTAGAACTCAAATGGTTTCCAATTTTAACATAGCTCTCAAGAAATGAGTGTTATTCCAAGCCACCTGAAATTCAAGGGGTCATTCATCTTTAAATTTACTACTAGCATGTGCTGACTGCAGATGTAGTCACACACAGTCCTGCAAGCTTGCACCACTCCTGTCAATCTCAAGAACTGTTTTTCAAAATGCAGCAATGACAAATCATTTCAAACAACACAGTGCAGTAGTTGTAGTTACACTATAACACTGTAACCAGAATTGTCAGTGGAAGCCGCTCATTTTCTGACTAAAAAATTGCTGATCACTTCAGGCTTATACAAAATAGGGGGGAAAAAACCAACCCCAGCTAATTCAAAACTTGCTTTGCAATATTACTCCACAGATCTGTTCCACCCCCCCCTTTACTGCTTGCCAGATGTTAACAGGATTGCAGTGCATTTGCACAGCTCACAGAGATCTTTGAGCGCAAAGTTTACAAGAGACATATAAAATGTATCTCGTATTCTCTGATCCAATTTATTATTTTTAACCAGCCCAAGTGAAAGCAATAAAATTCCCTGCTCAGCACTTGAGGAATGAGTATCTGACAAGGAATGCAGAAGAATTGCCCCCAAATAGCTTTGCCCTGACCCACCAAACACAGTGATAAAACAAATGAGATGGTTCTTCACTCCCCTCCTCCTTTTCTGAGAAGTCAGCATTCTCCACTGAAAATAAACCAGTGTCAGTAAGTGGCAATTCTGGAATTCTCCCTGGGAGTTAAGTCCCAGCTGAGACACTAAATCACTTCATGAGAATGTATCCTATTGCGAAACATTTGTATTGGGGTCCCATTGCGCTGTCCTTGGGTGCATTCTTTTTTCAATAAAGTTGACGTTTTATTCCACTTGGGAAGATCATAAAATTGCCACCAAATAATACTTCATGTGGTAGTTCTGTAATAATCAAAGAGACATGCCGGGTACATTATTCTAAATGTTAGTCCTAATCCTCCAGGCAAATACTAACGGATAGTAGCAATCTGTGCAGTCACTGGAGCATAAAAATGAACTTTTTAAAATATCTAAAGCTTAAAAAGCAAACAAATAAACAAACACAATAGTTTGCTTGTCAGAGCACAAACAGCTTCCCCACAAAACATCTGAGAAAGAATTAAAAGGCAAAAGTTTGGACAAATCCAGTTTAGTCATTGTGTGTGGGTCTCTGCCTGCACTAGGAAATTTTGATGCTTTCCTATTTTATACTGAACATGAATGCTGCTGCACTAAAGGATTAACAAATGAAGCAGTAATATGCACAAGAGGAGACAGATTTAGCAACATGACCAACATTACCTGCTTCCCTGTTCCAGGACAGTGGATATCATAGCTATCCACAGACACGTTAAACCAAAACTAGCGGAAGGCAACTGTAGAGAAAAACACCCCATATGTGACATGGCAGATATGCACACAAAGCTGAGTTCCCCAAGTGAACAAGCCCATTTCCACAAGAGAATTAGTGACACTATGCTATGTGTGCTAACTTACCTTGTAGGAGGCAAACCCCTCTGACATCAGTCCACATGGCTGTGATTCAAACTTTACTTGTCACCTGAACTTCTCCAAACTTCCACTGAAAACAGAAGAACACATTGTCTCGGAATCATTAAACAATTTTAATGTGTCCTTTTTTAATTAAGTGGTTGAAAACAAATAAGCAGATTGACCCACACATGCAACAAGACTATAACTTCCCCATTTTTCTTTATGCTCCCCTTCTTCCCCACTTTCAAATGTTGAACAACTTGAATCTTTTCGTTTTTGGAAGCTAGGAGCATTCATGCTTGAGAGCAGTAGGAAAAGCTGCTGCCCACCTCCTCACATTTAGGCCCTGGACAGCAAGATACCCCAGCTAACCTGTTTAGGAAGCCTGCCACCAATGTGCAGCAGTGATTCAGAGATTCCCCACGGGACCAGCATGCTAGGAGAGCAATTGAGCCCACCATGACTTGACCTGGTCTCTTCAGAGCCACATGTCCTGTGGCATCCTCCAGCCATCCTGGCTTCCAGAGAGGCTTTTACCATGAACCTGGAGGAACAGGAACAGCAGGACATCAGATGCCCATGCAGTGCTACACTGATAACGTCTGTACTGGGAGCATCGGGCCAAGTCAGTCAGACACAAGCTCAGTCTTTTCCTCAGATTGGTGAAAGCTAAGTCATATACAGTAAGCCCAGGACAGAACTTACCTCTGTCTTAGCTGTCAGGGCATCCATTTGGGAGGAAAGAGTTCTGGTCTTGTTATCTGTGCCAGATATAATTTGCAGCTTCTTTTTAATAAACAGTGGACATATGCATATATACATATACAGGCAGATAGATATATTTAACTAATTGAGCTTTTGCTGAGGGTGGGCACCTCCAGCTTACTGTAAGAAGTGGTACAAGGTACTAATGAGCACTAATTAAATTTTGAGGGAGTTACACATTATGCAGGCCTGATCCAGGTAGCTTTGTTTTAAACAGGATCTCAGCTTGGTGACTGCACGGGGTCCCTTCTGAGGGCTGCAGGACCACGCCAAGCATAGTCAGTAAAGTAACTGCTCCTGAGGCTCCAAACAGTGGAGGAGTGGAGAATAGAAATCCAGACATCTCAAGATGGGGTGGACTTGATGACTATAGGACTGTGAGGCAACAACGTGGGAGCTTTCTGGCTTTTTATTTTGGTATTTCCAGCTTGAGCACCTATACCCTTTGTGAGGTTGAGCTCCAAGTTCACAGCAATATCATGCACCATATAGATGGTTGGCTTTGATGAATAAGAACCTATCTTTATTGTTACAAATACTTGTAACTGAATTATGCTGTAAATACATTTTTCCAAATTGTTTTCAAGAAGCAAATACTGTAAAGCACTATACCTATGAAAAATTTTAAACAAAGAGCAATTATTTTGTAAAGACTAGCTGCTTTTAATGAGAATATTTAAAACAAAGGAGAAGGGATATGTGTACTTGGAGCTTGATGGAAGGATGAGTAGAGGGGTGAAGGATGCATATAATTTGAATATTCTCTCTCTTGAAAACTGCTACTTCTCCTATTATATATGATGGGATTCAGTTCATGGAATAAACTAGCCTGAACACAAAAAACCTTAGTATTTAGCGAACATTGTTTATTAGTAAACATTCACATTCAGAGAAGCTTAGCAACAACTCTGAATGTTTGGTGTAAATCTGTGAAACCATGCCTTCAGGGTACAGATTCTGCTTTTTGATCTGAAAAGTACCTTACGTTCCGGTTTCTAACACAGATAGTACAAATTACAAAATCACAGAGTATTCCGAGCTAAAGGAACCCATAGTGATCATTGAGCCCAACCCTTGGCCCTGCATAGGACAGACCCAAGAATCACAGCATTTAAATTATAAAGGTAAAGTACTAGACACTGATGAAATGGAGGCTTCACAAAGAAAGTATTAATGAATTCTGTGTGCCCAAAACTTTTAATTGTAGTGTTTGAAGGTCATGGACTTGCTCCGATATCCTAAGAGGGAATAAAGTTGTGTCGGGGAGGTTTAGGTTGGGTATTAGAAAAAGGTTCTTCACTCAGCTGGTGTTTGGGCACTGGAATAGGCTCCCCGGGGAAGTGGTCACAGCACCTAGCACGACAGAGTTCAGCAAGCATTTGGACAATGCTCTCAGGCACTTTGTGTGATTCTTGGGAATGGTACTGTGCAGGGTTAGGAGTTGGACTCAATGATCTTTTGGGTCCCTTCCAACTCAGCATATTTTGTGATTCTATGGTTCTGTGAAAATCAGAATCTCACTATAGCAATTTCTTGAATATTTTTCTGCCTTTCTCTCTCTCTAGATGGAGAATTTTAATCAAAATTTGTTGCTTACCTAATAGTTCATATTTATGCTGAGTCTGTATGCTAGAAAGGAGACCAGAAATATCAAGCATATTTTTCAAAACATATTGTCAGACATGGAAGATACAGAATCAAATTAGTTACCTTGGTGACCCCAGCAAAAATGACAGAGCGTGTTTCTGGTGATAGAACTGACCAGACCGATGCTTGATTTGTGTCAGGCAACATACTCTCAGCTCTGGAAAGAGGACACAAACAACTGAGCCAGTGTTTTTTCTCTCTTAGATGTAGCTTCCATCTGTCAGTATGGTGGCTACGTTAAATCACAGTCTCATAGGATACTATCATTAAGGAGAGGCACATGGGAAACTAGTAATTGGTATTAAAACTGCTTGATCTTTCACCTCTGTTGCCGGTAACTCAACAGATTTCCCATTCTCGTGCTTCATGAGATACTTTAACTTTTGGAAAAATGTTCATGTGCTCAGAGCTTGTGACAAACATTTCAGTGTTAACCTCATTTTGCTGAGCTGATATCCCTGTCTCAGTGCAGGCACTGGTGTTCACATTATAAAAACAGATGCTTAAATGCTGTGCATAATGACATAACAAGATTCCATGGCTAGAAAATGAATTTACAGAAGCTGAGATGGTAAAGCACACAAATTTCTACTGTTAGGAAATTAAGCATTTACTTCAAGTTTGTGTCAATACCAAATTTTTTGACAGCTGAAATGTTCTAAGAGCAAACCAAGAACTGCAGAGTGAAATTCTATGGTTTGTCCTATAAGAAAAGCTAAAAGAGATGAATATTGATAGCCCTTCATGGCTTTAAAATCTACCAGTTATTTGACCTGTGATCAGAGTTCCACCAAGATATTTGGAAGAATTCTCCAAGCTATTGTTTTCAGACTATTAAAATTTCATAATTTTGGAAATATGCTCCTGTTTTTTAGTGTTCACTCCACTTTTTATTTTCTTGGGTTTTGGAGGTTTTTTTGTTTGTTTTTTTGGAGGGGAGGGATGGAAGGGAGGCACATGAAACGAAAAAAAACTTTCCCCAAAAGATCTGCCTAAACTACTAAATAGTTTTGTCTACTTCAGATGCAACATCGGTTTTATGCATTCATTAGAAGATGGTACAAAGAATTTCTTAATTGCTTAACCTTGCCAATTGCCTGAAATGCCAATTAAACAGCTTTTTCCAAAGATATTCAGGTGCCTTATTTCAGCAATTAACAGATACTTCAAGTGGGGCATATGCTAAACATCTCTGCAGGCATCACTTACTGTGTTAAATATTTACTAAATGTTTAAAAAAGTAGAATCCTAAAGTTAATTTTATAAATAGTGGATCATCTCCCTCTGACATGGCTGACCAACTTATTCTGTTATATAATATTCAAAGTAGATAAACCATCTGAACTCATTTCCCCTTTGACTTCCTACAATCTGAATAAGTTAATGCATATCTTTTTTCATCACCCGCCTTTCATATGAGGAAGAGCAGAAGATAGAGATCTATCCTACTAAGGAATCTGCAGACAACTGACTTTCCAGCGAACCTCTAAAATGCATAATTCATTTTCCAAATGAGATCCTGCCAAACCTGGAGAGCTCATGTGCAAAAACATCCTGATGCGATTCAGTATTTTATCCAACAAACTCATATCATTATTATTCTTGGCCTCATTTCCTAAGACATTGAAAAAAGTGTAATTGTGATATGTGTCTTCCCCTAATAACTTCTAAGCATAGGGCCAATTTCAATCGCCTTTTAAAAGGAATAGGGATGTCAAATATATTCAGTTCTACAAGATTTTTAAAATGAAATGAGAGAAGCCTCTATTACAGCTCCACTGAAAAATGAGAGTCATTTCAGAGATTAGTGAATGCAAAACAGTGTGGGAACACCAACTCTGGGACAGGTTGGGCTGGCAATTGCACTGTAGATTGGAGAAGACATACCCATAAGACAGAAAGCTCTGTACTAGATCTCAGTAGCTCTACTGCCCACAAAACTATTTTCTGAACAGCGACTGATATACCTTTTTTCTTTCTGAGACAGAAGTGTTTGTGTAGTCCCAATCTGCTGCACACGAAGCACCTGCCTGCATGTGCCATTGCCATTCAGGCTCCTGTTAATTCCACACAAAAGATTGCCTCTGCCTCCTGAGAACCGCTACTGCCGTTCTCTGTCACCCACTGACTAAGGAGAAAACAGGGAGTTCTGTTGCTGCCAAGCACTTCAACCCAGGAGATGTTATCTCTATGCCATGTCCTGTGGGCAGGTCTCACAACTAGTCTCCAGCCCTCCCTCCTAGAAGGGGCTGGACAGCTTATCACACAAGCCATAAATCACAATTATATTTGCATTGTTTCATTATATTGTTACGGCTTTGGTTTGCTGTTGGAATTCCGTGTCTCTACCTTCTTGTTTGTAAGTGAAGTTCTCATCTGCAAGCTAAACAATACAGAATTATGCTCTATCTACAAGAAGAAAAAAGACCATAAAAAACACACTGAAATCAAAAGTGTCCCAGTCTCTCTGTCAAGATTTTTCCTGGAACTGATAAATACTAGATAGACTGCAAGAAAAATTGAAAATAAACTTTAAAATATGGCTCTAATAGCAAACCAATTTGGACAGTCTTATGGAAATTTAGAAAATCAAGTTCAAGCCACAGAGTTTTAAAATAAAAAGGCAGAAAGAGCAGATCTTTAGATCCTGTAAACACATAGAACAGAATATTTGTTTTAACTGAAAGATTATTCAATATATTTTTTAAAATATATTTACTTACATAATACAAAAGTGTATGCATAAAGAATAACATACTTTTTATAGCCTGACATCATCCATCCCATCTCTCTGATGAAAAACAATTGCAATATATGCCTTTAATATTTTGTCATTGGAAGTTTAGCTAGAAAAACAAACACTTAACAATTTTATTGTTCAGTTCCTGAAAGAATTCTGGTTTTCATTACAGCAAAGAATAGTTATAAAAGCTGCTTTTCAAAGACTGTGTATGGTAACCACAGACTGACATTAGGTACCTAAATGAAGCCCACAGTGAGAGGAAATCACAGCATATTTGCATTGTCAGTCACTGGATATTTGCAATCATTTGCTATGGAATTAAGATCTCTGATAGCATCTGCAGAGAGGACAGTCAAAACATTAATCCTTCTATCAGTTTCCATATGTTTTTAATTAGTTAAGATGACACAGGAAAGACTATCTCTGGCATTGTGAAGCACCATATATGTAGCCAAGCCACAGCTTTTATGATTCTGAGGAGGACTGAGGCTTATTGCTAAGAAACTCTAAATGTAAATAAAGATCTGATCGTTTGAAGGTAAAGATTTTTTTTTCCTTTTTACCTTATAATGAGCCTGGTCCTATGACCAACTAGTTTGTTACTTCAGGAGCTTTGTCGTTGCTTTAATTGGACTCAGAGGCGGGATGTGACAAATCACTCGATGTACAATAGTTGAGTGTAGGTCTATGCTGGGTAAAAATATGATACTACTGTTTCTTTAGTCTTTCCTTTCATATGCTCTAAGCTGTATACCTTCCTTTTACTCTCCCTGGGCAGGGGAACAATTCTGACAAGATAACATTGATCTCCTGCAATGCTGAATATTAATCATATTGAATCATTTCCTTATGGGTCTTTATCTTATTTTTGGGAAGTTTGACCTATCAAGAGTAGCACTAGTCAGGGTTGAGAACCCCAGTATTTCCTCTCTCTGCTGTCTGAAAATTCTCTTTAAATTTTTCATGCTTACTCTCACCTGAAAGGTAGATTTTATTGAAAAGTTTGAATGTAAATATATCCAACTGTTTCTTAAGTTATGCAAGGTTGGGAAAAAATACACTTTTCCTTCTGTGAGAAGAATGAAAAAAAAACCCTTGCCCTTCTCTGCATAGCTAGGAATGCCTCCCCTGTTAGATTTGGCTTGTATGTTATTCTTATTCTGCAAGATACACATGGTTGTGTTGATGATAAAAAAACCTCACCATCAGTAACAGAGAAAAATCACTTCTGACTGTATTCACTCTCCCCAAACCCACATCCAAGTGTAATTAAACTCTCCGCCTGTTCAGATAAAGCTCATAGTTTCTTCTGCTGGCTGGGTCAGTTTCATACAAGTGTTTTTAATACAAATGGGCATCCAGGCCAGCCATTTACTGATTTCGGTTGGTTCCTGTCCTACTGGGTGGTAAGAGCCTCCTAGGGAATGCTTAGAGACTAACTTCTGTTGACCTCTGGGCAGCAGAGTGCTCTCAGCATCTTGAAAAGACTGAGCCCCTGCATTCACAGCTTCAGATGTGGTCACAACATAACTAAGAGGTGCTTTGAAAGTAGTTTTCAAGGCTGCCTGTTCCCTTCCTTCTCCCAGGGATATCAGTGAAGTAAAGCATTGACTTTTCATTAAATATTACAGGATCAATTTCACTGGAAAAGACCTCTGAGATCATGAGGTCTAACCTATGACTGAACACCACCATGTCAAATCAACCATGGCACTAAGTGCCACGTTCAGGCCATCCTTAAACACCTCCAGAAACAGTGACTCCACTACTTCCCTGGGCAGCCCATTCAAATATCTAATCACCCTTTCTGTGGAGAAATTCATCCTAATGTTTAACCTGAATCTCCCCTGGAGCAGATTAAGAGTATGTCCTCTTGTCCTGTCACTAGTTGCCTAGAAGAAGATGCTGGTAGTTCTAGAGACTGATAAGGTCTCTTCTAACCCTCATCTTCTCCAGACTAAACAACCCCAGTCCCCTCAGCCTCTCCTCACAGGACTTGTGCTCCAGACCCTTCACCAGCTTCATTGCCTTTCTCTGGACCTGCTCCAGCACCTCAATGTCCTTCCTGAATTGAGGGGCCCAGGAGTGGACACAGTACTTGAGGTGTGGCCTCTCCAGTGCCAAGCACAGGGAAAGAATCACTTCCCTAGTGCTGCTGGCCACACTGTTCCTGATACAGGCCAGGATGCCATTGGCCTTCTTGGCCACCTGGACACACTGCTGGCTTTTATCAAGCCAGCTGTCAACCAGCACCACCAGGTCCTTTTCCTCTGGGCTGCTTCCCAGCCACTCTGCCCCCAGCCTGTAGCACTGCATGGGGTTACTGCGGCCAAAGTGTAGGACCTGGCATTTAGTCTTGTTGAACCCCATGCCATTGTCTCAGCTCATCTCTCCAGCTTGTCCAGGTCCCTCTGCAGAGCCCTCCTGCTTTCCAGCAGATCAACTCTTCCCCCTAACTTGGTGTCATCTGCAAATTTGCTGATGGTAGACTCGATCCCCTCATCCAGATCATCAATAAAGATGTTAAACAGGACTGGGCCCAGCATGGATCCCTGGGGGACACCACTGGTGACCGGCCGCCAGCTGGATGCAGCCCCGTTCCCCAGCACTCTCTGGGCCCGGTCCTCCAGCCAGTTCCTAACCCAGCACAGAGTGCCCCTGTCCAAGCTGTGGGCTGCCAACTTTTCCAGGAGATGCCATGGGAGACGGTGTCAAAAGCTTTGCTGAATTCAAGGTAACTACATTCACAGCCTTCCCCTTATCCACCAGGTGCATCACCTCGTCATAAAAGGACATCAGGTTGGCCAGGCAGGACCTGTCTTTTCTAAACCCATGCTGGCTGAGTCTTGTCTCTTGGTTGCCTTTACTAAACAAACAAACAAACAAACCAACCAAACCAAAAAAAAAAAAAAAAAAAAAAAAAAAAAAAAAAAAAAGAAAAAAGCAGGGCTCAAGCATTGTGCCACAGTAGAGATGTGTCACTTAGTCCTTAATTTATGGGGCACCTTTCCTACTATGTGAGAGTGACATAAAACCTACCAATCCAGAAGAATTTATTTCCCTAAAATATTAGAAAAAGCCCAGCATACCAAGGGATCTGTGTTTCCCCTACTCCCCCCTCCAAAAAAGAAAAAAAAGTGGGCATGAGAAGAGAGATGGAAGAGACTGGGATTATCCTCCATGACCCTGTGTGCCTTCCTGCACATGCAGATGGCAGAGCAGGGTACTTCAGCTAGAGGGGGCAAAGCATAGCCAGGGAAAGGGTGTGGTGAGAACCAGGCATACTCAATAGTTTATTATTTCTACAATGTATAGGAAATTTCAGCTGTTGGCAGCCCGCCTGTACAAGTCACACCTTGTCACCCTTTCTGTGCAGACAGAAAAGAAAGAAGGGCAGCTAAATAGGATCCCTCTGTGGATTCAGCCAGCAGTCCACCTGGAGACAGGGGTATGCTGAAAAATAATGTTTGAGTATCTGCTTTGCTTTGCCTGTGGGCTAGATATCTCTGCTTCACCCTTAAACTGAGGAATAGTTGTTGGCCTAAGTACTGGAATAGCAAATGCTGCTAGGACTGTGAAACACATAGAAAGGCTGGATGATTCCCCCTTCTCAGCACGGGAAAGAACTCAGCTGAAGTATTCTGCCCCATTTGGACTCTGTACTTCACAGATGGAGACAAGTGCAGATAGCCTTCAGGAGAACAATGGAAATTAATTTGAGGTCCAGAAAACCTGATACAGAAGGAAAGACTGAACAAACAGTTGTTTAGAGAAAAGGATTGAGAAGATAGTTGATAAGAGTCTTCAGTGTGTAAGGCTGCAAAAAGAAAAGGAACAAACTGTTATCCAGGTCCAGTGTGGACAGGATAAGAAGTAATATGCTTGATTTGCAGTATGAGAAATTTGGGGGAAATGAGTTCTCTAACAAAGAAGAAAACAAAACACTGGCAAATTTGTCTGGAGAGCTCATTATGGGTGGTATTTAAGAATAGATCAGATAAATCTCTATGACAAGTGATGTTGGTTTAATTGATCCTTCCTTGAGACAGGGAGTGGACTTCATAACTTTTCTGAGAGCACAGTTTGAGAGAAGTCTAATGAGATAAACTATGTGTCATGGTCACACTGCAGACTCTGAGACATCACATGTGAATGAAGGTCAGCAAGGACCGTGCCATACTAAAAGGCCAAATGGATTCCTTGCCACTTTAGAGGAGGATTGTGGGTACTTCTTTCAGGCCATATTGTGTGTGAAACACTACCTACTGACACTCACTTCCCTTTGCCATATCAAGTAATTTGTGCTTATTTGGGAACTGATTCAGAAAACAGTCTTTCCGTCATTGTTAGGGTCTCACTTGGCCTCCTCTAACATGAGGGAGAAAGAGGTCTGGGTAAAGAAGTTGTATCCTCACAACAGTTGTTAGAAATCACAGCGCTTTTTTTTTTTTTTTTTTTTTTTTTTGGTCAACAGAAATCTCTTAATTCTGCTTACAATTTTGGATTAACAAGGACCTGGAGCATCTCTACAGTAGGCAGAGCCCTGGGGTGGAAAATAGCCTGTTTCTTAGATAAGTTAAAAAAAAGAGAACTAAAGAGAGCCACGTACACATAGCCCATGTATGTGCAAAAGCACCAAGAGCCTTCTGGCCACCCCCAGCTCAGGTGAATCCCCTATTCAAATCAGCCCAAAGACAGCAGGAATCCTTCCAGGAAGGGATACCATTCTTTTCTTCCTGCTGGCCAGACAATGTCCTCACCCTTATTCAGCTCTGCAGGAAGCACATTCTGGTGAGTGCTGCAGTTTAAGGAATGCAGGCATGTTAATTATTTGAGCTTCAAAAGATGCAAGTTCCAGTGGGCTGGATTCCAGAGCTCTGAATGAAATGAAAACCTCATCTTGATCTCCCTTGGCCCACAGCTCAGGTTGTTAGTGGAAAAAAAAACCTGACTACACACAGGAGATGGTTTACCAGTACAAAACAATAGTATGCAGCTTTGGGAATATGGGGATGCTTTAAAGCAGGGGCTGTTGTTGGGCAACCTTCCTTATACAGGCTTACTCTTCACTGTTGTTAAGAAAATTTCACAGGAAGATTTCAGTGTAATTTTCCCCCTTTAAAACAAATGTAAGCACCCCCTTCTCTACTGTTTGTTTGGAGTTCACATTTAAGGTCCTGTGCTGTGACCGTGCTATATAATGGGTGCCACTGAGATTCTGAATGCCATAAACAAAAAAGAATCACTTAAAAATATATCAGAACTGAGTTTCTCTGTCTGTAATTTCTCATCATTCCCCACTGTAGTTTCTTGCTGTTTCTCCCCTTCTGCAGAAGAGTATGTAAAGCTGTTACTCTGCTGCTTGCCTCTCTGTCTAAGGAAGCCTGTGAGAGAAGCAAATAAACTATGAGATATAATCATCCTCTGCTGAAAAGGCACTGCCTGTCTGTGATTCCAGGCACTGGAGGTAAGAAGAGTAGCACGAATATTTCTCCACCTCTGGCAACTCAGGTAGGACAGCACAATCCAGGACAGTAGTTCAAACAGGACAGAATAAGCTTGTTTAGGTTATGATTAAGCATCAGATGGCTTACCTAGTAAAACATGGGATCAGAGTATCTAAAAGAAATACGAGGTGTCTGCACAGAAGGAAGAACTCCACTTGTTACCTCACTGATTATGACTAATTTGCAAGAGATCACTAGCACCCAAACAAGGCAGGATTTTCTGTGAGTGGGCAAAAGAAAAGTTAGTGGGAGGTCCCTCTGGGATCTATAAAAAACATGCATATTATGCTCTCAATACGTTCCAAAAACATCAGGGATGAAAAATTGCATTTCAATATAGCTGAGAGTTCAAATACCATAAAAGCACCATTAAAACGTACATTTGTGTTGCATCACTGAGGCAGGGCATCAAAGGATACATGCTAGAGTTTTACTTCACTGACTTTAATATAGCCATTGCTATATTCTGGCTGCTCTAGGACTACCTCTTTATGACTTTGCCTTTACTATCCAAATATATACATGAAGTGCTCAAAGTTGTTTTAGTGGACTGCACTGAAGAACATCTTTCTTAAAAAAATAATAGTGCATACTTGGATAATCATCTACACAATTATAAATGAGTGTGCAACTGTGAAAACTAAAAAGTTTGATTTAACATTTACCAGTGCAGGCTTTTACAGTAGGGCTGAAATGGAAATCTTCTGTTCTAAAGTGCAAAACTATGAAATCTGGATTAAACAGCATAATTAATCAACAGGTAATGGTAGTAGTTGTGTGGACTTACCAAAAGAGAAGGACAAAACCACAATTTTGGAAGCATATTACACATCTGCTGTTGTGCGTACAACATGGAAAACCTGGGAAAAAGTCATCTAATCTGCCTTCTCTTATGGGAAAAAGTTTGAACCAGGGTTTTCAAGCACACAAAATATTTCTGATAGTCATTGCAGTACTGCATCCTGAAATGCCCAAGTTATTTGCAGTAAATAATTTCCTACAAAATTGGAGCCTATGTGATCACTCATTTTGTGTTCACCTGTGTATTCATTCCATCATTTTCTTAATGATATGTCCAACCAGCTTCTAACATTGGTAGACTTGTGCAAGATAGCTGAATTCCTCCTCCTTTTTTCCCTGAAAATAGACAGATGGGTAGAGATGCTATCACAGTCCTGGCTCTGAGAAAACTTGCAGTTGTGAGTTCAAGATATGAGAGAAGCCTCATGGGAGAAAGCCCTTATATAAACACCCTACTGATGGGAAAAGCTTTGCCTGGGGCTCACATCCTCTTAGATAGTGAAAGTCAATCACCCATGAGACAAAAAACTATAGGAAACCAGGCTTCATTAGCTCTGCTGCCACAAAATTACTTGTTTAACAAAATGGCTATTCCAGGATTTCTGAAAAAAGCACTATACTGTAGGCATGTACAAGCCTGGATTTTTTTTTTTCCTTTTTCACTCAGTACTTCTCTTTATTAAGCTATAAATTATGTACCTAATGTACCAAAGCACACAGCACTGCCGTAAATAGGAAGACAAGCTAGTGACCTATGAAGCACATGAGAGTAGAGCAAATGTTTGCACAACCAAACCATGACACAAATCTACCGAGAACAACGAAGAATGGACAATTTAAACTACCCGCCTGCTTTGCCAACACATTATGCCTGATTTTTAACAAGTAAATCTTTAGAAGAACATGGAGAGAGAGGAAAAAAAAAAAGGCAAAATCAAGCTATTCAGAATTTTCAGCAGAACATTTTGTCCTAAATTTTCAGCAGTGGTTTTGCATGCCAAAACATCTGAAACAAGATTAATTGTCGGAGAGCAAATTTTGAAAATACAGATTAAAAAAACCCAAATCTATTTTGACATCTCATAGGTGGTCAGCTCAGAAATAAGGCATACAAAATCTTGGCTGATTTTAATTTTAATCAAGTGTTGTAAGGATACTTTTTTGTTTCTCAGAATTCTCACTTTCTTTGGGAGAAAAGGAATTTTGGTCGCAAAAGTCCCTGTGTATTCTTGACAGTAAGTACTTGTAAAACACTAAAGTAAGATACAGAACTGTAATAATCTCTCCTTCGAATTCTGGATTTGACACGTACACACACAAAAAATACCCTCAACATCGTGGAAATCTTTTGCAATTTTGATTGCAGCAGCATTCACAAAAACAACTTAGAGACTTTGGCCAGGGTCAAAGAATTGAATCTTTTGTGCTTTCCAGTATCATCAGTCTGAAAAAGTAAGGCTGAGCAGCTTTCTTCCCTGGTGGTCTGTTAGTATGGATATATACTGGTTTACATTTTTCAGGTCTGCTTCAGGAAGCAGGCTACAGACTTCAAAGAAAAACAACAACCAGAATTCACCTCAAACCTAGTAGACAACAACCATAAACCTCGTGGGGCTCTGTCTCAAAAGCCTCAGAAAATGGGGAGGGTGAATGTGGCTGCAGTCCCATACATGAAATATGCACAGAAGATCCATTCACTGGCTTTGGAGAGCAATTGATTCAAGGATTTACTAACTCTCTCACACCCCATGATTGCACTTACTTTTTTTTACTTCTTATCCCTTTCTTATTTTTTTTCAATTTTCTTTGCAAAGAAAGTATAGTCTATGAAGGACTGCAGTCGTGCAAAAATGGATCAAAATAAGTTCCTTAATTTAGTCCCTTGTCTGTATTATTCCAAGTTAGTAGGTTGACAGAAAAACACTTCTAGGCTGTAGCCAGATCAAAACTTCTATAGATTAATATTTTCCTTACCCTTCTGAAGCCTCACTTAAGTCTTTCTCTTTATTTTAAATACTCTTTGTTTCCTCCATCCCTTTCTAAGTAATGTCCCCATAATTTTTCACTTTGCACCTTAAAAGTTGATTCAGTTTCCTGTCTCACCATTTCCAGCTTATTCCCCTGCTATGGGACCTGTTCTGTCACAAATTTTTCAAATCTAATTTTCAATTCTCTCCACCCAGGCTTTAAGTGACTGGAGCAACAATAGAATGCAGGAGGTAACTGAGCATCAGATGAGCTAGAAGAAACACTGAAACTGAGAAGATAATGAGCATTCTCTAATGAAAGAAATACCTGCTTATTTTGCTCTAACTTGGCATACTATAACTCTTCTCTGCCTCACAGAATGATCTGCCCCAGGAGAAAGTTTCCATGTCCTATGCAGAGCTTACTCACATCACTTCAATTAAATGCGAATTGGCATTTAGTGGTGATGTTTAGATAGAGGATTTTATCATGGGTCTCTTGAATTCCAGACAATTAATGATTCTTAGATGATATATATATATGTCTCTCCACTGTTTACAGATCATTCATCAAGCCATTTAGTAATTTTTTTTTTGTTCTCCTTGTAGTATCTTTGGTGAATTTCACTGATATGTACCCTAGTCAATCTTGGTTGAGTCACCATCCCTGGAGATATTTAATAGATGTGCAGACAGGGCACTTAAGGACATGATTTAGTGATGGACTTCGCAGTGCTAGATTAATGGAGTTGATGATCTTAAGGGTCTTTTCTAACCTAAATGACAAACACCAGAATCCTCACCAGCAAAACCCTGTGACACCTAAGATTCATTACTCTAAGTCCCTTCACTAATTCTTAAACCATGCTGATACATACCTTTAAGCTGATTACAAAATTTGTACACTGCATATTCCATGGTCCTCCACTGATTTAGTCATTATGTAAAAATAACACTGCCAAATGTGACGAGGTCTGTCAGTGACATAAAAAAGGGCTACGACTGGAATGGAAATAGTTATATGTAGGCACATGTTCATTGAAAAGAGAAGTGATCTGTAAGAGTCAGGCATCCTGTGAAACACAAAATAAGGGGGTAAGTGTTCCAAAGCAGATATCTGATCCTGCACATTCCAGGCTATCTGGGACCTTGATCCTCTGTTCCCCTCCCTCCCTCCCATTGCTGTAAATAACATTTCTGAATATGAACCATACTGCATCTGGCACAGGACTGCTCATGCCAAGCTGACTACACCCTTCTCCTGGGGCGTAAGGTCAGGAATCATGATAAACACAGCAGTATAGGAATTTCACACCTTATAAAATGATTGTTTATAAGTAATAGCTGCGATTACTCAAGAAAACCTCAGAAAAAAAAGTTAATTAGATATGCAGACACAGTAATTAGGCTCTAGCCACTACCAGTTACCTCTTTACCCAGCAGCCTGTGTCTTTCTTTTTCATCTTGCTTCTTTTTCTCCCAAGAAGCTTAAGCCCCTGCAATCTAACGGAGAGGAGAATCATCATTTAAATACTCTGCCCCGGCAGCACAAACCCCTGATTCAGATCCTTTCCTTACTCCCAAGGAAGAAACAAGCCAAGAGGGTACCTTGTGGGGTATATTTATTTTGCTTACTAGCTTGAGACTAGTCAGATTTGGAGACTATCCAAACTATTCAGTCTCGTAGCCCTCCCTTATGCAATTGCTCCAAGCTTAATCCCACTGGGAGCGGGCTGTCGGAAGACATTCAGCACTCGTGAGCCTCTGTGTCTGTTCAGTGTACAGTCTGGATGGCCAACCACACAGAGACACCATCTGGGAAGAGATGAAGAGCAGCTTCCCCAGCCTGTCTGTTCCAGCCAAGTAGAGATCAAGGGCAGGTGATCTGTAGCACACACAGCCATGGCTGCTCGGTCACACTGCCAGCCTGGAGCTGCTGCTTCTCATCTGAGATGCAGGGACACTGATGTTACAAAAAACTGCTGCAGCACCCCTGGGCCACAGAGTGTTTCTTTCCACGGCACTTGAAGTGGGAAGTCAACTGATTTCTATCTTCCCATACAGCTGCTCATCCCCAGTGCGTGGTCACAAACAACACGTGCTAACTCCTTGTATCTCTGCAAGCATGTGTGCACCACACGCTGAAGTACAATGACTCTCACTGGGTGCCACCAGCTGTGCAATGTTGGACAGGGTAGGTTTGACACGCCATGAACTAATCTCTTTCCCTCAATCTTTTGGCAACTTAAGGGCTCAGGCTTTCTACATTTAGAAAATTCTCTCTAAAGCTGACAACTCCACACAGGGACTTTCCAGACCCTTCAGAAGTATTGGAAACAGCAACACCATGTGTCCTCCTCCACTCTCACCAGTGAGATATTTAGGAGTTCCTCGGGGCTCATCTTAAAAATACCCAGAGCACAAAAATAAGTCATGCCTGAAGGTCAGTTAAAATGAAATCTTCCAAATGGTGTTGAAAGTGCCCCACTAGATGCAGCTAAGAGTAGGGACTGGGATTTATTTCCCAACACCTTTCATATAGCTCAGTCAGTACTTGTGCCAGTGTCAAGGGGGAGCCAGGGAAATATTCCAGAGGGTCAAATTTTTCAGATCTCTTCCTTTCTGGGTAGGGATGTGGACAAACTGACTGAAATGGTGGCAGCATGCCTAGCACAAGGTTGTGCTCCATGACCAGAGATCCATAAAATGGCGTTACAGAAAACAACAGCTACACCTTCCTTTGCCAGTCAGCCACAGGATGGATCCAGCTGCTATTAAATTTACAGGTTCTTTACATAGAAGGCAGCTGTGGCCTGGCTGCCCCACCAGTGCTGTCAGCTGTAGCTGGAATATGGTACATGGGGGACTGCAGACATGCATGAATTTCAGATTTCCATTTCTTCCTATGAATTAAACCCTTTTACAGTTATATTTGAACCATTAATATTTGTTCTGTGCAGCTGTAAGACACTTCTTTGACTACATATAGAAGTTACATCTGCTATATTCACCATGTGCCATATTCTCAGGAAAGTGTAATATATAAAAATAACATTAAGGTGAAGGTGGAAGCTGACTAAATGAAAGCAGAAGATTAAAATCCTTGTTCTGAGGCAGAAGAAGGTAATTAATTTTAGTGGTTACTGCTCACTAGCAAGTTTGATTATTTTAAGGTTCCCAACTCTTTACACTTTCCTGTTTAATTATTCTCCCTTATCAGTCATTTGAAGACCAAGACCTTCAATACTGGCTTAATTCAGCCTTGTCCTCTTTTGTTTTCTTGTTAAGACTGCTGTTATCTACTGCTTCTTCCATCTGTGGCTTATTTGTCCTGCAAAGGCAACAAGCTTCTCCTTGTCAGCTCCCCAAGGTCACTTCTGGGACATCTTCCATATGTGTAACTAGATCTAAACCCAATGGCTCTAAGGTCACCTGCAAAGCCCTTTGCCTTTTACAAGGCCTTACCTCACATCTGCTCTAGCTGCTCACAGAAGATCACAGTAACTTGTACATAAAATGAATGTGCTAGAAACTGATGTTCTTATTTCCCTGCCTATTTGGCAATCCTTGGGCTGTGGTTTTCCTGGAGGAGGAACTGTATTCTTCAGCTATGTCTAGACTGGTCAAACTAATAGTGTCTGAGCACAGGCCCACCACAGTCACCCACCCTGCTGAATTGGTAGCACAGCCTCTGGCATGGTTTTGGCTGAGCCCAGCTAACTCCCTTCCAAGCATTATGTGGGCACAGTTCAAGTTTGGATGTTAAGATGGGCCATAGACTGTTCCCAAATGGCAGTCGGGTCCAATGTTGTTTGGGAGAGAAAATTGTTTATCTGGATGGATGTGAGCTCCGCCATGGAGCAGGCTGACATCCCACCAGACATTACTGTAAATCACAGTTCTTGCAACAGGGATGTGTGCAGTGCCCATCCTCTGGGGATCTCAGCTTGCTGCCTGAACCTCAGTCACTAAACAGTGACTGTAATTTTCCATTTCTAAGATTTTATGAGTGCATAAGAAAGTACATATGAAAATTTGTGCCTTTTTTCTTCCTCACGTTACTTGAGTATCCATTTCTTAAGGCACAGAGACACCTCACTTTATGCTTCATGGAGAAAACCCAACTCCAATCTCCCTTTTATTTGACAGAAGACAAGAGAAAGGATAGAAGTCTCTGCACTCCCATTCTCCTCAAGCCATCTACATTACCTTTGCTAACTCAAAGGTTAACAGGGAGTAGCCAAGTCTGCCTGGGGGTTTCTATCCAAATCCTGCCTGTGTAACCTGTGGGTTTCTCATAAGGGACCATGCTGGAGCAGTGGGACCTGGAGGGAGCCTGGCTCTGGAAGAGCTGTGCTGCGGGAGAAAGGAGGGTTCTGGGGAGGTACAAAGTCTCTCAAAGAGAATCCTGAAGACAACACAGCTGTAAATTAGTTCCAACAGGGGAAATTATTGTGTGAGGTGATAACTGAAGGCAAGGAATAAGCAACAGAATCAGCAGGTGAAGAACTTGCACTACTCAGAGGGTCTCCCCATGTCTCTGGAGGCAGCAAGGTGTCAAAGATCCCTCCAGAGATACCCCTCTGGACATAAAGCTGTTATTTCTTCCTTTAAGGTCCCTCTTGGATTCCAGGGAAGATAAGATAAAATAAAATAAGAAATCGGGAGAGGTCATTATTTGTCTCTTATTGGTCCTTAGAAAGGAGAATTTATTGGCAAAAGCCACAGGTAAGAAAAGCAAGAATCCTTGTGCGTGTCCCCCTGCTGTCAACAACACACACTTACAGCCTGATGCCTTCTTGGGCCAAGCATCAAGGGCTGGAAAGTCCACGGAGGTTTTGCTGCTACTTTGTTTTAGAGGCAATAAAACCAAATAGAACAAGGAGAGTGTGTGCATATTCTTATCTAGATTTTGGTTTTAAATGAAGAAAAAAATCAGAAGTGTAACTCAAATCTTTCTTAACTTGGATTCTTAGACAAAGCATTGCTACATCTTACTTTCTAACCACTGGCACAAAGCTGAGCCCTGAGATCTTCCAACCACCATTTCTTAAACACTCACATCCCATGGCTGCAATACAGTCAATATTTGGGAGCAAGATTTGAAAAACAGTTTTACACCCATACCCTCATTCTGCCACAATTAAACACCATTTCCAGAGATGTGCTGAGATCACTGATGGTATTAAGTGCAAACAGAATTTATAAAGACATATTAGCATCATTTGCCTTCAAAAGGCACAAAACCACACAGATACATGCACAATTTTACCAAGCATTACAGCCAAAGTTGTTTTTAAGCTTCTGTCAAATAGATGCACAACTGCTGTGAGGATTTTATGTTTAAGATGTCTAGATTTCAGATACCTTCCTCTTAAATATCTGGTTTTTATTTTCAATTATTTTTCCAAAGAGGTTTTGAAATAATCACAAAGGCTAAACACATTCAATCTTGCAGAAAAGCACATTTAAGGTCTGATAACACTATGTTTAAGTAAGTTTGAAAAAACATTACTTTTTCAGGGATGCTGCTCTCGCTGCTGTGCTGGGGTTCACCCTGATAAATCTCCACACACAGTGGTAACTTTTCTCTACTGTGTCCAACAAGAATATGCAAACAAGTCAGGCTCACATATAGAAGAAGCTGTGAGAGCTACTGTTTTAAACTGTGAGGCCTCAGTTTAGGAAGTATTCTTTATACCAGAAGTCCTGAATCGAGTAGAAAGCCTGTTTCACTGAGTTTCTCAGGGGAAGTTCATGGCCTCTGCATTTGACAGATCAGAATAACACTGCTGCTCCATTCCTGAAGTGCTGATGCAATATTTTCACTAGAACTCTCACAGAGAGAGTCTAGAGAAAAAAAAAACACCCTAGATAAAATTTCAGTGACAGTAAATCAAAGCATGAGTGCTTAAAACAACGCAAATGTAACTGCTTTTGTGCATAGATATTACCTTGCCATCTCATAATACAAATTCCATTTGTTTTCACTGATGTAGAACCTTTTCACTGATGTAGAACCTTGTTGTAGAAATGTCATTACAGCAAGAAGCAGCATCAGGGAAGATTTCACGTTTTCCTTTGGATTTGTGGTGAACATATCTGCCCTAGATCCAAAACACATGCAGGCAGTATGTGACAACATATCCTAGTTGTGTTCACTGTTGTCACGGCAAGCTACCTTCACTGCCTTCCCAATACTTTCACAAGGAATTAGATCTGTTAAAAAAAAAAAAAAAAAAGAGATTTGCAATATGCAAATAATTTCTAGTGTGAATAGATGAGAAAATGTCCAGAAAATACATAAACACTTTCTAAAGTTCCTTGGCTCAGCTCCTCAAGCCTCCACAAGCAGCATCAAACTGACCACTCAGCTGAAGGTATTGCCAGCAAAACAACATGGGGTTCAACTGCTTTTAGAAAAAAAAAATTGCAGAACTTTGCTTTTAGAAGCCAAACCAACAAACAAACCACCCCACCATGGTAAGAGTGATGTTCACAAAACTGACATCTTTTTCACTCAGTTAAACCTCATGGAAATATTAAAACCTTAAACAGAAACTCTAAATTTTTGCCTTGGGCAGAATGCTTGAAAGAACAGAACTCCAAAACTGCCATGACATCCACAAGAGACTTGATTATAGTCAGCAATGGCATGTGACAGGCACTCAAACACTGCAGTAACAGGTGGGAGCATTCACATGCAGGAACAATAAACCAGAAAATAACCTCCAGAGGCCCAGACATGTCACCTTGTACAGCAGAACATTCCAGATTGCTTTGCTTTGCCTTGAGGTGGAGGGAGGACCACTACAAGCAAGAGATGTGTGCTTGCCTTACCTTTGTGTTCTTTCACACATACATGTAAGAGTAGTCTGAAAGTTAGGCAGTTGGTGTCAGCCAATCAAAGCAGAAAACTCTTGGTGTTATTCAAGACAGTGAGGCACTTATAAGAGTAAAACAGACATAAGATACTAAGGAAACAGAATAAGTAAAGTCTTAACTTCAGGAGACTGAATCTTTGACCAAGACGTTCAGGAAACTTGGAAAAATCCTACTGACCTCAATGCCAATTCTCCTGATTAATAGTTTGCCAAAAGTTTGCTACAGTTCTGATTAGAAACATATCAGAATCTAAACTATATTTGACAACTCATTCTGCAGTAGAACAGCATGTAGAGCAGTAGTATCTCACTGCCTGTGCCACCTCTGTCTGAATAGTGTCACAACTCTGCGTGTTCTCGGTCCTATAATTGTTTCATTTCATTTTATGGGCCTCACTTCTTAAATTGCTTCCTAGGCCATTTCCTTTTTTTTTTCCCTCCCTCCATTAATTTATACAGGCCTCAGTTTGAAGTTCTATTTGAAACTGTGTAAGTTATTCTACAGCAATTCTTTACAACTTGCTTTGTTCGCCTATCTGCTTTTTTAGAGATTACAACAGCACTAAAAGCCCTTGTGAAGTACAGATCAAATGCAAGGCATAGTTCAGCTACAAAAAACCTGCTCTGCTTATAAGTTAAGGTTACAAAAATTACCTGGTTTCAGTAGCTTGTCAAGCTTACAAAATCCTTGCCTGTTTTTCACTTGCAAACAGAAAATGCAGACTGTTTGCGGCTGTGTTCACTATGCCTGGCTGTAGGACTGCATAGAATTTACAGTCAAATTACAAACCTCTAAAAATAGGAGGTGATACTGTTGACAAAAGCAAAACCTGAACCTTGCAAGATGGACTGCTACAAAGAGAACAAGTCAAAAAATTGTAGGTATGGCTGGAGCATTCCCAAACAGACACAATCCCTCAGACCACCTGGGCTGTTAAAAGTCCTACAGTACACTGGTGTTTGTGCCTTTGGTACTTTTAATTTTGGGCTATTGCCAAACTGTGACTTACTTTTGCTCTCCAGCTGCATCTGTTACTTCTGGTTGGTCTGTCATCTCTCTCTGGCAATGTAGTAGTTGGGTCTGGTTATTTATGGCTCCAACTTTTGCTCAAGGAAAGACTTGTGCCTTCCTGCCTGACAAATAGTGCTAATCGTTTTTTCCTTGTTTCAGCGGTTCCACAGGGACCATCATCAGTCTCTGGGCTGCTGTTCTCCCTCCACAGTCTCAGTTTTTTGGCAAACACTCATGGTGCTCCTTACCCTCGCTAAATATAAAGGTCCTTACCCTCTGCCTCATCCCCAAGAGGCTCAGCCAAGAGAGAGGGGAAAAATGACCTTTTCCAACTCCTTCAAGTAGCTCATCTCACTACAAGTTAATATTTTTCACGCTGCTACTAACTACTCTCTACACTAATTGCAACCTTGAGGACCTCCCTAGCATCTTTCCTATCAAGAACTCATAGAGAAACCTTAAAGAAGCAGGGAAAAAAAATTGGAGGGGAAAATGGAGTAGTACAATTGGAAATGGACAAAATGAAATTGCTGTGAGGCAGAAGCACACAAAGAACTAGAAAAATTAAGGGTGCTTTTCCAGAGACCAGAGGTCACAAAACTGGCAGAGAGCTGAGATCACATAAAGCTGGGCAAGTCAGCTCTGTGCAAGAGAAGCTGGAGAAAGAAACACAAAGGTAGTTCCCGTGATTGCAGGTTCACCATTCCATCAAGTAGAAACTGAAAACTTTTCCTAAGCAGGAAAAGATGCTTGGAAGTGTATGGAATGATTACATTTAGGATAGAAAGAATATGAGGCTCATTTAGAGATGATAGTGGAAAAGATCTGAATTGTATGGGTTAAATTCTAAATGTGACTTGAAAAATTTAGCTGCTTCACTTCTGTAGTGATGTCATTAAGAGCCTAACTTGCAGTTTTGAAGACTTTCATGCTGTTAATCCCAGTTTTCCATTGCATGACCCTTGGCTGGTATTTCTTTGCTTGGTTCGTTACACTGATTTTTGGCCAAGAACTCCTGTAGTTGAATCATAGCTCACTAAGGTTTAAAATAAATAGGAAAAAAAAATTGAGAAGGGATATGTGACTTCACTGGTGATGAAAAGGTTCTTGGTGTGTTCTGAGAAAACATTCAGGTCAGAGTACACTGGAAACAGGAAAATAGACATTCATACTAAGGTTAACTTGGAAAACAGTTCTAGACAGAGTTATTTAACACAGATTTTTAATCCTAAACCACTCTGCTTTTGTAGAGACATATTTTAGGCTGAGATCAGTACTAGTGGATTAAATTTGTAATATATCTTTCATCAGCAGAGAAGGGCAGTGATTACTTGACTTTCCCTACCTGACATCCTTGTCTTGCTCAGTGAAGACAACCTGAATTCCCAAACTTAACTTTTCTTGCCTTAACAATAAAATCAAAAGTGCCAAAGAAGCAAGTAAAAGGACAAATGTTACAAAAATAGTAAAACCAACCAACCCAAAATTTCCAACAAGACAGCTGCTATTCTGCGATGATTTTGTTCCTTTAAAGAGCCAAAACAAATCTACTTTAGACACAATATATAAGCAGCTCCCAAGAGCAAGGTTATCTCCATTTTCAGCGATAAATTCCAACAACATGATATTAAGGGTTATCAATTTTCAATTCATTTGCTGAAAACCAAATGCTGTCACTAATAATGATTAGACCTTGATCTTTTAAGTTAAAAAAAGAATCCTGTGTTACTACATTCAGCCCATAAAGGATTACCCTTTTATTAGCGTAGCTGAAGGATTAGTAGAAATGTTTATCTAATGAATACAGCTACTATATTTGAGCACATGCCTGAATAAGCTGCTGCTCGATTGAAACCTATCTATTTATAAGTACTCCTGAATGGTGCAAAAACTAATCTGCACTGAAGCATTACAATGGCTTTTGCATAACAGTAAATATTTTATTGCCATCCAGGTAGTGAAATTCACTTCATTTGGCAGTCTTATGGCTGAAACCTATCACGTAAAATGTACAGGAATGACTTTCCTACATCTGGCCTGATTTCCAGTCTCTAATGCATATAGGTTTCATGGAGAGGTACCTTTCTGTAAATGTACCTCTTACACCTTCAGAATGAACACCTATTTCTATGACAGACACAAGATTCTTCATGTTTATACATGTATACACATATATACACATACAGATGCACAATATTAACAAAAATAATCAAATAAATCTTGAAATAACTTTTGAAACACAAAGTACTTAGTTTGAGTAATCACACTAAAAACAACTCCATGCAGTTGATGGCAATTTTTTTTCCTTTAGAGTAAGATTTTTCCTATCAAATTCCAGTTTATTTTTAAGTTCAGAGAACTCAAATTGTGTACCCTATCAGCTGTTGTCTTTTCCCTATTTTGTATGCACTTCTGGTACAGAGCTCTTCATGAATGCAGATGAAGAAAAATTAGGTACTTGTATATTATTTTAACTTGCATTACTCTGGAAATAGCATTAGTTTGTTTAGCTTCCTTTTAACCCTGAAATACATCATGTCCATCTGTACTGTCAGTCATGCAGTCACTGATATTAAGACAGAAATACTGAACAGAAGAGCAAAGCCAAATAATTTCAAAGAGATTTCACAGCTTCTTGGGCAGTACTGTTTCAAAGCAGGATAAAATTAATACCTGGGGTTTCTTTTCTGTCTTCTTTATTTTGAAAACAAGAGGTGTAGTTTCAACCAGTGTATGCACACATCCGAAAGCTGAACTTGTAAATGTGTCCTCTGTATTTGATATAAACCATTTTTAGATCTGTAAAATGATTCAAAGCTTTCTTTCTTTCCAAAGCACTTTTGGTACAGAGCACTGCATGAATGATGGGATGAGAGCTGCCTGCCTTTGTGAACGTACCAGTCAGTGTGGTGAAAGGAACATCAAGTACAATGTGACGTGGAACACAACATTTACCGGTACGTATTCGGGATGACCTGCCTGAGTCAGTGTGGCCCCACGGGCCCTAAGAACATTCACTTCTGCTCATGAGTAATGTCCCAACCCAAAAAACCTTTCAGTGCCACACCCGGCCCAACACAGCCCTCTGGGTGAATCAGGAGATCTCCCCTGGGTTCTAACCACCAGGGGCTGAAAATACATCATAGGTTGAACCATATTAGGTTAAAGACATAATAACAAATCCTATTTGTCCACAGAAATAAATTCTTTCTCATACATCATACTTCCTGGCTTTATAGTCATCTTCAGAACACTGAGACAGTTGCTTTCCCTGTCTGGGTTGGTAGAAGTTGAAAAATTCTACACTTTTATGTTTTACCTCCATGTCACACCAAATTAGTTCCAACGGCAGACAGATGTCAAAATGGGTAAACTAATACCCCAAAAATCAAACAGACAAAAGAGATTGGAAAGTACCTGAAGTTCTACTGTGAACCGTAAGCCATTCCAGAAAATACTGCTTAATTGAGTCCATGCTACACTAAGTAATAATCGCTACCATGTGCTGTATATAGAGCACTTGAAAATAACACAGATATTACAGAGGTTTTTTGTAGATGTGACAACTATATCAGGAAAGGATTGTTCAGTTTTTCTAAACTCTTGATGATTCTGCAGTTGTTGTGGGAATGATCCAAGTAAGATGACAGATACTCCCCATATGATAGAGATCTGACAAGTCTGCAGTCTTTAGGAAACTTTTCTCCTCTTTCAATACTAACCAGATTTTCTGACAGCCAGAACTTTGTCTTCATGACAATGGTCTCCTAGAGCTATTCTGAACCAAATGTTGCTGCCACGAGCACAGAAAATGAGTACCATAAAAAACTGAGGTTTCTGTGTCTGTAAAGATTTAAAGGGCCCCTGTGACGATCTCCAAAGAAGCAGTATGGGCTCGCCTTGTACCTGAGGAAGATGAAAATGACACCAATACAAAAAAAGAGGTAATAAGTACATACCTGGTAGAGAGATTTACATCAGGTGTTCAGTCTCATGGATGAAGTGGCTCAGATTTTCTGGCATCATTATCTGTTCTGAAAAGCCAGTCTCTTGAACAGTGAGTGAGCTCCTGCCTCTCCATCTTCCACACCATGTAATATTGTCTGTGCACATTTAAATTGTGTATTTTTAAGTCCCTGCAGATATCTCCCCTCTATTACAATAATTACGACAGGAAAACTGATGTGCTGTCATAACAATAGTCATCTCACCCTTTAGGAACACACTGTCTAGGCTCTACCTCCATTAGGTGAAAAACGAAGTTGTTTACATTCCATGCATCTGCTAAGAGAGGGAGGCTCAAACGAGGAAAACATCTGTGCTGAGAAAACATGCAAACATAAATAATAGCTTTAAAAGATATTTTCTTAGTGAATAAGGTAAGTCACATAAAAAAGATACAAATAACCATATTTTTGGAGACTGAATCATTCTTATGAAGGGAAGAATGATTAAAACCATGTAAGTGAGGAAATTTTTTTGCACAGGTTTCTGGAAAACTCTGAAAAAAATCCTATTTTAAGCAGAGTGGTAGCAAAGATGCTTAAAAATGAAACCATGCAAAATCATCTAGATGAAAATAACTCACTTGGGTCTAGTCAGATGTAAGTATTTTAGATTAGACTGAAGTTTTATTGCTGCCTCAGTGGGGGAAATCCCCATGCCTATAAAAAGCCCAAATGAAGTTCCAGTCTATTGCTCGTGGGACAAAAGTTATGAATATTTGAATAAACTAATAATCCTTTAACTAATATGTTTGTAAATACTAGTGCAACAAACAGCCTGCTACTTCGACTGTATTACAAGAATAACAAAAAAGAATAAATTCTTGCTCTCAGGACCCCACTCCCAACCTGTAATTAATTAACACCAAATTAAACTGGAAAGTACTGAGACGACCTACCGAGCCACCTCAGGGCCCGGCCCTGCCCAAAGCCCCCCACAGTGGGCAATAAGCTGGGCTCAGCTCCCACCTCTGCTGAGGAGGGATGCTTCTCCATCCCTCCGACCCAGCGCCTGCCCCGCTCCCTCAGGGCAACCTGGGTGGGGCATCCCGCGGCATCCCGGCGCCCGGGTGAGATGCAGGCAGGCGGAACTAATCCTCCATAATCGCCTTACAAATACCAGTAGCTCTCTTCCAGAAAATCTAGGGCTGAGGAACCCAAACACGCAACTTGGTCAGACAGCATGGCCAGATAAGAAAGAATTCTTAAAAGGCAGACTGAACTCTGAAGAAAGCTGACCACGAGAACAGCACTGTACAGAAAAATGTTTATTGAGAGTGTTGTTGACTGAGAATTGCTACCATTTCATCAGCAAAAGCAGTGGCAAAAGAAACATGTCATTATTGTCTTCCTGTCACAAAATCTGGTCCATATGTCAGCACTGGTCTCTCAGCTGGTTGCTCAGTTCCTGAAGTTCAGCAATCATGTTGTCCATAGCTGTCACCTCATCAGCTATCTCACTGTGAACCTCATTACTTGTTACATCTATGAAAAGTTGCTGCATGACAAAAAGAAATAATTATAAGTACTTAATAAATAAATACTTTTCAAATACACATACAGTTCCTCTATTTCAGTGTAGAGACAGAATACAGGAAGCTCATCACCCCTATACTGTGTTTCATATTTTTGCTAACTATGATGGCATCTCTCTCTAATAAAAGTCCATGTTGTGGCTAATTAACAGAAGGTGCACACACACGCACGGACACACACACGGACGGACACACACACGGACGGACACACACACGGACGGACACACGGACGGACACACACACGGACGGACACACACACGGACGGACACACACACGGACGGACACACACACGGACGGACACACACACGGATGGACACACACACGGACGGACACACACACGGACACACACACGGACACAAAGACATACATAGAGACCTGAAAGCTGTGCCACACATCTGATATTTTGCCCAAAAGGAAGAATCTTCCTGTGGCCACTGGGTTTCTGTTCTGACCTGACTGCCTGTGCTGACTCCTGATTCCACTGACAGTAAAGGACTTTTTTCATGAAAAAACTCAAGACATGCATGCTGTCACTGCAGTTTACAAGGCCACTTCTGATAAATTAGTTGTGAACTTTAATGACCATTTTCCCCAGTGTCATATTCTGTAGCATAATTTTCTCCAAACTCTCAAACACTTTTTGACATTTGATGTCCAGACATGCATGGGTAGAGACATTCACCCGCGTGTAATTAAGTTATAAAAGAGAAAACAAAACACTACAGAATAATAATAATAGATTGTTCTTCAAGACAAAAAAAAAAAAAAAAGCAGCTAACTTGTGAGCAATCATAATCTTCACAGGGAAAGCAAGGGAGAGGACTGTTACATGGCTGGCCTAAAGCCTGGAGACATGAAAGCCCTGACGGGAGCTTTGTGCATGCTGCACCTGAACATGTTGCTATTGCGAGATCAGGACCTCTCATTTGACTCGAATAATGTTGAGGCTGCGTGAGGTACCATTCCACAAAAACAAGGGGAAGGGGTGACACCCAAACATATGTTTCCCCTTTATTATGTAAAGAGAGAGTGATTCACACGTCATTTGACACAAACACAAAGCCTACATTTAGAGACAAAAACAAATCAAGAAAACAAAAGTTGCTCTGGAGTACATCTGTACATCATTATATCATCAAAGCATAATGGGACAATAAAGATACCCATATAAACAAAAATGTTCTTAAAAGGCTTGAACCAAGGTTTTCAATGTGCCCCCAAACAATGTTGTCAAAGAAAAAAGGAACATCTTACACAAAACCAGCAACATGTTCCTGCTACAAGTACAGAAACTTCTCTAACTTTCAGCCCCAAAACCTCACACTGGGAACGTGATAGGAAAGTTTGGTTCTTTCTTTCTAAGACAGCTAAATAAATCGGGATAATAATAATTATTTGTTCTTTCCCCACTCTCCCCCCCCCCCGCCACCCCAGTTAAAGGGAGCTGGGGGAGTTTCACGCACCATCATTCTTTGGGCCTTGTGCCTCATATTACCCCAAAACAGTACCCACATTTAATGCACTTATGATACATTTCCATAATCTTTCTCTTTTTCACAGACCCCATCTGTCAGATCCAAATGCTGCATGGGGGCAAGGAGCAGAAGAGAGCCGACTGTGCTCTTTGCCCCAGCAGGTGGCTGCCCAGAAGGCTCTATCCAGAAAGAAGCCCATGAACAACCCATTTTTGAGTTGCAGACTGTGGTTGCATTCGCGAGTCCACACACCACCAGAGCTCAAATGTCAAAGATGGAGATCCGAGGAAAGACAAGAAGTCTGAGAAGCAACATTGTTTCACCTGTTAAAAAAACTACTGCCTTGTTCCAATTGCATGCAATGACTACAACATTTTGGAATTTTACCTTTTAAAAGTTACTTTCACTGTTCTTTTATTCCTTCAGAAATCTTAACAAGTGAGTCTGCTCTTAGCCCATTTTTAAAGTGCTTTTCTCTATTAAACGAAAAAATGAAAAAAAAAAAAAATCCCACGCTCACATTGATTCACAGGGCAGCAAAAGGAGATGCTGCAGTCAAGCTTGGACAGGCGTAAACAGTGATAAACTGTTTGTTCATTGGAACTGACAGAAGATGACTGAGTTTTTAAACTACAGCACACTTTGAAAATTCAATATGGCTTCAAATTAAAAATAAGATGGCATCTTGGAAAGGATACAAAAACAGTGAGGTCACATAAACAACTTAATCTCTAACATGTCAGTTTTCTCAGAAGTAACATAAAACTTATAGACAGCATTATCTGCCAAGAGTATAGATGTTCTTTTTATTAGTGCCTTGAGAAATTAAGAATACAATTTACTAGACTCATCCATCTTTCAGATATTGCATGAGCTTTCATAATATAAACTACTTGTACTTGCATTCTTATAATTTATGTCACATAGACTTGCTTTCTGTACAGCAATACTCAGTCTATGCAAAAATAAAACCCAAAACCCAAAACCCACAAACACAAAAACCCCAAAATACATTTTGCGAGTCACAACAAAACAAATGTTGTGGCTTTTTTCAACACATTCCAAAGCCTTACCTATGCCAGTATCTAAAAGCAGACTAACAAGTTCAGCTTGTGTCCACTTACGCAACTTTCCTAGGCTTTTAGCCTTAAAATTAAAAGACTTAAAAAAGAGTGAGCCAAGTTTAGCACACTGATGATTAATCAACACTTTGTAACACTAGCACACGTTATAAAACTTATGCTCTATAATTCACCATTGCTAACCCCCTTCCACAGGGAGGAAGAATCCCTCTTTAAGACATGGAGTGTATTTTGAATGAAAACAGATGATTCAAATATGATGACAATTTCCAACTAATTAATATCTAAATTGGTAGGGTATCCCTGAAAACCAGATTAAAAATGAGTTCTATCTTTTAGTAAATAAATCTTTTTAAAACACTTCAAGTGACACAAAGTGGTCCTGACACATTTTGATTCTCTCTGCAGGTTTAGATCCCTTCTTTCTGAGACTGCCCTGTCTCTCCCATGACCACTCACATAAAAAGTAGGTTTTTGAAATGACTGATTTCTTTCAAACGCTAAGTTCAGTTTGCCCAACATGTTAAGCAATATTCTAACTTAGTCTAAAATGTCAATGCTGCTTCTTAACTACTTTATTTCAGTCAAAGCCTACCAGGAAGAAGGGAAATAAAAGTTTACTTAAAACTGGAATCCTTAACAGCATTGAGATGAATATCCACCTGATGATGCACTGAGACAGGCATATTTGATCTATAATTGATTCAACACAGAGAAATGATTTCTGGCAACAGAACAAAGATTCCTAGCTTTCAAACAAAATTCCTACCTTTCAAACATTCCTACCTTTGCTTTGGATGACAAGCCACGTAAGTTGAGCCGAGCTGAAGAAAGTATCTGCAAAGCTTCCTGATGATTAGATTTGTTCTTACTGCATTTTATAGCCACTAGAATCAAAATACAGAAGGACCCCAAAAGAGAAAATCATTATCACTCTAGCAATAATATTTAAACAAAAACATTTAAAGATCTTGATAACTTCCATAGGCAATTTTTAAATGTAATATACCCAAAAAGAAACATGAAGAAAAAAAGTGCCAAGTAATATTAAGAAGATAACTCTAAACTCAAAAGTTTTTTAACTTTCTTCAACATAAATATCACAGAACAGTGAATAATCTTACCAAACTGAAGTTTCATCCATCTCCTGACTAGCACATTGAATCAAACAACTTATGTGAATATCTGAGGACTGAGATGAACGGCATTTTCATTTGCATTATGAAGTTGCTAGATCATTAAATTAGTTGATTCCATGTTTACCAGTCATATGTTTACTGACTCATCCTACACAATTTCTGCCTCATTCCAAGTATATTTCTGTCTGCACTATCAGGATCATACTCTCATTACAGGACTCCCAATAGTAGAAATAAATATAATGGGTAAAGGAGAATATTATTTTGTCACTAAGCTTAATAAATATTTGTTACACTATTCATGAATAATGAAATTTCTTTTCAGATGAACATACCATGTGCAATCTCTATAGCTCCTTTTACCACTTGCTTAAAAGAAGAAACATCTTTCTCCCAATCACTCGATTGAACTTCACATTTATGTGCTTTAGTGAGACACTGCAGTGACTGCAAGGAGGAAAAAAACAAATCAATATGTGAGAAAACAAACTAGGAGACTACTTTAGTTTTAGGTATCTATGAAACTAACAGTCAACCTGGAAAATGAATATATCTTTACTATGTTTGATTTCCTGCGAGTTGGAGTACTGTCCTCTGCAACAGTGAGCGCCAGCTGTAACACAGATGTTCTTCACCAATACTGCATCTCAAGTATGAGAGGCATATAAAGCAACGTGTCTAATTTTTATCTTTTAAAAATCTGTCTAGACTGATGGATGTGACCCATGTTTGCCAACTCATCGTAATGAAATGCACATGAAAAAGAGAAAAATACTTGCATTCACACTTCGAATAGCAGATAATCTGTACCTAAAAGAATTGTAACTGAGTACATCAAAGCTTTCTTCCTGTATATGTATTCTTGGCAAATAAAATATTTTACAGATGCAGCTATTAGCTGCCTAACTGCTCCGGTTCTCAGTGTGAACAGGAAAAATAAATGTAAACAATAGGGAAGGAAGGTCCCATTAAGGAAAAAAAAAAGAAAAACTTAAGGAGAAGAAATTAATTTTTGCTTTTGAGTTTTGTTTTCTTTCTACAGCACCACAAACATGAAACAAATACATACCAGAAGTTACATGCATGGCTTGGTTTGATGAAAACTCTCCAGCTATCTTTTTAAAGAGTTTAAATATCATATAAAAGAATAACTAATTTTCAGTGTGATACATACACATGAGCACAATAAAGACTTCTGAATTTGGGGGGTGTCACCCCAGAAACTTCTACCCTTCTCTCTCACTGGAGTTTCAATCACTATGGCACAGGTGACTGAACTGCTCATGCTTTTGTAAATTGCAGTAAAGGGATATTAACCAGAGTGAATTATATTTTTTCATAACAACCTAGGTTATAACTGGTAGCAGTTCTGGCCAGCAGAGGCAAGAACTTCCAAGAGAAGGAAGAGCAGTTTTTACAGCAGTCTGATTTCAGTCTGCACATGTCTGAGTCAGGGCAGCAAATCAGGGGGGTTTTGCTGACAGATGTCAGGGAGAGGAAAGAATTCAAAGTCTTATGGGCTGTTTGTTTGCACTTCTGGAACCTGGATTTATCCTGAAAGGAAACAGTATGAGCTGGGGAAAGTTCAAGGAACAGAGGGGTTTCATAGCCTTGGTATGGATCAGCAGGAAACTTGTAGGTTGGAAAGATTCCTTGGTGGGAAAGGTGTGGACTGGACTGCATTCAGCACAGGGAAGAAAGCAGTATTGAATGAGGTGGCAGTTCAGATACACTGAAGCATGAGGGTAAATATATGCTAAGGTAAAGAAAAAAAAATAAAACCCCCACAAACTCAATGCTTCAGTAGTTTTACACTCCTAACTTGTAAACCTTGTCTGACTTTGGTTCAATTTACAAAGCAGTGTTACGAATTGTAAATGTAGTCTAGTGATTCATGTGGTATCAGATAGAGCAGTAGAGTGGAAAATTAAAAAAAAAAGCAAAACAACAACCAAACCACCCTTTACAATAGCAAGAAATACAAGATTCTTCTTTCAAATGCAATGTTAGGCACTAAATTGGTTAAATATAATTAAACCTGCATTATACAAGTTGCAGAATAGAAGGGTATGGAGCAAAGGTCAAACCCTACATTTGTAAGGAGGTACGTGACACTCTTAAAGATCTCTTCCCATCTCTTTGCCCTATGATGCCAAAATATAGTAAATAAGGACCTTTCAAAATTCATTTAACTTTTCAATTGTAAATGTGGATGGAAAACTGCAACTCTCCATCTAGAATTTTTTCTATAGACAGCTATCTTCACTGAATATCTGACTGACACATGATGGTGCCCATGGCAGTGAAGCAAACAAATACTGGTTTTATAATGTGATATCAGAAATCAGTGATTATTTAGTGTTTTGGAAATTAATTTTTACACTGTAAATTAATGTATACTGTGGCTGTAGGCAGTTTTGCTCTCTCATGATCTGTATCTATGGTTCTGTCACACCAGAATACTTAGATATACATGTAAGCATACCTTAAGTATTTATAAACATCATTCTGTCTTGCAGGGACTGATTGTAACCATGTTCCATAACCAGTCTGATTAGGAAACATAGTTTAAGTCCTGTCTACTCTAGAAATTGAAACCACGTTTTTAACTGGGATAGTAAAAAGTACTGTGATGTAACCAGATTCTGAAATGATTACATTTACAGTATAGACAAGGCCTCTGCTACTTTGCATGTCTGAGTAAGAACTTGAGGATATATTACAGGATATTGCAGTGTCTGTATTTCTGAATTCTAAGAAGGCCAAATCCCTTTTACTTCAGCTGTAAAGAAAAAGAGGGAAGGAAAAAACATAAGAATTGGAGATATAACAGACAGTAGCAATGACAAAACAAGGCTTTTGATAGGGCAAAGCACAGAGAGACAATGAGCAAGGCCCAAATTATTATAAATTTAAGCCCACAGTCATACAATTTGTAGGCCCAAGCATCCTCCTAATATGCCTGATATCAAGCAACAAGCAATCCTCCAGACAGGCATTTTTGCCTACGCCAAAGGCATACCCTGCTTAGGGCACACATACTGAATGCCAACCTTGTGAATTTTCAGCTTCAGTAAAGATCTGATAACTCATAAGTATTTTTGGAGTGTGCAAAGCAAATTTGGAGTGTGCAAAGTGAATTTTCGAAATTTAATATCAAATGCAAAGCACACTCCAGCGTACAACAAATTAAGCACTCGTAGCAGTGCAGAGTGGTTATTTTGGAAATGCAATCAATTTGACTCCCTGGAAGTGATAAGGACAAGAGATAGCGAAACCAGCAACAGGTAGAGAGAAATCAATGGTTCAACAGAATGAATACTATTATTTAATTCCATTTTAAGCTAATTAAGGCCAAAACATTTTTTAATCTGGGAACTCTAACTGTGGTACAGACTATTTTAAATACAGTTTCCCTTAGTGATTGCAAAGTAGAATACAGATGGCTTATGCTGCTGCTGGCTCATGCTTTTAAGACCCTTTTTTTTTTTTTTTTCAGAAGCTGCAATATCTTGTCTCCAGAATCAAAGACTCCAATTAAAAAAAAAAAATCCACACCACCATTAGATTACAGACATTAAATTGCTGCCAAGAAGTTTCAGAATACAAATCCAGGACAATGCACATATGCTATGATAGGATGCTTCAAAATGAAACACTGGTAATAAAAAAGAGTTGTTTTTTTTTAATGCACATAGACTGATGTTAAACATCTTGCCCCTGTTGTAACAAAAATGTGCTGTAGGAACACGAAAAGCAGAAAATGAGCTTATAAAAACACTAAAGCAAAACACGTCTGGAACAAAAGCATGTTTTACTATAGCAAGCACTATAGTCTGTTAGAAAACAGAAGGTTTCTATCAGAAGTATAAAAAGGTATATGCCTCACAACACCCTTACCTTTTCAATATCTTCCCCATTATCATTCTCTCCATTTCCATAAAGTTGGGCATAAAGTCTCCAGATGGCCCCATCATTTGTCACTCGTGAAGTGACTCTGCCCAAGAGCTCTTGCAATTTCCCCTTTAATCCACTTGCTGCATCTCCAGCACGATCTGCCATACCATCCACTACTGCTCTGACCAGAATAGCCAGCACCTTAAAAAAAGCAGGAGGAGAAAGTTTTTAACTCAAATCAACATCAATATATATAATGGCATATTTGGTCCCTCCTAATGGTTCAGTAAAATACAAATATAGTACCATATGACAAGTAGAGAATTTACTTAGAAATACATTATTAGGGGAGTAATTCAACTGATTAAAACCCTCATCTATAAGATTCTATGTTGGTGAATATAAAGAGGTCAAAGACCTAAAGCAGAAATTTGGGTTACCTGAACAGGCTTGTGTGACAAGTAATGGTATAGGAAATTGTGGCAGCATCCAGAAGATAGTTTCATCTCATAATACAGTTCTAAAAAGATCAGTAAAGAGGCTGAACCAAATTGGAATGGAACCACCCATCCAGGTAATGGAAGACACTGTTGCTTACAGGACTCTATTTAACTACCTGAAGAAAGTGAAAGATGTACAGTGGGTAAGATGGAAACTGAAAAGTAACTATCACCTTGGGAACCCCTGTTTATAATGTACTTCTGGTAAATTGCTAGTGAAGTCAGTTCCATCAAACTCTTTTACAAATACTCATTAATGGCCACCTTTTCTGAGTCACAGGCTTGAGAATGTGGGATGTTATCCGTGGAAATGCTGAGCATGTGCAGCTGCTGGTGAACTCAATGGGAGCTTGGGTTTGCCTGTATGAAATGCTACATAATATCAGGTGTCCCTGAAAAAATTGTGAGGCTTTATGTCCCAAACTGGACACTGAAAATTAGAAAACAGTTTCACTTTGCCTCAGTTCCTTCTTAATAAAATGAGAAACTGCACATGTAAATTAAGACAGTAGATCATATGGTGAATTAGAAGAGAACAAAACCCAGAAAAGCTGTGGTTTATTAAGTGAGTAATACCCCTCCTGTGCACTGCATGAGACAGAGACTGGGGAAGAAATAAGGATAAGAACAAAATGGAAGTCTCAAGAGGCATGCATTGAAGATAAGCCAGTAAAACACCTCTCACAAACACCTTCATAATGGTACTTGTGAGTCTATCGTTTGGCAACTTCAAAGCTTCAACATTTTTGTCCATGTGACACTAATACTTACGATGAAATCACATTCATAGCAATATTAATATCAAGATAGTAATAAAACAAACTTCAAAGATAACCTGTGATTAGCCACGAACCACAGAAATAGACCACTGCTCTAGCAAAAGTAGGATGGGGTGCATCCTCACACATCAAGACGCAATTCACTGGCAGAAAGTAATGTAAACATTATGAGAATATCCAAGTATTTGGCACTTAAATTAAAACATGTGAAGTTTAGCATTTGTGATATGTCATTTTCCTAAAACAACTTTTCTTCTATAGAATGACTGAATTAAAATGTATCACAAAAATTAATAAGTTTTATCAGATATAGGAAATCTTTGACAGAACAACCCAAATCAATCAAAATGGCAGAAACTGTTATTAAATACATGCAATAGAAAAAGTGAAAATAATTATACATTTACCTTTTCACAGATTATATAATATCATATTAGCATCTGTACATCAGCTAAAGACTCCCTTTTCCCTGCCAAAACCATAACAGTAGCTTACAGCCTTTATAAAATTATATGACAAACTGGCTGTTCTTTCTTTTATTTTCAAGTGCTCTTACGAGTCGCCTTAGATAAAAGAAAATATGATCAACTATTAATAGTCCCAAAGTTCTGAAATTCATATTATATTCATGATTTGGAATATGAGGGGCCAAATCCCATTATTAAATGAATCAGGTCTTCTATAATGATTTGCTAGCAAAACACCAACAAGTGTTGATATTTCCATTACTACAGCATTGTAATAAAAAAACCCATAGGAGGTGTAAGAAGAAACATTCAAGTGTGTTCTCTTTTGACAATGGAGAAGAACTTTCCCTGAGGATCATACATGGATGTATGACTTGTCAGTTTAACAAAATTTTTACTCAAGGTCAAAAAAGTTACTTCACATAAATATTATGTATAGTCATCAAAAGTTTTAGAGCCAATGATATTTTGTTTGCACATGAAGAAAAAAATGTCCTTAGTCAGTGGGATTTAGCAACTGAAAAATGATCCATATTCTCATAGAGTTCTGACGTTGCTTACACTTTCATCATAACAATCCATCTCCTTTTTTCATGTAAGCTTTAGCACTACAGCAGTGAAAATGAAACTAGTGTCAAAACCTGGATTAAAGGGCCCATTAAACAGTAATGAATCATTAATGCTTGGTTGTGCCCAGTTGTTAAATGAAGTTATTTCAAACTGCAAGTGAATTGTGCTAATCATCAAAAAGTATTTAGCACTGCAGCAGAGCCTTCCATTTTAGATGGTTGTCCTAAGTGTTAAAATTTGTATCTTTGAGAAATTTTAAACTACCATACATACTAAACTCCTAAAGCAAAGCTGTTACCCAGGATCCCAACAGGCAATAGAGCTTTTTTTTTGTTTGTTCATTTGGGGTTTTTTTATGTCTCTTTTAATGAACTGGGCTCCATATGACCACTGAGCAGAGTTTGTGTTTGTTGACATCACACTATCTGCATTCTTCCTTCTCCTTTGCTTTTGTATATAATGTGTGTTCATTAAAAACTGTACAAAAGACACCTTGAGACAAAACCTTCGAAACAAACCAAATAATTTATAAATGCTGTGATTGTCATCAGTTAATCTCATTTCACAATTGCTCTACAAACAACTCCTTTCACATAAAAATCATTTTAGGAAGCTTCCCTAATACTAATCAAACTTGACAGTGCTCAAGAAATAAGAAAATCCTCAGATACCAGATCCAAAACAACAAATTTGCAGTCTGTGAGCCCTCCCTGCATCCCTTCAAAATGAAAAGTTTTATAATAAAGATAATTGTCATTAGTGAGCCACTTAAAAGAAACAGAGCTCCAGAAATTATTAATTCCTACCCTCATTTTTTCAAACTCCCTTTGGAACATGTCCTTGTGGCCTTTCGTTAAAAACAGTTTGCCAATAAAAACCATTGAAATGAGGATGCTACTTAATGGAGAGCTTAAGAGAAAAACTTTGCTAGAATTTCAATAACACAGAATTGCAAGGTGGAACCCTTTGTCCATACTTTTGCATTCGTATTCTTTGACAGCACATAATGAAGATGTGGTTTCTGAAGCAGTGCACCAACACAGCTTTTCCACCCACAAAATAGTTTTGTTATTCACTAAACTGCAACTTTCCAAGTAAAAAAGGTTGATGGCCTCCAAAGCACACATGTGATTGAAAGTAGTACGATAAGCAATTGCAGAAATGTTTCAGGTATTTTTACTAGCTCATACTAATAATTCAGAGACTAAATTGATGATTACAAGAAGTAAGGCTTTTTCCTTGGGTACTTTTGAGTGAGTGCTCTACCAGTGGAAACTACAGATAATTCAGTGAGCCTTCGTATTTTATTACATAATATGTATATTAAAAGTTTTCCAGGTATATTTCTCAGGAGGTTCGTGAACATTAAAAGAAATACGGAAACATGAAGAGTTTTAAGAACCAGTAAGGAGGGAAGGTAAGAAAGCATGCTTTTAACATTTACGTGGAATGCTAGGAAATTGAGACACCTGAAACTATGCCCTTTGCTGTAATCTTTTATTGCATTGTTGCTTCTTTATAAAGAGCCCTTTAGCCTCTCTGTGTTCAATTCTGTCTGCAGAATCTGTACATACATATCTTCGAGCCTCATGACATCATGATATCAGAACCTTTGCCACAAGGATGACATTGTTAAATAACTTGAATAGCATAGAAGCAAAATTTCCCAAACTTTCTGTACACAGAAGAGATTCACAAAAGACAGTGACGGCCTAACAGAAATTCCAGATGAAGAACTGAATGCTTTACTGTTATTAAAAGAAATTAACAATTTAAAAATAAGACTTCATACTATTCTGAAATAAAATAGTCTGATGTAACTACAAAAATCAAAGACATTTCAAATTATATATTCAATTGCATTCTTGTAATTGATGCATTTAGTCTCACAAGAGGTATTCTGCAACAATGATTATGCTAAAAGCAATTGGTCATTGGCTTTCTGTTTCCACAAAGAACTGGAATTGATAACTCAACTTGTTTCTTCCAGTCTTGTGGATATTTATTTTTTTTTAATTCCTACCTTCTTTCTCACCACTACGTCATCTAGCTTAGTAGTCTATCAATTAAAATCTACAACGACTACAAATACTAAATATAACCTGAGAGAAGATCATACTATGCTGCATGGAAACAAAGGTGTATGTTTCCATTTACTCATGTTTATGACTTTACATTGTTAAAATACAATTGCACAAGGCAGTTATACAGATCATCTCTATTTAAAACAGTCCAGTTGGCAAACTGCAGAGGCTCAGCAATTAATTGTGAGCTCTGTAAACAATCTCAGCACAAGCTTTTATTTTTATATGCTTTTTTGTTTTGCCATGGAAATAGTCTTCTCTTCCTTGTAAGAAAATTGATTAAAGTCTTTCTGAAATTCTTTAATGAAGCTCTGAGGTTTTTCTTGGCAAAAGAGTAAAATCCTTCTAATTGAGGAAACTGTATAACAAATTACAATGAAACCCACAAAACACTTCACATATCAGAAGTCAAAGTTAAAATTAGGATGAAAAAAAATTTAGGGAAGGGAGCATATATATGCTTCTGTAAAAATTACAAAAGTTGAATGAGAACAAGATGAAAAAAAAGAGTTATACAACAAAAATAGAAATTTAGTGCAATATCCCCAAATATTTTAACAAACTATGCTACACAGAATTTGATGAATAACAGTAATAGGAGTCTGTATCATCTCAAAATATTTAAAATGGGCAAATATATGTAAAAGGTTCTATTCCTAGTCAGCTGTCAATCTGTTTAAAATAATACAGTAGACCACCCCTAGAAATGCTATTTAAACTAACAATTGAGAAAAAAATTCATTGAAAAAACCCAACCATCTACAAGATGTTCCATGAGAGGCCCTACCAGTACTACAGTACTGTAGCTGTAAAACACAATAATCTTTAGCACATAAAGACTATTTTCCATAGACATTTTTTAGTGCAAAGAGAGTTTAAGACCTTGTAATATTAGCTATATCAAACCTAAAGGATTTTATTAGGATAGAATGTTATCCTTGCATGACTGGCTTTATAGTAGTAAGCATGGCAGTCACGTACAACTTGTTATTAAAAAGTAACCTGAAAAAAGTGTTTAACGTCTCTGCCCCCCCATGACCAAGCAAGATGTTTCACAATCATAACTAATTCTATCTGTTTTCTCTACTCATCACTGGACTCAAATTCACAAGATCCAGGAAAGCTATTTTTTATGGGACAAAACCCAAAACATACTCCTGGGTTCCATGACCAGCAGCAGCTGTTTCCTCTTACCTTGGTACTACACACAACCTCCCTAAGAACTCGTAAGCTTTTCAACCAGATGCATTAATTTTGCAAGGGATTTTGGAGGTGTTTCACTGCTATGCTTAAGAGATTCTTTGGCTTGCCTTTCAGATTCACCTTGCTGTTTTCACTGAGTGTACAGAACCCTCCTTGGATCAAAACCTGGTTTCAGGCAAGGTAACATCCCAGCTGAAGCTGTTGAAGTAGGTTCTCTGGATTTTGTCGAGAGCATACATTTACAAACACAAAAGTTAACTGAACTTAACTGAACTTAACTGAACTACAGTAAAAGATGAGCAAAATACCTCTTTTATTCCTCTTTGTTCTGGTTATTAAGAATCAATGTTAGGACTTTAATGCCTTCAATTTACTTTCAAAGGCTCATTTGTGGAATTTTCAAACACATGGAAAAAGATTATCTTTCTTTAAACTAAATAATTTATATTATTTCTGATACTGAGACATGTGGGAACAATATGGAAAGAGGGGGTTATGCATAGTGTTTCATATAAAAATAGATCTTAAAACTGCAAGGCTCATGTTTGTCCTTTGATAAAGTCTGCAATCTGCAATCAGAATGCAGAAGTTTTTGGTTTTGTCCATTTTTATTTTAAACATTTATTCCTACAGTACAAATCTCCAAAAATTAAATCACTTGCCTACATAGCTTCACTGGTATGCACACTGTCATTACTGATACCACTATCAGTAGCTATCAGCAGTCTCTCTCAGCCTCAGAAGAAAAATTAATGAACATACAGGATGACTAAATATGAAAACTTCCTGACCTGTGTATCCTTGTACTTTTCTCTTAAGTCCATGAGCCGGTGATAAGCTTTAATTGCCTCTGAAAACTCTCCAACATCTGTACTGGTGAGAAGATAGTTCTCCCATATTTGCCAGTGCTCATAGTTGCACTTGAGAGCTTCTTGCAGGGTTCGAAATGCTTTGATCCTAATCAATAATAAAAACAGAATAGAAATTAAGTTTCTATATTAAATCTTGATCATAGAGGACTTCTAGACTACAATCAGTTGGCATTGTATCACATAAAAAGCTGCTTACTAAAAAAAATACATTTAGAAAACAGTTCAATGCAAAAACTATTGTTCATCATTTACAATATTGATAATCTCTTAATCTCTTGCAAATTACTTCCTATCAGTTCATTCAAAACAGTACACTCTGTAGTCTGAACTAGGTAATTTTTGTTAGCTCTCAATTATTTTTTTGACAAAAATTCATCATAATTGTGCCACCTATGTCAATGTTTTCCTTTCTGAATTTTTAACTGGAACCATGAGAAAACAATCTTACTCATGCTGCAGTTGTAACACATATTGAAAAAAGAAAATTACTGAGTTCATAGCAGATGCAGAGTGATACCAACTTATTTCATCACACAGAAGAAAGTTACTTAACAGCTTTTTGTGATTTATTTTAAACATTTGCACATGGTAAACATGCATGTCCGTTGCACAGAAGCTCAGCATTTTTAACTGGTTTTTTTCCTTATGTCAGCTGGAAGGTTTACTTACACTCTCTGTTCCCTGATGCTGCATTGCTCAGTACAAATGTGTCAGAGCAGCTCAAACACTATTTATTAGGGGTCCTTCTCCAAAGGGGCTGCCTAGTGAACTATCTCATGGGAGCAGGAGAAGGTTTTATGGAATAAAGGTGGACAGCACAATTCCTATAAAATCACTATCAAGTTACAAAGCATCTTTGTTTTTTTCACATAAATCCACTGCAGGCAACTCTTGACCATTCCCTTACCAAAAGAGAGAAGCAATGGCATTCTCTGGTAAGGAACATGCCACCTGAAGTAGATGGTGGTAAGGTCTGTGTCCTTCCTGTTTAAAGCTTTAAAATCACTGTCAGAAGTTGTAATAAATTTGAAACTTTAAAAAAAGCTTGGCTGGAGAATTGCAATGATATGGTTCTTTCTAAGAGATGGAAGAGTACTCTCCATTGGACAGTCATGATATGTAAAAAACCACAAAGGAATAGATTTCTTTAAATAAAAACCTATAACACAGTTTTTCTGGGTTGGTAAAAAAAATCCACATTGGGAAGACATGACAATACATCTCTTCTTAACAAATATCAGATAAAGATGGCCTGTTATCAAAACTTGCAGTTCATTTGCTCTGTTCTATTGCTTGGGTAAGTTGTTAAAAGTGCTGTCTCTAAAGAAAGCTCAAAGAAATTGTTAGTTGAGTTTCAAAAAGAGGGTCCAAGAGAGTGTAAATATCTCAGCCAGGAAAAGGTAATATCTAACTAGCTGATCGGGCCATTAAAAGTTTGGAATGGCTGGGTGAGGGAAAAATGCCAATAACTGCCAATCTAAGCCCACAATATTTAAAAAAGTTACTAAATACACATGAAGAGAGAAGATTGCTACAACAAAATTATGTAAGGAAAACAAGTAATTTGGCATAGCTATAGCAGAGCAGTCCACAGGCAGGATCTTTCCATGTTCACTCTCTTCTTCTCTCTCTCTGTTCCTGATATACTGATAGATATAACGCTGACGAGTAGATGTACTAACAGTTGAGTCTCCTCTACTGTTAAAAGATTCACTTCACTCAGAGATTTCAGACTCTGATTTTGATAGATTGTATTAGAAAAGAACAGAGACCTGCTCCTTCCTCTGTGGATTTTGCTACAATGAAAGCTGGGATCTGCTGCAGCTCTCTGTCAGGCTAGAAGATGCTCAGCCTGATTGACATACCCCACTGAGAAACTTACTCCAATTGCTCTTCAACATCTGCAGGATTCAGCCTGCATCATGTGTCCTATCTTCCTAAAAAAGTTAATAAGTTCTCAGAAGGGCAGCTGCCAGTAAGATGCAAATGTGAAATGTAATCAAGATACCAAAGGCATGGGATGGAAGACATATTCCACAAATCATCACTCTTGTGATGCTAATAAAGTCATCTAGATTCTCAAAACAAAACTCCTATGTATTTACCCAATTATATAATGACAGAGTATCCTTAACCAGTTAAACCAAATCATATCCAAACAGGAAACAGTAGCTGTACCAATGTATTATCCTGTCTTGGAAACCAGGAATCTTTCACCCAAAGGACAGAGGGCCAGTTCCAGTTTGTTCTGAGAAATCCAAGACCTAGATTTCAAGGACCTCCTGGCACTCAAAAAAGTTTTTCTGGTAAACCAAATCATAGAGTCTGTTCTCATCACAACTAATTTTTCTGAAGGAAATTCAGAATACACAAAACTTGTGTAGGCTTATAAAACAAACAACTTCAAAACACAACAAAACCCCTTTCCTTTGGGTGTTAGCAAATTGTTTGCATACGCTTTTCAAAAAAATGTAAACATTTTTTATTTGTCTGTTGTGTAAGACTCTGCCAAGCCTTGGCTGAATGCATAATCCATGAGTGAGCCTGATTTAACAGCATGGTGGAGTAAAGCTTGATTTTTAAAAATTACTTAATTTAAATATCTTTGTCTTCCTTTTTAAAATCCATATTCAATTTTAGTGGTTTTTTGCTGGCAGGCTTGCAAAATAAGAATTTAAACTTTCACCACCACTCAGCTCCCCCGTAAATTATTCTGAAAAGTACTGCTATAGATATTCTCTGTTTTGAGTGAGTTGAACGAGCTCATACACAGTCTTGTCTATAAGTGACTACACAAATAATCAAAGAAGTTGCTATTCCACTGCAAATACAAGCCACACTTGGCTATCAGCATGTAATACTGACATAAAATTTACTTCGAAACATGCCCCCTCCTTACTGCTTTGATACTATATCAAAGAGATTACAAGTTTTGTATGTATTTAGCATATTAAATCACAAGAATAGATTAACAATAACAAAATTCAACCAATAAAGTGAAACTAATCAATCAGAATTTTCTCAGCCTTCTAGTAGATGGACAGAAAAATTATTTTGATTAAAGACATTTCTATGAAACAAGCATAAGGCAGTACACTGAGCATATGACATTTTGAACCTTATGGAAAAGGAGCAATCAATCACCTGTCATCCAAGACAATGAACTGGACATACTCAAGGCACTGATGAAGATGAAAGGAACTACTGAAAAGCTAAAACAAGCTCTTGATTTCTATTACTTTTTAGCCTTGTGTAGTTATTCTAACCTTTATTTTCTCCTCCCTACTGCTTCCATTAGCATATCAATCTTGTGATTTCATTAGTGATATTAGTTCCCACTATGTATGTTTATAAATTTACCCTTTTATGTAAATTTACTATTCTTTCTCTTTTTTTATTTTGCCTCCTGACTGCATTAACATATAAACTGATGTCAGATTTCCAGTAGAGGTTTTAAAAATAATTTATTGTATTCTTTTGTTTCATTCTTTGGGGACAAGTTATAATGTGAAAATTCTTAAATATTAAGTTCTTTCAGGTAAACTTTTATTACGTTGAGTTTAAATACAAAGAGAGAAAAGAACAAGCAAGCTAGCATGTGCGCAGATTTCCATCTGCTTTTGTAATACAAAAACCAGTCTGGTTTTCCCTTAAATCTACTGAGAATAATATACTATGAAATTACATGGGTCTGAACATACAGTTTGCTTGAAATGGACCTATCTTCTTAGCTTCATAGTCAAATCAGTTTCCGATTTTATTATGAATGTTTTGCACTGGTTGTATTTACTACATCATAAATACTTTTAACAAGAAAAAACAGTAGAGAGGGGTTGCTACTTGTATAAAGCTTATGAAGCTATTTCCAGTGAAATGAAATGGTTACCAGTGAGTTAACCTGGGACAGGGAACTGAAGGGCTAATATTACTAAATATAAGTTAAGCACCTTATCAGAATAAAAACCTTAATGTCAAAAAAAACAAATTCCAGTTATTTGTTTTGGAAGCAGTATCTTCTAATCCTTTTGAAGTACTTACTTCTGTTTTAATCTGATATAAGCAGTTGACAAATTGTTCCAGGCCTCAGCATTCTAGAATGATAAAAGAAGAATCAAAAACGTATTCACTTATGTTGTGCTTACTTGATAAAAGTACATAAATTAAACTACTATCAAACATCATTGATTTTGCTAATCACACATATTGACACATATTTTCTACAAGGCAGTTAAATATTACATTGAAATACAAATTATTTTATGAAAATTGAAATACATGAATAAATACTACTCACTACATCACCAAGAATCAGTTATTTAAATACCAATTAGCTGCCTTGTTGTTGGAACACATTGTTATAACTTACACTAAGTCAGCTCTTGCCTTCAGTCTAATCTGTAAACAGGTATCCTCTTCTGGATCTAGCTGGGAAGGCTGGAAAGGTCATTGCTGCCAGCAGCTCATCACTTCTTACGAGCTCGAAGCTACTTACCTGCACTCTCTGTTACTGATAAAAAATGATCTGAATGTCCCCCAGTGCATCTCAGGCAAACAGATAAAACCTGCAGAGCCATGTACAGAGATGATTCTGCCCACTGCCTTACACTGCTGTAAATGTGAAGCCCACCACTGAATTCAGCAAAGCCACAACTGGAAGACATTTGAAGAATAGAGCCTGAGCACGGCACTGAAATCTACTCTGGTACTGAAGACTATCCTCAGGCTTAAGGAGCATTTTAATCATGCTGGGAAACCTTTCCGAGACTTATTTCATAAAAATGGTCACTACATTGCTGCAGATGACTGTACAAAGATAGATTTCAAGTCCATAACTAAGAGTCAGCCCAGTACCCTTTACTCTTAAAAGAAATAGCACTTAACCCACTGAGAAGTCAGTTGGCTTGGTCAAATGAATACAATTAAATGCAGACACTAGAGAGATAAGTCAACACAATTTTAGTATCTGCTTGGAAGTAAATCTACTGTACTGAACAAGAAAAAAGCCCCAATATATAAAACAAGAATTCCATTGAAATACAGAGCTGCCTGTATTTGCATTTCTTCCTCCAAGGAACTTATTTAATTTTATAATAAAGATAAAAGAAAAACTCTGTAACCTTTCATTGCTCTCTTATTCTCACTCCCCAAGAGAAAAGAATGAATAATAGTTTCTATCACATAGGTGTCATTAACTCTAAGCAAGCAATATGCTGGCAGTCAGGCCTTTTGATGAAAGTATTGCCAGTTTATTCCTGAGAGCTGTTCCAGCTGACACCTCCACTATCACAATGCACAGTGAAACAGCAATAGTATATACCTGCATGCCCTGCGTCCTGAAAAAATGGCTAAGTTCTGTTTCCCCTATGCTCATGAACTATATAGTCACAAACCTACCTGTCACACAATTTATTTGGCCTTTTTTTTTTCCCAGGAGAACTTGATTACCTAAAGGACTAGGTATTTTAATTTAATTTTTTGTTTTCTCTCTCTTTTTAGTTCTCCTCACAACTACTCATTCTCTTCTCTCTGATTCAGCAATTTATGTAAGCATAAAGGAATTTTGTAAATATATTTTAACACTTACGCACTCATATTTGGACAAAGTTCAGTATCGGGCAAGTATTTTTTTGATGCCTCGTGACAAAAATATACATCCTTCATGCACAAGTTTAATTTATTCAAAGGGCTAAAGTTTAAACAAGTTTATCGTTATTGCCTTGCTTGTTTATAATAAAAACATCCTTGTTGCTTTTAGATAAACCATCTGAATTGCTTGTTCAAAAGTACATACATCTGGTTCCAATGTCACACAGCGCTGAAATGCTTTGGCAGCACCTTCATAGCCTTCTAAAGCAATGTATGCACAGCCCAAGGAAAACCATACACCTAGCTGGAGAGAAAAAATGAATGGTCACATATATACATAGATATTTCTGCATAAGATAAATAATTTTGCTTGGATGAACACAACTCTTGTTGATTTTTCCTGGCTTTCAGCTATAATAGTATTGTACTGGAAAAATAATATCCTATATGCAGATTAAAGGAAAACTTTATGTTCAAACTTTTAATACATATGGATAAACAAAAAGTGGACTACATAAAGACCTCATAACCATTTCTGAAGTGCTCTTTAATGGTGCATCTTTGTTTAGAGAAGAAAGACATAGTTATTTAGAAGTTTGCATATTTTGCTTTAACCTATGAAAAATGCACATTCACTTTATAGTATTATGATTAAGTTAAATGGTAAACACCAGGAAATGTATTTCAAGGAAATATCGTTTTACAAAAAACATCTCTAGTCACAGAACATGAACACTTCAAAATTACAGCTCCATTTGTTCAGAATATCCATCTTTTCAAGTTTATAATGCAATGTTTAGAGATAGAAATGCACTTAAGTAATGCCTTGCACAGAGAAGAGAAGTTTACCAGTTCAATAATCTTATATTTAAATTCTTTACTTGTTACAATCAAATACCTCTCATCCACACAAATTCAACCACGGAGAAGAGCTCAGCACATCCCTTCTCCACTCGCCCTACTCAGGAAGCTGTAGAGAGCAAGGGGGTCACACCTCAGCTTCCTTTTCTCCAAACCAGACAAGCCCCAAGTCCTTGGTCACTCCCCCCAGGACACTGCTTTCAGTCAGTCCTTTTCACCAGCTTTGTTGCTCTCCCCTGGATGCTTCACATCCTTCTTAATCTGTGGGGCCCAGAACTGCACACAGTGCTCAAGGTGAGACTGCACCAACACTGCACGCAGGAGGATAAATCAGCTCTTTGGACCTGCTGGTTGTGCTATGTCTGATGTGCCCCAGGAATGGGGTGCCTCTTGGCTGCCAGGGCTCACTGCTGACCCACAGTGAGTCTGCTGTCCAGTGGTAGGACATGGGGAAATGGTTCAAAGCTGCACCAGGGGAGGTTTAGACTGGACATTAGGAAGTTGTTTTTTGTTTTTGTTTTTTTTCTGGGAGTTGTTTTTTTTTTTTTTTTCAGGCTCTTTAGCCTGTTCCAGTGTTTGACCACTCTCAGTAAAAAAAAAAAAAAAAACACATTAGAGAGATGGTTGATGCCCCAAGCCTGCCAGTGTTTAAGAGGCATTTGCACAATGCCCTTAAAACCATGCTTTAAGTTGGTCACCCCTGAATTGGTCAGGCAGTTGGACTAGATGATCATTGTATGTCTCTTCCAATTGAAATAGTTTCTTCTACTCTAAACAGTGTCAGATAATGGTATAAGTTACAGCAAAATAAATATGTATTTTCATATCTCTTTAATAGCAAGTTCCTGACTTCCCACATGGTTAATTCTCCAAGACCTGCAAATTTAAGCAGTACTACCTTCTCGAAAAATTCTGTAATTCAAAAAAATCATTAAGTCCTAAGTACAATGACAGAACATTTTCTGACAGCACTACGCTGTTTAAATGTATGCAGTCAAAACAAACCAGAACATTTTATAAGGTGCTGCAAAATTGTTCCAGGTAGTACTACCTACTGCAATAAACCCAGCCATTTCTCCATTCTAAATGCCATTGTAAAAAAAATAAGTTTTTCTTGGAAATTTTTCTGAGAGGGAAAGAAGCAGGGAAGAGGAAGATGGAGGAACAGGTTACATTAACTCTATATTGCACACCATATTATTTCTCAAGATGTCTGTTTAATGTTTATATTCTCTTGTGTTTGGGGTACTAGTTCTGACGCAAGTAACTTTGATAATTTGGCTTCTTTGTAGGAAACCATAACAAATATTTAAACACAAAAACATTACCTTAAAAAGTTTTGCAAATCAGGGATTTTACAGAACTGAGGACAAAGCTGTTGGTTCATATGCAAGGAGCTTTTACCTCTACAGACTAATTGCAAACTCTGTAGCAAACATTTTTGTAGTTCTCTCCAGATTGGATTAATCTTCCTATCTCCAAGACTCAACTTAAAATCAGTAACATGATATCTGCTCCTGACCTATCTGGTATGGAATTTATAGTTAATGTTCTTTAAAGCTTAGATCCATACACATGAAATTCATCTGTCAGATCTGGCACCCTGGTGGGCAGTCTTAATTATATCGAGAAAAGAACTGAACAAGCTGGACAATGAAGATATTCTTTTGCATTTGAGGATGTACAGGGATGGCTCATCCCTAGAGCACATGGATAAATAGGTGAAGATGGGATTATCAATTACCTTGGTCTGGGCAAACACAAAAATGTATTTTTCGGTATTGCCAGCCTGCCACATTTCATCATCTGTAAACTCATCAATCAAGGTAGAAATTGCACATGAAGAGAAAACTATGCTTTTCAAATCTCAGAGGGCAAAATTAACAGGAAATAAACATTTAGTCAATCTCATTTTTTAAGGCTCTTTTATCCATCAAGTTTCCAGAAGTGCAGCACTCCCACGTGGCTGCTACCTCATTAACTCCCCTTTATCTTCTTTCTAGATCAGTAACTTTCTGGACATGAAAAGCAGGCATAAAGACAGGAGCAATCAAGTATGAAATTGAACGTGAGCTACAACTCTACAGCTCAGGATACAAGTTAAATACTGCTTGTGTAAAGGGTGAGAGAAAAACAATCACTGCATTTTTTATAACTCTAATGAGTAAAAGCAGCACAGTCTTGCTTCTAAGCTTGTACTTCCAGAATCTGATTTGACTAAAGCTTCCATCACCTTAATTCTTTAAGGCTGATGGTGAGCAGCTACATTTCTCAGGAACTGGCTTACTAATGTTAGACCTGTCAACTCATTCCTCAAGCAAAAGTTGCAGCATTAGAAGAAACTAAAATGGTTCTTTAACTCTATGGAGAAAAGCTATATGAGCAGGTACCTAGTGAAACTCACACAGAGACTGCACAGAATGATAAATAATTACATTTTCTTAATAATTTGAAGCAAGGTATTTTGCCTATGCATGAAGGCTGTGACTGAATGAAAAAAAAAATGTGAGAACTGGACATGATGAAGGAGGAGATGAAAAGTCTCTGGGATGGGAAACAAGTCAAGGAGCTGCATGAGATATGATGTAAACACAAAAATTATGCAGAAAATGGAAGGGGTTGTGCAGATAGAAAAATGCCATGTGTAAATAAATGTAAAGAAAATTTTCTGTATTATCAATTCTGAAATAACACTGTAGAAGAACAACAGAACTGGTATGGATTAAAATTACAGGTCTCAGTAATAAGCAATGTACCGTATCTCAGAATATTTGATTAAAGTGGAGAAGGTAACATGATGGGGGATATCTGAAGGCTGTGAAAGTAAAAATCCCAGAAAATATAAGGAGATGTCAATTATTCCACGTAGTTTAGTAAATACCGTAACAGATGAAATTACAAGAAATTAAACATGAAGATAGTCAGAAAAAAGTACTTACCTTGATCCTTACCAGGATGATCAGATTCAAAATGTTACTACACAAAAAATACTTGTATGTATCTAGATTCACTAATTCTTCAAAAACAAAGGGAACTCTTTTAATACAGAGGGTGTTAAATTTAAGAGCTACTTAAAATGGAAAAGCTATGATAAAAACTAAAAGGGGCAGCTAAAAGAGTAAAGGTCTGCAAAAGAGTCATAACACTTAAAGCCAACACATTTCAAGGCTTGAGGCAACCACATATACTCATTCAAAAAGGCTCTAAAAAGACTAGACAGTCATAACAATTAAAACAAAATAAATGAGATTACTAAGAATAAAAGGACATACTTTAAAAGCTACTGTACTAGAAAAACGAGAAAATGCTAAAAGAACAAGTCTGCAGGTTAAATGAAAAAACATGGTAGCTGGGTATAAAGAACAAACAAAACCAATCAAACAAACCCCTAAGATTCACTGCCTTTGATCTACGAATAGTAATGAAATGGTATTTTATCATCCCTTAGATATCTGGAAAGGGAGTATGAATTGCTTCTACAATATAAGTACAGTGACTCTTTAATCATATATTCAGGATACAGAATGAACTTCAGCTGGGTTTTTTTGTGGAAAGAATGGTAAGAATTCTCCTTTTATTGGGGAAGGCATGAATGTGGCTTTCATTTTAAGCTTCCTTTGGATAGGATACAAAATAAACAAGCATCTCAGCAGAATATTTCTCAGTTTTGAGCCCTGTGGGCCATCTTCTGCAGCTCATTATTATCTGAAAGTCCTTTTGATTTCAATGAAGTCCCTATCTGACCAATATATATTTTGTTGGCATTTCCTGAGTCCATAAGAGAACTGAAAGACAAGGGAAGCATTTTTGGTCATTTTGGTTTCCATTCTAGAAATGTTTATAACTTAGCTGGAGTTCATTTGAATAAGAATAGGACTCCGACTCATGGGAATAAAATACATCACTGAAATACAAATAAAAAGTTTCATGATAAATTATTTGAAAGGCTGGAGGCCTTTAAAATTTTTCTAAAGCAAAAGTCTAGCAAGTTATGTGGAACTCAAAACAGCACCTTCAGCAGTGTTCTTTGGAGAGCAAGAAGGAGGAACGCCCTATGTTTGGATGGACCTGGAAATGGCTATGAAGAGCACAATTTCTATACATAAAAACCCACAAAGCTAGTTAACATCTCAAGACCTTCCACAAGGCGAATCTTACTGGAATGGAATATAGTAGCTGAGAAACTGAAACAAGATTACAAAAGCTGTGTGCAGAATAGCTTGAAAAGGATCAGTAAAAATAACCAGCTTCATCAAGAGAATTCTTTTGACTGCGGTTTCAGTTTTGATGCATTACTGTAATAAAAGCTACTATCATCAGAAGTGTAACACAATGCTTCTCAGTGACTCCAGAACATGACAGACCAGAAGACTTAAAAAGATTCCTGTGAAATACAGAGATCAGAGTTTTTAACTCAAAGCCAATAGACAGAGCAAAAGGATAATGTCATTATAGACTATACAGCATTCTTCTTGTAACTATTTTGCTTGACATTTGCTCATCATTTATTTGGTGGTAATTACTAATTTTCAATGGCTTCATCTCTTTGAAATAGAAGAGGTGTACAGGCAGAGATTTAGCTGCATACAAGGATCTTTTTGCAAGAGGATGTCTTCATTTCATGTTAACTTTTTTTGGCCAGGCCTTCAAGTACACTGTGAAAAATTTGCTAAGAATAGTAATAAGCTCTTACTTTGGCAACAGTGCACAGAATTGCCTTTGTAAAAAATATCATCATTCAAAACTGAACACGCTAAAACTAAGCATCGTTTCCCAACCTGCATAGGGTTGATCTGTACTGAACGTTCAAAGCACTCCACACATTCCCTGAATTCCCGGTTGCGGAGATGGAGGAGGCCTTTCGAGCGCTGGGCACGGGCGCTGCGGTGCCGGGAGAGCTCCCAGGCCTTGTCATAATACTGGTGGTCTTTAAGAACATCACCAAGCAAACAATACAATCCTGGCGTTTCCTTTTTCTCTAACTCCCGCCTGAGTATTTCTTCCGCCTGTTAAAGAACAAAGAGAAATCAATACAAAATGAGATTAATTATTTTCAGTTACTCACCTACCTGAGCCGATATTGCTTCATCACCTTGCAATCATCAGTTGAAGACTAAAAAGTAGGGCTAGTGAGGAAAAATTATCTTCATCCAACACAGCATCAAACATGAAACCTAGATAGAATCTGATTCCAAACTGACTTAAAAAAAACAAAAACAAAACCAACAAAAAACCCACTTCAACATCAATATAATATGATGGCTTTTTGTTTAACACACCAAGGGGCAAAGTAAACCATTAAAAAAAAAAAAAAAAAGGCAGCTTTTTTGTCTTTTTCATCTTAGATATGTATTCTGTCCCAAAAACAAATGTCAGTCCTGGACATCAAACCTACACCTACTCCACAGCAATGCATATCAGCACCATTAAGGTATCTATCTGCAATCCTAATAGTTTATCATTTGTGATTTTTTTATTTCCTAATAAGTACTCTTGCAATGACTCTCATTCCCTTTTCTCTGATTGCTCTTTTCTGAAAATAGTGATTTCCATTCTATTGCATCTAAAGACCCATCCGCTTTCATACTGCTCGTTGTAGAAATGCTACTCTTTTACACAAGTGGCTGAAGTTATAAATTTTGTAGTTATAGATTTATCTAGTTTGATATAAAATATATTCAATATAGATGCAACATTATGGAAAAGAAGGCACAAGCTGTGCCTCCCAGACATCTATGATGGGCTATAACTAACTTTCAAAAGCTCTTTATCTCAGTACCACTATCTTGCTTTAACAATAAAATTATTGTTTCTCTTTCAAACAAGAGATAGTCTGCTTTCTGTGGCTTTTTGAAAAGACAGATGATTTGCTGTCTAGACTGAACTCTTACATCAGTCCCCTGCTGCAAAAATATAACATACATAAGTTGAGTATAATTTTTCTATTAGAAAAGATCTACTTGAAACATCTAAATCAAGAAGGATCAATCACAGCCTACCATAGAATAAAGTTCAACATTGTAACAGAAGTCATTCTTCTATCATATCTAGTTTATCTAAAAGGAAACCTGACATCATCTCTGCATATAAATTGCTTTTTTTGACCTTCAGAAGAACTCTAAGGAAGCAAAATATCTTATTCCAATTGGTAAAATTCATTAAACCTGTACAAAAATCATCTTTAGAAAATGCCCTTTTTTTTTTACTTTGTTTTGAAATATTTAACTCATAGTAATTTTAGCATCTCATTCTCATTCTTACTATTACTTTTTTTAAATAAAGTAATAGCAAAGTCTACAAATATTTGAAGTGCACAAATATGAAGAAGGGATGTCTTGTTCAGACTTCTAGAAGAATCTTAAAACTTGCAAAAATGGAATCCCATTAAGGAGAAAATTTGCGGTTGATTATTAAGAAAATAACTTGATGGCAAGTGCTTTTAAGGAAGTCAAACTATTACTTACTGTTTAAGATTAGCCCAGTCAAAGCTCTAGAAAAATCTCATCTAAGTAGAAGACTGTACTTACAGAATCATAGAACAGTTTGGGTCAGAAGGGACCTTAAAGATCATCTGATTCCAATCCCCTTGCCATGGGCAGGGACAGCTTCCACTAGACCAGGCTGATCAAAGCCCCATCCAGCCTGGCCTTGAACACTGCCAGGGACTTGGTTAAAGTGCAGTTCACTCCCTCTTACCTGCCTCCATTAGTTGCTATGACATATTAATAATAGACCTCAAGATTATTTTTTTCTAGAGCAGAGAGAGCCGTGTGCTTTATTATTGCAGTAATCACATTAGACACCAAAGGATATGGTGGATTTTTTTCCCCTTCAGATAAAGAAAGAAGATTGAAATGTTGCTGTGTAAACAGGAGATACAAGGTGAAAAGTGCACTTCATGCTGCTTCTTTGCCACTTCCTCTGCAGAGCACTCCCAAGCTCAGATTGCTATTCTGTGGCAATGCCTAGACAACCATTCATTAATGGTATTTCACATTTAAGAGCATAAAAATGTCATGTTCTGGTTTAAGCTTACAAAAATTCATTGCCAACATAAATATTTCAGCACAGAGATAAAACAGAGAATTAAATAAGCAGAAGTCTGACTAGTTCTTCATCTGATTAGCTATCTGATCACCTCTCTGGCATGTTGCAAACATTTTTATTACTTAAATCTTTAAAGGCTAGTACAAAGTTCATAACTACAAACAAAAAAAAAAAAAAAAAACAACAACAAAACCCTGTACTATCAAAACATTTGTCTTTTACAAGAACAGATAATATTTTAAAAACAGGTTCATTCTGTTTAGGTTTTTGTGGAAAAAAAAACAAATTCCTTTATCCTAACTTTGTAGTAAGCTATTTTCAAAAAAGCACATTTGATCTTTGATAAGAACACTGCTTCTACAAAAACAAATCTTAACAACAAATATTATCAAGAAATGTTTTCCACACAGTTCAGGCAATATACATAAAAAGAAACATATTAATTTATTCTTATCCATTAAACATGTATTGATGATTAATTTGCACATTTTATAACTGAAAGTTATATTTAAATTTAATAAGATTTGATACTAAAATTATCCATTAAAAGATACCTAAAAAAAAATATTAATATGTATTTATAACACTGCTTTTCACAGAACAGTCCTCACCAGAATGGATTAGATTCAATGCTTAGTTCAAAAGTCAGTTGATTTAAATATGAGAAAGATTTAGGCTTTTATCTTGCTTTCTGGACTACTGTGGTTGGCATGGGAACTGAGCAGGCAACGCTTCACCAAAATCTCCAGTCATTAAAGAGGGGTCTAGTTTAAATAAAAGGTGGTCCCTTTTTATTACTCACTACACAGACTCCTGGAAGCCAAGTTCAAGATTCATTCTGCATTTAGCATCCCAGCCATAAACGTCTACTTGCCTCACTCTTCACAGATCTACCAGTTCTATTATTTGTCAATTCATTCCTTTGCTAAGTTTCTATTCTAAATATTTCCTATAAAGCTTTCATTTTTTCTGCTTGCACATTATTTAGTTGGCTACTAGAGCAGTAACATGAAGAAGCAGAACAGATGAGCATGGATAAAGGTAGTGACAGAAAAGGTTGGTTTTCATTTCATCTTCCCTGTAACCTCATGCATGACCTTGAGCAAGATGTTTACTCTTCTTTCTTAACTTTGTAGCTACACAGATGAATGCACACCTGCCTTCTATGACTCTTATCATATGTGGTGGAAATGAATCCAAGTTCTTGAAGAGCTCATGCACTGATAGTACTACTTCACATCTGGGAAGCAAATCCTGAATTTAAAGGTGAGCTTCTGAGACCTTGCTATATTGTGTTTCCTCACTCTAATATTTTGAGATTGTCTGTGTCATGACAAAAAAAGGAAAATAACCCTGCAGAACGTGGATTGCTGGGGTATGCTGGTCTAAAACCAGACTGCATATCATGATGTATACTCTGATGAAATGATAGAACAGGGATAGGGCTGAAAATAGTGTTCTAAGATGGAATACCCAGTTGATGACAAAAGACAGATCTCACGCATCTATGAAAGGTCAGCAGCTACCAGGCAATGGACTTCTTGCCAGGGAGAAAGACCTCACTTCAAATGGAAGAACTGAAAATTCACATTTCTGGTCACCCTTTCTTTAGCAGAGAATTAGTACCATTTTCAGTGTATTATCCATTTCCAGTGAGGTGGAAGAGACTTCTTACACCTTAACCAAATAAAGCTGTCTAATGTTAATAACACTCTGGAAATCTCTGGGTTCCCCTTCACAGTTAAAAGAAGGAAGAGCGACACTTTTCAACACCAGTCCTCACTACACACATGGAGATGTCTCCTTTTGCAACACGTCTGTTAACAGAATACAATGAGTAAACAGTGAGAAAGCCACAGCAACTATCAACATACTGTACATTCAATTTTTATAATACTTTTTAAATTCTTTTTCTGTGCCCTGTTTTACTCATTGCTTGGCACTCTATTACTCTTCTGTTGACTCATGATATAATAATAGTTTCTACTAATTTTGTTCAGGTTATGAAACGAGTGAATACAGAGCCATATCTAGTAACAGTAACAAATCCAGAAAAAAGTTGGCTAAACGTTAGTGACATCTTACTCTGCAAAATTTGTACTGCTACAGGGCCCTGTTATAACCTAATGAATTATGTATTTTCCAACTGCATCATGTGGAGCTTTACATGGTCTTATCTACATGCTCTGATTCTTTTTCCGTGGATAATTCAAAAGTAGGAAAAAATAAGATATACTTGGATGTGTAAGTACTCATCAAACACACTGATATTGCTGATATCTGTATGTTTTATTAGATGTTTCAGTATTTAAATTCATGTTTCCTACATAAAATAATTTGTGAGTGAAAATCACACAGAAGTTTATTAAATAGAGTTTGTTCTTTTGGGCAGATATATGCTAAGCTCATCAATGATATGAAATGTCCATTGACCAACATATTGCTCTAGTATATCTTCATGCATTCATACAAGAATAACTATCATGTTTAAAAACATAAAAACATTTTTGATAAATACAAGCAGTTCACCCTCTGAATGTTTTCCAGTAAGAAGGACAAATAGTCACACTCCTTGGTGCATAGCTATGTTTCTAATTTTCTGTCTTTTTTTGGTTTGAAGCTAACTTTCTTCCAGCATTACTGTTATTTGGTACTTACATAGCATTTTCTGTTTTTCAAAGCACAGCACAATCCCTCATTTTGAAAGCATTTCTAAGCAGTTTCCTGTGTCAGATATCCTGTCCTATTCTCCGAGTGCCATTTTCATAACTCCCTAAGGGCAGTTTGTGAATGTAACTGGGACAGAATGCATTTCCAGGAAATGGAAAATACTGACCTCTATTTCTCCACTGTACTGAGAAGATTGTGCTATTAACATACTATCCCCAAGGCATGCATAATGTGACACAGAATTTGCCAGTAAGACATATCTGTCAGTTTATAATGACCAAAAGCTAAGCTTTGGTACATGACAATTAGAAAAAACATATAAGTATGAGACATTCTCCTTTTTTTATATCTCTCTATTCATTAATCTTATGTTTAGCACAGTCTTTGTGCTTCCGGTGTCATAAAGGCACAAATACATTCATATATTGAATGCTATCATATACCAAACAGGGAGAAAGAATGGAAAAGAGAAAAAACATATTTTTATCTGAAACTGCATATTTCTGAAGCCTATATAAATTCTGAAAATGTTGCCTGATAGCTTAATTTCCTGTCACAGCCTTTCTGTGTGAGAGGTTGCACCAGAAAGAGAACACAGCTAAAGTTAAATACAAGAAGGCATTGCTTCCAGGTATTATTTTCCAGAATCTTCCTACCATTGCTCTAATAGTACCAGAAAAATAATCAACAATGAGAAGGCTGATACAGCCTTCTACCAGCATTTTTAAACAGCAATGCCACTAACACTTAGAGTGAGGTGATGGCTTTACCTTGTCTTTGTTTGGATCTGATCACATATAGTGGTAGCAGTGTTAAAGAAATGCCAAAAAAGTTTAGGACACTATCAAAACAGACTTATCAAAATAAAGCCTTTTCATTCTTTTCTCAAAAGTTTGATTCTGTAATTTGAATATATTAACATCAAGTAATTAAATATATCAAGCACTGATGTTATTCTATTTAAACTGTTTTTAAAAACTACAGCTAACAGTTTGAAATTGAGTAGGAAAGAAAATTAATATCCTCTCCAGACTAAGTTTCAAGATCCCATCGTGAATGACAGCTACAGCCTTCCTGAAATGCCCACACTCTACCTTGCTGTCTACTCATAATACTTAATTTAATTGTCCTTACACATTCTCAAGAATCACTATCACAATCTTCTTGCTTCTCAATTTATTTCTTATTTACCAACTTCTATTTCATGTGGTTATTACTCCAAATAGTCTTTTTGGCATTCAGAGGTTATGACAAGTTCATATACCATGTGTCTACTTTTCCAAAGCAGACTTTGCTCATGATACCCTTGTAGGAGCGTCATTAGTGACAGCTAAAGCCAGACAGTCCTTCCTCCTTCACATGCTATTTCAAGACAGGATCTCAGCTGTATAAAACATTTTTCTTACCTTTCCATGTTGTCCTGCTCTTTCATAGCAGATTACTGCATCTTCCCACATTTCCAGTTCCTCAAATATTTGTAAGGCAGAGCTGGTGCATCCCAGCTCAAAGAGTAAACTTGCAAGCTGACGCTGAAAGACAAGAAATTCCAGGTAACCGAAAGTAGGTAAGTAAGTATTGTTTACATTTTAAAAAGTTGTTAGAGGCATTTCTGACATCAAAAAAGAAGCAAACAGATCATACAGAATTACACTCTTCTGCCCAAAAGAACAATTAAACTTCAAGCTGGAACCTCAGTGTATATACCTCAAAAAAAAAACCCATCAAAAGAATAATACTTGTTGTGATTTGAACACTTTAACAATATAACACAAAAATGGAAATGGGCATGGCAAGAATGAATTGACAGAGAGGAACTTCCAGCCCTTAAATGAGGCACACGGCCCACGCGGCTGGAGAAAAGCTGCAGCAGGACACTGGGAATGCTAAGAGTGGGAAACAGAGGCTGGAGTGGGGAACCAAAGCCACTTCTAGCAATGCTTTGTCATAGTAATATGTACCTGTAGAAAAAGAGAGAAAGCCTCTGAAGCAATTTTGTTCAGTACTTGTGAGAAATCTCTGTCCCAAGCAGCCACTGCCAAAGGGTGTTAGTTTTTAGCCGAATCAATATTGGATTTGAGTTCAGGTTCAACTCCCTAGTTGAATTTTCCCCACTGTTAAGCCAGCCTCTTTGTTATTTCAAATTCAGCAATTATTTCAGTGTACTTAAGAAAATAAATGAGTTATCTTTTCAATTTAAAAACAAACAAAGCATGTTTTCAAGACTTTGAAAATCTGTCTTTGGTCTTTATTTTTTAAGAGGAGATTAAAATTGCAAATAAGTTTTCACTTTTGAAGAATGGGTAATTTATTTACTATGTATGACAGATATACAACTAGGTATGCAAAAATAAATGGGAGCATTCTGTGTAAGGGCAGCTACCTATGCTGTGACATCTCACACAGTTAACCTCTGCAGTGGTTTTGGTGATCCTGAATGGATTCCCTGAAATTCTCTACAGATGCAACAGATCTCTCTTTATTGACTTGGGTTCAGCATCTGTTACAAATCCAAGGAGTTACTATAAGGGAATAGACTGGTAGTAAAAAAAAAAAAAAAAAAAAATTAACAACTGGCTATACCTCTTTGATGTAAATACATAAACTCTGAAAACCTGTTTGTTAACTTGACATTAATCACTCAGAAAAAACAACATATGTTAGTGTCTAGAACAAAATCTCATTAATATTTAATTAAATTTACTCACAGTTAAATTTGGTAAAATATATATAGGCAATGTGTCTTCATTACTATGATTAGAAGACTGCAACCATCTTTCACTATAAATCCCTATTTTAGCGTTTCTATCTTTGGCTTGGAAAACTGGCTTGGATTGAAAATGCCACTCTGACAACTGGAAATGAAAACCATATTTGATAGTTTTATTGGAAGTGCCTGTTGAAAGGTTATGTAGAATAACTTGAGAATGCTTGCAGAAGATATGACTGGTTAAAACAACATGTGCTGAGATTAGAAATAAAAAAAGAATAAAACTCCATTAAAAGTAAACAACATGAATACCTTTGGAGGTATGCAATGTAAACAGTTTTCTTGAGTTTGTTAAGTACAGCATCATCAGATAAGACTTTATTGTGTAGATTTCTGTTCTAGAAAGTCAAGATAAACAATGTAGTTATGGGTAAAAAAAAAACCTGTCAGCACTAGTAAAAAGGGGAATGTCTCAAAAATAAAAGCTTTCTCAGCTCAAGGAGTTCTTCCGTGTACTATTGACTCCTAAATTTGGCTGCTTTCACCATGATACACTTCCTCAAGTGAACTTTAAAAGACAAGGAAGATGCAAATAACAGTATCATAAGTAAAGCAGTAATGAATAGTAAGGCAGTGGCAAGATTATTTTAATAGGAGATATGTTGGAAGCTTGTAAGTTTTAGTCTATTTTTCACTGGAGGAAAAATAAAGAAGAATTGCACTAACAAGCAATTACTTCTGTATATAACAGAACAACACATCTGAAAGCAACACACTGCAGAACTTGATTTCTCTCCAGAAAATCCTGGTGTGGGTTAGTTTACATCTTCATTTCTGCAGCGTTTCAACTTAAGGTCATATCACGCTCTCTTGACTTTGGAGTGATGCAGTATCAAAAATAAGCACCACAGACTTCTAAGAAAAGCTTGAAATGGGATTGTTTCACACCTGTATGGCCCAACGTGGAGGCACCTGACAACAGTAGAAAATCTTCATGCGTTCCGACACCGATGTACTTGCATTTTCAAACTGGTCTGCAAGTGCCTGGAAACGCAAAGTATATCCTGATTTAGTATTTACTTAGATTTAATCAACCTAAAAAAATCTTATAAATTCAAAGCATTACAAATTTTAGGCAATCTTTACATACTGGAGAAATCATAATCAAGATAACACTAAATGCCAGTAAACTTCCACCATAATATGCTACAAATCTTTTTATTACCCCACGTAAGAAAATATAATAAACATTTATGTAAATACCCTTTATCACAGGTAATAATAAACAAAAAAAACTTTGAAGTTATTCCACTTTCAAAGTGCATGTAATGGGAATAAGAATCAAATTTACAATGTCAAACAAATACTTGCAGAGTTAAACTGCATCATATATTAAAGTGACTTTGCCTAATGCATTTCAATCCTTTAGCTAGTTTTCCCCTAAGATAGAATTGATGTATTTTAGGCATGACATTTCTTATTAAAAAGACAAACATATTACAGTGGACCATGGTTTTGGAAACACAGTCCTAATACAGAATAAATTATTGTGACTTGGCATACAATTCAATTCAGGCTATTTATTTTTCTTTTGGTGGAGCTTTGGGTTGTTGAAATGTTTTGTTCTGAAGCCCTCTGAAAGAGAATGGTAACTTTCACATAGCAAAACTGCACCACTAAGTTTTTCTCTGAAAACCCACTATGAAGTTATTTAAATCAAAATTCAATTAGCAAGAAAAATAGGAGGCTATAGCCAGAAAGTTGGTTGGAAATTTTAAGATAAGAGGGAAACTCTCTTCAAATGCCAGTCATCACTAAACTAGCAAATATAAGGCCAGAGGTACACTTATCAAAGACTTGCTTATAACTCAGTTGAAGACTTATAGAAGGAGCTAGACAGGTTGTCAGAATTTTCTCAGCTTTCTGTAAGTGAATTGAAAGATTCCCAAGCAAAAGGAAAAAATGGATAGGATCGCTTCCCTCTCTCTCTTTCTAAATTCAACTGTTGGCTACCCAATCTATATTAATAACGCTAATGATAGCTGTATAAAATCAATTATGTGATTTAAACTGCTAAGCATCTTGTAACTGCTATAGATGTTTATGGGATGTACTAAGTGGTTTCATTCTTTTAATAAGAAAAAAAATCAGAACAGGCACCAATAATTGAGGCTTTAAATCCATGCTTAACTTCCCAATTTTAACTACTAGTATTTCAAATATTCAATCTTATTCACACTGTTTTACATAAAGTTATCTCCAGAGACCTGTTCCTAGAGATTATCCAGAAATCTATGACAAGAAAATGGCTAAGGTGTATTTTTGCTAAGAAAAGAGACAGATACATAAAATCGCATTCTTTTACATGTTTTCAGGCAATCCAAAAAGAGTTGGATTAAAATGAAGCTTTTTAAGTAATATTATTTATTTACAGACTTCACTTGAATACAAGCTACATAAAAAATCATATTTTGCTGTTTTAGTTCTGCTGAAATGTTCTAGTGCTATGCAGAAGAACATTTTTCTATACTCTGTTGCAACAAAAATTAAACTGAAAAATCATTCAATGCCTTGGGTAATTATTTTATGAGACCAGAAGAATGTTTTGTTCTTGTTTTAGCTTTTTGCCCCCCCTCCTTTAAAATTTCTATTGTTGCAAAAGAAAAACTGAAATGCAAAGAAAAATATTTTTCAAAAGCAACGTATTTTATTGGAAAATTTGTGGCCATACCTTTTTTACATTTCCCAAGCAGAAAAGCCTTATGTAAGTGACAAATTGTAGGAGAACATGACTTAACAAGTAGAATTCTCCCTCTTCCCAAAATAAGTACTCTGTTCAGTGTTCTAACAAAAACTGAAAATGTAGGTAGAATATATGAATTTTACACGTTCCTTAAAAAGAGTAAGTGGCAATGAATTTAGAAGCCATTAAAATCCATGGTTTATGCACTCTCTAGTAGGTTAAAAAAAAACCCCTCATAGTTCACCCTACTAATGAAGTACAGAAAACAAGTTATTAAAAAATTGAATCCTATGTTTCTGAATTATGATTGAGGAAGTAAAATTTGCATTGAATAGTGGCAAGAAAATGAGAACCCTAACATTATTGCACAGCTAATATCTAATCACAGAACAATAAATCAACACAATCAAAAAGAGAGCACTGCCAAGTGAGCATTCTTTTTCATTAATAACATTCAACATAAATATCATGTAGTAAAAACCCTATGTAAACACAAAATACTTGCAACACAGTCAGACGTAAGATTTTGTGCCTTAGTTTAACTTGAGACTCAAATTCCTGCCTTGAAAGTGATTTAAAAGAAATCCAGCAGAAACTAACTAAAATCCCCAACTCTAAATGATATATGAGTTCTTCCATATGCAACATTTAAAAACATTAAACTTCACAGGTCTCTCTCCCACCATGTAACACACCCCTTTCCCAAGGCTTGAGCTGTCAGAGATAATGAGTCCTTAAGTCAAAAATCCCAGAACAGAGATACAGTTAATCCAGTCTGGAAACAACAAAACCAGATAGTTTTGATGGAATTTTATGTTGTTACCAAAGACCACATTATTGCCACATGAAAAGTCATTTTTAAACTATAATTCATTCTCCCCACCTCATACTCTGTCAAGACATTAGTAGTACAATAGGTACTGCCTATTTGGGATGTTAATTTGAAATGATCACATTAGTATTTTTATTACTTTACTAATCAACCTCAGTCTAACCGTTTTCCTAATCAAACTCAGCTGGTTAAAGTTTATGATTAAGGTACATGAAGTTTTTAAAGGATTTTTCCCGCCCTGGATGTCATTTCCATACATTCATTCCCACTGTACATCCCTACCTCTATGTTCAACAGACGTGTAACATCACTAAGGGGTCCTGATGATAAAGTGTCAGCTTTGATTTTGGGCCTGATTTAATTTCAATCTCTTCATCCACTCCACATGCTTTACCATCCCTATTTTCAGTGGCTGACAGAGTTAGATCTTTTTTTTTCCTTTTTAACCAGTCCCTATCTCTGTATTTAAACTCTGAAAATACTATTATACCCTTCAGGTTTCTCAGAGTTGTCATTTTCTATGACATAATGCCATTTGATTTTTCAACCTACTTACAGTACAGCTTTTAAATTTGTTATTCATCCAACTGAAGTCCCTCCCACAAGATTTTGCCCTGGTTGTTAAAATGTAGTCTTCAGGTCCCTTTTGCATGTGAGGTAAATAAATGGCAGACCTTCACATCCTTCTTTCTGTTTTTAATCTGTTTACTCTATATGAAACAGTTTACTTATTTAAGAAATGCTCCTTACTATGTAAAACTGCAACTTTATGCAAAAATTTTTTCCCATACATTTCACTTGAAGGATCTCAAAATTCAAGCTTATTTATGGAAAAATTCATCCCCAAACCAAACAAAAAAAGCCGTCCCCAAAAAAGCCTGTTTTTTGAAAAGAGCAAGACACTAAGTAGTTATTAAAAACTTCCTGGAAACAGCATAACACCTTTCATTGTGCAGCAACTATTTAATTTCATCTGGATCTCTCACCTCAAAACCACTGAAGATAGGCCTACCCACATCCAAACCTAACATTGTTGGCCCCAATAAAACATCTTCCTCAAAATAGTCTTGACTTACAGACAGCATTTTATTCATGCTATTTCAACTCACTTCCTCTCAGGCTTTCATATCAGTAACACACAGTGTGACTGCACCAATTTTCCCTTTACCTATGTTTTCCAAAAAGAATATTTCCAGTTGAAGTGTTCCAGTCACAAGTCTTCCATCACATTTCTTTCATCTGCACAACAGCTTGTTTCACAGATGGTGTCAATCACCATAGCTTGTTTATTTTGTTTTCCTGTCTTATCCCACTGCTAACCAGGTGTCCAGATGTTTCCCACCAACCACACCCTATTTAAAAACATTTTACTACTTTAGTATCTGATTACTTGCTATGCATTTACCAGTACACTATCTATACCCTTGTTAGCATATTATATTCCCTCATACCCTTTGATTTCTCCTGGTATACTTGATATCCTCTTGATTTATGATTTTATAGGCAGGATGATTAGACAGGTTTTTTCTAGTCTTCTGCTTCCCAGTCTAGAGATCTTGTCAGCCTCCCAGAACCAATCCCTAGTTAATAGCTCTGGGACTCCAGTGGAGATTGTCCACCAAAGAGTCCTTTCTACATGAAAGCTCACAACAGCCATAAACCACAATGTTTCTCTATCACCTTATCTCAGCCAACATGGTGACTGTGGCATTATCTTGTTCTGTTCTTGCTCTTCTTTAAAAACCCTGAGATGCCCCACTTCTTACTTGTTTTCACCATATCTGACATGGGTTTAGCTTGATTTATGCCAAAGGAAACTTGTACTGTCATATGTTCTACTTTCCCACTATGGCCATGGTCCAGCACGTACTACCCAACTAATGCCTTAATGTCGAGCAGAGAGAAGCAGATGAATGGAAAAGTACCTTTCAGGCTTTTCTAACACGGAAACACCAGACACATTTTCACAATTCTCTTGTCATCCTCAGGTCCTTTTTCTTGAATTTCTCCCAAGTCTGAAGACTCCTTCTGAAAGTCCCACAAATCAGCCTGAATAACCACTCTGCCTAAATAACTGTTTCAATTTCTCTTGACCTTCTTCTATTTCTGCACGTGACCTCTGTACGATTTGTAAGCAGCAAGTTGATGTCACAACTCTACTGTTCTTGTACTCTAGCTGTTCCTATAGCTACTTATACAGCCGATACACCATTTTAAGTGCCAAAGTAAGGACACCAGCTTTGGGACTGCCTGGCTGGATCTTGGCTTATGGGTCAGCCACAGAAGCGTCTGATGGCTCGATGACACAGTTGGAATTATTTGGCTGCTTGGAAGAAAGATGTTTGGAGACAAGGGGGCCAAGAGATAAATATACTTGTAGGGAAAACAATCCTGTTGTCTCATCATTACTATGACTTCTAAGAATTTAGCAGGTGTTTAGCCCGAACTGAGCTTAGCTCACCTATGTTATTTACTCAAGAACAACGTAGAGGAAAGCTTTGGAAAAATAACTGCAACTACATGTGTAACTCTGGTTGTAGAATTACAAAGTTCTTACTTTATTCATAAGCTTATTTTAAAAACTATAAATTAGTGGGAAAAATCAAAAAGCACCTTTGATTTCCTACCACAGAATCTGGTCTCACAGATAGAGTTTCTACTTAGTATTATCTACTTAGTTTCTGCTTAGTATTTATGAAACAAAAAGTGGGCATTTTAAAAGTTTATGCAACAATAAGTTCTTGTGAACCCTGTAATACTTACAGATGTCTGTAAAACGTCCAGAGATTCACTGTTAAATTAATTCAAACTTTCACACAGCTTAAGACTTAATTCTAAATGCTTCACCTTCTGAAGGCTGTGATATTAAAATACTTGTCTAACAGAAAACCTAAATAATTCTCGAAGCTTCAAAGCATTAATTGGCTTTATTATTTTTTAAATTGTCCTCTGCCACATTACATTTTATAACATTAAAGCCTGAAAAATGCTGCACAAGGAAGTACCATACATCCACAAGGAATACATAGGATGTATTATGACAGGAACTGTCACAGCCTTGTTCCTCAGTATTATACTCTGAAATACATGAATACATAAAAATACAAAAAACCCCCTGCATTATCCCTGAAGAAGACATATAAAAACAGTGTCTAAAATACAGAAACTGTATACATAAAAGAAAACAGGGGACAAATACAGATAATTAAATATGCAGAATAGTTAGGATTTTCAAAATTTTCTTTCCTGTGAATTAGATCAGATATTCCAAACTTTTTTAAAGTACTATAACTATTTTAGTACCTTTTCGATATGTAATTAGGTCTTCAGTTACACTCCTTTGGTAATCTTACTTGAAAAGAAGCGTAACCCCCCACATTTACATTTCAAGCAACAATCTTGTTTCAACAGCTCCTTGTCAAACCAAGAGCTCCTGCAACCAAGACCACCAGGAGCAACCGAGGCATACGCAGACTTCTAAAATCCAGTGGTCAAATACTTAAACTACCAGTGAAGCAATGCCAGAAACTATGAAACAATAAAAACAGCTTTCATATAACAATGCAGTGAAGTTTTGCTTAATGGGAGAGAATAATTTCTGGTCTAGCCTAAACCTCATGACAGCGATTATGACCAAATACTGATTATTTTATCGATTGTCAAATTTATCATCAGAGAAATAGATATAAACCCAGTTCATTTGGACATATTACATTCAACCATTATTCAAAACAGCACTTTGACATTTCAGACAGGACTTGGTTGCTTGGAAAGTAAAATGTCTTAAAGGAAATAATGAGCTATCCTTTAAATAGATTATATATTTCTGTTAAACGATGAAAATCTCTGAATAGTCAAGAATTAAGGCATCCAAACACACAACAAAAACTATTAAGCAAGGATGTATTTCAACATCAAGAAGAAACCTCCCACTCATTTATCTCATTTTCAAAGGGGAATTATGACATTAAATAATTGAGGAAAATTTATTACAGTGATCACTATTATAAACTATGATTTCTGATTCTTGGAAACTCAAAGAGACCATTTTTTACATTGTGCAAAGATGAAGAGCTCAACTTACTAGAGATTTTACATTATTCACATTCTCAGGAGGATAAAAATGTTCTGTGAGAACTCTGCAGAAGTTCAGTGCTTAAAAGGACAAGAATCTTACCCTCTTTTTTACACCTCATTAAAATACAAGTCTTGTGTTCATTAAAATCTTGTAGCCTTGAAGACTTGTGTTTTTGCTCCCTTTGCAAAATCACCCTTTCAGTCTTTCTTCCAATCAAACTATTGCTTGTTAGGATTGATCTCGAATGGCGTGTGCACTTAAACCAACTAGAGGACCATGTATCACACTGTTCCCTAGGAACTAACAAGTGGCTTAAAATTTGTTTAAGGTAACTCGACAGTGTTGTATGGCACTCACTGCCTAATCTGTATTGCAAATGAAGGGTTATAGAGTGCCTGGAACACAACACTTGCCAAGATGTCAGGATGCTTCACATCCTGACAGTAGGATCCTTAGTAGGGAGAACCTACTAACAAGGTAATGCAACTCTGGAACTAGCAGTGCTTGAAACGAAGTTAACTAAAATATTCACAGAGAAGATTTCAGGATGCAAGTTTTCAAACCTAAGTATATTTGCATTGACAGAAATGTTTTAACTACTTTGCTCAATAGTTTGGTAAAAACTTCTTGATTGTATGTAACCACTACACTGAAAGAAATCACAATGTTCAGTGATCCAGGTTATAAGTTTTTTAAAAAGAGACACAAGAAAATGGCTCCAGTTTCTAGCAGCTTTACACACAGAAGGAAAAGCCCTGATTTCCTTTAACTGAAATGAAAAAAGTTTTCTATGCATGTTCTCTCAAATTAGCATAATCCTTTTTTAAACAGCAGACTAATTCCCCAGCTTTTCCTTTTTTTTTCCTCTCCCACCCTAGACTAGACACAGAAACATACTTGATGTGTAAAAACAAGAGGTTCTTGTACTGGATTCAGCACTACCCACCACAAAATAATCTTCTAGTAGCTTTTTTTGATGGATTCTTCAGTTAAGGGTGTAAGTACTAATAGTATGCATACAGAACATGGATTCTCCTCAACTATCTCCTATTTCCATATCCCCCTCAACAGCTAAAATAACTTGGTATCAGCAATTCCTCACCAAACACTTTAAAGTTTCTGGGCTGAGAAGAATGCCAGCAGAGGCTTTTTCAGGACAGCCATCTCTGTGGCATCTGCACACAGGGTTGATTTCATTGTTAGCATCCGGCATCAACCTGAGAATAACACAATATTCTCTCCAAGATAGATTACAACTACGGAATTTTACAACATGTTTCAAGTTTGATGCACTTAAGGCTGTTATTCCCTTTAAAAGCATAAACAAGGTAACTTTTTTTAGACAAAGGTTGTGTCCATTTTTCAGCAAAGGAGGAACTTGCTTGTCACCTAAGATCTGATTGTTCTTTCCTCCCATATACCAGACATTTGCATTTTGCTTATGGTAAAATGTGCAATAGTGTGTGTATATATACAAGCAATTAAAAAAAAAAAAAGAGACACTATCTTTAAGTAGCAGAAAAAGCCTCACTCAAGCTTTATCACAAAACATAACTAAACATACTAGAAATAAATATAACCAAAAAAAAGGCAAAAAAATTTAGAATTTAGGAATTAGATGGTCATTTCTGAAGAATGCTAACAACAAATACTTAAAATAAAACAAAGCATTTTGGAGCAAAAGTTCTTGTTATTAATTGCAAGTATGCAAACATTTCCAGCTTCCTCATACCTGATGTAGTGATTGGATGGTATTTGGTTACACAAATAGAAATATCAAAGAAAAAAAACCACAGCACAAACCAAAATGCACTGATGTAACTTAGTGCACTTTTTTACTGACAGCTACACGAAGTATAATTCATTCATTTTACTAAGAAGTCCTCAGATGCCTAGAAAGAGGAGAAAAATATTGTCTACTCTTCTCTAGATACCTATAACCTGAAACTGTGGATATTCAGCTGCTTTATTTGCTCTTTCTGCAGTAATAGAAATAGCCAATTTATATATATTTATATATATATATATATATATATTTATTTTTTTTACACCTGCAAAGTCCTCTTTTACTGATACCTGTTTTTCAAATATTTTCATACAGTTGAAAAATCTCAAGGATATCTTTAATTATTCAGTGAAGGGGAAAGGATTATAAAGAGAAAAGATGAAGAAGTTCAGTTACTTTTGTCCTGAATTGAATCAGAATGTCTCAGATAACATCTTGGGACACTCATTGTTTTCTCACAAAAAAAAATATCTTTTTCCTAAGAATAGCTTCCCTATACAGTGAAACCTTGCCTGATACCCAGTAGTTTCTGTTGAAAAATTACTTGGCAGGAAATACACATTCTTCCAGTAGCTGAGCCTGACCCAGCAACCATACAGTGTATGATGGTAAGTCCATTAGAAATATGACACACGGGCAAAGTGTTTAAACTTTAGCTATCCCAAAGAAAGGCAATCACATGTAAAGAAGAAATCTGTTTTCAATATATGCATTTTCTTGAAAGACATCCAATCCAATTCTTCACGTGTTCCTGGAAAGCTCTCTATACATCAGGGAAAACCAAACAGCTCCCCTTATCATACTTTGTTAATGATTGATCTACTCACCAAAGAGAAAAAATAAACATCTTCCGCAACAACTGGTTTGAAATCAGTTCAATTTCCAGTGAAAATAAAACCACTCTAAATGCATTAAATATTCCATGCCTGATTGTATGACATATTAAAATAGAAGCATATAAAGCTACCCTGAAGACTCAGTTTTCTCTTAAAAAAGGAGGAATCCACAAAACCACAATTCTTTTCACAATTACGTAGCAGTATTTGGTGTAGCATGTTTGGTACACAACCAATTAAAAAAAAAAAAAAAAAAAGACCAAAATAAAATTTTCATTTAGCTGGACAAAGTCTTATGGTCTATGCTGGTCACTCACACCAAACAGGTTGACAGACAGACACTGGACAACAAAGAATCTTCTGCTTCTTCACAGAAGGACTGGACTCAGCATACTGAAAACCTTGCCCAACAAAACCAGGGGCTGTAGAAACAAAGGGACATCAGTGCAACATGTACATCATTTAATATGTTAACAGTCTTCAATTACTTAATTGAGGACAATCAGGTGCAAGTTCTAATAGTACCAATCTTGCACTGGGGGCAATTTTCTTGCAGATCTTCAGGAGGACGTAGCAGCCTGCTGCCAAAGCAACAGCACTTTGCTTTCAGCCACCCTGAATTATTTGAAGTACTCTAATCTGAGCCAGAGGGAGAGTACTAAAGGACAAATTAACTTCCAGTGGCAGCTGCCACCACCTAATTCCTACTACAATTTTTTTTCCAGGGCAGAGAAGAACATGAGGCCAGGGCTCTGCTGGGCTCTGGCCATTCATTCAATCCTCAGCCTGCACCCTTCATAGAGAACCAGAGGGAATAAGGCAGAGTTCAGATCAGAGGAAATGGCAAGATGCAGTTTGGGAGTTCCTGAAGTAGTTCAAGATCGCACTATAATTTGGCATTTTAGACCTTTTAAGTGTCTGAACTTGCATAATTATTAATGGCCTCAGCTTGCGTGCATCTTACCCAGAGGAAAATGGAAAAAAAAGCAGAAATGTTCTTAATCATTTAATGCATGTTTCTATTTTTAGGCAACTTCAATATTTGCACAGATCAGTATCTGGAAAAATGGGCAGGTATAGCATGTCAACGTGCATAACAGCTACAAACAATAATATTTATGCCATTTAAAAATCTAGCTCAGGCATGGTAGGTCATATTGCTTACAAAAAAACCCCCACATATGTCAGAATGCTCAAGTCTTATCACAAAACCACAGCACTATCATTTACAATATTACAACAGACAGTAACACCATGAAGAAACTGGATAACTGCAAAAGCAAATGGAAATACTGAAAAGAGCCAATATCATATCATTATAGAACTCTCCATACACCAATCCAAGTGATTATTTGAATCAGTGGCCCTTAAATCAGTTTGGAAAGTTCAGAAGCCAAATATATCCCTGAATTCATAACTGGAACAAGAACTAAATTAGTTGAATTCGGCCAAAAAAATCAGTTCTCCTACATCCAGCACACACTATAGCAAAATTTGTCTCTGGTACAATAGTTTCTAATCAACTGATTCTTTACATAGTAGATCCCCAAAATTTTCTACCTCTGAACATTCAGAAACCACAACAGTCACCATATTAAATATATTTTTTAACCATTTGACCAACCTGATCTATCAGAAATAGCAGTTCTCACTGCAGCATCACAAACAAATTTTGAAGCATGAACATTTTCCTTTTTGGAATTAGTTCATATTTTTGTAAATGATACAATCAAAGCTGGCTTTGACTTATAACCTTTTCCAACTTTTGCAAATATTAGAGAACCACCGTTTCCATATTCATTCACTTCTAATACTTTAAAAGCAGTTTCCAGTCTCATTTCCTGCAATGGTTAAAGCAGTGCTAAAATACCTTCTAATGGAAGCATTTTTCAGAACAATGCTGGATCACTTTCAAAATATTAAAAAACACACAGACATAAACACTTCTATCAATAACATTTGCCTCATTGTTACTGTACTACTTCCCAGCAATTGCTTTTGGACATCTTAACTTCATTTCATTAAGTAAGAAGGTGCTATCCACTACATGCATGACTATGAATTAATCTTTCAGGCCTGAATTCATCCTCTGTTTTGCAGGACAGTTCATCATGGCCTCGGAACTTCTTGAACTACAATAATCAATGCATTTAGTGCCTTTTCAACATGTTGAAAAACTCATGCATTTGGCAGGCTTTGCAGGGCAAGATTCCTTGGAGAAAACAGATGACAAAGAGAAATCCTTTGTTTCATTTAACTGATTTAATTTCTTTCCTGTAATAAACTGATTACCCCTACTGAATAACTGCAAAACTATCATGATGAGGGCATTTTATACTTGCTCTGCATGTATTTTTATTGGTCTGGAAAATTATTAAAATGTGAAAAGAGTGCTAAACTCATTTTCTTTGTCTTAATTTAGCTTTCAAAAAGCCATTTTATGGAGTAGTTTCCATATTTTAATAGACTACTACCCTTATCAAACAAAATATGCATACAGATTTGGGTCATCGAAGGTGAAGCATAATTAACCAGAGAGAACTATTATAAATTTATGCAATTTCAATTAACAAACTTTAATACCATTTCGACCAGCAAATAATTTTGGCGGGGTTTTGTTTGTTTCACTTGTTTGTTTGGTAGTGAATCTAATGCACTGGTTTCACTTATACAATCTCTTTGATGACAGGAAAGAGAGAAAAATTTGTAAGGCATCTACACAAAAGAATTTGAGGTACTGGACTACTAATAATGCTTAGTTTTTGCATAAGTCAAGGTGAACTTTTAAGATGTAAGATGATGTTGACAGTTTTAAGGGAGTATGCTGGGGCAGAAGTTGATAAACGTACTGAAACAGTGCACGTCTGTATTTTTTCTAAAATTAGTCACATAGTAGATTCTTTAAGTGGATGTTTTGGTTTATCATATCAGGGGCCGCAAATGTATATTTCACTTTGAAAACAACTAAGAAACAAATATTCACTTAGGTTGTCAGAGTAATTTTACTAAAAAAAGCTTCCATTTCCTTACAATAGGGCTGTTGCAGCTGGGTGGGGAAGAAAAGCATACAAGAGGAAATGAGTCCAACAATCCCAAATGAAATATGAAGCACTTTGATATTAAAATTAGCACAAAAGAGGTCAAGGTCACGAGTAGAAGATAACTGGATTCATAAGTGCCCTACATAATATTCCCTTTTTGTTTGAAACTGAGAGCCAAGCAGTGTACCAGGCAATTCAGAGCATCCCAATGCAGTTGCCCTCTGGAATGTTTTATCAAGCACTACCACCTACAGAAGCAGGGTAAAACAAATGAGGTCTCGAATAGCACAGCAGCATTATTGACTTTCAAAATTATGAACTTACCCTTCTGGACAAATATTGAACCCAAAGTTACTGAGTGCCAGTGCTTAGGAAATAGGTTTCAGTGTTTAAACCTGTTAATGACTTAAGCCTTCACTTAGAGAAGACAACATCTTCAGAAAAGTACTAGGTGTATTTTATGATCTTTATGACAATAACATTTTTTACTTAATGTTACCTATATGAAATATAATTTTATAGTTATTATATTATCCTTATCAAGCAAGTGTACCTTCTTGAATGTTTTTGTTTTCAAAGAATAAGTTGTTTTACCTGTCTTTTATGTTATTTTTATGATTTTTCAAAAGGTGTAAGCAGAACTCCCTCCAAAGTCTGTAGAAGCTAGATTTACAAGCTAGATTTACAAGCTTACTGGTAAAGCAAGGATTTAGAACACGACTCCTCACTTTCTGTTACAAAAGCAAGAATACTGGTATCATCCATCAATTCAACATAATAGCTCTACATTAAAAATTAGTTCAGATACAAGCTAGACTATTTGGATTTTGGGGAAAGAACATTCCCATTTTCATCCATGCATCATCCCCCATTTTGGTATGCCTGCAGGTTATTTATTTGCAATGCAGCATCAGTCTTTCTAACTCTACTGTCTCAAATGCCAAATATACCTGGCTGACCTTAGCTTTAAACAGTGTCTTTACATAAATCAAGAACAGGAGAAGCAGTTGTAGTCCCTCTCCCAAAGACATTTGCATTGAAGGTTCCCCCTTGCTTATCAAATAACATGACATCTTTGTCACAGCTCCATCAATAAAGCTGCATCCATCTGCCCCAAACCAGCAGACACACATTTCATGCAATCATACATGTGGGGACTCCTCCACGGAGAACAACTACATCTTGTATAGATGCAGGTTCCCTGGTTGTAGCCAGTTAGCTAGCTTTGACACTGCCACTGGTGAACAATAGTCATAAAACAATTTGCACAGGGTGCAAACCCTGCAGAGGAACTGCATATACTTCAAAAGAGTAAGCTCGATTTAAGTTCCAAGCTGTTCTGATTACGCTGCTTTTATAGTTACCAAATCAGCTTGTTTTTGGGGAAAGCACAACAGCAGCCAATGCTAAAAAATAGATCCAAAGATTTCTTGCATCAAGTTTGCTTTCTGTTTTTCCACTAAAGGGGCAAGTAAGGACAAGAATGGAGAAAGAAATAAAAAAGAACAGCAATCACTGTCAAGTTCAAGTTGAACTACAATATAGGAGGAACAGACAACTGCCTTGAGATAAGGCAGAGTCTAGTTTGTAGTGCTTGGCATATGCGCTGGACAGTGTGACTGTCTACCAGTATGGGGCTATTTCAAAACATCATTTGTCATCTCACCTCAGGATATCTATCTCCAGATTTGTAATGATATTTATGACATAAAAGATTCATCTATTCAAATTTATCAACAGCTGTAAAGCTTCATCTATCCAATTTAGCAATAAGTGGGAATAGTGTGGCCTCCCTGTCATGTGGAACTTTATTATTTAAGTTTTTTAGTTCATTGAAGTTTGAGCTTATGCCTCCCAAGGCAAAGCTTAGGCAGAATGATGTTATTTTTGTGTCCTCGTACTCACATTTTTCTTTGCAACTTACTGTCATCACTTTGTCTACGAAAAAAAGTGCTGTTCAATATGGTTTAAGGATTCTCCTATCACCCTCATTCGAAATGTCACAACACTGAGTGAAGAGAGTCTAAAGGGAGAAAAGTAAATGCCTTCAGAGCTAAGATTCAGTGGGAAATATTTTGAAAAAATAGGAGGCTTCATATTTTTGGCTTCTTTTAGGAAGTGCATTGACAGTAGAAGTGGAACAGCTCAGGTGTGGAACATAATAGTCAAATGAGCAAAATGATTTGTACTTTAAAAGTAGTAGTTGAGAAGATATGAAGAAACTTTAGCACAGAAAGAATGGTTTCATTCTTTTCCCCACACCAGGTAATAGTGCTGATCCAAACTGGCAAAACCAAGAGCATGGTAGAAAACTCCTAGGCAGAAATCATTACCTGGAAAATTAAACTATTCAATATTCTCTTTTTCACTAGTAGTACAAAACCATTTTGGTTATTCCTGAATAACTCTTGGCAGACTGGATCTACAATTCCCCTCCCTCCAAACCCCACAATTGCATAGTGGAAGAAAAACAGAAGGAGACAAGCACCACCACATTAATTATTTTGAAGTGTGCTAATGAGTTCAGTGTATCCCCAGACTCAGCTGTATCATGTAACATCTTCTGTCAAATATGTCATCTCCTTAAACAAAATGAAATAAGTTCTGGAAATGTGTGTCTTGAGACTGAAATAATAACTATCACCAAGAGGTCACTCTTTCTTGAGATTGCTTTCTGAAGTAATAAGGTTTATTTTTAGGGTTCTGGAGACCTTGTCATCTTGTGTAGAATTCATTAAAGAATGGTTTCATAAGACACCTGGCTTTTTTCCTCTTTTTAAACACCTTTTGGAACATGTGTTCTAATAATAAATACAATTCATAATAGATGAGAACTACTGGGATACCAATGCAGGATCTCTACAGGATATAAGAGGGCTGTCTTCCACTTACTACTCTCCTGAAGGAAGTGAGTTAAATCTCTTTCAGTTCTCCAGTGTATCTCAGATCCCAGTAATTTTCCACTAAAACTTTCAGCTTCATGTGAAAAATATTTACTAGCAATTAATTTTTCTCCTCCTTCCTGCTCTCTTCCATTCCATCCACAACTAAAAGCAACTATTAAAATGCTATAATGTACTTCTAAAATACAAGAGGGGGTTAAGAACAGAAACAGGAACTCCTAGTACAGAGATCTAACAGTTTAATTGAAAGACAGACGCTATCACTCCCTTCGTCGTGCTATGTGTGTTGCTCCAACTGTGGTCTTGAGAGGTCTGATCAGAAAGATATATGACTTGAGAAGCAAAAGCAGTGGAGAAAATCTGTTAGCCTCAAACCTCTCTAGATCAGCCTTTTGGGAGGAAGACTGCTTCCCTCTCTTTTTTGAACTCTTCCTTTAAATGTTGAATTTATCCAATGTAGAACAGCCACCAAATAAAGAAAAGCAGAGGGAGCAATTTGGCAAGGAGGTGACAGTTCAGCTTTGAAAATAAAAAGGATATTTTTCTATGATAAATGACATAACTTTCTTGCATAACCATTTAAAGACCATCAACGTGAAAATAACAAAACAGTAAAGATGCATTCAAACTTATAGAGCTCCAGATACCAGTTCTGTCAGATCCATATCAGCCTTTTCTTCATACAGACATACCTAATTTGTTCAGATTTGAAAGAACTGAACACCAACTAACATGTTTCTATAGTAAGAACAATTTAAACAAAAAAAAAAATCATTTCCCTTTTTCATACACACAGAAAAACATTAGTTGCTGGAGAAAATGACACTCTGAAGTATTATTTAAGTGAAAATTACAGGGCAGTTGACAGAATTCCCAACCACATACATCTGTGTATGACTAAGGATATAAAACAAGATCTCATGTGACCTTTCAATCTTAGACATAATGATTAGCCTATAATATTGCTAGTCTGCTCCCAGCTCTCCTGAAGTCTTATTAAAACACCCTTTTCAAGACACATTTCTCTGCCCCAACAGGCAAATTCCTTTACTGCCAAGAAAAGCAAGCAAGAGAGAACCATATGAAATACTGCATGTGTTGTAGGACGTGCTAGGAAAGCCAAGAGATCAGCTTGCAGGCATGCTGTCACCAGGTGTAACGAGCAGCACAAAATACAGTTGGAAAAGGGGCACATAACAAGCTGATAAAAGCTGCAAGCCCAGAGGTAGTCAGTGTCACCACCCACACCAAGCTGCAGCAAGTCACTGTAGGATAAGCCTGAGCCAGCTACTGGCATAGCAGGCACATGGCAGCCTCTTTTCTTTCACTGTTGGTCCAATCCAGCAGTAAAAGATGCTCTTTTTCTTACCCCCACCCTCCCCTTTGTACAAAGCATGGCATTTTAATTCATTTTGCTCCTTTCTTAATATTTTAAAATACACTGAAATGGAAGAGTAAACTTGTTTCATGTATCAAGAAACTACAGCAGGGTGCTATCCTTTGTGTTTTAAACTGGTTTGTTCAGTAGTGGTGGGTTTTTTCCTTTTTTTTTTTTTAATAAACCCTCACTTTTCTCATTTTTTCATAGCTCCTCGACCACTCAAAATTCCTTTTTTTTCCCCCCATTCTGTTACTTGAGCTCTGATTGCACTTTCAGAGTAATCTGTGGCTTAACAGCTTATTCCAATCCATTTTCCAGTATTAATAGTTTCTGAATTACTTTCTTACAATAAGAGATAGGTGAAGATCCCAAAACTGATAGAGAAATATCAAGTTTCTGGTTATGCAGAAAGCTGTTCATCAAAAAACTCTCCCTATTTGTTCCTGTTTTCTCCCTCCCCACCACTTTCTTTCCATCCTAGTACTTCTCACTCTCTTTCACCTAGACCCAAATGGAAAAAACTCAATCACCCAGCTCTGAAAAAAATCACACTGTATCCAGAGACACATTTTAGTTGGCAATACCTTGATCCAGGCTTCTCTATATGTTATACTGGTCATGATTAAATATTCTAGTGGAATGTAAAATAACTGTTTTAGCTTTCAAATGCTGTTTCCTTTTCTTAGAAAAATAGTTGAAAAAAGTACTGGCTTTAGAAATCTTTTAACCTTATTTTTGTGGATCCAAACCTCATTTAAGCAAAAACTGGACAGAAACAACCAGTAGCATCCAGAAAAAGTTAAGAAAAACATATCTCCTCCTCACTTGCAGTTAGCTACTAGCTGAAGTACATTCCAGAGTACCCAGAATGATCATTTTAAAAACTGTTCCAAAGACTACACTATCTGTAGTTCAGATTTTTAGAGTAATCAGAAAAAATGGTTGAAAATGATCATACCAATTCCTTTGGAAGATTTCCAATTAGAAAAAAATTACTTAAAAAAGTTATATAAAAACCCTTTGGCATCAAGTAGGGATATATTTAATATTTGGAGTATGGCAACTAGATTCAACCAGTATGTCCTCATTTCAAAAGCAGTTGCAATTATTTTCAAGTAATTAAGTAAATATAACACATCCCACCGAAAAAAAAAAAAAAAGAAAAAAAAAAAAGCTTTCTTTGACAAACCACAGCTTGCTTTCGGGCTGAAAAGCAGCATATGTCTGCTCAGTGATATTCATTTTAAAAGATGCTTATCAGCTTCAGACCCGCCATAGAAGCACGTAAGGGTAGAAATGGAGAAAGGAAGGAGAATTACAGTAGAATGGGATAGGAGAGTCCCAGCATCATGAGCCTATGATGGCTCATGCACTTTTCAGACAACCCTAAAGTAATGAAGAAGATTTAGTTTACCCTTATTCAAGCTGATTAACAATAATTTTTATAATTCCTTAAAAAAATTGATATTGCAAACAATTGTATTTACACCTCCTCCCTTAACTTAAGGGCTATCTATCTTTATTTAATCTTTCTACAGCAATCTGAACTGGTAAATACGACATTATAAAACAAAGACTACTAAATCATTTTGAATGACAATTCTATGGTTTTGAAATCCATTTTCTACTGATAAATAGCTGCAGAACTCACTCTTTGGAATCTTAATGAAAATTATATATCAGCATCTTCATGAAGATTATTTATCAAACCCAAATTGTGTTACGTATGAAAATAACATCATTCATTCTATGTTCTCTGATTTCTTCTTATAACTGTTAGAAACCATGATATCAAAAAAATTCTGATCTGATCTCAGGAATGAAAACCTTAAATGGAAAGTTATTCAAGTTATTTGATTAATTTAGCACATGCAAATCCTTAAACAACTTTGAACTATTTTTGGAAACTGAGCTTGATCAAATCAACACAAATATGTCATTATATTCAAACGACTAGAAAACTTAATGAAAGAAAACAAAAACACACTAAGATTAAAGATAATATTTAAAACCACAGATTTTGTGTCTACTGTGGGGTCATCTCCCAATAATGCCACAACCCATGGTAATCAAATCCTTTGCATTACTGCAGTTGCAGTCAGATAAATGTACTTGCTAAGATAACCCCCTCATGAAGATTTCTGTCATGAGACTGTCAAACTGTGTAACATAACAATTTCCAGTACTCAGGTTTAATCAGGCTAGACAAAAATATTGGAGACACTCCAACTGATTTATGGCTTAGGGCATCGAGGATCCTGAGACTGTTTCCCAAGTGCCATCAGATGCTACATCTCCCAGATTTAGAATCCTGGCTTCCTTGACAGTCTTCTAATGACCACAGGAAATTCCAGTATAGCAATTTCATGTCCTCATCAGCAAAAGAAAAATGCAGCAGCACATCCAAGCTGCACTCCTTCAAATATCCATGCATCAATAATGATTTTAAATAAAACATCAGCTTTCTGTGAATTAAACACATTGCACCGTAATCATAATTTTTAAATGTTCCTGGCTGTTTTATCCCACAGGACTGTTGCCTGATGGACATAAATGCCCACTGCTCATGGGTGACAACAAGAATTAACTGCATAAAGATGACAAATGGCTAAAAAAACTTAATATGAAGGTAAAAAAAAAAATCTTGATATAACCTTCAGATCTCCCTTTTGAAGAATTCATTTTTAAAATAAATTCGATTAAATAACACATTTCAGAAATTTAACTTTTTTTTTGTATTTGAAAAATGATCTCTGTTTGGATCAAGATTATTTATTCATTGCCTCAAACTTGCAATAAGAATACTAATTATCAAGTATTACATCAAAATGGTAAATTGAAATTGCTGCTTTATTCTCAAATGTGTTTTCTTGTTCTCACAATACCAATGACTATTTACAAGTTTCAGTGTTTTACAGAGATTATTTACTTCAGCAAAAAAGTACCAAAAATTCTGATGGCAGTATAGCAAGTTGACACTCATGAACATCTACACCAAACTCCTCAGATCAGAAGGCAGAAACTAGAGGTACAAAATCAGATTTTAGATAAATAGATATATATAGATAGATATAGACATTTATATGTATTTTAGGTAGACACTTTGGATAGATAGATAGATTTTATATACATATATATACATAATAAGTCAGCTCAGAAGTCTTACCTGAGTCTGCTTCATCGCCCGCTCCATTCTGCGAGTACTTCCTTTCTCAAGTTTGGTCCGAAGGAGCAAGGCTGATGTCTGAATGGCCCAGAACTTTGGCTGAGAGAGCAAGCACTGCAGAGAAAAAGAACATTTTATGATTATTTAATGTTAAAAGACACTGAAGACAGTAAAGTTTTTAACAGTTTCTCAAGCATGAATGCTGTTTCCTATTCTGGAAGTCAAATATGTGGTTGCAGTATGTATTAGACGAACTGAAGGCTGTACAGGCTACCTTAATCTACTTTCAAGGTAAAAGGGGCCTTCAAAACCAGTTTGTCCTTCTCAGCTACTGCAGCACTGTGTGTACACATACCCATATGGTGCATACACCAAACTGCACAAATTAAAATGGCCACCAGGAATCAAATTAAAATAAAGAATTTGATACTGAGCTGACCAGCCCAGCCTTCTCCACACTTGCATACTGGATAGTTCTAGACATTAGCAGGCATCCTACTTCTCAAGACTGAACAAATCTAGTTCTCTCTTGGCCCCTCCTCAAATGCAGGGTGCCCTGATGTCTGCATTAACAGCACTTCCACATGAAAAACATTGAAATTGCTAAGAATCTGAATAACATTAATTAATCTAGCATTTGCCATGACTTGAGAATAACAGGAAAAAAATTTCATTTTAATAGATGTATAAGGAATATGGAATAATCTAGGTAAAAAGCTTTCCTAAAAAGATTTTAATTTCTCACTTGGAACACCCTGCACTGATGCCAGGAACTAAGTGCCAGTCTCCAACCACTGATTTTTAGGAAACTCCAATAGGAGACATGCAGCCAATACAGTTTTGATATCCCTTAATAATGTACAGACTGCCTGGCTTCTTTCCAGTATGGTTTTAGACACAGTATACCATTTTTCTGTTAGATACTCATTCTGAAAATGGAGACAGCAGGAAAACTTCCTTGCTAATTTTATTGACACTGCAAATACAATCCATCTTCTCTGAGAAAATATATTTGTCTATAGACATTTGCAGACTGGAGAAAAAACCCCAGTGGTTTTATTCTTTCCTCTCAAAGATCTCCCAAAGCACTGAAAAGTATGCTTTACTCATGGTTTGTGTTAAATGCCTGACAAATTTCTGTCATATTGTAATCTGTTTTTCTTTTCCCTAGTGTTTTCAAAGGAAAGGAAGCAGAAAGAAATAATCTAAACCAAATTCCCTCCCAACAAAACTACAATAGGAAGAGAGACAACAGCAAATGAAAACATAAATGAAGGCACTATGAATGCACTTACAGCCAAACACTTCAAACACTTAAACATCACCTGATCCTCCCCTTTGTGACTAAGAATCCCTGCACTGACTCTTTCTTGACTTCTACTCAGTATTAGATTAAAAAGCACCCAAAGGCATCTATACTGGTCCTCTACGTTGTGAGGACCTGGAAGTATTAAGGGAGCACAATCGCCATGTTCTAAATTCTGTAGACTTTCAAGTGCTCTTTTACAAATTATGATCAGTAAATCTATTAACTGGTACAAATCCTAGTTCTCAGAGCTCATCTCTCTCTCTCCTGTTTCAAAGTTCGGTCTACTACCTGGTTTTGTTTGGTCTTAAGGCAAACACAAGCACGGCATTCCTACCAGAGGACACTAGTTTCTGAATTTATATTTTGGCAGCCATTCCACACAGCTGCTAAACAAAACACCTTAAGGAATTGCTAGGGCAACCACTTGAAAAAATGCCTACTTTAGCTTAAAAGCTTCTTTTGTGAGAAAGGTTACCCTCTTCCCCATTTTCTCCATTATTGGTATTCTGTGATTTTATTTTTTATTTAAAGGGAATTCTTTCTCTCCTACACGGTAGTAGATACTAGTATTTGTTTTGCAAATGAACACATCTCTCAAGAAGAACAGTGACAACTAAAGGGCTTAACTAATAATGCTCCTAAAGATATTTTCAGTTCAGTTATGGCCCTTGTCCAGCAGCACAGTACTTGTCCTCTCTGGTTCACCTCAGCAACTGGCACAAGGAGGGCATAGTACAAAAGTTCTGTATCCACTCCATCCAGCTCTGCAAGAGAACAGGCAGCTCTCCTCTGTCTCCATGTAAACCTCCTACACCACTGTCTACACAGTGATTTAAGCTGCACGAGGTGTGTATGAAGTTATATGAAGAGGGCACAAAAGCAAAGAGAAACAGGGTGGAAGAGAAGTAGAAATAATTACATTTCACTCCTCTGCAGAAGCAATGACAAGTCGTATTTTGAACAACAATCCTGCTTTTTAAAGGTATTCATGAAACAAAATGAAAGGTTTACCTCCAGTACAATTACAGAAGAAAAATTTAAATTCTCCAACAGTTTCATGGATACAAAAAAGCACTGCAACTGCACAGGACAATGAGAGGCAGACCTAGTTTTCATTTAAGAACCACTTGTAATTTTATATCTATACTGAGCTCAGTCTTGCGCCAGAACTCAAAATGCTCACCTTTTCATTACTTAATTATAATGTTTAAAGCACCAGAGATACAAAATAATACGTGCATAAAGGGCACAAAAGTTTACACTTAAGGGCTATAAAAAATACTTTCAGAACATGTATCCATAACTATTAAGCAAGCTTTAATCTTCTACCCAAAACTTCGACTTGTTCCAGATAGTAAATACTTTCTTGTAAGTCCTAAAGCTTTATATTTTCACCTAAAGCTAAATCTAGACTCTATTAATAGGACCATAAGTTAAAACATCTGGGAAAAAAAAAAAGATTTCATCAAGATCATCCAAGTTTTGTCAACATACTTGAAAATTCATTATGTTGCACCAAAGACAGCTACGAAAATTAGCAAAATAATTCTAAAACAAAACCACAATTGAAAATCTTCATAAGTCATCTTTGTTCTTACTTTAGAGAAAGACCAATAAAATAAAGACACACAGGGAAATTGGAAGTGTGAGAAGAAATGAAAGGAAATAAGGTTACACAACATTTTCTGCATAGAATAGAGTATTTTCACATGGAAAAACTAATTTCTCTCCACATTTTTTTCCTACAAACAAGAATCTTTTATATCGTCCTCTCACAACATATCAAAGTATAAAAAAAGGTGACTACCAAATTATTACACAAACCAGAATATATTTGATATATTCAATATATCATTCTCATATGACATTCAAATGAAAAAAAGATGATGCTACAAGTCTTAATAACAAAGCAGTCAATTATTGTTCTACACATTTAAAATGTCCTCATTACTATATCTATACAAAATTCAGAATAAGCTAGGAACAATCCTAATGAAAACCTGTGCCATTGGTATTTCATAAGTACACACAGATACTTACCAAACTACAATGTTTGGTTTTAAGGAAACTACACATGGAGAAAGCAGCCTGCACCTTAAAAAAGGAGTAGTGTATTTATATATATATATATTCAAGATAAAACAGAAAAGTTAAACAAAGAGCCCTAGGATATTTGGGACACACAGAAAAGGGTTCCACAATAATAGAAGATGTCCAACCAAGAACACAAACGAAAACAAAGTCTTGTGAAGGGCAGATGAATAAGATTAGATCAGTCAGCCATGATTTATAAAACGTATAGGTTAGTCAGTGTGACTCTTTTGCATTACTCCATCTGCTATTTAAAAAGGTGTTCTTACAGGAATTCTTTCTGACATAAAGACAGGAAGGGCTTACATGGGCTTATTAGACATGCTAGAAAAGCTAGAACAGGTATAGATGATCCTTGTTGACTGCAGCTCTAAATAATTTGAATATTTTCTAACTTTTCCTTATTATAAATCTATGCATTAGTCCCTTGCTATTATTCCTGTAGATTGCTCACTGATAAACTATCAGTAGCCTTGCAAAGAACTATGACTGTTATGATGGAGCTGCCATTTGGAAGTAGACTTGCAAACTGAGCAATTTTAATTGCAACCAGTTGTGATATTCCCAAGAGTTTGCACATCAGTCCATCAGTGAACCCAAACTATTCTGCTTATTGGCCAAATCGCCAGGATGTGGTGAAATTACTTAACTGAAGGCACAGGCATGAGGCACCCTGAGGATTGCTCTGTTCCTTTGTCATCCCCTCCAAAGATGTGACCTTTAGTTTAGATTAGTGTCAGGTTATTTGCTAACATATTTTAAGTTACAAATAAACAAACTGAAAACAGAGAGGGATTTAGAAAAAAAAAAAGAAAAATATCCCTTATTAGTGTCTTTTTATTACCCATTTCACTTAACATACTTCAGCTTTGTTGTTTGCTTTTCCAAGAAGCCACACATAATTAAGACTGTCAAATTACTCATCTGGATTAATTCATGTCTATTTATCATTAGTCTTACTTTATATAAGCACATATATCTTTATATGATGATTTTCAGTAATTCATTCAGATAATTAACACGAAGACCTTATTTCTTCAATATAACCAAAGGCAAAATGGCAACCTTAAAAGTCGTTCTATGTTTCTCTGTAAAATGAGAAAATACCATGGCTTCTTTTCAACATTCTATATTGTGCACAGTAGTCAGGTGAGTACATTAAAAAAAACCCTAGTTGGAAGCATATGACTGAGGTATGAACAGGGAAAATGCTTCTTGCACTCACTTTGAAGACATATCTGTTAATCTCTGGGTAAAGACTCTACCACTTAAAGCAAACTTACAGGTGTTTAATTTGTTTTTAAGTAACAGCAAAGGATCCTCTGACATCAAAACTTCTATGGAATTCCATCCTCAGAATAAGAGGAGAAAATTAGCATGAGATTAGGGAGGATGTGATTTTTTCCCACATATTATTCTCATGCAAATAATCTGATTAAATTTCTGTATAAATTAAGCAAGTTTTTCTTTTTAAAAGTCATGTTCAATTGGCTCTTACTTAATTTGAAGTTTTTTGGAAGTTTCTCCAAGCACTAAACTAGTGACCAAAAAAGTAAAATGAAATAAAATTTAAAATAATCGACTTATGGAAAAACCTGAAATATGCTACATTATTGTGGAAAAGTTTCCTTACATTAAATTTATGTATTTTCAACAGAATAGTATTTCATAAAAGATATTTCTTGCAGTTCTGGGAAAAAAGCATGTACTAATTACATACTTTTATTATTACTAATAATTAACAATATTCCAAACTTTGCCCCGTGAAGTAGTTAGATGAACTTTACGAAAATATTTTTAATTGCTCAAGAAAGATTAAGGCAAGCCAAGGTCCAGAGGGAAGCAAAAATAATACCAGTTTGGAGAAAAGACCTAGAAGACCTTACAATAGTAACTCCTCTACTAATTGAGCTAAAGTACAGATAATTTCCAGTAGTACTGGCAGCTTCTGGTTGAAAAGGGATTTGTAACTTTAAACAGTAATTCTGTTAGAACTCTGTAAGGTAAAATAAAGTACATTTGTGTCTAAGTGGTTTCCAATACCAGTGCATTTTTTATGTTGTACTGAAAAGCATAAATATCAAGAGGGTAAGAAAAACACTAAATTTCTAGTTACAATTAAGCAGTAGAACCGTGGCTTGGCAACAAAACAAGCCAGTCGATATGACCATTTTTGGCTTTTCTGCTTAGTGTAGGAACATGTAAAAATCTCCTGTTTGCTGGAACAGAGCCAGCAGCTTCGTTCAAACCCAGTACACATACCTATTCTGATGTACGTGCCCATCCCAAAGATGTAAAAATATTGAGGAATCAGAAGAAGATTTGATTATACATCATCATTAGCAAACACGTGATGCTGAGGTTGCAGAGCTTAAATTCCTCCTAGTAGTGTTTTTATTCATATCACAACACTCAACAGTTTACCAGTCCTTCAATGACCCGAAATATGGAGGAAACTATAATAACTAGGCACACACACAAATCCTCAAAATAAATACACAACTAAAATACATTACTGTTTTCTAAGTAAGCATATTTAACTGAATAAGAAGTAATATCTGATGTTTAAACTGATTTAAATAAATCAGTCACAGGATTGTTTTTAAGCCCAGAATGCTGTTCTTCTGGTGACTCCAAACATTTTAATGCAAAAAAATTGCTTAGCAACCAGCTAAAGGAATTGTTATCCTTTTATCTATAATTAAATTATAAGTTTCAATTTTGCAATTATCACAGTGCACATGCTCTGTATACTCGGAAATGATACTGCCAGTAAATCTAAAAATGCACTTAGAATTACAGAATATTGAATAATAATTGGAATAAAAAAGTTTTTTGCCTTTGATACACCATAGTCCTCAGTTCAATGTTACCCCCAAGATTTTTCCTCTTTTTATTTTCTCTCATGGTATTATATAAACAAATATATGTATTATTATATAGTTCCATTCAAATTGAACCGTTAAACTACAATGTGTATCTGTAAACTCCCATCTAATTCATCCCAGACAAAGGCTTAACACTATGATTTTGGAGAGGTTATGTTTTTTTCATTCTAACAGGGGAGCTCCTCCAGCATCTTCATAAACCATCATTTTATCGACACTGAATAATCTGAAGTTCAGATGGAAACAACTCCCATACTTAAACATATTTATATAATACTAAATTGGAAAAGGTGGTATCAGAACATAACACATCAAATTCGAGCCCACTGACTTTGCTGCTTCTCCAGGAGAAGTTATGCTAATGGAATCTGCAGTTCAATCCCCAATTTATATAAAACACCATAAGTACATGATAGTTCTCAACAAACAAGAAATTATTGGTTAACTTGGGAACAAATAGGATGCTGAAGAAAATTATTTCAAACCATCCTCTTATTTCAAAGGAAATCTATAAATCTGTCATCTATAATCACTGGCACTTCAGATAACATTCCCAAATGATAATTTTGGAATTTACACCACTAATAAGTGTGGCAATTCAAGCACCTATATATTCCTCACCTTTTTAAGTATTGTTGACAGGAAATATTTGATTGCATGTGTCAGTAGTTGGATAAAACATACTAATCTGAAAAAAACAAATTTGGAGCATCTGTAAATTTGTTTTACTATAAACCTTCAGATAAGTAAACAGTTAATTTCTGGAAACATTAGGGCTGCTTTAAACACAAGCAATTAGAAGATGTAATGCTGTATATTCTCCAGTCACATTTTATTAGCATGAACATCATATTTTCTAAGGCTCAACAAGAAAAAAATTGCATTAGGATTTCACTCTAGATGATTCTTGTTTCAACTTGACAAATTCTAATCCTATTTAGCATAATTACGTCTTTGGAGAGCAACACAAAGAAGATAAGGTTCACAAACATGGAAAATAGTATTTTCACACCTTGAGAATGTAAGATTTCCATAAATACAGTGGATATATTTAGTGGTTAGAAGAAATACAAAGAAGAAAAATCTAATTTATACAGTAATTCTAGTTCCTAGCATGGACTAACCAATAGACTTAGCAGATAGCGCATTTTTTTAACTGAAAAAAAAAAATCTAAACAGAAGGAATACTTGCATTAGTGTGTATTGTTGTTCACTATATCTTTCCTCCTCGAGGTCAAAAGAATTGTTCAGATACCAAACAAACATCAAAGACCCTGTTGATACGTTTAAATAATTATCAAAAGCTGTGCTGTGTATGGCTTGACATATCTGTTTAATTTCACACTTTGACTAAACCCTGAAATCTGTCCTACATTTCTCGTCACTCTAACAGTGATTTGGACTGGAAAAAAATCAAAATATTATCAACTAATCCTACAAATAAGAAGTGCACATACACCAACGCAAAAGCAACTGCCTTCAAAATTTCTGCTTTTTTCTCTGTGAAACAAGACAGTAATTTTAGCTAGCAACCAATGGCATCTTCTTCCATATAGCTTTGCCAACTGTAACTAAAAACAAAAAAATGAACAAAAAATATACAGATTCTTTGTAGTTACAAATTCCTAATTGATCAAACACTCTTAGGGCAAAACTACCAAGACAAGAATAATTTATATTTTTTCTCTGCCAACATTATCCACTTGAGATGAATTATATTTCAGACATTATTCCAAGTCTTGCGTTAGTGGTTTTTTTTCAGGGTTGCATGAGGAAAATGTGTTATTACTTGCTTAGGTCTTTTATTTTTCTTGCCTAGCAGTATCTAATATAAATTCTGCAGGCACCTTTAGAATATTAAGCCAAGATGTTTGCACTATAACAAAAAATTAGTCAATGTTTGAGTCTGTATGAAGTGCATTTGCAGAAGTTCTGTATTTTCATTTATTAGGTCTCTCAGTTTTCAGTAAGTCGTTACAACATGATAGCATGCTAGAGTGTCAACCATGACCACCTGTGATTTTTTTCAAGGTCTCTTCAAATTTAAATACACGCAATTTAAATGCTACCTTCTTTTTAAACCAATTGTGTCTGACTGCCAGTTAGGTAAACCAGAGAGACAGGCAGGAATTCTCACAATAATAAAGTGACAGAGGAGATTTACAATAATAAAGTGACAGAGGAGATTTACTTTCCTGCAGTGGCTGAGACATCAGCATGTGTATTAATATATTAATATTCTATAAATATTTCAGTAGGTTTAGACCACACATTCAGCATATTTCTTCCAAACTCTAAAGCTATTCACTCAACTGTATGACAGGGGTTTATTTTGGTCTATAAAACTAATCCTGCGACTGTTCAACCAAAATAGCTTTTCACCACAACAGGTGTTAGCTGATCATTAGCAGAGCTAAGCTTAAAGCTCTTAACCACAGCTATTAGAAATACCTCTTGGTGTTAAAAAGTCAAAAGCAAGGCCAAAACACCATCAGTGATCTGCATCAAGGGACTAGTTTAATTAGAATGGCATTTTTAAAATTCGCTTTGTCTAGTCTTGTCTGGTAGTCTCAGCACTCAAGTTGTAACATTACATCACTGTAAATACAGAGGACCTTTTGTTGATTTTGACTACTAAAACAAGAAGACACTATCTGATTTTTTTTTTTGCATTATTAAATAGTTCAATGTGTTTGAATGAGATTTTTTCATCCATATAATTTCAGAATCACAGATAATTGAACGCATTTGAAATAAAATATTAATTTTGAGAGCTTTAAAAAAAATGTGTGTACACACACACGCAATGGACAGTTCCTTTTTTCACCATCTGCAGTTATGAAGCATTGTTATAAGTTTTCTTTTTGTCCACAGACACTTTACAAGGTAAAATGTATGCAAAATGTTAGAAACATCTTAAACAGTTACTTATTTACACTATTACTACTAGACTGATTTAGAAATGAATGCTAGACTCACTAGAGCAGCAATTATATCGCACTTACTTAAAGGCAATTTAATGTTCTCAAGTATCTCATTTTAGTCTGCAAGTGATTGACTCTCTCTAAAATTTATCACATCTTAAGGTGCATTAAATACAATACAAGAGTTATTCAGTAGCAGGCTCCATCAATCCAAAAGTTAGAAGGCAAGACTGGAATAAATTTCCCTCTCAGAAGACTTAAAAATATCCTACAAGTGTATACGAGAAGGTTAACGTCATTTCACTTCAACTGCATTGTCCATAGCTTTTTTTTACCCCACTCAAATCATGTTCTGAAGCAAATGTGTTAGTCTTGGTAACATCCATCCATAGGTATCCTTATATTCTGTCCTGCTTATCGTTCTTCATATTCCCCCTCCTTGGCACTGGCTTTAAGCAGTAACTCTTACACCTTCTCCTACCTAGCAAAGGGGCAATTATTGCTTCTGGGCAATTCTTTATGCTACATCAGCTTGGAAACTGTGCTGGCTTTTGTGCCATTTCTGTAGTACCTAGAATTTCAAGGACTAAAACGAAAATGAGGCAGGAAAGCTTGGAAGTTAGTTCTATTATCTGCTTGAAGATACTTATTACTCATATTAGAAATAGCCACATTTCACTACCTTTCTTCAGCTCCCTCTTCTACCTCCCCTTGAAAGAAAGTGATTTTTCTTGGAAAAAAGCCCAACACACCTTCTCAGCAACAGAGTAACACTGTTCTATATTCACCAACATCCCCTTTTCCTCTCTTCAGTCAATACTCAGGATCAGCATAGTCAGCTCACAATACAGCTAACAGTCCTGATGGGGAAAAGGATGACTTCCCAAAAGAAAATACCCTCAGATTTACAGCTTATTTGTTCCTCTTCTTTTCTTTAGCAAAGGCAACATGGGTAGCGTTCAGGTAAAATGAGGCTGCCTAATCTCTGGTCTTGGTTTTTCTAAGTAACGCATTAGTTAGGAGAAATCCAGCTTCTCTTTCCATTCTCCATGACCATCTCATTTGAAAACAGAATTCATCTCCACACCAGCTTGACTCTTCAGGGAATTTTATTTTATTTTTTAAGGACAGGGAGCAAAACAGGGTTTACACTTACTGAAGGATTTTCACTGACAACAAAAGACTCAAAGAAAGCTTTGTATACAGAACAGAAACACAGAAAAGCAAGCTCACATTAGCCTGCACGGAACAAAGATGCAACAAAAAGTAGGGAGACACTTATAGAGAACTATCAACATGATTCTTTGTTTCTGTATAATGTAGTCTGTTACTTAACTTGCATGCATGCAGGTACATAACTTGAAGAGAAAGCTATGGAAGAAACAAATATTACAAATCAAAATTACTTTAGACACACTGAAAAAAAACCAACTCAAACCAGAATTAGGTAGGAAAATGTTTCAAAGCTTTTCTCCTCTTAGGATTTTCTACTTTATTACAGTACAAAGATATTATCTGTCAAATTAATTGTTCAGTTCTACTTATACAATCAAATTGCAGATGTATCCTGGATGTTCAGGATTATATAAGTTTTCTTCTACATAAACAGGTATTGGTGGGCTGATATTTAGCAAGTTTCTAAGAGCTTAATGCTCTGTTATGATACTAAGTCATAACCATATTGTATCCTCTTGTAAGAGTTAAAAGAAGAATATTTTTTTTATGCTGTAGCTTAAGCTGCTTCTTGGGTTTATTTTTTCTTTTCATTTTGAGAGACTATTTAAGTTCAGAAGTAAGCTTTCCTTGGAGGTTCTCAATTCATGAAGAAAGAAGATACTGTTTTATTTAAAGGAATCAACTTCCACTGACCAGTGAAGGGTAAACCACATAAGATATGGCTTGTCTTTTCTCTCAGAATGGAGTCCAGCCATATTACTGACACTTGCTCTGCTGTGCCAAACATATCACTTATTCTATGTTATGCTGAGAACAACTTTAGCCAGATTTGACTGTAGTAGCATTGTCTTTTTCAGGTCTGTGGTTTGGACTTACTCCTGAAACAGCATAAGTACAGACTTCCACACCACATCACAGTAATGCATTTATTTCCTAAGGCCCAATCTCAACAGCAATAAATCATGGTTTTGGATACAAAAGACTAGACTTTAACTCTTTGGTAGCAATGATAAGGATTTCCCTAGTTATTCAAAACAGCAAGTTTCTCATTTTAACTGCTCAGCCTCAGGAATTTCACCATCTGTGCCAAGGTTCTGAACACATCATGTGCTCCTTAGATTATATCCTGAAAACCAGAAAAACACTTTTTTTCTTCCCTCTCTGCACAGGTAGTAAAACAGTGAATTTTGTTTGAGAATGGCTAGATATCATATCTTAAAAATAGATAATTTGAGGACTATACGCAACAGTGCATACTGTTTGAGGACTTGCAATCTGTTTAGCCTCAAGACAAGCAAAGCAAATGACTGAAGAAAGGCTGAAAATGAAAAAAATTGTGTCAGTGGAGGATATTTTCTAACTTGCTAGAATAGGCTATGTGGGAAAGAAGTATGTCCTACTCCCCACCAGGTATTCCCTTGGAAACTACCAAGCAGGCCCTTCAATCCTCTGTTCTTCTTGCTTCACCTCACCTTCAGCGTTGCACAAGGAGCATTTTTTGAATAGTGCTACTGGTTAACTCATCCTCTGCTGACAGAAATTTATGACTTGTAATCTTTCTATTTCTGGTACTGCTGCCCATGGCTACAGACAACAACCATGATTTGTCAACACTTTCTTTAGCGTGAGTGAATCTTGATTTTTCTTCTTTTTTTAAACACTTTTCTTACCCAGCAAAGTCCAGACAAAACTACGCATTGAGGTTACCATTTCTTTTTTTCTGCTTCTTTGCTCATTTGAACTCCTCTGAGCAAACTCAGTGCTTGCAGAACTCCAGATCATTGGAAAAATCCTTTAGGCCTGACAGATCCTGCATCCTTGTGCAACTGCCCCAAGGTGGTAGGATTAGTCTGTTCTGCGTGCCTACTCACAGCCATGAGCTCACCACTACTGTTTTTTACTGTCAGTGATATCCAACAGCCTCTGGAAGAACACTGCTCTATATACTGTTGTTATCTGATGCCACATAGATCTGGACTGTAACAGAAACTTTTAACTTGACTTCCACAATGATAACTTCGGGACAAATATCCGGTTATTATGATTACTCTTACAATACCTTAACTGAGTATCTTTTGCAGTAAGAGAATGTAGGGTAGCAAAAGTACTCGTTCCCAGACAGATTTGGAGCACGACTACAAAAATTATACAAAACAATGGAGCCTTAAAAGCTCCCTTCACACCCTCAGTATAAGGCACAAAATTATCTTCTTGAAAAGACCAAATTTAAATGTTTTCATAATTTCAAAAGTTTAACATTATCAAAGGCACAAGAGGAATAACAGTTGCATACATTTTTTACATTATAAAATGTAAAAACACAATTTGTGAACCCATCTTGTTAACTTGTTAAAATCAGCTAGCGCATTTTTCTGTAACAGGGGAAGCCAAAAAATATTAGGAATAACTACACGCCTAGAACAGTGATTTACAGTAAGGCTACAACTGAATTCATTATTTATGTCAGAACAAATGATAGAGTATCTATAAAATACCTTCACAACCCTCAGTCTGTAAGAACAGCTGTTTGTAGAAGAACAGGGAGGTACAGTGAGGGAAAATCCACACAATGGCAGACAGGACTCTACAGGGAGTGTGTCTTTACCTGGTTTTCCCCATTTTGAATACCAGCACCCACCACAGGAATTCTGCTACAACAGTCTCTTCGGTTAAGCAGTCTACATACTGGGATATTTGGTGTTCACAAAGAAGCTTAAGATGTTGAAAGCAAGAGGCATGACTTAATTACAGTTTGCTGAGCTAAGGGGCTAGGAGATGACTCAAGATGGCAATTTCAGTGAGACTTCTAAGATGGCCTTAGCAGTTTCCCAAGAAAGCGCATATTAACCCGTCTCAATGTTCGTTAGAAAATCCTTGATTTCTGGTTTCATTCAGTTCCTACCTGACTTCACCAGTAGATGTATTTTGCCTTTTTATAGAGCTACTGCTCTCATAAGCAATAGGATCAAGCTGCCGGAGGTCACCAGCAGCCTGCCTTTAAACCTTGCATTCAAAAGTTTAGTTTCCCGAAGCAAAACAAAGCTGTCACCTTTCTTTCAGAGACTGAGGACACAGAGGTCCTGAAAGAAGACTAACTCCTTAAGAAGCAACTAACACTGAGGAAGGAATGGAATAAAAATAGTCAGTGATACATGAGAGAGAAAAGAATTAGGGAAGATGAGAGCAAGAGTGAAAGTCAGATAAACAAGAGGTGAGAGCTGACAAAGGAAGGCTGAGGGGAATATGAAATGGATGAGTAAACAAAAAGGGAAGCTGACACAGGCTCTAGTGACTAATACTGGGGGTGGGGTGGGGAAATAGTGATAGACTGCTAGGGAGCATGAAAGAAAACCTTGTCTTGGTGGGCAAAACTGAGTAACGTGCCTAAATCTGACAGAGTAGTGCAGAGAGAAGCTATACTCTGAATACATTTAATAGAGACCAAAGGCAATGATTGGGATGTGCTTTGGCTTAAAAGAAGTTAGAAGCATGAGCTGTAATGGATTAAGATCCAAACACAACAGACTAGTATCTGGCCAGTTGTATTATGCACAGAAACAACAGCAGTTGTTAAAATCACTATAAAAATTGGATGAAGAATCATAGAATGGTTTCAGTTGGAAGAAATCTTTAAAAACCATCTAGTCCAATCCCCCTGCAATGACCAGGGACATCTTCAATTAGATTGGGTAGCTCAGAGCTCCATTCAATTTGACCTTGAATGTTTCCAGGGATGGGGCATCTACCACATCTCTAGGCAACTTGTTTTAGTATTTTACCACTGTCTTCATTTAATTCAATATAAATTTCCACCTTATATCTAGTCTGAAGAAGCTACAAGACATTTTATTTTGATAAACAAAGGAGACAATCTTTTTAGTTATGTACACACCATGCTTTACATTTTCCCAGCTCTATTAGAGATACAACATACAGAAATAAACATTTGCCTCCTATAGGTAAGAGACACAAACACGTAAAGATACACACTGCAGTTCTTGCATATTAAGCTGTAAGATGAGAAATATGGCCTTATTCCAACAACTAAATGACCCGTTTGCTCTTACTACTAAGCTATTAACAGCTTCAGACCATGAAAACATACAAATAGTTTTCTAAGCATGTTTCCTTCCTTTATTCTAAAAACTGTAAGAGTTTCACTGACATGTATTAAACTAAAAAGCAAAGAAAATATCTCAGTTTTAGCCAATGATAAAACCCTAAACCAGGCACAAAACTAATTTGGGAGAATGTAATGCATACACTTTTCCTCTACAAGTGTTGGAATTTTGAAATTAAACATTTCATCTTACAGTGCAGAAAAATCTTTCCCAGTCTATTTATAGAAATCTGTAAAAGATTTTCTCTCTCATCTTTTGTCTAGACTAGACAGAATTCATTGTAGAATGTGTTGGCCAACATATTCTGACAAATGTACTGAAGAAAAATCTGACACAAGACATGAAGTCTTTCAAGAAAAAAAAGCCTAAGCTCCAATTTAATTAATGCAAGACATGCTTAAGGATAATACAGACAAGGCAGTAAAATCTCAAATATGTCAAAATATACCAACTAATACCTAGTGTCATGATTTCTATTTCAGTTCAGAAAAGGCTTCCAGATCTCAGCTTCCCAGCTAGAAAAACATTAAATAGTGTAAATATTTTAAAACATTTTTGCAAATTGAAACAAGTAGAGCATGATGCTTTCAAATATTTTATTGGCATTTATTTGAATAGTCTTCATAACTAACAGCTCTACTTGCTATGGTTAATGCAGCCAATTCAAACATGTCAGAAGTATTTATGCCATTAGATATTATCATATATGTTAAGCATATAAATTATACACAGAAAAAAAAGTCTCAATTTTCTCACAGTAATCACGAGACTCATTTATGATGGACATTGCATGAACAGTCCACTAAATCAGCTGGAATTGGCTCGATTTCCTGATGCAATGAGATAACCTTCATGAACAGAATATGAACCTTTCTTATTTGTGTATTTGCACAACTGGAAATTACTTTTCATAAGGGTCACAAACACTTCATGTGAGCTACCCTATGAAGTTTTCTTGCATATTTCATGTTACAATTAAGTATTAAAAATAACAATTTCCTTTATGAGCATGTAAATTATACCCCCCACCCCAAAAAAAAAAAAGGCATTTGTGCAAGAAAAAAAAACACAAACAGCTGAGCAATGGGGTCCTGCTGGCAAGAACACATGCCTTCCCCCTATTCACTCATTATGTACTGTTTAATACACAATCAGTACTTGAATTCAAGCATTCTACAAATACATGTATAATAAATGTGCATACATCCTCCATGCAGACATATTTAAATGTTTCACAAATTAATTTAATCTTAACTTCTAATTCCTGATCAACAGCAATTGAAAATTCCATTTCACTATTTAAATGTGCCGCTTTTGATAAAAGACAAAAGTCAAAACACTGTGGAAATACCAGAATTAGAGCTGATAAATCTTTGTCCTTCTATAACACAGAGAGCACTGTGTTTTTCCACAGCATATTGAAGCCAACTAACTCCTTATACAAGGGCAGTACACTGCACAAAACCACACCCAAAATCACTGCTGAACATAACAGGGTTTACTCAAAGGACAGCTAAGCAAGTAAACAAGACGTTTCACTGAATCGAAGCTGTATTTTTTAGGAAAATTTCTCAAAAATAGGTATTCCACATCCTTTCCCTTTACATCTCCTTTCAAAAGCCCATGGTTTATAGACTTAGAACTTGATTAAACATATTTTTTTCACTCAAAAATCTTAAACTCACCATCAACAAATGTACAAAATTAGAAATCCCTTCCAGTAGCCTGGCTACCTAAAACTTCAAAAGTAAAAAGATCAGAGGAAAAAAACTAAAGAAAGGAAAAATCATTGGAGACATTTCAGTTTCTTTTCCTTAATTTTTGGGGAATAAAAAAAGAAATTCAAGCAGAAGCAGGGTAAGATAGATTAATTGCTTACTGAGCTCACATATTTTTCCCCAAAGTGGCTAGAATAGAAGAACAGCTAAAATTGACTGCATCTGTTCTTCTTAAAAAAGAAAAACAACAAAAAAGTGATATTTTATTGATGATAAATGAATCACTGAATATCAGATTTACACATTTCAGACACCTCAGGAGGGATATAAAAATACATACTTCATGACTGCAATCAAAGACTATAACAATCTAATCAAACCTGTCCTAAATTGTGCAGTAAGTCAAAAAACCCCTCTTACTTCTTCAATATTTTGTCTTTAATGTAGGTGAGAAAGAATGTTTGGTGTACTGATATGAAAGATGTTCTACTTGCAGTCAAAAATATAGACATGATATGATCATAGAAAATTAAACTCAAGTTGCTTAGACAGTAGCAAACAAGAATTCAACCACCTTCATTTTTTCAGATGGTATTTACTTTGAAAAAAGGGAGACTTGGATTTACTCCTTGTTTAGTTCAACTGTGCTCTTTGCAGCCAAACAGGCGGATCAGCAGAATATGTCACTAAAAAAAGTGACTGCTAGTACTGATAACAGATGAATAGAACTGATCACCAGAGCACTGTCAAAAAGGGATTATGAAGCACCAAACAGAATAGTGAGAATGTCCTATTTCCTTCAGATGATACCTCAGACAGTGTTTTGTTGAAAGGGGATTTAATTTAATTTTCTTGCTATAATGAAATCTTTCTTGCTTAAGTAAATTATAGTAGTTATAACTGGTGAAGGACATCAGAGGGGGAAGGGAAGCCTGTGACATGTCAACTGGCTGTCAGAGAGGCTGCTAGAAAAAATAAGTGAGTTGCTGATAGATAAAGAAAGAGGAGGAGGGGGAGAAGAAAGGCTGCTGTGGGAAAAAATGTTACTAACTGTCATCAAATTTGCCTGCTTAACTTCTCAAACCCTTAGACAAGCAAATAATCTATTAATATTTTAACATGATTTTCATGTTCTTTTACCACTGCAATTTCAGTGAGACTACTAAAATTTATTGCTTGAGTAATTCTGTAGAGATTACACAAAAGAGCATGCTATTCTAGAAAGGAAAGGCTATCCCAAATTTCTTGCTTAAAAAGGCACACAATAAATCAAGAATCATCTCTTGCAAGATATGATGCAAGCAGAGCTGTGGATCCCATGGATTGAGGGAAGAATTTAGACCACAGAGGAGAACAAAGTTGAAAGGGATAAAAGTGTCAATTATGTTGAAATCTGATACTTTGTAAAATAAACCAACTTCAAACAGACTGTTACTTAATCCCAGTTTTGGAATGGAATGCAAGCTTCCCCCCTACCCTGCAACACACGTACTACAGCACCCAGTCACTTTACCCAAAACACCTAAATGCATCCAATACTACAGCAGCAAACACGACTGACAACACTAGGCTAGCTTCCTATCCACAAAACATCCCAAAGGTATGTACCAGACACTTTGTGAACAAGCTTCCAAGAAATCTAGTTGAGTCTTTGAACATGCAGCAGGAACAGGCAGCTTCCCTTTTGCTGTACTCAGTGTGATTTCCCAGTACTGTGTGATGGGCCAGAAGGCATACATGCATTAAATTAGCAAGTGTTTAGATCCTGACATTCCAGCAAAATGATTCAGACTTCTGAATAAAAGTGCTTACAAGAGAAAAATAAATGAAAGAGAAAAAAGAATAAAATAGGTTTGAATTCATTTACTTTTTTTAAAAAAGTCTCACTAGTACTAGGAGGGCTTTGCCGAGAGAAAGCCTTTGCAGTGTTATAATCTTGTAACCAACAGAGCCTATTCAAAACGGGCAACACAGCTTAGAAAAAGAAGTGAAAGAAACTTTTTATAAAGCCACAAACGTTACAGCAGTAGAGACACATGGCACTCTTAATGAGCTTTTCAATACTCTTGCTGCTTATAAAACATAAAAAAACTGCAGCCATTTTCTCAACAGAGAAAAATGCACTGCTTTTATTTAAGCTCTATAAACAACTTCTCTTTAGAAACCAAATTGGCATGTTAGTTTTATAGAGATTTTGATAGGAAGGCTTAACATTAAAAATATCATATGCCGTGATTTAATTGCTCCCTAGTTCCACATTAATATCACAAATGCCATAGAAAAGACGAGAAAAACAAAGCATTCCCATTTCCACCTTCCACTCCCAAAGTCCCCCTTCTACATTGAAAATAAGAAAAAGTATTCATATATGCATATTCATACATACACTCTCAATAAAATGCGCACTATAATTCTTCGCTGTGATTTTCAAAGGTACCATACGACATCAGTTTCTATTACACTCAATAAATGCCCACCTCTGGAAAAAAATCTGTCCAAGCCTTCTCAAATTCCTTGGTAAAAACAGTTTCTTATGGAATCGGTAGCTCTACACAGTGGAAAAATATTCCCATCTGGTCTATCTTTGGAATATACAGTATTCCTTGGATTCTGCACACTCCTTCCACATCCTACAAGTCCTCAATCAGACCTTGGTATCCTTGACAGCATTACTGGAAACATTTCAGAATACTACAGTATTTTTGTCAGAAGATGGTGAACAACCTTTAAGTTTTGTACTCCAAGCAAAAGACAAGCTACAAATGACAACTGTTTTTTTTCCTCTTTAAGAAAGATATCCTCACCTGTTCAAAGTGTCCACAGACAGAAGAATTGCCAGAGCTTCCTTTTCCTGCTTTCACCACTTAAGAAAGAAACCAACTGTTCTACTCTCCATAAATGATAGAAGTCTCAGGAGTATAACAAACCAAAGCAAGTAAATTTTCCATGGTTGCTTTTCTTTCCCTTCTCATCTTCCGTGGATCCCTCAGGATACAAATATGGGGCTAAGATGTGGGATGCACAAAGCAAGGCTTCTCTTTCACAGTTTCTGCTTGCTTTCTCAGTCCCCCACAGGTTAATACTCTTGCTAACACTCTATGTCCCTTGACCACAACACACCAATAAGGGGAAAAAGTAATATTCTACTACATTGGGCTAATCCCATTTACCACAAAGCCCATTTCTCCTGGACTATGCCAGGGCTTTGACAGATGGAATGGGTAATTTTAAGGACCAGCTGCAGACCCTTAATCCTGGATACTTGTTGTAGTGTCATATTAGACTATGAAACATTGGATTATCTCCCCAGGATGTAAACTATAAGCTATAGTATAAGCTTTCTATGAAGCAATAAGAACTTGCATTGGAGAGTTTAATCTTATTAAAAAAAAATCTTTTTCTCTTTTGTAAGAGAATAATGCAACACCACCCAGTATTTAATATTTTCCCTATTTCCCTCCAAAAACTGCATAATATTAAATTAAAACATAAAGTAATAAAATAATAATAAAATAATAAAAAAATAATAATCTTACGCTTCTTATGCTATAATGTAAAATCAAAGCTATGTTACTTCTCATTTAAAGATATTAAATCAACAATTTAAATATAAGAAGAAAAAAAAAATCAAGCACATCTAATTTCACTTATGGATTAACATCTTAAAAGTTAAAATATTATGCTGATGCTGGGCAAAGAGATTTGATGAGAACACATCAAGATTTAAATCCAAATTATTGTACCAAGAGGTGTTATCCCAGCCAATGACACTGCCTACACTTTCACAGCTAGCTTCAAAAATTAGCAACACTGAAAGTAATTCTTAGTTACAAAAGCTAGTACTTGCAGGACAATGGCAAGTTCTCCCAAGTTATTTAAGTAAATGAAAAGCAGCAATCCTTTTGTATTGACTTCAGTGACTTAATAGTGTTATTTTTAGTATTGTAAGCTCTGTTGTTAAATATATATGTATACACACACACACATATATATATATGTATGTGTTAAAGATCTAGTAATTTTCAACTTCTACAGATCTAGAAGGCAGTTTAGAAGGCCTGGTTTTGTTTTCCAAATTTCACCTAATATAAGGCAGGACTACATAATCTACTTGAGATCAATTTGATCATCCTTCCCTTCTCATACTACTTAGATCTTAATTCTCTCTGCCCAAGAGAAATTGCACATCACACACATTTATTTTGCAGTGTCCAAAGCAAGATCTCTTGATAATTCACAGAACAATTAAAATGCCTTATAGTTTCTCAAGTGCCCTAAGGTATCTTGAAATGCCTTCCTTTTTTGAGGAAAAAAATTACAGCAGATATCAGATGAATGCATGACAACCATCTAACCAGCCTGCAGATTTAGGAATCCACATGTAGGCTGAGAAGATGCCTGCTCACACACACAACAGAGCAGTTTAAGTGATACTAAAGAAATTACTAGAGCAGCGTTGATAGGGTGCTCATTTGCCTATTTTGGTAAATACCTTTAGTATAAATTATAACAGTTATGGTGCCACTTCATTTACTCAGCTGGCAAATACCATAAGAACCAAGGCTGTGTTAACACTCACATGAGGCTGTGTTAACATTGACACAGAACATCCCTACTTCCAGTGAGCACAGTGGGTGGAAATGCCTCAGCGACCCCGATCTAAGACACAAAAGAGCTCAGAGATTTCATCATGAAATTCTGTAGTGACTATACACAATTTTAGGCTCAGATGCAAATGCCACAAGATACATTTAGCGAAAAGAACTTATATAAGCTAATATCTAGTTCCTGCTTTCAGCCTCCAGGAAAGATTTGGGATGGTATTGTTAAAATTCAAACTTATTCCTGTTTGTGCCTTGGAGCACAGGTCAAGATCAAAAGAGAGAACAGTGGTAAGATTAACTTGTGTCCCTACATCCAGTTAACTTGGAAACACTAGGTAAAAGTTTAAAAGAACACTATTCTGGTATTGAAACTAATTATTTACTCATTTTTAGACTACTTCTTCATCTCACTACTGTCCACTGAATTTTGGATTATGAGATCTACATTCCTGTTCGTTTATTGCCATAGACCCTTCTTTTTTTGCTACTCTGAGCACAAAGCAATAGGGGAGCCTACACGTATCTTTCAGCTGTTTCTCTGGAGCTCTAACCTGCTGATCTTACCAGAGTAGCTGCTGATCTCACTGGAACGAAGCGAGCTGCAGCTGACTTAGCAGCTCTATTAAAAGATAAATAAATGAAAACATAAGCTCCCCACAGTCACTGCAATAAAAAATTAAAGAGCAAGTTAATCAGCTGTCCTATGAATTTTGAGGGATCAGCCACTAGGTGGCAGAAAAAGGCAGTTTAATTTTCTCATCATGATAAAGAATTCACCCAACAAATTTACACCTCAGATAACAGGTCTGTCAAGCAATGTTAGATTAAAAGATGACAGAAAAGCTGACTATCTTTCTTTCCTGGAGTATGAGCTACCTTGAATTTTTCTACTCTGCTGTAAAGCCTAAAGAACATTTAAATGTTTGAAAACTCAAACGTTAAAACAATTAAACCCCATTGCTAGTTTCATTATTCTAGAAAGTACACAACTACAGGAGCAGGATCTATCTTGTTCTGTTATCACAATATCACTCCATTTAATATTAAAATGATAGAATATATGGAGAAGTTATTTCAAGATTCAGGTATATAATGGTTGCTATTCCATCAAAAAATTATGTGAACAATAGCAGGTAGTGTGAAGACTCAAGCAAGGAGTATACAGAAAGAGTGCAGGGAATCTGAGAAGCAAGGTTCTGAGTTTTCACAGAAAACCCTCTATTTATAGTGTTACATAATGTTTTAACATTATTTTAACAACAAAAATGGTAGGGTTTGTTTTAATGAAATTATATGCATGTCTTGAAACTTTGTACATTTGTATTAACAGTATTTTAGGGGGAAAATAGCACTGTAATAGTTTCACCATTTCTAAAAAAAACTTGAAGTAATCAGTTCACCAGTTTGATGAGTTTTTTTAATTCCTATGGGCTTTTCTATGTGTACGTTTCCTTACTTTGTACATACTGATTGTTTCTGTAATTTTTTCTTCTCCTTCAGTGATCATCGTTCTTTATTATTCTTACTGGGTACTTCAATTACTACAATATGAAATGAGAGGGGAAACTGATTTTTTCTACATTTCATTTTTTTCCTGCTCTCTATTCCTACCTTTTAAAAAAACAACACAGAACAGAACTGTAGCTCAAAACAAAGCACTTTAGAAATTATATCATGGGAAAGCACTACAATCTTTGTAGCAACAAACAGAAAACCTATAAAACCCAAACTGTTTCACAGCAATTCACTCAGTCCCCTCATGTATATCTTACATGTACTGTATTAGCATAGGGACCTAAACAAACATTACTTTAAAACCAATCTAGTCCACATTTATCTAATAAGATTAGGATTTTCTTTTTAACAGACTGAACTTCCTTTTACCAAAAAATACCCCAACCAAACATTACAAGAGTTAACCTTAGGTTACTGTCCATAGTCCTTTCACATAACTACAACTGCCAGTGGTAAGACTCTGGCTCAGTAGAAATCAAAGGGATTTTTGCTAAGATCCAACAATTAACTTTTTCAGATGACACAACTACAGCAATAAAGTCTCAGACTACAAGGCCTGGGTAGGAGAGCAAGCCCTCTTTACTGTACCCAAAGTTAAGTCTAGCACTGTGGAAAGTAAGTAAAAAAGGCAACATAATCACAAGCCTTTCCTCCTCCACCCTCCCATCTAAAATAACGTTGAAAACCACACAAAAGCAGGAAAAAAAAATCAAGGAAGAAGCAAGTTCTGTTTTAAGTTAAAAAAAAAAAAAAAAAGGCATTGAAAAAATACTGAGAATTTTCAAAGCTTCATTTGGAAGTTACAGAATTATTCCGCAGCAAATCAGCCACTGAACTGGGAAGAAACATGTTTAAACAGAACATCTGATACAAACTGAATACATCTGATAGAATAAAGCTCAAAATCTTTTTGAACTCCACTTAACACTGTTCAAAGAGCAGCACTTTCAGAGCATCACAGGAAGAGTTTGCTGAATTAGCTATGATTCATATAGCTAATAAAAACAAACAAATCCATTAAAAAAATCTTTCGTATGTGTTTTCAGATGAAATTAACATTTTTAAATGTGAAAATCTTCCTCATGCTGATGGCTGAAAACCAGACAGAACTTCAGCATCACTTTAATTTCTTGAAATAAGAAAAAGTTACTGAAACACCCAAGTACTAACACAGATTTGGTTTACAGTTTCCTCATTAATGTAACAGATTACTGCTTGGTACCTAAATATGAAATGAAAACAAGTTTACTAAGAATTCCAGATAAGTTACTTACTGAAGTAAAAGCCAGAAGTTCTTCTTCAGTTAATTTGTGTATTGGATTGTTCTTTTGGAAGTCTATACTGTAAAGAGAAAAATATAAATTGATGCTGATATCATCTTTAGAATAACACTATGCAGACCACATTTTTCAAACTTGCAGAAATCTAAAGGACATTCTGGAAAACTGCAACAATGACAAATGGGAGCATGGTATGTGCAGAAGATGACCTAGACCTAGGAATAGTCACAGAAATGAAGAACCATTTTGAGGACCAAAATATTTCAGTAGTACCTTCCCAATACTATTCTCAAGTGAAATGTCTTACTTGGTTTAAGCTTATGGGAATAACGATTTCACAAATCCTATAAAGTTTAAAATCCATTGTTCATTTTTACAGAGATCTGTTTTCAGTTAAAATCCTGTAACTAACTGAAAACAAATTCTGCAATGCAAAAAACGAGTAATGATGAAGGGTAATCTCAAACAAACACCTACTTTCTAGTCACTCAAGAAAGGTGACCAGAGGGGTCCATCTCTCACTAACCAGCATTACCACTACCTTGTGGTATTCAAAGGGGCAAAACCAGAAGAATACACAGAGGTGAGAATGAAAACTATTTTATCCAGAGTTGGATCTGCTTACAGAGATGATAAATTTGCCTTGACACTGTGCATGGGTGGACATTCCCCTTAGACAACAGCCCACTAGCACTTACAAACATACTACAGGAGATAGCACCAAATTACATGAAAAGCACCAAAGCTATAATTCAAGCTCCCTGTTACAACCAAAGCTATCAAGTGAAAATATATCGTAAGTTACACTGCAGATCAGGGATCATCACCAAACCTATATAATGGCCATATACATAAGCTTGAATTTATCACACTGTATTTTGAAAAAGTCTTCTTATTCTAGGCTAAAGTTGCAAAGATACTTACTGTGATGATAGGTTACAGATTGAAATTACACTCCCTACATTACATATCTTACTTTGGAGATAAGACTTTGCCCCATTCTAACTTTTCCTTCTTGCCATTTTATTAATTCTTCTTTGTACATATGATACAATTATCACTGCAGAAATAACAATCAATACTTTGATTAAAACCCTGTTACTAACCACAAGAATAAGATAAAGAATAGATGCCCGTTGAAAATGCAATTATCTTTAAAAGTCATTTTGATCAAGAGAGGTTCCCAAGGACTAACAGAAAGCAAACGTCACTCCTGTCTTCAGCAAGAGTAAAAAGAAGGATCCAGGTTAGCCTCATCTCATGAAGCAATACATCCTTGAAGCCATTTCCTAACACTTGGAGGCAGCAGTCAGTAACATTCCCCAAGAGAAAGCTACACTTGACCAACTTGATAATCTCGAGGATGAGCTTGGTAGATTTAATGAGAGCAGTGGACATTGTTTATCTGGAGTTCAGTAAGACTGAAAACTGTCTGAACAGACAAGCCCAAAGAGTTGTGATCAGCAACTACAAAGTGTAGTTGGAAGCCCAATAACTAGTGGTGAACCACTGGGGTCAATAGAGAGGTCAATCCTGTTCAACAACTTTATTACACATCTGTGTGATGGGGCTGAATGTACCCTCAGAAAGTTTCCTGATGGCACAATATTGAGAGGAGCTGCTGATACACCAGCAGCTTATACTACTATCCAAAGAGATCTCCACAAGCTGGAGATAGAGACTGTCAGGAACCTTGTGAAGTTCTGCAAAGGGAAATGCCAAGAACTGACCTTGCTGGAGAAGAAGGTTGGACAAGATCATCTTCATCAGTACCTTCTCACCTCAACCAATTTGTGATTTGAAGGACAGGAAGGTGAGAGAGTAGTCTGCATGCATATAAGTAGAAGAAAACAAGCCTGAATAAGCAGACAGCCTTCAGTGATAAGATGACTAGGTTGGTGGGATTTATCTTGACTTTGGAAAAATGCTTCACACTGTCTTCCTTAATATCCTCACAGACAAACTGAGGAAATATAGACTAGGTAAATGCACAGCACAGTATATTGATAACCAAATGAACTGCTGGTTTCAAAGGGTTATGCCAAGCTGCATGAAGTCCAGCTGGAGGACAGTGCCTAGCAGTGTATGCCAGGGATCAAATAAAGTTTGAAATCTTCACTAATGACCTGGAGGACAGGATACAAAGTCCTGCACTTAGGGAGGAATAGCCCCATGCACCAGAACAGGCTGGGGGTTGATCATTCGGTACTGAGCTTGGCAGAAAAGGACCTGGGGTCCCAGTGAAACAAAGATGAACACAAGCCAGCAACATGCCCTCACGCTGAAGTCATCCAAAGCCTCTTGGGCTACATTAGGAAGAGTCCTGCCAGCAGGTCAAGGGAGGTGATCCTTTCCCTCTACTCAGTGCCCTGGTGACACCATACCTGGGGTGCTGTCTCCAGCTCAGGCTCCTCAGGGCAAGAGAGACACGGACATAACGGGAGCAAGCCCGTTAATGGGCCACAAATACGGTAAAGATAGGAAGGCACCTGACAAAGGGAGAGAGTGAGAAAGTTGGGATGGTTTAAGCTGGGTAAGAGAAGGCTCTGGGAGATCATATGAGTGTAAAAATACATGATGGCAGAGTAAACGGGAAATCACCTGTCTATTCTCAGTGATGCCCAATGAAGGGACAAGAAAAAGTGGCCACAAACTGAAATCCAGGAAATTTCAATAAAAAAGGAGTAAAGCACAAGAAGGAGTTATTTGGAGAGGTTGTGGTGACTCTGTTCTCGAATATCTATTCAAGGCCCAATTAGACAGGGCTGTAAAAAGCCTACTCTAGTTGACTGCTTCAAGCAAGGAAATTGGACCACATGACCTCTAGAGGTCTCATTCAATTCTCAACACATTCTTTAAATTTTCATTTAATGATGCTTACAGTTTATATTTTTTAGCCTTGTATTTTGTTAACAAAAGGAAGAACAGACACCATTATTGAAAACTAGAAATAAACATTTTTTTATATTGTACCTGAAAATTTGTCTACATTGTGAGTGTTACCAATGTTGCTATCACAACAGGGATCTTTCTTGCCATCCTATTCCATCTACCTCATGTAGAATATAAAAGGCTTTATTGTTTTTCTTTTCCTTATTGTAAGGGGTTTTTCCCTTAAAAAACAATTAACTTAGTTTCCCTTTTCTTACTGAAGAGTAAGAAATGTAACATTTATGCTGTGTCGAGGACATATTGTAGGCTCTGAGATAAAACTAAAAGATGTGGCTGTTTAATGACTTTATATTATCTTTATGCCTGAGTATACTAATGAGGCTATACACAAGCTGTGAGAGTAGAAAGGAATCAGCACAGAGAAAATTTTGAGAAATGCAATAATTTGAAGTTCATTTACATAGCGATTGAATGTCCCAAAGGAACTAAGAATATGATTTTCAGTAGAGAACCTTTCTCTGCCTTCAAGTGCTTACAGTCAAAAATGTTCAAGATAGAAAAGGTAAACCACACTGATATTCTTTTGGTAAATTCTACCAAGGTGTAGTAAGAATGCATTTTGAAACTTTTAAGTTCTGTCCTGCATCACTTGCTTATCTGCCAGCTGCAGAAAAAAAAAAAAAAAAGTCCAGAATGCCTGAGGTATTTTGGTTTTCCCTTTGAAGACATGATATTAAGACATAATAAAAGCATTCTAAGAGTAAACAGCAAAGCTTTCAAGATAAGAAAAAGAAAAATTGATGCCACACAAGCACTCTTATCTCTTTATATGCCCAGAAAAAGAAATAGAATTATTATCCGTATAGCAGAGCACCAAGCCTCCATCCTGATGGCATGAGTCTCTTTCAAATTCCAGCCTCATGATATGAGGGAACAGAGGCAAAAAAAACCACAGGAAGACAAAGTTCTCCCTGAAGAGTGTTTCTTCAATGTTTCTAAAATGACCCTTCTTTAGGAACCACTAATATTCAACAAGCTAGAGCAGCCTAAGAATTAACACAGATAAAACATTCAGGAAATTAAGGGATGAGTTTGAAACAAATTCTGCTCTACCAGTGCAAATGGCATTTGTTCAAATTACTGTAGTCAAACACAGGTAGGCTGAGATGGAACAAAAGTATAATTACACCCCCTTCTGAGATTCAATTTTCTACTTCTATCAGGAGGTATGATTCTTTTTCCCCCTCTGTTTTTTGGTTGGTGTTGTGGCTTCCTTTTTTTTTTTTTTTTTTTTTTTTTTTGTAACTTGGGAGATTCCCTCTTTTAATAGTACTTTTCTTCATGCCTTTTTTATCAAACTTTCCACAAAACATGGAAGGGTAGGAATGACGATGAGACTTGACTACAATACAGCACTGAATTAAACAAAATTGTCAGTGTGTTTACTGAATTTTCTAAAGGTATTTTTAGAAGGTCAGTGGCATATAGGCACTACTCTCTCCATTTACTTAAATGATAAGGTAACATCTGAATTTGTTCTATGTTACATAATAAAGAATCTAAAAGCATACCAGGTTCAGACCTGACAATTATTCACAGCAACATAATCCAAAAGAACAAAATGTATATGTTTTAAAAAACAATTAAGAGACATATGCAAGCACAAACATCTGTATGAACTGAAAAAACTTAAGTATGTTGCATAAACTTGAACAGAAATTAGATAACTGCAGTTCTTTATGGTTCAAGGATTCAGGAAAAGGGCTTTTTTTCATCTCTTTGATAATAATAATCCTCTGATTCATCAACCAATTTGTTTTATCCTATAACAACACAGGCACCTAATAATGCAAATTGAGTGGGTGGATGAGACAGGAAGGGCCTTAATAACCAGAATTCTTTTTTGGAGAAAAAAAGAGACTTGCACATTACTGTAGGGAAGAACATGACCAGAGGAGCTACAAGACAACAATTTCTATGGTGGAAGAAAGCTTGAGAGCTCTTCCAGCACCACAAATCTGTAACTTCAGACAAATGGTTATCTAGTATGTTCCTACAGACCTCCCATAACAGAGGTTTGATACATGCTTCATATCATTTATGCTGATATTTCATACCACCATCAGCTTGAGCAAGTTATATAAACGTGGCCACAAGGACATCCTAATTATGCTTTTGGTTGAGAGAAGGCTTCAAAAAGCAAGCCATCTCCTTATGGTTTTGTTACTTTCTGTAAAGTTAGACTGACAATAAAGTTTAAAAAAATATAAAAAATATTTTTCCTCCTTCCCGATTTAACTTGTGTGGTTCTGAATTTTGATGAAGAGTCGGGGAAAAAAATTTCTGTCATACATATCATTGTTTTTCCCTTCCTTGAGAAATTTCTTCATGTAAACAGGACAGTAATAAATGTCTCTGCCTCAGTTACTTTTTTCCTTGTCCAATGTCAGCTGCTAGTGGAAATACTTAGATTTGGCTTGATGCAGTCAATTCAAGTCACTAAATGCTAATCACTGATACAAATGTGACTTCAGGTAAAAAACAATAAGTTTCTCTATGCATGGGGGAGAAAACAAAACAAAACAAAAGCATAAAAAAGGCAGCAAGGAAACACCAAGTATTACAAAAACACAACAGCAGTTGGACAACCAGAATGTTGAGTGACATGATCACAGCTTTCAAAAAGCATGGGAAAACAAAGGGACAGGTAAATTTTGACAAGAAGTTTTTTGACAAGAGTGGAACTTATTTTTTAGCATCTAAAAGATATATTGATTCAAGCAGAAAGGATTAATCCTCCTCTTATTCTAGACAGATTTTTGTCACAGCTTTTAGAAGCATATAGATGCAGCTCTTGAGATCAAAGAAGTGCTAAAATAGATCTCTAATTTCCATTTCTGCCACATCCATTTGCAAAGCTTGAAGACACATAAATACAGTAATGCATCGAATGACAAGAGAAAAACTAAATTTTTTTAATGATTTTTCCATACTGAATCAAATCAAATTTAAAGCTATAATTTCAATCTGAACGTAGAGTAGAATTGTAGCTTGGTTTTAAGCATTACTAATGACTGTGTTAGCTTTTGTCAGAGTATTTTCTGAACAACTCATTTCTATGACCTGCATTTGTTCTGATTTCAAGGACAGTTTAAACAGCTCATCCCAGAGAATTTCTGGAGTTGAAATCTGAGTGAAATTTAGAATCTATTGCTGTAAGATCTATGATCTTACAAGATCTGTAAGATCAAGATCTATGATCTTGAGGGATTTTTCATAAAAATATAAAGTCACTAATCATCACATTATTCAGCTTTCTCAGGTATTTTATGTTCACTCTTGAATCCTGTCTTAAGGAGTTTATTGAAATAGAAGACAGAAAGAACACAATGAGAAACAGACATTCTTTAGGCAGATAAAACAGAACCTTAGAGTAAGATCTATTCTACAGCAGAAAAAGGTATTTTCTAGTAAATCAGCAAAAGCTAATTGCCAATAGCTTACAACCAGTTCTCAAATCTGATTAATCAGGTGTACATTGGCAGCCTAATGGATGAAGTATCCATGAAGTATCCAGCTTAACTAAATAATTACGTAGTTTGGGACTTATTTAGCTATATATGAAACAGTGAAATTAATGGCAATCAAGGTATCACTTTCTGGCTAATGACTAGATATTTGTGTTTCAAGAACTGATTTATAAAGTTGAAAAATGTTAGTGAACATTGTTAAAAGCTATTAAAAACAAAACAGTGTTCTTCAAATAGCTGAAGTTGTATTGAAACACAGAAGATAGAAAGGATCAAAATCCATTGTAATATTAAATAAGGAAACAACAAAGATGTAATTACAGAGTCCAAAAAAGTGCTTAAGGAGAAACTAACCAAAAAAGTCAAAATTAGTGCTAAATCCTTCTTCCAATGCAGCAGGAACAAAATTTGGGAGAGTCTAAGTACCAAAATGACAGCTCTGGTATAAAAGCCATTGCATTCACTGCATTACCATTTATAGTAGAAGAACATAGTAAAATTCCTACTAAAGAGTGTTTTTGGGTAAGCGAGGGAATTACAGGAAAGAAAAAAACTTTAACTAAAAAGCTGCAAAAGAGGTTACATGCTAAGAAAATGAGTGCTAAGTTAACAGGAACAAAGAGTATTCAGAAAAAAATTAGTTTGGGGATGAAGTAGCTGAAACCCTATCATGGTTCAGCCCCAGACAGCAATTAAGCAACGCACAGCTGCTCCCTCAGTCCCCCACCAGTGAAATGAGTGTAAGAGAACTGGAAGAATAAAAGTGAAGAAAACTCATGGGTTGAGAGGAATTAATTCACTGCTTTCCACCGAAAGGCAGGCGTTCAGCCATCTCCAGAAAAGCAGAGCTCCATCACACATAACACTTATTTCAGAAGACAAATGCCATCTCTCCAAGTGTCCCTCTCTCCCTCCTCCTTTCCCCAGCTTTATATACTGACTATAATGCCATATGCTATGGAATATCCTTCTGGTCAGTTGTCAGCTGTCCGGGCTGTGTCCCCTCCCAGCATTTTGTGCAGTTCCTCACTGGTAGAGCATGAGACACTGAAAGGTTCTTGACTTGGTGTAAAAATTACTTAGCAATGGCCAAAATATCACTGTGTTATCAACATTATTCTTGTGCTAAATCTAAAACACAGCACTGTACCACCTACTAAGAAGAAAATGAACTCTGTCTCAGCTGAAACCAGGACAGACGCTAAAAGCAGTGACTAAGTCTTCATTTAAAACTCACTCAGTGCCTGAAGGAAGATAAGAGACCAACAGAAATAATTCCAGCCTTTAAAACTGGTGTCAGGGGATCAGTGTAACTGCTGGCTTGCAAGCATATCATCTGTTGCAGGTAAGTAAGGAGAGACTATAATGAACAGGACTTGAGACATATGGACAAATACAATGTGAGACAGGCTTCTGTAACAAAAAACCCCAACCAAACAAAAAGAAAACAAACAAATAAACAACAAAAAAACACAAATAACATTAAAATCCTGCATTACAAACCTGTCAGAGCCTTTCAGAAGGTTTAACCAGCATGAGGATACACATAAGATGGTTGATGGAATCAACTTGGATCTGTAAGATTTTTTTTTTTTTTTTTTTTGAGAATCTCCTCACCAAGAAGGATTTTCAAAGAAGCTTAGCATTCATATGAGATAAGGGAGAATGTCTTGGCAAAGTCAGTTTAACTGATTAACAGACAGGAAATGGCATGGAGATGGTCACTGGTATCATCCTGCATAGGTTTTGTGCTGTGATCCATGTGCTGTAATATTAATAAATACACTGGAACAGCAGAATGTATAGCGAGGGGAGAAAACTTGCAAATGATATGATATTCTTTGAAGTAGAGGTGTTAACAGACAATAAGGAGCTGCAGAAAGACGTTATAGAAAAAAGAGGTAATAAAATAAAAATGCCAAGCAATACACAATAGGAAACACAGTCTCAGGGTCACAAAAAATGATAGGCTCCAATCTAGCCATTTCTACTCAGGAACAACTCATTAGCCCTGCAGCTGCATAAAAACATTAGCTCAGTACTAGCTAGCTGTTAAAAAGACAAATCAAAATGTGAATAATTAATTAGGAAAGCAATAGAGAACAACATACTAGGGCACAGTACATTAAATATACAAATCAATAACCTAAAGTTTACATAAAATATTACATAAAGCCTTCGCTTGTCCATCTATGAATAGCAACATCCTGTTCTCAACCTTTCATTTCAAAAGCAGCAATTCTGCATTGGAAAAATTTCAGAAACAGACAGCTAGAACAAGTGTTGGTTTATGATGATTATGTTTTATGCCTTGCAAACATCTACAGATGGAACGTCTTACTAGACTAGGTCTAATCAAAGAGGGACATAGCAGACATTTTCAAAATTGTCAGGAAGTAAGCGAGTGAAGTCACTAAATTAAGCTACTGGCAACTAAAACTACCTGAAGGAGGTTTTTTTGAACAGCAGACAAAATATTTAGACAGACACCTTTGCCAAAAGATGCTACTGATGCAAGAAATTTATGTGGTCTTAAAGAAATATGGCAAACATTTGAGAGATTCATTGAGGGCTGCAATGCAAACAAGTCAGATTAGTCTCAGGAAATCACTGGTCAGAGGCTGGGGAAGTATTAGGGACAGAGGCACAACACATTTGCTCTGTTATTATTCACCCTTAGGTATCTTCTCACAATCACTCGTGAAGTCAGAGTAGAAAGTCAGATGGATGCAGATAATTGCTGAGTTTTTGCTTGCTTATGTTTCCTGGCATATCACCTCTGCAAGTGCAGACAACACAAACTCAAGTTCCTCAGGTAACTGCTTAAAACTGCAGTTAACCAGCATAAGAGAGACTGTGAAGAATAGATGGGTCAGTCTTTCCACATAAGCATTTTATGAGTATTTGCCATATTTCTATGCAGTTTTAAGAGCTGTGTTAATTTTGTGAATGAAAAGGAGCCAGACCCAACAAACTGATCACTTTACAAGCATTTTCAAAGTCTCACAAAGGTGCTTCAAGTTACTAATGTTTTCTATGTGAGCATTCTGAAAAGAAGTTCATTTTACCAGTGGAATCTCTTCATACAGCTTTATGTACTAATGTAAAACTGTATTTTGTAGCAATTATTTTAAACAGCCATAAACTGATCATTGTGAGATCACTGTAGTCTGGCACTGTAATTGGTTTGGTAAAAAAAAAAAAAAAATAAATTTTTACTTATAAGATATGTTCGTAAAGATTAAACCAGAGTGTCAAAAACTATTTAACAGAAAAACCTTCATTACACCTTCAAAGTTGTCCAAGATTTTATGTCACACCTTTTACTTTCATAAGACAATGTGTGTCAGCTGTGGCATTAATAACCACAGGATCCATCTTATGTAACTTTGCTCATGTAAAATGAAGACCTTTAATCTAACTAACTGTCTGTGCTTCCTTCAGAGTCCATGCAAAAATACAGATAAATTTAGGGAGTTATTCAATCCATTGTAAAATAAGAGCCTGAAGTTAAATGAATCACACTCTGCAGGTGCTGATTTCTCCACTGAATAGAGAACACACACACAGCTATGATTAGATTCTCCAATTTCAAGTAGCTAAATGTTTTCCTGTTTCACCTACTCAAGTTTCCTCTAGAGGTTCCCACTGCCAACATGTATATTGGGCTTTTTTTAAATATAATTTTTTTATATAATTACTCAATTGATTCAAAAGGTCATATTTGGTAATTTTGTTAAAAATCCTTTAGTCCTAATGCTATTTAGTCCTAATGCTTATGCAGTTGCTTCAAGTATACTTCTACAGCTCATCATGTAAACTATACAATAGATTATTAAACAACGTACTACTGTAAAATAGAAGTTAGGCTTCCTAATTCCTTACTAGTTGAAGCCTGGTGCACAGCTTTAGACTGAGATGAGGTACCTCCAGTATAACACACTATTTTGACCTCTTCTGATCACTGAGAGACAGCAAAAGATGAAGAAATAACCAGCAGTGAGATGCTTCCCTTTGCTTTCTTAGAATTTTCTATAGCTGTAAGTAATATCTAAAAGCTTTCCCCTTTTAAAAAGAGGTGGTTCAAGTGAAGAAAAGGGGTTTTCTTCCATTTATATTGAAATTTTATATATTCTTCTGTCAGCCTCTGAAAGTTTGACTTGAAGCTCTATACAAAGTTCTGGCTGTAGTCTTGAGGCTTGACTATAAAATAAATTTTACACCATCATGACTAATTATTTTCATTTAAGATATGAAAAAAGTGAAACAAGCCAAGTGACATTTCTGCACTCCTGGGACTTTCTTTTAGTATTTCCTTTAGGTTTCATTACTACTGCAGTGAGATCATCTGAAGAAACCTCTAGACACTTTCTTCCTATACAGTTACCACAAAATCTGATTAGAGTGAAATAGGAGGCCTTTGTGTAAGCAAGGCAGACTGGGGTGTTTCTTCCCCTCCTTCTACATTTTGTTTTAGCTACAATTTCATTATCATAAGAGGCAAATGCTTTCCTTTAGATTTTGTTCTGCAAACAGTATTTGGAAGAAAAGGAATTTGTAGAGAAGAAATAAGATAGCCAAATATTTTAAAGGAAAACTGCCTCAAATTACAGATACCACAGAGAACTGGCTGGGTACAGTTACCCTGCTAGTTTTTTTAATATAAACAGATTACTGATAAAAAAAGTTCTTTCCTAAAATCAGTGTAACAAAGAGAAGTTTTTAAAAGAAATATCTAATTGATCCAGGCTTATATATTTTATTTACAAACAGGCTTAAGCACACTGCATGAGAAATTGCTTCAATTTTTGTCAAGACAGCTGGTATGCGATATTTCCAACCTTTAAAAGTATTTTATATCCTCTTCAAATGTTATTGGGGAGGAGGAGATAAAAACGTTTGCACTGATACTGCAATAGCACTCTATTTAGCCATTTAATCATTGTAACCCACTTGAAATGAAATTTATTTTACAGCAGGAAACATTATCTGTATTCAGGGAATTCCACAATATCCTAAATAATTGTCATTATGTATTTTTCAGAGGTTGTGACAACTTTCAATTTGTTCTACTGTCCACAAATTTTTCTGCATACTGCTGATTTTGACTTAATGTTATTTAGATATAAAAATATCAGTTGAATTAAGGGGAATTTTTGTGACATTTGCTGTAAAACAAATAATAGCAAGCAGAGTGAAATGCATAGGAAAAAAATTTGCTTACATTTACTTTTTTTCTTTATCTGCAGGCTGCCTTTCTCCAGCAAACCAGATCAGTGTCTGAAAGTGTATTTGCATTAGGAAAAAAATCCACTGCTGGCAAAGGCAGTCAACAACAGAAGCCACAAGTTTAGGTCTAGCACCACCCTGAAGTATAGCCAGAACTGCTCTGGGAACGTACAGGAATTCTAATGTCGACTCCCTAATTATGAAAGGAAGTATTTACTCTACTGAGCTGAAGTCCTCACACATGAAAGAGAAGCACAAAATCTGTTATAGCTAAGGCTTGAGAAGAATGTTCTGCTAAAAAGCCAGTGCAAAATGCTTTAACATGTACATGCTTCCTTGCAAAGTGATATGCCAATAGCTGGCATAGACACCAAGGGTACAGCCAGCAATCCAAGCCTAAACTCCACTCAGGCACAAAAACAGTTCTCAAAGCTGGCACCCTACTAACCTTTCTGCAACATGGCTGCATATTGAATCTTGTCTCCATCTCTGACTCAAACTATTTCAGTTTCTTAACATTATCCAACCCATTGAATGGCATTTACCATTCCTATACAGAAGCAATATTGGATTTTGTTTGATCAGTTTGCTTCAGTTTCTTCTTGCCTTTAGTCCTGCAAACTCCTATATCACTTGGATTATAATGTACACACACAGCTGGCAGTCAATATGGTTTCTAGCCACTATTCAGAGCATGACAGTGGTGGTTTCAAAGTGACATACTGTGATCAAGAAACCTACTGTGCAGATAGCCAGTGTAAAATTAAAATTCTACCCTTTAAAAAAATAAAAAAAGAAAAAAAGAAAAAAGAACAATAGGCAAACTAAAATTTTCTTCAGGACGGTGAGGGCAGGAAGAATAATCTGAATACAAGACAATACCGTGTTAAAAATAAAGTGTTCATGAAAACGCTCCTCAGGAAGGGGAAGGCTTTGCCTTGACTTGAGTCAGGGTGAAAAACTAAAAGTATCTGAGCTAAGAATATTTGTCAATTCACTGTTCACTCCTAGATCATTAAACTGGATATAGATTTGGTCTTGAAACAAGTTTAAGACTTGAGGAATGAAGAAAATGTGAAACCACAGCACATACTCCATTCATAAATTCCTGCTTAAAAGGCATTGCTGAAAGCATAGACATGCAACTTCACAACTGACTGGAAATACACAGCCAAGCACGCACCTGGCCCTTCAAAAAGCTGGACTCAGAAGTGGGCATATGAAAGGCAACAATCTTCTCTATACTACTGACTTCCACTTCACTTTCTGGACAAGAAGGGGAAAAATATCTGAAAATTTTGCCAAGTGGGGAGAGTGGGAAAGAGAAATATTATACTACAGAACAAACTGCCACAACACAACAGAACTACTGTCAGAAGCTGCACTGTCAGCATCTGCCATTGAATTTTCTCACTAGGATTTTGCTGACCTAGGAACTAGGATTCACCCATTGTTCAGCTCCTGGCCTTTTTCTGACTTGGGCAAGATATCCAATCGGTACTGCAGATTCCATCATTTTGCAACTCATGCATCACAAAAGTGCTTTGAGAATCATTAATGATGAATGTTGCATCAAATCACAAATGCACCTAAGTCCGTTGGTGAATGATATACATCATTCACCATATATGCAAGATATTGGTGAATGATACATTCATCCTTAATTCTACATTACTTCTACATACTATAAATTCCGAAACAAATCACACACAAAAAAATGGAGGATAACTGTCATTGACTAAATGACTATTGTGTCACAGAAAATAATATTCTCTATTAGGAAAATGAGGATATTCAGCAGGAGTCAGGTTATAATCCTCAAATCTCAAGCTGCTTTTTGTTGTTCTGTCCTGTTTCCAGAATCCATGTAGCACATGATTTATGAAAACCAGGAAAATAAAAAATACAGAGGTGCAAAACCAAGAGGACTTTGCACTATAGCTCATAACTAGCTATGGGCACTCTGAATCGATACAAGTATTCCCATTTGACTGAATAGCACAGCAGTGTATTTTTGGTGGTTGATCCTCACAGGAAGCTGACAATTGCAGAATTTGAAGTATGTTTCCAAAATCTACCAAAGTGCCCTCACTATATGCTAGCTAATCACAGCTGACATTTGAAACAGATCTAATCTGAGGCACAAAAGAATATAATGTTTTTTAAGGATAAAACAACAATATAGCAATTAATGAAATATTGCTGAAATTCTGAACTGGACATTAATGTTCACTCTGAGATAACTGAAAATGCTATCCACGTATAGTGCAAACTTTTTAGCATTTTAGCCAGACTATATAATAAAGGGAAAAAAGTCCCATCAACTCACCATTTCATTATTTCATTGTCACAGTGATTCATGCAGGTTTTTTTTTTTAAAGTAACTAAAGTAAGTCAAGCAACTCAAGTTAAGTTTATACTAACTTACCATATTCCAAGGATTACAGCAAGCTCCTCTGCACACAAATCAGGTATCTGGTACTGATCAGCATCTGCTAATTTTATTTCATTAAGCACTGTGTCATCATTTAAATCGTAATTCTGTTGGAAGAGAAAAAAATATTTTAAAATAGATAAAAACAGTTACAGAGAAATTTATGCCCTTAAATACCAAAAAAGATGGATTTGTTTGGAAAAGGATAATATTACCATTACAGAAAGAGAGAGTAGAAAGTATTTTACTATAATTATGATAGAATAACTAAATAATGAAGCTACTACAAGAAAGTATCACCCAAAACACTTTTGCTACAAATATACTGATTCTCACGCAGAAAGAACAGCATTCAGAGCAACTCTAAGGTTACCTAATATTGATTTTCTACTTAAACAAGGGCTGAAGGCAGTTTTCCTTCTCAAACTGTTGCTTATAGAATTATCAGCAATTTCATCTTCTATTAGATGTATACACAGACAAACTGAAACAGGTTAATGTTATGGTCATTAATGCAAGCTTTCAGTCTGGCAACCATAGACCTCTGGGCATCTAAGAATTTCTTTTTAAGTATCAGCAAAGCCCAACTACATAAAGCATTCCTTCTGCCAGTACAAGTAAAGTCCTTACACAGAGGATTTTTTCTTTTTAAGAGGAGTTTGTATATTAAAAAAACCTCAGTCTGAAAAATCTTCACCAAACCAGGACCTCCAGATACTTTATCCTAGTAAAGGTAAGAAGGGCTTTTCTGAATATGTTTGCTCCTGGACAAGTAGTTATGAATTTCCTCAAATTCACGATTCTGGAACACACTTCCTATTTAAAGAGTATTTACTTTAACTTTTAAAAAAAGTACGCTACCTGAAGTTCATTGCCTGTCACTTAGCTTAAAGGAGAAAGCAATAAAATCTATGGGTGAAGAGTGTAAATTACTATGTTCATAGGATTTGTGTTTGCTTGGAAACAATAAAAGATTTCTTTGGCTGCAAGCAAAGAGGAGATAGCTGTAATACTATTTCTCCTCCTCTTACAAAACACCAAACAAAGCAATTGGTCCTGAAAAGAATTATCATACTACTGGTTTTTAGTTACCAGTAGTAGTTTTTATAATCTGTTAAAACCAGATAATGGATTTATATTAACAGTCTTTCAAACTTCCTGTTAATTTCCCTTCAGTGTCCTAGTAATAGCTGCTTCTCATTCACATCTTCCACTGGCAAGGTCAAAATGAACGTCCACAGAAGAACAAAGAGCAAAAAGGAATGCTTTGAAGTGGGTTATCTGCATTCATCACCAGTATTCCATTCCTATATAAAGGAAACTAAACTGTGATTTGACAGAGAACGTGAAGAAAATAAGTTTATTTTATTTAAGGGGACAAAGATATTCGCACTCTCGCATATTGAATACCATTATTTTCCTCTCTTATTACATTGGCATATACAAGGATTATGTACCGCTTCCAGACGAAAATTGGTTTAGAACTAGTATAATGATACCATTTCATTAAGTGTAACATAAATTACAATTTAATTTACACGGTAATAAGTTAAAAATTTCCACCTCCATATCTACACAACTTTTAAAATCTAATCAGTACAAACAGCATTAATTGCTTTAGCTTCACTAGGAATATTGATTTCCTGAATTCTACTGCAACTGTATGCCAAAGTTTTAAAGCATGACTTCCATTCCTAGATTTAAAAAGAAGTTCCTAATTCCCCCAACACATAAAAAAAGCTCTGAATTTTTTTAAACTAATCAAACTATTTTAACGTGCTGCTTCATATTAGGAGTCCTTGTGCACCACCTCAAGTCTGAGGCTTTCACTTTGGAGAAACTCACCTGTGAGCAAAGTTTCGCATTCACAATCTCAAATACTTATTTTCACGTGCAAATAGTTTTCCTTCTAGTGCCATTTGAGATAGCATAATTGCTCAGCACCAGAGGGAAGCACAAAGCCTTTGGCAAGAAGTCAGCCCAGCTACCAGTCCAACAGTTGGACACATTATTATTTTGATTGTATTTTAATGGAATTTAATCACTCGCCACTTAATGGCAAAATAAATTCTTTGGTCTTCCTGTGAACAAGAGTAGGGGAAGAACTTTAGGACCACAGAAGCACTCCAAAGCAGGAGCTGAAAAATTAGGTGTGACTAGTCTCAAGTTGGCCTTTATCCAAACTGTCAGAGTTATAATTATCTTCGGAATTTTCCCACTCATCCAGGACAAATCCTATCTTGAGACAAGTATTTTCCTTTATCTGCAAATGGCAGATGTAAAATAGGAACACTGGAGAGATTTGGAAGAAAATTTCCCTGCTACAATTTTGCAGCATGATCACAGGCCTTCTAGCTTTCCATATGCACATATTAATTCTGTGGAGATTCTCAGCACCTCTGAAGACTTCGTCTCTATGCATTTGCCCTGAACAGTCTTTTAAAAGTATACAGCAGGCACCCTCCCTAAAGGTAAGAAGGGATGCAAGGATGATGTTGGTCTTTTGGCAGAAGGAAAATAGCATTACCCACAATTTTAGCTAGAAGAACTTCAAGATACAGCCAAGGCTGACAAATTTGAGATCAAATCTGGCAAAAGAAATGCTAGGATTGGGTTAATTACTGTTAATTACACTACACTGACAAACTACATTATTAAGTTGTACTTTGATACTTTAATTGGTAATTCAATGCACACATGAATTGAAGAATTTACTTGGGAAAAATTGTTCTAATACCTGTGACAAAACACTCACATATTAATAAAATGTCTGAATGTGACATACCTCAGGTTTTCCTCAAATCAGCACACAGTTCTAACAAAAGGTTTTCTAGAATTTAGTACAGTCAAGATGCAGAAATAAAAGGCCGTGATTTTTTTTTTCCCCAGAAATAGATTGTGAGAACAAAAAGCCCAACTTTTTTTAATGGGGAGCCTCACTAACCTATGATAGAATTCTATGACACAGCACTCAGTCTTGCACAAACTCAACTCCCTCCCTGCAGCCAAAAACCCTCAACTCATTTCTAGCACAACATTTTTACTTTTCAAAAAAAGCAGATATCCTTACTTCCTCTAGCATTATTTTCAAGCCACATTCAGTAAAATTGTAGTGGATAACATAGCATAACTAACTTTTTTAAAGGTTCCAAACGCCCCAGTTTTCTTTCTCAAACTCTCTGCTAAACTTACTTCAGAAGCTCTGTGTCTGTTCACTAAAAGGACACAGTACTTGACTAGCAAAACAGTTCATTCTTGGTTATATCTACAGCCTAAAACAGTGTTGCCATTTTTATTTAAATGATGTAATTAATTTATTCCAAATTAAGCCCCTAGTAGAAGTAGGCTACAAAGGCAAATTCTTCAGAAAGCTGTAACTGGAAAAAACAGTAGTAAAATACCACAGTTAGGGATTCTGAGAACAATGCATCCTATCATCTAGTTCTAGGTAAGCTGTACCTGAAGTCTATAACTAAGTCAGCCTTCCCTGAGCTCTCACTATCCTATAATGGGTTGCTATACATGGTTCTATCATAAGCCTAAGTTGTGACATAAGTGTAATCAATCTCTTTCAACTTAGAAGTATTGTCAATTTTTTTGCTTGAGAGCCCCACTTGACCTAGAAGTCTATCAAGGTACTTTTTTTAATAAGGTCTTTCCAACTTAAAGTATAAACTTTGGACCATAATGCCTCAATTTACCCCTGCCTTCTTTAGAGAGGTGAAATAACTTTAAACCTCCCTACGAAGTAAAAACGTCATCCTAAAGCAATTCAGTGGTTCTTGAGCAATTTATAATGGAAGTCATCATGCACACCCTTAAGATCAGTAGGACCCAGTCACGTAATTCACACCATAGGAATAACTAGACCAATTTCCTATCCCTGCACTCTAACTGAATACGTCTGTCAACCCCGAGGGATCTGTGCACTTCTGTGATGCCTCGCAGGCTATTCGGGAAATCTGCCTCTCACCTGTTTTCCCAGTTCAATTGTTTTTAGTCGCTAAAAATTAATACATAAACTTTATCATCAGGATCATATTTGCAAACGTGCTTTTAGCTGAGTAGCCAAAAACTTCAGAACACTTTAATTTCAAGAAATTAAAGCAATTCTTCTCAGATACATACTATTGTTAAGCTTTCTAGAGGTGTTGGAGCTGGACTTAGTTCACTGTGAGGAAGGATGAATTCATCTGTTCTTTGGACATCCAAAATAAGTTGTGCAACATATTTTTCTTGAAACCGTGTTCTCTTCCCCAAAGCACCTACAGAAAATACATTTACATTAATGAATACTCAAAGCCAGTAATTCAACAAGAAGGTTGCTCACAAAAAACTCCCAAAGAAAAGAGAGAAATACATTGAGAATTAACCTATGAACTTTAGCAGTGGTTTAACTCTGCTTGATCTCTTTCAGTGAACTACATATGTTCTCACTGCTAGCTAAGACACACAAAGAAATACAGGTTACAAAGATACCAACACAGCTATACAGGTCTTGCAAAGCCACTTTTAGTTTAATTCCTCATAACCCAGCAAATTAAAAGTTTATAGTCATCAAGTTTCCTCAGTTCCCTGCTTATTCCCAAGCAGTAAACCAAAAACAGTTTTTCCATTTGACTGCTAAAAGTTAATGACTACATGGAGACATTTAGGCAAATGAAAATCCCATCATATCCTTCAGGTCACCATTTTAAATACTTCAAATCTTCATTTGGAGACTTGGGTCTTTGAAGAAGGATCATAGACATACCATTACCATAATATGGCACACAAGATACTATGGAAGTAATATTAGGAGTGAGTGGAACAGCAAACCAGTGAAGGCTGTATAATGAACTAATCAATATCCAGAGTGCACAATGTGAAATTCCCGTATGTTATTTCTTCAGTTCTTTACTGGACTCCATGACAATTTTTATTAGTTTTTAGGGTGGCACTTAATATTTTAAGGAAACTGTAAAGGAAAACATGTCTGTTCTCCCTCTGTTAGCAACTTCTTTGTGAAATGCAATCAGAGTAATCAAAAAATAAGTTCAGAACTGTAACTTATAATAACAGAATCCTAAATGGATTCAGAGCCAAAATGGAGCTAAAAGTTGCTCTCTAAAATTTGGAGGTTTGCTTGTTTATTATCACTATGATACAATGCTCAGAGAGTGCGAACTGTGAAAGTCAAATAACAGAAATGGAGGAATGAGTGCTAAGCCACTGCTGCTTTTGCAGAACTAATTTAGATCAAGTAAAGTTCTTAATTATAATTTTGATAAACTTCCAGTATGTAAAATCTGTGGGGTGAAGATGATTGACTGCTCATGTGACAACGTCCTGAAGATGAGGCCATTGTCTGTAAGAATCACCTGGCAGAGGCACTGAAATAGCAATCACCCACTTTTCTTCCTGAAAGTGAAAAGAGACTAGTAAATAACTAAGAAATAAAACTGATTTCTCCTTTTCTGCCAATTACTGCTTTTACTGGGAAACCCCTATATTAAGAGTTTATGAAGAAATGAAAAACATTCTAAAAATATCACCTTGAGATCTGCAGAGAAGAGACACACAAAGAGAAATACTGGGTAATGATTCATACTGATTTCACACAGTAGCATTCAGTGCTTAGTTTTAGTATTGCTTGAATATCACTAGGCTGTAATTCATTTCCTATTATGTCTTATTGCCTGAATAGCCAAATAAAACACTTGCAAAATTATTCTGGTTACCAATAAAATTGCTTGCTACCACCTAGAAATTGTGATTTGTTTATGCTCTGATATGCACACATCTTTCACCCCATTTTTTTAAGCTAAGAACTCCTTGCTCTTACAGGGACAAAACACCATTTTTACTATTTTCATATCCCATGTCTAAGTTGAGGAAAAAAATGGATTGGTTTACACCGGCAAATATGGCAGTGTTGAAGGCCAGGCTGGATAAGGCCTTGAGCAACCTGGTCTAGTGGGAGATGTCCCTGCCCCTGGCAGCACAGTTGGGACTAAATGATGTTCGAGTCCCTTCCAACCATGAACATTCTATGATTCTATGATATATTCTCACAAAAGAGAAGAAATCTACATAGAAACTTTACTTTCTGTTCCATATTAAAAGTTCCCAGAGGTGTATTACTGGGCATGAAAACACTAAGCAGACCATATGTAGATCTCAGAGTTCAGCATTATTAACTCTCCAGATCTATTATCATAAATTTATTTGGATTACTCCCCTTCAATTCATTAAATTTATATGCAAGAAGGATCACAGTGTTCTCTTCTACTGGAAATTGTTTTATGGAGTTATTGATGGTTATGACTCATTGTGAGGGATATAAGGATGCTTCGTAATAAATGATGAATACAGCATATATTTGCATTACTGGGACTTAAAGTACACAAACCAAGTATATGATTTATTCACACATTTCTAAAATAACTTTGGAAAATACTGGTTGTGAAATCTCTGTTCAAGAACATATATGTTTTCATGGTGTAATAAAATATTCAACTAGTAAGGATTAAAACCATTAATGCATATAAACCTCTTAAAATCCTTTCCTAAAAAGGAAATTTCTTCCCAAAGCCTTAAAAATGTCTTTGCTAGAGACTGAATTTTTACATTAAAGCAAAGTCTTTTTTGATGATGTAACATTCCTCCCATTTAGCCCAAACATGCATGTCAAATGAATTTGTCTAGAATGCCAACAATTCCCACATGCTCAGTTCAATTCATTTGCCTTCAGGTTAGACATCCCTCATAACTATTCTAATAGATTTATGAATATAAACCACAGGCCATTTAGGAGTTTCACAACATTTTTTTTTAAGATACTATATCACCACAATCTTTCTAGCATAACCTCTTGGTAAAGTAATCAAACATATAAATAAAATATAAATAATTCCACTGCATCCCATCTTCTTTTTTTTTCCTTCATGAGTTTTTTTCTAAGTTAGATTTAAGAAAATTATTAATCCAAAATCTAAAGATGTCCTTTAAAGGATAAAAAAAATCCAACATGTAAGTTGAGAAGTAGCAGTGAATAGCCCCTTGTCTCTTAGATCTCACTTGTTCTCAGTTCAGTACATTTTTATAGCTTGAGTATCATCATACATACTGATGTTTTTAATAAAAAACAAGAAAATGTTTGGTTAATTTTAAAGAAAACTACTTTATAACACCAAATTGGTAGTACCTGCCATACATGGAACACATGACATGCACAGCTCATTTTGCGTACAGGAAAAAAGGGTAGAATCAACTGAAATGTATAGAATGCCTTCAGATCTATGGAAATTATTCCTGTGTTTTAAGTAGATACCACTGAATATAATCAATTTACAGTTATGCCAAAACATTATGCCAGAAGATTTTCATTACGAATCTTTCAAAGTAAACCTTTAAAACCTTTGAATAAGTGAGCATGGAGTTCCACAAAATTTGTTTGGCTTTATGTGTCCCTGGGGTTTTTTGTTTTGTTTTTGTTTTGGGTTTTTTTTCTGTGTGTGTTTTGGGTGTTGGCTTTTTTCTGTTGGCTCATTTTTTTAATTAAAATATTAGAACTGACTCAAGGTATATGCAGGGTTAGCTGCATCTCCAACCTAGATATGATGGAACAACTTGCCTTGTGACATACAGTGATGTCATGGGTAAGAAAGCTGCAAGTTTTAGTTCCTTACTGCTTTCCACTAATAAGTCTATAGAAAAAAAACTATATAAAGGTTTTTTTGCATTTCTACTCAGGCACAACCATAAGTTATCACACAGAAAAGGTGCACATTTTATATAATTTTAATTACCTAGCAGGACCAGCTAAACCAAAAAATCCTGTATCTATATTTCTAAGTTCCAATCAAGTTGCAAGTGCAGCAATCTGATATGCCCAACTCCAAAGAACAGGTTCTGAAAGCACGATTATGAAGTCTCCATAGTGATCGAATCCTTGGGATTTCTGTTCATCAGAAATCTGATTTCTTTGGTTATTTCCTGGGATAGCAACAGTCCTGGAAGACTTCTCCAAACAAATAGAACAAAATATATTCATCATGACACCAACAGAGACAACCAGACTTAGAATTTGACATGAAACACTAGAAGGAAGGATCATGATACCACAACTGCTCAGACACCCATTCAGAGATGATATTGTAACTTGATGTCGCATTTCTCTTCCAAGCAATGCTAATTCTTAGAATATAAATAAGACCTTCCTGATAAACATCATGCTTTTTCAAATACAGTTACTTTTTACTTGGATATGTAAAAAAAACTCCATCAATAAGCCATAGGTTAGTTTGGTCCAACCATCTTCATAGACTGTTCAAGCAAAACTTACCTGTGAGGTTAATCTGCAGCTTTGTTATGTCTTTAGCCATATTGAAACACTGTTTAGCTTTTTTATACTCATAGTAAAACAAAAATGTATAGGCACACTCAAGATGGAACTGAACTGCTAAGTGCCAGCTTTCACCACTTGTGAACAAAGCTTCTGCTTCTGTCACTGCAAGTTAAAAAAAGAGAAGAGATCAGGATGCAGTCCAGAAGAATGATATTTTCAAAATACATTTAAAACATCATGTGAGAAAGTCTGGGTTTTTTACACCTTCACACATTTAAAAATTCACTGACAGTGTGTTAAAGATATGTACCATTTAAAGCATTTTTCAAGTTTTATTATCTAAGGATTACTAACTAGAATAAAGAAAAGTTCAATCTTTGCTTGTATTTTAGAGTAAAGCTGAATTGTAAATATCACTTTTTCAGAAAATAAACAACTATAATTGTATTGGACCTGCTAAAGAACATAAGAACTCAGAATACAAAATATTGAGGTAATATCTACCCCCTTAAGCAGTAGGATTCAAAGGTGAAAGTTTGAACAGGAGACTGAGCATTGAAAGGGGGGTTAGGACTCTATGCATTTTCTGTTTAGTTGTTGTTTGTGGAGTTTTTGTTTGTTTGGTTTTTAATAATTACTGATTTGCTGAGTGTTAAAGATCATGTTTTCCATCTGAATGAGAGAAAATATTTTTAAACAGATCTGAAGTCTTTAGGAAAGATGACATTTGTTCATCCAGAATAAAAGCACTTGTATTTTTAAGTCTATTTAAGTACTATCAAAATACATTAAGTAACAAGGGAATATTCCCATGGAGTAAAATACAGACCATTAAGTTTGAAAAAAATTCGTGTCAATTATTCTTAAATGGAAGTGGGTTTTTTGCTTTATACTTGATTTCTGTATTTTGTGACAATATTTAGGTAAGAATTCCACAACAGCTCACAGCATCACAGTACTTCAAAAGACTGGTAACCAGTTCAAACACTGATGCTGTGTTACTTAATGGATGCTTAATTTTTCAAACAAGCTTTATTAATGCTAGCAAAAAGTCTTACTATCTGAAAAAATAATTTTATCAAGGATTTTTTTAACATTTTTCTCTGACTTTCAAATATAGAGATTGACAGTCAGCCCTAGCCTGAAGATATTTTATTAATTAAACCCCCTTAACTTTTTTTAAGTACTTGATAATCCTTAAAATATTTCAATTATATAAAAAGCCACTAAGTCTGAACATAGTTTTTACACAACTTTTTTTATACAGCAAATAAGAGTTAGCATGGATAAATCCTGACTAGTAACAACTTTCTCCAAGACTGGATTTAAAGACTCTGTTTAAAGAACACAAATTAGTAATTTAAAAATATTATTCCAATGCTTTTCAACTAAAGGAGGATAAGGAATGCAGCAGGTTACAGCTTAATCCTTAAAAAAAAAAAACCACACGAGGACACAACTATTTTAAAACAAAGTCGGGGCAATTTTATCACTTTTACCACAAAGCCTGTTTCTAACACATTACCTCAACACTGAAAAAGTTTGTTGAAAGTTAACCTCAATCCTGCCCTCAATCCTACTGTCCCTGTCCCTGACAGAGATGTTAAACAGCCTCAGTCCCAATATTGACCTGGGAATTCATTACTGGTCTCCAGTTGGAAATTGAGGCCTTGACCCCAACTCTGAGCGTGACCATCCAGTCAATTCCTAACCCACCAAGCTGTCCACCCACCAAATCCACATCTCTTCAGTTTAGAGATAAGGCTGTTGTGCAAAACTATTCAAATGCTTTGCACAAGTCCAGGAAGGGGACGTCAGTTGTTCTTCCCTCATCCACCACCACTGTAGCCCCTTCACAGAAGGACACCAAACTTGTCAGGTATGATTTGCCCTTAGTGAAGAAGCCATTTTGGCTGTCACTAATCACCTCCTTATTTTCCATGTGCCTTAGTGTAGTTTCCAGAAGGATCTGCTCTGTGATCCTGCCTGGCACAGAGATGAGACTGACCGGTCTGCAGTTCCCTGGTCCTCCTTATTTCCTTTTTTAAAGCTGAGAGTTATATTTCCCCTTTTCCAATCACTGGAAATTTTACAACTTCTCAAATATGATGGATAGAGTCTTCTGTCCACTGACATCCAGAGGTCCTATGAGAACTGGTGAAGGATCTCATCAGGTGTCATGGACTCGTGCATCTTAACAGATACATACACTGCATAATTCAATATATTTCAATATAATTCAATATATATATGACATAATTCAGTTTTAATGTTGCCTGTTTTTTCTATATTTAGTTCAGGAAGGTAACAAATCTCAAAACTTAGGTGGGTATAGAGAAAATAGAAGGAAGTTTATCACAACCATGAAGATATGAAAGAACAGTCCCTTTTTAAACCCCAACAAGCTCAATTAAGTAAGAAATGAAACGTGTACAGAATGGATTTAAGTGACCTTGTGATAAGTCAACAGTGCTAAACACAGAAATGAAAAAGCACAGTCTCATTGTCACCTTAGAGGCTGACAAATAGCATCTGCCATACAAGTCCACGTCAATTTAAGTTGACCTTACTCCCTCTCGACTCACTGCAGTTATATGTCTGATAAGCATCATGTTGTGAGAGTTAGGCCTGCAAATTCCCCTCACCTGTGATATCTTAAAAGTGATGCTGCAAGCCAATAAACCAACTAATTAGAAATATACCTTGTTTTATACAGGTCTGGGCAAGAGTAAATAGCTCAGGTGATCTCTCCTCTAACAATTGCTGGTGAATATTCACACATCTTAGAGTCCACCAAGATAATGTCTGCAAGAAAATACAGATATTTGAAATTAACAACAAGTACAGAGCATTAAAAAAAAAAAAAAAAGAAAGAAAAAAGTGGCTTTAAGATACAGATTTTGTAGTCTATTCAAGTCTAGTTTCTAAAAAATACAAACCTGTCCAAAACAGCTTTTGTAAAAAGCAAGCACTGACCTAGCATAGAGATTAACTTATCCAGGCAGCTCTACAGTGCTCCAAGAGTTTGATGGGTTTCCCTCTGGTAATTTCTCTAACTGCTCTTTGAACCCTGCAAATCTTTACCACCACCTGGTAAGAAACACTGTGAACAGCACATAAAAGAAATACTTGTGTGCACTTATTTTGGAGCAGCCACTTGCTACTTTGATTTCATACCTCCTAACTCCTGTAACAGAAGACGACCAAAAGAAAACCAGACCCCAAAACCCAGCTGCTTCTCACTTATCTTCTTTTGTGTCACATAGATGCATTTTAAGAGACAGCCATGATCTCACTCTTCAGCAATCTTTTTGGCCTGAAGAATACTAAACTATTTAGTTACTGTTTGTAGGTAAACTCTTCTGATCACCCAGTGTTTCCATTCTGTGTTCTGTTTACCTTTGTTTTTATTTCTTTGGGTGGAGGCATAAAGGAAACTGAGGAAGTCAAAATAGGACCAGAATTGCTTGTGAGAACACCTTACAATCACTGTCAAAAGTACTGATGTTTTTATGTGGAGCTTTAGAAGGGTAGATACCTTACTGAACTAAGTAATCATTCTATAGCAGGCAGAGCTGAATCACAGCTCAGGAAATACCTGATTTTAGAAAGCTATGTACACAAAGCATAAGTTCCCCAGAGTCTCTTATCCCCCTCTCTAGTTGCAACAGGTGAAAATACATAGGAAAGTTAATTTTAATATTCCAGTCTCAAAACTATATGATCATAACCTATGAATGTAGAGCACACTTCTACAAACGCTTTAATCATTACTGTTTGTTCTGCTGCTGTTAGCACACCTATCCTTTTCTATGAAACAGATGTTTGATTGCTTTAGAGGCACCTATCTTATAATCTTTTTATACAGGTATGCTTACATGAGACCAAGCAAAGGGCTGTGCAGTATTCAAGCACAAACATCTAAACCAGTCACATATAGCTAACTCTAATGCCCCTAGAAAGGAACAATCAAAAAGAATAATAGCATCTATTTCAAAAAGCAATGAAATGTGACTTTTGATATCAAGCTGGACAGAGTAAAAGCACACAGACAGACTTTGTAAAAAAGGTTAAATCTCAACATTTCAGCACTTGTTTAGAAACCTAAAGGCCATTTAAGTTAGAAGATTCATATTACTTGAGTTTAGCTTTATACAATAAAGTATTAATTTTCCCACACAACTGAGTATCCAGTTTAATGATACGATTTCCTAAGGCCTTATACTTACCACTCTGGAATGTTAGAATCAGTGAGAATATATTTATAAAGTTTCAGATAAGCCAGATGAGCTCTGTACAGTATTTATCAGCAATGTATTTTGGGAGCTAAGGTGAGAATTTTCAGATTTTTTTTAAGCATTTAATCTTCCATGTACAATAGAACTTTTAAGTAATACAGGGCTTTATTAATGCTTTAGATAATATATCTTACCCTGCTTTCAATTTATTTACACTAATATTAAAGAAGCAAATTATTAAGAGGCTGACTTTGAATCAAGTTGAACTGACAAAGAATGGCAAGTTTTAATTGCTACATTGACCTGCTGATGAAAGTCGTTTTTATCAGTAGTTACCTTTGAACTACTATCCAAACTTGATGTAGCCACAAGTAATTGAACCTCAACTGTATAGAATAAAGCCCCCCATTATGTCATTCTTAAGAGAGGCATCAAGGGAATTCTCTATATCAGGTACATTTTCTGTTTCCCTGACTGACCCAGTTGCTGAAATTCAACAGCACTCATCTGTGAATAACAGGGAAAACGATGGAAGAACTTGGCTTCCAGAAATGCAGTACAGCCAACATCTCCCACACAGTTTAATTCATCACTCATACAAAGACCCAGCTGGGAATGGATGTTGTCAGCCAAGCATAAAGAGGGACCATGTGGCATTTTGATCTCTCGCCAAATTCTGTTCAACTGGAATTCAATAAAGAGAAGTTGTTGCTGTTAAAATTCCCCCAGTTTCAGAGAGCCGTGCTACGAACCAGCCTGCTGCTGAACTACAAAGGAGGCAGAGACGAAAGCCCTCTCAGAGGTGCTACATCATACCTTCTTGGTTTTAATGTGCATGCACAACAGAGATTTCAGGTAGCCTTTATGTGGATGACTGCAGAAGAAGTAGAGGACAATGACAAACAAAAGAGAGGACCTCCTTTCCACCTAGAACTCATGACTTATAATTCATATGGTAATGGTTCATAGTATCCCAAAGCTTGTTCAAAATGACTGAGCATATGTAGGCTGCGCTAGAGGGCATTCACCCCCTGTCAAAAAAAATCACAAAGTATGTGTCTTAAGAAAGTTGCTTTCTATTAAATTTTCTAATTTTTCCAGCTAATGAAGGCACCTTTCTTCTCTTTTGGGGAAGACAGTGAGTAAATAGTTTATCTTTAAGAAAAAGATACCCGTGATTAATTGCAATCACTTTGTCCAAACTGCTTCTTAGATGGAAAAACCTCAGAGCTACAAACAAAGGAATGGAAGTTATACTGACTCAGTGAGGTACAAAGAAAAGAATGAGAGAACCAATTAATGAGTAGCAGGTAGTCATAGTCATTCGTCACATATTTCTTACCTGGAGAGATGCAAGTTTGTGTCTTGAATTTACGAGGATTATCCTGGCTATAAGCAGCAAAATAGGATGAGAAGTCAAGGTATAGACTGATTCACCATCTAGAACCAGCATTTTCAGAATAGTTGCATGCAACACTTTTGGCTGAAAGAAGAAGAGGAAAAAAAATAGGACAAGTTTCAGAAAACTTAAGTTTATAGACAAATAATGTAATACAGAATTAGGAAAAATAACTATTCACATATTTAAGGAAAAAGTCTGCTCAAAACAGTTTAAAAAAAAAATCATTGTCGCTTGATGTCTCAATCTTTTACCAAGTCGTGGTGAATTCTGCGTTGTTTCTTGCTGTCTTAGTAGACCACATCAATATGATCTGAAAGACACTGATTTCCTCCCACCTGAAATCCATATGTCATTTGGCCAGCTATCCCCAAAACACAATCCTCCCATGATCAAAGGAGAAAAGCTTCCATGCCATTCAATTTGCAATCACAGAAATAATTTTATAATTAAATTAATCCTACAGCACTCAAATACACTAGATATTCCTGCAGCGATGTCAATACATGTTTTCATCTTCTTTCTCCAGAGGGAGCTTCCTGTTAGAGTGGCATCAAAGCAGCAATACTACAGCAATTCTTCCCTTTGTCCAATAAATAAAAACCTTTCCCTGCTTTGGATGCATTTCTATATGACGTACTCTAGAGTAATTCTTTTGCTTAATGGGCTTGAGGTAGCTCTCCAGGGAGTCTGTCTCTCAGTGGTGATTGTCATCTGACAGTCACCTATTCTTCTCTCCCTTTTAATGCAACGAAAGCATTTGAGCAGTTTATCTTCAGACTCAGGGAGATGTCCGTTTATCAGTTTATTCCTGGTTCTCATATGGCAGGTTTCCTTGGCAAGCTAAAAAAGCAGCATTTTTGTTTTCAGCTGGTATGAAAGGGGCAGGAAAAGGGAATGGCAGGGAAAGAGCAGAAGAGGTTAAAAGACAGCTTGCATTGAAGTCACTGGCCTGGGAAAGATTCTTAATCAGTCCACTCAACCAAGATAAAAGTTATTTGAATCACATTTCAGCTTTTTAAACTCAACAAATAATGTGATTCTTAAGTTATAGCAAACTCTTTTCAATACCTTTATCAACAAGTTACATTGAAGACAAAAGTTGTTAAGCCACATGATTCCCCTAGTTCACTTTTTAATAACACAGTAATCTTTAAGTTTATCCTGATTTGCTAAGATTTTTTTCATTTTGTATTAACATTGAAAAACTTCTACTTTGCAGACAATGACTTGGGACTTTTTTTAGTCAAAGGGGGGCTCTTGCAGAACATCACTGCAGTCATTTCAATCCCACTGTGGAAAACAGAATCTACAACAATCTGACAAGCCACTTGAGAATAAGGGAAAGAAACTGGCAAGTGGAAGTATACCAGATCTGTCCCACCTCTAGTGATTCACAAAGGAACAGCCTTATTAACATCTCTGATTTTCAGAGAGGAAAGTCATCATCCAGTATTTCTAAAGATTAATTTTTTCAAATACATACACACACACATCCATACACACTTACTAGGATAGGACATAAAACAATTTTCAGTTTAATGTACCTTTTTCCCCCATCTACATATTTTTGATTCTTTCTGTAATCAAAGCAGACCACACTTAAAATAGTCAGTGGGAAAGCAAAGAAGACAAAAGCTTTGTTATAGAACCATTTTCAAAAACAGCCTTGCAATGCCATAGTTATCTATACTTGTCTAAGCAGTGTAGCAACAAATTAATCTCAAATTCATATTTCAAGTCCTTTCACTGCAAAACCCAGTGCTGCTAATGTAACATTACAAAGAATGTAATGAGGGAGGGAGAAGGGAAAGATGATAACATGTCACAGAATTGACAATAAGCCAACAAATCTCAGAGCCAAAGAACTTCTATCTTCTATTTTATTAAGTCCATGTTCTTTTCCATGAAACAAATCCCATATAGAAAAGCAGACTTCCTTTAGCTTTAGTTGAAAAAGTCTAAACCAACATTCATCCTTCTATGTTATGCTCTGAGACAGCATTATCAGTGTGAAATTCACTGCCCTGAGGTGGTCTTTAAGATGAGAGAACAGCTACAAGTAAGAGGTAGACATTTAAGGTTTTACAGCTTCAAGGACTGAATAGTTAAGAATCCCAATCCACAAAAATCTCTATAACATTGGTTAAGAGTTAAACAAAATTTTGAGCATGTGTGTTGTGTTTAAACAGATAAATGTTCAGTGAGTTGAACCTATTGTGTAGCTCAAAAATTTCACGTATCTCCACAGCACAGGACTTGTTAATATGGTATTTCATCAAACTTGCCATCAAAACATGTAATTATTTTATTCAGGAATAATTTTCATAGAGCACAGAAACATAGATTAGATAATTACTTTATGAATACATGCAGAGAAATCTCTGAGGTGGTCATCCAGTTTCTGTTGGCCCTGCAGGTGGTTCTGTTCAACCACTTCTTGACTGAATAACACAAATGAAGCCCAACTCACTCTAATTACATATTCCCTATAAGGGTGACTTTGCTCCATTTTTAAGAGAATATTTTCCAAGTGATGGTATTAAGAACCCCCTTTCTTTTCTATATTCATAGCAAGGGAATGTAGGACAAGACTGTTGGCTACTTTAGCGTCCATATTTAGCCTTTATCATCCAATCTTACATTCCTCACAAGAGGGAGAAATCTGCAAAATCTTCAAAGCCCACATCTTACTGGTCCCCAGTATTTAAACAGCACAGCATTTCTTTGGGATCAAACTGGAAGCTACAAAAAGTCCATCAGGAGCTGTAGATAAATGTATTTGGGGGATTCCTACCAGTTAATTACACATATTATCAATTAACACATTGAGATCCTCTTCCAGATGTAGCCTCTCATTGTTACCAGCTCTATTGTACTTATGAATATGAAATCAGACAACAAACCAAGCAGCTTGTCCTCACAACATTCTTATAGTCATCAGTGGTCTTAATTAGTACTACTACTATCCAGTTTTGTCCAGTTCATCTACTAAAAATACTAAACTCAACTGTATGAGCCAATATGCAGCAACTCTGAAACTTAAGGCAGGAGACAGTGACAGTTCTTTTAAGACACAAGAAGCCCTTTACTATAAGCCATTTATTATAAGGTCATTATTAATATTTTAATATAACCCAAGCAAGTTTAAGGCCAGAAATACTAATCCATTTTAACTAAAATTCAGTACTTTAAAAGTCTTCCTTTAACACAATTCACTCATTAAAAAAACCTCAGCATAGACTATCAGTCAGACTATTAACTGGTGTGGTAAAGTCTCACATTTATTACAGAAAATTGAAATACACCTGGTGATTAAAATGCAACTTCTATATGTGAACTCCAAAAATCACAAGCCAGCTCTGCAGGACATAAAAAGGAATTCTAATAGAGCACATGACTGTAATCATAATTTCAAGAGAAGGCTGAAATCAATTTGAGGAAAGGGAAATAATATACAAATACTCATGAATATTGTCCATGGAAGACATCCAAGAGGCCCCCACCAACAACTCATCTAAGAGAGGCTATTTTATTTGTTCTTCACTGAAATTAGTTATAGTCTCATGCAGTCTTACTGTACTCATAAGAAAAATAGTTATCTGGGAGCAGAAATGAAACCAAGACTAATCCAATAAAGTGTTCTGAAAATAAGAATAACAGTTTTTTAAATATTCCTGAAATAAATGAGGCATTGTAGGGCTGAGATTAGTGACATTACTTAGAGCAAGCTAAAAGAAACATGAAGACCTAATTTTTTAACCTTGAAGTGGGAACAGATCATTTTAGTTTGAAAACCTGAAAAATGGAACGTCTGTTTAAAAATGGATTGTATCAGTCTTGATGGCAGAATATGGAAGCTTACAACAGATGGAGAAAGTTACAGTTCTATTTTTAACCCACTTCTTCTGAATATCTGTGTATGCCAGAGAGGAAAGCGGGATTAATGGATACACAAAAATGTCAGTTCATTGAGATGTTCACTTTTATAATGTTTATATACCAAGAATCCTCGGAATGAAAAGTAATACATAAAGACAAAACATAATTCAAAAGCCTTTGAATTAAGACATTTATTAAAAAAGAGACTCTATGATATTATATTGTAGCACATAAGTAAGCCCATAAGTATTTAGTGCTCTTGGGAAAAAAAAAAAACCCAACCCAAAACATTAAAGTGTCAGAAGAAGATAATACAGATAGCAGTAATATAAATAAAGGTAAATTTCTGCCTGAATGCTTAAATAGCTAAATCTTGGAGCAATATCTAAGTCTGATGAAGCACTCCTTAGAAAGTATGTTCAAGTCTGCTTTCCTCTATAATCTCTTGCCAATTTAGTTTCTGCAATACCACCACTGCATAAGCAAATGTTTTTCAATGTATTATGTTCACAGCCACAGCAGAAGTATAAGAGAAACTAAACAGGAGATCATGTACTCCCTTCTTCAACAGGGAATTAGTATCTCATTCTTCCACTAAGACAGATAATAAATAAAATTGCCTGGAAAAAGGCTTTGGGGTGACCTAATTGCAGTCTTGCGCTACCTGAAGCCTACAAGAGAGACAGAGAGGGCCTTTTCACAAGGGCATGTAGTGACAGGACAAGGGGGAGTGGCTTCATCCTGACAGTAGGTTTAGATTAGATATTAGCAAGGAATTCTTCACTGTGAGAGTGGCGAGACAGTAGAACAGGCTGCTCAGAGAAGTTGTGGATGCCCCATCCCTGAAACTGCTCAAGGCCAGGTTGGATGGGGCTTTGAGCATCCTGGTCTAACAAAAGGTGTCCCTGGCCATGGCGAGAGGGTTGGAACTAGATGATCTTTAAGGTCCCTTCCAACCCAAACCATTCCATGATTCTGGGAAGTGGTTAACAGAAATTATGAACACTGGGTTTTTAGATGTCTGTGAGCTGTGTCAGCCACGGCAATCCTATTAGCATTATCTTGGGCTGCTGCCTCTGTGTTAGGCTGCAGCCTTGCATACACACTAACACAGAATATTGAGTTCTTCAGTAAACAGAACCACAAATTAAAATAATATTTAAATATTATAATATTAAATATTATAAACAAATTATAAGGGGAATGAATGAAATTAGGCTTTATTACTATTACTATACATAAAGGCAAATTGAACCCCTTTTCCCCTCATAGGTAGCACACTTCAAAATTTCTGCTAACTCATTTCACACTCTAGAAGATTTAGTACACTTGGTTTCCACTGTTACTTATTCAGTCATCAGAAGATAAGATTTGAATTTCTACTATCAAAAAACAAGGGAAAAATAAGCCTATCTATACATCGTGTCAGGTCTAAAAGCTCTAAATGAACTGATAAGCAACTACTCAAAAAAAAAACCGAGCAGTGCTGTATCTGAATTAGTTATTTAGAAATACAACCCTGCAAATGAACCCAAGGCAGGCCTTTATGAATTATGGAAAACATGTCACAATAAGCTAACAGAGCCAACAGCTTTATGTGAAACTTTTCATATACTCAAACATCCCCTCATTTCACAGTTCACAGGATTTGCATTGCTCATGGTCCTTACTTTATTCATAGTGAAATTCTAAATTCAAACTCATGCACAGATTTAGCATTAGCAGACTACTGATATGTTCTTCTCTGAGACACTGCAGTAATCAATATTTTACTACAGTCTTAATCCCAAAAGAAAAAAAAATCAATAATCTGCTCTGAACCACAGGTGAGGAGATTAACAAAATGAACTATGGTACTGCCATGAGAAACAACACACGCGTCACTAAAGAAACTCAGGGTGTCTATTAGCTACCTACATGAAACGATGCTAAAATAAATAAAATCGACAGTCCTCAGTTTCATTTCCTACATACCCTTTCGCTTCCAAAAGCTCTATTTGAATTAGCATTTTTGTACTAATACTACTACAATTCGCTTGGCATTCAAAAGCCTTACAGGATATTGAACATCCAAATCTACTGCTCTGATAGTATCTGCCAAATACTCTGTTATTTGCAAGATATGCAGCTTCTACCTTTCCCTAAGGAGGAGATATTTCTACGCCATTTATAAATATCTTTCTCTGATTCAGCTAAGAACATTTCCCAAAACATACACATAACAAGTTCACTGACTGCAAATGCCCTTTGAGTAAACACTCACCTATAATAAAGCTAACTTCCCCATCCAAACCCAACATTTACAGCAGGAAATATTTTAAGTAGAGAAAAACAGTAACAACTTTTAGGACACTGTTGATAAAACTGAAGATGTTTGCAATAGCAACCAATAGGATAGATTAAGGCAATTCATTCTAGCACTTCATCTTGCAGATGTGCCTTCTCTGACACATTTAAGGGTTATGGCTATTTGTGAAAAGCAGTGACAATAAAAGGATAGCTTATTAAAATCCAAACATACCTCACAGAATTTCTGTAACAATTGAGGTGGTAAAAAATCCTGAAGATTTAACTGAACAGGAGGCCCAGTCCAATTGCTTTGAACAAAGAGCTGCAAACTGCCCACACCAAGTAGAAACATCAGCCTCTGCCTGCAATATAGATAAGAAGAGCAATTAGCAACATATTACATTTCTATTTAAGGCTACAAGAGCTGATTAAATCTTACACTAAATCAAAACCCTTAGCCTTAAAAAAAACCCAAAAAACAAACAAACAAAAAAAACCACTCCCCTGTGAGGAAAATACAATGAATGTGGTATTCAAGAATGCACATAGGAAACTAAAAGCCTTGGAAATGTTTGTTTAAAACGGTTGTAATTAACGACAACGTTTCAAAATTTAAGGCTGCACATAAATATCAGAGATCATAAGATTAGCAAAGGATGTAGATAATCCAATATTTGCCAGTTGCATGGTTGTCATATTTTCTTTTTATACATCTAAACCTCAGCATTTTAAGATAAATGGTGCTACGTTATCCAAAAGAGCAAGTTTATTTTTGTTTTTACACAGCTATTTATTTTCACTCCTTCTGATAAAAAATTAAATGAACATCGAAACAGTTCAAAACTACCAGCTCCAAGTGGGTTCAGATACTTTGGCAAATAATATTATCTCATTCAATCGTGCTTTTTAATTTAAATAATAGTAATTTATTGAAAGATGAAACTTTGTTTCACTTCTGAAACAAGCTATTGTAACATTTTCTTTATTTACACAATTAAGCTCATCTTACATTATTATTTCTTTATGCACATACAGTAACAAATAATCTATATGGTCTGCAGAAGGCAGGGCACAAGCTCTCAGAATTTAACGGTTGATTTACCAGGTGTAAACTTTTAAAATTTATATAAACTTCTGCTTTGTCTTTCAATAAGGTTCTAATTCATTAAGGCATAATAAGGTCATGTGCCAATAAGGGCACACTATCACATATAAAACATGCCTCCTAACTACAAAAAATTAGCAGTTTAATTGTGCTAGCTTGATATAAACACTGGTATGTTAAGGAGCATAAATTAACTAGAAAACAGTCCTTTTTTTTTCCTCTTAAAACAGGAAATTAAATATGCAAGAGTCTTCCAATTGAAACAAAAGGATAAAGTGTTATACAACCCCTTAAAAGCCAAAGCAAAATAGAAAAGCCACACACAAACAAGCAACTGGTGGGCAAAAATGTAACAAAAGATGTAGAACAATAAGAAAGCAGGGGTGGGGAACACTTAATTGAAAATAATAAAAAAAATGAACATACTCTTCAGAGGAGTTAAGAACAAGGACTGGCATAAAGAATTCCTGTCCAACAAGACAAAGTAACATTTACTAGCTGTCATTATTCAGCCAGTAATTACCTACTAGGAAATACTATTTGAATGCATATCTGAGATTACTGTTAAACTTGCAAATAACTCGAGAACACAAACCACTAGTAATTATTGCACACTAAATTATTATCATTCCACACAAAACATCCACACTGGCATATATTTTCTACTTTTCCTCCCATGATAAATTATTTTCCAAAGCTTCTGAAAGGTAACATACAGAATAATCAACTATCTCTGCAATGTGACACACCACGAAATTCAGTCTTTCAAAGACTCATTTTCATTATTTTATCATTTATAGTATTTCTACTAATAACATTTTATTTCATTATTTTAACATTACTGATACCTATCCAGAAAGCAAACTTGCCTGAAGTCTTAGCACAGTTTTATCCATGCAGAACACCTCTGGAACAACTGATAACCAAATCCATTACTTTGGCTGGGATCCTGTTTTCCCACAGTTTAATTTATCATCAATTTTTTCCACCCTCCCCATTCTTAGATTCATGACCAACTTCCAGTCTCCTTACCATGCACTCTTTATCAGAAAGTCAATTTCAAACTAATCCCTGCAAATGCTAACCTCCCTTGCCTATGCCCTATTTTTTTTCCAAGGAAAAATATAATTCCATCTTCCTGACTGCCCTTCACACTTCCAATGTTCACCTCTCAAACGCTGCCTGAAAACTGCTCTTCTGTACTGTCTGAAGGACAACAGAGGGTCTGTTGCTCATGTCTCCCTTAGTATGCTGATCTACACAGCTGAATTTATTTTGTACTTATCCTTGGACAAGTCTGTATCTACATATCTTGTTCTACCTACATGTGAATGGGGAGTTTGCTGCCTTTTGTTCACAGTTTACACCACATCCAGTACAATTGTTCTCCATGATGCAAAATCAGATGCTTACATACACTCCACTCTAACATTCATATTGCTGTATCAAATCTTTCTGAAATTCAAAATAAAGAATAATAGTGCATCTGTATTTGAAAAAATAATGGATTTGCACATAACACTAGAGTTACAAACAAAATAAGAGTGAGAAAATATTCAATAGCCCTACTATGCTTAAGATGTGATTAGGTTACAGGTTTTGCTTGGCTTTTTAGTGCAGCCAGAAATTATAGAAGAGAAGTCAAAGAAAACGTAAAGAATTGTTATTTTTTCAATTCATATATATCAAAGCAAGCTGCTGCAGAAACAGCAAGAATTTCTTCATTTTTGTTTTTCGTGATACCAGTTACCCAACCATCAGATGCGCCAAGCAAAATACCAGCAATACCATTCAGTGTTCAGGTTGGGAAATCGTAACAAACTTTATTGTATGGATTTCTTTTGCAAAGTTTGGTGCTCATTTACATGTTGAACAAGGTAAAAGAATACATAGTCAATAAAAAAAAAACAGTGTTAGTGTTCCTTTAGGTTTTGTAACCCAACACAAGAGACTTTCAAGCTGTTTTGCAACAAGCTCTCTGAAAACAATCTCTTTCTTCATTGTGTCCTGTACACTATTTCCTTCCAGTCTTTAGAATCAAACTGTAGGCCAGGCAATGAATGTATTTCCCTCACATGGAGGTCAGAAAAAAAAAAAAAAAAAAAAAAAAAAAAAAAAAAAAAAAAAAAAAAAGGCATTCCACCTCTACATGGGCAACATATATCTTATTGCTTCATCCTCTACAACTTCCTGATTTAAAATACAGCTATGAAGCTAGATTATCTGTTGAAGATAACTGTTAACCACTGAAGTGAGTAGCAATAGCAGGAAAAAAATATAAGAAAAAACCTCCCATTCAATACATTTATTGTAAGGAATGCTTCATTTTTAAGCTGCAAAGGTTAAAAGTGCCATAGTGAAAACATGTCTGGGGTAGGGGAAGGAGGCAACCAGTTAAAACAACAGAAAAAAGTTGCAGCAAATTTTAAAATGTTGCTAAATCATTTTCCTCACAGAACCATGGATTTGAAAGTGGAAAAAGTTACAGGCTATATCCAAATAAACTACAATCTAGATCCAAATTTTGAGCTGTTTTGCCCTCAAGCTGTTGAGTTTTAGCTTCAGAAAATGAACTCCCTAAGATTCTTTTAACAATATTAGAAAACCATACTTTGTACTATGTTTATATTGTGCTAAAAGAATAAGATTAACATTATCCAACTTTCTGTTTCTGATTGAATTCAACTCCCACTGAGTTCTTAAATCTCCAGAATTATAACTTTCAGTTCAGGGAAAAATATCATCTATTTTAATTTATCCCATCTACAGAAAGTCACAAGAAAGCCATGTCTTACTGAATTTTCTGGGCTAGAACTTAAGAGACTTCCTGCACTCCTTTGAATCACTCAGCAGAAAAAGAACACGACATTTTACACATTAAAAAAATAGACAAAAAAGTTTCACCATAGGCCATGCAAGGGCAGGGTGCAAAAGTTACACTTGTTCCTTACATAGGGCCTGCAGGTAAGAAAAATAATTATGTAACACATTTTAATCCACAAAGTCATCAGAGACACAGTATAGACTTAAGTGCTGTAAGCAGTGTCTACGTAAAATAGTAAATTATCTGTCTTTCAGATAAATAACTTCAGTAGAAGTTTTTCTATCAAGAGAAAGTTACAACTTACTTCTGCACCCAAAGCTTCTTAAATTATTATTAATGGAGCTTGAAAAATTCACTTGACTGCTACAAACAAAAATGTTTCTGGCAGAGGCTGATACATTTTGAAAAGTACACACTTTCATTCTGAATAAAACTCCAGGCTGTAATTTTGGACAGGAAACCCTCTGCTTCTGAGAAGCTAAATATTGCAGATCTGCCTCCATATCTTCTGGCAAGGGGGCTTCTGATGCTGCCTAGAGTTGCAGAACAAACTCAAAAAAGAGTTGAAGAAGGAGCACCCAAAGAAAAAATTCCTTTCCTGTCTGCAATAGGAGTGCACTATGACAGAACACATAAAAAGTTTTCATGATACAGATTATGATTACCTTCAAGAAGCTAAATGGCTCATAAAGGCAGCAACATATTTCAAGCAGTGATCTGAATCAGGACTCAGTCTGTTTCAAGTTCTGACAGATTTTTCTTTCCCTGCCATATTATTCATAATAAACTATCCAAGATGATAGAATCTAGCAGTACTGAAAAATCTCTCCAGCTAATACTCCAGTAACTGCACAACAAAGTACTTAAAAAAAAACAAGCAAAAAACACAAACAAACAAAAACCCAAAAACAAAAACAACAACAACCAACCAACCAAACAAACAAACAAAAAACACCTACAGAAAAAACTCATGGGAAAAACCTCTGAACGTTCCAACTCAGAAAACAGAAGCACATCATATTGTGTACCACACTAGAAGATAAGCTTTTGACACACTATGAACACTTACAAATCTCAGCTCAGTATTTTAGATGTGTCAACTACTTGTTTTTTCTTTGATACTGCAGCAAAAAATCTTGTGTTTATGTCTGTCATACCAAAACACACACACTTGTACTCAGCCAACACTTGCTGGCAACACAGTACCTTCCTCTTACATTTATTTTTTTAACCTTTATCTTCTTCTATCTTGTGCTCTTCTTTTAGCAAATTTTTCTTCCATCTTTACCTTTTCAAATAAAAACATATATACATGTATAGCTCTCTGCTTCTACTATCTCTAGCATGACAGATTTCAGCCTACTCATTATTTATAAAGCAAACTGTAACCAGTAAATTCAGACTGATTAACAGCAACAATTAGCATATGCAAAACAATTAACAGATAATCTATCAGAGAAAGTCTTGGGAAGAAAATAATTAATTGAAGAACAGCATCCACGAGTCACACATTACTCATTTTACATTAAGAAGAAAATAACAACCTTACTATAAATCAGACTTAGAAATACAGGTGTTGCTCGGACAGTAACATTACATGGTACTTCAAGTAGTCACACAAATGTAATGCAACATTTCAGAGAGCAAACTGTTAATAAATGGTTTGATGATATATGGCAATGTGAGTTCACATTTGTGGCTTTGTTCTATCAGCAGCTTTTGAGGTAATCGCTGTAAATAAAGCTAATATTTTAAAAAAAAACCCATATCACAATATTATTGTTTCTTTCACTGGATAGTCATAAATAGACGCCCAAGGGAGTGGAGTGAACAACCCAAGAAATTTCTTTTCTGCTTTCCTGTCAGTACATGAATTCTGAAGGCCCTACATCACAAATTATATTTTTTTTTAAAATGCCCTTTGTAATAATCAAATATGGCCTCTATTAATCTTCCATAAAATAAGTAATAATTTCCACCTTTCCATGTTATCAGCCTCTGAAGAACAGTCCAGATATGCTAGAATCTGTTTCTCCAAAAAAGTGTCAATGTTCTCCTCCGTCACAGAAGACACACTGAAAACACTGCAGATGGCTGAATTTGAAAATATTGCCTCGTATTTCCCATCAAACATCAACTGCAATAATGATCCACTTTCTGGAAGAGAAAAACAAAAACAGAAATCAGTATCAACTTGGAAAAAATTTTGTCTTTCAAGACCTAATCAAATGAAAATATATATACCACTCCCCTTTAACAGTAAAATCCTATAGATAAGACAATTTCACAGACTGGAGAACCCAAAGAGGGAAAATGCAACAAATGAAAATGGTTCAATATTTGCACAGTTCAGTGAATAAATTCTTATGTAAACCTGCAGAAACTACTCAGTCTTTCATTTACATGCTTAGAACAATCACAAAGAATGGGCAATAGATTTTACTTCTACAAAGAAATTATTTTCCTGTGATAACTATACTATCTCAATGAGAAGCTTCCATATGGAACAGATTCTCAGGAGTAATTACTAACATGGATTTAAATCCATGAATATGTCTTAAGCCTTTCAAGACAGAAGTCATGAAATGCTATACACCTAATTTCTAAGAAGCTTCAGATTCATGAAGGTCTTGACCTAGGTTACAACTTTGTTCACAGAAGGTATCTTCCCTTCTTTCTTCAGATGTGCTAGAGCTGTTAGAACAATTTAACCATGTCAAAACCTACTATTCTTGAGCAAAACCAGTATCTGCCTATGCTGCAGCTGTGGCTACAACTCACGTAGATGCACTAACTGGTTTTAGACTACATGATGCAGATGTCAGTAATGGTGCAGCTGAGGCAATACAGAGGTCTGAATGGCCCAAGTGCTTCCAATACTAATCTATGCTTCCAGCTGGGGACTGCAGCTCCCATGCCCTCAGTGTTACTGTTGCTGCTCTAATATTAGTAGCCGAGGCAGCCAATTTAACACCAGCCCAGGGACAGATCCACACAAGCAGCAGTTGTGCAAAGAAGTGATCCGAATACCAACCCCAGTCTCATCCAGCAAAACCCAGCATTCTGAATTTTAGAAATACAGGAAGACCAAGCACAGAACCACTGTCAGTAATATGATGGATGACTCTTTATCACCCATTCTACAGAGTCATTCATTCTAGTATTTCTGGACCACTCTGTTGACCACAATTTACTTTTGTTCTCTGCCAGAGCGATCGACTGAGTGATCTACATCATTTGTGGCAGATTATTTAAAAAAAACTTTGAGGGATATATACAAAGAAATAGCAGTAGTTCTGCAATGCTGCCGACATCATGCTCCCAGAAAGAATAGATATAACAAGAAACTTTCTTCAATCTTACGTGTTGGAGAGACTTTCTCTCACCACATGACAACTTTTTCATATTGGATTATAGTTTCCCTGACAGACAACATTACAGTTTGAGGAATATGCTGTGGGACACTAATGAAGAATATTGAGGTCAGTAACATAACTTGTAAGCACATAAAATTTGCTCTTGATTCTGTGTGCAGCGTCTTGTAAGACAGTATACAAATTTATTTTCAGGACCATAATTAGGAAGGGCCCATCTAAGTGTTGACTAAGAATCATCAAAAATCCCACCATTTTGTATTTCTACTACAAGACAACTTTCTTCAACAAGTCTTTCCCACATCTTAAAGCAGCACACTAGTTTAAGTACCCCAAAACAAACCAAAGCTTAAAAAAATAACAAAACAAAGCTAAAAAAAACAAACAAAAAACCACAAAACAACAACAACAACAAAAAAACACACACAAAAAAACCCCACACAACAAAAAAGCTAAACAAAACCTTCACACCACAAACAGCATGCACAGCTCTCAGTGAAACGATAAGACACATCTGACAGATGTCAGTCACATCAGCTACCATTCCGGAGACAGTACAAATGATAAAGTAAAATAAAATGTAACATAAAAAAATAGAGTTGATTAGCTCTGTACAGTTCTCTTCCAAAATGCAGTAAGTGCTTAGGTAAGGATAAATGAGACTTTCAATATGCTACAAGCTCTAAGCGTTCTAAAAAACACAGCACATGACTTGAACACAGCTGTATTTTTAGCTTGCCTGAAATACAGAAGCCCCTTTTCATGACAAATGTTATATTTTAAAAGCTGCAGCGTTCCCCTGCAGGAAAACTGGGTCAGTAAGAGCCCAATCAAGTCCCCTCAACAGATTCATTTTCCACTTATCCCTCAAGCAACTATGACCGAATAAACGGTAAACATAGAACGGGCAGCTCATGCCAGTCTTTTCAGTCCCAGGTTTTGCTCCAGGAGCAAGCTTCACCTCCTAGCCAAGTTTAAATAGATAGGGAGGCTCTCACTTGTGAGGCAGTCCAAGGCAGCCCCGTTATGAGGAGCCTCCAGAGCGCCGGCACGAAGCGGGCGGCCCCGGGCACGGGCACTGCTGCAGCCGCAGCCCCTCCGCCAGCCGGATCGGCAGGGAGCGGCCGAGGAACTCCGCCGAGCCCCCGCTCCTCTGGCCTCGCTCCCGCCGGCAGTGCCGCTCCCGTTCCTCCAGCATGACAATCCCACGGCCTCCCGCGACCTGCGGCGCCGGCGAAAGCCCCCGGGAGCCCGGCGAGGAGCAGAAAGGGTGCCGGGGAGTACAAGACCGCGAGGGGAGAGAGCAGCCAGCTGAGTTCCCGGCTCAGCCTCGTGTCTCCGGACACTCACGATGAACGGGCACCTTCCCCCGCCGGGCCGGGACCTCCCTCACCTGTGCCCACGACTTCGCCCTGCTTCCACTCCAGGGACTCCGCCGCGCTGAGAAAGCCCCTCAGCAGGGCGCGCTCCAGGGCCAGCATGGTCCCGCCGCCCCGGACTCGTCCCGCTCCCCACCGCCGCCACTGCCTCGCTCGCTGTCACGACTGCCGCGCCGACAGAGATACAGGAGCTGCCGGCACGTCCCTCAGCCCATGTGCGGGAAGCGGCCGCAGGGAGCCGCCATGACACCCGCGCAGGGCACGCCGGGAGCCGCGCCGGGCCCCGGCCCCGCCCCCGCCGGGCGCTGCCGGTGGCGTGAGGGGACATAGAGGGGCAGGCGGGGCTGGGCGGGGCTAGAGGGTTCCGTATGGCCTACGGGGGCTGGCGCTGACCACGGGCAATAAGTAGCTTGTGAGATAATGGGGGTAGGCACACACACCTGTGCGATTGCACATGGAGTCTGCCTGGGTGATTCCCTCCGGAGAATTCCAGAATGGGGAAGGCTGGAAGGAACCACCGTGGATCATCCTGGCGCACATTGCACTGGATCGCGATCAGGTGGTTCTCCAGTGTGGGAGACTCCACGACCTCTCTAGGCAATCTATTCCCGCTCTCGGTCACTGCATAGCACAGAAGTTCCTCCCCATGTTCAGATGGAACTTCCTGGGCATCAGTTTGTGCCCGTTGCCCCTTGTCCTTTTGCTCAGAACCGCTGAGAAGAGCCTGGATCCATCCTCTTGGCACCCCGGCTTCAGATATTCATACATCGTCAGTGTAAACCTCTGCAGGCTGAGGTTCCCAGCCCTCAGGACCGTGCTTTGGTCTGTCCCTGTGGTTATTTCAGCACCTGTCCTAACACCTATAGGAACACTTCCACAGGTGGGCCATCCACAACTTCTCTGAGCAACCTCTTCCCAGTGTATAGGCTGTCTATACAGGCTGTAATTTCAAATTTAAATTTAAGCAGATTTATAATACCAAAATGCATTTAAATAAAAATATTGCTTTTCAACTTATTTTCTGACGTGAAACAATACATTCTACTTGTATGAGTTCGGACAAGAAAATTATTAGAAATTTATATCGTTAGTAGATAGCCATCAACTCACTGTCGGTTCCAGGAACTGCAAACCAAAATGAACTTTATCCTGGAAGTAATGTGTTACAGAAATTCTTAAATCATAGCAAATAATTCAGTTTCCATGTACTGTGTTAGGAACATTACTAAATTAATGATGTTTATTTTTTAAATTCAGTGTTAAAATTGTCTGAAATCAAATTGATTTTACTTGATCACTGTGTGTAGCAGTTGAACTTTGATTCTATATGAAAAATGTAATATTTAGGAATTAGTCTAATTCTTTTGTGTTTAAATGTAACTTAGTAACAAACTTCTTTACCTTTCAAGTAATAGGTCTGCATCAAATGTATATAGATTTTCTAAAATGCAATGGATAAATTTTTCAGTGAAGTCCAACTACAGTATAAAATAACACTCCTTTTTGGCAGGGTTTTCAGAATATTTGTCAAAACACAACTAAGAATTAGTGAATATTTGAAAAGTACATGCGGATGGTCTGTAAATAATATTAAAATAACAATTCCTCTTGTGAGGTTTTGTGCTTTTTCTTTTCAGGAAAAACAGGTAAAGTAAAATTTTCTGTGAATAAATCACTGCTAAATAAAATTCCTCTAAAAACCAAGGAATATTCTGCTGTCTATCTCACCTCTGCCAGTTCTCCTGATGTCTGGGATTTTACCCTTACAATTCAGTTCTGGAAGCATCTAGAAGCTGTAGCAGGGATGTGGGCAGGATTACCTCCACCAGGAATTAGTGCCCTCCTGACTGACACTGGACTGATTGTTCTGCTGATGTAAGAGATGGTTTGGGTTGCTTGCCATTTGTGACAGACATACTGAAATCTGCTGCTTAAGCTTGCTTCCCTAAATTATTTGAAGAATATAGATATACTTCTCAAAGAACATTCAAAAGGATTTGTTTGAATTTAAAGGGTTGCTTCTGCCAGTTGGCTCAAAGGGAAGCAAGCCTTTGCAGTACTGTGTAGTGCAGATTCAAGATTTTAGCATAGTGCTTCTTCTTATTTCTAAGCAGGCAGTAGATAATCAAACTTTCTGATACAAGAGTTTTCAGAGAATAACCTTCACCTTTAACTTTTTCCCAAGAGTGTAAGAAAATTATCCGTATGAAGTGTTGTGCTACTGTGATATCGGAACTAGCACTCTTAATGTCACCTTGCAAGATATCTGTGCTGCTGTGTTGATGCAGTATTTATCTGCTGTTGCAGGGTATTTTTTTCTAAAGCCTTTTGAAACATATCTCTTGTGGACTAACAAAAAAAATGCTAAGTGTTTAAAAAAAAATTCGTAAGCTTCAAGTAAATAATATTAGCATAGACATTTATTATTACACTTTTAACAATGAGCTGATGTTTGTAAAAGCTGCTGTTACATGATTTTTAAATTCATCCTCAATTCTCTGTGCCAGGTCTCTGATACTGCTGAGGAAAGAAGCCATTTTTGAACAGTAGCTGATTTGCTGTTTGAGGACTGGGAAAAGGGGAGGAATTGTTGAGAAGAAAACTTACTCACTGGTATAGCAGAATGAAAACTTGCAAGTTCTTGCAACCAAACTTCTGCAATTCTAAAGAGTGTATTTGATGTACCTGGTGAGAGGAGGGAAAATATAAGGCTTGTATTGGGGAATTCTATCCATTTTTCTTGCTTTGGTTATTGGGATAGAGATTGACTGAACTAACAGAGCCAATATTTAAGGTTACATCACCTGGAGTTACAATATCAGAAACATATTTCAAGCTCACTGGAAGCTTAATGGCCCTCAAAAGTCATCATCTACATGTCCAAACTATATTCTTCAGTTTTGCTGAGTCAATGCACAGACCCTCACCCTGAGGAGAGGGGCAATCTGTCAGGAAACTTCCAGCATTTCTACAGCTTTTCCAGTCATATTTGTAGTTTAAAAATAAACATGGGCCTACAGTCTTGAGGTACAAAGGCAAAACAATGGCAATTATCATTGCACCAAAGTCGTTATGACCTCCCAGCAGGATATCTCTGTCACAGGGATGGGTGTGATGCTTGACGTGTGTTATAGTGGCTTCACTACACTCACCAACTAGCATATCCTCTGTCTGTAAAACAGAATTGTAACATCTGAGGTGCAGTCTTCCCACTCTTAATGGGTTAATTTTTCTAAAATTTAGCCATGCATTTCCTACTGTCATTTCTGATATCCATGAATATATGTCTGCTGATCATTTTGCAAATGTTTCCTTGTTTTTTCTTTTCTTTGTCACAATGGGACTACCTCATCTGAATGTCTATAAAGTAATTCTTACTTGGTTAGTGAGCAGAAATTTGCTCTGCCTCATCTACATAACATCTGTGAATTTTCAGAGGAAGATACCAATGCTTATGTGAAAATAATTTAATTTACTGTTCAGCAAAAGAATACAGAAGTTACTCTTTCATTAAATAAGTATGTCATATCATGCCCAAGTTTGCATAGGATTTAATGCCTTCTCGTATGAATTCCTACAGCATGATTAACTTATGATGTCTTAGTTTTTTTAGACAGTCTGCTAGCTTCAAAAGGGGAAAAGGATTTAAAATGAGAAAAAAAATTTATATGGCTTTCATTAATTGGATTCTCTTTGTTAATATGGAGAAATCAAGCCAAACAAAATTGGTCACACTGCATTGAACAGATTTTTTTTTTCTGAAAAAGAGAATCTTTTCTGAAAAAGATAGAGCATACAGTGTGCATAGGCACCTGTAAACAGAAATATGTTTTTGAGATTACTTCACATTTTCATAAAAGAAGGGATAGTTTCTGGTTCTTAGTCTGCATGTGTGTCACAATCAGTTCATGGTGGTTACCATGTTTTTACCAGGTCATCACTGTGAGATTGTGTTGGCATGAGACTGGTAGTTTAATCAGAAACACTGATTATGGACAGGCAGTAAACAATGGAGGGCTGATGAGTTTCTCATTTGGAGATCCTAGCTGAATTCCTAGTATATTGCCTTTCACTAGGGAACAGTGAAGCTCTTGGGTAGTCAATTCCAATTGTGCTTGAAAATCACTTACAGTGATGCTTTTTATGTTGGGCCTCCAAAATTTGAGATATCTCTGTGACTTTTGACCTCGTTAACATTTTTGATCTCAGTAAGAGGTCAAATAGAATAAGGACCATTGGTGATCCCAGGTTTACAAAGTAAGATTTGGTGAGTATTGTGGATGAAAAATGGGATGCATATGTTTGAATAATATTCCATTTGAATAAGCAGAAAAATACTAGATATGGTTTTGTAACTACTTTTATAACAATACAGTAAGCAGCTGTCTTCATCTTTTTGTCTTAGATTCTGAAAAACATGAGTTAAATTGTTACATTATTAAACATTGATGCATTTTATGCAAATTGGGTTCTGGAATTGTTTTAGATGTAAGAAATAGTCACCAAACCCTTAGATGTTGCAACATACCTTTCAGTATGATTCTTCCAACTAATTAGCATGAAAGATTTAACTTTGATAGTTGTATTAGCTTAAATGCTCTGTGGTAATTTATAATGAGAGACAGGAACATTCTGCCTGATGAGAAATGTACTGTCCTAAAAACTTCCAGTCACTTACAGCTTTGCCAAATAGCACAAATATGTAGTTTGATATTTTCTATTTGAAGAATGTCTCATAGCTTGGACTTCTAAGCAAAGTAGGTACAATTTCTTTTGCAATTTCACTTTTTGTTTGTTTGTTTGTTTTTTGTTTTTCAAACATGGGCACAAAAGTGTTTCTTCACCTATTTTCTACTCTTTTCTCTGAAATGTATGTTTTGGATGAGGAGGTATTTAGTGATTGTGGGATTGGGACCCTATATGTCAGAGAGTACTTTTTGCCATCTCTGTTTTTACCATCTCAGTTGAATTTGTTTAAGTAAAAATTCAGCATAGTTTTGCAGTGTAATAGAATTGTAATACAAAAATACAGAGTCTACGAGAATGTTAAGGCATGAAGTCTCAAAGTTCTGGAAGTGTCTGAAAGAGACAGAAATTCAATTTTTCTAGTAAATTTAATTTAGATAATCACTTGTGCAATATTTATGAGAAGTTAATGTTTTATGGTAGTTTCAAATGTTATTTTGAACAGAACACTACAGGATGCCTTTGGTCCTTCAAAAACTGAGGTGGGCAAAACAGACTGCAAATGTTAGAAGTTGCAAAGAAAAAGGTTCTAGTAAAATACATAACTAGGTTGGAGTGGAAGGAAATAGATGAGGAGAGAGTATTCAGACTTAAAACACCAATCAGTCTCACTGGTTTTTATCAACCTAAAATCTGCACTAAAAAGATTTCTCATATTTTCCATAATGAGTTTCTCCCTAAATCTTTGAAACTACAAGCTTCTTTGAGGATTATCTGTCCTGACAAGAACAAAACCAAGATAAATGTTCTCTTTCAAAACCTGCCTCAAAATGCCTGTCAATATTTACTATATATTTATAACTTGACACAACGAGGGATTGATGAGATCATTACAGCAGATCAGGATGACTCATTTCCCTGTCCTTCATGACTGCTTCTGCTGAGCTCTTTACTTCTCTTGGCTGCTCAAAGGAGAAACTTTGTTTCTGAGCAGCTTCCAGAGAGCTGGAGGAAATCAATCCATTCCTTTATAGTCCCTGAAGATGTCCAAAGGATTCTTCAAATCCCACAAATTTTCTTTGTTCTACCAGCACCTGTGATGCACTTGAGATTTTTTTTTTTCATTCATCTTGCACAGTTGTTAATCGTTAGGCTCCACAAACACCAGGAAATATGTTTGTGTCATTCACAATCTACTTTCTCACCAAGAGGAAAAACTCTTGGTATCAATAAAATGAGGCTTTGACTTTCATAACTTATGTACAGTCTTTCAGATCCTATGGTAAAGTGAGCGGTATCTACTACATTCCAATCCCCTTCCAGGTTTCCTGTGGCTAGTAGGATGAAGAAAAGTTCCCATATATTTTCCATCTGTTCTTCTCAGTAGCAGAATTATGCCTTACTTTTGTTGCTGTGGGAAATTCTTTCTTCTTTCTGATGTTGTAGGTTTAGAAACATTCTAGTCGGGTTATGACTAAAGAGTGGACTAGAAATGGATGTAATGAGAAAGCACTTTTTATGCCTACTGTGTGTCTGAACTCTGCTGATCTCTTTATACATCCATTCTGTTCAAAGGCTGACTGTAGCAATTATTAATAAAAATAGATTAGGAAATAGCAAGGGATCAGTCCATCTCTACACGTTTATTTATGTTCTACCTCAAATAAGCTACAGGGCATTGTGACCATACTTTGAACGTGAGGGTAGGGAAAACATCCATACTGTCCTCAACCTGTTCAGCTGAAGTAAATGCAATTTCTTCAGACTTACGTCGCAACTCAGAGGAAGAGCTGCTCTTGTTCAGCTTTATGAATAAAGAAACTATTAATGACAAAACAGTTCTGGTTTTTGGTCCTTATCTGGTCTTGGATTTAGGATATTTGTCTAAATTGCCCAAGGCTCTATATGGCTAAATAGTACCTCTAGGTTTACTGATAAACAGTGGCCTGAAACACAGTCACTTTACTAAGGAGCAAAAGTTGTCTAAAACCAGATTTGCAGTAATAAATTTGGAAAAGAAACTAAAAAAATCTTATGAGAAAATTGTTAGAGATGTGGGAGTCTATTAAGAGCTGAAGAATACTTTTTATCTTTGTATGGATTCACACACAGCAAAAAATATGTTGGTGGTCTGACATCCCAGAGTGGCTTTGAATTGTCTGAATCACAAAGCTGCATCATAATGACTCATTCTCATTGCATACTGACATCCCTGCTGGGAAAAACTGCTGTCTCTCCCTTGTAGCCATTTCATTTGTATTTGTAGCACATTTTTTTTCTCCTCCCAGTGAAGTTTTTGTCCGAACAGAAATCTAGAGTTGAGCTTGCCTTCTTCAAGAGGAAAGGCCCTGTCTTTTGCAGGGTAGGTCATTTATTTCTGTATTAGAAGCAGGTATTCACTCCCCCAAATTGCAAAGGAATATCAAGTTCTATCTACTGTCTCTGGGGACTTTGGAGAGAATTCATTTATAGCAATGTCAACACCCAAGTGCCAAATGCAGATCTGTACTGCTTGTATATGCCTTTTTGTTATATATATAACAGCTAAACCCTTTAGAATAAAGGTGCTAATCCTTACAAAACAAGCTTGTGCACAGCCACCAAAAGAAAAGCCTTTCTAAAATAAGCCAACCAACCAGTGCTATGAATTCTTTGTATTCTGTTCCTTCTCAGCTCAAAACTATCCTGCCTGGGATGAAACAGTACCTATACTGTGGTTTTTGCCATCATACATCAGTGAGCAAGTGAACCAGGAACAGCACACAAAGCGGATGCTTCACTAAGCATATGTTCTTCCAGTCTCTCTGGATGTAGATGAGGCATTGTGCTTTCAGGGCAGACCTCTGAATTTATGCTGAGGGCAGGGGAAAAGGAACTCAGTACATCCTTTTTCCAGAAATGGTGATGATTTTTTTCCCCTCCCACTCATGGTTATCATCTTCTATAACCTTGATGACATAGTGGGTGATCTGTCCTTCCACAAAGTCGTTAGAATTGTTGCTCACTGCATTTTTCACAAGGACTTTTCAGGTGAATGTTAGTATTATGGCCAAATTCTTGTCAGCATACTTGGGCTGAGAGCATATGACTTAATGTCTGGCAAAAGTCCTACAGGGTTTGCTTCTAAAAATTGATAAGCCCACACAGGTTGAGGAGTGATCAGGCCAAAAAAGCATAGTGAAGTGCCCTCCTGAATGAAACACCCTTTCTTAGAGCTTCCAAGGAATAGGTTTGGGACTCTGCTTCTATCTGTGTCCCTAGTCTGCTCCACTGAAATTGTAGTCAAGAAAAGGGAGAGGAGATCTATCCTGGATTGTTGTGATCTGATAAATAACCATGTTTAAAACTGTGTATTGCATTTGCAATGCTGCTCAACCATACTGGAATACTTTTTAGTCCAATGTTTTAGACAAATGATTCAAACCACTTAGACAAATCCTTCTTAAAAAAAAAACCACCACAACAAAAAAAAACAAAAACAAAAAACAACCAAAAACAAACAAAAAAATCAACCCCAAAACAAAAAAAGAAAAACAAAACAAAAAACCCCAAAACCCAAACCAAAAATTAACTTTTCCTCCTCTTCTTCCTCTGCTCTTTCAGTTTGTTATCTCAGTCCCCACTCTGCACCCATACAAAGCCCTAAAGTGACTAATAAGTGTCATTGTGGGAATGACACCTGCATGACCTTAGAAAGACTAGGTAGTATTACAGCTTTGATTGGAAATAGTTGCTGCTCTTTTTTGGTGTTTTTAAAGTTATGTATCTTTCAGTCTTTATGACATTAGGTGTTTCATCTACTAAAACAATGCTTTTTTACTTTTCTGAAAGCTTAAAAATGTAAGCAACAATTGTGTGTTGCTTTCGCTCTTTTCTATAGATGAATATCATTTCTAATAGTTGAATTTAGTTTGCAGAGTTGACATTGAGACTAACTGGCATGGAGCCAGATTCTGATAGCATCACAGTGTGCTACAGGTCAGGACTTAATTTAGTCTGGCTTCTAGCATGGACGGATTCTCCTCTAATGTCGTCTTTTTGCTCCTGACATAGAAAAATAGCTAGTTCTATTTACATCTTATTTTCAAGCCATAAAATTTCTATTCTAGTACCAAAAAGGCAAGAAAGGCACAGGATAAAGATAGCGTCCTTGCTATAGCTGAATAGTTTCTGGAGGAATGAAGGTAGGTGTTGAGGACTTAATTTTTGTCCCACTCTCTGAAAAATAAAAGTCACCTAGTTAGTGTAACAATGCATGTTTGTTGATGTTGTGAAACTCTCCAGTTTCTAACTTAAATGAATTTGTTGCAGGGATTTGGTATGTGAAACCTGAGTTTTGCAGAGACAATAGGTCCCTGTTAGAGAAGTTACAGCTATCTTATGCGTGTAAGGTTTTTTTTTTATTATTGTGGGGTTTTTAAACATATTATTCCCCTTTTCTAGTTTCTTACCTTTCCTTGCAATCATTTTCTCCTTAAAGCCCTTCTTAACAAAGTAACAAAACATATTGTATGTGCCTCTTTCTCATTTAATAAGCCATATTGTCCTCCATTTCTGGCACTTGAGTTTCTGGTCTTTCCAGGTTTACAATCCCTTACTTGGGAACTCTGCTGCTGGTTTTGTTTTGTAGTATTAGTATTGTCTTCTCTTTAATGCTGATTGGGATTTCAGCTTTATATGCACGCGATCTTTAATCACCATTCTTTGGCATCTTAACATCTTGAATTAATTTAGGCAGATGAAAGAGATCAATAGGTAAGGACTTAAATATTCTTGATGGCCAGATGCTCCTATATTTTGCATGCAGAAATCTTCCAGCTGCTGTCAGGTTGACAAATGAACTGAGTTTTGAATGTGTCCCCTGTTTACTTTAATGGCTGAGTGTTGAGATATTCCAAACTGTATGTTATGTCTCTGCATTGAAGTGCATAGGCCTAATTGAAGGGAACCTTTATATTTATTAGTTTATAATATAGTACATGTCTGATTTAGTGCCCTCAAATAGTTAATTTTAAAACATTTGTAAGTAACCTCAGATTTTAAATTCCAGAATCTTTTAACTGCTTCAGACTTGCACAGGAGGCACTTGGGAGAGGAAGAGGAGAACCTTATTTCAGTAGGTGGCTTTTGAACTCTGGAATTGAAAATACAATTTTTTGTTACCCTGTGTTCCCTAGCATAATTTGTTAAACTTGCTATGAAGTTGGTATAAAATCAAAACTGTCTCACCTTGGTGTGTACACAGATATTCCAGTTGTTTTTATACATCATTGCATTATTCCTACCTTTGAAAACAAGCCTAAAAAACAACTACAGCAGGTACTATTTCTCTGATAGTATTTATGGCAGTAACTGGTATCAAAGTGCTCTGTCCAGATGTAGGAAGGTGCCACACTCGGAATGTACAGAGTACCTGTTGTCACTACATAAAGCCTAGAAATTGTTGACACAGAAGCTGGAAGGTAATACAGCATGTGGAAGCAAAATTTAAAGGACTATTTAAAAAACTATGTTATCATCATACTACTAGAGCAATGGTCGTAAAATTCAATACATTAAATATCATAAAGATGCTATTGTTGCTTAATGACTTAGAAGTACAAAAAGAGGTAAATCCCATGGGTCTAAGCACAGCCAAAATCTCTGCCAACATGCAATTTGGAAAGATGCCATTTAACCTCCAGGAAAAAATCCTGCCAGAATCTTGGACTAAGAGAGTTCAGACTCACTGCCTAAATAAACAAACTTCAGGTTCTATTGGATGATCATGATACATAAAAATATATTATTAAATCCTAACAATGGGATAATGCCAACATCTCAGTCCTACATGTGATTGAAAATAAACAGAACACTTTACATAAGGGAGTAGGAAGAAACTATCCAACCCCCTTGCTACTGTCCTTACTAGCCTCATTTGCCTGGGAAAACAGGTCTCTGCAGTCTTGTCTTGCTGACTGTCCTCATTTAATACATGATGCCAGAATCCACTGGAATCAACCAGCCAAACTTAAACAGAGGTATAACTTGTCTCTAAGATTATTAAGTTTTTTTCGAGGTTTGTGGAAAAGCTGGATAGATAAGGAAAAATTTGTTGGTCTCCCAGCTTGAAAACTTTTGTACTATTATGTAAAAGAGAACTCAACCTTGGGACTGTGGGAGGTGCAGGGGAGAGGAATCATTAAATGCTCTGAGAGCAGAAAAAGCTTTGAAGTTTGCAGTCAGCTGAGATATGAATCAGTTGGAGGCCACTAACCCTTGTGTATGCAAAACTTCTGATTTAGTTATATTGCCATGATTCTTAAAGTTACTGTTTACAGCACACAAATTTGGAAACTGTATACTTTCCACTGTAAATCTGTCTCTTAAATTCTCTTTGCATAAGGCAGGTTTTTTTGTTCTTACACTTATTACAGCTTCTCCAGTGATGTAGTGTCCATGTACACCCAGGCTAAATTCTGTTGCCAGTGGCAATGCAAGCCACTGTCAGAGTTCACTTTTGTCCTGTATTGCAATTAGTGGTATAACTTTATATCACAAGAAGCTCACATTTAAGTCTTCTTTTCATCAATAAAAATGTTTAGCTTAAAATCTCCAGATTTCAGTTCTAAAACAGAATTTGTTACTGTAACTCATGCTGAAGATTGAATTCTGATGGACAGTGATTTTCTTCGTAAAGTTTTCCTTTGTTTGTCATTGTAGTGCCAGTTGTTGTCAATATGCTCCAGACTTCTTCACATGGAGGATGCTTTACTTCAGGTTACTAACACAGACTTGAAACAAATTTCTAAAGAAATACTAGGTAAAGAGGAAGTGTGAGAGGGAGAGATGCATTTAAATGCAATTCAAGATAGAAGAGTAATATAAGGCACAAAGACAAGCTCAACTCTCAGATATTGTGATCTCCCAGTACTTTCACAGTCCTCATAATTTCCCTAGGCCTGACTGAATTCACTCTTCTGTAATTTGTGACTTTTTCTAAAAGATCAAGTAAAATATAATTGAAATTTAAACAAAGCCAGTGCTAAAGCTGGTGCAGCAGCAGTCTGCAGGGGTTTTTTTGCAGGACATGCTCCACTGTTACTGTAGTCAGATACCTGCCCTTAGAAAATTGTACAGATTTCTCAGACAGAACCTTTAAATTTTAGATTTTTGCAAGTGAACCTCCTACTTATTATTCAAATGACCAGTTAAAAAGTGAACGAGATGTCTCTGATAAATAGTGCCTTGTGGTGTGAGGCACTGGTTTTATGTATAATTGTGACAGCTGGTAGATTCAAATGTGAGAAATTTGGCAAGTTCAGCACAGAATAGTCCTAAAGCTGTGAGTAGCTTGGATGAAGCCACATAAATCATTCTAGAGTTTATTTAATTATTTTAGAAGTGATTCATCTGCCCTCACCCCACGTAAGAAGACTGTGACAGTTTTTTCTCTGATGTTGACAGTGCAGTTCGGCACCACCAGCGAGAGCTTTGCTTACCAATGGAGTGCTCACGTAACAGAGTACTTGCAAGTCTTCCTATTTGTAGATATATTTTTTTTAAGAGAAAACACTTTCATAATGTTTTTTAAGCCCACATAAATGATGAATGAGGTCCTTTCTCGACTTCACAAAGCTGTATTGTTGTTTGATCATGTTAGGGTAGTGCCTCTCACAGACCCTGCTGTGCCAGTCACAATCCAAACTCAGTATGAGGTTTTTCAGCTTCCAGATAAATAGTACTCTGAATTCAGTGCTACAGACAAACTACCTTGTTTACTCATGGCCTGGAAAGGGATTTTTTTATTTTTAAGGACCCTTGTTAAAATAGGGCACAGAAATCCCAATCACAGCAGAAGAATTCCTACGGGGCTAGCAGGGTGTGGTGAGTGCTGGCTGAGCCTTAAGGCCGTTGAGCTGAGGCAGGGAGTACAGAAAAGGCAGGACAGGGTCCCCACCAGCCAGGGCCCACTGCCCACAGTGCCTGAGCAAGGCAGACCTGCAGAACTACAAACCACAATCAAGCTCAAGCAACTCTACATCATCGTGCAAACTCACCAGGATAAGGCAGGTCCAAGGTCAAACCAGCCCAGGGGTTCAGTTCAAAGGGATTTATAGCTGTGGTGGAGCTAGAGACCAACACTGTGATAACTCAAATGAAACACCAAGGGATGGCCCTGGGCTGGGCTTTAAACAGAGCTCCTGGCCCATGGGAAGGGGGTGTGTGTGGAGGCCCCAGATGGTGCTGGTCAGGCTTGTTAAGGCCTATTAGAGCATTGGATGTCCTGACAAGAACTCTTTCAGTGTTAAAGATAGGAAGATAAGAGTTGATATGAGATGGACTTGGAGAGGCTGGGGAGAGAGAATGTGTAAAAGGTAGAGAAAACAATCTTTTCACAAGTCAGCTGTGTGAACAGCTGCATCTTGTCGGATTTTATCTTCTTAGTGAAAAGATCCCAGTGCTACATAAATAATAGAAATTGCTGCAAACCCTCCACGTATATACAATCAGTAGGCTGCAGGAGCTGTCATGGTAGATAGTGGCATTGCACATTGAGAAGTGGCATTGCAGACAAGCCTGGAAGGGTTTTGGTTTAGTTTGTCTGTAACGCAGCGTGAAAGACGGCACGAATGTGTTTGTGGGGGAAAGGGTAAACAGGCAGTGGAAATGGATGTTGCCAGCTGAGTGAGGGATCTGACTGTACCAGTTTACATACCTGAGCATGAAGAGCTTTAGTGTCTTGTTCAGGAGGTGATGAATGAGGGGAGAGCGAGGACATATAAAAGGTCTGATACATTATAGTTACTGACAAGGAAAATAATTATTAATGGTAGCATTTTGTGCTGAGAGTCACGTTTGGGCAGAACCTCCTGTTAAGCTCTGGCAGCATTACTGGTAGAGGTTAGGCACGTGGACAAAAGGTTCAGTGGCTGACCAATACTCCTTTAAAGTCTGCTTTGTTTCTTTGGATGCAATAGAATTTTCCAAGCAAATGAAACCTACTCTGTGTTCTTTCCTCTGCCCCTGAATTTACATCCTTTTCTCTAAGACATCTCTAGTTTGTCTTGAAATAAAGAGCATTTCAGCCTTGCAGCTCATACACAGGGCAGGTGGTGCTCTTCGAGAACTTAAATAAGATGTCAGAATGTTGTCCCCTGTAAGAGCAGTGGTTAGAGCAGTTCTGCAGTGCAGTTACTGGGATGTCAGAGACAGAGGAAGTGCTGCATAGTACAGTTTTACAAATTGTTAAATGTTATTCTTTGACTTACTGCAGTGCACCTGGCAGCAAATTATTAGAGTGAGACACGTACTCACACAGGAGTTTAAAAAAAAAATAAAATAATTGGTTTCTGCATGCAGTAGGTTGAGGGAATTAGAAGGAATTTAATATATCCATAGCTGACAGGTTTAATTTGTCAGCTTTTAGCATTGCTTTAGAGGATAATAGATCTCAGTATGAATTTAAAAAACATACTATCTTTACTAACATCAAGGAATACAATAATTTGAATACTCAGTTTTCTTAAATACAAGGTTCCAACATTGAATGCAAAATGGAAAATATGTGCATACTTTTCCCTTTTCATTTATGTTACTACTGTCATTATCATTTAAACATGATATTTATATATTGTTCAGGTGAATCACTGTTTCAGTGACTGAATCCCATTGCATATTTTCTTCTTAAAAGGGGCTGAAAGGTGAAGAGCTTGAAAAAATAATGCAGACAGAACATACTTAGGATGCCATTTTAGGAAAAAGCAGTGAAGTTTTTACTGTTAACCTAGAAAATACTATATGAGTTAAGAGAATTGGGCATCCAAATATAACATAAGTACTAAATACTACTTAAATAGCCCCAAGTGGAGGGCCTCACATTACCATAAGAGACTATTTTTTAAAAGGTAGAAGTCAAGCTTTGCATGAGCAAGGAGAATGTAGAAGGGAAAAACAATGCAAACATTGGAAAAGTTGGTAATAGTCTTTGCAGTGAGAGCGAGACAAGTGCATGGGAAAAATCTCTGAATTGACAAAGGGAATCAGACAGGGAAACAGCACTTAAGAACATAGTGTTTGAGTTTAAAATGTTTTAATGCAAGTCAATTTTTTTTTGGATCTGATTCTGGTTTGGGTCTCTTGAGAGTCAGCAGTAAAGATTTTATTTGCGGACTTGTACCACCCAAATTGCTACCAAGGGTTGTTCTCATTTAAGGTGGCATCCTCCAAGATGCCAGGGAACCACTGTGCAGCTATAGATAATCCAAACCACTTGATATTGCACATTGATCTATTTCCTTTCTCCTGTATCAATATTGACAAAGTAATGCACCTTACCAAAGCTCATCAGCAGGAAAGAGACTATGCCATACCTGTCAGAAAAAAGCAGAGTTATTTCATTTGATTTTGCTTTTCTGTCCCAATCAGTGGGCTTGTACCCAGGTACAACTATGGAAATACAATCTCCCTTTATGAAGGGTACGGGGAAAAATAAGATTTATTGTCCCTGAGGTGGCTGGTTTTTGTTTTAATATGTCATGTGGGAGGTAGTAGGATTCCTGGACAGTATGCAGAAACATGGAAAAAGAAAGACTACTGTTTTCCGTGTGCATTTAGGAGGCTTTACCGGTGATGATTGTTCAGGTTTTTTTTGTTTGGTTGGTTTTTTTTTTTTTTTCCTGTACTGTGTACTAAGGTTTTTCTGGTGCAAGGGCGTGTTAATGATATGCCTTACCCTAAAAATTTCAGAGCACATCTAGAGTCATTGGCAGGGCCGAAGAGCTGAGCCTTTACTTGCATGAGCTGAGCTGGCCAAACAGCTCACTGCCTCTGAGATTCAGAGGTCTCAACACCCTGCCCTTCTGCCTTCTCTCCTTCCACACTGCCCTCTCCATTCCTTGGAGGCTGCAGTTCCTGACAGGTTCATCTTTGTACAGGCAGATTTTGTCTGTACATATTGTTTTGTACATTAGTTGAGCGTGACACTATCACAGTGATGGCTGTGGTCAGAGGAGCACCAGAGCTCAGCTGCGGGAGTGCGGCTCTGGAGTGCTGGAGACCATCCCCATTCACACAGCAGGGATCTGCTAGTTCAAGCCATGCCATCTCACAGAACACATGGCTGTATGCTGTGCTTTAGGATGAAATGGATGATTAAAACGTTTGTGTTAACCACATTACAGAAATAAACTGCCCCAACAAAACTGCTTTGCCTTTGGTGTCAGGTGCTGAAGTAAAATTTGTGCATGAAAAGTAAAAAATAATGAACCAATACATTCAAGTGTCAGATCCCTTTTGCCCAAATTAGGTGTTCTGCATGACGGTCTTTGTTTCTTTGGGGTATCTAATTTTTAAGCGAAGGTATAAAAGTCTTACCTGCAAAATCCTAGCTTTAAAGGAGTTGTTAGAGCTACAGCCCCATGGGGCCCTTTTTAAGAGCTAGATAAATGCTGAGGGGATATCCAGCTTTCCACTTTATGTGTATAGGAAATAGGTGTTTTAAGAGGGACTTGCTTCCTTCATTGCAGCTCTTTTGTGTGTGGGCTGTCCCACACCTCTCATCAGATCAGCTGTGTGGAAGGAGAACTGCTCTGCCTTACCCAGCAGAGCTGTGATTACTGAGGATACCCATGGCTACACCAAGGAGGAGGGATTAAAGCTATGTGACAGATTATTTTTTCATCTATTTTCCCCAAAGGAAAAAAGAGCAAATAGTTTAAAAAAAAGTTTGAATCAAACCCAAGTTGGTAATTTCTTCCTAAGCCTGACTTAGAGAAATCTTATTTAAAGAAGTTTTGAGCTTTGGCTTCTAGGTTTGGTCCCAGTCCTTCCATTTTCTATGATGACATATGTATTTGTTCTACTATGCCACTGTAGGATTTCAGAAAATAGCTGCATTTTGCTTAAGGTATGGTCTGCAATTTTGGACAAGGTTGGTTGCTTTCGGGGGAAGAAATAAAATTCTGTTTCTCTCCTGTACTACTGCTTCATTGTTTGAGAATTCTTAAGCACACAGGCAAATTAGATGCAGAGCTTATTTCATTTTAAAGAATTTGTGTTAAATTATACTGACATGTGCAAACGGTGAACAGGAAGCCTTGAATTTCAAAAACTGTGCTTAAAATAAGGAATGAAATTATTATTTGCAAAGTTAATTATTATGTTAATAATCTTTTACAAACTACTAGCTGGAGCTTGATTTTTGTTCTAGAAAGGTCTTGTGTCCTTGCTGCACCATTATTAAGCTGTGTGCAGACTTCCTTAGTCTGTAAAAGTGTGTCCGTGTCAATATAGTATTTAGGTCTATTTCATGAAAATTAAACCCAAATTTTACTCACTAGCAGCTGACATCAATCATATCCCCCCTCTCTCCGAGCCCCTGAGCCCTCCCCCCTTTAATGCTGTACAATGTTCCAAAAGGAAAATTTATTAGATCACCTATTTAGATTCTCTGACATCATTCTGTCATGGCAATGAAGTGATTTACATGGAAAAATGTATTACCTCTGCTTTTAGACAAAATGAGTTTATGATGATTAATGATTTTACTGCAAGTATGAGAGAACGTGGAAATGGCCAGCCTTTTAAAAGTGAAACATGACCTATGCTCAGCTTGCTCAGTTTTCCTCCTTATTTTTTTCAGCTTTTTGCAAAATGGTTTTGGTTTTGAGTAAATGAAAACGTACAAATTACATTTTGTAACCGAAGGAAGCGATAAACGCGGGGTATCCATGGCAACATCACTATGTAACTGGGACTAGAGACAAAAGGGAGAAAGCAATTAGCTTGAAGCACAGAGTCTAAACTGTCATGATGGCAGAGGACCTAGATCACGTACTCCATGAGTAGCCAAAGTCACTGAGGAAGGTACATGTTCAGTCTGGAGAAGAGCAGGCTAAAGGATGATTGCCTCCAGCTGTCCCTCCTGGTCAGAATTCCTAGGATTCTATAGCACAGTTGATTTTGGGCAGAGAACTTAGTATACAGAATGGTCATAAGAATAGTGAAATAGTATTTTTACAGGAAAGCAGAGAGGAAATCATCCTTTCTGACACATGCCTTAAAATGACACTTGAAACATTTCCTCTAGCTTCATACAGAGCTGTATTTTTCCTTAAATGTCATATAAATAATGAGTAATACACAAAGGCCTAAACTAAGACAAGAAGATGTGGCTGAATAAGAATTCTGAAATATTTTCTTTACGTATGCTAACCGTACTAAAACCCAAAGGCCATTAGGGTGAAAGCTATTCAACTATAGAAATATTTAAATTTGGGAAAAATGTAAAAAGTGGCTTTTTTTTTTTTTTTTTTTTTTTTTTTACAGGGGGGCTTATGGAACAAATTCGATAAAAAAAAGACAAAAGTTGAGGTCAACACTGCTGCCAATTGAATCTGCATGGAGACTGTATCATTCACAGGATGTAATGTTTGGAAATGAATGGAGCACAACTGTATGATGGATGAAACAATCTTTGCTGTGGGATCTCAGATTCCAACCGGCTCAGTTGCAGGCTGTGATGAATGCTGGAACACTGAGCACTGTTCTGCTACCTCAGTGGAGCTCTGATGCCTAGAAGGTCAGTGTGTTGAAATGAGGAAAATGAACTATCAGGGAAAAATGAACACTGGATGAATTTACAGCCACGGCTTGTCTTTAGTGACATTGACTGGACAACTGTCTTCATGGGCACACTTGGCAATGGAAAATCACTTGCTGTTGGCTTCTGTGCCTGCAATTGCATTTGCAAGTAAAAGCAAAAGTATATTTAAGGTAGTGATTAAAAATACACTTACACAAGTCATACTAACATTTCAGGAAGACAGCAGTATCACAACAAGCACTTCAACCGTGTTATTTTTATTCAGATGATTAATCCATGTCTTCCATTAGGCATACATTGAATTTAGCATTCTACTGTAGTTCTCTATATGCAATCTAGAAATTTCAGCCCTATCCTTTATTCATTTCTGCTAGCAGTACAGACTCTTGAGAGCTCTTCAAGATGGAACCACCTTTTCTGAATTACACAGTTGTTTATCAGGAGCCACGTACTGTTGTTCTCCTGTTCTTTGTTTAAATGGCTTGGCTTCTCCTCTGATACAGGTTATTGATGTTCAGTTCCTTGCTGTGTGTCGTTTGTTCATCTGGCTATTTGTTTCCTAACAAGAATGATTTCCTCAGAGAAACAGCTACAAAAGAGTGGAAGGAGGTTTAACACATCAGTAGGCAGTGCAGATACAAAAGGATATTATGTTCTTTGGAATACCTTTGCTTTGGTCACCATTCGCTATCATCAACAGCAATTGTTTGAGTCTGAGTGTACATTTGTAGTGTTTATTTATTTATTTATTTATTTTTTAAACTAGAGTGACATCTATATGGAGCTAAATCATAATTTGGATGTAATCTCCATCTTGACTTCCCTGTTCTACCATATGGATCAGGTGATCTCTATCAGACTCTTCACATTGCTGATGTTGAAGCCTCCCAGGGGACGTGTATTAGAGCAGGTGTTTCAGTGTCTGTGCGACCTGCCTGCACGCTCTGTTGCCTTTAGTGACCATGAGGCAACCAGGGGATATACTGAATTGAATCTGAAATTTTTTCCCCTAGTCTGTGGCTTCTGTAGTGCTCTGGGACTTATTCAGAATTCCACACACTATGGCAGAATCCAGCCAGCCAGATGGTCGCAGGATTTCTCTTGTGACTGCTACTGAGCTGGAGGCCAGCCCCTGTGAATTTCATCTATAACACCAAGTTTCTCTGGTCGAAACTGCCTCAAAATCCAGTTGAGATTTGCACAGTGACATTGTGGTGATTTTGGCAGTTGAGAGCATGGGTTCTGTTGGCAGCCACATCATTTCCTTTCCAGCAACCCTGCTGTTGGCTATTAGGTTTTGATCTGCCATGTCACCTCCATTTCCTCTTGAATCATTGCCACAGTACATTGCCAGCAAACATTTGCAAGGTTTTCAGGGGAGCCTGAATTGTAGCTACAGCCAGGATGGAGGCAGGGACTTGCATCCCACAGGACCGTTCCCAGCCATTGTGTGCAGGGATCTGGCACCCTGGATTCCCTAATGAGAGAATGCTGGTGCTTGGCTAGGTTGGTTGTACATGTGTAATATTGGTGGCCTTGTTACATCCTGAATTAACCACACTGGTGTCCCTTGGGCAGTGTTTAAAGAGTTGCTGCCATATTCTAGGCTTAGGACTGTGCTGCACTGGAATCCAGCTAAGACTGCTGTACAGCATCAAACCCATTGCCACCCTCTTACAAACTGCTTAAAATAGTTGTAGAGATAAGCTTATTACTGAAAACTCATGAATAAATGAAGAAATTTTGACTGAAGAAGTCCTAGAAGTTTGCACTGATGTGCTAATTGCTAATTTAGATAAGGGCAAAGGTTCTCCATGGCTGAAAACTTAGGAGTTTCAAGGTGAGAGAATAGGACTTCTGAGACATCCAAGCCCCTGCTTAGGAGTAGACTGCAAAACATTTTTTTGTTGGAATTATGTTTCTGAATCACATCCTTGTTTAAATATCTGAACAAAAATAGAAAAGACAGGGGAAAAACCCTCACGTTCTGCTTTTCCCATTTGCTCTCCTGGTAAATAAGAAAACCCTTAATGAAGCAACAGAACCAGTTTTTAATAAAATTAAATTGAACTTCTTTTTATGATGAGATTTTTGGTTTGCTTTCATTTTCTTGTTTGGGGGGTTATTTTTTTAACATGTATTTATACGTTTGGTATCAGGGACTGGGATATGGTTGTTTGCTTCTCACAGAGCTTTATGCACAGAATTTATTAACGACTGATGGCTTTTTGCATGTCTGAATGGGGGCTGGTAGGTGAGAAAGAGAACAGTGAATGAAGGTGCAGGACAAATAAATTTTTTAAAAAAATGCAGTAAGAGATTAAGCTGAAAGTATGGAGCCCAAGAGTGAAAACAGGAAAGCACCTGCAGGTTTTTAAATGCAGTGAGACATGGTATGTTTGAGAAGCAGGTTTTCCTCATGGAAAACCATCTGACTCATTGCTTTAGCGAACTGAGTAGATCAGCCTGCTTGTTATGTTTGCAAATATACGTTTATACTTGGTTTAAGTATAATTTTGGGCATTACTCTCGAGGTTTAACAACTTCTGTTATGGGCAAGCCTCACCACAGTAGCCTCATTCCTAAATGTCTTTTGAGGGCAGCAATAACATGCCTTTTCTTATTCCCACATTTTCCTAGGGCTCTGCTTGTGTGGGTTCCCAAAATGAACTCAGCTATTTTGCCATCAGAAGCAGGGCTGTTAGATGCCCTGTATGGTCTCTGACTGATAACGAAAATGCTTCTTCCCTTTCTGGGCTTTTAACTAAACAACCTTAAGTACAAAATTTTGCTATATGAATTACAGAAATGTAAGTAAGGCAGTGGTGAGATTATGTGAGAGCTCTGCTACAGTAATTCAATGGGTAGATAATGTATTTTCTGCATTCATGGTTTAGGAGAATAAAACAATGGCAACAACAAAATCTCTGGAGAATTAAAATATTTTTACTTGTGATTCATTTCAGTAATTGTAGTTACTTCCCCCTCCCTAGGTCAGTGTATTTAAGAAAGTTCATGTTGAGATATAGATGTCTGTATGTTCCAACTAATGCTGTCACTATCTATGGAAAAAGAGAGAAAAAGTAATGCTCAGAAAACTTTTTCAAGACAAATAACTGACAGGCTGGAGGCACTTATACATATAAATACGAATGTGTGTTTGTATATACATGGTAAAAAAAAATAAATTGGGAGGATACATCTGAAATAGCTTCTATACCCTATAATTGTTCCTTGTGGTAAAATAAATGCAAATCTGTGTCTCCTTTCCATTGAAAAATGCTTTTAATTTCTGTTTTCTATAGACAGTTGACAGTCCAGGGAGGTGAGTCCACATGGGGGTGATGGCTTTTGAAGAAATAAAGAAGGAAACAAGAAAAGAGCATTTGTAAAACACACTCAAGGCAGCATGGAGGTAAAAAAATGAAGAAGACATGCCTGAGAAACCTAAATTAAAAACCTAAGCCTAAATAATTATCCTTCACAGGGATCAGAATAACACAGTATAGTCCTGGCTTAAATGTAGGTTAGCTGGGTTTGTGTTCTGGTATTTATAGGTATACAAGGTAAATTAACAATATGGCTGTTGTTATCAAGTTGTTTGCCTCAGGATGTATAACAGAACATTTCTTTATGTACCACCAGAAACATTTTGGGGAAGAAAGGGAATGGATTACATTGTTGCACGGGAAAAAAAGATCGTTTTGTAGTAATGTTTTCTTACAACATTGTGATCCTGCCAGAAACTGAATACCCTGTTTGACAGAGCAAGCAAGTTTAAAGCCATCCAAAGTAGTACAGTACATTTCCTGTATTGTATGGGAGCTTTCTTTTTCTTTACTTTTTAAAACAAAAAATTGAAGTTCTACTACTCTTTAATAGACCATCATCCAATCACAGATCTGTCAGACCCACACTGATGCTCCCTAGAACTTATCCGTAGTCCAGTGTCTTACCTGTGTCAGCATGATTTTACCTGCTGCAATAGGAGTCTCCTCACCAGGCTAGCAGACATGAACAGTATCTACCTTGAACTTATCTAAACGATTTACAGAAGAAAAACAGCAAAAAAAGCCCAACCAACAAGGCCAAACAGGCTGCTGTAGATCTTGTCGATCTATAGTCACACATACTTTATTCTGCTAGTACCTAAACATTTAACATGTAATTAATTACTGGAGTGAAACTTGGAAGTCTTTTACAGCTTTCTTATGTTTCAAAATTTTTTTTTCTTTTGTTTTTGTTTTCTTTTCCTAGATTGTCATATTTGTTTTTTCCTGTATAGGAGCGGTAGAATTACAGAGGAGCATGAATCCATACATTTATGCACATCTTTTACCCGAAGGAAATTCCAGAGGAAACCACCAAATCTTGCAGAGGTATCATCATTCATGTCCGTACACAAAGAGTACTGCGCCTACAAGTGCAGAACAGAACGGTCCTTTATGTGCAGCAATCAGTGTAATGAGGGGTTTGCTCTCATGGAGCACAAGGTCTCACAGACGGGCCGAGCTGTTTCCTCTCTCGTAGACAGCGTAGTCGAATCAGTCAGAAAAGCTTGGCATTGCTGTCTGTGATGCGTCAGGAAACGTTCCTGACTTACTCTGTGGTGTGCTCTTCCTCTGGCAGAGTGGCTACAGCAATTCCAGTGGCTGGTAATGTCCCACACTACCCTGCACAGCAACTGTGGTGTCAGCAGTGAATCTTGGGCCAAAGGCAGCACCAGAAAACATGGAGTAAAATTCCATAACCATCTAACTAGCAGTTTACTGCCCTCTGGCCTTCTGAAAATAATTTCTGTTATTTTTTTAAAACATTTTCTACAAAATCAGCTTAACAGTTAAAACACAGGACTTGAATGGATGGTTAGAAACTGATCCATCTACACAAGTTTCTATTCAGACTGATAAAATGGTAAGAGATGAGACTACGCACCTCATCGGATTTACTGTGATGTTACTGCAAGGTAGCGTAGCTACCTTGTGTATCTAAAACCCTGAAAATAAGTATTTTGTATTTGTTGCCAAGTTCACAATTTACTTAGTAGACTGTAACAGAGTTGCAAGTTATTACGAATTGAATCTCTGCATTAATTTGGTACAATACTATTTCAGCTCATGTTAGAGCAAAAAATGGATAATTGGTATGTGGATACAAATTAGAGTTTAATATCCCATGCAGCTGTTTACATCTGCTTAATTAAGCAGCAGTGACTTGACATTAACATTGCTATGGAACCATAAATACACACCAGAGATAGAGGCACAATCATGTTAGCCACCCTCCTCCTGTCAAATCAATGCATGTTCGGTACTTTTTGTTTCAATGTTGCATTTTAATGGTAGAGAAAAATCTCTTTACTTTTAAAGAGGAGCTTCAGGTTTGATACATTTGGTTTTGGTACAAGTGCCAGGATTTTATAAAAAGACTGCACTCCTGTGGGCAGACAGGTTAGGCAGAAAGTGTAGAGCTTTAATGGAAACTCCTAACTTAAATATAATTGGAAGTCAGTGGGTAATTTTGCTTTTGGAGCCTTTACAAGAGTACCACAGTCATTCTGTACAGTAATAGAAGGTAAGTAAAAACCCATCTATAAAAATGCAGTGCTGTTGTAACACTGATGAAGTTCTAAACTTTGACTGTGTGGCCTAAGCTCTTTGTTTCATGTGTTTACCAGCAATTCTGGCACAGAGCTGCTTGTTTTGCTTTTTGATTAAGGATCCCCTGAAGTTACACAGATGTAGCTAAGTTGGTATTTTGAGAGGTATGCACAATCAGGACAGGCCTCGGATTAACACAACACATCAAGAGAACAGAAAAATTGCACTTTGGTCAGGACTATCAGAACTAACTGTTAACCATCAGCATAAGAACACAACCTCAGTTGGTGCCATTTTTAATGATTAGAAATAATACATTGTAAAACAAAAAGTGAAAAAATTCCAGCGTGATACTTATAAACAAAGAACAAAGAGAAAACAAAACCCCTTCGGTTTTGCCTGATTTGTAGTATTTATCATACAACAGATTACTCTGAGGTAACACCAGTACTAATTTTTTAGTCCTTCAAGGACTACTCAGAAATTAAGAACAGTGATAGCAATGCATGTTATGTTAAAAGCGAGACTTGATTATTAAGTCAAGCAAATCTGTAACCCTTTTTAGTTAGGGATCTGTGGCTGCAAGTATAAAACTGGAAATAAGTCTATACAGTAGGAACTACAGAACATCAGAGTCCTGTGTGGCATGTCGCTAGCCCCTGTCAGCAATTAAGAGTACAGTTGATTATGTAAAAATCAAACATTTCAATACAGTAAAGACTTTGTTCCACAATAGCCCTTAAGAAATTTAGAATACTGTTAGTTTGCATAAAATAGCCAAAAAAAAAAAAAAAAAAAAAAGATGAATTCAGAAGTCCAAATTTTGGCATGAGGTAAAACCATACGCATTTATTTCATCTGCATTTTAGATTTAGTAAGCATAAAATTAAGTATGTTGACTGTAATGAATTCAGTCATACAAGTGCAAGTCTTCAGCTAGAATGTATTTTATGGCAGTTTATTTAAAAAATGTACCAGTAAATCATAAAAGAGGGATCATGTCCATTTAACGTTTATTGAAGTATACAGGAGGTTTTCTTTAGAATCAAATATGAGCATGAATATATGGCCAAACGTAAAATCTATCAAATTCAGTGAAAATTTTCTGACTTTAAATAGTAGCTGTAAGAATGACCAATATATATTCTTTGTTACAACCGCCCTCACTCTACAAGTAAAAAAAAATAATAAACATTCAGTAAACATTCTTTCCTAAGGTAGTTTCCCTTATATATCAGTGATTTATCCATTTCTTGTATACATAACTTTTTAAACATACCAATCAGTGGTTCTCACAATTGAAAAATAAAAGCACAAAAAAGTTTACACTCTTGTACAGGTAAATAAAAGATCATTTTTTAATTAAACTGTATATCCTTAAGGGCATAGTATAGTTTCAATTTCATTACCTATTACATAATTAACTTCTTACATACAAATATTGACATATTTGGCTTGTGCTTCAAAGCCGTTGTGTCTACAAAGTCCATGTCAATGCGACTCATAACTTGAAATCAGTGGGGACATCTTTACTGCTGCTGGGTTTAACCTGTTCGTGCAACATGGTCTCTTCTGAGCTTGCTGTGGCACTGCATTTTTCTGTGGAGTCGTCAGTGTCTGGATCCAATCCTTCAGGACAGGGAAGCTTTAGAAGTTCTTCCCGCAACTGAGCTGTATGACGCTGAACATACAAGCAGAAGTCAGTGTGGAAGGCCACGGTTAAAACAATACTTTTCACAATGTTAGACAATATAAGATAAAAGAAAAAGAGGGAGTAGAAAAGGTTTAAATGTACTGTTTTTGTGACTGGATTCTCCCCTGTACTTAAGGATTGGTACTTTCCTGTTATTGACAGAATAATTAGCAAGTGCTGCTAATTTGCCATCTTTGAATTAAAGGACATAAAAATATAAAAGTCTCACCTTTAGAGCTGCTGCATGATGGGACATAGTCCTGCCTACCCGTTTGTCACTGCTGTACTGCTGTATGTCTGCTATCCACTCCTCACACTGAGCCATGATCTCCACTCTTTTCAAGTAAAAGTGTTTGTGGATGACCTGCAAGAAAACATTCCCAATGTAACATGGATGGAAGAACCATACACTTAAACAATATCAAATCTGCAAGATGTCTATGGGTCTAGCTGAATATTAGGAAAAAGAAAATCAGTATAAGGGTAATTCAGCATTGACCCAGGCCGGAGATAAATTGTGGCATTTCTGTCCTTGGAGGTTTCCAAGACTCAACTGGAAAAAGCCCTGAGGAACCTGGTCTGAATTGAGCTGATGCTGTTCTGAGGAGTTTTTTGGCCTGGATGTCTCTTCTAGTCTGTATGAACCTATGATTTGTGTGCAGCCTGCCATTTCAGCAGCTGCTTGTGTTACCTGGGTGCAGGGTGAATGAGTGCCAGGAACACAACGAGCAAAAGCGATAGCAGATTGCTACACACATTCTTCAGTTCAAGGATGAACTAACTCCACAGGCACAATGTGTGGACATTTAAGTTGGCACAGAGGCAGTTAAACAGGTACGGTGTAAAGGCTTTTACTGCTTCCTTCACCACCCTATTTTACAAGAGAAGCACAACTCTTCCCCTGCCACTAATCACTGGCTGCCCAAACAGAAAATAGATAGGCAAAAACACTGTCAACAGTAAGAGCATGGGAACGTAACATGCTTCTGCAGAGAGAAGCTGCTATGGAAGAGATGCAATCACAGTTACATGCCCTAGGCAGAGGCAGCACTCTGGGGACGCTAGAATTCCCAGGCAATAGTAGTTGAGCTTTGCACAGTTTGGGTAGGAGCCAGTATTTGATTGCAGAGTAATTCTGGTATTTAAGTACGCATTTGAGTTTAAAAAACCCAACCAATCAACCCTCACACCAGGCCGTGAAACTTTACTTAGTGTTGCTTTTGTCTTAAAGTTTTCTAAAACTGTGAATGGTGAAAGAAACAATAAAATCAAACAAATTTTATTGAGCACAGAGAGTTCTTGGCAATATCGCAACTCAACTGGCAAAATCATCTTTCCCTCCGGAGGTTAGAGAATATAGCTATCTGTCTAAAGAGAAACTGCATATTGAAAGCGTGACTTCAATTCTGGATGCATTCCTTAAATCCATAATGGAGCTTGGAAGAACTCCCAAAGACTGGCATTTTAGATCTCCTGAGCCTACCTGTCATTTAAAACACTAAAGAGAAGACAGCTCAGAATACTGAAGACAGCAGATCTCAGGATGTATGTTCTTAAAGATTTCAATTTTCAGGATGCCTTTCATTTATGTTACTGAATTGATCATCACTGTTAAGGTTCCTAAGATAACCCTACAAAAACCCTAGAGGTCTTAACAAGCGAGTCTCTCAGGGAAGTACTCAGATAATCCGAGAGTTGTGTTTTCATTTGGATGGGGCCGCAGATGGAATCTAGCATTCTTCCAAAAGCTGCCTTTTTCACCAGCAAGTGACAAAGCTGAGCTGCAGAGTAAGCACAATATCGCTGAGACTCTTTTGAAGGAAACTGCAGTAACAGTAACCTGGGATTCAGTTACCAAATGCTGTAATACCGCATATATTTCATTTCTGTATATGTGAGAAGAAACATGGAGCATTGCTGTCAGGGAGCCCACTGCTTTATTGCATCTTCAAGTAATTTAATCTTATTGTACTTTGAGAATGCCTTTTGCCAAAGCGCTATCGTTACATTAGCTAGAAGAAAAAGACCTCTTAGCAGAGGTTATTTGATTATGTGTCACAGTATTACCTTTATCATGGTTCTTACTGAGTGTCTTGGTATATCTGAAGTACTTGGTTCAAATTCATGTTTTTTGGAAAAACACTTCCTGTTAGTCATGCAGACTAATGCCCATTTGTAAGCCTGATCAACAGTTTTTACAGGCAATGTAGAAGGTACCTCTCAGCATTAAGAATGAGCTGAACTGAATAAACCATGTTTTACCAAACTGCACCAAGCCTCTGTTCAGGTCAGTCCCAACTTGTGTGCGTTCCCGTTTCCCAGAAAAGAATCTGTGAAGTCAGGTGCATCCTTATTCACTTCAGTTTCTTGAGTTGGTTGCCCCAGGCTAAAAACTGACATCTCATGCGTGATGTTTCCAAATATTTGCATTATTCTTAATATTCAAACGAGAGACATATTTACTGTGTTTCCAAAGCCTACCTCCTTAAAACATGGTGATGGATTTCTCATTTGTTCAAGCATTGCCCACTTGACTGTTGCCTGCCGTATATTTCCATCATATTCTCTGGAGCTCTGGGTACCACTTGGAGTACCTCTTGATCGTTCATAACCTGGTTCATTAAAATATGGTTCTGCTACCAGTATTAGGGATTGGACAGACACCAACACCTGTTAAGAGAAGAAACTAAATATTAAAATTGTGCTACCCAAATATTTTTACAAATATACGTAATTCTGCTCACCTCATGTGAGAGCAAACCCACTTCTATTGCAAAGTACTTTCATTCGTAACACAGGCTACGTGCAAGTGGGGAACATCCAAGCTTTCAAACCAAAACCAGCACTACAAATAAAAAACCACCAAGTCCTGTGACTGTGTATTTGGCTCAAACATTAATTAAATGACAAACGTAAGTTCAAAAAAAACCCCAAACCAAACCAACACAAAGATACAAATATAAGTACAAGACACTATTTACAGGAAGAATTTTCTGATAGTACCCTTTTCTGAAAGAAAGTGTATTTGTCAAGTTCTCAGTCAACAATTTTGGTTTTTTTCCCCTGTGGCTGAGCTTGCTAATTCTTTTAAATCAGAACTAGATGGAAAAGGAATGAGAGAAGTGAAATGCCAAGTGAACCATGGAAATTAATCTTGATCTACATATTATCTAATTTTTTCTTTCAAAATGAATGTTCTTAGCCCTTTCATTTAATATTTTACAAAAAATACTGTCATATGCCATTAAAACAAAATCTCAGTCTTCCTCTTTAAATAGGAAAAAAATGTTTTCAGTACTATATGAACAAAGCACCAACTATTTTCAGTGATTAGGAACTGACAGTTTTCCCTCCTTCAATTCTACGATCCAGCACATGTGGGAATAGGTGTTTACATAAATACAAGGCATTTAACTAGACACACAGATATTTCGAATATAAAACAAAATAATTAAATAGATACATAAGGCACTTAGGAATACTAATGATTTGATGGCTTGCTCGTTTTTCCAGTATTAAAACGTTCATCCCTGTCAACTAATTTTTTTATTAAATGTAGGATAGATTTTTCTTATGGACTTAGGACCAAGCCCAGCAACAACTTCAGGGATTACAATTCTGCCACACGAACTGAGTTCCAAAACTGTAAAGAACTAAAAAACCCATATTTGAACACTGACATTTCCTCAATAATTGAAAAGCTCATGATACGTTGCAGACCTGGGAATGGCATTTCCAGCACTGGGCATACTTAAGGTGCAAGATATCCACATCGGGGCAGCTGTTTCTGGAACTGACTCTCCTCCCAGCCTAGATACAATTTAAAGCTTGAAGATATTCCCTAATTTAGCAGCCCAGTTTGTGAATTTGGATATGGAAGACAAAAGTCCTCCTTTTTCTTGGTAGATGCAGAATGTACAGCTTACATCAGACAGATATCATGCCAGTGGCAATTCAAAACTTGGGTTCCTTCACGGGGCAGTGCCCTGACAACTAGGTAGTTTTGCTCTGTGCTTATGTGTGGAATTCTCCTGGAGTTTCTCTTGTAGCAAAGCCAGCACAAAAGTGTTTCAGCTTTCCATACTCTTTGTGATGTGTACTCACTCCAGAGACACAATGCTAAATCAGTAACTTCTATCAAAGCAACAAGTCCAAGAATGATCCAGGTTAATCTCAGTCCCACCACCACCTCGTAGGAATACACCTCCACTCCTTTAGGTGCCACAGCACCTTGTTAGTTTGCAGTTGTGTAATGGCTGTGCTTTAATTATAGCACAGAAGGGCAATCCAGGGCAATCTGATGGACTGGGCACGTAGCTGTGCAGTGGGAAACATGAAGGAGCATCCCTCACTGGGCTGAGAAGGAAAATTAAACAAGTTTTTCTGTTCCTCAGGCAGGTGCTAGTACACAATACTGTATGCACCATCACAGTCTCTACCCAGCATTCAGCTAGATGCAGCCATGGCTATTTAGCATTAAACCTTACAAGATGTGCCTCACAAATCAGGTTCCAGCAAGCAAATGACCACTTGTGACACCAAAAAAGGCAGAACATTATTGCAAATGTGCTAAGCCAAGGTAGAGTACTCCAGGGCCAAGGCTTTGGGTACCAAAGGTGTTTTGGTGATCTGTGGCCTTTACGTGTTTCTGGAAGTAGTTAGGTTTTGCTCTTTAAAAATTTTGTATTTCACATCTATATGGTTTTCTTAAGTAGCTACGGTAGAGAAATTTGACACTGCAGCATTGTACTTTCTAGGCCTGAATAAGCAGTTGGCACCTTGAATAATAACTGTAATGAATGAGAAACTCTAAACTGGTCTTCCAGTTCCACTGGGTTATGAAAGTTAATTTTTGTAAGTATTTTGGGTGGTCTGACAATAGTTCAATCTCTGAGCCAGAAAAAATATGTAGTGCTTAATTCTTTCCAAGCAATTTATTTAGTCCTAGAGCTGTTTTCCAATTAATAGCTATAAAGTATTTTTCTCCTAGTATGGTGGGGATAGGACTTTTTCCAACAGTTTTCAAACTATTTTCAAAATGAATTTTGAAAAAGCTTTTAAATTTTAAACTCAAATGCTGCATGTGATTTCTATCAAATCTAACACTTAAATCTAAGAAAAAAGACTCTAGTGAAAATAAGACTTCCTAATACTTCCACATTTCTACACTGATTTTACAGTTAAAGTCCAAAATTGCAGTTCATCTCTTCATGAAGAAGTTGTATCTTGGGAGACTTGCAGTATGTAAGGAAGTCTTGGATACCTATCACAGTGTTTGTCGCCCTCATGGTGAAAAAGTTTTTTCTAATATTTCATCAAAATTTCCCATGTGCCATCTTGTGTCAACTGGTACTTGTCCTAGTGCTTTGCATCTATAAGAGGTGCCTGGCTCCATCTTCTCTATCCCTTCCCCATTCAGGTATTGAAGACAGTAGTAAGATCCCTGCCACTGGTCCAACCACTTTTCCACCCCCTTATAATACACATCTCATCAGTTTGGCTACAAGGTGCTAAGGGAGACCGTATCTTGCTGAAGTCAAAGTGAGCAACATCCACTGCTCTCCCTTTGTGCTAAGTCAGGCACTTCACTTCAGAAGGCAAGGATAAGCTCTGTTCCTGCCCAGTAAACCCACACTGGCTGTTCCCTTCTTTTAAGTACTTGAAAATAGTTTCCAGGATTATTTGTTCCATAATCTACCTAAAGGCGACAAAGTATTGCTGACCAGCTTGCAGCTCCCCAGATCCTCTCTCCTGCTGATCTTGAAGCTGACTGTGAGATTTGCCAGGAAGCTCCCTTGATTGTTCTGTCAAAGATGAGAGCTGAGGGCTCTGCAGTGATATCAGCTGGCTCCCTCAGCTCCCCTGGATGCATTGGGTTTGGTTCCAAAAACATGTGGGTCCAAGCAGCTTGTTTCCTCTGCTGTAATTCCTCGTTCTCAAAGACCTTCCTTGTCAGGGCTCAGGAAAAGCAACCCTTACCCCTAAGAGTGGGGCAAAGATGACCTCTGCCTTTTCTATGCCCCACTGAGCAGTAGGAAAGCCTAAGGAAAATTTGTTCTTTTGCTGCCAGTATACTTAAAAAAAGCTCTTCTTGTTCCTCTTTATATCCCTCAACATTTTAGAGCCCAGCTGACCTTTAGGTTTCCTAATCTTTCTCCTGAATGTTTGGGTAACATCCTTTCATTTCTCACAAGTAGCCCATCCCCTCTTTCTGCCTTCTGTGTACTTTCTTTTTGCAGTTAAGTTTAGGCAGGTGTTCTTTTTTACCCAGGCTGGCCTTCCCCTTCTCTTGCTTGACTTCCACATACTGGAGCAGATCAATCTTGAATTTTTAGGAGACTGATCAATCAGTTCTCCATGGCCAAATCCTGAACAAGCTGAAATCTGTTCTGCTGAAGGCAGTAATTCTACTATATTGAAACAGAAACTGTACAGGCTTCTAGGATTTGGAACAGAAAATGTATCTTGTGCTATGTTATTACTCCAAAGAAGGAATAAATTCAGAAACTGCCAAAGGAAAGAAGCTTTACTTTTATTTAATGTCTGTGCTTATGAGTCAGTGCATTTCTATGAAATAAAAATGAAAATTATAAGGACTCTATGTCCTTATAATGGTATTTATAAGGACTGTATGTCCCAATAAATTCTGCTCTAATCTAACACTAATTGTTATTGAACACAGTATAGCTACACTGTAACTCCCTGCAGCTTTATTCCTCCTGCAGACTTCAGAGGAGCATGGTTACAGTGTGCACTAGTGTACTACACTTTCTCATCTCTCATAATGTGGAATCTCTTTTGTCTTTACCATAAAAAGCTTGTGACAATCCCAGGAGGCGATATCATCTTCCAGTAATTTATTTATTTATTTATTCATTTAAAATTTTTAAAAAGTAAAGTACTTCAAACCATCTGAGCAGAACTGGTGCAAGAATGACTTGCACACGTGAACAGTTGCTCTTCAAGACAAGACCAATAAGAAATACTGGTTTCAAAAAGCACTACGAAGAACTTCTCTACACTGTTCCTTTTCTACTGTTCCAAGGGCTTTTTCTGGAATTTGGTCCTATTTATGCTTATTCAAAGAAGAAAATCCTGCTTTAAAAATTCTGCAAAAAGAAGCCTTAGGACCAGCAGACCACTTACTACTCCTAGATGACATTCTAAAGAGAAAGAAGAAATTGCTCACCTGCAAAAAACTTGATGTTTGGGGATTCCATTTCTCTTCTGGCCTCCCATGCCATGTGTTCAGTATGCTTAAACACACCTGAAAAGGTGACATTATTAATACCACAAGTATTATGACAAAACCCTTCTGCTTGGACAGAACAGAATGTTAACATTATATTAATTTATTTTTGACAAACATTTGTAAAACTTCATTCTAAAAGTCAAATTTGTTTCCTATCACAGAATCAATCAGGTTGGAAAAGATCCCTTGAGATTACTGAGTCCAACCTATGGACAAACACCACCGTGTCAACTAGACCATGGCACTAAGTGCCACATCCAGTGTTTTTTTAAAGATCTCCAGGGATAGTGACTCCATCATCTCTCTAGGCAGTCCATTCTAATGTCTAATTACTCTTTCTGTGGAGAAATTCCTTCTAATGTGGAGAAATTCCTCCTAAACCTCCTCTGGTACAGCTTAAGACTTGTTACATCCAACACAGGGACCAAGTTGACCTACCTTGCCATCATTGTAGAGGTTTGGATTAAATCTCACACTGTGGCCTCCAGTTGTTTCCAGATTCACAAGTGGGGGGGAATTAGGATAGTCTTGTGGGAAATACACATCGAATTCAAAGCAACCATTTGCGTAAGGGGTGTCTGCAGGACCAGTAATGAGAACCTACCATTGTAAAAAGAAAAACACTTAAACCCTCCATCCTTATATTTGTCACACAGTTGAGATCTGATAAGTTACATGAAGCATTTGATTTCCACATGCTACTTGGCAGAAAATATTATTAGACATCATAATGATACACAGGCTGTCAGTCTGTTCATTTTGATACTGTGGGTAAGTGAAGCCTCTGTGAACATTCCTTTTTCCAAATTACAAGTGGAAAGCAAGACAGAAGGAGCTAAAACTCTTCTCCATATTGGATGCCATTAACAGAATGTTTCTTCAGGTCCAGAGACACTCTGTATACAGAGTGTGTACACAGAAACACTCTGTATACTTCTTCATACCTACTGCCCACCACTTAAATGGTCACAGGCAAAGATACACTTTAATCCAAAGGAAGAAACAAAATTAAAGTTTTCCCTTTGGAATAGCTGAAGAAGAGGGAACCCTGTTCTGAGAAGTCTCCTTGGCTGACAGAATATTCCTGGGGCAGATGGACTCTCCCTGCCCAGTTATTGAGAAATCAGAATCAGATTTAAATACTACTACTACTTATGTTAACGTTTGGACAGCAATTAAAGTACATATGAAATGATTCTGTTTTTTCCTAAGATTTAAAGCACCTTCTTAAAAATTTATATGCCAAGCTGAAGAGAGGAATAAAAATAGCCTTGCTCCTTTACCTTCATTATGTCAAGCCGCTCCTCATCACAACGTACAAAAACGCTGGATGAAGAGGAGAGAGGCAGTGAGGTTGAAAGAGTCACAGCTTCTTGAGCAAGACGGCGGGCTCTGGCAGCACTGTTGGCATCACTTGCATTTTTTACCTGAGACATGTAGTGGTAATTTACTTTAAACACCAATTTGCCGTCATCATCTTCAGAAACCATTTCAAATGTATCTAGAAGAAAATTTTAATGCATCAGGAAAGGAGCGAAGTTAATAATGAATTAGTCTGGGATAAAGATTCTGACTATTAAAATCAAGAAAGTTTAATTTGAAGTACACTAATGCACAAAATTATGTATTTTGTGAGTTAACTGTGATCACAGAAAACAAAGCATTAACACATCTGGGTTGAAATACTTTCTGCAGCAAATTTACAAGCTTTCATATGCAACTTGTCAGACATACACCATCCCCAATTTGGAGAGCAACCAGCTACTCCAGACCAGGAATATAATGACACAAATAGATAATAATGCTAATAATGGAATTCGTGTGATCCAAGTGCCAGTGGTATTTACTTGTGTGTTGGTTGCAAAGGTATTAAAGGATCACAAAAAATTACAGTGGAGCTGGTTTTCTTTAATCACTTGCTATGCAAAATCTGCAGCTTCGCTGCCAGAGGGCAAAGCTCCCATTACAAACATTCCTATCTCCTACTCTTGGCATATACTCCAAAAACATTTGTGACGAAAATTGCTTACAAATACAATAGCAGAGTAATGTGACTGCAAATGCTGTCACTGCAACTAAAAAAAATACTCAGAAAACACGTTTTTGCAAAAATTTTATAGCTGATACTACTAGTTCTTCATGATTTTTTTTTTTTTTTTTTTTGTAACACATTCCCCCTTATGGCCAAAGTAAGGACTGACTCCCATCACATTATCCAAATGCAACATATTGTATTCCATGAAAGCACAACGAAATTTACCACACTTCATTTAAAACACACTTTTGATTTGGATTCTATTCTATTTAAAAAAATAAAAGCTACATTAACATATATATAGAACCATGTATGAGCTTTAAAAAAAACACAACACTTCAATGTAATTTAAGAACTGAAAGACTCACAAATCATTACTGTAATGAAAACACAAACACTTTCATTAAATTCATCTGGTCCCCTGAACTACTCTAGTGTATGCTTAAAATATTTCTTATTAGTTCAAAGAGTGCATGAGTTGGTAACCTGAAAATACAGACTTATTTAATTTTCCATATGTGAAAGTTATTAGTGGTCACATATAGTGACCATAAAACTATAAAATAGTTGTTAACTTTTAAAATAATAAGGAATTCCATCCAACAGAACACAGTGTCTGCTTTCTAAACACAAACATTCACACTTTTCAACCTACCAAACTGGAGTTTTTTCATGACAGCCACATACTTTTCTTCAAGAGACCGTAAAACAGACAAAGGCTTGGGCTTCACAGCAGCCTTTTTGGAGTATTCAGCCATCTTCTTTTCTGTTATATAAAATGTGAGGATTATTTGTAGTTACCTATGTAGTTCTGAGACAAGCACAGCAAGCGTTCAGGGATTATTTAACTTGAAATGGCATTTTATGGTTTCGTTCTTTTGTAGAGAAGTCTCAAAACTGGGCATCACTCAGGACATACAAATCTCTTTTTCTCACTACTGTATATTTCATTATCTGAACAGCTAGAAGTAAATAAAGGTCATAATCTCAGATCAGAAATAATTAATGACTGCTGCTGTTATGAATATTCTTTTATTGTTTCTTTTAATTTATTTTTTTAAAATTTAAAACAGGAAGTATGACACATGCTTGTGTGGGTGGCTATTTCCACAGGAATTCTTGGAGTCTCCAAAATCAGGAGCTGATTATACATGCCTTTATAAGATCCACTTCCCTGATTCTTTAGTTTTCTTTACTGGACAACCAGATGATGCTTTGAACTTCTGCTGGTTCAGTCCAGATTTTTGTTCAGCATTCATCTAGTCAAGAGTTAATCTAATTGATAAGATTTAGTTTTAACAGCAAACACCTTACTATTAAAGGTCATGTATGTTGTTTTATGCCAAGAAAAACAATAATAAAAAAGGTGCTACATAACTGTGCTAGAAATCATGAGGTGTACTCTTATTTGAATTATTCTGTTTCCTGATCAAAACATATATGACTACCACAAGGTTGCAACCACCTCTGAAAATGCAGTCAGTGGCTGGGGACAGAAGGGAAGTATTTTGTCTTGCTTTTAAGCTAATTTTTAAGTTATCTCTTAGTGGTTGCATTACAAAGAAACATTATATGCTTATATACTTTATATACTATATACACTATATACTTTATAAACTTATAAAAGTATTTCTATTTTACCTTGGTTTGCTTGGCGCAAACTGGTGGTAGCAGCATAAACTATCTCTGCAGTCTTTTGGATGTCTGGTACCAAGAGGGTCAATCCCTCTGGTTCTTGATCAGAAGTATCTGGTTTTACTCCTGCTTTAGCTTTGTCTTTTTTAGACCTGCATGGGGCAATGAAATAGGATACAGCATGAGGGAATATTTTTCAGCCAGGCATATAGTACTCAGAATATTTGTCAACATGGAAAAATATCAAAGCTGAAGGAATCAAGATTAAAACAAGCCTTCTAAAATGAAATGTCTCTCTCCATCTCCAGGTTAATCACAGAATGTAGCAATCAGTTGTGACAACACTGAACGTGCTGTCCTGCTTCGACACAGGGATGTATATCTGATACAATGTGTAAAAATATGAACCTAAAGCCAGCAACACCAGTATAGCAGTTTCTACCAGTCAGCCTTTCGGTACTCGACTGTTAAACTGCATGCTGATCTTACATTTGCACACTTTCACAAAGTACTAGAAAAGCTTGCAAAATCAATCTGACAAAGATCATGTCACAAATGCGCATTTCATCCATGCAGACCTCGTGCAAAATTAAGTTCTAAATAGGTAATAAAGTACTCTTTCTTGCTACACAATGCACTAGCAATTATTGAAAATACACCACTGGTGTAAACCAGCAGGAAACCTCTACTGAAAATTCACAGCCTGTATATGAACGACAACCCAGGCATCCAAGGAGAGTAGATCAAACATGAAGTTTGTATCTCTCTGCAGTTCTCTTCTGGGCTACAGAGATTTAGACCTTTTATTTCAATGAATAGTTTAATGTAACAATTTAAAAAGTCTTAATATATAGAAGGCATCTAGATTATGTTGGATGTCTATAATCGAAGTATTGCAAATTAAAATGCCAATTTAAACACCAGAAATTTTTCTAATGACATAATTTGAATATACAGTATATACTAACATCACTGATTGATAGAAGCTGGTTGCTTAGTAATTTAAGATATATTTAAATATTTAGATTGTGACAATCCAACCTTTACTAGCATATATAGTCAACTGTTGAAATAAAGACAATGGTATTTGATACGAACGTAACCTAAATATAAAAGCTTGTGTTTTAAGAACTAACATAAACTTACACTGTCATCCTGCAAAACTTAATAGATTTTAATGCTAACAGTCCCTAAATTATTTTTTTTTTAATTTATAAATTTTTTGTTTCAATAGCACTTGTTCATTTTAAAACCCAAACAAGTTCAATAGCCAAGATGCACTGGTTTTCTCTTTACCACTTCCATACCTAGATGCAAACCAGAAAACTATCAACACAGGAGAAAATAGCAATTTAATGCCTTGATGTACCAAACATATTTTAGCAACTCTAAGATTTTTTTATTTTAATCTAGACTGAAATTGTGCATAATGAATCAGTCTCTAAACTATTCAGCAGAGGTGATTACAGTAATACTGAATACAGTCTTCGTACTCTACCTAATCAAGTGAGAATATCCCTAGAGCATTAATAACAAAATTCATTACTGCAGCACAGTACATTTTCCCTGTTCCAGACTTAATCCAAAAGGATGTTAGCCCATTGTTGACTTCAAGCAATGCTGAGCTTTCAGATCCTCAAAGTTAGGAGGAAAGCATCAGAACCAGCACCAGGCAGCATCTGAGAAACAGTTTAAGACAAAGAAGCAACAGCTGCCTCTCCCATTCATACTGTCCAAAATCCTCATTCTTGCATTTTTCCTTGTGGAAAGCTAAGCCAATATTTTGAAATAACCTACTAGGCACATTCAGAAATGTGTATTTAAAGCCACTAAACCTCAGTGACAACCTGTTTTAATGCCACTGACATACTAGCGGTTACCAGTCCCAAGAAAGATATACAGATTTAGATCTGCCTGCCACTGATGTAGAAGCCTTAAGCTATTTGCTACAAAACCCTTGGAGAAATTCTGGCTATAGTGAAATGTCAGTGGGCTTTAACCAAGAGAAAGATGTGTGAAAAGCCATATAAGTGTGCTTAGTGAAGGTACTGAAAGAGAAGTGAATTCTTACAGATACATTTTCAAGACAGTTATCTTCAAGACTTTCTTTCAATTCCAAGCCATTCCCCTTTGTCCTGTCACTACACGCCCTTGTAAAAAGTCCTTCTCCAGCTCTCCTGTAGGCATCTGCCTCATTATCTTATTCTCTACAACTTTAGTGTTATACATAAATAGTTGGAGAAATATAACAGTACTTTACAGTTCCTTAGTTTATTTACAATCAAGCAATGGTAAATAAAATAATTCCCTAGATGGGAAAATCTGTCAAAGGATCCCCAAGCAGTACGTACCTTCACACTGACCATAATTTTTTAAAGTTTACACAGTTTTGCCACCTGAGACAGAACTGAACTGCAGTTACTAAACCCAGTAAGATCCTTCAGCTCTTTCCTCGCACTCTGTCAGCCTGCATATAAATTTATGTATGCAGATAGCAAACAGTTTTATCAAACTCCTGAGCTTTAATGTAGGACAAACCTTTATTTAAATGTTATGATTTTCAGTGTGGAGGAGGAGCCAAATATTTAATTTAGACATAGAAACTTCCTCATACAGTTTTTCAACCATTGAAGAAAAAGCAGAGAAAATGTCAACTCATATTTATAGGGATGACAGTCACTAATATATTTGCTAGAAGAGACAGCAGTGTACAAGCTAATAATTTAAGCCATTAATTTAGCTTGTACTAGAAGATGACAGCCTTCTCTTCACTCTGTGCTAAATGAATAATGAATGATACACTCCCAAGGCAACTTTAATTTTCAAAGTCAATACTAATACTTACTCACCCGTGCCTGATACTTAGAGGTAAATGTGATAACACAGAATGATAACCCTATCAAAGCATTCACAGAGTAAAGCAAATGAACCATTCAGCCCCTGTGTACCACAAGGGCAGTGCTTATAGCACAACGTTGCTCGATCTCAGATTGACGCTCAGTTTCTTTGGATAAAAGTACCATAGGTTTGCAACTGCAGTATCATTCAGCCCTCATGGTCTCCCCACATTCGTGCCTTCCAGCAATTCACAGATTCTTAAACAAATCTCCTGAAATCAGGCAAAACAAGCAAGGGACCATCCCCCTTTGCACATGACCACTGGTGAACACTGGTAACCTCCTCTGAGATGGCTCCTCATATTCCTCTTGGAGGCTTCAAGCACGATTTACAGACACTAAGCTGAAGCATTCCAAACCAGCAGAGGCTGCAGGACTGCTCCCTGCAGAAAACCATCAGCTCCAAACATGAGCTTGAGAGTACAGCAAAATCAACCGACAATTGTTTTGTCTTTTAAAGAAAAATCAATAAAAACAAAATAGGCCTCGATTCTTGGGGCCCAATTATAAAGAAAATATTTTGTTGGCAAAATGCACCTTTTCACACTGAAGTTCTGCAAAACAGCAGTGAAGACAATGAAAAGCCACAGGAGGAAAAATGCTTCAGGCCTACCTGGTTGTATCTAGCATCCCCATGCGGCACAGTTGGCAATTTTAGACACTGGCTTGCTAGATTACACATCAAACAAATAAGCAATCGACTTATTTTGCCAAAATTAACCATTTGCCACAAAGCTCACCCAGCAGTTGGTGGTTTTGATGAGCCTGCTTTGATACACATCAGCACCTCTCTGAAGCAGAGGGCTCAGCCATCACAGCAAACCACTGGCTCAAACTCAGCCCTCATGGCAACATCAGCCTGACTGCTCTCCAACAAGTGATGGCCTTTGACTCCCTAGCAATCAAACAGTCATGAGAAATCATCTCATACCTAAATATCTTCTCCATTATCCAGAAACTTTGCAATTTTCTAACAGAATATTATGGCCTTTAAAAGTAAAGGAAATTCAGTGTTAACTGGAGTCCAAAACTAAAACTGCTCCACTTAAATTCTGGACACTGATGCTCCAACATGGAGATGACACTTGGTAGATGTGCAAGTCTGCTGCTCAGATGATAGGAAGTTTTGCCTTTGAAACTAGAACCCGTAATTATGTTGTTGTTCTGGCAATTTGACCTAAAAGGAACAGCAGATTGTCCATCTAAGAAATTCATGCCAACACTTGCTTATATTTCTGGCACACTTTCAACTAAAATGCTGAGAATTCAAACCTTCTACCCCAGTGGTTCCAGGCTGTTCGTGTTTTCATCCTTGTCTATGAACTGCTTTAAAGATAAACAGCATTATGCTTAAACCAACCAGCGAAAGACAAGCTTTCCTTTTCTGCTGACATATCAAAGTAATACAAGAAAATTGTACAGATAATGTAACTGAACCAACCAGGGAATTCTTATCAAATTCATCTGATGCTAAAATAATACTGATTGTGATTCTAGAATTCTTCTTTGTTTTCAGAACCTAAGTTGGCACTGAAGAACTAACTAGTCATAGCATATTTATTTTACCAAATTAAAAAGAGGTTATGAGTAGTAGTCATGTGCCATTCTTTCTTTTTAGACTTCAGCCTGGGGAAGTGACATGAGAAGATACAGGTATCCATGGCCATTAAATCTGAGGGTAACGGATGACCAGATCAGCAAAAAAACCCCAAAGCCCCCAGTCAGTGATTCTGGTGGATAATTACATACATATATATTGGAACTGGATTACATAGAAGCCAAACAGATTTTCTTTCTTATTTTATAAAGATCACAATATACTATGATATGTATAATATTACCAGCAAGCAAAAGCTGACTTTTTTAAATGGGTATCCAACATAAAGAACTGTCCTTCCTAGTTCTGTTTCTTTTACACTAATTCAGCAAAAAAAAAAAAAAAAATCCCATTACAGGTACATTACATGCTTGATATGCAAGACTAGCAATCTCAGTCAAGGATTAGAGAAATTTCTGGGTAAAGTCCAGTTCATCAGGAGTTACTAGAAGGAGTTTCTAATAATTAGATTGCTTCTCAGAAAATCTTTCAGCTAATGGCTGGTAAATACTCCAAGTTTAAAGTGGGAGAAAGAACATTCTACACACACCTTTGCCTTACATTACATTTACCTTCTTTTCATGATGTTTCAGCATATTTTTTGGGAAAGCATTAAATTTCGCAGAGAAGGACAGGTTATTATTTCTTAACAAGCTGTCTTTAAATTGGAAGCAAGCAAATGGAATCAAGAAACCAATTAATTGCTGGACACAGAAAATTACTAAAATAAAGAAATGAAAATCTGTATTGTAGCATTTGCAGCTACCAATGAAGTGACAAGACTATGCAAACTTGCCAGCTTCTATGTACCATACCAAAAACATTCCTTGTAAGTAGTACAGTAATACAGACAGATAGATAGATATAAATATAAATCTAGATCAAACAGAAGGTATGTTTTCACTCTGGACTGCAGCATCCATTCAGATCAATATACAGAACTAAATCTTCTTTCACTTCCATATTCACAATATGTAAGAACACGTGTCCTGGTTCTGGCCAGGACAGGGTTAATTTTTGCAGTAGCCAGGAGGGAGCACGCCAGGACCTGGAGATTATTCTACAACATCTCACTACATTGTCAGGAGTAGGGGGAAGGGAGTGTCTTCTGCTGGGGAGAAGGAGTTCCTTCCAGTTGAGTAAGTGAGGTGGAGGGAGCAGGGAGGTGGTGCCAGTTCCAAGCCAGAGGGAGAGAGGTTGGGTGGCACCAGTGAGCCGGTGGGAGAGGTTTGGGTGGTGTGGCTGTAGTCGGATCAGGCTCTGCAGTGCACATTTTTGCATGTGAACCACTCATTTGTATAGTTTTCTTATTAACATCGTTGCTGTTACTGTTAATTTTCTTATTCTGTTTCCAGTAAATTGTTCTTATTTCAATCCATGATCTTTAGCTTTGGTGCCTCCAATTCTCCTCTCCAGCCTGCCACAGAGGGAGAGGAAGGGGGAAGGGGAGGAATGAGAGAGGGGCAGTGTGATTTGGAGAGTCTCAGTGGGAGCACTAAATTGAGGAGTACTGTTCCTTAACCACAACAACACAATACAGTTTAAATGAAGGTTAGGGCTAATAAAAGTGATTACCTCAGTCGGTTGGTATAGGTATCTACACAGGTCTTCATTTTAGCCAACAAAGTCCCAACAGAAGCTTGTGACTCACACTGTTCTTCCTCCTCTTCACTACTTTCTCCTGACAGAGGAAGAAGTAACGGTACCATCGATGTGCAGGACGCAATAGCCCGGAGTAATTCTAGCAGAGCTCGGTAAAGGGGAACGTGTCGGGCCATGTCCAAAACTAAGAGAGACAAACAGTTTACAAAAATTACTAAAATTGAAGATCCTTCCACTCAGTACAGATGTTTTAAATAGAAAACCTAGATACTAATAATTATTAAAATATTAATAACATTTAATGGTAAAATAGAGTATTTTGTATTAGCTGTTTGTAATTTGTGTTTTAATGGACCTGTCCAGAAAAAAAGTGGTAAGATACTCGTTAAACAAAGGTTAACAAAAGACACAAGTGCACAAGAGTGCTAAGAAGATTACCACATGCTACAGTAATTTCTAGCAGCTTAATATACAGTCCTGGCTCCAGTTGTAAGCTGATAGCTATCATAAGCAAAAATCTGTGGAGGAACAACTGTAAACCTATGGCATAGCAGAGTAACATTTGCTGAATCTAACAGCATAAGCATTAATAAAGACTTTCATGTCACCCACTTCATTTACAGTTACCTTCTCCTTTGGGAAAATTTGTTTACATTTTTGCAAGAATATTTATGGCCCTTAAATAAATGAAGTTATCTACTTAGTAGAAGTCTAGTTTTGCTTCTTTTTGTGGAGAGAGTATCATTCTAAAAACCATTATGCATTCTTCAGGGCATGCAAAGGCTCTGAAGAAGATGCCAATTTTATCTGCATACATATGAACCACAAAACAGTAAAGATGTGTAAGAATATATACCTAACCTAACTGTCTTACTGCTTTTCGGTGTGATGTACATGTATTATAGAAGTAACTTTGGGTAGAGCACAGATATCAGCTCCTCTGATTAGGAAAGACAGGCAGAGATACACAAATCTAATGGATTCCCTAGCACCACATTGTTTATTTTTCTTTTCCACTTGTTTGGACAAATATGTAATGGATGTCATTTCAACTGACTTTGTATCATTAATAGAAATCCTGAAAATGTAGCAATAGGCAGATACTTTAACACAGCTGCTTCCTCTGTCCCTAGGACATGCTATTTTTAACCTAACTGCAGAAAAAAATTTGCTCCAGTTTAAAGTATTCACAAATGACTGAGTTTATGATAAAATAAATTTATGCTTTTTCCAGCAAAAAACCTCAGACAACAAAAAGCCCCTGACAAGTTGCATTAAGACACAACAAAGCACAGAAGAACTCTTTAATGTTTCATTTAGCGCATCTCATCCTCCAAGCTAAAGCAGATCACAAACTTTCAGCTCCTGTCACCAAACCCTTAGCTCTAAATACAGCACGATGGGACAGTATAAATAGCCAAGCTAAATTCAACAAGCCGGTTTATGCAGGTTTAAAGATGGATTTATATTTACCAGGAGTTCTTTGATCAATAGGTTATTTGTCTCTTGAATATGTTACAATAGCATAAACTCTTAACTGGGTGAAGTGCTCTTGAAGAGGAGAAAACTCTAGTGAAACAAAGTATTAATCTGCCAGGCCTGGTATCATGGCTCTAAAATTATCCTGTGTCAAAATATTCCATTTATTTAAAGCAAATTTCACTGAATTTAAATATTGGCATTAAGAAACGCAGTTTCAATTATCTGTTAATGCTTACATCATATATATATATATATATATATATATATATATGCATATGTCTCCATTTCTTATGCTCAATCTCTAGTGAACAGTGGTTGCCCATAACATGTAAAAAGGCCTTAAATTAAACACAAACAGATCTGATGGTGTGTGGATTAAAAAAAAAAACCCACCAAAAACCACAACCCACAACAAAACACAAAAAAAGATTAAAAAAAAAAAAGAGGTGGGGAGGGGAAAGAAAGGGCAAGCATAAAACCTGGCCATAAACCCCCTCCCACCTGTAGAGCTAAAGACCAAGTGGCTCCTCAGTTTAATCAATAGCGGTTTATTATGAGGAGAGTGAGTGAGGGAGAGATATGACCTCTTAGATAACCACAGCATTTCGCTCCGGAAAGCTTTTATTTATTTATTTTAACCATGAAATTTTCATGAGGCCAGAATATATAATTTTGAATTCTTCAATGCTGGCTTGCCTTCTTCTTTGCTAAATGGATAGTTAAGTTCAAAACTACTGACATGAAAGGAAATGAACTGACATAACTTTAAAATGGGAATGTTTTCCAGAAAGAAAGATTTCTTGTTTTAGCAGATCCAACGCACTTGTACTGCTTTGCAATTGTTCCCATGTGAAACAAAATAAATGCATTCACTTGGTTTCAATTTAAACAACCTTTCAGGGAACAAATACTGATTTCTTTTACCTTAATGCCCAACTCTGCTAAACTCAATTTTTTGATACTATTATGTGTCTTATATTATTTTTCTCCAGGACCTTTATTATACTTACTAAGAATTATGACTCATGCAAGTGTGTTTGTTTTTCCAAAATGTGAGAATTCCCCTCCATACCCACTCTAAATCCCCAAAATGTTCATCAAGACTAGATATCTAGATAAATATCATAAAAACTTGCTGTAAAGACCTCAAAATCAGTAAATTACTGTTTATTATCTTTATTTGGCAGCTCATTTACTCCTTGCTCCTACTCTGCTTTCAACTGAAAGAGAACATCAGGCTGACGTTTTCTGCAGGTACAGGTTTGCTTTCTAAAACAGGTGAAGAAGACTTGAGCATTTTTTTAAGGTCTGTGTAATTTTTAAGACACAATGTTTAAGCTACTAGGACAACCAGACACTCATTTGTAAATTGGTCCAGATTTGCTCTTTGCTAACCTGTCCTCCTCCTCCTGGTGTGACCAGCTGCCCTTACAGCTGTCCTAACAGCACTTTTCTGCACTGAGAGAGGCTCTTAGCAAGTCCAGCAGCATTCCAGCTAGAATCTCAGGCTGTATCACGGAGACTCCATCATCACCCTTACTGCTTTTAGTGGTGGCAGCACATTTAGCTGGAATTTATGATAGATGTCTTTCCTTTAGATATCATTATGTATATATTTAGGGAGAGTATTTCAGATATATAAATGATTTATAAATATTCATTTCAGAAATATAAATGATACAGCTTTGATAAAAAAAAAATTAGATCCTGTAATGAAGTTCTTAAAAAGAACTGAATTAAAATACTACAAACACAAATTAAAACATAAAATACAAATCTGAACATTAAAAAAAGCCCAATTCCATCAAATAAAAGTAATGGACTATCATCCTCACATATAGGTATCTTGCCAGCTAAGATGACAGCAATATGGATTTCAAGCAAATGTAAACTTGAATGAGGAAAAAGTGTTCAAAGTAATCCACTGTATTCTTCAAAGTATGCTGTTCCTTGGGAACACACCTAAGCCTGTCTGAAGTGGGCAATGAAGGTGTAGTGTAAAACTTTATTTGAATTAATAAGGTAGCTTCTTTTGTAGGAAAAAAAATCCAACACACCACAAAACAGAAACAAATACTTTTGCTTATAGCAGAGTTATAATTTGAATACCATTAGCTCACATTTAATATGTTAGAATCTTTTTATATGGGTACTTGAGTTGTGTAAGAAGGCACTAACAGTTTGATTTATATGGGCATGCACACCAAACTACAAATACACAGTATTCCTAAGAAAATGAAAAAGGGAGATTGAAATTCTTGGCTTTGTAGAAATGGCAGATGGATTCTCTGTTATCCCAAACCCAAAACAGTTACCAGATAATGACCAACACCTTTTACAAAGAGCTCCCTCCGGTGCTCTCAGGCTCCTGCACTGGTACACCCAGACCGTCCTGGCTGTAAAGCTCACACCAGCTGTGGGGTCTGTCACATCTGTCCATTTTTGTGCCCTGATTCTGTGAGGCAGTGAAGTGCTGAGGAAGGTCCAACTCCCAGCACCAGAGACCAATTCAGAAGCCTCCCCTTGTAAACTCTCAAACAGAACTGCTGCCCTGGAGAGCCCTGGGTTTCGTTCGCTGGGTTTCCTGAGCATTTCTTCAAATACTACAATATGCCACACACTCACATCAAAAGAAAAGATTGAATTATTTCATTACTAGACTCAAAGCAGGGATTTGCACTCAGGTTTTATCCTGCTTCCTTGTCTGCCCTGAACAGGGCTGCCTGGTGACAACAGTGTTAGCTTGGAAGGCTCCAAAAGCAGTGCCTGGAACATGGCTTCTGCACCACCTGAACAAAGCTGCTTTCCCTGTGAGCCTGCCATGGGCTTCTCAACTTACATTCACTAAATACACATGAAGGTCTCACCTTTTGGCTATACCAGCAGTCAACCAGTTCAACCAGTAGTGCATGAAGGCTAAAAAAGACACAAGGCTAAAAACTGCTGCTGAACCTGGACTGTGAGCAGGCAGCTGCAGCAGCCCTGCACCACGGCCTCTTGCCAGGGACCCGCAGGCAGCTGTGACAGCCCAGGGTGAGGGAGCAGGGCCAGGAGGTGACAGAGACCAACAGCAGGGCAACAACACCACGGGGGTGGGCAGCAAGATGATGTCAGCGGTGCTCTTGAAGGCTAGAATGCCACTGTTATCACAGATGACTCTGCTAGCAGCATATTTATTAACACCTTTGTTTTATTAGTTGCATGAATTATGAGTGGACATGTCAAAAAAAACAGGACAATGTTTTATTGTCCCTGCTAATTAGCAAGGAAGTTCAGAGACAACAGGCAGTGTACATATTTACTCACAATTCCCGTTTAAAAAAAAAAAAAAGTATCTTAGATGTAAATTTATTCTGTTGCATTTAAGAAAAGTAAAAATAGCAGCAGGGTCACTGCCATTTACTAAGATAGGTAGAGATGGTAAACATCTGGGAAACATCTTATGGTTTAGGGGGATAAAGCCTCCCATTTCTTTGGATAATAAAGGTCACATTTTACTGGAATCATTATGATTCTGTTAGTCTCTTGCTACAATGTTTGAAATTTAGAAAGACACTACGGGCTAAACAGGTAAAAAAATTGACATTTCATAAAACTAAATCTCCCTTTTATGTTAATAACAATCAGTCTGGTTTGGGTGGAGGGACAAAGAGTATGACTGAAGTTATTTTAAGAAGTCTTGACTTTAACAAACTGCTGAGCATCTTCTCTTTTGAAAACTGCAGTCTTTCACATGCCTAAAGGTCAGGAGATATTAAGTCACTGATCCCATTTTTTAAAACTTCTAACCTAAGCCTACTTATTCCTGGGAAACAATCTATTATGTTCAAAGACTGTGTTTGATTTGAGAACGTTTCAGTAGCTTTCCACACATCTATTTATTCATCACTAATATAGATCTGTTTCTCACAAAAGCCTAAGACTGCCCATATGCAATTACAACCTTAAGATAATGAAAAGGCATATGAGGACAGGTCTTCATAAGATCAAGGCATTACCTTAAATTTCGTATATATCTGTAACAAGATAATGGCCCAACTGAATCTAATACTCCTTTGCTTTCTTTTAATATTATACAATATTCAAACAAAGAATAGCCAGGCCTAATGGCCCATTAAATAGACAGTACTGAACAGCAATAAATTTTTTTGCAATTGATTTAACATCCTCAGTTCAACTTAACTGCTATGAATAAGGTTATAAAACTTATTTCCATTGCAAAGGTGTAAAAGGTATTTAAAACATATTGCAAAGAATAGGGCATTTATTCCAAAATAAAGCAAACTATTAATATAGCATATCCATTATATAAAAAAAAAAATCTTCACACTTTACAGCCACTTAAAGGAAACAAATACAGAAGAATAATTTGTAAGAAAACGATGGAAAGTTCTGCTTTACTTGCATCTAATATGAAGACCTTCCCACTCCAATTCTCACAGAATTCCTAACCCAAAGGAACCTACAAACTTGATGTAAAAAATCCCAAAACAGATACCTGAGGAAAAAAAAATCAGCACCTTTACAAGTTTTAAATATATGGCACTGCCAGATGCAGACTCTTCTTGCTTCTGTGCTATGAGAAAAGCTGTCTGTATATATGCTCTCAATTTATCTCCTGTACATAATTTCTAATTGCCTTGACTCATTATTTAAAGACTTAGTGAATTTCAGTTAGAGGCCCACAGAATGACTATTCTTCTGATGTACAATTTCTTTTTATTTGAGAACAATACACATGACTGATGTTCTGCCTCTGTTGAAGGAAAGAGGGTTGTGCAGCCACAGCAGTAGGCACCACTGGAAACTCTTCCTGAATTATGTCCCTTTTATTTGTTTTCTCAAAGAGATTTGCCACTGCAAATACGAGAGGGATGGTCATCAATGATCAATTAAAGGGAAATTACTGAAAAAACCAAAAGTCTTATTCTGGAGGAACCCGTATGTATACCCAGGACTCCTTCTTGCATGGGGTAAAGTTTCCAGTGATCGAGAGGGATTCCTTCAAATCTCATTTCTTATTTTGGTTTTCGATCTATTTCAACAAGATTTTTTATTTTCCTGGAAAGATGAATGATTGTCTTTTGGTAAATACTCATCCAGAAGTAGCCATCTAATCCTGTCTCTGTTTTAAGGCAATGTGAAAGAAAACCACTGACAGTTACACAGAGTAACTATATTATAAAACTGTTCTATTCATATCACACATAAATGCTCAATATTTACTATAGTGTATCCAAACCTCCCCTGCAAAAAAAATCCAAGAAAATACCTTTGTATTCCAAGAGACTTATTTTTTCTTTTAGAGTAATAAAGTTTAAAGGATGTGGTATCATCAGCTTAAGAAACTAAAAGTAAAATAAGTCATTCTCATTACTGTGCTACTTATTAAAAAGTTTAAGACCAATATTAAGAACACGACCGCAGTACCTTTTTAACCTTCAAATAAATTTAAAGTAGATCCTAAAGTTCTGTCATTTTACACCATTTCTAAACATGCTTAGTAATTACTGAGGACATATTTTCTGATGCCTCAGTATGTTATTCACAAATTTAAAACCTATAGCCATGATAAAATTAAGGACTTGAGGATCTCATTATCATATTAAAGGCTCTCAGCTGCTACAAACACCACTATTAAAAAAAAAAAAAAACACAAAAAGAAAACACTCAGTTTGGACTTTTAATTAAACCTTCAGACACAGTGTTTTGGCCACAGACACTGCCAAGCATGGACGAGACACACTGTCTTTCCAAAGGGGCCACACATCCTTTTGCTAAATATTTTAAAACTGGAGCCGTTCCTCAGCACCCCTTTACTGCATCTTTGCAAACATATGATCTATGAATGCAGCCCACGCTGCAGGCAATAGTGTCAGTTCCAAATACGTCATGCTCTGCTGCCTCTTGATTTTCTGTTTCAGAATCAACCCAGGGCAAGCCTCTTTTATAATAGGCCTAATTAACACCCTGTGTTCTGCTCTGTTTTGATAGAAAAAGAGATTGCCTACAGAGCAGTTCAAAATCAGATCTCTTTAAGTATACATAAGCCTTTGGGTAAAAGTAAAAGAAAAGATTTTTAAATATTGCCATCTTGTAATTATTTAATTGGCTTGACTTTTTCTTCACTTTTTTTTTTTTTTTTTTTTTTTTAATAAGAAGAACACCAGCATTTTCACAGTACTATTATAAGTATCAGGAAAAATGACATCAGAAGAGACTAGTCCCTTGCATCATGAAGAAGGAGAAAGGGATTAAGGCCCCTTAAAGGTCATGAGTCACAAATCCCACATCAGGGCAGTAAAACCATGCAAGAAGGGTGGGCCTCTGAATTTAATGGGTACAGTGTAAGACTCCAAGTTATTATTATTATTATTGTTCAGATACAGCCTTAAAATTTTGCTCTTCTTATGTCAGCACTGAGCCCACTAGCTGTCAAAAAAATGAATCAGATCAAATATTATGAAAGGCGCAAATGAATTAGAAATTACTTATTGAGACTGCATTCAACCATTAGTACCACTTCAATACCATGTGCATTTCCCTCCTTTCTCATAAAGACAGGATAGAACTGGAAAAGGGATAAGAGAAAGGAGACTAAACAACACAAGGTAAAGAAAGAGCACTGTTTAAAACGAAACAAACGCGTTGTAGTCTCAGTGACTAATGAAGGATATCAAAAAGACATTGGTTTTAAATTATGAGTGAAAGAAAAGTGAACAGAATTGGACTGATCAATGCATTCAAATGAGCGGGCACACCATCAGAAGAAACAGTGCCATTTGTAAACGAGCATACACTACACAACACATAACTATTAGGCTTTGGAAAAGCTTAGCGCTAAGTGTCAGAGCAGTAAATATTGTTACAGGTTCAAAAGTAATTGGGTAAATTGATGTAAGAACAGGCCATGGAAGGCTAATAAATGAGGAGACACCACCCTTGGCAACATACTAGCATCTGCATTTCAGTCCCATCCCTCTCTTCTCCCATGGGCATCTGTTATTGTCCACTATTGGTGATAAAGTAATGGCTTAACAACCTTGGTCTGTCTTGGCATTGAGGGGCTTGTGTCTTCTAGAATACTTGAAAAAAACAACTTTAACTGCAAGTTTAACTGCAACAGGAAATGAAAACTGTGCTCGATTATAGAAGCAAAACGCATTGCTCAAGTTAGTTGGTCAGTCATCTGTAATGTAGTAATGCTCTTAAGTATTTCTAGTTTGCTTATTTTTTAAATAATATTTGGTTTTGATGAAGTATTTTCAGGAAATTTTTGTTTACAAGTGAAGTGAAACACCACTTTTCACAAATCCAGAACAAAACCTTTGCCAGAAAAAGTGCAAGGCACTATTTCATTAGGCCAGTGTGTACAGCTGAATCAACAGACACAATTTCCTGCATTTTGAAAGAACAGGAAAAAGAAACTCAAACAATATTCGAGACATGAAAGCCAAAGTGATCTTTTAAAGCATAAGTGACTACTAAAACCATATATGATCCTCAGTTTTAGATATATTACTATTTAATGCCACACTCTAGTCCCTGATAATGGAATCCATTAGAGAAATCACTCTCTGCCATTAAACAGAGCTCCAAAAAACCCTGAAAAAGTGGTCAGGTAATGAAGAGATGCTTCTTGGAGGCTCCAGAGCCATCTTATACAGGGGTTGGGGAATACACCATCAAGCAAGAATAATTAATGGAATCTAAAAATGCAAAATTGTGTATTCTTTCATTTTGTTTGACTGAAAAATGGCCTAGCAGGCATCAGTGTAGAAAGGATGTGAGTAAGTATTGAAGAGTAAGTACATATTGTCATGGGATACAATCTCACTGCAACTTTTAAGAAGCTCTCCTCTGAAAAAAAAGCTGGATTTACCCAACATCAGTTCTTTAAAACCAGCAAAATATGGAGAAATACAGCTAAAGCATAATGCTATAACCAAATCTTGTTTGCATCAAAATCTAGAAAACAAGGGTAAAAAAGAATTAATGTAAAGCTCCAGAAATGCGCCATGTTATCCAATACCTACAGAATAATATTTAGAAAGGTATAATTAAAAGAAATATATTAAAAATGTGAAGAAAGATACATATAAAGAAAGGCATTCAGAGGCTGCATGAGAAGAATCTGTTTGCCTGGTCAAGGGATGAAAAAAACCCTTCACTACTAATATAGCCCTTTAGTATGGCATTTAGTAAGATGAAAAGGATTTGAGGTAGATGTACTGAAATAAATCTAATATTAAAGGTAAGCTAGAAGTGTCAAATTAATATCCACTTAGCCAAGGAAATAAGAAAAATATTCTGCTGAGGAAAATATAAGACTTAAATATTCTGCAGACAAATCCTTTCTTGAAAAACATAAATTCAAAACAAATCAGGAGGTAGACGCTTGCCTACTACCTCACGTTAAGTGTTCTAAGTGTGCAGCACCCCACAGAGATGAAAAGGAAGGTATCACTGCTCTAAGAACATGGATCAGGATTTTTAAAGGATTTTAAATCTGGCTTCCATCATCCCTGCACTGGAGGAGGGAATAGTGATTTCACTATTTTTGGCAGATGAGTGGGCAAGCAGCCACCTTGAAATAGTCCTTAGTCTGAGTGTTACCTCTTCCAGGCCATAAAACAGTTAATAATATTTTAGAATAAGATGGGAATCGAAAATAAGATGGAAAGCTGCCACTTTATTGCACATGCTGCAGAAATCAATGCAGAAATTCAAAATTAGATAATGAAGTTGTGGGGTGTTTTTAAACTATTGCTTTAGCAGATGGAAAAAGGCCAAGACTTGGGTCTTCTGTTCTGTCCAGCAGAGGATACCAACATCGTTACTGGAATGAAAGGATGTGCAGTTCCTGTGCTTTATGATGAGCTTTCCCTATGTGTGAGCACACCTACAAGATCACGTCCTCAGGGGTCAGAAAGCATCTCATTCTGCCTTAAATATCTAACTATTTTGCTTGGCCAAGATGGCAAAGCCCCTGTACACGTGTAAACCAGAACTTCTATCACTCTAGTGTGCCCTTAGTAAAGGCAAAGCAAAAATGTCTAGGACAAACCCTGGCAAACTGCTCTGCACATGAACAGAAGGGATTGTTAGTTTCTTTGGTAAGGAAATTTTTAGCAGCTTACCTGATTGGGCTGTCACTACTTGACAAAGCCACTAACATGGAAGAAGACAAAAAATTGTATAAAAATTAAAAAAAAAAAATCGAAGTCTCTTGTATATCATAAAACATTTGTGCCCCCTACGCAGCTACTGTGTCTTACCAAGAAGGTACAAGAATTACAAAAATAGGAAATAAGCACACTGTACATTTCTGCTATATAATATGCAACCATAGGACATCTAGTATGGTGTCACATTCTCCTCTGATGTCACATTCTCTTCTCAAAAAAGACTGTTGGTAATAAAAGGCATAATTTTTACAATTAATTCTTAACGCCTCCAGTAAAATCTGTTAGTGTTTGTAGCATGTGGTGCTGTACAGAAATCTATTTGAGACACCCAGCACTTATATTCCCAAATGTAATTACCAAGTCTAAATGAAACCACTCGAGAGGTACTGTCTGACTAAAGTAAAGTAAGAAAAAAAATGGTAGGACCAGTAATATTTACACTGGAAATTCTGAAAGATGCGAGGTGGTACCTCCAATTTTATAGGGCCGACTAAATGTCTTTACCAATTACCCTCAGATGGGAAACCAGTCCAGTGTTTACAGACTCCCAGTCTTGTCCTATGAGCAGGGATGCAGCTACCAGTGCTGGCTTTGAAATAATGAAGGAAAAAAATGAGCTCCTGGATGAAATGCTCACAGGCTTCTGCAATGAGATAAACAGCTCAGGAAAGCCTAGGCTCCTTCCACACTAAACACACCAGAAACTTTACTGCCTTGTGCCTTGAGCAGACAGATCAGTGATCTGTACTATTTTCTCAAAATTAAACAGCTATCCCAAGATGCTGACCATCCATTGGCAGAGAGAATTTCATGGAACATTCATGGCCAAAACCAAACACTTTTGAAGACAAACATCCATACCTTTTATTTCTCAAGCAAACATACAGAAACTGATTTCAGGAATGAAATGAACACCAGCTGCACCTCATGTATGATTTGTTAGCCTCTGTAAGTCCTTGTATCAAGGATCAGCATCTAAGTGCATTTCTCCTGAAAGCTTATTAAAAAAGATAACTCATCTGTGGGAGGCAGGAAAGTAAACTCCATAGTTTAGTTTCCTTTTACATAAAACATATTACACAACGGAGTGCAAAGCATAAAGGTCTGTCAAAAAAGTATATCTCCAGTTAGCACCAGAAGAGTTATGTCTAAGTGGATCCAAAGGGTAACAGTAAAAAACTACAGGTCCTTGGCAGGCAGATACAGATACATAAGCAGCCTGTTGCTCATGGTTTCAAGACAGTCATTTTATGCTGTAATCACAAAGGTCCAGAAATTCAGTGGTCTCAGATGAGAAAGAAAGCTTGTTTACTTATGTTTTCAGGACCGTCCTGTAAAGCACCTTCAGAAGATTAGTCATCATTTGGAAAAAATTCTTTTATTTAAAGCCCATTAAAAACTGACAGACAAAAGCCCCACCCCACTCTTGATTCCAGAGTGAAATACACTGTCATTTAGGTAGCAGAATATGGAAGAGAATATGTGGGTGAGAAGCAGAAGGAAGAATAATGTGAGATGCAAGAAGCTCCACCAAAATCCAGACTATTTCTCCTATTTCTCACCTGATAATTTCTTGAGCATCTTTACCACAAAAATCCCTTCCTTCTGGAAAATTTAACAGGCACTTTAATTCACTGTGATCAAGTGAGTGGGGCCAGAGGTTGCAAGCTAGTCTGAGGTATGCTCTGTACGTGCAGCTGCAAAATATACCACCAGCTGTATAAATCAATGAAGAGCCCTCCAGTTTACGAATTTATGCTTAAAAGCCATATAAAACAATGCACAGTACAGAAACAGATAAAGATTGAAGCAGAAGGACCAGTCTCTCACTGATCTTCGCTAAAAACTGATTTGTTGAAAAAATTCCTCCATTAGCTCTCTGAAGCAAACCTCAGCCATGAAAAGACTAAGTACTTTATCTGTCATGCAATCCAGTACCCAATTACAAACCAAATTTAAGCTGCTTCATTCTTCATAACAACTAGGTTTTTAATTTTCAAAGATTTCAATGCCATGATATTTCAATACATAATTACTCCTTATAAATTACAACAAAATTCTGCAACACAGTAGAGCTGAAAGTACAAATTTATAATTTGTGCTTTCATGAATCTTTTATATTATTAACCACTCAAAGAGATAATCAGTTTTGACATTTAAAAAAATTCTGTTATAGTTCTAATCCAAAACCACTACCTACTGGGAAACAGTCTGCTACTTTAAATGCTTTGAAAATATAGTAAGCATGTATTCATATTCTTTTGGAATAGATAATAAGCAAGTTTGGGAGATAATATTTTCATCCTCTTATTCCAAAACTAAGGATGCCAAAACAGAGGAAAGAAATGTAGCAAAAGGCGCTGGAATGGTGGTATCCTCTATGTTTGCTTTGTTTCTCAAGATCAGTCACCTGAAAACTCCTGAGAAAGAACAATCTTGTCTGTCAAGGTATGATGCTTTAAGGCCTTTGGAGAGAAGTGGAACTTGGTGTAGTACTGGAGTTCTCTGAGATCCACGCTCCTGGACTATGATCAGTTCTCACTACTCTGCTTCCCCTTTGCTTGTCCAGTGAGGACCCAATAGTCACTTAATGGACTCCTCTGACACAACAAAATTTATGAACATGACAGCTCAAAAAACTAATACTTGAAAGTCCTAATACTCCTACAGAAGCATGAAGCCTACACTCAAACCAGTGTGAAGAAATAGTCCCAAAAAACATCTTGAGCTGCAGAGAACAGCACCAAATCAGAACTGAAGCATTACATAAGTTACTAAACACTTTATAAAGGTACAATACCCATACAAGAGATTCTTTTTGATACTAATAAAGAAAAGAAACATCAAGATTGCTCAGCATTGCACATCAGACTAGAAATTGGAGAAGAAAAAACAGCCTCTTGCTCTTTTTCCATCATTCCCTTCCACCATATTCAGAAGGTCACCACACACAGCTGGGGCGGAAATCCCCATCTCTAACTCAAGAATATTCCTCAGTCACCTACTTCTGAATTGCTTCAGTTCATAAAGACATTGACTTAAATAGTTCCCTCAAAACAAATACATGACATGCCTCGGGACACCTTCCAGAGGTCAACTGGCTGTTCTTCCTAAGCTTTTACTCAACCATCAAACATCACTTTGCTTGACAAAATACTGGTGTGCATTCTGACCATGATCACAGACAATAAAATAGGGGTCAAGCTTGACCAGTGCTAAGAGAAGCCGCTATTAAAAGGAGTGTAGCAGATGGACCGGTGCTAATCCATGTCCATTTAATTGACTGAACACAGAATTGTTTTAGAGCAAATATGAGAAACTGGAATAAGCAAAGTCCTGGTAAGTGAAGACTGACAGGTGGGAACCTACTAGAGGAACTTGCATAGATAGTTATGAGAGAATTTTGAATTTTCCCAAGGATATTCTGGGTCTGTAATTAAGTTACAAAATCAGGAAAATCATCAGACAACAGTCAAAAGGCAATGAAATTCCTCAATCCAAAGGAAAACACAAGATGTAGACACATAGTTGAAGTGTCAAAATCATCAAATCAATGCTGAGCTGTAACACATGAAAGAGCTGTGAATGAGTATAGTAAGAAATCTAAAAATAGCTTGTGTTGCTACAGATGGAGGATCTGAGTTCTTCCTTTTTTCCACAGAAGAGTAACAAAATACTTTGAAATCTGGCCATGCCCATCACTACTGAGTCAAGGGCATCACACATCAATCTACATCATAAAAAACAGGATAAGAGCTCCCACAAAGAAAACATTAGCTGTGTTAAGTTCTCAGGAGAGAAGAAAAAAAAAAAGAAAAAAACTAAGGAAAAAAAAAAGGAGTGTGGCTATCTACTTCTCACTTACGCTAAGCAAACCAGTTCATCTTCATTTGTGCATACTATTACATCTCCCAAGAGGTACTGTTTTGCTCTATTGTTCAGCAATTTAACTGAAAAACTGTTAGACCTCATAAAGAGAAGTTTGTGGAGGTTGTCAGAGAAGACCAGAATGTATCACCTATAGAAGTGTGTGCTACTACTTTTCAAGTACTTTCCTGCATCTTGGGGAAAAAGCAGAACAAATACAAGGGGAAACTGTCTTCATGGACAACTGACGAATGCATGACCTTTTGGGTTTCATTACAGCATTTTAACCTAACCAGATTTCTAAGTCTAGACAGCTCTTTCTATTATTCTCTCTATTTTCGCCTTCCAATCTTCCTTTACATTCTACTTTAACTTGCAATCTTCTTCAGAGCGTTTTCTCTCTATAAAGGTAAACTGTATCTCACTCAAACCACACTATTTTAATGAAAAAATACAGCATATAGAATAATCTTAGATTACATGGAAATCAAAATAATAAAAATACAGAAGGAAAAAGAAAACATACACTTCTGTTAAGAGTACTTGCCCCTTTTGTAATTGCAGTGTTATGGGTGTATCTCATTACTTGTAGCAGTAGCGTATAGCAGGACAATAATCACCAAAGGATCAAGACTGTAAATCGTTGCATTTATACCACTGAGTTTCTACAAGATAGCTTGGCAACCTCCTCTGAATTATGAATATCTTTAAAATATGACATACATTTGTATTGCCTAAGGTCTATTCCCATGCAATAGAAGCGACATCAGCAGTAATGAACAGAGTGACCTCTAATCAACCAAATTTGTTCTGCTCTCTGGAAACTACATAAATCAGTTACCAAGGAGTTGCCAAAGTCTTACTAAGTGCTCGAAAGCTCTTCCTAGATGGAAGTAACAAAATTAAATCTAGGATGATTTTGGACACCGCTGTCCAAACCCCAAATACTATGTAACCATAGTCACCCCAAAATAGGTGGGTTTATTACTGACTTCTCTAAAAGGTCCTCCCAGACTCCAATGTTATTTTACACAAAATGTAAAATATCTCCCCATCTTTCCAAATACCATCAAATATTATGGATAAAACAAGAACTTTTCAAATCAACCTATATTACTCACTTCACCCAAGTGAGAAATCTTGCATGAAATTTTCCATTCACAGTGGAGATGTAGTGTAACTATAAGGAAGTTATTTGTAAATGCCAGCTTCCACCCAACATGGATGAATTCCCTGACCAATGCTAAGCCTGACAACCTTCTTTTTTTAATTCTCAAACAGCAACTGTTTACCAGCAGTAACAGCTTAAGCAGCTACTGCCCCACCCTTCTTACTGTGCTGTGCTAGTGATTTATTTTTGGCTGGGTCTGTTTTCCAAACGTGTTTACAGCGTGTCCACACAGACACACGTCAATACAATGGAAGGACGTGAGGGGAGAAATCCCATCGAACCATGGCAAGTGCTGGACTTGAATCACGGTGTGCAGGAGGCTTCTCTCCCCCTCGACTGCGTGCAGAGGGAGCCCAGAGAGATTTGTTTCCCTGAGTTCACTGTAGGCACTGAAGTGCATTTGCATCACAACTATGAAAACGGCAGACCACCATGAGACCTCAACCATGGCAATAACCAGGCCAACAAATATCCGGTGAATCTTTTTCTGCTCTCTGTGGAAACATCTTAATTAGCTGGTTCTTTGCAGTGAAGCTGAAAATATATCATTAATCTTTAAATAAAATATGCATGTTGCACCATTTCTCCCTTTCATAAAGGAAAGGGTTTGATTTTTAATGTGTGAGGGTTTAATACAGTAACTTTCAGTTATTGCCAGGTGCTCTCAGCAACGTAAATGATCAGAATACATAGGTGAAGATTTTCACATCTTAGTATCTCTGAATGGCTCTAAATGAATACAAAAATATATTGAAAATACACGGACACAAAAAAATTTCAAGAACAAGTGAAGATGCAGCAGCTCTTTTAGAATAAGGGAGCAGCAAGAGCTTGAAATGAAAGACCATATCCACATAGTAGAATACATATTTAGGGAAATTTAAATTTATTAATTAACTCTTCTAGAGTCAAACAGTTTCACTGAGGCAACGTAACTTTCAGGATAAAGGGCAAATAATGCAGAAGTACCATACAGTACTTCAAATGTGGTTTTTAATATTAAAATAATGCACATGTAATATACGCAGTTTTGTCTGTTACTAAGAAACTAACAAATGTACTTAGACACTTTAGAAAAATAATAAAAAATGTAATGTAAATTGAGTTGAAATTGGAAGAATTCGAAATAATGATTTTACTATCTTTTGCTTTCTCACTAAAAGATTATTGAAAATTGAATCTCAAACAATGCTTTGTAATTTCTAAAATATGCTGTTCTAGAAAACTATCAAGGTTTCCAGTTACATTCCTACTGTTTAAATTCAATGTAATTAATTGTACTTTTGACTTTTTATATATATATACAAAAGTACATTTTTGTGCATTTGAATTCTGAATTGCTTGACATTGCAAGTATTTTGACAAAACAAATTTTCCGATATATGGAAAATATGGTTGCCTTCACATCAAGGAGCTATGCTATACCGACGAAAACACATTGCACTGGTAGGCTTCACAGATCAAAGCCACTGAATAAAATGATTTGAAACACAGCTACTTGCAGAGATTATTAAAATTGTGGGGGGTTTTTATCTGAAAAGATTGGGAGGAGAAGACTTTGCAGAGTTCTCCTCCCTTTGCAACTGGACAGGAAAAAATTGCCTCTCTGATTTGCCAGGAAAAAAAATTGTGTTGAGGCTTTCTGTGAAATCAGGACAGGAGTATTTCCCTTTGAGTGTGTGTTTTCATTAATTACATAGTAACCTGCATTCTTTGGGCGGTGAAGTAAAAGAGAAAAAGCATTAGAAGTAGTATTTCCTATAGAAACAATTGCCTGTCAAACAAAGCATAAAAAGACAAAAGGCAGAAACACTGTTTCAGCTTGAATGCCTTAATGTCACCATTTGTCATGCAGCACTTCCTCAGAAAACCCCGAAGTACAGTTAACTCTGCTCCTCTTTACACCACACACTTTCTCTGTTGGTACAGGATTAAAATGTGCCCGGCCTGACAATGAAACAGCAGAGCCATCGCACATTGTTATGCAACTCACTGTCTGCAAGGGTGGCTCGTAGCTCCTTCTTTATTCAGCAAGTGCCAAGTGCATGTTTAATCAATGTCACAGCTCACCACAGTGTGCAACTAAAGCCACCGTCATTCCTCTCTTCAGATTTGCCTGGCTGAGTTATGCAATGCTCCGAAGAATACCTTGGAATTCTTTCCAGAGGCTCTGAATGCAGGTGTGTGACAGCATTCACACTACTGCCAGCAAGGCAGACTTCTTTTCATCCTTTTTCGGGCTGGACTAAAATTACATAGTGTGACTGCACGTAGCTCGCTGCATTTGGAATTACAGCATGTCAACGTGAGAAAGCCTCTTCAGACGGCTGCCACAAAGAGTAAATCAAAGGCTGGGTTTTTCTGAAGTCTTAATAAATAACTAAGTACAACTGAATAAAACCGGGAGCTGTTTGTATTTTTTTTAAGACAAAAGAGAACAGCATGCATTTTGTTGCTCTGCATCATCTAAGGAAAAAAAAGCCACAATTTTAATGGGATTTAGTCAACAGTGAGGATCATTACGAGAAAAAGCTTTACTGTTTTTCGACTACACTTGCTTTAGTGGATTACTGAAAGAGAACACCAGTCATTTGGAAGATTCTGTAACATTATTATCCTCACCGATAAACTTCTTCATCAAGAAACTGCTTGTGCTCCTATCTGATCTGTCTGAGTGAGGAGAGCAGCCCCTTCATGAAGATAAAAGCCTGGCTTGCCACCGAATCGACGAGTAAGAAGCATGTCTGATGACATTTTATTCCTGATGCAATGTAGGGTAAGAAATATCTTTTGCATTTTACCTTTCTGTAAGATATGCTCTGAGCTGATGGCATTAATTAGACTCACAGCAGAAATACCTTAATCTCTAATGATTAAAGATGTTTGCCAGAAGAGAAAATGCTGTTCCACTATAAAATGTGATTGTATATCTTCAGTAAATTGAAGTTATCTGAACTAGTAGAAATCCCAATCAAATTTTCGATCATTAAAGCTAAAACAGCATGGCAGATTACATATAAGATCAACATCTCAGTCACCAATGAACATAATTTTACAGAGAATATATTTCTAGAGGATATTTGACTGTAAATTAAGAGTATTAGAGCAGCTAAGTAATAGAAACGACCTGTCAACCTCACTTTTGCAACAAAAAAAAAAAAGGATCATAAATCACATGCATCTGGAAATGTCCACCTTGAATTCCTATATTGCATAGAATTTTGCTCATGTAACAGCACTACTATTCTTTGGCATACTGCAAAAATAAGCACATATATCAACACCCTTTATATTTGAAGAGACAGACATTATCTGTTAAATGTTTACTGTTGCATGGATGTCCAAAAGCTGATCTATTAAACATGAAAAAGGATAAGATCTCATCTGCAATTGCCTACTTAGGCTCACTCGTGAAAAACAACTGTGATACTGTATCAAGGAAACATATTTTCCATGTTTGAAAACAGCAGGCATGAACATTTTCAACTGTTTTTGTACTATGGAGTTAAATATTTAAGAATGGCTGAAAATGCACATAACCTCCCCAGGCAGTTCAGAGTATTCCACAATGCTTAAATACCTGCTTTCATCAATTTCATATTTTGTAAGGAAACAAATAATTTGGCTAAAGAGAAATTTAAAATTTCTTTTATAATAAAGCATATTAACTGGCTTGAAGCACCAAGCTGTTTTTCTTTCCTGTCAAATCTGTATCTACAGAACAATTATTTTTAACATGGACATGTTCATACAAAAAGAAAACAAAACATGAATGCAACTGAATAAACACAGCATTAAGAAATGTTGTGTAAGAACTACAGAATTGTTTTTAAAAAGATTGAAGCTTGCATGTTTGTCAGACCAGATTTACCATTTGCTTTCTTTTTTCTAGCTAGCTGCCAGAATATTGGTGAAGGTATTTGCAGGAAAAATGGGGACCTCTGCCATCACAACACTGGAAGATGTAAAAAGGCGAGAGGAAAAAGAGGAAAAAGAAGAATCTATTCTAGCACTGCTTGGAATTATTGGAACTGTGCTCAATTTATTTGTTATTGTTTTTGTGTATATCTACACTACACTTTGATGACATCTTTGAATATCAGTTGCACATCACACAGTGCAAAGACCTGCGATGGCAAGAATGATTTCTAAATTTAAAGCAAAAAACCTCCACCGTCTGAAAGGATTATCAGAAACATTCCAGAGCAAAGTGTCTGGCTAAGGGTGCTGCATCAATGACTGCTCAATGTATCTGTAAGCCCAGTTAGGGTGCTACATTATGTAAATGAAGGCAGACGATATTCAACTTCTTGTTGGTAACAGATAAAATCCAAATAGCAGATCAGAGATGGCACTCTTTTACTGCCAGCAAACATGCAAGACAGAAATGTAAGCAAACACTGAAAATAAGCAGAACATAGAAAGACATAAATTAAATATATAAATAAATACAAGCAAGCCCCCATGATGCTTTCTATGGTTTTATGCAGTATGTCTCTTCATAGCTGAGACCAGAAAACAGACAAAAAGGGGTTTATTTTTAGACCACCATAATTTAGGCTTATAACTTACATTAATGTATAATAAGTGTGGAAACAGGAACACTGTTATACCAGAAGTTGTAACACTATAAATAAAATTTTAACTATTGACTATATTCTGCAGCATTTTTGTTAGTCTTGTGGAAAGCTGAAAAAGGTTAGACTTGCATTTACTAAATCTGTATTTGAAATCATCATGCTATACAGACAATGTGCTTTTCTAATTAAAAATCCTTTAAAGTGGTGTGAAAAAATAAAGAATAGTTTTAGTACTTCTTTTAAGAAATATTATTAATTACTACACACGAATACATATTCTCTAAATGAAAAAAACTTAAATTACATTTTCTATATTGCCATTTTTTGAATGTGCTTAACAGCTGTCAAATACAACTCTCATGTTTTCATCCTGACGCTTTTTTCCATGTAAGACATATCACACAAGAATTCAAGGTGTCTCATGGAAAACAGGTTTAATAACCTTTGTCCAGAAGACTGCACTCTCCCTTTCTGGATGAGGTCCTGAAGACATTTTCCCTTTTTGCACTGTGTATGACTGAGGCCCAGAATTGCAATTTTTATGCATACTTCATGGAATGTGCAATTTAACTACTCGAAATTGATGAAATTATTTCCACATTTTAAACTAAGCCTATATATGTCTTTGAATTAGATCCAAAGCTGCAGACAGTCTGACATCATAGAAGTTTTCTTATATGTGAATGTATCTGACATACATCTTATATGACAAAAGTTACTTTTGAGAGCTTAGGATTAAAAACACAGTATCTAAAAGCCAGCAAAAAAAACCCCAAGAAACTGATTTTAATGAATACTCTTCTTACTATTACATGTGCCACAGAGGGACAATAGAACAGCTGTATTTCTGAAAATCAGCTCAGTTTCTTCTCCTAGGCTGCAAAGCTACATCCAGTCCCTCCATAAAACAACATACAAAGAAATACATCACTTATATAGGTGATAGCTTCTTACTGTATAGAATTTCAGAACTGCTAAACCAACTGAGCCTTTGGAAGTCACTTTGAAACAAGCACATGAATAAGATAAGGTCAGGGATCTAGAAAAGAACAATTTTGGCAATGATATTTCAGTCAGTTGCAGAAACCACACTGCACATTGATTTATGGATGAATGAGGTAGAAAATGGTATATTCTGGTTTTGCAACTCTGAGTCAATACTGGCTCAACCAGAAGAAATGATAAGCAGAGCCGAGGCTGCACTGGAAGGAAGCACGTGCAGACAGGAAAATTTATTCACTATCCATAGTCTACAGCAAGTCTCTAGTAATGTATACTTATTTTTAGTATAAGAAGCACCAAAGCATTCTGTAAAACTAAGCTACATTCTAGAGGAATTATGCAGGTTGCTAATGTTTATTTAATACTACAGAACAGATATAACCATTATTAATTTTTTCAATGTACTTCTTATATCTACATACTTATGGATATTATTGCATTAATCTCATAATACACGGATATTTGAGATGGGTCTTAAAATGAAAGGTTACAAGAACCTGAAAACTGAAATTCAGGTAGAAATTACTGCTGTTTATTTTGATCCTAAAGTTATTTAAAACTTGTAGATTCTGTGAAATAAATAAACAGTTTTATTTCATACCATTTCAGTGCACAGCTCTCTTCTCAAAATTGTGAATCAACAAGTACACCAGCATTGGAGTGAAAAACTGCACCTTTTTTTTGTAAGCATTTCAACAGCACAACAGATTAAAAACAATCCCAAAATTATAACCAAATGTGGCAAAAGTTCAGCATTATTGGTTTACCAGTGAATGAGTTCATTAACATTAATGAAGGCTAGGAGCATTTTTAATTCCAGTAATTACATACTGTCTATCTAAACTGCCACTGTACTTCTAATTTCATTTGAAGCAAAGACCTTGACCCTTTGAAGGAAGTCAAAGGGTAACATTATCATTAGATTGCCCCGGCATCCAAGTTATATTCTGTTTTAAAACAGCAGTCTGGTGTTCTCTCTTCTACATGCATAAAAATCTCAATAACACAACAAAAATATCTTAATAGCAACTACCTCTCATTATGCACAGTGAAAAGGCAATAGTCTAGGGAAAAGCACAGTTGTGTCATGATTCAACATTTATGCTGCAGCAGTACCACCAGAGATGGACGAATTAAGAGCTCAGTGTACCAGCTTCCGAGTACTCAGCTTAGTTCAGTGGAACTGGACTACTTTGCAAAAAGTAAAATAACACCATATAATGCCTTGAGAATAAATATGATTGATAGAAAAGAAATACTCTATCTTCAGCAGGCAAACTAGTCTAGCTGAAGCTCTGAGATAAGGAGCTGAACAGTATGACTTTTATGGATGCAACTAACAAAGGTACATCAAAAGAGGCAGAAAAAAGAATTCAGTATTTTCACATTCAGTGTGTTTGTCCATAGTACTTACTAAAGTTCACAATGAGGTGTTTGGCAGCAGGATAAAGCAGCACAACTTTTTGTTAATGAATCCACAGGTCCATGATGTGGCAGTACTTGGTAAACTATGAAAGCTGCATTTGAAGCAAATACTGGACTCTCATGAAGTGAAACACGCTGGTCAGTAAACAAAATTCTTCTAGCAAAGCTCTCCCCCAGAAATGCATTGTCTCTTCTCAGCAGTCAAACCCAGGGAAAACTGAGCTAATCTAACACCACAAGCTATGCTGACCTCATCACACAGAGCCTTTGCCCACTGAAGAAGGAAGGGTGGCTAAAAAAAGGAGCATGCAAGAAAACCCCATCTAAAATCACAATATCACCTGCTTTCTGTAAGCCTGGGAATTCAAGTAAAGAGAATTCAAGTAGAACTCTGCAATTTGATATGAAGTCTGTTTTTCAAGGAAAAGGTGGTATCAAACTTCTCTCAATATTTGGCTTTAAACAATATTCCTTTATCTCTGGATTTGCTAGATACTAGCAAGACAAGACAAACCACTACAACTATATTTTTAAGCAAGAAGAGTCTACCTAACTGTGGTATCACTGACAAATCCCAGCTTCACTGGGCTTATTACTGTCCAAGCCCATAAAAAAAATAGACAGCCCCTGTCCTAAATGTCACTTGATTTTCTTTCTGTTTTATGACTCCCTTCCACTGCCTTACCTCTATAAACCTTGTTAGCTACGAAGAGTATTATAAATGCTCCTTTCTTCTTTCCCACTTGCAAATACTACCTTCTACTAATCTTCATAAACCTAAGTCCATCGGTAAAATAACTTCCTTTATCAGCAAAATCTAGACCTTCGAGATAGCCACATACTCCAGTTAGAAGCTGATGGTCACACATTCGCTAGGAACCTCTTGTTGCACAGTGCAAATTTTATTGTTGTGCATTCTGCTCAAGGAGAGAAGTGTTCACATATTTGAAAGCGTTTCAATAGCAATAATTCTTTCAAACAAAATGTGCTAAATATAGGATAACAATGAAAAGGTCTTACATGACAGCTTTTGGTGTGAAATGTGCATATATATGCCTGGTAATGAATACATGCTAGATGATACGTGATACAGAAGTTAAGAACTACATAAATTTTACACATGTAAACATGAACTAAGCCCTTAAAAATAAACACAGGTGTAGCAATAAAGCCTCACCATGTTGCAAAGATAAACTTTTTTCATTTATAAAATGAAAGAAACAAAAGCCATAGTAATGTCATAACAAGATATGAAATAAATGTGAAAAAAATCATCAAGAAACAGTGAAGATTACAGCAGTTATTGCTCCTTGTGACTGGAGCTATCATGCATAATAAGAAAGTCCTTCATAGACAGATAAACCTTCCTTCTCTACAAGAAAAAAGCAATTATGGAAATTAATGAAAGTGGTTAGTTCACAGTTTTCAAGGACTTCACAATCACCTCCCTCTGATGCAGATGAAGCTGCAGAATGTATCAGAGTAATCTGGTTTGTACTCATCTGGTTCAAGGTGAGATTTCTAAAAGATTAAATGTTATGTGAGCCCTCCTTATCTGATCAATATTATTTGAATCTAGAGCAGTCTAGATAACAATCTAGTCCATGTATGTTTTGGGCAAACTGAGCAGGATGGCAAAATACAATTAAGCAACAAAAAATCTAGATAGATTTTTAACTGTGACATAGGCCAATCTGTCAAAACAGCTTTGCAAGCAGGATGTACCAAACCTGTAGCTAACTGAACATATGAAACCAAAACATAAAATTCACATCAATACCAAAATACATACTATCTTATATCACCACAGTGGTATCAGCCTACTGTGCAATAAAAGGAAACAGCACACCAGCAGCTTCACTGCACACATTTCTTTATCAAAACTTTTCCCCACATTATTGTATGCATATGGCAGATACATAGATATATGTGAAGATCACTGTTATTGCAACTATCAACAACAAAGCCTAAAATCCAGCAGATGAATACCTTCAGCATAAGGCTAACCTTCAACTGCTCCCACCACCATCCACTCAAGTCTGAGAAAGTTACAGAGGTGCTGAAAATTGCTAATTTCTGTTACCACTGTGATGGGCACAGCTTGTTGCCGCTGGGGTGCGAGAACCTGGGAACATTCTGTTAGGATTCTATATGCAGGATCCTAATTTCTCAGATTAGCATGTTATAGGAAGAACAGAGTTACCTGCTTCTTCCACATGAAAGAACCTCTTGACAGCAGAAGCTGCACCAGTATGAAAATTAGAATACCATGTAATTGCACATTACTACTGATGCTGTTCCCTTTCCTACTCTCCCCAGGCTCCCATTCATCCCTACCAGAGAAGAGACAGGTATTCAAGATAGAGAAGCCAGAAATTAGATAAACGTTTACTAGGAAAGACTAAAGTCTATTTCACTACATTGCACTGGTCTTCAAGGTTTTAAAAATAAATAAAAATAATACTACTAATAAAAAAATAATTTCCATATTTGAAAAGTTTCAACTATTAATACATGATGTGAAATTTTCAGTCTTACAAGCATTGTACCAGAGCTTAACACAGCTTCAGAGCTCCTCAACCTCTGGCCTGCTTGTGTCAGCTGTGTCTCCTGACACTCAATATTAGTGACACTGAGAGCCCCAGCACTACGTGCAACTTGGACTCATTTAATGTGAAAATTATCTGTCTGCTTTTTAACTATCCAGTAATTACTGCATCGGAATTATGCCTCGCTATCACTAAGACAAACTGTTTTCAGGGACTCCTTTCCAACTGAATGCATCTGGCTCAAATATTAACACAGAGAAGATGATCTCTCCAGAAGACATCCTTTTTGCAATCTCCCTCTAATACTCGTATCCTATTGCACTTTCAAAGATGAGCTTGACTGATGTATGCCTGCAAAGTTATTATTATTATTTTCTAAATCCAGGAAAACACTGTTAATTACAGTTTTATGTATAGACTTTAGAACAAATACAGCAGGAAACATTCACGTAAGAACCCTCAGATTTTACAGTTCTAAATTTCAATAGAAATAACCACATCCTTCAATAGAAATAACCACATCCTTGTAATCAGAAGAGTAGTTTTCATTTTTTTTCTCTGAAAAGCAAGGTTTTGCTTCGTTTTCATATAGTTTAGCTGCTACATTAAGTGCTGTTCGCTCTTTACTGACTGTTAATTCACAGGCACAGCATTTCAACATCCCCTGCCAACCACAAGCAACAGTAGTCCCACAATGGAAAACATACCTAAAATGATTATTTCTCACTGAACCTTTGCTGCTTCTTTGTACTTAGGGAGAACAAATGGTCCCTGAAAGCCAAACTAGTCTGAACTTCTTCCCAAGAGCCACATATCTCATCTCTTGTATCAGTATCTGACTGTTCTTCCCCAGTTAAAGGTGACTTATACAGAGAGATACATTCTTCTATTGAAAACAGCAAAAAGCAATTTCAACAGCTGTGATTCATCTATAACACAGGACCAACAGCTTCATCCTTTAGATAACACATAATTTTTGCCAGGCCTTTCAAAGACTTTTCCTTTTTACCTCAACAAAGAAGAATTTATGAGTATCTGTTAAAAAGATTACTTCACTCTTTTACTTTATCATTTACTTTATTGCTTTACATTATAGTTTCATTTGCAATAACTATCTTGGTATATCATTAGTTCACTGCAATATGTGCAAAACAGAACCAATAAATTCATTGCAAAACTAGGGAGAGGTGTCAAAACTGAGGACTAGCAAGTGAAACACCTTCATATTTTTATTTTTACTATAATATCCCAGCAGACGTTTTGAAGCTCCATTCCATCATACAAGATTATGTAATGCCCTAGTTACTACAAATTAAGAGAGTAATTCTTATTTTAGTTCTAAGTAGCTTTACAAATACTTAAGACAGAGAGGATTTCTCTTTCACCTCTGACATAAAATATACTGTGTAATTCAAGAAGCTATAACATTGTTTCATGAATTCATATCACCAAACCCTCCAACTGGCATCCAAAAGAACTGCAGTAATGTGACAAGGCATTTATCAGTTACTCCAAAAATAGGGCAGGCAAAATAAGGTCCAAACCCAAATTAATCAGGTTTGGAACATCTCCTTCTGATACTTCAGGATTAAATCCATCTTTATAAACAAAAGTAACTGAACAAAAATCCAACCTAAGGCTCATCTCCATACTAAAGCCTGTCATCTAGTGAGACTGAACATAAATCACAAACCCAGTCTGCTGGTTTTGCCATTAGTTCCATACAGGCATTTCCTTAATTAGTACTGCTTCATGCCAACTTGTACAACTGAAAGGGTTTCCACAGTAAGGTACAACATATCAGATCAAAGCTATCAAAACATCTTTGTTTTAAAATTATGAGTAGAAATTTGATGACAACATAGAACTCATTTGTTTTTCCTTTAAAAAACCCAACAATTTAATTGTTCACACATATTTGAAATATCTTCCAGTTCTGGTAAGAAGTTTATTTTCGTATTTCCTATCTAAAGAAGAAAAAGTTCTGATCAAAGTAGAACTGCCCCAATATGTGCAACATTTACCAAATTCAAGTATATGCTTGCTCAATTTTCTTTAAAAAGTAACATTTTTCTTCACTATAAGATTAATGGGTTTGTATAAAGCACTCTCTCTGTATGTATCTTCTGTAGAAGAACATGCACACTTTTCAGAAGAAAATACCATCTTCCTGTTAGTTTCAATATCCAAGAATTAAACTTCAAATTTAAAGAGAGGAATGAGCATTTCCACAAGCATGATTCTATCATAAGATTCTATTCTGTTTTCTAAGGCTCAAGTAAATGTTGCATTCGTACAACTCTAAATTGGCGAGGGCACTGAAACTAGCAAGAACTACCCACTGTTTATACAAAAACATATTTGACAGCAGTAAGCCAACTTGAATTTGGAAGGAGACAATGGCACATTACCTGAATCGTTGCGCAGGTATGATGACATTGCTGGGATGAGGCAAGACTGACTGAGCAGCTCCAGGAGAACGGATGGAAGAGCGCTGCTGTTTTGTGCTCTCCCCTCATGGCTAGTTTGGGTCTCTTCATTTGATGCACTTCCTGCAGGATTTATGTAACTGGCAAGAACCTGAAACACACCAAAATATTTAATCAAAACTGATTTATTTCAGTCAAATTTGAGTTTCCTCCCTTAAGGAAGAAGCCCTAACACTTCACTAGCTTTTTGCTAATTCAGTACTAGCATTTATTACAGCAATCCCAAAGATACCTCAGAAGAAATTCTATACAGTTATTAAATTTGAACTTTGGCTAATGATAAAATTACCTTATTATAATTCTAAATTGTTTAAAGATATCAACTATTATGAATTTTGACAAATCTGCTGGAGTTACTCAAAGAAAGAGTTTGCCAGCTCAGAACACTGAACATGCAGCTGACCACTCCTTTTTACTTTAAAGCACCAAGAACACTGACTGGCAGTAAAAGACTTTTTTTTTTTTAAATTTCAAATGTTTCAAAAATATTTGCAACTTCCTTTGGGATTGGGACTTTAGGGTTTACATATGAAACAATAACTTGTGGAGAGCATGACAGGTGCCTGGAGGAACAAATACTCATGCATAGGGCTCTTACCTCAGTAAACAAAGAGCAACCTTCCCCTCAGTGTTGGTGGTAAGTCACCTCACATCTGCACACCTGCCTGTCCCAAGGGTAGCTCTGGCTGGGCTCACAGGCCCTTACCGTGTGTTGTAGGTGTACAAACTAACACATTTCCACGGGTCTGATTTGTGCAGCTGCACTCTGAAACTAAGGAACTTTGAGGCTTGAAAGGCTGTATTACTAGAAGTCTCAGGGACTTTCAGCCCCTTTTCTTTCATTCTCACTCTTTGTTCTAACCTCATTACCCCATTATTTTGCTGCAGCAAATCTTATATTCCCTACACTATTCCAAGATAACAGAGATTGGTTGCACTTCACAAGGGACTGAAAAGTCCGATTATGCAGGATTTTCTTCTCCTCAGCACGAGGCATTTGGAAGGCATTAGAGTTTTACTGAAATCTGGATGTTTAGTGGAGATTTACTATTATCATGTAACTGACATAGTCAAGATTTCATAGTATTTCTGAGTGAAATTTTGCTTTACTGGCATAACACATTCATGGGCACCAGTAACAACTGTGAGCATTTCCTTAAAGCAGAGCAAAAATACGCAAGAACAGGAAACACTGTTTGGTACACAAAACAAAATCCTGTATTCTTCTCCTTTAATGGACAGTCGTTACTTTTGACTGAATGCAGTGATTTTGACAGAGATAGTGACAGCTCCAGGGAAATACACTGGAATGCTTCTTGGTTCACTTTTCTTCAGAACCGTCACCCAGGTCTTCTATGCAGCAGCCTAGTGATGTTTGAAAATGGCCTCTCAAAATATGATCTATATAATTTTTCATGAAGACAGATGATTGTTAATATTTTTCCCCAAAATATCATAACTACTCTGCTATTTGACTGACAAAACTCCAGTTTTACTATTCCGTTCTAATGCTTCAAGTGCTTATCAAAATTATCAAAATTATCAAAAATTCATTGTTACACACCTGTAGAAGGCAGGTCACATGCTCTTCTTCTAGCCTTTGCTTTGTCAAAGCCTGTTCAACATCCCATCCTGAAGCTGTGGAGCCTGTTCCAAAGCCTGTACCCTTAGCCCAGTACAACTGCTGTTCTTCTGTTGATGCACTATTGTGTGTACTTGAAACCTGTGGCTAAGTTAAAAAAAAAAAAAGTCACAATTATTTAATGATTTTATCTTAGGAACACTGCCTTTAAAAAGCCTTTGTTCTTCAAAAGAATGTAACCCAACTTATTAACTTTATAAAGATATCATCATGATCCAGTGAAATTCAAAGCTTTAGACAGGAAAGACTTTCACATACATGGGAGTTCTAGTTCAGATCAACACTAAATTCTTGGAAGGGATTCTTCAATTTGACTACAACTGTAAGCCCATTTTTGTTCTCCTTTAAGATACTATCCCTGCTTATATGATAAAAGCTATTAATATACCTTTAATCAATATCCCGCTAAACATCGTAGCTCTGTAATTATTACTGTTTAACACCTAGTCAAGTTTAATAACATAAGATGAAGAAGACGAGAGTGGGAACGTTCTCAAGGGCACATAACTGAAATATTAGGATGCTCAAGCATTTGCTGATTTTGAATAAATGCTCCAAAACAGCAAGATGAAGAAGCTACCTGTATAGCTCTGACACATGATCTCTGAGTCACTAAAATACACACTATTTCCTCTCTAGATAAGAGGTGGGAAATATCTTGTCCTTAAAATGTTCTGAGAGATAGCATTTTTCCAGCAGTGCTTGTACAGCTTTTTCCAATGGTCCATCTCAGTGCATTTTACAATCATATTATATTGCTTAGCCCTTATGAAACTATTTAAGAACTTATGCTAATTTTTTTATAGTTTACCAGGACTACAGTGAAAAAGATGCAGAAAAAACCCTGATAAGCATTTTTTTTAACTAATGCTCTCCTATTTGGATATTTAACACCCTAAACAAGTGACTTTATACTTTCATTACTTGCTGACAATTAGCTGGAAACCAGGTCACGTGAGTAAGTGCCCAACTTTATTTTTATTTGATTTATGGCTCTGAAAAGTTTTATTTTCTGTTCAGATCTTCTTCAGTGACTTTGCTTTACAGTTGAAGGAAAAGAGATGATGTATGAACAGACTGCAACGGTAAAAGAAGTTATTGCCTGTGAAGTATCATAGCAACAGTAGTCTGGAATAATCTTCTAACTTTTACACTGGGAATATAATGCATCTTGGTGATGAAACAGCTGTGTGGTTATTCTCATGTAGACATTACTCATTACATCACTCTTGAACATATTGTGTCTTTAACACTCAAGAGGACTGTCATGAACACTGAATTAAAGCACTTACGGGAGAACCGGCCCCAGAAATACAAGCCTCGGTGCAGCCCTGATGGATCTCTAGTTTCAAGTTACCATCTATCACTTGATAGATATGAATTATGAGAAGGCAAGCTATTTCAGGGTTCATGGTAGAACTAAAGCAGAGATAAGAATTAATGGTTGCCCTTTCTCTCCAAAGTGCAAAACTGCTAAGGTGTTAACATATCAGCAGCCTGATACCCCATTAGAAGTAGAATCTCTCAACTTCCCCTTAAATTTGATTAGCCATTAAAGTGAATTATTCTCAGGCACAGCTTCATATCTCGCTTGTTCAACCTTTCATCAGTATCAGAGCTGTAAAATAGAGACAGGTCTGCATTTTGCAGCTACTTAGCCATATTCAGCCACCAGGAACTGTTGCATGCCAAAGCAGTGCTAAGGAGGGCAAGTCATTAAGGCTTTTTTCAAGACTTTTATAGATAGTTGGTATGTTATACAGAAATGGCAACTCACAATCTTAAAAAAAAATAATCAAGGGATACATTTACAGCATAGAGGGTGGTATAATATGGGAAATACCAGGAAAAACTCTGATTTTGGAGATTAGTGATCTTGAACAATATGGAAATTTTTTTGTCTTTAGATCTCATTTCCCTATCAGTGCAAAGGGTGTAACAAAAATCACTGCATTAATTCAGTAATTATCGCAACTCATTTATGTTTGTGAAGCATTTAAAAGGAAATAATTTGCAACCAGTAGAGTTTAGAGGATGAATGTAGACAATGAGGTTATGCTACCTAATGGGGATTAAAGAACCACCATCCATTGGACATTATGCATCTCATGGACCAAAAAAAGAATGTCCTGTAAAAGAAAGTGACTACATCTTAATGCCTCATGACAAGGTTTCTTTGTTGGTTATATTTCATGATTACCACGTTTGTTTGTAACATGCGCAGACAATTACTTGATCACTAGTTTTGTTCTTCAGTCAAATGCCAAGTCTGCAGAAATTGGCCTATAAGCAATGAGATTATTTTCTTTTTTATAGTTAGAACTCTTACTACTTCTCAGTGGCACATACTCTGCTGATAAACGTACCTCTGCCTGGTTGGGGCTAGAGTTGGGCACCCTTGGTGCATGGTGGCTCAGAGCAGACAGACAAGCAAGGATAAGGTGTATAGCCCCAATCTCGAGTGCCATCCGCCTAAGCAATACTCCATCATCAGTAGTCAGTGGTGTAGTGCTGAACAAACTGCGCAACACATGGAAGGGCAGAGTTGGAAGCACGTTTGCTGAGGGAGACTGCAGGATATGACCTAGGTTGAAGAAGAAAACCATCAAAACCACACTTTTGTTCAGTATTTCAATACAGCCTATTAATGTCTGCAATAATTTATGAACATACAGAAATCTACTAAGAACTTCAGCATTTGCATGTATCAAGCTATCTAATATTAGGTTTCTCTTCACAAAAAAATTTTATAACAAGGAGAGTGTGGAAAAAAGAATGTTTATTTTATTCATGAATTTGGTTAAGGACCAAATTCAAAAAATCTGAGTTATCACTTCTAGGGAGAAAACTGGTTTGGAAGGCAGTTTGAAATAATTTTATATGTGTATATTTAAACATTTCAAATACAGCAAATTAAAGAATGCACGTGATCATCTGACAGCAGCTTAGTTGACATGGTGCTGTAGTTTATCACGATGTAGGATTCTTTTTTGTATTTATGTGCCCAAAGTGGGAATTAACTCCCTGACACAGACCAAGCAGTGATGCTATTCAAGTTGAATATATGGCAAAATACTAACGCAGTTTTAATTAGATGAGTTGCATGTTTGAATTTTATACTAGAATTATTTAAAATTTTTAACCCCTTTACATTATGAGCAAAAATTACTTCTTTTAAAAGCCACATTTCAAATAATGGAGGGACCTATTAATGGAACATACTCAGATTTGGGAAACTCTCAATTTTTTCCAGTATTTAAGAACACATTCCACATCCCTCCTCCAGGCCGTTTGTAAATAGAGACAGTTGACAACTGGAAATGCTTCAACTACTAAAAACACTTAAAAATAACCAACTCCATTCAGGAGTTTGCTTCTAATTTTACATATATTATTTTCTCCCTCATTCTTAGAGTTTATTAGCTACATCATCATCCAAATGTCTAAACTGAAATACATTACAAATATGTACAAGAGAAATACAAAAAAATAAACAGAGGAAGGGTAAATGAGGCTCCTATTTTTTTTCAGCTGGTCTCATGAGGTACATGTTGCACACCACTCTACAGAGTGCTAAACAGAGACTAAGTTCAGAGGACTGCAGCCTAGAAAAGCAGCACTCTTTTCAAAGTCATAATCATGGAATCATGTAGGTTTGAGGAGACCCTTGACATCATCAAATTCAACTGTAAACCTAACACTGTCTTATTCCATCACAAAGCCATGTCCAATAAAAAGAAGTGTCTTAAACATACTAAAACATATTCCATACACACTCTTCCAGTTTTTCAAAACAGTAAAAAACAGAGATATTAGAACTATATGCAAAGTTGCAGGTTCAGTTGCAAAGACACCGACTACAAATTGTCTCTTGCCTTGTCCATTCGCTGAAGAATACCACACTTCTCTCTCTGAACTCACACCATAAAGGCAGAGATCCTGCTTAGGCAATTTGGTCACTATTTAGGTTTTTCTCTCCTTTTCCAAAACAGTATTATTAAACATTATTAAACAGTATTATTAAAAGTTTATTCTAGATTTGTTGTAGCAATGCTCCTATCCATATTTTTCTTCATTTCGTTGCAGAACTATAGGATGTTTGCTCAATTAGTTGAGCATTTCTGGCTACTCAGATAGTTTTGTCTGAACGCAGTCATCTTGACAGTGTCATTGTCAGTTTAATCAGCAGTTATTTTACAATTACTCTAATGTCTAGATGAGAACCCTTGAGTACTGACGATTACGATAAAACTTTGCCAGAAAGAATTTAATATTTAGAAACAACAGACCATCAAAGATGCTAGCAACACAGTTGTGCACAAACCAATTCTAACTTCCTGCTAAAAGGCAATACGGTGTCAATAAATCTAAGTAAAATGATCTAGCTGTGGTGTACAAAAAAAAGGTAATAATTGCAGCACATACTTCCTTCACCATCATCTGTAACTCCCAACACCAATCTCAACAGACACTGAGCATGTTTCCGTTCTTTTAGCAGCACCTCAGCATAGCCCGGGAGACGAAGAAATAAACCAAAGGCAGCCAAAGAATGTGCAGGTATAGGAGACATAGTCTGAACTGTTGACTTGATCGGTGGGGGCTCTGCAGCAATTGTTTCTGGTGCTTCATACACCAATTCCCCTGATTGTTCAATGGTAACCCATTCAAACTGATCGCTGTCCTTCTGCTTTTCCTGCGTGGCCGATGTAACCACTGGAGTGCTCACCTTAACCAACAAAAACAACAAAGAAATTTGGCAGTCATTCAGTTAAACACCTTAGACAAAAATTATTGCAGTTAGGAGCTAAAGAACATGCAATTTTAATATAGGACACAAGACAGATGTCACATGAAATACACTACCATTTGCATACAGAGGGACCAGGCTAAATGGCTGAAAAGGGCATACATGTTGCACATTCCATACAGTGCTTGAAAGTCATGCCTACACAAGCAAGCAAGTGCATTTTCCCAACCTAAAATCCTCAGTTAAAGTGTGTTGCTTAGAACATAGAGACATAGGAGACATAAATTACATTGAAGTAAAGAATGCAAAGATTAGTTTACATATCATACTGTTATCAGACTGATAAATAGTCCTTTTATTTTCTTTTAATTTTAACATTAAACCCTGATGGTGAACTCAGGTGGTTAAGTTTTAATGACATACTGTAATAATGAAAAAAAAAAAAAATTCATTGCCAAGCCTTTAAAAACTAAGAATAAATTTGTACATCCTAGCAGTCTTATAGCAACTCATGTGATCCTTTCAATTGATTTGGCAGGCTTTATTACTATTGTACTCTAACAGAACAGTCTGTTTTATGACCAGAGGACTATGCAGTCAGGCACTATGACAGGAATCAGAGTTCAGGGGGTAACAATTTTACAGTGCCCCAGGACACAGTCAAATAATTTTAAGGAAGGTATGACACCGAGGTCCCTCTTGTAGTTAAACATTACAGAGGTTTCAGGCTTTCATGCTATTCAGATAAACTGATTCAATCATATTTAAAATTTTAGTATGTATCACCAGACTGATCTAAACTGGAAATGATTAATCTGAAAAGCCTTTGCAGAATTTATCCAGAATACCAAATTCCTAATTTAAAGTCAAAGCCATGTTTTGCTGCATTCATTCCAATCATCTACACATTAAGTGAATCAGAAGTACCAGTGACTTAGAGAAATATGAAAGCAAAATTAAAGTATTAAGGGTCTGGAGAAATCATCAGTATTCACTCTGAATATTCTATTTGGTATTACTGTATTTAATTTGTTTTTATGGATCACAGAATTCTTATTCAGTATTTGAATACAAACACACATCTCAGGCTAAGAAATTGTGAAAAGATATTAACTTCCCAGGACTATAGAAAAAGAAGGAAAAAAAGGAATGAAAACTTCTCATGGTCATACTTTGCTTTTCATCTGTTGCAGAATTCCATGTACCAGTTTTCTTTAATACAAAGTCCACATTAACTGTCTTGGATTTCATAAAACTGTAACTGTTTATATAAACACATTTCCTTAACTTTTATTTTGAACTGCCTTGGTGCTAGACCTCTACGACCTTTGCAGAACTATTTACAAAGGATGCACACCATTTACCCAGTCTCACTACAGGGTTCCTATTGCTGCCATAATTTTACAGACAGGGTACTGAACAGCACATTTAATTCATGATTAATTCAGTTTCAAAGGGAATAAATATTCTCTCCTGTTAACAGTATCAGCCAAAACCTTCAAACACATAGTCAAATAGAATTTGAGTAATTCACAGGTTATTTTTTTCCTTTTTAGCAAACATTGTGTAACTTGAACAACAGTCAAAGAGTAATTCCACACTAATGCCATTGCTGGCAGTTTTGAAATGTTTATCAGTACCTCCAGAGAAATTCTCTATATAAGAATACAAGTAAATAATGCATATATTATTTATAAATATAAATAAGATTAAGTTGTTATTTATTATTTATAATAATAAATCTAAAATAAAGTTACATAGTAGATACATAGAACTGAATTTAACTTAACCATAGAAATATCTCTAAGGGTACCTTTACATGAGCAATTAAGTGATAAGCAAGTATACCTTTATAGTACATCAGCAACTTTATGTACCCTCCAAGATGTTTTATAAGTTAACAGAAGTGAGGCAAACAGCAACTAATTCACGAGTTTGTTCCAGAAGGACACGGCCACACAAACAGCCTATGGCATCTACAGGGAAGTAACGTGTATGGCTGGACAGGGCTGTGGAGTTATGCACTTGCTTATTTTGAAACATCTTCCCGACATAACTAAGATGTTAAACTGAACCATGGAGAAATATAAGGAAAACACTGTCCTTAAACAAACAAACAAAATACTCCCAACATGTTTTCTCACACTTATTTTTTTCACTCACTTGCTGAATTACGTCAGGATAAAGCATGGGAAGTCTCTCTGCAATAAGAGCCAATCCACCCATGCCTGCGAACACTTGCAGTGGAGATTGAATGGGGCAAGTTTCAAGCAGAGATTCATCTAGAACTGCATCCATACACTCATCCCCAGGACTGATGGCTTCATCTTCAGGGCAAGGTCCCAGTAAGTCTGCATGCTCTATGAAAACACAAGAGGTATAAGAAATTATTACATCAGCATCAATATTGTGTTTATTTCTTTGTTCTCACTAAAAAGCGGACTAAAAATTGGTTCCTACACAAGGAAAACCTGAGCCAAGAACCTGAAATAAATGAGTGCAAGACCATCAAAAGAAAATAAAAGTATTAGTGATACCTCTTGCCACTGACAGCAGATCCATGTATTCGTCTCAAGCTTAAAAAAAAAGTGCCTAATAATGTAATAAAAGTTCAAAAGGAGCTTTATGTCTTCGCATGTAACTCAACTACTAAAGCGAATCTCCTCTAATGATTTTTTACTTTTATTCAAAGAGTAATATATCTATTGTAAGTTTAGAATTTCAATAATCCACAAAACAGAACAAAAATTTTATTTGGAAAAGAATGGTCTCTCAATACTGTGAGAAATCTGTATATCCAGCCACTATATGGAGTCATGAAATACTTACTTCAGGCCAGATATCAAAAAAAATTAGAAGTTTTTTTCAGCACTTGTTTCTTATCTTTTCTAGAAACAGACTATCAAGTGAACAGTTATTAAAAGGAGTCTCTGTCTTGAAATAGCTGAATGATTAACTCTGGAATTTCATGCTGTGTCAGCAGGCTGATGGTAAGCAGATCACAATTAGCTTAATTTCAAGGGCCCATTTCTCTAAGTCCTTGCCTAAAGGAATGATATAAAAATATTTCAAAGCAGATTCCTGGGATAGATATCCTCCCATCCCATTACCCAGCACCTTCCCAGGAAGTAGACAGCATGCAATTGGCAAAAACATTATCAAGAAATAGGTTAAATAATGTTTTTAAAAGCTGGAGTTATAAGATCTGCTTAGATGGGCTTGAGAGAAATCACCATTTTCAAAGCAGCATTAGGTACCTGAAGAAGTTGCAGTAAGAAATTTCACAGGCTTCTATAACTCGTATGGTTTCAAATAGCTCCTGTTTTACTTAATCTGCTCTGATTATCAGGACAAATACTTACTACAGAGAACTGGTATACATGTTGAGAAATAAAATATACTGTATCTATACAATCATATAATCATTGGCACATATAACACTACAATAAGGAAAAGAAAAGTGAAACCAGAACAACCGTATTGGTGCATCTTATAGATATAATCTAGACAGGCAATGAATTTGTACTTTATCATGAAGTTTAGCACTTGTCTAGAAAAGAATGGCTCAGGAAACTTATCCAAGAAAATACAGAAAACTGCTGTTTCTTATTAAGAGAATCAATACAATTTTTGTCCAAAATAAATACATTTAAAAAAGGAATATACCAAAAAAGTAAGAACACTCACCTTTTTCTGTGTGAAGACGTTTAAATGAGTCTGTTTTTGATAAGCTCGGATCTGAGATTACTTTGGAACCAAGTTTTACTGTCAAATCTATTGATCGATATCCTTGAGGGAGTTTACGGTCATACAGCAGAGTCAGAAGCTGGGCAAGTGTCATTTCAGCTGGTAATGGTTGACCTAAACAACAATGGCATCAAGTTAGAGAGGAAAATTCTGATTGGGTTCTTTTAACATACATACCAGGTGCTGTTCATTACTTGCACCACAGATGCCAAGTAGACTAAATATTATCTGGCTCCAAACCAAGGCCTGAATTTTACCATTCATTCTCTTGCGAAAAGGCGTCCCATCAGTTTGGAACCAATCATCAGAAAGATCTATGCCAACATTACCTAAGGCAGCTCTGTGCTGAGAGACCAAGCACTTGGCGTATTTAACAAATAGCTACGGCTGTAATTTGATGTGCATTTTAAGTGGGTACTCGCTGTCCCTCCCTATTAAACACCACCTACACATCACCTTTGAATTTTGAGGGCACAGAGGTATGTGACCATAAGATTAAATGGCTGATGTGGAAAAAAGTGGAAAACAAAGAAACCCGCAATTTTTATTCAGTCCTATTGGTCTCAAGCATAGCTCACTACTCCTGTATAAGGACACAACTCCACAAGAAAAATGAAAGGCACTGCCAGGAATACTTTTCTCAGCAGCAGTGTAGACTTGAAATGCACATGCAATACAGTCCAAACTGATTACTCAACTCCAGATTTTGGCCACTTCATTGATTATGAATATGTTCTTCCCTGAAACTACAAGTTACTCTGAAGGCAGAATAATTTTTCCTGACAAGTAGACTTACACATGAAATATTTTAGAGTTGGATCATGAAAATAACTCATCATGCCCATTTCATCTTGACTGTATTTAATTAACACAAAATCCAAGAGGTCTTTAGTAACAGCCTGTTTCTTCAATTGAAAATAGTGTCTTAGAAATAAAAATTAAAAGTGCCTTGCCATTGTGCAAGTTCACGCCCTTTTTGCCATCACTGATTCTGCTTTGCATGGCTTATTTTTCTGTAACAACTGTCTGCTACATAAGACATGACCAACCAGATCACAAATGCACAAACATTCTACATTACCATCACCAGTCAACCTTTACCAGCTAGATACTGAAAACAGGCACTGGGTTTTGACCTTGTCTCCAAAATAGCAGTATCATAGAATGTCCTGAGTTGGAAGGGACTCATAACAATCGAAGTCCAACTCCTGCCCCTGCACAAGACAGCCCCAAGAATCACACCATGTGCCTGAGAGCATTGTCCAAACACTTCCTGAACTCCGTCAGGCTTGGTGCTGTGACCACTGCCCTGGGGAGCCTGTTCCACTGCCCAACATCCCTCTGGGAGAAATATTTTTTTGTAATGTTCAACCTAAACCTCCCCTGACACAACTTCGGGCCATTCCCTCGGGTCCTGTCACTGGTCACCACAGAGAAGAAATCAGTGCCCGCCCCTCCTCTTCCCCTCACAAGGAAGTTGTAACTGCAATGAGGTTTCCCCTCAGTCCCCTCTTCTCCAGGCTGAACAGATCAAGTGACCTCAGCTTCTCCTCACACGGCTTCCCCTCAAGGCCTTCACCATCTTCAATGCCCTCCTTTGGACACTCTCTAACAGCTTAATATCTTTCTTATATTGCAGTGCCCAAAACTGCACACAATATTCAAGGTGAGGCTGCATCAGTGTGGAGCAGAGTGGGACAACCTACTCCATAGACCAGCTGGCAATGCTGTGCTTCATGGTCACCTGCCCTCCCTATCACTCCTGGAGAGCCTGTAACCATCCATCATGGCACACCAACCACAGGATTCAACCCACCAGGTTTTGCTTATCCATTTTAGATATTTTAATCTAAGTATACAATCCCCCTAGTAATTGTCAGGATAGCCTCAAAGCCAGTAATTTGGTACTAAGTTTCAAATTCAGATTTTGTTGGGTGAAAATTACTTTGATAAGATGATAACCACTTAATTCCATTAGCTGGTTCCTTGTTTTTATTCTACAAAACAGATAGAAACCCTTCTGCATAATACTGAAGTGTTGCACGCATGTTTCTGTCCTTTTTTTCCTGATCTAAGTCACACTAGACACACCAATCTCTCTCTATATGAGAGCAAGTGCCAACCTTGCCACCAGCTTTGTCCAGATAGCTCATAAAAATGTAAGAATATATCTGTTATGCATAAAACATGACTGCTTGGGACATGCTGTTTTTTAAAACACAAATTTTATGGAATTCAAGAATAATCCTGAACTGGAAAATCAACCTTCCAGAGAGCAATGCAAGTTGGTTGCCCATTCAAAACATGAAATAACAGGGCAATAATATCAGTTCAGTCTTGCAGATGAAAGAATGTGGAAAATGTGAGTCACCTTATAAATCCACCCTGCCTTCACTTGTGAGTGAAAGTGGAAATTTTTTGAGATTTAGTTTAGGAACAAGGAACTAAACTTCAAGGAAGATCAACATAATTGTTACTTTTTTCAAGCCACTATGACGCTGTAATGCTGCAGTTGAAGAGGCTATAATGCTTTCCAGTTGAAAGCTGTTACAAGCCCAGAAGGGCTCCACACTTCAAAGATGCTCAATAGAAAAATAAAGATGTCCATTAGCATTGTAACTACTTCCCGATGACGTATCAGCCACTGAAAAAAACCCATAATTTTGGTGTTTAAAATGCATTATTAAAGTCACCTGGTAGAAGTTTATGGTATAGATGAAAGACTGGAACACTAATGGTCTTGCTGGAAGATTCCCCTCCTGAGGAAGAGGCACCTACTTTATCTGCCATCACTCTTCCTCGCCTCGATGGTGGACGTGGAGGGGTGGATGAAACAGCTCTTTTCGACTGAGATTTCAAACCTAGTATGGAAGTAAAAAAATCAAAAGTTGTTCTAGTATTTAATACCTTCAGTTGGCCAAGATACAATGCACTCAGTATAATCTCAGTATACTAAACTCCTTTACTTCAGGAAGATCAGTCTCCAAATACCACCTTTGCTCTCTATTAATTCTACCAATAGGTAAACAGTTAAATACTGGTTACATGAGACTCTGAGGACACTAAAAAATTCCCCAGAACATATGAAAAATCAATGACAAAATAAGAAAAGATTTCGCTAACAGGTAGTAAAACCAAATGCAAATGAAATAAGTTTACATTTAAACTCTTTTACTTAACTGGAAAAAATTAGAAACAAAACAAGAAAAAACCTTAAATCTGCTTCTTTCTAATATGGTATGGGCTATATCAGGCAGTAGGATTTGAGGTGCAGCTGGGATGAGATATGACTGATTACGGTATGCCCTATCTTCAAGCTAGGCATAGTATTTTTCTTTCTTCCTAGATTCTTTATTCATGTTTTAACCCTTTGCTTGCACCTATTAATATTTAGATATTACTAAAACACGTTTACCGTGTTTAAGTGGCATCTACTGTAAATATCGTGTCAGATAAAGATGCTGTAATTAACATCAGATGTGTTGCTTTAGACATATACCAAGATCCACAAAACTCCTGCCCTATTAAACATTTGAGTTTAAAGTTCTATCTACATCTAAAGAGCTGAAATAAAAAGCTTAAGAAATATTGGTGCCAAAAGTCAAAGGAAATCAGCATCTCTTCTTCATGCTTCATGAAGTGTAAATGAACTTGAGGTACCTCAATGAGGGCAGAAAGCCAGATAGGAAAAGAATAGCTTGAAGTTCATTAATCTCTCTCTCACAAACACACTCCCCAGAACCTCAAACTGAAAGACTAACAACCTCTGCAGCTGTCTTCTGAACTGTAACCTTTGAATATGACTGAAAAATTACTACATTTAATCTATGTCTTCCAACAGTAGTTTTAGAAGAAAATGGTTTACATGAAAGATTTCAGAAGGTTCTTCACTTCAGTTTTTAGAAGGTGAAGGCTTTGGAAGAAACTCCAGTATTTGTAGCTTCCCAGCAGAATAACATGGTTTTAAGCCTACATCTCCATGTGACAGCTTTCATCAGAGTACCACCAGTTGTAATGCAAAGTATATGGATTTTTTTATTTCCAAAGCTTATTTTGGGAGTAGAGTGATTAAAAAAATGATGCACTAGCTACTGCCAAAAGGTAGAGGTAATAATACCCACCAAGCTCCAGGTGTGGCTTTACAGAATCCTGTAAAATATCCTAGCAACAGCATCCGTGAAGATACCACTGACACACATACTTAGGTACAAATTTGTCAAAGTATATAATCTGGTAGAAGCAGCTGTTCTACCAGGAAACAATTGTAGCTGCCTAAAAGTCAGTTACATTACCTGGATACAACAATTTTTCTAACTATCATTAGTAGCAAAATTAATTGTTAGTAGATATTTTCTTTCCCACACACACTTCTAGCATGAGAAAGATCCATTATTTAAAGGGTAGAAAAAAAACATACCAGAAGCAACAACAACACTGTAATTGTCCTGAAATCCATTTTCTGCTTTAACTTTTTCTTTCTCTTCGTAGTTCTTTTTTTCTTTATCTTCCTTCTGTTCATTAATTAGCTTAGCTGTAATACTGGGTGTATCTATAGAGGGAGAAAAAAGAAAATAAGAGAGTTGAGAAAAGCATTTTAAGATATCAAGTTATCAAGTTGATTTTATTACAGTTTCCAAGCTGTTAACAAGGCTACTCTCAGCTCTTTTAGTGTCTCAGAGATCCAATCCAGGCAACAATAGTCTTGTAAATATCTATGAATAAAGGTATTGTGGTAATTCTGGTTCATTCTTCCCCAACAATTTAAATCTGTAACAGTTAAAAACCATTACCCGATGAGTCAAATGTATTTGTGTTAAAAAAACCCCACTAAACCATTTCAACCAAATCAACCAAAAATAAGATTAAGCAAAAAATCCCCCTCCAAATCCCAATGAACCAAAACAAACAAATAAATCTCAACAAAAAACAACAACAACAAAAATGGAACAAAAAAGAAATTCCAATACTTTTTTTTTTTTTTTTAAGGACAGCTGTACACTTACATAAATAAATATTGTATTTAGGTCTGGGTATCTTGTATTATATATTGATCCAATCCCAGTAGTGCAAGTATGACTGTTCCTTTGAAATTGGAAGATGCCTAAAGTGCATTACATATCCAAAACCTGAACTGTTTGCTTAAGTGAGCATTACATTATTATAGTTCAACCATTTTGATTCAATCATTAGTGTAGATAACAAGTATCAGCAAGTTATTAAATCTAATCTAATCTATTAAATCACTGATGATTGGTGACAGTGGATCATTTCACAGCTTGTGAGGTACAAAACTGGCACCAAAATGGCCAAATGATTCTCTAATTGCTTCTGAAGATTAACTTGTTTCCACATAACCACAATAGCTATTGTGGTATATATAAGATATAACCAGACTCAAGACCTAAAAGTACTATCCAGCTACCTTTAACTGTGTGTCACCAGTGGATGAGGTGCTGAAAGGGATGTGCTTTGGCTACTTGGAAATGCATTATGATTTGTGCCCGAAGATACTGGTTATGTCTCTGTTAGAGGGTAGTGGAGACCAAAGAAGATACCGAGTGTGAAACTGCTGCTATTCAGGACCCAACATTCACACATGCTCTCTATATTTATATATATGTGTGTATATATACCTATATATATATATGAGACTGGGTGATGGCTTTTCAAAAAATTCTAATCATTATTCCTATTATTATTATTATTAAACTTCTGAGTTGCTCTAGCTTCATCCCATTACAGGTCATTATGATTAAGGAAGCTTAAGCAATGGCATTTCTTCTACACAGGTGATACCCAGATTTGTTGTTCAATTTTTCTGTCCAGCCAAGACCAGTAACTTAAGACTAAGGTGCATGAAATAGAAAGCAACTGGTACTCATTCTAGACAATGCTATCTGCAGTTTACTGCTCATTTTCTTCCTATGGTGAATGGATGCAAGCAGGAAATTTAGAAATGATTTTAGACTCTCTTTTCCCACTCCCTTTTTTTTTTGAAAGCTGGGAGAAAACACATCATATGGATACGCTTATTGTAATTTATTTATGGAGAAAGTGTGACATGATTAATTTGAGACATTACCAGTGTAGTTAAGAAAAAAGAAGTTATCCCAAGGGTCAGACTGACACAGGATCTTCATGACTTCCTATTGTTGCAGTGGTGACAGTCTTTTCTTTCTTTTCCCACCCAGTCCATCCCTTCTCTCTCCCTCTCACCCCAAACACAGAGTTTACTCCTCATACATTCAAGTCTTCTTTACTCTGTCCTAACCATGGACTTCACAGAATAGCATGTAAGAATCACAAAGTTTTTGAGTCAGAGAAATCACATTAGGTGAGGGATGAAAACATAAGAGAACCTTAATGTTTCCAGAATTATTTCTTCTGATTTAAAACGAGAGTTGAGGCTTAACAATTCTGTAGCAAAACCCAAAGTTATGGTGCCCTCCAAAGTCAGCATTTGACCATTTTCAATTACAGACATTACAGTCTGTCCCATCATCACATTCCCCTCCCCAGTCCTTATTAGCACTGGCTTATCAAGCTGACCACAATACACCACTAAGGCAGCTCTTCAGTACAGTCACTGCTCAACAACTGATCCCTACCTCATATGAAGTGACCATTCCACCCATTACAGTAATTAGTTCCTTGTGCAGTTTGTGGTCAGAAAGACCTCAGTCACATTCTACACATGACTGTGTCTGGACAGTAAATAAATACAGAACTCTATCAGAAATAGCGAACAATTCCTTGCTAAATAATGCTCCAGGCATTTTGCTGTGAAACAATATTTTTGGATTAAAATCCCAAAGCACATCTTGTTCTATCTAGTATTCTGCCAAATACCATTTTACCATTTAGTACATTAAAATAGTCTAGTACTTCAGCGCTATCAGCTTGCTAGCTAACATATTTATTGCCCTAACAAATTTGTTAAAAATGTCAATGTAAGGATTTTCAGTAGATATAAAAAAGCAGTAATTCCTCTTATCTCCATCTGCCTCAGAAATTAGAAGTTGATCTACGCTTTCAAAAAAAAATACACATACAAGTAAGCCTACATATAAGAACACACATACCTAGTTAGATGAGTGTGCAACTAAGTGCACACCATTCAGTGTGCCAATATGGCAAAAAAATAATTGCTGTCATGATTTTTGACTTTTCTTTGACGTTTTTGAGAACCACATCTTAAGAATAAAGAGGATGCCTTGGGCTTGTTGTTGTGTGTGGGTTCTTTTTTTTTAAATTAGACATTTATAAAACTGATTTTCCATACAAGATGTCCAAACAATTTTTGCTCTATTTATTACTGGAGGAGAATGAACTTGCATCTTGCCTGGTTTTACCTGCAGAGCTTTGGCATGGACATGACAACTTCAGTATAAATTCTACTCTTTAACTAAACTCAAAAATTTTAGAAATGATCATTAACCCTAATCTTTAACATATAGTTTTGTTTTGTAAAGTATGAAATGAAATAATAATTAAATAAGTGTTGAATAAAGTCAAAGGTGAGATTCATTCTAAGATTAGGATATTTAGCACTCAGGTGTCAAAATTCATATTATGGTCTGTGGAGCCCTGATCAACAGAGTTCCCTACAGAGGGGTTCATATGTCCATGTATATTTGAGTAGTATAACTGAAAGTACTGAACTTTAAAAACCAAATAAATTCATGTCTTAGCATTAACTTCTCATTGGGCATAATTTAAAAATTAACATCTAAAAGTAAATTATGGTTTTCAATTTTCATTTTGTAAGCAAAGGCAAATGTATATCCACAGAAATATGTCCTTCTGACAGCAAAATGATTTCATCTCTACCTGGGGATATATGACTAAGTTTCAGGATATTTAACTAACAAAATTCGGGGATATTTAAGTGACTGAATGAAAGACACAGTGTTTTAAAGACTTATATTTGCATTATCATTTGTATGGCCAAACAATAAGAGATTTTTTTTTCTCTGTATCTTAAAAAAACCCAAACCCAAACCCATGAACTACTGGCAAACTTGCCTGACACGCGATCAAGAACCTCTGCCAGAGTTGTTGAGACAGGCAAGTGAAGGGTACGAAATTTGTGTCCAGCTCCATACATTGGATGTTGAATTACATGACTAGTAGCATTAATTCTACCTTTGTATAGCTGAAAGGAAAAAACAGTCAACATTTAACATGACTTTCACACTGAGAAATAAAAAACTTAAAAAGCCACCTTGGCAAGATAAAGCTCAATCTTTAGTGTGCTAAAAAAGAAAACTGACATATCCTATAACTATAGAGGTATACAGTAAAAATGCATCAAATTAGAGCAAGTTTAATTTTTTTAACTCAGAATAATTTGCTTTGAAAGTCTAGAATAGTTTTAGGATCAGAAACAGTATATCATCTTTGCTTTAAAAAACCCAATTATTTTACATAGCTTTAATATGAGAGAAAAACTGAATGTCTGAGACTTGCAATTATTAATGAAATGAAAAGCTAATTCTGAAACTAAATTAGAAAAATCACATTATACTTGGAGTAAAGAAAGATGATATTTCTCTATTGCTCTGACTTGAGGAGGAAGACTATTCTGGACTTAATATCTATTTTTTCCTATTATGACAGATAACTAAGCCACTACTTGTTAAAAGATTTCAAATATTTTATCATATTTTAGACTGAGCTCTGTTCACATTTTATATAATTCGCTGCTTTGGTAAGAACTTAAAGATAAAAAAAGGGATCCAATCTTTGAAAAGTTATGCTGTTGGATATACATCTCTGTAAAAACAGACTGTTTCCTGGTGTTTTTAATAGAAGAAACTGAATTACGGCAACTTCAAGATTTTTTTCCTGCTTTTACATATCTAGTAACAGTTTTCTGTGAAAATCTGTTTTATGTAAAAAAAATAGTAGAAAATTGATGTTACTTTCACATTATCAATGGCCCTGTTAAACAATTACTCAGGCAGGTTAAAACAAAACATTTAAATGTTTGTGGTAAACCAGTATTTGTCCCTACTCTTCCATTTCATACTGTCTGATCCAGCTTCCCTGGACCATATATCTCATGTAGTACTTTCCTTTACTTTACTTCTGAGATGCAGAAACCAAAACAGAAAATATTTTTTTCCTGGGTGGGAGTATCAGATCTTTTAATAACTTCTGTTTTTCCTATATTTTTTTATTCACAGCCTTCAATGGAGAGCACTTCAGACATTATTACAGTTCTGTTCCAGTGAAGCATATGGAAGCATAAAGCATACAGCTGCTTTATAAATTAATTCAAGTATTTGTCACTCATGAATTTATTCATGGCATTTTGGCTAATGCTGAAGGATCTCTGCCAATTTTGACTACGACCAATCCTTAATGAAACTGATAAGGACTACTGAAAGGACTAGATATTCTATCTGTATTTGCTGCTAACGTGAAAGGATACTATTAGAAAGTCTTCTGTAAGATCAATTTCAGTTGTCAGACCCTTCAGAAGCAGTATATTTTCAACAAGATGGCTTTATCTTAACACAGTGCCTTGAATTTCTTTCTAAAATGCTGACCTAAAATTCAACAACACTTTCCAAAATTTCATGTGTACAGCAGGAAAAGCTGCTGTTTGACATTTCAAAGTTGAATATAACCAGACTTAGTTTTAAAAGGCTAAATTTATTCTGTGTTTACCATACAGTATCAAAAATTCTTACTGGACAAGGGGACTGAAGAAACAAAGTCACTTTCTCATCCTCTAGCATCAGCTGCAAAAAAAGCCTTCTAATAAATCCTGAAATATTTCCAGAGGTTGGGAGGTTCCCACGCTGAGGAGAGGACTGAAACAATTCGCAGAGAACCTGAGAACGCAAAATGACATCAGATTTAAAATATTTCTATATTTAGGTCTTTAAAATACAGCTCTACACAGCCATAATAGGCAGTGCCTAATATTTACCTTCCAGTTATCATTCAAACCAGATCAGAAAGGAGCACCACTGAAGAAAATACGAGCAGTAAATAAGGGTTTTTACATAAAATTCCTAAACACTGACTGCATCAAATTGATTATGAAGTATAGACTACTCAAAAAGACAAAAACATGAAAATAGTTAGAAACATAGCTTTTGAATTCCTAAAAAAAAATTTCCCACTGCATACTGCAGTATTACTACCAGCCATTAACAGAGAACTGACCCAATTTTCACTGAGGTCTACCTCTTCCCAGGGCATCATCATTCTTAATATTGAAAAAACTTTTTTTCATTATACTCCTATTAAGCTAGGTTGGCAAGGTTAATGAATGTGAGGAAGATGGCTGATTTTGCACTAGAATGGCAAATGCAAAGCCATATTCTGCAATGGCTTATATATCCTTGGACACAGGTTGCATGAGCAAATTTCCCAAGAAATCTCCTTAGGTTACTAACATTAAATATGTGTATGAAGCTTGATGTTCAGTTTCCATTTCAAGAAGCTTAGACCTATCCAATTAAATACAGTCTTTTGCATTTTGGTCTAAAGTTTATTCCTCTAAACCAAGAGGAATACAAATCTAAACACAGGACCGGATGGCCATGCCAAAACATTTTTATACTTTTCAAACTCAGATCAAAAAGCTAACAATTTTAATATAATACTTTCCCAGTCAATAACAGCTTATAAAACGCCAAATTATACAAAAGGTAAAAAACATAGAAAGTTTTGAAAGTTAGCTGTAGCTATTAATAAATCAAAATACAATTATTTTTCTCTCTCACCTGTGCCATAAGTCTCTGGTTATTAGGATGGCAAGAGATGCACTGTAAGAAGAAAGCAACTGTTGCATTTTCAATTGCTGTCCTCTGCTGAGTGGTCAATCCTGTTGTTACAGTCGAAGAAAGCAAGCTAGATCTTGCACTGGTCTGCTGTGCCGTCATATTGTGTCCTCCAGAGGTAGCACCAGAATGGCACAACAGAAATAAAAGTGCTGTCCACAGTGGATTGACTTCAGAGCCACCCAACCAATCCTTCATCATGTGGCTGTTGCCAACTTCTGTCAAAAACCTGAGAACAGGAGCAACCAGGTCTGCCGTGATAGGCATTTTATTAAAGTGCTGTGGAACGTGATGCCTCCTGAGCCTGTCCTGGGTGACATCCATTGATTGTGCAGTGCAGTCAGAGCTAGAAGTATGGTTAAAGCAAAAACTAGCAAGACTTCTTACGAGCAGTGAAGGTAAACCTGAGTCCAATAACTGCTTGATAGCTTCAGGAGACTGAGATGAGGCAGCAAGAGTAGCCAGGTGAGACTCCGTTAGTGCAAGAGGGGCTTGTGCATTTTTAGAGTCATCTGTTAAAGATGAACTAAGGTCCTGCTTTTTGCTGTCATCGGTCATAGACAGTCTGTGTTGACACTGCATTGGAGGAGGAGTGATACCCATCCATCCCATCAGTAAGGAAAAATAATTTGGGTGGATGTGGCACATCGAGCAAAGCAAACTGTCAACAGCTTTCTTCAAAACCATGTTGCAAGGAAGAGACATGGACCAGTTAAACAGTGACCTGTAGAAGACAGAAAATCATGTCAATACACAGTTTGCCACTCATATTTCCATTTTTTCCATTAGTCCATGAACCATCTTTCCACATTTATGATTAACTATTGTAGATGCTGTTGTAAAACACTGTGCTGAGCCTGAAAGCAGGACACTGATTACGCAAAAGGCATTTCTTTCCTCATACTGTATTTAAAATAGTTATAAACCCAACTTTTCTGGTATGCTGCACATGAAAAACAGATTTCAGTCTTTTGACAGGTGTCAGCATCTTATCTGTTTTTAAACAAACCTCTTTGTTCTGCAGCTACCAGGATCTCACACACATACACAGGTCTCAGTCCTTTGTAAAAACTGAAAGTAATTTAACATGCTTCCAAAATTTTTTTAACATTTGCTTTACTGGGCTTCTGCCTGAAGATGCTGCAAAAAACCAGAAAGCAGGAGCAATCTTGTTGGTTGAACAACACTACCCTTGCTATCCCCTTGTTTAACTTTACCTTAGGATGCAAGTTAACAACAGAATTATTCCTCAGAGATATTAAAATCCCACCTACCTTTGACCTCACTTACATCCAAGTACTATCTGCTTGAACCCTAATCCAAGCCACATGAATGAAGAAGCTTATTTAGCTCCTATTATTCAAGCCTAAATTTCAGAAGGGGTGCTTGTAAAATAGTGAAATGATCCTTTCTTCACACAGACTTGTTCAGAATAGCTGAATTACTTAAACATCCCCCCCCCGCCAAGTTTTCCCAACTGCATTCTCAGTACCTTGACACCATATATAAGTTATATTGTCTTAACATTTACATACAAAGGGGAACACACACTTGTGCCACTTCAGTGGTAGGTTGTTCAGTAAGTTTGGATGTATCATCATATATTACATTCCCATTTGAAGACAAGGATTGTTTTTCTCTCTTCTGGATGTAAATGTTATTCTATGTTTGATCTAAGGGCACTCTAAGAAAGCAGAACAGAGCACGGGTCTAACCAAAAGTTCACCACCAGTCTACAGAATGGTTGATAAAACCCCTTCCCAACACAAAACTCATTTCAGTGACCAAATGACCCATAACTCTGGAAAGATAGTCACAATCTCCCAAAGTCTACATATAATAAAGCTACACTTAAACTCTTCTCCAACTATATCATCACACAATCCTAACGCCAAAATTTTCTGGGTACGTTCACGCTCTATGTAAAATAAGATTTTCTTTTTCCAAAGTAAAAAAGTTGAAATGGAAAATGGAGATGATAGAAAATATTTCCAAGAAAAAAGTGAATTATTACATGAAGGAGAAACTTGTGATTTATAGCTAGAATCCATTAAAATATTCCAAAAGTTACAATATGAAAGAGGATGAATAATACACAAGAATAGTTATTTTTATTAGAAGAATAATACACAAGAAGTTACTTTTATTAGAAGAATTATTTATCCATAAATCTGACAACAATGTTTTTATATTTATTAAAAAATATTTGTTATAATTTGCTCCAGATGGTGGCTGATATGAGATATAGTTTTGTATCTGGCAGGAGGCAGAGGAATGGAGCTATACTACAACATGCATAGTCAAACTAAGTACAATAATTTTGTTAGTATTCTTTCATTTTGCCCTGTGATGAAAAAAACATATTCTCCTCCAAAAGACAGGAACTCAGTTGTGAAACCCACTTATATATCTATTATAAATCTAAATGAGATATTCATTTTAGGAAAAACTGACAGAGTTTTTCCTTTTCAAACGTTAAAATGTATCCTGAAAATGTGTTTTTATTAAAGTGTATTGCTAAAAGGACTAACTGACCTGCAATTTAAAATCCTTAAAACTGATTCTCAAAATGAACAAGCTCATTTTGAATTAAAAATTATTTTTTTTGACAGTATCACTGAATAGTCTGTAGAAAATGTCTCACTTTTAATTATGAACCAAAAAACCATCGTTGCACATTCAAGCTCTATGTGCTTGTACCTATAACTTAAACTCTTTCTGCTCTTGGAATGTTTGTCTGTGCCTGAAGACGACAGTAAGGTAAGAGAAAAAGGGCAACACAAAAATTATGTGCAAAATTCCTTTCATTAACTGGAATTGTATTCAATGGTACAAATGAAAGATGCTTGACTAGATACAGTAATTTAACAGCCGCATTTCTATAAAGCATATGAAATAAAGTTATGTGGCTTCTCTTTTTTTTTTTTTTTCTTAACAAAAAAGATGGTTAAGCAACAGAAATTGTGAATATTAGCTCATATATTTTCAAATTAGAGACACTGAGAGTACACATCTAGTGTTCAGGGTTAACTTCTCTTTAGAACCCACCAACATCCAGCAAATTCATAGTTTAAGATTCACTACAGATTTTGTGCTTTTGTTTTCCTCAAATTAGATTGGCCAGAACAAAAGTCCAAAGGAAAAACTCCAAGAAAAAATCACCTCCCCATTCCTAGCTCTCAGCTATCTGTTACAGATATTGGATACCACAGCAAGTAAAATAATGCTTATATAACAGTATACTAAAGAAGATCACTTATAGGTACTGTGAAAATTCCTGCAAACAATTTCAACAAGATTAGTCCACTAGAAGATCTCACAAACAGAAACACGAAACAGTTTACCTTACACATATATGCAAGTATATACATGGATTTGCTATTTCCCTTCAGATTTTTCTTCTTAAAACACCATTATACCTGAAATATGTGAAATGCAGTTTTGAATTTAGAACTACAGAACTGCCTGTTTAGATATCCTTAGGTATTCACTCTATCAATTAGCTTAAGGGATGTCCCTTTCTACTACTATTTTACAGGAAGTGCACTTGAAGTTGTATCATTTCAGTGAACAAAACAGTTTGGTTATAAAAATAATGTGTTGCAAAACTGCTATACTTACTCAAAGAGCTCTCTGTCGAGCAGTGCTGGTAAATCATATTCAACAAGCAATTCGTAACTGTGCCACAAAATTGCTGCTACACAATGCAAGTGGGAAGGAGATGGCATCAAAAGACCATATTCTCTCGTTGAGCTATTTGGACAAATGTAGCTGACCCGGCCTCCTTTTTTCATAGCTGCAACCCTTGCAGAATCACTGACCCATTTCAGCAGTGCTTGAATTCTGTAAGGCAAATGATGTTGCATATTATAAAGGATCAAAAAACACTCAACCAAATTAGCTCGCTGGTTTTTTGTAATCCAATTTAAGCATTTATCTCTTCCTTGGAAGTAAAGTTGAAGAGCGAGCTCAAGTTCTGTTTTCTCACGACTTAGATCAGGGCTAAAATTAATTTAAAATACTTATCTCGGACAGTCAAATACCAACTTTCTACAGAAAAAGAAAATATAGAGTTCTGAGTGTTGGAGAGAAAAGTCCATTGAAAATCAAAGTTTTTATCACATTTATAAGAACAGAAAAAAAGGGACAGCATTCTCTGCAAAGGATGTAAAGAGCTAGGAGAGAAACCAGGAAAGCTTCTCCAGATTTCTGCACTTCCACACTATCTTGTAACAATCAGATTTTGAAAGAGCTTCATTTTGTGCACTAAGATCAAGCACCGTTTAGCCAACTATTTTTGTACATGCTTCCACATGACAACCCAAGTAACATTACCTATCTTTTGTTCCAGGGTCTTGAGTTGTTCCAAGCTGATAAAGAATGTCTATTGTGGAGTCAGAAGAGAGACCATTTAATCTTCCAAACAGTAAAGGGCTATTCAGATCTTGCCGCATTAAAAAAAAAAAGGGGAGGGGAAATAACAGAAGTACTTACATACATATTTTTTAAGTGTACTAATGACATTATAGAATTGCAATATTAACACTTTAATTAAGTTTTGCCATTAACATAAGGATGCAATTCTTAATACACACCACTGCCTCAAAACTGAGCATTTTGTATGTTCAGTGCAATGTTCAGGTTTTTTATGAAAGGAAAAGCCATTACATTTATCAGACACAGGACTTAAAAGTTTACATAGTAGGATTTTCTTCAACATATTCCAAAAAGACACGAATAATTCCAATAAAGCTTTTAAACCTCATGCTTCACAGAATCAAACACTTATTTAAAACTGGAAGTTTATTTAACTCCCATTTCCATCAATGGGACTTCAGCTGAAGATTTCCTCAGATTATTTCCTATTCATCTTCTCATTGTGTTCATCTCCTGCTCTGCTGGAAACTACTCTCTTATCGAACATCATTCCAGCAAAAGACAGCAGTCTACACTGAAACACTAACTCATGGAAAAAAAAGTCATGGAAGCCATTTTAAAAAGAGTGCTTTCTGTTAGCAATCTCTGAACAGGAAAAATAGGAATTTCGTTTTCTTTCATTTAAAAGCCACAAAACAGCCAAGTGGTATGAAACGATATATACAAAATTCCCAGTGCATTAACAGAACATGCAGAATTTCACTGTGGGATATACACTGCAGTTCTATCTTAATTACATACCTCCACATACAAAGATTTCCAATGCTTAGTGTTATTCAGAATTCATCCTGACTATTGCTGCCCAAATATTGCTGTTTGTTTTCCTTAGCACTACTTATGGATGCTTTTTATTTTGAAAAATCTAGACATAGTATGTATAGTAAGAGACGCTTAGGATACATTGCACATCCTACTCTTTGTCTTCAAAACATTCACCTAATTCTGAAAACCCAAAACAACCCTGAATGCACTGCTCTGCTATTGCAGAACTACCCACATACAAAGATTGTGATATATAACAAAACACAATGGCAAGTTCTGGCAACCCAGATTCATGCAAATATACTGTATTTGTACTTCTATATAAGCAATGTTTTTAAGCAGCAACTGAAAAGAAATAAATTGCACTCACCTGCAGGGTCGCTCCCTGATGCTGAGCAGTTTCTTAGAAGAATGTCAATCAATTTTAGGCCGATTCTGGTCGACTGAAGCCCAATTTTTACAAGTACAGCCTCAATATTTGGAGAATGCATACCACAGTAAGGTGACATTAGTAAAGCAGCACATGTCTGCAACAGATTAGCCGTGGGTGCTGCAGCACTAGCCATCATTCCTTCCAAATCACTTATGTGAGTGAGGCAGTGGTGTAATAATCTTAACCATCCAATACTGAAAAGGAAAACACAAAAATGAGCTAATGTATTATGTTCTTATTATATAATTTTTCATCTATAGCACAACTACCTTTATTAGATTATAGGACAAGTACAGCAGAAAACTTCTGTGTCATGATCAAACATCATCTGAGCAGAGCAAATGCCTGAATTTAAGACAACAACGTAATAAACATTAGTAATGCTGTTACAGTCATTGAATTAAGATTGTAAGAAAGGCAGGGTTTGTGGGTGGGAAGAGTTAAGAGCCTGCAAGTTTCAGTACTAAAGTTTCTCAAGATTTCTCGGTTCACCTAAGTATTTCTTCCAATAGGGCCAACCTACTGAGGGGAGGATGGAAGGGGAGGTGTTTATAGAAGTGGTAGGGTGTGGGGTATTTTGTTTTGTTTTTTTTTTTTTTTTTTTGGTTGATTTGGTTTTTTGTTTTGTCTGGGGTTTTTTTCCTTGTTTTTTGGGTTTTTTTTACATTAAAAGGAGCTGAGATGCAATAGTAGTTGGCATTAAAATTATACACCTGAACAAATTCCTTGACATTACAAACTTTTAGGGTCATGCACGTCTACAATAAATTACACTGAACCTCAGGGAACGACTTAAAATACATACAGAAAAAGCACAGCAATTAAAAATCTGTTAGCCACTACATTTCTCTCATGTCTCTCTTCTTCTTTGACAATATCATTCAGAATTCCTTTTAATAATCAATTCTGATAAGTAAACCTACTGTAATTGAATCAATTTGGAAACGCATTAATTAGACTTTATTTATAAAGTCCAGTACAATACTATTTAAACTAGCATCATGAACAATATGGCAATCTAAGTTGTATGTCAAATAAATGGCATAATTTCCCTAACAAATTCTAAACTAGCAGGTTAACTTGTTTTCACAGCTAACCTTTATCATAGTTCAAAAAAAGGCAAACTTAAATATAGATCTTAAATTAAGCTTACAGTTTTATTTTAGGAATAACGTGCTCCTAGATTCATTAGATTTATCAATTAGAAGAGAGCAAGTTCTCCATTATGTCTAAACCAAAATTATATCCAAGTTCATTGAATATATCAACCATATCATTACTTTCTTGAGATACTTACAAAATTACGCTGAAAGCCACAATAAAACCCACAATAAAACATGAAGAACATACACTCACCTTCTTTCTTTAGATACTGATTATTCCTGTGTGACTTTATTATAACCTTTTCTAATGTAAAAATATATCAGTGGTATAATTTGGCTATAAAAATTTTCTTCACTGCTATTCAAGAGCAAAGACCAATTTCAATTATACAGTTTTTATTAAACAGACACTGGGCAGTATTCATGTTCTCTAAATTTACTTATGGTCTCAAAAGTTTTCCCAGAAAAAGAAAGATTTTTAAAACTTTCTGATGCTCTCTTTTCAAATTTATAAACATTGAGATTCAAAGATGAAATATTTTAAATTAATGAGTTTTTACAATTTAAGAAGCTAAATTTAAGAACAAGGAAATCTCAAAAATCCAATTAAATTCAAAGTCGAAGAATTTTGACACTTCTTTTAAAAATCTTAAAGGGTTTTTTTATTTTTATTTAAAATTGAGTAAGAAACTCAACATACCACCTAACCAAATAAAAGCTTTTGAAAAGAAATCTTGCTGATACACCAGAATTGTAACAACATTCAGTTCCTATTTCTCAAATGTTTGCAAACAACAATATTAGATATGACTTACAAAAAAACATCCCATTGTTCTATTTCTATTCCTGCTCCAAAAATTATGTAACTCTATTGACTTCAATAGGAATAAGAAATATTTTGGTACTTCATTTTTTTTGACAACTGCCTACTCGTTAAAAACCCAAAATGCAACTCTAAATGCTTTCCTATGCTTTATATTCTTTCACCATTGCTGAGGTGAAACATTCCTTTTTACATATGCAGATTTAAGCACGCAACTAAAAAAGTGAGAAGTACAGCTTATATTTGCCTTCTGTAGTGGGGAAAAAAAAAGGCACAGTTTGCTACTGAAAGACCTGACACAGAGCAGAAAACACCATGGGAAAAAGCCCTAAACCATGAGCTAGTACACTGTCCACTGACACTAGAGCCTTACCTTGTTTTAGAGACCTGATCCTCAGAGGGAAGGAAGGGATTATTGACGGTTGCCGAGGAGGTGTTTCCGAAGGCTGTGAGGCCCAACAGTTTGATCTGAGAGAGCCCCAGGGTACTGGCATCCCGAGGACGATGGAGACGAAGGCAGACAGCTGAGGCAACTTCAGCTTTTACCAGCTGGATCTTTATGTAGGTGAGACCGCTTGTGATAACAGGAGTTGACAAAGGTAACATATTGACACCATCTGCGCTTACTTCAACAGACACTGATGAAGGGCAAGCTACAGAGTAAGATAAGAAGGTTTAACGCTATGTAAAAATCTGTACTAGTTTAAATTTTAAGTGTTGAACATGTATCACTGTAAAAGAAGAGAACAAAATGATTGAAATTATCTCAGGCAAACACTACTACAGAACTGCAGCTGAAGTATTTGAGTGCGATGGTATGGGTTAAAATGCATATGCCTTTTGACACACGGTATATACAGTTTATTTCAAAGATTTCAGATAAAGAAAAGTCCTGTCACTGAAAATACCACTTTTCCTTATCGAGGCTACAACAATAAGAACTGAAAATCTCATGTTTATTTCCAACTACCATAGAAAAGCATTTTGCCTGAAAACCCTTGACCAATATTGTGTTCTCACTGGGGAAAGTTTTGAGAAGTATGACAAGGTTTTTTTTACATATTTAACAGGAACATAAGACATCTACTACGCTCAAGAAGAAACTGAGCAGGGGCAGGGCCTTCCATTCTCAAGGAAAGCAGAATTAGCAAGCTTTGCAAACTTATTTTACAGACATTATTCAAAAAACCTCTTAGCTTTAGTTCCTCTGATTACACTCTGCGTAGTTTCTAAATACTATCCCCTTCAAATTTTTGAACTGTCATCAATGTCAGCCAATCTACTTACTTGCCAGAGAGGCCAGGTGAGGTTGGATGTGGATCTCCTTGAGCAGTACAGCTGCAGGAAGGTGAATTGTGAGGTCACACCAAGCCTCCTCAGGTAAAAATATGTATGACCATGCTGCAGACCGAGCCCGTCGGTGGGGAGGAGTAGCCTGCAACAGCACTTCAGCAGGCTGGGCAGTGGGACTGCTTGAGGTGATTGAACCTTCAAAAACAGCACCATTAACATCACTTATTAATGTTTATTAATAAAACCCAGATTAATTTACAACCTGAACAGTGTAAAACCTTCCCCCCCCCAGCCCCCCCATCTTACCTGTTTTGGTTTATTGATAACATCCCATTTGTAATAACATCAATTTCTGAGTTATTTTTATTTTACTCAGTCTGTTTGAAATAGGCAGTTTATGTATCCATATGCATTGCCTTGAAATTTGCTAGGGGACACCTGCTACCAAAATCTTAAACTTACTCTCAGGAATACATGACAAAAACAAACCAATCAGAAAGTGCAGGTTGAACGATATGCTTAGAACTTGAACTCAGTCAATTCACAGTTAACATAATGAAGGCTTTAAACGTTTAAATATTACAATAGCATAAACAACTTTACAGTCAAATTCTGCAAGGTTTGTTTCACATAAAAACCCTTTTTCTAAAAGAGACACCCGAATCAACAAAAACCTGGCCGAAGCAGTTGCTTATTTTTCTACTCTTAGAATGAGTGAAGAATGAAGCAGGAAGATGCAGGTTATGTCTGCTCTAGCAAGTGACAGGGATCAGATTTGAGCTGTTCCAAACTATGGGTACCTGGTGTGTTAATACTTTAAAATAGCTGTAACCTGGCTCTGTGACTGAAAGCCTAGCAGCAGCTGGAGGTAAATTCCTGGACACATTCTGACAGACTTTCATCCCAAATGAAAGTTCATCTCTCAGAGAATATTATTTGATGAGAATCAGAGTGTACTGCAAAGAATACTACTTGATGAGAATCGGAATGTACTAAGAGAGGACAACCAGAAGGTTAATTTCAAAAGCAAGCTCCTTACTGGAAGTTAAATATTAAGATAGATGCACTTATGGCAGAACATCAAGAATTGCAGCACTTTGTAAGTTGGGTGATAAGGTATGCAAGAACCTACCACCATATATACTTAGGATTTTTACTACTTAAAGTGAAAAGGAACCAACATTTGCATGAGTCCTAAATTTATCTTTCAGACATTTGTGAAGAGCAAGATAGAAGATTTGTAATGGCCCCCTATTCTGCCAAATAAACCTCTTTTCCTTTTCTAATTTCATTATTTTTGACAGTCTTAACTTTGAATGACAGGACTGTGTGAACTTCTGTCTTGTTTAACAATTTCTCCAGAAATTTTAAAATTAATCCTTTCTTTCTCCCCCCTCTTGTGAGACACACTGTATGAAATACATGCAAGGCCTACACTAGATTGGTGTGCAGCAACAGAAATCATAAAGGCACTAGTGGTGAAAAGGAGCCTTTGCAAGGTATTGCAGTACCTCTACATCTTAAAACACAGACTTTTTAGTTAACCAGCAGCCACTATATTGGTATCAAAAAAGCACTGCAATTCTAACAAATGTTCATTCAGGCAACATGGAAGTAGTTAGGTGTAGATGTGAGAGAACCATCAGCAGTATCTGCTTTATGCTCCAGCTTCTTCTACTGTTTGACCCAGCTCAATTTCACTCTCTATCATCCAATTTTGCCATTCTTCTGTCCATCAAACCCAATGTGCCTCAAGTGAAATTAGCCAGTCTTAGAGTGGTCTATGGCAGATATGGGCTGGAACTGGCCATCCCCTGGCCTGGGTGAGCAGAAATGGGCTCGCCTCGATGCATGACCTCATCAGATACAGATCACTCTCTTTCCTTCCTTCCCCTGCCCACATGAGGTCTTATTACCTGTGGAGGAGAGGACTAACCTCATCCCCAGCATTATCTTGAAATACCAGCAACTGCTCTGATTAGACGATTTAACAGTATTGCAACATCTGACACTACTGCAAAACTTTTTGTTAAGAACTTGATACAGATTTGAATTACCAGTGGGTATTAATCTAGAGAAAAAAGTATTACTTACCCAAAGGTGCAAAATTGTGAATTCCTTCCGCATTATCAGGCTCAGAAGCTAGAACTCTAGCTTTCAAACTGCTATCCGTTGCTTTGGTGGGACCAGAATCAAGGAATTTCATAATAGTCGAAACCATGCTTCTTGCTGTGTTAACAATAGCTCTTGTGCTTGTTACCATGTTGTTACAGATAAGCTGAACGCCACCTGTATGCAGTGTGGGCAGAGAGAAAAAAACCCCAATACTGCTCAGAAGCATGCAATAGATTCCACACAAGCAAAGGCCTATTTAATAAACTGGCCCCTCTAGATATACATGCATTCTTTAAATGCCAAAAAAAATCTTAAATAAACCTTTTACTTGATGCAGCTAAAGATAAAAGATTCTTACCCATATCGTGGAAAGCCTTCAGTGCCTCACTTGTATCCAACACTCGTAAAATGAACCAGAGCAGTGGTTCAGATAACTGACAAGTGGCAAGAGAGCCCTGGAAGAAAAACATATAAGAAATACGTGGTTTCATACAAAATTAGTATGGTACAAATATGCATGACAGCTCTTAGCCTCCCCTTCTAGTAGGCAAAACTCCCAGAGAGGAAATGCCACCACAGTTGACCTCTCTGTCACAAAATAAGAATACCACATTCGACATGGTTCAATTCCTTACGTAGACGGAGTCTTTGTGGGAAAGAAAAGCTCAAACTCACGGGGTGAGCAGCTGAAGGGAAATAAGAATATTGAACATTAAAGTGCATGCTAATATGAACACAGTAAATGTCTTTCCCACCTGCACATAATACATATCCAATCCATCTTCAAGACTTTGGCCAGGAACATTTACAGGAATGTCAAAATATCCTTACAGAAACTCCTTCTCTCTCTGTCACAGGCAACAGAGGGAGGCTCCCTAACTACTGTACACAATTGAAGTGAGGTTGTAAAAATGTTAAAATTTCTTTTACATAGTGCTAACTCAGTTTCTGATCTTATAATGGATTACAAAATCAACTAACCTATAATTTCCTTGAAGCACATAAGGCCTAAGGGAACTCACCTGTCTTCCCATGTATCCACAGGCCATGTAGGTAAGAATTGGCTGAAGCATCACTTGAACTGTTGTTGCTTTTTTGCTAAGTGTTGTCAGGATAGTGAACAACCCATCTCCGACTGATATTGCATCTAAGCCACCATGAAAGTTTTCATGTTTAGTGAGATGTAAGCCACTTGCACCTTAGTGAAAACAGATACAATTCAAAGCTTACCAGCTGATATTTATCAAACCATTACAGCACATAAAAGAATTCAAGGATATTTAAATGTTTGCAAGGATTTTACTAAGTACAAATGGACCAGTTTTCAGGATCATAAGCATTAGTGTTCTTTAAATTCTACTTCTCAGTGTTACAGCTCTGGATTTATGCACAAGGATTTTTTGAATATCAATATTCAGCAATATTAATTATACACTGCTGAGATTAAGGACAGAAAGCAAATTAATAGTCTTCCCAAGGAAGAGACTACTTCCATAAAAACAACTGTCTTATGAATCATATGACTTCAGTGTGGAAGAGCTTTTAAAACCATGTTTAGATTGGAATGTGAGGACATCATAGAGTAATCCTGTCCCATTTAGAAAAACTGAAGTTATACTAACAAATGATAATAAAAACCAGTGTGCTCAAGTGATCTTTGGAATGTGCCCCAGATAAACATTTTGACATGAGAATTCACAGGTGTAGTTCCTTAACCACCTTCAAGCTGTCAAGAAAGCAAATATTGATAAGCATTGGATGCATGGAAACAGAGAAAGAAGTTTCAAGTCTCAGCCTCTGCCCAGTCTAGAAAAGTTAAATGTAATGAATGATAGAGCTTGAGGCCAAATAAGGTGAGCCTGCTATGAGGACTTCCAGGTGAGGAGAAGGTAGAACAGGAGGTGAATACTGTTAAGTGTATGATTTTCATAGTTTTTCAATGACAAAGCATAAAACCCTAATGAAACAGACACAATGGTCATAAAAGAAAAATCAGAAGGAAAAAAGTTCTAAATTCATGTGGCAAGTGAATTATTCAAGGCCACCCTGGATCCTGACCAGGTGGCTCACCAGTTGCAGTATATTAATATTATTAGCATAAATTTTTACACCAGAGCCACTATCTATCAGTACACATTTGTAGACATCTTCTTGTTTACCTTTCCTGGGAGTACTTTTCCATGCTGCATTAGTTATTATATGTTTACTACTACATGCTGATAACTGATTTTTGGATCATATATACCTTGGCTGCAGTCTTGGAAAAATATTTTGTTCACAAAAATTGTCTGGAGAGAATAGAGTTTTCCATGAAGGAACTAAAACCACAAATAGCTGTGTTACATCTTCCCAAAATACATGAACAAATTAGTTTCAATAACTTGTATTTAAAAGACCTTGGTAAGAACAATGCACTGAAGGAATCAGCTGGCCCACTACCCTGAATTCAATGAAAAACATTTTGAAACAACGCTATCATTCGGAATTGCCTTTTAAAAAATGCAAAACAACTGCTGGACAGAAACTGGCAGTTTAGAAAGACATCAAAGTTAAGGAGAATAATATGTGAATTTCACTCCAAAGAAACACATAGAACAAAATCCCATTCCCAGAACAAACTACTTTCATTGTTCATAGTGTATTTGCAATACGACACTAATTACCCAGAGTAATGGAGGAAATGTTCTGGAATTAATTTTGGGAGAGTTCCAACAGCGCAATCCAGGCTTGTCAAATTCTGCCTCCTGTTTATTTGACTACTGGAGATTACTGGTTTTTTCCCAAATTGCTTTTATGCCAAAATGAACCACGGGTCTAATATACATGTGCTCTCATCCAACAAGTGCACTGTTTTCTGATAATAGCATTGATTAACAGTTTCACATCTGCTTAAACGAGATCAGCACAGGAAAGGCCAGAGCAACTTTCTTCAAAACAAGGGAATCACTATAAAAAGGAAAAATTTTACAACTATTAGACCTGAAACGGAGTGCAAGGTCTTTGTCTATGCTCCTGCAAAATGTTTTTCCAGTTTTGCACACACAGAAAAATTCATGGTACTTCAGCTAGTGGTGTAATTTGTGCAAATAAACTCTTTGCTATCATCACTGCTCACAAGCAAGTCACACAGGTAGTCTCTCTGAGAAAATGTACCTCAGACACACGTCTGACAGACAGCAACTTTGCAGTTCAAAGTATGATCAGCTTCCTCACTTGTTCACAGGAGGATGATCTGACCCAAATATAATACTGGAACTCCTAGAATGTGATACTAATGTGATTTCTGGTAAAACAGAGGAAAAGTTCACGTATTCTTTGAAAGGGACAACATTGTAATTTGTCTTTTGCAGAAATGATTTAAAAAAGTAAAATAATCCAATACACAGAAAACAATTGAGGTATCTGCAGTACAAACTTTAGACTCATCCTAACCCACGCATAGATGTGTGTGATGGCTACAGACTTAAATACAGGAAATTCCATTTAAACATAAGAAAAAGACTTTTTTGCCTTAAGAATGATTGAACATTGTAACAGGTTGGCCAGGGCGGTTGTGGAGTTTCTACCCTTGAGGAATTAAAAATCCAACTGGACTGAGGTACTGAGAAACCTGCTGTGTGAGGCAGGCTCTGAGTTGACTGTGTTTTGTGCAGGAAGGTTGGACTAGACAATCTCCAGAGGCTCCTTTAACATTAACCATTCCGAGATTCAACAAATTCAAATGCCAAACACATTCCTGTTTGGTTTCAATTACTGCCTCTCACCTCACGATAGGAGTTTTTTTACATATCTGTTCCCCCTTTCCCTTCTCTGTCTCTTTTGTCCTGTCATTTCTGTGACACATTCTTTCATGTCTACACCCAACTTAGGAGTTTGTAGAAGTTTTAAATGTTTCACCGCCCCTAAAGGAAGTCCGCTTTTTTCAGGAAATACCTACCAATAATCATTGCCATAGCACTGCTGTTACACTGGCCAAGTGCAGACAAAATCTGGCTCATAATCTGCTGGTTGGCTAACACCAAGTCTGCCACATATGCAGTTGATCCTTGAGTATTAGGGTTGCTTCCATTGCCATCTTTGCCTCCTGAAACCTTTTCCTCATCAGACACACTGTCTGTAGTACTGCTTGCTACTGGAACACGGGCACTGTACTCTCGGTTACTGGAGAGCGGCAGTTGAACTAAGATGTTTATCAGCTTCAATAAATCAAACATAAGTTGATCCCTTGTCATTTCTCCACAAACTGCTTTGGCATCACCTGGACGGATAATGTTGGCAAAAAGCCCTCCAAAACAGGCTCGAGCACCCACAGAGCTGTCTGAGCCGCTGCGAGACATTACTTTGTCCGAACATGTAATGTAATGATGCACGAGAAAGGTTATGGACTCAATTACTGCAGAAATAGTGCTAACTGATACAACTTCAAAATTCTGTTCCAGGGTAAATTCCAGGAGTTTCACTTGTGCGTCCAATGGTCCCTGGCCTGTCTGGAAAGCACCCCTGAAAGACAAAGAAAAAAAAAATTTATAATTTTTTAACATACTGGTCATTACATAGCCTGCTCATGCCATCACTTTCCTGACACCACAAAAGATCAAAGAGTTTCCTTTTAAAAAGTCTAGGATCCAACTTTGTAATTCAGCTAGTTTTGTAGGTATAGACTTGGAATACAGTCCTGTTCAGTTGTGGATGAGAAGTTTCTTATGTTTGCAAGGAAATACCCATGGGAAACAGTCACTTAACACTTTATTACCATTAGATTATTTGTTTTCTTACAGGAAATCATGTTGGGTTTTTTTCTTCCTATGGGTTTGTTTTTTGTATGTCCCCAACTTCCACCCCAGAGGCAGAAAGAAGAATGGTCAGGTTTTTGCTATCTAAATAGTAACTATACATAAAACAATGAAAAGGCTAGTGCTTGTAGGCTGACTGCTTGAAGGATCTCTCTTAGAGATACGTTTGTTTAACCAATTACTTTTACACATATGGTGGTGGACTATAAAATGAACCTTTTGAATCAGTATATCTAAAATAGAACTTGTGCTAATTCTTGAAGCATTACTTACTGATTTTTTTATATACTCCTCTGTATCTTTTCACATTGATTAATGTTCCTGTAACTTTTCAAATTACATCAGAACAAAACAGTTTATAGAAAAAGCCCTGAACAAAATATCTGGCATTGAATTAATTCTAAACAGTAAAATACTGCTCTTCTTCACAATTAATTGTATGCTTTGATCAGATGTGGTACCCTTCAGTAATTACCTGAGTTCTTCGAAATAACAATCTAAATCCTTTTCTGGTGCTTTGCTTCCATTTTATTTCATTTCAGTCTCCCATTTGGCTTGCCTCAAAAAAACCCTAACACATTTCAAAAACTACCCTTCAGTGCTCTCATTAGCTTATTTCAAATAAATGCAGACATGTATTCCAAGATTCACTGTGAAGTAATGATTTTACGGTATTATGACACATATAAGTCGTTGATCATTAATGTAACCTGGTAAACACCACCCCCATAAATTAAGTCACTGTGGTAAAATCTCTTAAAAGGCAGAAATCATTTTCTTCAAGATTAAAGAATAGGTAACACCAAAGTGCCACCTACTGGGAAGCCAGAACTTAGGAAGCTCATCCCTAATTATACAAAGCCTTTGTCTGGGGATGAGCATAACATCTATACTAGAATGAAATTATTCCCAAAGTGCTTCAGAAAAAAGAATTGCCATATTTCCGGGGTAACACTGTATATACAGTCACTTGCCCACTGACCAGCCTTGAAGAAGCAGAGCTGTAAAAGACAAGCCGTAAGCTTTTGTCTCTCTCCTGGCCAGAGGCACTTGTCTACCCTAGTGGGCATCAGTAGGCCCCAGGTGAGTGGGGCAGAGCATGTTTTCCACTGTCACGTGAAGAGAAAAAAACCCCACCAAAGCCAAAGCAATAAATATGCATAGCGCATAAAGAGAATCACACAGTCTTATATTTTGTCCTACCATGTGCAAAAAGCCATCCATATTATTTTCACAATCTACTGAATAATTTCTGAAATCTTGCATTAATTCAGGCCTCTTAGAATAACTACTTTTTGTAATAGGTAAGGCTCATCAACATCGTCCTTATTTTAGGCCTTACTTCAACAAGGGCTATATCTTAGCTCTGGTTTAAAACCAGTTCAGAATTTTAGTCCTTCTCTTCACTGTCAGTCACACATAGATGTGTGGATTCAAGGTGCACTCTGCCACATGCCAGAAGCATGACAAGGTGGGATATACATATCTTAGTTACGATTCATAATCACACAGGTTTTAAAGAAAAAGAGGGCATGAAAGGAAAAAACATGGGTAAGATCTACCTTTCTGTTGAAAGTATATGTATTAATTTCAATAAAAATTCACTGAACATCTGAGGACAAGTTGAAGAAAGGTGCACTTGTAACCGAGTAAGAAATTCTTGCATAGCTTGTGTTGCTGTTGGCCCAACCTAGAGGGAAAGGCATTTTAGTAAGTATTATATATAACTGAAATGTCTTCAAGAACTATAAGCAGTATTTAACAAAAACATCTTCTAAGAACAGAGAAGTATTTTAATTACTGCAAGTAGCTTAACTTGCTTTCTGAAAATTTTACAGCACTTTGACAGAAGTAATCCATATCAATTTATATTACATCTTTTTCTACTCCTAACCGAGTCAAAAGCAAGAAATTCAGTTCTTTGTCTAAGACTCATTTTGCAGCTTGAGAATGTCGTTTCAGTAATGCAAATTATATTTCACACAGAATACATTTCAGTGCTAATCTGAATGTTTTTTCACAAGCTACATATTTACATAAGGACTTTAAATTAGTGGCACTGTGCAGTGTTTGAGTTCTGGAAAAGACTATATATTTTCCGGAAAATTTGCTGGAAAAAAACCCAACCTGGAAATACCATATTTTCTGTCTCTTAAACTCAGACTCCTGTCAATTATTACATTCAACTAACTTGGCCTTTTTTTTTTTTAATCACTATTTGCAGATGTTTCAAAGACTGCAAAAAGCAAAAAAATATTAGTTGAAATTAGGAGAATCAGTGGACACCACATGAATTCAGAAAACTAAAAACACAAATCAGGTAGAAAATAAAAGCATAATTTTAAATTCTTACGTACTTGAAATCTTCATTGGCATAAGATTTCAGGAAACTAACTGAATGGAATACTTCACTAACATATCACATGGTATCCTCTCCCTGTGGCAAGTCTCCAGAGAGTTCTAAAAATATACTTGCACTACACAGAATGTATCAACAACATGAACTTCCCTATGCTTGCTCATCAGAACCAACTAAGACGATAGCCAGAAAAAGAAACAAGACAAGGATATAATACATAAAAAGTAACACATTTCTGTCCAGTGCATTGAAATCCTACTACAAAGAGTTTTTCTCTTATTTTAATTGCTCATTACCTGTGGGCTGTGTTGATTTGTTCCATGAGGATTAGTGCCAGAAAGAAATTTCACTAACACATGAATGAGGTTTGGATCTGACACCAACAATTGGGCAGTACTTTCCTGAGCTCCAATGGCACTGCTTGGACCAGCTTAAAAATAAAGACATAAAAATTAAATTGTAATCTTAAGCATTAAGTGTACATCAAACATTTATAGTGCAAACTCCTGACATTTATTTCTTCACACGGAAATATTCTCAGCTAAATCAGCTACCCAAAGCTGCTTACTCAGGACTACAATTTTAAGTTTTCTATTAAGTATACATATAAATCTCCAAAACTGTTCCATCAGTGTTCCAAGCTTGCTAAGGCAGTATTCCTGAAAATAGCAATTAATTTTGCAGAACCAATACATACAGACATTTTGACTTTTTTTCTTTTAGTCCAACACTTTAACAAGGCTTAAGTGCATTTGTTAATTTGTCACAGACCAAGTGTTCTGTTATCCTGTAAAAAATTAAAATATTTTTGTCCTTGGCACATGCAGAGACTTCTCATCATTGACTAAAACAGTAGGGAGCTTAACAGATCAGAGCTTTGAAGACCAGAATTTGAATTAAAATACACCCTTCAGTGATCACATGAATGAGCTTTATTAAATGTGAACTCTACTCCTTCAGTAGTGATATACTGAACCAATACAAAACAGAGCTTGAAAAAATCACAGCTACTTATTGAATAAAAAAATATTCTTATTACATCTATTTAAATGAAGTTACAGGTTATTCAGTACTGAAGATGTGATCTCTTTCACACTAAATCATCATATATAAAAGTTTAAAGCACGAAGAAATGATGCTCTGGAACAACAGCTGGGATGGCTTCACATCCCAAGATAAGTTTCTTTATTTGGGAAGTTGTTAAACAAATCCTGAACTACTTACTAGTCATTCTGTTTTTCAGAGTCTTCATGATTCACAATAATTTCCTTAAACTAAGGAGAGTTAAATTAAAGATCGCAACCAGGAGGGGAACATCTTTGTCAAAACCAGAACTAAACTCTTACTGTTTCCATCTCAGTAGAAAAACTTTCAGCACAATGAAATAAATAGAGCATTGGAAAGGCACTTGTTCTGAGAAGAAAACCTTACAGGAAGATGGGAGGAGAAGATAACTCAGAGTAAGTTTTCCCTTTATCAAATCTTAAACTATAACCAGATATTTTTAAACTATAAACAGATTTCTTGCCCTAGATGAATGTAGAAAACTAATGCTTACTATACAAATAATTTTGCATTGATTTATCAAGATCAGTAGTGGAACAAGCCTGTATGGCTACGACTGATAGCATGGCAATGGCTGCTGTTGAATAAAAGCAAGAAAGCATCCCATGGCATTCCAATTCCTCTGTAGACAACAAGCCTGCCCTAGCACACATTTGATAGAGCAAAAGATGAAAAGGTTAAGGCTTGTCTGGGTGGGGGACAAGCCTGTTAGAAGAAAGCACACAATTTCACACGTTTTCTGAAAGAAAACTGAATATGCTGGAAAAACAGAGAGGTCTTCTGTTGCAGGATGTGCCTTTATTCAGCAGTTTGCGTGAACTGATCAAGTTCATTTTCCCCTACTGAATCTGAGGATTTAATTAAATAAAATGTACAGCACACTGATTTTTCCTCTAAGGAAATTAGGAATGTAGGTTGTTGGAGAGTGGTGATGGTGTTGGTTGCTTGGTTTTGGGGGGTGTTTCTGAGTATATCACGATATAAGTTGAAAATGAAACTGACACTCAGGTTACTAAGAACCCCCTAAACTCATAGCTCTTGAATGCATACTCACTGCTGCCTTCTGCTGTTGGATTTTTGTTTGTTTGTTTTTTAACCTTCCACTTATAAACTAATTTCAAATTTAAGACAAATCATTATCACTAAAATTACATTCAACTACAGTTGACATAAGTAAGGGGCTTGTATTTTAGATATTAAAAGGGAAAAGAGCCTTATTTTATAACCACACCAATCTAGCGAGGCTAATCTAAATTATTCCCAATGGACTGTAATTAACCTCCTAGCGGTTTAAAAATAAATCAGTAAATAAACCTAACCACAACCTGTCAATACAATCAAGATGTGAACAATTTGTGCTTCATCTTGAATATTCTAAGTTGATGAGAACTCCTATGAGGTGCTGTCTGCAATGACGATTATAAGTCCCAGTTCTGAACAAAAGAGCACGGAAACCAAAATTACTGATTGAAGAAGTGCACTGATGGATCTCACCTTCAGTAGTCAAGAACTGAATATAGATTATTTCGCTCTTTAAATGTGACAACTCAGTGTCACTGAGAAAGAAGGTTATGTTATCCTGGCACAGAAGATATCTGATGGGTGCTTATATCTACTTAGCTGCTGGTTCTCTCAGTGCTTATAGGAAAAGGGGCAGTTAAGGGATATATAGGTGTGTTAATCCACACACATGTATAAAAGGAGACACACTTTCAACCCTGTTCTTTACTCTCCAGCAAGCTTGCATCTCCAACCCTTTCCAACTCAACTCCAACCTTGGGCTCACAATCCTATACACAGAAAAATCCACAACCATGTGCACATGCTGAAGTGTGCCTGTGATGAATCACATTGCTTTTGAGCAGCCTTTTACTCACATCATCACCTACTGATATCAGGCAATTACCAAAGAAACTCCTGCAAAAACACAGCTGCCTGTCAGTGTCAGAGCACACCACTGAGCCTCATACAGTTTGGAAGAGATTCACGTACGATCTCAGTGATACACACTGCAAACATTTTGGAAAATGGCAGTCTACAGGTACAAACTGGAGTGTTGACAATACATGTGCTTGTTAACTGCAGGCACTGTTATCCTACAAATCTGCTCACGTTCCATTCTCAGACATCAAGAATAAGATTAAAATCCCAGTTTGTAAATATATTGATTAAGTCTCTTTCTTTAATTTACTCATAGCTCTACTGCTTCACTTAATAGCAAAAATTTCAGCAGATTTTTATGAGAGTGATTCTAAATAACATCAGGGAAAGGGGATTGAAAATAAAAATTTTAAGAAAAAACACCATCCCAAAGTCAATGATTTGAAATGGCAAATATGAAAAAAAGATTCATAAGAATCTTTGATGAAAATTATGGAGAACAACTGTGTCAACCCCAGGATGGAAAACTGCTTCACAGAAGCGTGATCTTCAGGTGGCTCATGCCTTCTTTCTTCTGTAATTACTGTCTCTTGTAATATGCTTGGAAGGAAAACAGAATTTAAAAGAGCTCTTAATTGGCTAACATGTAGTTTTTAAAACATTGCAGTGCCTACTATTGGGTCTTGCTATTTGGTATTTCTTTAGCCTTGAGGACAAGGTCACCAAAGCTTTCCTCATGACAGCTATCCTATGATAGTGAGCCATATAGAAGCTTAATTTCCTAATTTAAAAACTACTTCCTTTAATTTCTATCAGTCTTGCGTCAAAATCTCATCCACTAAGTGACCTTATTTCTAGAGTGCTATGGAGCAAAGTAGAGAATGTGAGATAAGCTGGTGTGTATGGGGAAATGAAATAAAACTGCTGGATTTCTTATTTAATAGATTCAGCTTCTGGGGGCTTATTTCCAGATAACTTAACATATGCAGCGAGCAGAGCCTGCATATTTACAAAAATATTCCTTCTACATCAGAAGAACATGCATCTCTCTCATGCCACCTTAATCCTTCCTCTCTGCTACTTCTTTGCATACTGCAAAGCCAATTTCCAGGGATCATTAGAATCACAGAATATTCTAAGCTACAAGGGACCCACAAAGATCACGGAGTCCAATTCTAGTCCTAAAATGTACTTTTAGAAGACATCGCCTCATTGCCTACCTACTTATAATGACATTCTCTTTTGCCAATAGGGCTTTTGTTTCCCATGGTACAAGCAATTCAAGGTGCTCACTCTTGAAAAGCTTGAAATTATGGAGAACCAACAAAAGTACTTATATGACAAAGGGAATGTTCTGGATTGGAATCAACACTTGAACACTAGTTTTTACATCATTAAAACAGGCAACATAAAAAAACCCCCCAACAACCCCAACCCCAAACTTACCATTAAGCTGCATATTTGTCATGAGTGTTAGGCTGTGAAGCACAAGGCACCACGTCCGGAGTAAGGTATTAGGATACCATGCCAGAACTGACAGGAAGCTACTTACTGAAGCTGTCAAGAAAAACAGTTTTTTCCAAGCTTTAATCTTCATGGTATTACTATAGATTTCTTATTTTTGCTGTTAGGTGCTATATTTAGTATTGCTATTAATATTATTCTTCCCTGTATTTACTTTGTTTTGACAACCATTGTTCCAGGAAATTAGGAAAAGAAGCCTCACCAACACTTTACAGGAACTGGCCCATAGAACTTTCCCTGACTCTGACATCTCAAAGAAAACAATGTAAAGCAACTGGTTTCAAAATGCTCTCGTGGGAGTAAGCATACCAGGTTCATTACATCAGGCATTAATATTTTGGATTATCACCAAAAGATGCCTCAGATTTTCTAAACTATGCAGAATGACATATTATAAACAAAAAAAGTAAGTTCAACATGTCTTTGTATCAGATTAGTAGTCTGATGCTAAAAAGTAATAGGGCTTTCACACTCCACTGACCCCTTTCTTAAGAGAGGGATCATAGGATTGTATACAACGAGATGAAATCTGTCAGAAAAGTGCATTCAGTTGCACAGTTCATCTTATACTAAGAAGTGTATTTTGGAGAGTTCTCTTGAGAATAATGATGAGTTAAACCCCACAAATTTTACAATTTAATTTCCAAGGAGATTATGAAAATTCAACCAATCAACTCAGTTACACACTAGCAACGTTTTTCAGGTGGAGACAGTGAGCCTAGGAGTTCTTTAATAAGAACATCTAAATTATCCCAATGCTGATAGTATAAATAAAAATTACCATAATACATTTTATTAACAAATACTGAGTGTTAAAAAAACCTCCCAATAAAACAAACTTTTTTCCCATATTTAATATATTTTACCTTGGTTCAGGGAAACGACAGGTATTCGGTTAGCATTATACAGGAAAATATCAGCGCCGTTATCTTTATTTCCAGAGGAGCTGGAATTCAGGCTTAATGTGAGCCATAACTGTAATAGGGATTCAAGCTGGAAAAAAAGGGAACAAACCCCACTATGAGACCGAACTCAGAACCCTAGAGCATAAAAGTTTCAATTTTAAAAGTCTTATCGATATTCTCAGCTGCTACTGTCTCATTGATAACACACCCACTCTCTCCTTTACAGGATTAGAAAATTCTGCTGAACATAATGTTCAAGGCAAATTCAGCATAACTAGCAAATGCTTCTGCAGTGTTTTTGTAATTGATTTGTTCTAAATATATTAAAATTTCTCTCAAGAAGTTTCTTCAAGCTTGCATTAAAAAAGCAGCTCTACACACCGCTCAGAAATATTGTTATCATAACCTTACACCTGCAACACTGGTTTGCACGTAAGCTTTTCAAATGTTATTAAAGTGATGTTTTCCAGTCAATCAAAATTATTCAAAAGGCCTATTTATTAGATGGGAAACCTCAGAGACACTGATGCATACTCTGAATATTCCCTTGAGGATAATAACTCATTAGATATTCTGAGGAAGCATCAAGGTCGTTTACACTACAAACTGTATTCTGGATAGATATATAAAGAACAATTGAGGGATGGAAATATACGAAACTATAAAGAGGCAGGCATCTAGTCATCTATGTACACGCGGCATTTCTTTGCATGAACCGAGAAAAGCATTGCTAAACCAATAACTTTTTAAAAATCAATCTTTTAAATTTAACATATAGAATCATTGGATAATTCAGGTTGGAAGGGAGCTTTGGAAGTTACCCAATCCAATCTTCTGCTCAAAGAAAGGCCAAAGACAACATTAGGCTGGCTTGCTTGGGGGGGTTATTCAATTGGGTTTTGAAAATCTCCACAAATGGAGACTGCACACCTCATGACAATTTTTGTTAATAAGCTAACAATTATCATTCAGTGAATATACAAATTTGTTTTTAAATATGAAAATGTATACCCACTTTTCCAACTGTAACAAGATATGTCCTCTGATAAAAGCTTTCAGCAGCTTCTATTACATTATTGGTACTGTTGTCCATGATAGATTCAAAAGCAATAAAGTACATAACATAACATAACAGATTACTTGAATCTGAAGTAGCAAGAAGTACAGGAAAACAACTTTCAAATTTGGAAAGAAATATTATTAAAGCATTTCAAAGTTCAAAATGTTATACCTGAACATGGTGGACTTGTAGCATGGAAAAGAGTTTGTTGAAGCATGCACTCAGCATAGGTATAGAGGACAATTGCACGATCAACTGGGCATTTTGGTTAGCAGCATGTAATCCTCTCAGCAATGAGTCATCTGTTCCACTAGGAGATTGTGTTACTAGAAAAAAAAACAAGGTACCATCTCCCCATTAATTATTTTGAGAAGTTGCTAGAAGTAATGCCATTATTACTTCCTTGCATTTTGTACTTAAGGGGAAGACACTTATTTTGTAATTTACAAGAACATCCTCAATGTAGTGTTCAGTAGCATTGGACTACTGACTACCACACTGTGAAAGGCGTACTTGAATATCAGACATCTCCATCTCCACAAAAACCATTTGGAAAGTGAGTCACACAAACACATTTTCACAGTCCTTGCTAAACACATATTATAGCAGTGTCCTGATAACACAATGGTAAGAGAAATAACTGGAACACTTCCATGCATTATGGCACAACTAGTGCAGACAATAATGAACTTCCAGAGAAGTAAAGGCTGGGGATGTCACTAAACCTATTCCATCCCTAGATATTCAACCAATGACTGCATGCATATTAAGGTGGCCAGAGGGCTAAAAGAAACACATTTTAACCAGATGGGCAGCACAACTCACTGAAAATAGGTTCAGAAGTAAACCACTCTATGAATGTTTCTAAAACAAAGTTTACTGAACAGCTGAGTTCAAAATTGTATCCAAGTATTTTCATTATCATCACTGAATAGGTGAAAGTGGTGCAAAGCAGCTTTTAAACAGTAAGAAGGAAGCTTCACACAGGAAACTTATCATTCTCTTGTACCTAGATCAGAAAATGAAAACTTTCTCTCTACTGTAGTATAAAGCACTGTAGAAGAAATCATGCATATTTGACCAGTTTCACAGACATCTTAAATAGAAGTATATATGTAATTTAAAAATCTGAATAAAGAACTATCTCTAAAGCTTCACCTAACAAGAAAATTCAAGTAAAAGACAACTTTTTCTAAGTGACTGCAGAAAAAATTAGTACAAATTTCAAAGCATCATGACCATTATTGTGAAGAGAATGATTTGACAACATGTAGTTACATGTAGGAGATGTATTTGTTAATGCTTGTAGAATGGAATCAGCCTCCAGCGTGGACATCATTTTCAGCATCAGCTCAGCCTGCTGTTCAAGTCCAACTTCTAGACGTGCATCTAAAGCTACACAAGGCAACAAACAGGGTAAAAATTAATTATATCAAGGACATATATAGCTAGTTACTCTAACTTCTTGTGCAGACAATACAGATATACAGTATACAGTAAACTGAAAAAATCTCAGTATCCCTAACAGGAAGATTGACTTTTACGCATGATAGAAGCAGATTGTAGAAGCTTACAGTCTGAACTGAACGTAAGATTCTTAGAGGCCTAAAATACATAATTAATAAAATACTAAATTTCTGTGAAACACACCCTAATTTCTTTTCGCAGTCACTTTGACATCAAACATGACCAAATTTGCATGTGTTTTTCCTAAGACAATAGCTCTCAAACAAGAACCAAAGTTTTTTTCCCCAGAGTCTCAGGGGAAAGATCAAGGTCTATCACCCTCGTTCAGTAGTGCTCCTACAAACTAAACAATTGTGCCCCTTCATTCCTTAGAGGCAGCTCGAAAAGAGCTTCCAAAATTTCTTGAGAAAACAGGAAGGATTTAAAACTGCTTATAGTGCATTCGAAATGTTAGAAAATTAGATTTTTTTCTGCTATGTTGGGTTGTTTTAAATACAAGTTTCACACTATATTCTCTCAGTTACCACCTAAAAAAAAATGTGGCATATAGGAAATTTAATTATTTCCACTTAACACACAGAGATTGTTAAAATAGTTTGATGTGCTAAAGTGTTGAATACCGTATTACAGAAAAAAGACCCTGAACAGAACTTTACTTCATTGCTTACCTTGAGAGACTGATATGCTGACAGTTTGTGATCCATTTTTCTCTGTAGTTACTGGCGGTTTTGCAACTGGAATTCCAACACCTCCAATGTAAGGATTGTAATTGTAGGTGCCATATTCAGCACCCCAGTAATCATACCAGGTGCTGCTTATAGGCTTAAAAATCAAACAAGAAAAAAAGAAAACACAAGGAAAAAAATAAACAGCAACTCTTTAGACTGTCAAAAAGCTTTCAGTGACTAACAACAAAAACTGAAGTTACAAAAAATTAAACCCAGAAGATTGGATCCAATAACTTTAGAAAATTTTGTTTCAATTCTTATTGCAGTATAAGACTCTGAATCCTTAGTGATCGTCAAAATCCAGCAATGTAGTTAGCTGCCTCAAAGATTCAAGAAGCCAATTTGAAAATGTTATCATCGGTTTTTATCCACACATTTGTACCATATTGTAAGTTTGGAAGTAGAGTATCACACTAATATTTTGAGGAGTTATTTATCAAGACAGAATACTATTCTACTAACTGTACTAATAAAGTACCTTGAAGCCTCAGTGAGGCTCAGGGACTATTTGTACTGGCTCTGCAAAAAAAAGAATTCAATAATCTCTACTTGTGTCATAATTTAAGACACTAAGAAAGCATCACAAAAAAAAAAAAAAGGCAATGTAACACTGCATGAAGGCAATCTGTGTATGCCTATCTTTTCTATGGTGACATCCAATACCAACTCTCATTTTACAGACACAGAAGCAAATATGAAGAAGGATTAAGAATGAAGAAGTGTTTTTATGCTGTTTGTTAGAGGACATCAAATGAGACAATAAGATTATGTAGTTATCTGTAGGCGCAGTGAACCTAGGAGCAGTAACACATGAAATGACAGCAGAATAAGGAAGGCAGGAAACATCAGTAACAAAAAATTAAGCAATAAGTAATTTTCGGTGGTAGGGTGAGATTTAAAGAAAAAATCTTTACAAGACAGATAATTGGCAAACGACATATAAGGAAATACAGAAAAAAATGCAGTGTTTTCTGAGCAAGTGGTGAGACAGGTAATTTAGGTTAATTCAAATGAGACAAACAGTTTAAGTCAATAGTGAGAGGCGTGCAAAAACTACAAATGTCATCCTTACGAACAAACAAAAGAGATTTGACATTTCATTACAAACAGATGTGTTTCTAAAGCCTAAATATTTTTGGCTTTTAAAGCACACTGACAACATATATACTATTACATCTAAATGTTATTGTACTACCTCTGATATGCTTAGCCCTCATTTTAAGTATGAAAGCATTTAGTAATTTTCTTGTTCCACAGTGAAATAGGTTTATAAGTTGCTTCTCTTTGTAGCCTGAAGCCAGTCTGAGCACTAGTCACTGTGATTTTCCTTTTTATAAAAACAATACTAAATGTATAAACTGTTAAGATCAATTGCACCAGCAAATGGTACCCTACTCATACTAAGAAAGGAAAAGACCAGATCTTATTTTTCTTTTATATTATGCTTTTGTTGCCTTTAACATGTGCTGAAGTATGAGTAAATTCAGAACCTCTTCTTTATACAGGAATCTTCATGCAAAAGGAAGATATTTTGTGGTCAACTGAGACTGAACAATCTTTATGTTCTTTCCTGTCATTCTACATTAAACATTTATAAAAAACTGAAAGCAGGTTCAGGACATCAAATACCACTTTTGGAGCATTGTAAGAGAGAAAGGATGTTCATATTTCACATGTCAAGGTTATCTTGAAAACTCAGGTATGACATACCTTGAAGACTTTGGCTGCAAGGGGATCTTTTTCCAAATCAATATCCAAAGGATCAATATCGACTTCCATCAGATCTTGCAGTAATTCAAGATCAATGTCTTTATCTTTTTCCAAAGATGACAGTGGTGGAGCACCTTTGATTGATTAAAAGAGTATTAACACTACCAAATAAAAAATATAAAACATAGATGTATCATACACTTAACGGGTAATTTTAAGGCTTTTAATATTACAAAGTAGTGGAAAAAGTTAAGAAATGCAATCAAGTTGCCTTTTAAAAATAAGTAAAAAAGGGTTATTTTTGCCATTATCACAAAATTGTTCATAATCTGCCTATATAACCAAAAACTAAGTATCCTACCACCAAAAAAAAAAATCATTGATTGGTACTTCGATAGATGACTAAAAGTTTTTTAACTCTTTTCAATATACATATATAAGTCAAGATTATGGAATTATTTACCTGTGATGTCATGTGTCAAAGGTTCATCTATCGTCTCCACTAACTGAACTGTGGACTGCTGGAGAGAGTCATCAGAATCCCCAGCTGAAGCACCAGCATCTTCTCCCAAAGCACTTTCTTCCATAGCTTCAGCTGCTATAGGTGCCAATAACTCTCCTATGTATTAAATTAAACAACTTAATTTCAAGCTTTATTCCAGTTACAACTTAACATCCCAGTGTCTAGGCCAACTGTCTACTTTTCTTCATCTAACTTTACTTTCTCTAGGGGCTACTTCTTCAAGGGGAAGAGTCCTGAATAATTTTCAAATAATCAGGCTCATATAATTTTGCCCTTTTCAATGCATAAGTCACTAATTCTGGATTGACTGTAATTGCAATTTTAAACTGCATTTTTACATACTAAACTAAATTTTATGATTTGTTTGTGGCTTTTTTTAATAGTCTTAATTGTGTCAACAGACTCTAACTTAGTAAAAAAAAAAACAACAACCTCCTAAAACATTAAAGATTCAAGTGCAATGTACATTCTGAAAGATATGAACTTAAAACACACCTGCTAGAATATCCTGTAGCATACAAGTCAGAGAATACTGAGCCCATGCTCCTCCCCAAGAGATGTCTCCTCTGTTGAAGTCAGTTCCAACAAGAAGCAGCAATAATCGTTCCAACTGAGTCTCATTTACAATCTCACATAAATGAATTGTTGGTCTTGTAGCATTTGCAATTCTAGCAAGAACCTATAAAAAATACATATGCCTATTCATATTTAATCCTATGAGAGTATAAACCAGCTTTCATTTCTATGATTATCAGATCTTGTTTACAAGTAAATTAGGTATTTTTAACAGTTCAAATTTTAGCATTTTATAAGCTTAATTACATGAGCATATTTTTTAAAGTTAATTTTTCCATGCAATTTCCCTGCAAAATAGAAGCTATCATATTCTAAGTTACACAAAAAGTGACTGATCAGAAAAACTTTCTCACCAGGAATTACTTCAAATTTTAATGCTGCAGCTAATTTTTACCATCAAGTGAGCAAAAAGCAGTAATAGAAAGCTGACTTAATGTGGTCTCTACAGTTCTGTTCCGCTTACCTTACAAACAAAAAGTAGTAAATCTGCATGACAAGTAAAGTCCATGGACAAGAGAAAGAGCGCCAGCTTTTGCACTACAGAAATACAACGTTCATGGGCCAGTGTGAACGGAAGTGGTTCAATTTCTGGAGTTTCCTTTGTTGTTGATACTTCTGTATCTAAAGAAGAACGAGGCCATTCTGCAGTTCTACGCAAGCGTATTAAGTCCTTGAAGTGCTGCAGAAATTAAATTTGAAAGAACAGTTACATTTTAAAACTAACCTCTAAATCTTTTCCCAGTGAAACAGCAATAACAGTAACTGTAAAACTTGTTAAGAAAATAAAAGAAAACCTAAAAATATACAAGAATCTGGAATGGAATTTAGGTTTTATTGGCAGAAATTTGCTTTGGCAGCATGGTATCTCATGTGACAAACTCATAACCAAATGAAGTTCTGCAGAAGTGCCAATTAAGTCTTTATGTTTGCTGTAAAACATATTGAAAATATGTATTTTAGACATTTCTTTCATGTTTCCACACCTGTATGTAAAGCTATGGTTACCATGAAGTAAACTGCATATAAAAAGAGTGCATATGGAAATGTACCCTTACAAGAACACTGACTTGTCAGTTATTCAAATTTGACAAACCATCAATAATTTCTAAAATTCTTAATATTTCCATGGTACAAAATGTGCATTAGCCACCATAAATTGAACTAATTTGATAGTGGATCAGGGTTTTAAACTACAACCTTTTTGACAGAGGGGCTACAAATTTAGGGTGAAAAGAAGGTGCTTTTATTAATCCTCTCATGCACCAAGGGCATACATTTAGCAGCTCAGCTCATGGTGTCAGCTGCACTAGCAGTCATTAGATAACACAAATGCCTCTTACAATCTCACTTGAGAAGGAGCTACTGAAGTAGACCAAAGAAAGAGCTATTTACTAACACAAAAGTTTCAGCTTTCTCCTAAATACAGTATATGTTTTAAATTCCTCTCAGCTTGTCAGAACTGAAAGTGATTAGTAGGTGAAATAGCAAATACTGCATGAAATGCAGCTATCAAGTGTACAGTAATACCATAACTAGAAGTTAAGAAAATGCAAGGGGAAAGTTCTTTAGCTCTGTATGTTTTTTTGATGCAACATGGCTGCTATAAAGTGAAACTTAAATAGCTGGACAGCATAGTTCAGCCAGTGGCTGAACTATCTAAAGATGCCTCAAGGGGGCTACCAGTGGATATAAACTGCTGGAATAAAGCAGAAGACAGTGCAGGAAAGAACAGCTCATGACAAGCATGGTTAGTGAAAACTTAGGGCTTTATTTTTATGCTTGTGTTTAATTTATTTTTTTTCCACCTTTACTGGAGTTTGTTGTAAGATGTCCCTTTTGCCTGTAAGGTCCAACACTCTATAATTTCTTTCCACAGACCTACTTTCAGTCATCCTAACAGACATGAGTACTTCTGAAACTAGTGAATAGATATTTACACAGATATATGTTTGGTAGCTAGAAAGATTTACACCTTTTTTGTGTTCCTTGCAAGGTCCATGTCATCATCTCCAGAAATCCCTAAATTTCAGCACCTCATCTCATAATTCTTCAACTACTACATCCACTCTCAGTATCTGGGGCTTACTGCAAGATGCCACAACTTAAGCGGCAAGTACTTTTAGGAAGCTAAGAAGCTTATGAGGAAGTTCAGAAAAACGTTCTCAAAAGTAGTATTTATTAGTTTGTGGAGACATACATAGGCATGATTATTTTCTCATTACTCAACCAGAAAAGCATCCAGAAGAGCATCAAGCGTAAAAGCTAGGCATATGAAGTATTATTTTATGTTTCCATTGGTGCATGTCATCCAAAGTTTAATGACATGACTGGCATTCCCAAAGCTACAAGTTTATTAGTGATTTTGGCTATGACTACCTAAAAAACCCCTGCAGAAGGATAAACTATTTTTCACAGAGCAATAAATTTCCAGATGGCTGCTGTTTTCAGTATTAGAATATACTTGATAGCAGCCTTGATGAAACAACTTTTTATAGTAAAGTCAAAGTAGGACAAAAATGACTTTGCAGGAACAGGTCTTTTCACACAAAGGACAAGAACTCAGTTACAATCATACCTTTGAAGTAGCCTGCTTTAGTTTTGCCTGTTCTACTAAAAGTTTGTATGATGATCCTTTGTTGCTTTGTATTTTCTCTTTTTCCATCTGTTCCACCAAAGCCTTCTGTTTTGCTTTTAATAAGTTAAGTTGCTAAAAGAAAATGTTAATAGGAATAAATGAAAATTTAGGCAATAAGATGTTAAAAGGATCAGTATATGTTCATATGATAGCAATCTTCAGTTTGAATTGTAACTTGAGCTTTTAAAATACTTTTAAATCACAGCTTAGGTGCTTGCACTCAGGTGTACTCATATTTAAAAAGTACATTATATTTATTGTCCAGTATGGGCCACAGAGTGCAGCAGTACACTCCAACATTTGTTCTTCCAGTAGATCCCATGCCCCATGGTTTAAGACAAATGTCAAAGAAGTTAGGCAGCCTTTAGCTACAGAACCAGACCAATGCAAAAGCAAGGCTGAATGAGTCCCAAGGCCAAAGCTGCTCATTCTAAAAATGACAAATCCTGTAAATGATATATACTTATGTGAAAATAGCCACTACCGTGCTGGAAGTCACCTGTTTATGATGCACGAGCTGCTTTCTGATCTTTCGGGAGTACAGCCTATCTAGGCTGCTGTTGCCTTTGGTAGATCTGCTCAGACTCTGAGTGTGAAGGCTATTGTTTATAAAACTCCACTGGTTTCCTAATGTAAATAGAAAAAAAAAGGATATATTAGTCCACCTTATTAAACCTCACTTAATTCCAGAGAAAAGTCTTCGTGCTTCAGCAATGGTTAGCACCTTGATAAACTAAATACTGATGAAACAAGCAAAATCCAACTCTCTTAGTGTTATGAAACTATCATCCCTGACAGTAATATTTCTGTTTGTTTTTAAAATGCAGTGGTACCACGTTGTTTTCATTATTCTTAAAACAAATATGGAGGTTAGCAAGACTGTCCTAAGTAAAAATATCTGAACAGCTTCATAACCCAAAAACTTTATGTTTTTATTTTTAGAAAAGATGTTCAAAGAAAACCAATAACACAATAAACCAAACAAAAAATGCACTGAAAAATACTGGATACAAATACCAAAACAGTATGAAGTCATACCGTTGCTCTTTTTAACACTGCAAAGAGTCTTAGCATGCTATACTCTCAATTGTATAGTCCACAGTCACAGAACAATATACAGACATTTTACAACCCAAAAATCCATCCTGCTTTTTTTGTCCCCTTTAAAAAAATGAAAGAAATTGTATTTCTAATGAGAAGGGAATGCAAAGAAGTAGACAAGAGTGCAAATAAAATTATCATAACATCCATTTTAAAAATCTCATTTTTGAAGTGAATTGAAAATCCATTTTTAGTATTTGAACAGCTCCTAAAGCAATACCCACAGAAACAAGTTTTGATAATAAGTGTGACATACCTGTCAAAAATCGTTCTCTCTCTTTTCCATTCAGAGGTTTCTTGGCTGTGGCTGCTTCATCTTCAACAGTAGCTACATAATCCAGTAGTCTGGACACCAGCATTACAACCCAACTGATCATGGGAATGTCTAAAACTCCTTCAAAATAAACAGAATAGAAAGCCTTAATTTGAAGCCATACTAAACTTCACACATATTTTACTAGGCCATTGGCCTCTTTTTTTTTTTTTTAAAGAGGGTAAGAATCTGAGCACTCAAAAATGAGGGGAGAAATCAAACATTCAGCATAAAACTTAGATGCAAAACAAAATGTCACCATTCTCTTAGTTTGATGAAGTCAGAAGTCAAAAGCCTCACCTCTACTATTCCAGCTAAAAATTAAGCAGCATTTATTTTAAAAAGTCAAAAAATTATATGTCTAATTTTCCTAAATACCAAATGCATAATGACAGTTATTTGCATTAAAGCACATAAACTAGATGTCTCAAATTCCACAGTGTTAAATTCCTTCATCAACCAGGGCTTCAACAAGATAGTTTACAACTGTGCACACAAATACCTTAAGTTTTACTCCTTTATTAGTGTCTTTCCATGTAGCCATTTGAATAAGATGCAGGAAAGCCAAGACTGAGTTCAGACTAGATTAACCAGGCTGATGGCATTAATGGCTGGCTATGGCCTATTCCAGTCTCACACTTCAAAAGCTGTGTTTTTGTATGGGCAAAAGGGGAAAAAATGGATCTTGCACATCGCTCAAGAAAAATCTTTGCGCGCGTGGACGAGTCGAAACGGACAGTTCTAAAGCAAACTCATGAGTGCTCAACAATGACTAGAGACCTACAAATAATGACCACTTAATTACAGTCATTATGCAAATGGCATACTTCTACACAATGTCAACACAGCAAAGACACCAGCATTAGAGGTTTAACGCATATGTTCGTATTTGCGCACCGTGCTGAGCCACATTTAACTACACTGGGTTTTTCATGCACTGACCTCAAAAAAATCCAATTAACTCAAACTATTATTAAGTCCAGATCAAACAAGAAATCTAAGGTACAGAAATGACTTGTCCAAAATCACATGTAGCTGGCATCCAAGCAATAGGATGCAGCCTGCCCTGTTAATTCCAGTTTCCTGACCACACGGACACAAAACAGTCTACCCCAAGCAGGCAGAGGAAGAACCCAAACAGGCAGGTCCATAAAAGGACCTGAACAGGAACAGATCTAAATTGCAAGAACAGAAACGAGTAGCAGTGGTGACCACTACACACCTTTCTGGCTGGCAGAATAAAAAGAAAGGAGCCTGCTGCAGAGTGAAGTACATACCTTTTCATACTTGACTTTAAACAAGATTATTTCTTTTCATATCTCACAAAAAAAAAATTCTCAACTTCTCTTCCTCCAAGTGTCTTTTGCTTATTCCTTTTTTCCCTTCTCTGCCTCAAAGTTTTTAAATTCTCTCCACCCACAACACTCACCTCTTCCTCTGTCCTTTGTTTTTTGACTTTTTCCCTGACAAGTTTTCACCCTCTGACCCTTAGTTATGTGTGATAGTTCTCAAACAGGAATTTCTTCTGCCATACCTGATGCTTCCACCACACATAATATTGCCCTAGTACTCACCTGTACTGTCCAGGAGGAAGGAAGCTGGAAGACCAGCAAATAAAGCTCTGAAGTATCAGTTACTTCTGCTTCCTAAAGTCCTCCATGAGGACAACTAGTAAGGCAAGAGCTATGAAAGGAATTGGAAGCTGTGGGGAGAGTGCAAACAGAGGTAGAGGAGATGTAAGCTTGGGTTTGCCTCAAACTAGTTAGAGACTATAGCAGGATATGGCCATGATAGAGAAAGTACATGGTAGACCAGTGGAAAGCAATAGGACAGCTTCTGACACCAGCTGTAGGTTTGTTTACAAAGTAAAACTAAGGACAGAGTCTCAGCTGGTATTTACAGACTTCACAAGGCTAAGAATTTTAAACAACGGATCTTCTGTGATGCTCCGCTACATGTACATAACAAATGAAGTAGCCTAGAGTGTGATGTTTGCAACAGTAAGAATTTGCTTCAGCCTCAGGGTGTTTAAGAAAACACTCAAAGAAAATAGAGTTCGGAGAATATAATTTCAGTAATTTTTTTGGGGTCAAAAAAATGTAAATTCCTCATGATCACAAAAAACCCCCAAAGTCCATGTGGCCTGCAGAAACCATATACATACACCTAACTAAGTTGTCTTCATAGCTGCGTTTCACATCAAAAGCTTGAAACTTAAAGAGGATCTTGTGAGCAGAAGGGGCATTTCTTTCCAAAATGTTAAATTCCAAAGTCACTAGAACCACTAGAGCTGTCTACACATTGGATGCTCCCCCCACTCTGTCAAAGCTTCCTAATTGAATTAAAAGCAATCAAATAGATTTTGCTCAGATTTAAATGGGATGGGGGAGGAATCTCTTTTACCACCTAAAGAACAAGAAGATTAATCACATTTTAAAAGACAACTGGGTTTTGGAAATATAGTAAACAAGCAATTCCTTCTTTTATTACACCAAAAATTGTGAGTTAGTCTCTCAATTTTCTAGCTTAGAATTAATATGAAAATAGTTTCCCAAATTATAGGGCTACCTTCAGTTCTTCTGTGCACAGGTAAATGAGGTTGCAGTGGTGACAGCAGGTTATCCAGGAGATTAAGTAAACTTTCTAAAACACCACTGTTGCTAAGCGATCTTTGGCCAATGCAAGAAAGCAACATGAAGACCCTAAAAATAAAATTTACATATTTAAGATTCGATCTCTTTTTCAGATTCAGTAATATTCTGAAACACTCCTTACAGAACAATATTGTCTCAGGCTTTCATCTGAGACAGATTGCTACAGAAAGCAGTACTGAGGCCCAGCAAGTGAACTGGATTTCACATCCTATTGTTTTAAGGTTAATGCACCATTTTAGGGTGAACATTTTCACCCTAAAGAGGCCAGCAGAGCCTTCCACACCCAAAACAAGATCATATGCATTTCATTTGCTATTACATATTACTGAATAGCTGGGATTGAGAATTAAAACCATGTATTTTTATATCCTTGAATTAATTAATTTTAAAAAAGTATGAAAATATAAACGATGCTGTCCAAAGAAGGCAGAAAGCCACAGAACAGCAACTATGTCTGATTAAAACAAAATGCTAATGTTTAAAATATCTAAGACCTCAATCAATAATGTGAAATAACCAATACATCTAACATTCAGTGCTCAACTCCACACATTGCTCTTATCTCAGTGTAATCTTTTGCATTAATTGCTAGCAGAGTGCCTTCCAGTCTCAATCCTACTTCCAAATGCAGTAGAAGAGCAGCTCTATGATGGGGGTACATTTAAGCTTGATAAGGAGGCCATTTTTGACACTTGGGAGCAATCCTGCTATGTATGCAAAGATCTCCAAGTAAGGAAGACCAGAAACTTATTGCAATAAATAACTGCAATCAGACATTTATCATCTGTACTACTTTTTTGGGTCCATTTCTTAAATCAACAAAAACGATGGATGAGTATCCTTCAGTCACGTTTTGTCAATTACAATGTTAAGTTATGAACAAGAAAATTACTTCAGTGATCCACAGGTAACGCAGCAATATACACTTATACCTTACCTGTCCTGTGGGAAAATGAGAAGTTGTTCTGAATTGTATAATTCCTGCAGTACGTTTGAGAGAAACTGACCCCACCACCTTTCTCCTCCACAAAGCTGAACAAGCAGAAGGCCAGTATGCAATCGTATCTTCGGGGTTCCACTAATACACAGGTGTTTAAATAACTCCTCACAAGCTTGAGCATGGAAAGTACTTTGCAGAACCACAGGAACCGAGTGCCCTTTGGGAAAAGAGAACAACTATGTTTACAGAGACAATGGCTTGAAAGCATAGCTGGAGAAAGTTTGCAGTAAATTTTTTAAACTACTAGGATTTGGCTAAATGGCACAGGAGGAAAGGAGGGAATACATGGGGAGATGGTAATTCGTAGGGAACTCTTAAAGACCAGGCCATTTGGTCACAACCAAATCAATTCCATGTCAGTGGAAATACCCTCCACCCTGAGTTTACACAAAGCAAAAACCAAACCATCACCATGCTTAAGAACAAACTGGCACAGAAAATTACAAGACAGCAAAAAAAGAAAACCAAATAAAAACAAAAAAACACACCACTCCTAGTGAGACTTTTCAATTTCAGTTCTCCAACAATTCTTTCAATGGCAAGCTAAGGAGATAAAAATCTTTACTGGATATTAAAAAATCATGAACTGAGTAGAGATACTGGTTTTATGAATTCCCCCATCCACCATCCTCCTTGAGGCAATTTCTGCTTCCCCTGCCCACTTCTAACTGCCTAATCAATCTCCAGTGCTGCACAGGCTTCAATGCCTACAGATCCTTCCATAAGGTGATTCTACTTATGAAAACAACATGAGTATTCTGCCTGAGAAGTTTTTTGTTACTTCAGCAAACTGAATCAGCCCACAGAATGATCTAGTGACTATCTGTACTAAGGAATATGCAGGCCAGGACTAGAGAAAACGGAGAAGGACCTTGACACCTTCTCCTATCCTTTTCAGGAAGTGGTTAGGCCAGCTTGGTGCCACTGATGAAACTCTACACTTGTGTCACCAGCTACTAACATCATAGTGGATGTGACTTGGAGCAACCTGCCAAGTAGAAGGTGTCCCTGCCCATCGCAGGTTGTTGGAAACTAGATGATCTTTAACATCCCTTCCAACTAAAATACGATTCTACATTTCTATGATTCTACATCTAAATATAGTTTAAAAGATTTACAGTAGGAAAGTACAGATCAGGAAACAGAAATACTTGTAAATTGTTTCTAAAACATGACAAAAAATAAGACCCTCAAAAAAATACTAACCATTGGAAGAATGAAGCAAACTAAGCAAAGTATCCAGTAAGTATCTAATGATGGTGCGTAACTGTTCTGTGGACGACATTTGAATCAACTCTTTTGGATCAGATTGCTCCTTGAGTGTTTTCCTGCTTGCACCTAAAGCTACTTTGAGCCTCTGAACAGCATGGTGAGCCAAGTTGAGTTGAAGCTGTAGCTGAATGCAATCCTGGTAAGCAGAAAATACCCTGCTATCTTCTTCTACTGCCTTGTCTGGCTTTCTCAAAAAGTACTGGGCATTGTTCGCACTATTGAGTGGTGGCAGGTCAATACTCTGCAGAAGAATTTCTAACCGATGACAGGCCAAATTGTACCTAAAGGGAAATATTCAAAGAAAACAATTCAATACACATTAGCAAACAGCAATACATTTGACAATCACACTGCCAGAAGATAGCTTCTGGTCCATTTTGAATGCACTGTTAAAACAGACACTGAAACAAAATACAGTGTAGTCCCTGTTACCGCTACAAAGATATTCACTGCAACAACTCTACAACATAGGCAGAGTTTTCTTTGGTCTGAAGAATAAAAAGAAAAAAAGATCTGCACCATTATTATATCCCAGTGTTTTACATCAAAATAACTAGTAAATACACATATTTTCTTCTAACCTGCACTGGATGTCTTCTTGCAAGGCAACCATCATTGCCAAATGTTGGTCAATTTCAGGCTGATTTGCAGCTTCACCTTCTCCTCTGAGGGGATCGTGCATCAGTTTCAGCTCATTTTCAAAGGGTAATATATAGGTATGGCCATAGTAAAATCCTAGTGGGATTTTTGCTCTGGCATTTGTGCTGCCGTATCGACCGATGACAGTGATCTGAAAGAGAATGCAACTACCTTGTAACACACTTGAAACAAAACAGGCAAAATAAACACCAAGTCAAATATATATCAAAAGGTTACAGCCAAGCAAAGTTTGGTCTGGAGAGACCTTAAGTGAAAGTTCACATAGTAACAAATGTCAGGACTTAAAAGATAGAGTATGCAGTCTCTCTTTACCTTCATAAACCTGCAAACTGGGGGTGGTAACAAGTCATGTAAAATAAGTGAATGTGTGCTAATGTCAGTAGCAACCACCAGTCGCCTCCCATCCACTTCTTCTCCTAAAGTCCAGATGTCAATTGACAAAGAAGCCAGATCTCCACAAGTGGGAATCAATACATCCGTCAGTAATATGGGTCTTCCAAAATCCAAGGTCACGAATCTTCTTGCTCCTAGAGGAAAAACACAGGATTGCCTTAAATACCAGTGCATGCTAACCAGAGAGGAGATGTTACTTCTCAAACAATAAAGCCATTGTTTATATATTGTTTAAAAGGCATATTGTATATTTTTGGCTAAAAATAGCTGCACAATCTCAGAAGCTACCACTACAGCTTGCACACTTGGAGAAGAAAATTCTGGCTTCAACTTAATTAACTTTTTTTGCTTTTTAAGCACTATTTCAGAACAGGTGCTTTGTCCAGAGAACCAACATATTCCCCAAGTCCCCAGGATTTTTCAACTGTCACCAAATGCTGGATCTTAAACCTCCAGATATGACAGAATATAAACTGAGAAATATCTTTTCTCTGGGAAACCAAGTGAAACTGTAGCTAAGCAACTTAGGTAAGGCCCCAGAACATATTCCATTTCTTATTAGAAAATGTGTCAAAATAACTATTAGGACTTGTGGTTTTACCTGAGTGCATTCGCTCTATAATAATTGACTGATGAGGTGGAGGTTGAAGAAAGTGTGAAGCGTGAGATATTGCAAGGGCAAGACCAGATCCAAGTGGATTCTGAAGAGTGGAAAAACATCAGTAAAATTAACTGATTAAAATCTATGCATTTATAATGAGCTGCTCTCTACAAAAGACTGTAAGAAAACCTCTTGTGATTTAAATATGTACAATTTTGACAACACCTCACTACATTTAGATTTGAGCATGAACCATCAAAATATATTCAAAGAATTAATAATTTCTTATATTGTTAAGATAGTTCTAATTAAGAGAAACCATTTGAGGTACTATAACATATCTTGCTTTTGTAAGTCCTTTTCATATTGTCTAAATTAACTGATTTAGTTTTCACATCTCACCCAAATAAACAGGTATTTACTAGCACTCAAGTACAAATTAAGATCCTGGTAATGCTTACAGCATCTTGTTTCTCAAAGAAAAATAAATGAAAATAATTACCGTCCTAGACTTGCTTGTATTTTTGTTATGTGATGCAAGGTTAACTGTTGGGGGGTCAATGACTGAACCAGGGAAAAGTTGAGCAAGCTCGGCATTAATAACAGCAGAAACTGCTTCATTAGGTGGAGTCAAAGGTGGAGTCATGAAGAGAGGAGTTGTTTTTGGTGTGGGTGGAATGACATCTGAAGGATGAATGAAGAACCCTGGGGCTGCTACTGGATTAGAAGGCACAGAGTTGTGAACAGGACCAACTGCTGATGCTGCTGCTGCCGCTGCTGCTGTTGTCTGATGTAACTTTGCTTCCAGCTTAGCTTTCTGTGGGGAAAATGAAAGCAGTGTATGTAGCAGATAATACTGCTTGTGAACATAGGAGTAGTACTGAGCCACTAATACAACTTTTATTATACAACTAGATTTAATAAACCTAAGCTCCTTTCAACATAGCCATGTTAGATGTTCAACTACAAGCTGAAAAATTAAACTCTATTTAATTTGACTCACTTGCTGAGGAACATGAGTAATCAACTGGAGTAATCAAAAAACCAATAAAACCCCTACCACTGATCAGCAGAGTCAACACAGCCAAGCCTCATACTGACAATGGCTTTATGACTGGTACTGTGTTATGCTGTGTCAGCAACTGTGCTTTTCATTTCAGTGGGCTTTTTCAAATTCAGACTGATATTCTTACGTATTAAGACTTAGTTTTGATTACAAACTCCCAACCCACCCTCAAAATACACAAAAAACAAGTCTGAAAGACCAAAGCAGCATAGGAGACACTCTCAGCATTTTGTTTAATAACAGTGATCCAGAGTGCAGAGCTGTTCCTTCCTCAAATACACTACGGAAAAAAAAAGAAAAGAAAAAAAAATGCAACTAGCTCTGCAACTACTTTCTCAGCTTTCGAAGTTTAGAGACAGCACTAAAATATAGCCAAATAGCCTCCAACCTGTTGCTGAAGCTTCAAAAGCTGCTGCTGTTTCTCTTGCAGCACCTGGAGCTGTTGCTCGGCTGAGGCCATTGCATGAGAGAGAGACTGCAAAGCTACCTGGGCTGCTGAACTCAGTGCTGTCGAGGCTTCCCCAACCGTTCCAGAAGAGAGGCCACCAACTGCTGGGGTAACCCCAAAGGTACTCACTGGCATGAAACAAACAAACAAAACAAAACATGTATGTAGAAACTGTAAAACATTTAATACCTTATTTCTCTTGTTTTTACAGTGCCCTGAACAATTAATATCTCCTTTTATCCAGTTCTTGCTACAAAGTAATACCATAATACCATCTTGAATTACAAAGTATATGGTTTATAGACTATGCACACTGCATATAAATAAATCTTTAATCCAGTTTGTTTGTTAAGCTCCAAGAAGTTTAACTTCACATATAGCACCTACTTGAAAAAACCCCACACAAACAAAACATTTCAACACTTACAAAACTATAGGCAATATGTTTGTCAAACTGTTTTTATGTCCAATGAAAAATATATTGTGGAACAATGCTAAGTAGAAAAAAAAGAAAAATTGTATATACCAGTAAACGTACTTGCATCGTCCCTTTCTATTCTAGTTCCATCACTTGTTGAAACACAGGTAAAGTGCAGAGGTTCAACTTCCAGAAGTCCAGTCAGGGAAGTAAAACTACCTTCAGCAGCTGCACAGCTACTTATTTTCCCATTTCCTGCAAGAGAAACATGTATCTGCATAATCAGCCAATGTTTTCTTGACAGCAACATTTCAAGTCATGAAGCGTTGAAAGGGACAGATAAACATAATTACACATTTTATGTAGTTCATATTGTGGAACAAAAACCTTAACATCATCACATCCACAATATAAATGGAAGTGTATTTTAAAGAGGATAATGCTGCCAAATCTGAACAGAGTGTACTAATAAGTCAAACTATCAATTGTGACAGCAGAAACGTAATATTACCTTCTTAATTTCAGAAATAAATTATATACTGATGCTCTATTATTTCTACACTGAAAGCAAATTAGCTTGATACATTGATGTTACTACAAAGGAAGAAACTGTCAGACCAACTAAGACCATACACCAATTTAGTAAAACTAGACTATTTATCAATTTCCTAAAAAAGTTCACACAGTTGTATGGAGGGAGGCCTGGGAAGGAGAAGGATAATAGTACACAGGAAAAGGAAAGGAGTCACTATGACTGATGAATATGTTTGCTATAAAAAGAATTTCCTGACAGGTAAAAATTATCTAGTTCTTGGGACATTCCATGGCCTAAAGATTCACTTACAAACTAACCTGAGAGGATCGATACAGATGTGCTTTCAAGGTATTTTAATGCCTCTGAAGCAGAAAGAATAGCCATCAAACATGTAATATATAAGTAGAGGAACGCCATATAGCAACTTTCCAACTTTGGGAAAATCCATTTAGGTTTCTCTACCTATGTGAGTGTTGCCAGTCAAAATGAATAATAATACATCTCAAGGAAGCTACTCCATAGAGGTGACAGATGCTTACTAGATGACTCTGACCCAGGAGAATGTGAGCAGCCTTTCTGTTTTATCTCTACCCTTAAATATTCTACATGGTAGGAAAATAACAGATTCCAGAAAGAGACTTTTTCCTTGCCCTAAGGCCACAGGAAATGTAAAAGGTATCAGGAAGCAAGAGACTATCTTGAACTTCAGCTTGGCTGCACAGCTATGAAACAGATGGAAAGTATAAAACCAAATCTTCACTGAGGGAAAACAGTATAACAGAGAGATTTATCAGCTCTTCCACAACAGATTACAACTAAACATACGTACCTGATAGAACATCAGACAAATCAATTTCATCTGACTGTACTCCAATGCTGCTGTTGTATACATTTTTACAAGACGAGCCACATATTTCCAGATCAAACAGAACTGGATCAAAAGGTGAACTATATAATCCATACCTGCAAATGGAGTAGGACAAACAGCACTATTCAAACAATAAGAATTCATATCAAATAATTTACAGAAAAAAGTCAAGTATTTCATCAACAGGATTTATTATATTCTAAACTATTCATCTGATATATCTTTGAAATTATCATTTACTTATACTTCATTAAAGCAATTTATTAGATGGCCTTTTCAAACAGTTTATCATGCTAAACAGGTAACTCTTTGTTACTAAAGAGTTTTGAAGATATAGTCCTGGAAACATGATGCACAATCATAGACATGGAAACCAGAACTACAAACCTTAGACAACTGGCCACAACAATACACATGCCTGCACATGGTAAATCAGGCATTTGTCTGAAGTCAATAAAAGCACAGTACCATTCCAAAACAGCAAAAGAAATTCCACTTCAGCTGAAGTAAAAATTTGAAAGGAAATGCTGCTAGGCATACCAATCGACGCTTGCAATAAACATCATCTCAACAGAAGAAAATTCGTAACATCTACTGTGGCAGTGCTGGAGGGGAAAATACAGCACCATCACTCAGGTAAGGGTGGTCTCAAATCAATTAAGGTTTTAGTAGTCAAGAAAAAGGAAAATCCAGAGTAGTATCAAAACTAGTGTTGGTGTGTTGTTTGTCTGGGTTTTTTTGTGTACCAATACCTATTACCAACAACTGACAAGTGGGAAAAAAAAAAAGGAAAGAACACACATGTAGGTACAACAGTGAGAAACACTCTGACTGGTAAGAGGCAGAAGAAATACGAAATATTTTCACAAACACACCAGCAGGGACAGTAAGTTCTTCCTCCTTTTCCCTCTGCCTCCAAGCAGTTTCTCTTTTCTTTAGCAGGTGAGAAAAGCCCCCAAAAGGTAACGCTGAGAAGGCTGGAGCATTTATATGTCTTTTTTGATCAGGTAGTCACAAATGTGTAAATGTTTACATGAATACAACACCAGCAGCAAAGTAGAACAGATTCCAGACTTCTCTGAATGTTAAAATGCCTCCAACAGTAGCTGGGCTCCTTTTTTGCCACAAAATACTATGAGTGTAATTAGTCAGAGAACGATGAACGATGTTACAAAAGGACAATAATTGCTTCAGATCATCTGAGCATTACCCAGTTCAACCCATTTCATGTACCTTTCCCAACCAAGTTACTCACAAGGTAGCAGATTTAAGATGACAACTTTATACTAACACCACAAAAGAGACTTGGTTGCTCTCTACAAGCATGCATTGGACAGAACCCCTGCATAGGGCACATCTGGCAAGACTGACTTGTTAGCTGCCTGACCCTGTTTCATAAGCAAAGTGGCCACTAAAACACAAAAAAATCTCAGACAAAATTCAGTGGGGTACCTTCACAGCCTGATTTTGTTCTCAGATTTACAAATTCAATAAATAGGTCAGCTCAACACTAACACAATACTTGCATGATTTAAAGGAAGAGTTTGATTTAAGTAAGCAGGTGATAAAACCTAAAAATTCTACATAAGCTTTGTAGAGTCAGAATTTGAATGAACATCAGAAAGTTAAATATATTCTGCCCAACACAGATTAGTTGGTTGGAGCATGGTGCTAATAACACCAAGGTCCAGGGTTTGATCCCCATATGGGCCATTCATTTAAGAGTTGGACTTGATGATCCTTGCAGGTCCCTTCTAACTCAGAATATTCTGTGGTTTATGAAAGTACAGTGCATTTACCCATCCTTCAGCAGGAATGATCAGGTTCACAGTTTTAAGCTGCATTAGCAACACTTTTCTCAAAAGATTATATAAGTTACATCAACAAAAACCCAAAGAACAAATCAGCAATGTCAAGTAAAAACCCATCACCCTATTCATCTGTGCAGTAATGAATACAAGGTATGCAAAATGGCTCTTCCACTTAACTTGTCAGAATATGCAGCTGAAGTAATGTCTAAAATTTTGTGTATCACAATGCAAAGAAGATAAGGACCAAAGAAAACAGCTCAAGGAAATGCTTCAAGAATGACTACAGATCTGGAGAACACAATCAAGATACAAACAAACCCTGGACATCTAAAATTTGTTAAGAAGGAAATAATCTGCTCTCCATTGCCGATGTGCCAAATTGGACAATACAAGAACTAAAAGGCTTTAGGTGCAGCAGGAGAGATTTCAGATTAGATGTTAGCAGGGGACAGTTCAAGTGTTAATGATACGAATAAATAAGCCGTGTAACACCTTACAATATTTTAAATACTTAAATTCCATCACTACTCGAATCGGATACTCTTAAGAACGAGTTGGAAAAATTTTGTCAGATTTGTTAGAGACAAATCAACCTGCTTTGTTGTAAAACACCCTAAATTACTCTCTGAAATCCCTTTTTTTGTTGGTCTCTGAACTGCAAATCATGTAACACACCTAACTGCCTTTATCCTTACCAATTTTACTTGCTTTATTGCAACACATGATAATAAAATGAGTACTGCTCTCCCTGAAGATAACATGAACGTGAAGATCCTTTAACTAGACATCTGCTTTTATCTGACTACCAGATGTTAGACTATTGCACCTGGGACCAATACAAAGAGGAAAACCACAATCTATAAACTCTGCAACACAAATGCACACAAATACAATAAAATACAACTCAGGGAGAGGGAAGGGAAAAAGGGCAAAGCAATGGCTGCCTACTAATTTCTCTTAAAAAAACCCCCAAACTAAAAAAAAACCAGTATTCTCTTGATCTGTAAACATATGAAGGAAAGCCCAGCAAATTTTGCTTACATTAGTAAATTAAATCAAAGAGTCAGTCCTTGCTAGAGAGCTATAATAATCAAATAAGGAATTAGGCAGATGTGTCTGCTACTTTTCCTAAGCTAGCTATAGGGTTACCAAGTTAAAATAGAATGCAAATTTAGTTCCAAGAAAAAAAACAACATAGAAAAAAAAATCGATAAACACCATCTAGAAACATTCAGAAACTCTAAGCTTGAAGGATACCAAGAACAGAAGCTCACTTCAGCCAGCTGTGCTCACCACTAAGTGATCTAAAATATCACATGTACCAAATTCAAAAGTGGGCAACTGGAAAGGAAACTGCTACAAAACTGAACCATCAGAGATTTCCTTTAGGCATCACATAAATATAAAGCTAAATTCGCAAATCAGTTCAATATGTAAAATATGCAACATCACAGTCTGAAATTACACTGATACATAATTTTAAATAAGCACCTGCATTCCCAGTAAATTACTCCAGGTCTCTACAGTTAGAGATCTGTCCTTCAGTAGAAATACATCAACTGTATGGTCAGCCTACAGAGAGACTACACTTTTGTAGAACTGAAACTATTTGGTTGATTTGATTCCCTCCAATACTCAAAACAGGACATACTTTGTTAGTCCTTACACTAAAAATTATAACTATTAACTTAAGGATTGCACAGACATCGAACATTACATACATATTTGCTGATATAAAATGTGAGATAGCAATTAAATCCACCTTTAACTTTGCACAAGTTAAAACTGTTTTCCAGAGCTGCAGCAAATTAATCCTTGCCAACCTTTTTCAAAACACCAAAGGATGGCATTACACAATTCTTATGTTTGTTTTTATTAGGTTTACATCATTCACATTTCTTAGTACCTTGTCTGAAGTAACGCTTCCATTGGTGTTAGGCGATCCTGCAGCTGTCGGGACACAGCGGTTAGCAATGATGCACAAGCTGTACTACATCCTGCCAAATCTTCATCCTTTACATAATTCAGCAATACAAAATACCAGTACACAGATCCTGCATTAAAAAAAAAAATTAAAAAAAAAAATCAGGTGAAAAATGATACAGATTTTTCACTGAGAAATCATACTTTGAAGGATAATTAATGGAAGTGATAAATGAAATATCTAGTGGTTACTGAATACAGACTAGAAAGTATTCTACCCCTTCTCCTTTTTTGAGAGACTACAATTTAGAATCATTCTGTAATCATTAATTTTCACAAGTACTTCCAATTCTCTTATCAACTAACACACATAACTGATGGAAAAAAGGTTCCCAAGAGACAGCTTTGCACACTTCCTTATTGCTTCTGCCCACAACAATCAAAATCCTCTTGATCTATTAAGGTGCTAGGCTAGGGGTTCCAATCCTATCAGAGTCAAACCCTACCCCAGATTCAACTCTTTTTCTGCTTTTATCCTGTTTTTTGATTGCTGTCTCCTTAATCTGTGTTTGCTGGAGTCACTGTTTACTTACAGACCAGTTCTAGAAGTACACTGTGGTGGTACTGTATGGAAACAAATCTCAGCTTCCTCTTTCTTCCCTCCTCATGCATTCCAAACTCTTTATAGCAGTGTGTTAAGTGTTCCTACCAAGGTGGTAGCACAACAAACCTTTTGGAATGCAAACTAATTTTCCTGCAAAAACCCCTGGGTGATGCCAAGCTAGAACGAATTCAACAATGTCCTAGTGTGAAAAGCAAGGCTTGCCACCCTAAATATGTGGGTAAAGTCATCTTCCCATCCCATCTGGCACTCAAGAGTCTTCAACAAGGTGCTAAGACACCATTACTCTGCAATGTAGAAATTAACTTGGTTAATTTCGTTTAGGTGCAGAAGAAACAAAAGTGGATTGCTAGTAGGGCATCATTTAGATAGGCTGGAATAAGTATATTCCTGGAATAAATCTTTTAATTTTAAATAATAACAGACAATTTTGACCCTTACTTATGTCAACAAAATCTGTTGTTGCTGAACACCTTTGAAAACTCTTGCAAAACTTACTTATGCTCTTCCAGAAATGTCAGACTTGGCATTCTGGTTCAAACAAGCTCTTTTGCTTAAAATTCCTCTATCTGCAAATGCCTTCACCATACCTAGATACCACCTGACCGTATGACTCAAAGAAGCATTTTGTACTAACCCAACCATTACCTAATTCTTATCTCACAAGAGAGTCCAATCAAACACGACAAACAGCAAATATACTGTGTATGTTTTGAAGAACAACCACTGTATACGTACCACCTGTGGCAGCGGCAGGCAGAAGAGGCATATTGTCGAGCAAAGCTTTTAGAAGAACTGATCCAAACCCCTGCTGACTCGGGTCACACCTGCCATTGCTACAAAGAAACGCAGAGACACTTTAACATTTACTTAAGAAAAACCTAAGGATGACATCTCCTCCAGAAGATGAAGCTGAAAGAATGATGTTCTTTGCAGTCATACCCTCAACCCATTTTCCCTGAACAGATCTTCCAGATCTTGTTGCTTTATGAATTCAATGTCAAACAATAAAAACCACGTTTCTACAATTCAGACTGCATGCAAATCCCCCAAATATATATGTAAAATAGAAATAAATAAAAATAAATGTAAATAACTAGCACTGACCTGATGCACAGAGCAAGAAATCGTGCACATTTGTGGGCTATGCTCCGCCCAGCTTCAAAGAAGCAAACACGTATAATATCAGAGACACATTTACGTGTTTTAGAAAGCAAACTGTCGTTTCCTTCCTTTGAGCTGTAAAAACAAGTTGCACACTTTAGAGAATCATATAAAACTTTTTTTTTCTTTTTAAGTGAACTGACACTGAAAAACAGCCATGATAATCTGAGCACAATTCCTCCCTCACCTGCCAGGTCCATTTGAGTACACTCCAGCCAGCCAACAAAGCGTGTCAAGTACGAGACTCTGAGAGTGCTCTGTACTCAGACCATCATCTGTCTTCTTGCAAAGAGTGGTGAGCAACTTTTCATGGAACTCTGAAAACTGTAACATGGCACACCGTTGAACTCTAGGGAGGAGGGGAAGGAGATAAAAACCAGAATTATCCAATATGGCCATTCTCCCATTAAAGTGTCCCTCCAGCTTTGTATCCTGTCATAAGAGCAGGAAAATAGAGAATCTAGATAAGTGTAAAACCAGTACACAACCATATATAATACCTTCCATGCACACATTCCCAATCTTCCTATTTTCTGCTCGTAGAACTTCATATGTTACTACATACCTAGTAACCTTCTGTGAATTTTTTCCTCCTGTTAACTTGTCTAGCAACTTTTAAATGTAAACAAACTTCCACCATCCACAACACTCTTTAGCAAACATATGCACATACCTCTTTGCAGCCTCTTTGACCTCTTTATGCCCATTACAGTCAGTGCCACCACTGTAGGCTGGCAGCTGATAATACACTTTAAATACTATATTGTTTGCATTGAGGTCTGCAGTACCAATCCAGAGACTTTAACCACTTCTTTGAGTAACAATTTGTTAGTTAAATTTGATTCTAATCTTCTTGAGAAATAATATAATCTCTGCTGTAAAAAACCAGACATTGTGGAAATAGAAAGGGAAGATGCTTCCTTTAAAAAAAAAAAAAAAAAAAAAATCTGTCCAGATAATTTATCTGCTTTACCAAGAACACTTTATATTTGCTTTTTCAAGTCAGGCAAAATAATAACTCAACACATAATTTCCTGCACGATGTTATTTTACCACAACTTGCACAGCACAGTGCCCTCTAACTCATAATTTATAGGATTTTCCAAACAAAATAAGCTTATGAAATGACAACTTGAAACAGTGGCTTGACTTGAGCTATTTTGAGGACTAAACTTTTCATGAGAAGTGTAACTAAAGCTAATATTTCTTCAAAATTAAAAAACACCTACTAACCTTTCCTTCGAAATTGAAGTTTTTTTAAATCTTCGAATTGTTACAGAGACTTCTTGAAGTAAGTCACAGCCTCGCAGATTATCTGATTTTCTTGAAGAATTAGTGCCTTCAATTTTGCTAGATGGCTTTTCCTGATTTTTTTTTGAAAAAAAAAAAAAAAAAGCAAAAATCACATTGATTCTGACTAATTTTTATACCTTGTTCAGTGAAATGCAAACAGTTCAGTAAAATCTTTCAGCTTGAGCACTGTACTAAAATAAACTACTTTTGTTCACTAGTTGCTTTAATATAGAACAACAAACTTAATAATGTTCTGTAATCTATTATGTTCTACCTATTCTAATAATGTCCTCCAGATGTATGTCATATCATCCAATCTTAGAACTACAACGATCAAAATTCACACACACACAGATCTTTGTGGAAGGATGAGGCGTATCAGCTCCTGAAAATACTCAGGCAAACAGAAGTTTCAAAAACAAGTGCTCAGAATGTAAAAGTGCAGAACAGATCTTTTCAACTAAATATGCACAAAAGAAACAACTTAAAGAGACGTTGAACTCTAATTCTTGAAGGTGTCAACACAGGGTTGTGTTTAGAAAGCAATTTTTAATAGATCTTATTCTCCTAACAGCTGTTTGGTTTTCAGGTCACATAAATCACAGCAAGTCCACAACTAACACACGTCTTTCTTGGCTATTCATTACCTTGCCTGCTGCAACTTTTGCCAACAATGAAGCAAGTGAATGGCCCTTGTTAGTCTGAGGTTTTAGAGGTGGTATTCTAACAACTGGTCTAATGCCACCATTGCAGATTTCTTCTGTTCCTCTGTCATTCACTGCTTTAACATGAATTAAAAACGAACGATACTTGCCACCAGCCATGCCTAAAAGTGGGGGAAAAGAAGGGAGGGAGGTGGGGAGAGAATTTGCATAGTTTACTAAAGCAAGTTGTAAACAGATTTCAACTTCACAGATATAGTGCACATGCAGAGCTCAACCATATTAATTACAGTATTTGATCATCAGTTTGAAACTGTTACACAGCAAAATTTGTCAGTGTGAAAATAAATAAACCTAAGTCTGACTACAGAAGTATGAGATGCACTTTAGTCACACATACTTCATGCAAACAGCATAATAAACTGGTTTACCTTTAACAAGCTTTGGACTTGTTAGTGTCAACATTCCAGCATGTCCTGATAGATCAAGTCCAGTAGCCAGCCATACTGGACCGCAAAGTATATCCTCCTTGTGTTCCTCCAGAAATGGACACAATCTGAGACCTTAAAAAAACATGAGTAACATGGATATGAATTAGCCATAATTGTCACAAAATCTGTTAATTTGCATGGATTAAAAATAAACCATGTCAAACTCTGATCACTAAATACACGTAACTCTACATCAAAAATTACCTGAGGTTCATTTTTAGACATTTTTCCAGTGAAATCAATAAAGGTAAACAACAGTTTTCAAACCATTTGAAGATGTATAATGTAGGTAATACATACGTAACCAGATTATCAAAGTCAGAAAATACACAACTGATGAAACAATGAACCAATATTATATATTCACAACTCTTGGTCTTTACAGAAGTAGGGCAGAACAGTTTAAAACAAAACAAAATTATTAATAAATTTAAAACAAGAAGACTGATTTGTTTCTCCTGTGGTATATTCGAATTACTGAAATCATCATTCACTCCTCTCTGCTGCTCCTTTCTCAGCATGGAGCATCTCCTTTCAGCATTTTTATCATCCCTTGGATCCCTCCCCTCATCCTTTGCAACACCTTTCTTGGAGTCATAGAATCATAGAATGGTTTGGGTTGGAAAGGCCCTTTCTAGTCATGCTCTGCGATAAGCCTGATAACATGAGGGAAAAGAAAGTGTAAAGTAAGACTGCTAAAGACCAAGAAAAAGAATCCATAGCTCATGCTGAATCACTACAACTCACAATTTTTAGTCTGCCGCTCTCCTCATTCAGACCCACTCTTATTGCCTTTCACAGTTTAAGAGATCTTGTGGAAGAGGGCTGGTTAACAAAAAGCTATAAAAACAGGCACAGCCAGTGCGATGTGACTCAAAGTCAACAGGATTAGTTATGAATTCTTTAGTGGCTGTTCCTTATTTTCCTTATTTACGGCAACAATCTCTGCAAAAACCAGGTATGCAAAGAAAAATTATACTAAAACTAGCTAAAGAAACAAAGTAAAATACTGCTTACGATGTAAGCAGTGTAAGAATTCTTACAGTGTAAGAATTTTAGTTAGGAAGGTGCCCTATCAATCTACTTTATTTCTAAATTCAAATAAATACTAATCTGCTTTTTAAGTAACAAACCTCTTCAGTAGTTTGGGATTTTTTTGGTGTGTTTGTGTTAAACTTTCAACTCTTTAAGCAAACAGATCAGTGAGAGAAAAACTCTGAAGAGAGATGAGAAATAAGTATATTTTAAATGACTGAGAATTCTTTGCAGAGGAATGCCAACGTATCATTTGAAAAAAGAAAAAAGAAAGCTCATATTTTAAACAAAATATAACAAGATAAATAAAACTTACATTGTGGTTCCTCTACATCCATATACTGCATTTCTTCATTGAATTCCACCAGTCCTGGTTTTCCATTTCTCTCCACTTCAATATTAAGAGCTGGAGATAAAGGAAATGTGATCTGTCTATCTACTGCTGCTTCTGGAAATAAATATATTAGCAAGATTTCAAACATTGCTCAAGGCTCAAGAAAAACAGAAGCAATAGTTTTCATAGCAAAATGATCAGCTTTCTGCCCACAACACTATTTCTAATGTAAAACCACAAACATAAAAAGGCACTTTTTTCATATTAGGATTGAACTGAAGTTGCAGCAAATAGTTAAAAAAATACTTCAGAATGAGCTCTAAAGAGCCTGTTTTGCTTTAGCACTGCCCAAATTCTTTCCCCAATAATCAGCTGCAGATTACTCCCAAGCAATTAGATTCCAATACTGAAAGTTTGATAAACTTAAAATACTTTAAACTTAAAATAACTGGATTGCTCCTGCTGAACACCAAACATTATTTTGATAAAACTTAAATACAGAGGTTTTTTTCAATTAAATGGATCACATAAATCAGAGATGAAGAGGACATGCAAGCAAATAAACAAGAAGCATATACAGTGAATTACCTGCCACACCAAAACCATTAATTCCAAACTGGAAGAATTATGCCTCTGGCCTTCCCATTACTACACACTGAATATTTAACTCTTTCCAGTGTTCCTGTCATTCCAAAAAATGACTGAATAAACTCTCCCTTAAACATCTTCCCTAGGTCTCATTATTTTAAAATTTCAGTTCTTTTCTCCCTCTATGGAAGGAGAGAAGGGAATAGGGGGAGTTAATTGAATTTCAGTCTGAGATTTTCATACATTTTCAAGAGCCATCAAACAATCCTGAATATTACTTCTCTCTAGGATTAGAACATTTTGGTTAAGATCCATCACAGATATAAATTATCTAGGTTTGTCTCCCCTTATAATGAAATCACTAATGCCCTATTACTTTATTCAGTAGAAAAAAGGCAAATGTCACCAAGGTCCTTTTCCAAAATTTGAGAAATTGAAAAAGGGGAGGAAAGAACTGCAATGCAGTCACACTTTGGGAAGATGCTGGTTAGTTGTGCCTCCTCAATCCTACTGAATAAAAAAAGAAAAAATATCTTGAAAGGCTGCCTTGCAGGCACTCTTACATTCCCCAGTCCTTTCCAGACTAACTGACCCCCCATTCCATGCTTTTTTCCCCCCAAAAAAACCCCAAATTCTAGTATATGTAAGGAAGTTAAATATTTTCTGGAAGAGCTGTTATGACTTCTGATCTGTATGCTGTGGGGAAAAGCATTCACAGAGAGCTCTGGAAATGTAGTTCACAGCACAATCAAATGTCTCCAAGGAATTACCAACTCCTGAAACTCTTTGCTCAGAAATATTTAAAACCGAAGCATTAAGGAAAAGAGTTTAGCTTTTCTTCTACTGTTTTGTTCCACAGGTGAAGATTTTCAGATTGATTCTGACATCCAGATCTGCAAATGGACTGAATTCAGGCTGAAAACAAAGCATGTTCCGTTCAGAAGAGCAACACGGCCTATCTATCCTTAATTTGACAGAACTAATTTCTGCTACAAGTTAAAATTAAGGTTTTACTGTAAGCATTAAAAAAATGAAGAAACTGAAAGAACACCTGCTGTCTGCTGTCCTGCAGTCACAGCTAGCACTTCTGCTAAATCTAAACCATCTTGTATCTTGAAAGAATTGGCTTTTTACAAAGAATATTACTATGCTAGAATATTTTCTTCTTGGATAACAACCAGTATTTGAAGGAAGCATATTCAGGACACATTTTTTTGTTGTTAAACACTGGGGAATGTTATGGAGTGGGAAGTTGTATGGAAGCATGACAGTGACCTTTGGTATGCCTGTATTCCTTTTTGAAATTTACATCTCTCTTATCCTTGTTTAACTGGGATGCTCTTACTTAGCAATCAAAAAAAAAAAAAACAAAACAGGAAAAGGGGGGGAAAAAAAAGGACTTTTAGGATCATGCTTGCTGTTCTCCCCACCACATTTTATATCCAGCAACCAATCTAATAACATCTGACAGTAAGAGTTCTGTGAAGTACTCAGTTCCCAGAAGCTTTTGGAAAAGAGGTGGCCAGATAAAGATAACCAATTAATGCCACAATAAGAGGAGGTGCTGCATGTAATATCTTCCTCTCCTTGCAGACAGAGCAGCAGGACATGCAATGAACACTCTTACCACAGGAAAATCCCAATGGAAGCAAAAACTTCCACGTCAAAGAACTGACTTTGCAATTTACACTATCCCCTCATAGGTTCCCTGAGAGGTAGTAAGATGCACAGTCCAGTTAGGAGTCTCCCCAAGGCAAGAGTATTCCTAACTTTGGTCTCCTCTGTCAAAGCTGCAAGGAACAAAAGGTGAAATCATACTGCAGCTTTCCCAGAGCTTAGTTAATGAGCCAAAGGATGAGAGAATTCCCAAGGAAGCCAGGCTTTTTCTACTGCCATGAAGAGAAGCCTTGTCATTTTCTCACTGGCAAATAACTTCCTTCTGTGACTTGGAAGGATTTATTGTAATTTTTTTTTTTTTATATACCAAGACCTTAGAAGAACACCACTTGTTTTATCAGTCTCTAAGATGATTTACAATTGACAAATGTATTTTTTAAATGACTGTAGGATTCAAGCAGTACAGAATAATAATTGAGTTTTGAGCTATGTGTTTTCATTTGTAGAAATGTCAGGATTTTCAAACTGTTTTCACTCAAAACATGGTAAGTGAAAACAACCCAAGATGCTGAGAAACACAATAAAATGGAAATAAGTAAAACTGGAATACTTACACAATTTCAAGCAATTTTTCTGACATCACAGAGAATAAGGAATTTAAGAAAAGAAATAATGTTCTGAAAGTTATCTTAAGTTATTTCTTACCATTTACTTTCCCTAAGCCTGGAGCTTTATTTTTCAGTAAAGTCACTTGAATCTGGGGAATGTTGGTGATGTTTGAATTCAAAACAAATTTGAAGTCCACATGTCCAACCATACAGGCTTTGGGTAGAACCAGTTCAAAGACATGCTCATCCCAGCTGTTGCTGTTGGGGAAAAAAAGAAGACAATGACCCAGCTTTAAGAGATAAATCAGATCAAACAGGAAACAGCTCTGTAATCCCACATCTTGATAGATATCAGTATGAGGCACTCAAAGAAAAGATAAAAGGAACCTCATATTAATGACCAACAAAATAATCCAGAAATCAAAAAGTTTCTTCCCAGATAACTTTTAATTAAGAGTTAATTTTCCTTTCAATCTTAAGATTCTACCCTAAGAACAAAGGGACTCTAATAATTTTCATCATGAGTCATTTAGCAGCTGTCAAAGACTTCTAGTACTAAACCTAAACTTTTAACTTTACCCCTTTACAACCCTGGTTTACTTTGCAGCAGGCACAGTTCTTTTCCTTTATTGAAACAATATTCATAAGCCAATTTTCCACTTATCACCTTCCAATTAACAGCAATTACCTTCACTGTTTGCTTCCTTGTATCTTCGTATTGGTAGCTTTTTACTTTTCAACTGCTGCTGAGCACACTTGGATAATCGATTGTTTTAACTAGAAGTTATTTTCCAAGGAACCACCTCCTTTCCACTTCTTCCACACAGAATATTTTACTTACACAAAGCTAAACCACAAGATAAATAAAGGTTCTAAAACCTATAATGCACTGCATGTTTTTAACCGCAGCTTATGAATATTTAATTCAAGCAAGTTCAGCTCCTGTTAGGTGTCAGCCCTGAAAATGCCTGCAACTATTACCTGTTTTCCCACCTGGAATACTTGATTATCACATGCCAGTTTTCACTTGTTTCCACAACGTGCTTTTTCTGCCCCATGAATGATCTCTAGCTCCCTTTGGTCAGTTCATTGTTTCCACTGTGTGGCCTTTCCAAATCTTACATATCAGTGGAACAGATGTGTAACAGCCTGACCTAAAAGATCTTTGTAGTGTCTTAAGCACATCCCTTAACAAAACATGCAATGAAACTTATATCTATGTTCTGTTTCTCCATGCATTTTTCACAAAAAGTACGCGAAGAGGAATTCCAAGTTCTCACATCATGTGTTAAAAACTAAGTACTGCTACATATACCATGTTGGTGCAGTTCATTTCAATGAAAATATCACCTAAATCGTAGCACAACTGAGGCTCTGTAGTGGTTTAAGTAAATGTCTCACATATAAAGATTTAATTTCACATGAACAGACGTAAATCCAGATTCTATCTTCATATTTTAAAATAAATTACAATACAATTTCATTTTGAACAACCAATTAGTCATATTGGCACCATTTTCTGATTAAAAAAATATACTGAGAACACGTATATGCATAAGAAGGGTGAATCAGTCTTTTACAGAATATATCAAGAATATCTTTAACTCTGGCAAATGTAGTTGTCTAATTATACAATGAAGTGGCCAAATTTGGCAAATTAAAATACCCCAATTCAAAACCTGATGTTTCAATTTGTTTCAAGGTCCACTAAAACAATTCTGGCAATCTCACAAAGACCTGTAATATAAGCTACCAAGTAGGGATAATCATCTTCAAAACTACACATTCTTAAACTTGCACACAAGTTAAAAACAATTCAACTGCATGAAATTTGTGACTGCACAGCTGTACAAACTAGTTGAGCAATGCACACAACTCCTTCTGGGCTGTCACCCTCCTTACCTGTCTGTCTGTAGCTTCCAGGTTCGAGTGTGTTGAGCTGCATCCCCGTGGTGCTGCTGGTGCAGATGCTGAGGGTGCCGCCTTTGCTGCTGCTCTTGCTGGACTTCTACCCAACAGGGAGGGACAGTGGCTGAAAACCGCGGTGTCAAGGTCTCAAAACGGGTCAGTTCCACCAGGGATGTCAGGGTTTCAAGGGAAAATGGCTGGTCCACCAAAAGATCAACTCCTAAATAATTACAGAACATACAGAACATAATTACTATGTCAATTTTTTTTTTCCAAGAACACTTAGAAATATATCCAAACTGCTATGGTACAAATAACTAGATGTTATATGAAGGTTTTTAATTTAAAAAAATTAATAAAATAAAAAACACATACAAAAAAGCACCACCCTAAACAAAGCAACCAAACAACCCTAGCCTTGAAGGCAGTATCCTCTGAAGGTAGTTCATTTGGAATAAATTTTCAAAGTACTGAAAGCTCTGAGCACGCTGTCTGGGATTTAGCCAGAATCATCTGCCATAAGTAATTAGCCAACTACACTTTGAAGATGTAAAGCTGAATAAACATTTTTTTTTTAATATCTCTATTGACTCAGATTAAAAAAAAAGTTTTATATTTCATGAAAACAGACATACAGAATTACTATATAATTGTGACATTTTTATCATTGTTTAAAACATCACTTTGGCACCTGCTTATCAATACAGACTTGTTTTATGGTGAATTACTAGAATGTTGTGAAGGGTTCCCAATTTAGCTTAAAAGAGGTGTAAGAGAAAAACAAACACGCTTTACTTAAAAGTAATGTAATGCACTGGGCCTAGACAATTATACTGTCTTCTTGTCTTCATATTCAAGCCTTGTACTGAGGAAACAAGGATATTAATTGAAGTACTGAAAACTAGAATATCCCAGGAAGCCAAAAACCTAAAGAAACCACAATGAAACTAAAAAACTAATCAGATTTTCCAAAAAAGACCACCCCCCCCAACCCCAAACAAACAAAAAACCCAGCCAAACAAAATCCCCCCAAACCACAAAACAAACCAACAAAAAAAACCCAACAAAAAACCAAAAGGCACCACCACCACCACCACAACAACAAAACAAATGAGGGAAAATAAGATATGCACAATATAAATTTTCTTGTATTTTGAGCATTTTCTCTTAAAAATGCATTTTGGAGAAAATCCCTTACTTGTAAAGAAATTACGGTTTTCAAAAGGAGAAAGTTTGCTACCTGACTACTACTTTCACCACCCAGGCTGGGGGGATAATAATACACAAATACCACCCTCCCAGTGAAGTCTGAACCTAGAGATTGTCTTGTACAGCAAGCCAAGTTGAGCTTCAGGTGAGACACCCAGAGTCAGGTAAAAAAATTCACTCTCACTGCAACTAAAATAATTTCTAATCATCAATCTAGGAGGCAGGCAAATGCTGAAGAAATTAGAAATGCTTTAGAAACTGAATTTCTATAAAAGGGCAGAGACCTTCATTTTTTAACTGCCAAATGTGAACCTCATTAGCTGGATGACACTGCAACGAGAAGTGAGATCATTGCTTTAACTGTACAACAATTCTATCTTTGACTAGACTGGGTTTTTCCTGCATCATTCTCCTTCCCTCTCCAACAGAAACAAACACAAATTCAAAGTATTCAGAGCAACCATATACATGTGGTATCAACACCTAAAGGACTTAACTTTCCAGTGTTGTCAAGTGTACTTGGCTTCTTTTGAAAAATTATAAGACTTTTATTATATTCTAATAGAATGTTATGGCAAGCTTGTTCTAACAGCAAACTTGAAACAGGTTTTAAACTGGTCAGGAAAATCAATACTCTTTTTCAATTCACTTCAAAAAAAAAAGAAAAGCATTATTTTAGATCACCACAAAAAACTCGCTGCTCCTTAAAAGGAAATAGTAATCTAAAATTAGTATATGGTTAACTTATTTTCTTCTAAAAAGTTTTAGATTCAGGCTAGAATATAAAATTTAACAAATGCATTCTAAAATGCCAGTAACAAAGAAAAATAAACACACAAACAAATCCCACAATATATAGGAACAATGTATGGGCAAAAGCTTCTGCTTGTTGCAGGATTTCATTTCCTCAAACAGAAACCTCTGCTGAGCTACCTCTCTGTCTGAATAACAGGCTAGGACAAAAGTGGAAGAAAATGTGGGGTTTTTTTCTGCTGTATGGTATTTAAGACTAAAAGAGAATTAACACTGATGTTATAAATGTTGGGGACAACGCCTCATCATGAATCATACAGATAATGACTTAGAAGTCCTGGCAATCATTCACATATATGCTGAGAATCCTTTATTATCGACTTCAGTATCCTTAACCTGGATAGTTTGGACTAAGAGCTCTGCAAACACCATTTGGTTTCCACAATTCCTGCCCAGTCCCCTCATTTTAGCACTGGCTTCCTATGACCATTAAGCTGCTCTCACAGCTTTTAGCGGCTCAGTTTGATGCCACAGCAAAACAGTTCTCGATTTATCCGATCATTACTGTGTATCTAACAACTCTCTGGAAACCATTACAGACCAAGATCAAGCAATACTACACTGTCTGAATTATATGACTATTTAAAGGAGGACCTGCAGCTTGTGGACAATCTAAAGCTACAGATTCTTTGAAATCTACGCATAAATAAATCAATTTCTTGTTCCAATAAGCCATATTCAAGCCTGTGCTGAAGGTTGGATGGGAAAGAGATAAAAAAGGGGAAAAAAATCCCCTTTACAGTACTGGCAGAATTTAAACAGTAATTCTCATCTATTTGATTCATCAGGATAGTCAAAGTTACCATTTGATTGGAAGTCACTGAAATCTGCTGATAAGCTACTGTACAGGGAATGCAACCATTGAAGCACATCTGTCCTTGATATTTACACTCTCTTTTTTGCTTTATTAATTATTAGCAAAAGAAGGGTGCAGAAGAAAGCCACAGACCTTTTTCGCTCACATACATACAACAGTTTATTTCCTAGTCATTTTCAAACTTCAGGAATGGCTTCTTTGGTGAAAAAGAGGAGGAGCTGGAGAAATTCAGACTTTAAAGCAACTGCTGTAATGCTGCTTACAAGAAATCTTATGACAAAAAGCATCTTATCTTTCCCTCTTTTGATCAGCTCTTGCAGAATAAAATTGGGATCACACAGGCACAGCATAATACATAAGAGCGTTAGAAGGCTGTCAGCAAGAAGGGGCTTTGGGAGAAACATAGCAAGTAGCCTGCTGACAACAAAGATGCCATGATCCAAAATGGTCCCTGTACTGCCAGTCCTCTCCCAGCTTTTTTTGTCCTCTGTAACTGCAGGCAAAGACACTCCCCATCACACACATGTACACGTACACACAGAATTAACATAATTTCTCTGAAACAGTCCTAGCTACATGAATGGTTTATTTCCATTGTATCACTGTTTTAACTTCATGCTTTATATCATTTAATTCTTGGTTTTTTATATTCTAGGCAATCTATTCCCAGTGCATCCCTATTTGTGTTCCAAAAGACATAACGAAAACTTCCAAACCCAATCCAACTAAAACAATTATACTTTCTTTCTCTATCTTCAACAGCCGCAGGTTAAAACAAAATTAAAAACATAATAGTTTTACATGTCTCTCATAAACAATTCCCTTTATAAACTCAAAACAAGACTATATATATAATATACACTCTTTAAAAACCTCAGCATGACTCAAATCTTCCTCAGGCTAAACCAACAAAATTAGATTTGTTGTTAAGTTTTAGTAGCAATTGATCTACACTAAAGCATCTTTGACGAGGGCTGAAAAAAGATTGAGAGGTCCATAGAGAGGCCAGGAGCTCCCATAACCTGCAAACTCACTGTTCTGTCCAACAGACAGGCAGAGTCCCTCAAGTTTCTCCCCTTTTACTAGCCTACAAAAGGAACAACCCTCTCGCTCAACTATTTGTTTAACCTTAGTTAAGGGCCAGGAGACTACAAAAAGCGGCAGATTGCTGCAGGTCAGGTATATGAGAACCTCAGTAAAGACAACACCTAGACAGGATGTTTAGGGTAAAAACAGAATTTGGACAATTCAAAACAATTACTTCTTGCTGTCCAAGGGTAGGGTACCTGTTGAGGAAGGAAATTAATATGTAAAGGACAGAAGAATTTGAGCTCAACCCAGGAAAACTGCTAAAATCCAAGAGTCCACATTGTAAGCTTAATTTATCTGCAGCAACTACACTGCCTGATGCACAGAAAGTATCAATTCCACTGTGTGCAGTAGTACCTGTAAATACATGCCTTGTACAGTTTTATTAAGTAGACCTGTACAGCTTCTGCATGAAACTTTAAGGCAATTTTACATAATAAAGACATGATTGTAATTTCAGCTAAAGATCTCAAGCCTATTTAAACTATGTGGGAAGCTCAGAAACTGCACAATTACATGTTTCTCACTGTCTGCCACACTTAAAATCACATGTAGAGATTAGAAAAACAGTCAATTACATAAAAGTGTTTGGGGTTTGTTGGTTGCTTTATTTTTTTAATCAGGAACTGCTGAAGTATTATGCCTGCAGATTATCAGCGACAGCAACTACAGAACTCCAACTTCGGGTAGCAAAAAAATTATAAAGCAGCATGCTATTAAATAATTGGAAATATGCAACTTCCAAAAATTACAAAAGTTTTTAAATAATGGTACATTTACACATGTGCAATTTACCTGTAATGCCTGGACTAGAAGGATTGGATAAGGGCTTGGTGCCTTCTGATGACTGTTCTACACTTTTGGAAAGGGATCCATCTACAAGTATATCGGCTTCATCTATGTCATCGCAGGTCCCTCCAATCTGAAGGAAATGAAGTTCTCCACCTAAAATCATCATAGACAACAAAAGAAAAAAGTTTAGACAGCCATCCAGCTAAACTCAATTCATAAGGCTGGCTTGCAGTTGAACTGCTATGCAATTATGACAGCAATTATGCAGGACCTGAAACCAGTAAGATTATACAGGAATACTCATTTTGCTTTTAACTACTACAATTTTTTTCAGGGCAAATGCAAAACAACTTCAAAAATACTGCAGCTGTGAATGGCATTAAAGGTAAGACATTGGGGGGAGGCATTTTGAAAGATAAATAACACAGGAAACCTCAATAGAAACAAATCACTTTCCATAATCCAAAGTATGTTTATAAAGAGAAAATATTCCATCATTGAAGTAAAAGCCTACACTACCTCATTTGTACAGGTTATACAAATTTCCTTTTAAAGTTTGATATTTGAAAACTGAAAAATAAACTATGAATTCTCCCGACTAAGTGGCTCTTCACATCATTTCATCAAACCTAGAATTACAACACTGATCAGGTCAACAGACAAAAGAGCAAGTCCAAACTTTTTAACGGATGGATGGGATTTTGAAATCACTCAAGGAGATTGCCCATTATTCACCACTACAGACCCACATAGATGAATTCTGTCATTTACAGAGAAGTCACAGAATCATAGAACCATTTAGGCTGGAAAAGACCACTAAGATCAGTAAGTGCAACCATTAAACCAGCACTACCAAGTCTACCACTAAACCATGCCCTTAAGTGCCACATCTACAGTCTTTTAAATGCCTCCAGGGATGGTGACTCCACCACTTACCTGGGCAGCCTGTTTCAATGCTTGATAACCCCTTCTGTGAAGAAATTTTTCCTAATATCCAAGCTAAACCTCCCCACGAGCAACTTGAGGGACATGTGCTCCTGTACTATCCTTTGTTACTTGGAAGAAGAGGCCAATCCCCACCTGACTACAACCTCCCCTCCTTTCAGATAGTTGTAGAGAGTGAGAAGGTCCTCTTTTAGCCTCCTCTTCTGCAGGCTAAAGAAATCTCAGCTCCCTAAACTGCTCCTCATAGGACTTGCGCTTTAAGTCACTGAGAAGAAATGTTTAATTTTACATAAGGGTGGAAGTGCTGTTAACCAGTTTCAGAATTTACAAAAATTCTGAACAGTAGGATTCAAAAATGAAAATCAAAGTTTTTGAGAAATGTTCACAGATTGACCTTCAGCATCTGACTAACATTATGATTAACACTGTTACGCAAATTATCCAGGTAATCTGAAACAAACAAACTTGAGAATAAAAATGTGATAAAAACCCAAGATAAAAGCAGGTATATGTTGTGCACTGTGAGGGGTGAGAAACAGTGACAGAGAGACACAAGGGGGCAGAGAGTGTGTGAGAGGCACAGAGAGAGCTCATACAGGGTTTTTTTGGGATCTATAAAAGGTCTGACAATAAATAGCTTAATGAAATCGCTCTTTTAACGAGACAGAACAATATGAGGAAAATAATAACTCAAATGACCAAAATGGAAGAACAGCTCCATGGATAGGATTTGTGCAGTGTGCTGTGGAAAAATCTACTCAGGGTCCCTGGGTGATGATGCATGAAAATAGGGTTCCCAGGATCTGATTTTTTCACTACCTATATTTCTCTTTTTATTCTACCTCACTACAATAGCTATCTCATTAAGCTATTTTTTGTTGGGGCTTTTCTAATCAAGATCCAGTAAAAATGCCTGTACTGCCCCTCTCTCAGTCTACACAGCCCTGGTGCAGAACAGTACATCCATCCCAAATATGTCCCAAGTGTGGAGGGGAAAAAATAGTTATAGCAAATAACACATGAGTTTCCTTGAAATTAAACAGCTCACAAATAAACAATTTTCCTCATACAATGATCAACAGCAGCAAAAACATCCATATAATTTTTCCATACTACAAGAGGAAGTAGTCATAATCCCTGCATTCCTGAAAGATTCCAGAACTTTTCCAAGAAAAAAAAAAATCTGTGTTAAATTCGAGACATGTCACTTTCTCTTACTTGTTTTTAAAAAGCTTCTGTAAAGAAGTTTACCATGAACTTCAGTTACATGGTACTAGCCTCTGGTTATGCACACTTTTCAAAACACTGTAGGTGTCTTTGCCTCTGTATCACAAAGGAGGATTTTGCTCTCATAGAACATCCAAAGACGACCTTCTGATGATGCATGCTTAATTATTTGTTTCAATGATACTGCAGTTCATATAGTCATGTGCCAGTGAAAAAATTTGTGCAAAACTCAATGCTGCCTTTTTTGAGTATTACTACTGGCTCATCATTCATAGTACTAGGCTGAAACAGCAACTCATCCAGTGCTTTCAAATCCTAGCCAGGTAGCATGCATAGCAAGCAGCAGTTTATCTGAAGACTTCTCTGCTTGCATCTGTGAGACAATAGATTATTGTATTAATTATTGGTCGGACCAACTCAAGTATGCGTGGGGGAAGGAACAGGTCGAATCTCACAAAGGTGAGGTAATGCCCTATCCCATAACCCAGCCCTAGAACAGCTGTCAGTCCCTGAGCACTGCCCACACAACTCAGAGCCTCCAACCCAGCCCCAGACTGGTTGGTACAATTAAGTCCCACTTCTGATTGTGGGGTGAGACAGGAGGTGTGATGTCGTCACAGGGAGACCAAAGCACATAAAACCAGCAACATGTGCTCTCCATGTGGTTTGAACCCTGCTACCTGAGGACGTAGAAGCTGGACTTGTACAAGACTCTGGGTGGTAGCTATAATTTTCTCTTTTTCTCTCTCTTTCTTTACTTCTTCTTCTCTTAATCTCCTCTCTTAACATTTTGCATAGCTTGAAACCAGATAAGTTGGATTATGCTTAATTGTATGGGTTAGCATGTGCTAAGCCAATGCTTTGGGGAATACTTAATTTTGGTTGAATATTGGCCTTTAAACTTTTGCCAAGTACTCATATTTTCTAACATTTACCAGTAAAAGTACTTCCTGAGAATACATGTGCAGCTTTTCTCCTTTGTGCTGCCTCTTAATGTGTAAAAAGAACTGAAAGCTCTTATATATGCAGAGGGTGGATATGGCTGGAGCTTAGTATAATTTTAAAGTAAAACCCCTTTAGTGAACTCATAGCTCGGGTGTTGGAGTCTTACAGCATCACTTTGACAGAGGCAATAAATATTTCTCTTGCACTAACAAGGAGATATGAAAGCTGATATTGACTTAATTATCACAAAGTTTAAAACCAGCACCATAATATTTTCACCCAAAACCAGGTAACAAAATCAAAACATTGGTAATTTAATTCCGAAGTGTATTTAAAGTCTGAAATTTGCATAGACTCGAGAACCTGGTGGGCAATACAAACAGAACACAAGAATCATAAATCCATTCAAATAAACCACAAGCTTCCTTCTGGCAGAACAGTTACTGGTTCAAGGAAAGCAGCTCTGGCACAAGCTACAGAAGATGTCAGAGGCTAGGCCACTGCAGTCAAAGCCAAGCTGGTGAGATGTTCAGTATCCTGAATGTATCCTGCACTTAGAAAGGAGTCTGGAAGAATGACACAATCATCAGCAGCAAATCATAGCTGAAGGACACAGTTAAACAATATCCCAATAGTTAAAAGGAACTGGAAAACAAAGCCATATCACAGGACACTATTCACTAAACAACTTACAGTCCCCTCTTTCTCTTGACACTGGGCTGTAGAGAAAGGGTCAGCTCTAAACGTGCAAGTTCAGAACACCTGAAAAATGTCACCAAGAAAGCTATCCCAAAACCTCACTCCAACACAATTTACACCATTCTTGGAGATTTTAGCTATAAAATTTCATCCCAACTTATGGAAAAATAGAATGCAATTGAATAGGGGCAAGCGAAAGTTACTATGCCTAGCAAGAAATAATTAAAAGAGCTATTATGGGATGAAGAGAAATCAGCTAGCCAGCAGTTCTGCAAAAGAGGCTCTTGTGAGTCAGAAGATAAACCTCATTCAATTTCCTGCTCCAAAGTGCAAACATTCCATTATGTATACATGCACATGGTATGTACAGACTGCAGAGCTGCTTAAGGAATTCTCCTGTTCAAAGACATCTGTAGGATTACTGTGCTTGGTTTTGGGTATCTCATCAAGACACATGTGGACTGACTCGAGCAGGTCTTTTGGGAGGGGTAAGTAAGGGTTGGGGATTTTTTTTTTCTTTTTTTTTTTTTTTTAATACCTAAGGGAAGTTTAAAAGGATTGGAGACACTCAGCTTGAGAAAATAAATTATTGCAGAAGAACAGCATCTAAATAAACTCTGTTTTCCCCTTCTTTTTTGAAGAAATCTCTTTGCCATGTTCCTAATGAATATTACAACTAGTATGACTCCAATGAGCAAAGATGATACAGGCTAAACACTAGGGGAAAAATCATCATCAAGGACAGCATGCAGTAGAAGAAATTTCATGAGTAGGCTGTTAAATCTCCATATTGAAGATGCTCAAAAACAGGATGATCAGTACTCTTCTTCTGAATGGGTAAGTGTAATTGATCCTGACTTGAGGATGATCTTTCAGCATCGCTTCCAACACTAATTTTGATGTTTAAAAACTTGATCTCTCCCCAACCCTATTAGACTCCATTGCCTAAGAAGGTAAAAAATTGAAAATACTAAACTGATTCTTGAACTTCAAATATGCAGAATAAAAGGCTGACAAAGCCTAATGACAAGGAAGACACAAATAAGATATCCAAGCTAAACCAGAAAAAAGCTACAGAGTGTAATTAGTACACTACTTACAACTCAAGAGCAAGAAATCTGCTATAAATTAAAGGTACAAGATTTGGAGGAATCAATTCTCAAATGTATCAAAATGCCATTCAGTCCTGCCCAGCCTTGCCATAGGAAGCATCATCACAGATAACTCATTTTTGCCACATCAAACTCCAGCCTGAAAAAATACTTTTTCTAACAAAGGGGAATGACGAGAAAAACTCTTGTTATAATGTAACACCTTTGAAATGTTATAATGTAACACATTGAAAATGTCAGATGAGCACAATCCAGAAATGCTTCACTCACTAGGAGTTCAAGCAAAGAGATGGTACAGATTTTACCACCTGTTCAAATCAGACAGCATGTGCAGGAAGTACCCTCTTCACCAAAACACCACGAACGTTTCAACTTCTTATAGCATTTGTTTGAAATGCCACCACAGCTTCCTATTCAATATTTCTTCAGAGAGCTTCACATGGGAGAACATCAATAGCAATGAAAGACAGAAAATTGACAAATCTTTATGACCTTTTAAAAATACTCCCAGAAACACAAATATGGACAAATTTCAAAACTGCCAAAACAAAGCACAAGCAGAGATTTGCATCTTTATATTGAACTAAATCAGGTACGTTTCAGCTATGTTCATTTTCCTACCTAATTTCGTATTTCAAAGCAAAGGTCAACAAAACTGTCTGAACGATAAACACAGCTAAGCAGCTAAAGTAAGGAAACAAACCAAAACAAATTCACCAAAGGAAAAAAGTAGAACCTAAGCTGTGGAACATTTTCTTAAGTAATTTTTTAGTAGGACTCTAATTAAAAAAAAAAAAAGTTAAGATGAAAACTGAGATATCAGAAAGACAGTGACAACTGTAGCTCTGGAAATTTATGCATCCACAACAAACCATATCTGATCCTCTTAAACCCCCATATGATAGCACACAAAGCACTACTAAGAGGAATATTAACTATAGTCTACCTTGACCAAGGGGAAGAGAAGAAAGCAAAATACAAAGAGATTGAAGTCCATCATGTTTGTTTAACAGAACTGGAACCAAGAATATACTTGCACACTTCTTCCCAGAGGTCAACTTCAGGTAATCCTTGCAGAAACAGGTAAGTACCTGAAGCTGAGGTAACATATTGAAGTGGGACTCACGAGGATGGATGACATCAAATGCAGGTCTGAAACATCTCTACATGAAACCACTCCAAATCTAAGCACCCATTCCCACAGAGGTTCCTTTTCAGTCATATCTAAAAGGCAGCCATGGAAAAATTTTATGATGCAGCAGGAGAAGCAGGAAAAAAAGAAAGGTTTTTCTGCATCCAAAACTTTCAGGTATTAAAGTCTATCTTTGCCTGCCCTCATCATCCAAACAAGTAAAGAGGAAAGAATATTTTGCTCAGCTTATATTCCTCAACAGTTTTCCAACATCCAAGCATTTCCAACATGTGTATGTTCCAAAACTTCTACTTAACATTTTCACCTATGTCTTTGCGCTAAAAGCTTCTTTCTAGAAGGACTGATGTTGAATACATCAGTGAATACTGTTATTCTGCTTTTAACACGTATCTTCCTAATGCTGTCAGACTGCAGGCACCATCCTATATGTGGTAATAAACACAGAGGATTAAAGACCTCTAATTGATTTTGCAAGAATTTTGGAAGAAGCCGAGGAAAACTGCATTTGTGAAAAAATAACAACAATAAAAAACCCCCATCTAGCAGCTAAGCAAGAAATTTTATGCACTCACAGCAGAAAGTTGAAAGGATGATTACGATTCAAGACAACAAAAATTATGCAAAACTTATTCCATATAAGAAGGTATTCAAATGTACAATAGGATACAGGATTTAAAAAGTTATATTAATAGTTGAGGTTCTTGATTTGCTTTTCCTTTTAGTGTTCTTGAATTTTATACCTTACAGTTATTTATAAACATTTCAGATCAAGTCATTCTTTACAAAGCTTCACATTTTAGCATAAACGTTTTGACTCTGAGGCTTCAAACATTCCTAGCACCAAATCCAGACTTTTTATGGACATTGATTCCTAAATATCTATGATGGCTTTGGGACTTAATTTTTTGAAAGTGAGAAAAATTACACCAGGAAAAGTGACTGAAATGTTAAGTAAGGAAGAGAAATTGAAAGCTTCTAAAGACATTTACTCAATAAAAATAACGAATTCCAAAGTCCATTCTAATAATGACTGCAGAGCAGAAGACGAAGTTCCAACTAGAGGTGCAATGGGTGTGAATAAGAGATAAGAATAATCAATGGATTTTTTTTTTTTTAAGTAATCAAAGTACTATATTCAAGATAGGAAACTTGCAGGCTGAGGGATACCTGTAGCATACTGGACAACAGAAATAAAACCCCCAAATCTCAGTCATCCTCAAGGTAGTAAGAATAAAAGAAGTCTCAGCAAAGCTATTTATAAATTACTGGATGGATATTACAATACTCAGAGAGATTTACTGAATAAGCAGAATGATGTGCTTGTATATTATGAGGAAGATGAAGTATCCTCCAGTCAGTAACAGAGATGGTGGTTGTCTAGGCTGAGACAAATACTCCAACACACACAGAATAAATGCTTCCAACTCAACAGACCTGTTATTTTAAACTCTATGTCCCTAAACATGCTTAGATTATACCAAATGCTACAAGAATATAATTACCATACACACTTATACCTGATGGGAAAGTACAATGAACAGTAAAAATAAGCTCTAACTTTTATCAAGGAAGACAAGACAGATTTTATGCAAGGCAGAAATTATTAGTAATACAATGCTGTAGATAAAAAAAAACACCTTAGCATGGTTTGAAGTTCTTTGTAATGAGATTGCAGTTTGATCAGCTAAGTATAGGTAAAAACATTATGACAAGGATATGATATACTAACAGTTTTCAAAGGCAATTAACCTTTCAGTTCCATTTTAAGTAGGAAAAAGCGTGCATTATTAAATACAGCTGAAACAGTTTAACAGACATTTCTTCAAAAGCAGTTATGAAAAGAGAACAATTTGATAAATATGAATGTTACCACTGAGAATCTGCAAACATAAATACTAGTTGCTAACATACAATGTTTTCATTCATATTGGATAACCAAATATAAAATTTCCACTTCTAAAACTCCTGGCAGGTAAGTGATGAACATGGAGCCCTTAACAAAACTGAGATTTTTACACTAAGCTTGACTTTGTCTGTTGGAAATAACAGGTAAATCAGATTTAACAACTAGTCATAGGAGGACTGTATAATCAATGTGATTTCCAAAGAAGGAAAGATATTGATTTAAATTCTTCTAGTATAAAGTTCAACATGATATTAGTGGGAATTAATTTGAAATGTATGAATCATCCCATCAGCTTAGCCCCTCTGAGAGCCTAAGCATTTCCACCAGAGCTGCATTCAACTGCAAGAGAACTAAATAAAACACTGGTGCGTGGAGCAACTCAGCTGGATGACAGGCAGAGCTGTTTCCACTGGTCCAATGTGACACAAGGGAAGTGGGAGTTGTGTGATGGTTTAAGGACTTCTGTGAAGTAGCTGTTGCCTGAACTTGAGTTACACTCCCCTCCTACCTGCACCTCCTTCCCCAGTATGTCTTGTGTTCATTTGGAAAAAGAGATTTAATAATCCTGCATGGATAATCTGGCTCTCACACTCAAGAAAGTACAGTCCCAATTGCAAAAAGCTGAAGCAGAACCAGCAGCACACTACCTGAATGAAGATACAAATGACCACTGGAATAAGGTATAAAAGCATTATCTTCTCTATCGTCTTGAATATCATCAATTACAGACAGGAGACATTTTTCCGAAATGTGATTTCTTTAGCACAGAAATAATTACAAGAACTACTTTTATTTGTTTTGGACTTAAGAAAATCTGTGCCTCTACAAGGTCAAATTTACCAGTACGTTGGACAAGAATTCTTGCCATTCTAGAGATGAAAATCTGCATTTAAGGTGAGAAATTAACTAGAGTCCGTGCTTCCTAGACCAGAATTAAACTCTATGTAAATTCAATAACATTTCCCTATTATTGTTCTGAAATTTCAGTTCTAAAGTCTATAATATAATCCAAATACAGTAAAATCAATAATTCAAAAAAAAAAATTAAAGAATAGTCTTACCTTTGGTGCATGCACATAATCTGTCTGTGCCCGAACAGTATATCACAGAGACAAACATATCTGGTTCCTCAGTGCCCTCTTTTTTAGGTGGCTCCACTTTGGCCAGAATTTCAAAGTTCGAAAGATCTAATATTTTTACATATCCTCCCTGAGTAGTTATTACCAGGTGTCCAAGAGTAGAGATCTCAGATCTTCTTTCTCTCCCACTGCCATTTTTAGAAGTTAATTGTATTTCCTCTACAGGCTCCTCACAGTCGTCCTCTCGATTATCCAATATGTCTGGTGGGAGCAAAATCATTGAGGTAATTGTGTCTTGGGGGTCTTTGATATGCTGGATTTTTACTGGTTCCTCCTCTAGAGTAACTACTCTAGTGGCATAATTCATCTTATAAAGCACTAGGTATCCACCACTAACACTTCTCTGTTCAGGCTGAATAATTAAAGGAGTTGGTACATCTGCTGGTGACTCATGCTGGATCACATCAATACTCGTGCCATTCACCACAGCAAGACTTGATTCTAGTTCCCCCTTCCTTCTATTACATAGTGCCGAGTTTAATTTATTTAAATTATTCAAGGCCTCTACTTGATTTATTGCACTCAGAGATTCGACAGGACAAGTCCTCAGTCCTACTAACAGATGAACTCCATCTGCACAAGGTGTGATTGAATCTACACACAGGTTCTCCTCCTCTGCAAACTTTGGCAGACGCAGGCACTGAACCAAAGTCCCAGGCTTGGGAACCATGGAGCTCCACTTGTCCGAGTCCGGAGATGTTAGGTTGGCTGCAGCATCTGCAAACTGCTGAATGTAAGTCACAGGGGGATCCTGTAACAGCAATTGTTCCTGACTGTCCAGCTCCATTTCAATGATCTGTGGAACTGTGAAACCATCATCATGTATACTTTTACTCATTATATTGTTCATCTGTGAAAAGAGTTTTCCTGCTTTTTCATCAGACTCCTTAATGCTGTATAGCAACAATACAGGCAAAGTCCTCCTTACCAGAGGGGAATTCAGTTCTGAATTAGTGCAGGATTCATTGTCAGTTGATCCCTGTTCCGAGACACTCTCACCTCGAGTCCTGCTTAAACCATCCAGTGATCTCTGAGAGTTACTGCTAACAGGAGAGGTAGCAGGTGATTTGTATGTTAATAGACCTCCAGCTAATAAACAAGGAAAGGGAATGTTGTGTTGTTCTAGATGTTTTTCCTTCATCTTTTCACTCTTACAATTGGCCAAACAGGGATTTGCCCCAAGTTCTTCTAGATCTTTAACCGTGTCTTCCAGAACATTTGCAACAATTTCCCACTGAAGTTTTTCAGGTTGCTGAAGAACGCTGAGAGCTGTTATATCAAGGCTGACTTCCATAGTTTCTTTTTGTGATGTATGCCCTGTAAAGCAAAAATGTTGAACATAATACATATGCTTAAAAAAAAAGGAATAATATTGCACATACTACTGTTTGTTGAAAAACAAAGTAAAATCTTTGCATCTCATGCTCTTTTTTTTCCCCACTTGCTTATCTTTACTCAAAGACTTAAACTGCATTATGAAAAATAACGCAATCCTCCCTCCCATCAAAATTTCTGATTAAACCTCTAAGAACATGACAAGAACACCAAGCACAGCACTGTTCTGCTTCTATATGAGATCTTTATTCAGGAAGAGAAATACTTTATCAAACTGCATACCCACACGGAAACAAGATATAGCAACTCTTTCTGGCAATCCCCTGAATTTAAATTGTACAGCTGTAATTTGTTCCTGTTGTAAGAAATTTCTTTTATCTTGATTTTTGTGCTTTATTGACAGCAAGATAAGCAAGGATTGTTGCCAAATAAGACATTTATTAACCAAGAAAGTAGGGTTTTTCTTTTCTCCTGTGTGTAATCTTTCCACCACACTAACAGTGACTTAAATACTGGCAATTTCTTTCAAAGTAAATACTTTTCCTTTTTTTTAATATGGTGAATATAATGTCATTGGTTTTAACAGACCTTTTTTAAAAACCTGAGAAGAACAATTTCCCCTCTGACCTCTGAACTATTCCATAGATCAGACATAACCTACCTGTCACAGATTCCGATCTGGAATGCTCTTCACTGTCTGAATCCTCCAGTAGGTCATCACTGAAAAAAAAAAAAACAAACCATGAATAAACACAGTAACTGCATGCTTATCTTTAATTAAATTATTTTAAAAATTTGTAAAAAACCAATGTTTATTATAACTGGCCATTCCTTTCAGTTGGCACTGTAGAACCACTGATCAGTTCACCACAGACACTAAAAACATTAATCCTTTTTTCCTCCATTATCGAAACAGTAGACCAGCTTTTTGTTTGCCTCATTCTACTATTGTATTTCATACAATTCAGACATAAATGCAATTAAAATGAAAGCCAGTGTACTGCTTCTAAAAATACTACCAGATTAATAATTTTTTGATAAAAGCAGATTCTGTTCAAGAAACCTCTTCATGAGAAATAGGTCATTTAGTAATTCTAAGAATATATGAATAATTTATGCATCTGGCTTTTCCAATATAAGAAATTATTTCCTATTACAGGCTCCTTACACACAAGAAGAACAGTAATGCCTTTGCAGCTTCAGGTACAACTACTCACAATACCAAGTCAGATCCTCAAATTTCAACAAACTGGGTGCTTGCTTCTCACATTCAAGAAACACATTTCTTTTGGTTCAAACCTGATCTTCACAACATGACAGAGACAATTCAATACTTTGATTCTCATCCAGCTTCCCCTTGAGTGGGAAAGTCATAGTAAATTTCATACAAGTTAAGTGAAGTAAAAGATCTTAGTTCTGAGCAGTATGATTGCACTGAAATGGGTGATTCATAACTAAAATAAAACTCCAAAAACTGATCCAAAGCTTATACTCCTTTCTCTTTTTTCTCTGCCTCTGAAATATTAGCACAGGGAAGCAATGAGATCTGCAATCTCTCTGCTAGAGAAGTATTAAAACTGGAATAGCAGGAAACTGGCTTAAAAAATAGAAATTTACATTACTGTTTTTCAAATGCTGAATTGTGAACAGATATACAGTGACTAAAAATATTATGTCCAGGAAAAAAAAAAAGTTTACCAATCTTTTGTTTCACAAAGCGTAACAACTAAATGGCATTTACCACTTACACAGCAGCATTTCATATTTCTAATTCAGTAGATTGCCGTACCTGTCTCCTTCTAATTTTGGTATATCTGAGCAGCTAGATGAATCTTCTAACCATGCTAGTGTTGGTCTCCTTGAGTCAACCCCTGAGCTCTGTTCTCCTGATAACATAAGTTGCTGCACAATAGCCGGATCATATGCATTGATTTCAAATTTTAAGTGGACCTGAGAAATAACAAACAGAAAACAGAAGAGGTGTTTGATTTGAATCGAGATATGCTTAATCAGTAAATAATCAATAAAAACTGACCGTTTATATTGCATACCTTCATAAGTTTGGAAACATCCCATATGCAGATCTTTCCTCGTTTTGTTGCAGCAGCTAGAAAATGAGGGCAACTTCCAGATCCAAAGCAGGCTATTCTGTCAGTGCCATCTGTGCAGGGAAATTGTGCTGGACTTGTTGCCAGTGTGACTGAAAGAGGTACATTCTGAGTGTGCTCACCCTTGACAAACGGGCAGTTTGGGGAATGTCTCTCATGTTCAGACCTTTCCACATTAAAAACAAAGAGAACAAATATTGATTTCCTACTGTCAAAAATACACACATCATACACAAGCTCAGCCCTAGAAGCAAAGCTGAAAATGAACTGATTGAACTGTACTGCAGTCAACCATACAAGAAAGTTCTGAAGCTACTAACACAGCTTTCCCCACTGATTCTCAAGAGCTGACTGTATTAAAGCCTTCGATTACTCAATGCACATTCATATTCAAATGGATGAATCTACACACAGTGCTATTAATATAAGTAGTCCATTCAACAAACATAATTATTCTATAGGCAGTAGCCTATCATGTCCTCATGAAGTAAAGCACAGATTAAACTCTACAGAAAGTACATTAGAATTCCAATGTTATGAGCGAGATATCATTCCAAGTAACTTTAGAAGCAACGTTTTGCCTTTAGTCACAGTTACAAAAATGAAAACTGAAAACAGTCCTGAACAACACATTGATGAAGAAGCATGAAGAAAACCCTAATTTCAATATACAACTAAACAGAGCAATGACAAGAGCAATTATACAATTACAAAATATCTGGAAATGTTATGTCACAAGGAGTAGACAAAGACTATGAAGATAATATTACAAAGGATATGTTTCAAAAGGTCAGGAATCTGATGTGTTCAAGTAACAATTACAAATTACCAAATAATCAAGACAATAATCTTATGTTAAGAACTCTTCAATCAATATAAAGTCCTGCATTTCTGTCACTATGCACAATTTTATGATTCAGGAAACTAGCAATGGATGTTGCAACTTTACATAAAAGGCAAAATATGCACTGCAAGGCCATTGGAGTTTATGGACTTGAAAAGAGATGTGATCTAGTCACAATCACACAAAAGACTGAGTTTAGATCCCTGCAAATTATTTCATGGAACAATCTGAAATCACAGAGCAAAACAGAATTAAGAAATAAAACCAACTACATTTTTTTGTGTTTAGTATTATATAGAAATTGGACCTACTACTACAAGTCATTTTGTGATTTGTTCCATGGAATCATTTTGGAAACCCATTCTTGTCAGTGACAGCCTAAACTTACCAGAAATCCCATCGAGATAATGCTGATTTTTGTCCTTCAAGGATTTCTAACCTCTTCTGCACAAAACTAAGTCTACTTCAAACATCATTAAACTTACCAAGGTTCATCTGTAGGTTCCCAGCACACCAAGCACACACTACAGGTAAAGCACATGGCTCTGTCATCTCCTGATGAAGCAGGCTGTGAAAATGAGAAGAAACACTTGAAATTTATATATCTATGTACTATGGAACACTTTAACTAGGTGATCAATTCTTTCCTTCTAGTGATATAGTAAAGCACCACATCAAACATATAACAGGCCAAAATTATGTACTATAAAGTGGCAGTATTTCACATTAAATAAAAAAGGGATACACCACATTACTATGGAAGAGATTCAGAGGCAACATCCATGAGAGTCATTAGATAAAAATCCCTGACATACAACAGAACTGACATTTTTCAGTTTGGAAAAGTTCACAAGGTTCAAAAAATATAAAACAGCAGCAGAATAAGTGTATATCTGCATCTTGGATAAATACAGGTTAAAAAATATTCCTTCCAATCTCCTAGGACATAAAAGTATTCTCTATCACTCCTCAGCAAAGAACAGTTACTAGCTGAAGTAACTGAGGAAAAACAATGAAAATTTCCAATCTCTTAACATTTAGCATTTTCATGACCTCATTTCAAGACATGCTTGGGAATACGCAGATGCAATCCCAGTATATGAATTTCCTGCATTTCTCCTCCTGTACAAGTTTAAGAAATCCTCCAAAAACTTTATGCACTTGCACCTATCTGGCTTTGTAGTTGACATGAGGTAGATAATGTTGCTGTCAAATGATAGGCACTCCCCACCTGTCATTATATAAATCCAAACCATAAATTTTTTTAAAAAGTAGAAATAATTTTAAAGAATGAAAAATAGAAATAAGCAGAAGTAGTAGAATAAAATGTCAAGTTTGTATTCGTTCACTAAGCCTAACAACTCAATGTGATCTAGAACCTTTGTTTTTTACAATACAGTGTAAGTTCTACTAGGAAAGTATGGTTAGAGAACTCCAACGTCAAGCTTATTGCTTTTTTTGCTTTACTTGTAAAATAAAAAGGATGTTTACTCAACAGTCTAACAAAGAGAAAGAGATTCGACATAACCAACTTTATAATTTTTTTTAAACTCAGATTAATTTGATATTTAGAAATGTTTAATATGCTGTAATTTAGAACAGTGTTTTCTGTGATCTGTACAAAAAACAGAAGCAATCTCAAGGCATCAAAACTCCCTGAAACTTAGAAAAAGAAAAGTGCTGAATGACAAAGTTTTTATGGTTTATGCATCACTGAAGGAATCCATTAAATAAAAAACAACAAAGAACCCACACCTTTTTTCCTCTGCCTCCTCAGACCTTCACCTCAGGAAGAAATACTAAGAACAACTGAACCTTTACCTGGTGATAGAACCCAGCTTGAGCCATAGGATCTGGCTGTGCCCACCGATAACCCACATGAGGCCATGAAGTGAATGTCTCCCGTCTGTTGGCTTCACTATACATCAAAGACCTAGAAAGGTGAAAAATTCTACATTACCCAAAATACACACTTAAAATTAAAAAATTAAACTTTTTTAATTTATGAGATTAATTTAGTTTATGAGATGCTTTCAACATTTTCGTAACTGTTAAAAATACCATAGATAGTTACCTACAACTTATACTTAAAAATATAATTAACCATTACTGAAAAGTTACAAGCTTCCCTCACTTTGGTGCCCAAAGTACATCTCCAGAAAAAGACCAAAAGCAATACATCAACCAATAAGCTTTAAAGGCAAAGATTAATAAAATAAGCTTCCAGGTAGCCTATTTGATCTAACTGCAAAATAGCATTAGATAGCCAAAGCCACTCTGCATCTAAGGCAGATGGAAAATCTAGCCCAGCTAGTAGAGAATAGGGTTTTTTTAACATGACAACTACTGCAAAAATTTGGATTTATTAGTTGAACAGATACAAATATACATATTTAAAAACACTCTAAAGTGATATTTTAGGCTTAACTGAATAATTGAAAAGCTCCCCAACATTCCTCACTCACTACATACTATAACACTTAAAAATTGTAAACTACTAAGTCAGAAAACATGAACTCCTCTGCAACTCAACAGCTACAAAGAAGTTCCTCTCTTTTCCACCTTCACTCAGTGCATGTCCCTCATCTGCAATAGCACATAAGAAATGAGTATCAGTTTTTCTTTCCCCTTCACAGAATTTTGCTCTCCAGTATCGTCCCAAAAACTAGTGCTGTTAGAGGGATAGGTGCCTCATTTCATGCTTCTGCCCCTCAGTTAAGGAAGATTTTTGCTGTTTTATAAGAGAATGGGTATATTCCTGCCAATGAAATAATCTATTCTAGCAACAACCACATAAGGGCTGTCTTGACATTATACCACCTTAAGAGATAGATCTTGAAGAGCTCTAATCAAAATACAGTATGGCAAGGTACAGGTAGACCTGGAGGCTTGGGAAGGGAAAGTAAGAGATGAAATCAATTTCAGTAAATTTAGTTGTAAGAAATTATAATGTGCTTGCAAAATAATATTTGCATAGAAAGTTTCATGAAGGAATTAATTTATAGATTTAGATTTACTAATATTCTAACTAGTCTTAGTTTATGAAGGTTAAAATAATGGGTTCCTTGCTTGTTTATTCATTATCACTTGGATCAGAAAGAGATGAAGCAACAATTTCAGGCAAAATTTTCCATGACTCCAAACACTCAGCAGGTGACTACTGAGTTCAGAAGTAGCACATATATGCTTTGCAAAGCTGTATTTAAGGCTGCAATTGTTACCTTTCTGAAAGTATATGTTGGATTTAAGAGCAAAGTGAATTCAATTTGCCTGGCAATAAAGCTAAAACCCAAATAGTCTTGTGGCATCCACAAAGGCTTCGCTAAGTTTAGTAACATGTATGGTACATTGTGCATTAAACAGTTAATTAGCTGTATGCATAAGAGCAACAAAGTACAGAATAGGACTAATTCCTTTGGTAAATGTCATCAAAAAGCTTATCCTGATACAACTAAGGGGTCAAATTAATCACTTATTTTGTATTACTATACCTGTCCACAGATCGACCAGGCCCCACGCCAAGTTCTGGTCGTGCGCTGGGTAAGAGGTAAGATAACCTATCCATCACAGAGGATGCTACAGGTAAGGCAGCAATATTTTGATTTATCTTCTTGAGTTCATTTACAATGGCACTGGCGACAGACTTCAAAACATGATGAGGAAGGTGGAACGTAACCGTTGCCCACTATATTAAGAAAAGAAGCGTTTGGGTTTTAAAATCGTAACATCTAAACAACAAACAGATCACAAAAGAGTCAAAATCGAAAACAAATGCATGTCTTTCATGCTCCCATGGTATCAAGAAGTAACACAACAACAGACAGACAAAACCAACACATACATAATGCAAGGAAAGTCAGTAATTTCAGACTTTAAGCTCAGTTGGGTTTATTAGTTGACTTTATCTGCAAGAAACTAACCTTGTTCTCTTAACAAGTGAAGCTTCACACAGAGGAACAAAGAAATGTAGTATCTTGTACTATCTTCAAACAAAATCCACACTATATACAAACATTTTGTATATTTCAATAATGGTAGACACACAAATTAGACTTGGGAATCCATTGACACAGTACAGAGACAAATTCTTACCTTTGCAACTTTATGATTTGCTGCTGTTTCATGTGAGGTATTTTTTAAACCATCCTTCAGTTGTGTGATGAACAAGTCATATCCCTCTGTGCTAGAAACATCTACCTTTTCTATGCAAGCAGATAACAGCTGCTGAGCCTAAAATGCAGATGTACGAGCAAAGTTAGCATCCACACGGAACAACTCCAGACAGGAATTACACCTGGGTCATTACTCCAGGAAATGACTTTTGTCATATCCTAGTTTATCATATATTATATCAGCATAATTCCCATAAAAGACCCGGAGTTGAGTAGCTGTTCCAAATTTTACTTTGTAGGCCAATCAATAGATAAACTTCAGCAATAACGACAGTAATTACTACAAGTTCCCTCAAGGGCAATATTACCAAATGTTAAACAAGTCAGTCATGTAAACAACTGTAACTGAAGAAATACTTAAGACAAGCAATAAGGAGACAACTATTGCCCAATGCTTTCTCTTCAAAAGGATTCATTCAGCTTTACAGACAAAAAGTGAGAGCATTTTTCTGGGCCAAAAAGTGACATTTTCCTGAGTAGCTTTGTATCTTCAAAAAGCTAGATGATAGTAGAACAACACTGCAACAAAATTAGACATAAATTACTTAAAATGCTAATACAATGAAGCTGAAAAGTAAGGCAGAAAAAACCCAGGCTAGTTTAGAAACCAGAAACTCTCAAAACTCAGAAATAATACAGCTAAAAAAGAATGCTATAAATAACCATTTATAGACTTTTTCTTACAAGTCTCATTTGTTTCCAGCTTTTCCCTCTGTCTGCTTACTTCGTTTTGACAGGTAAGATGTAAAGTTATGCTTTATGTGCACAGCACAGAGTATTCTCTATCTGCTGTTAGGTGGGTTGACTACTGGAAAATATTATAGGAATTTTTTTCAAGTTACAAACACAGGGAAATATTTCCCCAAGGACAACAGCCAGCCCGTCACAAACTGTTCCAAACAGAATGGACCAAATGGCCCCTTGGTTATATCCTTGCGAAGTTCAGGCAAAGAAAGACAGAAATAAGGCAAACCAGTCCCCTAGCTAGGGCTGTATCTGTTTCTCAGATTTCAATAAAAAGACAATTACAGTTCTTGTGGCATCTCATGGTTCCCAAATTTCTTGCAGATGACAGAAGAATAAGGGATAGATTGTGGAAGTTCCTAAATTTACAGTGTTCTATGGGGACTTGAAAACAGCATAGAGTAGCTTCATAACTTCTCAATGCTGCCAATTAAAAATGCATGAAGATGCATTGCATTACCAGCAGATCAAACATATTAAAATACTACTTAAATTAAGCAAACAGATTCACAGAAACGTTCTAGAGACAAACAAAAAAACTCTGCTCTTGCTTGGACAAAAGTTCTTGACTTTTTAGGATGAAAAAGATGGACTGATGTGTTTGTATGATATTTGCTTAATATTTACTAAATGTTTCCAAGGCCTGGGCTAGCTCCTCTTTAAAATTAAAAGAACTGAAGACAACTAATGTTTTGCTTCCTATCTCACTGATTTGGCCATGAACTTCCCAAATCTATTCCTACTGAACGATAATTTCCAATTTATTTTTTTTTTACAAGAAAGGCCTTTACGGAGTAAGTGCTGTATTATAATCTTGAAATAAGGGTCTGTAAACTCTTTAGAACCAAAGAATCTTTAGTTAAAACTGATACAAACTTATAGGTTGTATTGAACGATGTAAGACTGTAAACCAGTGACAGCAGAACTTGAAAGGAAACCCTGACCTCTGCCACTTTCTTCACACTCAGCCACACATACCAAGATTCTTTAGTAACCCACTAAAGGTGTAAAAATGATGCCAGTGGCAGCAAGCCCGAGGAACCTGGAAAGTTCTCTTTGGTGACCTCTGTGGAGCAACATTTTGTTGCTGTTGCTCCTACTCAGGACAAGTAGTTAAAAACCTCACATATAACACACATTCTTGTACCAGAAGTGCCTGTTATTCAATACTCCAAGAGCACAAATATTTTACAACAATGCTGAAGATAAACAAATGCAACAAAATTCTAAGCATTACTATCTAAGCAGAAATGTCTACATTAGCTTCTCTTAAAGTGATACTGAATGCTCAAACCAGGAAGTATCACATTACAGCTAAAAGGGAAGCCAGGTTTACAGGGAGAAAAGTCCTTTGTTAGGCCACCAGACCTAGCTAGAACACTTAGATTCCAGCACTAATTTTTCACATGTAGAATCACCATATTAGCTGATTTTTTCTTTCTTTCGCTGAAAGCCCATACAAAAAGAAAACCCCAAACAACAAAAAACCCCCAACCAAACAACAACAACAAAAAAACAAAACCACAAACACACAAAAAACCCACACAAGACCCCCACACTTCAATCAAATTAAAAAAAAAAAAAAAAAAAAAAAAAAAAGAAATAATCAAGGATACCCAACAGCCCAGACTGACTTCTAGGAACGTATACAGATTCCACATTCAAGCACCAACAGACCTCAGGAAACTTGTCCTTATCTCTGGTCACTAAGAAGTTCTTTCATCTGAAATAATATGTTCTTGAGGCACACTCTTACTTGTTTGAGATACAGTTAACTGCAGAAACCTACAGCCCTATAACAGGTAATAAGCAAGAAACTTTTCCATTACATGCTGTTAATATTACCCTAGAAACTCAGGGTCAAACGTCTGGTTTCAGTATTTCTGACAGAGTTATTTACGTACCTTGTTTTTTTTTTCCCCCCCCCTCCACATCTTACCTCTGTAACCGGCAATTCAAGCTGAACCACATCATCTTGTTTTGAAACAGGCGTTTGCAGAGCTGTGTCTAACAGTAAGATGCCATTGAGATCTTTCCTACATCCTACTGCATAATCATCCACAAAGATCACTTTATCCACAGCAGAAATATACTGACATTTCACCCGTCCACCTGGTTTAGCTATAAAGGGAAAGACAAAAAAAGCAAGATCCAATTAGAAAACAGCTTTTATATAAAACCTGTTCTGCAAAGTGACATAAAACTCTGGCAAAATCTTTACTTTTTGAGATGATAAAAACCTAGCATTTTAGCGACCACTACTTTCACCAAACTTTTATTTCCTATATTAAAAAAACCCCACAAACTACCAAAATCTATACATCCCATCAACAACTACAACCATTTTATTCCTAAAATGGAAGCCATTACTCAAGTCCTACTCCTACCACGAGGCCTAAACTAGTGTTTCCAAGCCTGATGTAGTTGCCTGGTACACTTGATATTAGCTGACAGTCAATAATAAGAATTAAATTGTACAAATCAGCACGAAAACTAAGACACAGTTGCTGAACTGCCATTAAGGCACCATTTCATCAAGCAAAACAATACTCAAACTTCTGAAAACTAAACACAGCATGTAACATGTACCAATGTTAATGTATTCCTTGAGACACTAAGGTACCTAACTTCTGCTCAGTGCTGCACACATGATATCAGTAACAGGTTTGAGAAGTTTGGTGGGGGTGGAGGAAGACTGTCAGCAGATAAATAAGAAAAGGCTATGGCAATGGATATTATCCCCAGGAATGGTTAATGTTACTTGGCATTTTTATTATTATTATTATTATTATTATTATTATTATTATAATAGATGTGTCTAAGGCTGGATGGATCAGAAAACTGCAATCCATGTACTGTGCCACCTGCTTTAATTCACAGGAAGTGTAACCTGCTGCTACAGAAGTGGACTGTATGTAAGTTATATGGAGACATTCCCCAAGGGGCAAAGCTGAAATTGCTGGATTGTCAACATAGATGTCTTCTTGTTGCACAGGAACAGGAGTTCCATTAAATTTTGCATTAATCATGTCCTGTTGCCTGTTCTCCTCTTTCCTCAGACACTGGATACCATTTTTATTATAAATAATTAAAAATCACCATTTCAGTAGCTAGAATACAGTAAAATATCTAGGTAAGGACAGCTATGTAATTCCGTCATCTTCATGTTTTGATATAGTTAAATGAAAATAAAAACTTCTGGAAATATTAGGGCACGTGAATCTGACCACATTACATTACATTATATTTGTGGTATTCTCTCTCAAAAATGCAGGTCAAGGACAGTTGTCCAGTGCCCTTCTCATCAAAATTTTTGAAAAAATTATTCATATAGTCTCATAACACAGGCTATATCCCTTTGCCTGCATTAAGGATACTGCAATTGTAATCATTGCCATAACATTCGGAAACACTTCAAGAGTTCTGGAATCACTTGACAGTTGTGAAGTCTTTAGTCCCTCCCTGCCAAAAAAACATTCTCTGAACGGCAAATCAAATAGTTTCGAACTGCAATTTTGCCAATACATTTGAGTTCCTCACACAAGACTTTCTACAGACAACAAGGCTGCAGGCAAGGAAGTAAGTTATTCTACAGGAAAGTAACAGGTTTTACAAAAATTCAAATACAAGTTGTAACATCTTTAAAAGTATTAATTTCAACAATGCGCTGGAAACTATTATGTAAATAAACCGAAAAGTATCTCATATACTAGAAACCTCAGTAGATTCTGATGTTTTTTGCAGTCTTTCCAGAGTGATCCAAGTGATGGATCACTACAGGATGCTTTCTTTATCCCAATACTTCTCTCCTCCTCTTTCCCAGAGAAAATGGGAAAAGCAGTTCACCCTTTCTGGCACTGCCAACACCACAACACTTTCTTTTGCACTTGTCTTATTTCCTGTCAAGCTGCTCATGCCCTACGACCAGGAGTTCAGCAGTTTGTAGAAGCCCCAGTCCTTGGGGCTTTCCAGGCTAGACCATTCTTATTTTATGTTTTCTGCAGTGAAATCTCATGTCTAAACCAGCAAAAGGCTAATATCATCTAAGTAAGTAGTCCAAATCATTAGAAGCCAATGAAGATTACTAAAGAGGCAGACAACATGCCTAATCAATGTAGTATTTCTGTTCTGTTAAGAAACAAAACAAGAAGTTTTAATTACAGCACAAGAAATTGTGCCTAACAGCTATGATTTTCACTGTCCTGGTATATTCTTTGTTGGTTACATTTACAGAAAGGCTTTGGCCAAATTATCTCTAGAAAATTATTTACAGCTGCATTTGAAGCACATAAAACCAAAACAAGCTCCCTTAGTCTATGTCAATGGAGCTTCAAGGAAATTATTCAATCAATATTTAATATTGTTCCAAAACCCAGAGAAAGACATTCTGCAACTGACTGGTTTACACTTTGAGTAGCCTCTGAGCTGCTGACAAGCTGTTTTGCAAAAAGGAGTTTAATTTTGGAAGTTCAAAAAATACATTTCAAGGTGGTTCTATTACTAGTCACAAACTATAAAACAGTCTACTTATGGTTGGCCATATGATTATAATAGTAGATTGAGAACCAGGAAACTGAAAAATTTACAAGTCACCACTAAGAAGTAACTACAGCAGAAGAAATGCCTAGGAAAGTTAAATGATTCTCAAAATATTGTCAGATGTGTCCTTTCTAACTCAGGATCAATGTTTAACAATCTGCCAAAGGACTCCAACCAATACCCTTTGAAAAATGCACTGGTGGCACTCTAACATCATGTACTGCCTGTCCAGCCTGGCCAAGTTTACCAGCAATATGCAATGATCTGCATCTTCACAAACCACAGTTCAAAAGCTTCACATAAACTCACCAAATTACTTAAACCAGATTATCAAAATCTGTTACTCTCATTTTAGCCATAATTCCTTCAGCTGTATTTTATTTTGGATGGTGGAAGGAGAAATACTTATTCAAAGTTTTTAATGATTTTCCTTCTCAGTCTTCGCACAGGTGGATCAAAGCTTCTCCCAATATCTCTGGCCTATTTGTTTAGGATTAAAACCAAAACAACTTACAAAAAAAAAGTCATTTGGCCTTTTGTCGGTTCCTGTAAGGGAACCTGGCAGGGTGGCAGCAGGCTAGAAGTGCAAGCCCAAAAGCATACTACATTATGGTATGTCATCTATAACAACCTTAGAACTAGCAACCTGAAAGCTTAAAATAAAAGCAAATAAACATCAGATTGCAGAAATTAAGAATCTGAGAAAAGGAACATTTACCCTGCACCTTCTTTGTTTCAAAGAATACAGAACAGAGATCAACAATTTCCTGTGATCAAAATCTGACCTTCAAAAATATTACAGGAAACAAACTTGTTTGGAGAATTCATAATAGTCTAAGCATCATCTGTTGTACCCCCATGGCTACAGGCATTAAGATGGACCAAACTAATTAGAGAAGTAGCCTTACATTTCAAGAAGTAAAAGAAAGAAAAAGTTTGTCTCCATTTCTCTGCTATAGACAGATTGAGCCTCAAAGCTTTAGAGCTTAAGAGAAAGTGGTTCTCACCTGAATATGCGTGGCCACCCTCCTGAAGAGATGTAGGTTAATGCTGACAGTAACACCCTTATTTTTTGTATTATTGAAAACAGGTATTTCACCTTGAAAACTGCTAGCCAGGAATGGCACTAAAACATATCAAAGTCAGTAATTCTCTTGGCAAGAATCTCCTAGTGTGCAGCAAAACCCCCAAATAGTTTCTAAATGGCACTTAACTAACACTTTTATCTGCAGCTATAAAGTGAGAGCGGTAAACACATGCATCACAGCACTAATTCCATAATGCTAAGATCCAAGTCCAGTCAAATATCTAAAGGAACATTTATGACTTTGATCTATGAATGCTGCTAGGTCTTTAGATTAGGAATCAAAATAACATTTTTGGAGAAACAGAAATCCCATCAGCTCAGAAGAACTGATGCACCAATACCAGTTTCTGCATTTCCAATTTAAACTAGAATACAAACAGTATCTCAGTACTCATTTCAAAACACTGCAAGTCTGGAAAACCAAATGAATGAAGTTTCAGGAGATCAAAAGCCCTTCTATTCCATTAACTTTGTATCATAAGATTTGAACATCAAGCTATTTTAAAGGCAAGAGAATCTAAAAACTCAAGAAAAGGCCAATTTGGCGGACAGCAAAACTATCCTTTCCATTAAAGACAAAAATGCTTCTTGCTAGAACTTTACTCAGCTGCTTCTCACTTTTCACATGTACCTGGGATTAAAAAAAACCCCATATGTATCAGTTATCCTCATTTGTTGCAAGGCAGGTGCCTTTCCTATTGCTACTGTGTCACAAAATTACAAACCAACTGAAAGTTAGCAACTATAGCATCTAATTATATCCTAGCTAAGCAACACACCTGCCAAGGCAAGAGTATCAGGACAAGGGCAGTTTGAGGAAGTTCTACAACATAAATAAAAAAACCCACCCCATCTTAAAGTTCAACTTGCTATCTTAACTTCCTATATTGGGAGGAAACTATTTTGAACTAATACTACAGAAAATCACAGCCATGGATTAGCTGCAAAGGGTTCATACAAATGAGGAGAAAAAGCAAACCAATGCAAATCTGGTTTAAAAATTAGAAAATTGTCTCCAAATTGTTTTACCTCAGTGGCTCACAAATGAAACTAAGCCATGGTGGTTATGAACTGGGAGCACTATAATGAGAAGATGTCTAAGGCACGTCCAAATCAGGTCATGAATGCTCATCACTACTGAATTTATCAATTACAGATTCTCTCTTGCTCCTCTTCCTCATAAACACCCTCAGTGAAAGTTTCAGCAGTGTAGTTTTATCTCCCAGGCCCAGGCCCTTATTTGCTCTAAACATCACCTCACCAAAGCAGTCTGCTGCCATCATGAAGACACTCGATGGGCCCCTCCTTTCTCAAAAAAAATTCTCGAACTTGAGGAAAGGATAGAAAGGAAACTATTAGATGAACACAAGTTCAAGGTCCTATTTTAGGCAAATTATGTAAACGGGCTTAAACCAGCTATACACAAGCAACATTTTCTCCTTCAGATTCCACTACATGCACACACCTCCATCTGCCACATCAACTGGAAGAGCTTTTCGAAATGACTGAATAAAACAAAAACACATTCAGAGCTGAAACAGGAAGGAAAACTAAACTCATTCTCTGAACAGCAAGAATGCTAAAGGGGGCAGAAATACCCAGCTCCACATCACGAAGTGCCTTCAAACCCATTATTTGCCAATACTGGATTTAGTTAATCAAAAACAAGATGTGAACTAAATTTTATTTTTTTCTTTAGCAACAAACAGGACAGAGCTGTTTCAGTATCAGTTTCATTATATGATAGCTGGTTTTAATAATCCTTATTAGCAGGAAGATGTGTTATCTGGGCCAAAGCATTGAAGACTGCCACATGAATATTAATTAGACATGTCTGATCAAGCAACTAACAGAACACTAACACTTAAAAGGTTTCAGAACATAAACAAACCCCCACTGAGATCAAGACAGCTCATACCTCACTAGCTTTGCAGGCATAGGGTCCTCTTCCACCCTACAGACTGAAAACGAGACTGAATCAGCAGGAAGATGCTGGTGAGCTATTTGTGCCCACGCTCTTTATGTGGTTTCAGATCTTCATGTATTTAACATTACTGCCGCCTTGTATGCTGCACAGAGTTTTATACGGTTATCCCGTGAACAAATTATGGAAGATTTCACAAGGTATTCTACAATCCCTCCTGCAAACTCAGATAAACCGTAAAAATGCAAGTTCCTGCAATTCTCCTGCAAACACCTCACAGAGGACACTGTCTCCAAAATTTTTCTCTAAGTGGAAAACTACGCTTTAAAAAATGTCAGGAAAGTTGTCTTTCCCAAGCTGCAGACAGACAGACTACACAGCATCCACCCAGGACCAGAGACAGGCAAAGAACACTTCTCAGCTCAGTAACAGGAAGTTCCCGTTCCTTAAGAGCGAGTCCCGTCACAGCATTTCACAACAAAGAACCTTTGCCAGATGAAGTTTTACCACCAGTTCCTCTTTTTGTCCCTAAAGTGGCTAAGACATTGGAGTTCGCCCATTATGTATCCTCCAGCCTTTGCAACAGGAGAAAACATCTCTAATTATGGCACTTCTTAAAATCCCAAGACTGTTTGGCAGGAAGTGGTTTAGCTTCTCCCTCTCCCAAGCCCCAGTATTATAAGGAGCTTCCACAACATCATGTTGGGAGAAGCAGCAAGTACTCAAAAGCAGATGGGTGGGTTACAAGGCAAGTGAAAAACTGGGTAACTGTCATGTTCAAAGTTAGTAATTAATGATTCCACACCTAGTTGGCAGCCAGTTGAGTGGCATTCAACGAAACTTGATATGGTTTACTATCTTCATCAATGGCTTGGATAATGGGACAGGCTGCACCTTCAGTAAGACTGTGGATGATGGGAAATGACTGAGGGCAACTGATGCATTAAATGGATGGGCTGCCCTTCAAAAGGATCTCAAAAGGTAGAGAAATGACTTGACATAAATCTCCTGATGTTCAGTGAAGATAAACACAACATCTTACACCTGGTATGGAATATAACCTACACATCAAGAGAAGCTGGGGATCAATTGTCTAGGTGGCAACCCAACAGAAAGAATTTGGAGATCCTGATGGACAGGCTGAACAAGAGGCAGCAATGCATCCTTGCAGCAACAAACTTGCTACAGAGGGGATCAAGGGAAAAGATCCGTTTCCTCAAATCAGGAATTTTGAGCCCACATCCAGCTTTGCTCCTCCATCTGAGATATCAACACATATGCAAGTCCCAGGAGGGGGCTGCTAAGACAGTTAGAGGGCTGGAGCACACAAGATGTGGGGAAAGACTAAGACAACTAGGCTCCTTCAGTCTGCAGAGAAAAGGTTTAGGAGGAAATCTAACAGCAGTCTTCCGTTACTGCAGAGTTAGTTCAACAGCTCTGTTTGACTGCAGTTACTACCTACCTACTAATACCTTTCTTTTGGACATTACTTTAAAAAAAACCACAAGGGTTATAGTGAACAAGAACTAATCACACTGGATCAGAGGAAAATGTGCGTAACTCCATATTTTGTCCAAGACAGTGGCCTAAACAAAGTGGTTAGTGAAGAATTTAAGAAAGGATATGTATACAATGGTTCTTCCCTGTAACATTCTCAGCCCCTGCTAATCTGTGCTCAGGGACCTTCTGCAACAAAAGGGATTTCATTTTTCATAGTGACCTTGGATAGGTTTTTTGTCTATCACTTTGTCCAGTGCTGTTGTAATTCCGCAAACATGTAGTATCCACAATGCCCTGTAGCCAAGAGCTCTAATTTTACTATTTCTCAGTTACTTCTTTTGATGCCCTCAGCACTTGTACTGAAACAATCAATTCCCAGTTTACATTTTTCACATGTCCAGATTTTTGCAAACCTCTCACTCTCTTACCACCCCATTCCAAATCATCCCCCTTATCTTTTTAAGACAGAGTACTGCTTCACATGCATAAAACATTCCACACCCTAAGTTTCTAGTTCTGTTATATTCTTTTTGCAAAGGAAATATCAAAATCGCACCCATACAACCATTGAAATGGACTTATATTCTTCAAGTTCTCGAGCAATTGCTTATACAATAAGAACTGAGCAATTAGCTGGTATTTCATATTCCTAGCACAACTTCAAAACCTCATTATGGCCTTATGAGTCAGTTCAGACCCCAGCACACCAGACTTCAACTCTACTAAATTCTTATGAGTACTTTAAGTTAACTAAGTGCATGCATTCTCACATTCTCCTAATAACTGCTTCTACATCAGAAAACTGAAGTAGAACAGACTAGATTCATGCCTGTTTAATTTGTATATAAAAGTGAAACTACTCTTTAGAGAAGCTGGCAAAATGGAAAGGCCTTGTATGTTTAAAACACTTACTTGCAGCCTAAGGATATTTGAACATGGTGACTATGTAAATTTAACTTTAGTTCTTTCACTAGAAGGGAACATTCAGAAAAGCTAACTGAAGTTTGGCCTTGCCAGGCTCCCTCTATAGGCAATGGAACCAGTTTTCTCCAAAAATTCAGAGTAAGGACTTTTCCTTTCTCTGTATTGCATGGAGAAGGAACCTAAGATTATTTGTTGAAAAATGTCAATCTTGTTATATGAAAGCTACAGAAAACCAAATAGGAAAAATCCATTACTACAAAAAGTCTATCAAGCAGTGTCACACGTCATCATTTACATCACAACATAAACCTAGGATCCAGAAGACAGGTCTACTAGAGACTACCACAGGATTTCTCCACAAAAAACACAGTGCCTTCTTGCACGACAATTAAACACTCTCCAGTCTTCACTGCCATCTTCCCAGCTTCCTAATTCCCCACTGTCATCCAGCTACTCCATCATAGTTCTCAGTCCCATCCTTTACCCTCCCAGCTCTTCCTTTCCCTAAGGAGGTTTTCGAGTCTCCATAGCCTGTTGCCCAGTCAACAGAGTTTACCCAACTGTTCTCCTACAGCTGCCAAATGCTCAGATGAGATCCTGATTGCTTCACACTCAGTCAGGTCAGGGAAGTGCAGGGGATCAAACAGTTCTCCCTCTACAAACTATACGGGGGACTGAAGACCTGCCAACAAGCTGCATGCTATGCAAGCCTTCATTAACCAGCACTTGAGACTGGATATGTTTTCACTACTGCTACCAATTTTCAAGACTGCTTAACTGATAAGCAAATTCCCCCCTAAGTTACACATTAAAAAACTTATCAATACTCACTGAACTGCCCTAGCAAATACCTCAAGAAAATTTTAAACATAACAGTGTTTACATTCATGTGACAGATGAGTTATTTTTTCTATAATTTTACACTTTTAAACTTATGCTAAACAATGTTTATTGTGTATCATTTTTTTCCATGGAGTGCTCTCTCCCCAACAAGCACACGAATCTTCAAAATAAATGTTTTGCAGACTTCCTATTTACTTTTTGACTAGCAGTGTACACTGGGTCCTTACCAAATCTTGATTCTCTTCTCAAAGACAAGGCAGCAAAGGAATTGGGCCAATACACAATTCAGAAACCAAGAGAAGCTGCAAGTGTTAATATTCACGTGTACTTCACAAATGAAAGAACTGAAGGCAATAGCTGTTCTTTTTCAAACCCTCTACTCAGTGACAAGCACTCATCCGGTGATTGCAAGCAGTCGTTGCAATTAAGAGAGCATTAACTATTTAAAGGACAGCTTTCTAACAGCAGAAAGCAATACAGTGGCATCATTTAAGAACCACCAGGAAAGTGAACTGATCCATGTGTAAATTTTTTATTTAAAAATAAAAAAAAATTGTGAGCAGCTACTGATCCCAGTGAAACAGAAAACATACAACAATCTGTCTCACAACATGGACAGATTGATACATTCAAAAGTTGTCCAGGAGTCCACATAGTTGTAAGCCCCATGCCCAAGACAACCTAAGGAACATTTTTGAAATGTCATATTCCTCGTGGGAAATTAAAAACCCCTTGTAACAGCAAGGATGGACAGGTTTGTTACCTGATTTTAAAGTAACTTGGAAAGAAAACATGAACTAACAGATCAGCAAATCAGAACAGATCGAAAAAAACAGACACAATCATTATCAAAAAAGAGAATTAAGGTGAATTTTCAGTCTAGGGCAGATTTTTCTTATACTCTGTCTTAAAAAATTCTGGATGTTCTATTTTACTTAAGTTCAAGTTATGAATATCAATGCAATAGCAACCATAAAAATATAAGCAATATAACTAAAGATTCAGAAAGTGGTTCTACTGAGCCAGCTAACATTATGGTGGGCTGCCAGAAATGACCAGCTACAGGACAGGAGATTGTACTAGGTCCAAACCACTGATCACCAGAATGTCCAGAAGAGTAAAAAAGGTCAGTGCTTTTAAACATCACTAGGCTGGGCACTCAGAAGCAAAAGTATTCTCAATGTTTTCATTACTTCCAGTCCAACAGCGATTCACCTGTTTCCTTTCATAACGTTCTAGACTTGAACTATCAATTATCTGTCAGAATATATTTCTGCCAAGTTTCCTCTACATTTTACACAACACAGTACACAACACAGTACACAACACGACTGGGAGCTGAGCTGAAGGGTTTATCATATAAGCATATTAAAAGCTGACTTGACCAAAGCTGGATCCCAATCAGCATTGAGGGGGAAAGTCAGTTTTTTCCTCTGAGAACTCTTCCTATCAATGAGAAATTCCTTAACTACCTGTGAGATAATGGGGACAGGAAGTCAAAATTCGAATCCCTGACAAAGAGCACAGTATTTCTTTTTGGGTCACTAAAAAGCATTTCAAGATTCATCTTCCTGCAGATGACCTCCAAAATCCATATGCAGAGGTTTATGAAATTTCTGATTATCTGACATTAAGGCATTCTGAAACCTTTAAAGACACTGCACTATGGTTGCAATGATAACCATGAATCCATCAGTACAGATATGAATGACCTGCCAATAAACCAAAAAATTGTACTACCATGCCTGGCAACATAACATGCGCCAGTACTGCTGCCTGTTGTAACTTCTGATTCCCTGCAAGAAAAATAGAGATGTAAATGTCCCTTTAAAGGCATGTGAAAAGAAAATATCTCTACTTTTACTCTATTTTAGCTTATGCAGAAGATAATCCAGATGTGCTTCAACAGAGCCTGGAAATATCAATTAACAGCACCTTGACAGTCTGGCAAGATGCCTGGCAAGTAAGAAGGGATATCTGACATACTCTGATTAAGCTACCAGGCAAATGGAGCTCAAATGGAGTTTAGAATCGTTGCTGGTATAAAACTGAACTCAAATCTAACAATCCTCCTATTCTGTTTTCAAAGTGCTTAAGGTTCCTCATGAATGAACTTAAGATCATATAGATCAATGCAATCATCTCTTTGAGAAGTACTTCACCCAGATTAGCAGTCACCCAAGTACACTCAAATGCAAGGTGGGCTGTAACAAATCACTAGATATTTGACAATATTCCCCAGGAGATGACAAAATAAACAAGGAGAAAATTTTGCACTAAGAGCAACTGGCTTCATTATTACTATTTTTTTGTTTCATAATCAAATGAAAGGAAATAATAGACAAGGATACGAAAAACTCGCCCAAATTTTGAGGAATGAAGGAGACAACTTGAGCAGTATTACCAGTAGGTTTCAAACAGTTAAAACTGCTGATGGTGTCTTCAGATAATTCAAGTGTAGAATTGGATGGCAGAATATCCCAATAGTTTCCTCCTAAAGATTATTATAACAAGTGTAAACTCTATGACTTTGAAGCTACGAAAGAAAATCTTCTTGTTTTCCCTTCTGCTTCACATGTAAAAAAAAAAAAAAAATCAAAAGAAACAGAGCTGGGTATCCCTTGAGAGATTTCCAAGGCATCATAATTTGAAATGAGACAGCTCAAGACAAACAAGACTCCCCAAAAGGGACCTCTTAGAGACAGACAATGGGGTTGAACTTGCTGGCACAGGTGAGCCTCCTGGGCTGGGATCTATTTACTTCTAAATTCTTCTGATGGAGGAACAGTAGTTGAGAGCCTCTGGTGCTAATGCAACATCTCTGTTCACCCTGCAGGAACTGGTATATGTACAACGACCATGTCCTTCCCTATACAGATTCAGAAGTCTGTATTTTGATTGATGATAGGGCCTCTACAGTAACTTAAAAGGTCTTAGCTACAAAACACTGTGCATTTTAGCAAATGAGGCTCTGAATCAACTGCTATGTCAAATTAATGTAGACAAACTTAGAGGAACATTCAAAATGGTCACTGTTCACGTGACAGCACATTTTAGATTCTGCCCAAGCTTCTCTGGGAATTACAGCACTCTCCCAGTTCAGGCAGCTCTCTTATTTTGTTTGTAAACAGAAGGAACTGATAAATCAAACATCTCCATGAACGCTAAGAGTCACTTGAGATTATTCTGGGACATTTGTTTAGATTATTTGGGATTTTTTTGTTTGGCTTTTTTGGTTTGCTTTTTCTCAGGCAGAGGAAAAGGCTCATCCTTAGTGCTGTATTTAGAGATTGCTCATTTATGCTTTTTGGCTACCAGTGTCCAACTTGAAACTGAAACTACAAAAATATTTAAATGTCTATGAGGAAAAATAAAGTACCTGACAGACTTGCATGACAGATTCAAAACTAGTCCTGACTAACCACTACTAGCAAACAAACAGAAATGAATAACATTCAGAAATCACAATTTTCCCTGCACTCCCAGTCTGGCTCTCTGAAATGAACACCACGCATGCAACGAAATGTGTGACCAAGTAAGACAGAGCTTACTTAAGGTCACCTGATTTCCCCCCTACTTTTATTCACTACCATGCTCTGGGCTGTTGCAAATGATCCCCTGGTCCTCTTGAATAGGCCTACAGGGCTCATACAGGAAACAGATTAAATGTGATCACACACTTTCAAGAGATAGATCTGATGAAGATTCGGTACAATAATAACCATAATCCTCACTGAACTCCTACAGTTTGGGCTCAGAAGAACAATCCCTGTATCATCCCATACGTTAGACCAGTATTATTCACATCAGAGACTGAAGCACACAGACCACATCCAAGTTGTCTCTTGGCTGTGAATCTTTTGCACTGCTCTTTTACACACCAAAGAGCAACCTGCATTTGCATTCTAAGGAAAGCAGTCTCCACTGCTCTACCAGATTCAGCATTCCAAAGGTTCAGTCTTTTCACAGAGAATGAGCTCAAAGCTTAATATATATTTCTGCAGTGAACTGTGACTGCACACTAAGGCTTGGTGGTGTTTCTTTTTCTCCCCTGTCCTGTCTTGATGGGGATTCTTTTCTTTGCTCTGCTTTCTAGAAAGAGAGGCCTGCTATAGTTTGTTTTTCCTAGGGTAAAGAGCAAGAGCATTTCTGTCCAACATAAATGTTTTGGCAGGGCAAAAGACCTGCAGCCTCAATTACCAAGGAGGACAAGCAGTCTCCCAGGAGAAGTAGTTTTAATTCCTAGGGATTCTATTTTTAGTTATAGCACCAGAAGTCCCTGAAGCAACAATATCCTTTGACCTGTCATTTATGGCAGGGGAGGGAGCAGCGACAGAGTTGGTCTGCAGGTCTGAGTGTCCAGCTACTACTATCCTACATTAAAAGAGCTCATGCTGTACAGAGCAGGAAGACATCAGAGAGCAGCTGAATTTCCTTTTCCTTCTCTTCCCATAGACAGGCTGAAGAGAGAGAGAAAAAGAGTGAACAGCATTGCTAATAGCCCAAAAAGACACCAACTGCTGAGATGGACCAGATTTCTGCCACTCTGAATCTATAAGAAAATTCAGCTAAAGTTTCTTCAAACTAAACTGAGGTTATATTTTTTTTTCCAGTAATGTAATAATCAGCTCTACTGCACAGATAAAATTTGGGTAGATTGCAAGCAATTCTGTTGTTTTATGTGAGGAGGAGTATAATCCATCTTTTACAGCCAGGCTGTCAAAGAGAAGACTGACACTAAAGGAAGTATACACGACTGAATACACGTAACAGAAGCAAAGCAATATGTTATTTTCAAATAGTTACTATTTAGGGGAGAATTGCAATTAGCATTTTGAATACTAAAGCAAACCCTTTGCAAGGATTTTATCACAGCATTTTGATTTACAGTTAACTTTTTTTTCTGTGCCTGAGAATTAAACATCTCCTACACAGACAACCAATTACAAAGGAAGTCCTCTATTTATGCCCCCTTCATTCCACAACTTAAAAGCAATTATCAAATTCCTGCAATAGCTTGAAGAAACATAGTTATTAATAAAAAAAGCACGTTAGGAGACAGCATGGTAGAAGAAAGGGAATTACAGAAGCAGAGTGATATGAACCCCGAACAATGCAGGAAGCACCACACAAGAGCCTCATTTTCCATACAAGCAACTGACAATAAAAGCATCTGGCACCTTCTTAATAATTCCACAAAACCTTCCTTTTAATTGCCCTGAACGCTTAACCTTTACACACAAGGTACCAACTTAAACTTCTGAAAGGAAATCGCCAGTTTTTGTCCTGTTCTCTTCAGTATGACACTGCAACAGAGTTGCTGGATTTCAGGGTGAAAACATTCAGACTGCACAGACTATGGCATCCCCATACAGTTCTTGGCATTACTGTACCACGATCAGGCACCAAACAACCTTTCATCAACACCACTCAAAGCTACATCTTATTAGCAAGACACAACTGTAAGAACCTGAACATAGAAACAAGCAACTGGTAAGAAGTGTACCTTTCTGTGCCAAGGCTTGGACTCACAACATGCGAAATAACCCTAACCAACACCCCATCAATATTTGGCCAAGTACCACAGTTCAAGAACCATTAATGAAAAAGGAACAAAAGCTGTTAATTGCATGTGGATCTTTTTCAACAGAAGACAGTTTAGCAACAGTGTAAAAACACTAATGGTCAACACAGAAAGTCGCTTCATAGTTATGGAGATGCTACAGTCAGCCCTCCACTAAGTCAGTACAAAATCGTGCCTCCCGAACACAATAGCAGGGATACTATTACTAGCACCAGAGATAGTCAGGATACTCAGCAACCTGAAGAACTATCCCAATCTATATAAAAATGTATCATCAAATAACTATGAAGCATTCTGATCTTAAATAATTCTAAGCAGTAAGACAAATGACACTTTTGAGAAGTCTTCTTAACAAACGCAGAGTAAGGCTCAATAAATAAATTACTACAGTATCACATATCCATTAGAACTAGAACTGTGCCTGTCCTGCCTAACATGCTGCTTCCAGTCTTTCGAAGGTTCAACATTACGTGACCCACAAGAACACCTGAAGAGCTAAAATAAAAACGCAGTCCTTTACACCACAACCTTTCGTCCCCATTTAATCTTTTAGTAACCACGCCAACACATTTTACAGAAAAAAAAAAAGAACCTCGGCACTGTCTACACGAGTATCTCTGCCTAAAAGAGTAGAACACAGAACCAAATAGGTTGGAAAAGACCTCTGAGGTGCCCGAGTCTCAGCCTACGGCCGAAGAACACCACCATCTCACCCGGAGCACGGCACCGGGTGCCACGTCCAGCCTTTCCTTAAACGCCCCCAGGGACAGAGACTCCACCACCTCCCAGGGCAGGGAAGGCCGTTCAGGCCGGAAAAACAAGGAGGGGCGACAAAGAGCCGGGGGGGACTCCTCCACACCACGGGGCCGAGCCGAGCCAGGCCTCTCCCTCCCGAGGCTGCCCCGCCCGCCGCGACCCCTGTGCCGGTGCGGGCTCACCGCCGAGCGCGGACGCCTGCAGCGTGGCCCCCGAGGTGCCATCGATGACTTTGATGGCGCCGCGCGCGGTCACGGCCAGGATGGCGTTGAGCGCCGGGTGGTAGCAGAGGCTGCAGAGCCCGTCGGCGTCGCAGCGCAGGCAGCCGTCCCGCAGCAGCAGCCACTCGCAGGAGCCCGGGCCGGGCCCGGGCCCCGCCGCCGCCGCCGCGGCCGAGGAGCAGGAGGCCGCCGCAGCCATCTTCGCGGCCGCCGCCGCCGCCGCCCTCAGGATAAGAGGCGCGGGGGGAGCCGCTCAGTGACAGTCCCTGGATCCGCCGCGGCCGCCGCCAGCCACCATCCGGGTCCGGGAGCGGGGAACGGCAGCGGGAGCGCCCGCGTGAGCGGGAAGTGACACAACCGCGCCGGATGCGGAACCGATCGCACGGCCCGGGGGGGGGGGCAGGGGGCGGGGGGGCCGCTCGGCGCGGGCAGGGCCAGCGCAAGGGGGGGCGGGGCTACGCTGTGCGCGCGCGCCCACGCGAGCCCCGGCGCAGGAGGGGGCGGGAGCGGGTCCCGTGAGGGGCGGGGGGCGGGGCCGGGAGGGGCCGGGAGGTTGCTCCGCTCCCGCTCCCGCTCCGTGCCCGGCGGGGCTGCAGTGCGGCCAGCCTGCTCCCGGCTGTCCCCGGCCCTCGCCGCGGCCGTGTCGTTACGGCCTCGGACAAAAGCTGGGTCGTAGGCGGCCCCCTACGCCTCGGGGAAACCAGAGCGGGGGTTTGCGTTTCCCACCCCAGCTCAGAGCCTGCTTTTGTACGCGAGTGGTGCGAGCGAGCCCCGGTGCGAGCGGCCTCCAGCGCTGGTAACCAAGGGACGGAGCCGCAATGCCACGGCTCCCTCCCGGAATGCGCTCGGCCCGCGGGAAGGGTGTCCCTGGCCCCGGGTCATTGCAGCTGTGGCAGCATTTTGCTCTGAAGCAGTGCTTCAAAAATGACCTAGGTTTAAGAAAACCTTTTGTATTTTGTTAAGATTTTCCCTTTTCACCCGCTAGAATGCCGGTGCAGTTCGCATAGCTCAGCCTACCTGGGTGCATTACTTTTTATCTCCCATAGTCAGTATTTTACCTAAGTGACATGTTATACTAGATTATTTCATAATGTTTTTAGGCTAGTGATGTTCGTAAATATATTTTTCAAATATAATTAAGTTTCCTACAGAATATTTTTATTAGAAGGACCCAAATTAGCAGAGACTGCTGTGGCAGGAAAATGATTTAAGAAATACAACGTGTTAAGAAAAACTAAAAGAACAAAACCAAACCCACAAGTATGTGTGCCACCCAGGCTAATCAAAATTGTCCTGGGAGTAAAATAAGCAGCTTTTAAGCCTGCTTTACTACTTCAAGAAAAGCACGAGGGGTAGTGTTAACATTTACAGCAGATCTCAAGCTGTATTGTTATTGATTTCATACACTTTTCAAGTAAGCGTTACTTTTCTGATACACAGCAGAGTATGTCTGATGGGTAGAAGAGGGAAAAAACTATGTACATACCTAGCTGCTCTATAGAGACCATCCAAAAAGCACATATAAGGTGTGATACCCATGTTTCCACCTCAAAAAAGGTGATGCATCTTAGAAAGGCAACTTTTTTGCTAGATGAATATGCTCTAAGTTTCCAGTTTTGACAGACTGAAACAGTATATATATTATCACAAAGCTTCTTCATAGCCTCAAAGCTATTGATGCTATGTATAGCATTGATATGTATCAATGATATGTATAGGAATAGAGATGTCTTAATTCATCAATATTAATTATTCAGTATTAATTCAGTAAATATAAATGAGCTTCATACATTCTGTAAACAAGTTTAATTCAAAACTTTTATAAAATACATCTTGTATTTACACACATACCTCATCTAAAAATATGAGTTTGTTGAATGCAAAGTTATTACAAACTATCAGAACCATTTGAGAGTTGTTTGTACATATTTCTTGCACAGCATATGCAAAAGGTAACCCTAGAGATACTAAGATTAAAAGGTGCAAATCTGCAATTGTGTACAAAATATGTACTATGTTAAGTGCATATCTACATTGCATATTACACATGTGCCAAGTCCATGGAAAGGAACAGTTAAAACTGCAACTATAAATTTCACAGAAAATTAATGTAGAGGAAATGGAGATACTTGGAGATTCAATAGAATGTTCTTGCATCCTTTCAATATTCATAGCCATTTCAGATGCACAGGATCCATTAAGGACTCCCCATGAACAACTACACAAAGAGGAGCTAAGCTTAAAGCTCTCTGGCAGCCCAGTAACTTAAATATGTCCTTGCCCTTCACCTTTGCGGGGATGGTAGTTAAACATGTATTTACAGGGTCTGAGTGGAGTCTCGTAATACTACTTGCATATTCCTGTTAAAAAAAGCAATGTAAGTAATGAAAAAATGAGGTAAGACCAGGTTATCATGCAAGATTCCAAAACTAATATGCTTTTTTTAAAAAGACACTATAACTTGCCTTTTTTTTTTAAGAATGTGGTATGAACGCTCTTAAAATACTTATAATAAGAGCTAAGCTGCTGGTATAAATTGGTTCAGTATGACTCAGCAGTAATTCTACCAGAACTTCTGCAGAAGTCAAAAACCAGGTGAAAAATCCACTGCTCTACCAGTTTTTCTCCTTTTATATATTACAAGCTCGAGTATTGCACTAAAGTTTATATCCAGCATCAAGTACTTCCGTTTAAAAACAACACAAGCATCAGCCAGGAAAGCAGACTGAATAAGCAAAAGGTTTGTGAGAGAGTTGGAATTTAATTATATATTTTGTATCAGTAATGACTGGTAAATATAAGTTACCAAGATGGCAAGTTCAAGAGTCTAAAAAGCTGGAAAACTACAGTTCTGATATGGAAATAAGTCCATCAGGGACCAAAGACAGCCCTTGCTATTACCTTGTCATGGCTGATTTTTATTTGCAGCATTAAAAAAAAAAAAAAGGGAGGGGGGAAATGGAAAACACTTTTTTCCTGTTACTAAAACAAACAATAAAATTTAGAAACTTAAGATCTATCTGTTGATACCAAATACTGAAGATTGCAAATGCCTAAGTTAGTACCATGCGAAGTGAACTTCAGGGGACTTCCCTTGTGAAGAAATCTTACCATAAGGACCATTACATAAGCAATCAACACAGTACACAGGAAATATTTAACATGTCATCACATTATTACATAATACTTGGAGAGTCAAAATTAGCAAGCCTGTAACTGTTACTAAGGCTGTAACTCTCCCTTGTTTAGTGGAGGGAGAAACTGGCCTTCCAAATCTTTCCTTCTCTTTACAAGGGATCAATATTATTGGTGAGGAAAAAAAGGGATGTGTGTTAAATACCGTGCTATTAAAAGCAAAACAGAGCAAGATGTTGTAAAACATAGTTAGGGAAGCATTATTTTTATTTTGTCATCATAAAATAACATTGTTTAAAGATCACACAAATTTGATAGATCATCTTTTTTCTCCAACACTAAGCCAGCACTAGAGTTGAGAAAGGTGTTCACCCATTTCTCTGTAAATTTATACTTTTAAGTAAAATAATTTGATTCTCTAAATATGCATTTTAATTAATTATGTCACACTGTAAATATCTTGCTCCTTTGGTCAGAGATAGTAAATGAAGAATTCAAATATTTGTATCTTTAATTTTTAAAAATCCAATATACATCCTTAACCAAGGAGTATTTACGGTACACACAAGCCATAGATACAAAATACACAGTATATACATGTTTTGAAAACAAATTGGAATTTATAAAAACTCAACAGCCAAATCAAAGTAATTGAGGCACTAAATTAAAAGTAGTATCTTCTTGTCTTGATTATACAGACTATTCTGTGAACAATCAGGACTGTTTCATAAATATATATTATCTACAGAATTTGCTGTGCCAAAAAAAGCCAGCTGTGTTTAAACTCAAAAGAAAAATTGCACTTTGAGATTGTTACAGTTAACTTCTCATTTTTTCTTCTTGAACATAGTAATATGGTCCCAGTGCTTTTGGCACAGGTATTGAGTTGTGGTTTTGCTACGCTTTGTTATAAAACACAAGGTTCTTTTATTTTGTTCATTAAAATCTGAAGAGTCTTAAACAAACCTAGAACTTTGATACAAATCTATATAGCTACAATTGCTTCATTAAATAATATACACAAATATGCTCTTCGATCTTAAAACATCTTGACAACTGGATACAAAACAGTCACTTGTATTATCTCCAGTCTCCTCAATCTTACGCATTATCAGTCTGCAAGTGACTAAAATATGGTTTCTGGCCCCATCTTAACACTAGATCACACCCCAGTGTACAAGGACAGAAAATAAATGTATAATAAAAAGATTGGATAAATTAGAAGGGGTTTCTTGGTCTTGAATTCTTCTCCAACTAGTAATGATGCAGCACTGTATGCAGCCCAAAAGACTCCGAACAGCTGAAAAAGAAGATGAACAGTCTTAGCTGACACCACGAGAAAGTCTCTCCAAATACCATGATAAAAATCAGTTCTTCTCTCAATATAATAATAATAATTTTGGGGGGAAGAACTCCACACACACAAAGTCTATACCACGGATTTTCATTGAAGTTTAGACAAACAGAGCATGATATTTTCATTGGAGACAGTTTTACTGAAGCGAGCAGCTAAGGATCTACAGTAAGTTTTCTCTGTGTAAGACATACAGATACCACAAAGCAAGCTGTAAGCTGTAATCTTACACACACCGATAATTTGAAACCCCACTGTAATTAATTTCTTTCTACCTTGAGCGTCCTCAACTATTACCCCACACACACCTTTAAGCAAAAGAGTTACTATACTTGATATTTCTTCCTACAACATACACCAGAGGGTTAAAATTAACATTTTTTACTTCAGGATTCATTTGGCTCATAAACTTTTCTTTCCTTATGGTGCCCCCACCTCAAGATAACTGAACCTCATACTCCTATTCCTTTCAGGTGCAGTGAGAAGCCTGTTAAAATACAACCTTTATCAGAGACTATATTGCTTACTAAATTGAGGTAGAACCAGCTTAAAAGACTGGTAGGAAGTAATATTACTTATGAATATCTACTAAGTTATATGAAGTCAGCATGCATGCTTTTCAACAAAAAATGTCTTGAAGTTAGAGAACTTGACTCAAACTAACAAGATTAGAGGAAAAAGAAATCAGACATTATTATCCTCTAGCAGCACCCTGAATATTAATAAAGAAGGAAAAATACTTAAAACTGAGTGGTATGCAAAACCACTATACTCTTCTGCAAAATACAAGACCAACAATGGCAGACAGAATAGGACCCTAGCAAGGAACTTTTTCCACAGTTCTGTCAGAGAAGCTGAAGCCCTCAAGGGATCATGTGGCCCATTTAACAACCACTATAACAAAAAACCCAACCCAAACCAAACCAAAACCAAAAACAAAAAAATACAAAACAAATAAAAATGAACAAAACCAAAAACCAAACCAACAAACCACAAACACCACCAAAACAAAACAAACAATAAACCCCAACAAACCCCAAACAAACAAACAAACACACCCCAAAAACCCAACCAGAAAACCCTAACCCACCACCTCCAAATTGCATGTCATTGCATAGTTCTGATTTTGTTGCCTTACCCGAGGCTGCAGTGATGGACAAGAAGAACAATCAAGATCATGACTGAATTCCCTAAGATACTTTAGGAAAGCTGCAGCAATTAAAGCAATTGAGGTGCACTGATTGCAACTGGAAAAGAACTGGCTGGAATTTCCCTATTTCACTTTAAGTTCCCAACTTCAGGGCTATGAAATTTCTCCCCAAGCACAGAGCCCTAAGAAGTAGTACTTGTCACAGCTTAAGTAGTTTTGGCCATATGGGGCTTGTAATGCATTTTCATACTTATGGTGCAAAGGCAAGAACCTCACACAGATTCACCCTGACATTAATGTAAGACTGTTAATAGTAATCAAGTAGCAGAGGTTTCATTACATATATTTATTTTCAAGTTATATATTAGTTAACTGGCAAGTTAATGATTTATTTTCTGACTATCAGTTAACAGTAATTGCAAGTTATAAAATCACAAATGCAGCAATTTTTGTACTTATCATACCCTTCAGTTATATTTCAATTATACCGTTTACCAGCAAGTTAGAAGGACAGAAATAATCAAATCAACAGAACAAACGCCCCAAAAGCATACAGCTTAGCTTGTAACAAAATTTTCCCAGTTAACCTTTCCAGAAGTTCATCAGTAAGTTCACTGGAAGTGTTCAAGAACATTATGCAGTTCTATCAGGGAACGTTGCTGGTTTCATAAAAGGTGCCCAGCAGCAGGTGGTATCGGGCAGGTTATTCTTGTGCCTCACATTCCACAACTGTAAATCAGAACAACACTTACCTCCTCTGCAAAGGGTACTGAGAGCTTTGTACCGCTATACCATGGGAAGGTCTCAGAACAATGACTAATGCCATATTCATGCTAGAGCGACTAAAAATAAATTGGATGCTGGGGGAAGGGATAGGAGAGCTTATTTTCAGGTTCTTCATTCTGAGGTTTAATTATGCATCCTCCTGTCAGAATGAGAATCCTTTTTTTTAAATGCAACTATTAGAGCATAGCAAAATACTTAAATAGCCTAGTAACAACAGGTGTTGTTATAGCAACAGCTCTGTATATCCCCAAGCACTCGGGAGCATTTGAGACAAAATTCACCTTCCACCATGCTAAACAAAAGGATCACAGAGCTCACATTGTAGTTCTAAAAATTCTGACACATTGTTACATTCTTCTGAAGAGATTAATACTTGAAGTGTTAGGAAAGTGACTTAAAATTAACTAAACAATTCTCAGTAGACGATATGAACTTACTTTTATTAGGGTAGAAACAACTTCAAATGATCCAACCACCAAAAGTACAGGTGCTATGACAATGAGGGGAAGTAGGGAATATCCTATTACACCAAGAACTTGGCCATAAGCAACCTGAAATTTTCAAGCACATATAAATAAACTTTACAGTACTCAATCTTTGCCACCACATGCAATTTGATCTTGTTATAACACAGTGAATAATGACAATAATGTGTTAGATATTCATGAAATTTCAGCTAACGGAAGCTTGCTAGTGTGAAAATTGTTTTTGTATGCTACCTCCTAGAATTAGAAATACCTTGTCTTTTTTTGTTGTTGTTTTTAGACACTGTAAATGATCACTTTCGAAGGGAGTATTACACAGGTTAAATACGTAAATCCACCCACCCCTCATATTTTCATGTTCTGCCTTAAATAGTTCTCAACTGCCACTCTCCAAGCAGTGTACATTTATACCTAGGAGCACAGAACTGCAAAAGACCTCTCAGGTTGTCACAAGCAGCAAAAACATAATTTTCTGCATTAACATACTCATATCCATTATAAATAAATAAATAAATACATAAAGTACATGAATGCTTTGGGTGCCAGTGGAAGACCTAGACCTTGATCCCTCCAAGGCACAGAATTCATCTGATTTCCAGCTTAAATTTATTATGACTATCTTGAACAGAGTTGTTCGAAGTATTTCCGTAACTACTTTTAGCTTCAGAATGAAGTGTCTGATTTCCCCCTGCTGGAGTTCAAAATGTTTCTGGGCCCAGCTGGGCTTCTTGGATTTAAAAGGAAAAATAGTGGGATCTTGCAAGCACTCTCTTGTTGACAGTGATTGCTCACAGCAAGCTCTGCATACCTATACTTTCTCCCCAGTTTATACACTCTGATAATTTCACATTGTGAGCCACAAAACAGATTGATTTAAGGGCATCTAGATTGTGTGCAGAAATACAATGCAATCACATTTATAACCGATTTTTCTTTCCAAACATCGTTCACACAAGAAGACTCTAGCAATTATTATTAAAAGGAAAATCTAAAAAATTCAAAGTAAATAATATAGGAAGTCTGCAACAGTAGTGCAGACTTGCATTAATGAAAGATGCATAATAAAAATATAAAAATCAATCATCACTGAATATTTAGTTTTTCATGACACAGTTCAGTGCATTTTATTCTGTAAATACATTTTAGGAAGTTCTGCGCTCCTGACAGTTACACAGTAGCTGTCTGTGGGCCTGGCTCCAAGTTATTTTTTGTTGTTTACCCCTGAATCGCTTAGTGACTCAATTTGTAAACAACTCAAGCAGCTATTCCAACCCTGCTGGTGCAAGAGGCTGGAGGAAGGGATGCAGGCCCAAATTTCAATTGGTTTTGCAGTTGAGAATATGCATTGTCTTTCATCCTTTAACGGGTGTGAACTTGAATCAGGCTAAGGATGAAAACAAACACTGGTAGGTGCTTTACTCACAAGGCCATCACAAAACTGCTGTTAGCCCTCACTAAAAAAAGAATGAAAATAAATAAAGGATGGTGCACGAGCAGTGCAAAGGAGGAGAAAGGGTCCCATTTAGGCCAGTGACCAAAAAACTGAAAGCACTTGTCCCTCAAGAATGGACTTAAGTTCTGGATCACAAGAAACTGTTAGAATTTCTGGGACTCACAGTACAAACTTCCAGGTTGTTTAACTCTTCTAAGCACACCATCCACACCATCCGTTGCATAGAGAGATTAGCTGACTACCGCATTTTGGAGGCCAAGAACCTGAAATGCTGACTTTACACTTAACAATTGCATCCATTCTTAGCTGGCTACAAGGTCCAAAGCCAAGCACCAAGAAAACCCAACTACTGCTGAAAAATTTAACCAACAAACTTCATATTACCTCCCTCTACATCCTTTTTGCACGCAGGTACTTACCTCTCCTCCAAGAACTCTGGCCAGTAAAAAAATTGTCAAGGATCCAAATATCCAAATAGTTATAATCCAAGAAACAACCTGAAGAGATAAAGAACAATTCATTTATATGAATAATTTTCATTGTCAGAAAGGAAAACTCATTTCCATTAATCACTTTCACTGCAGTCAAGGATTTTATTATGCAAAACTGAATTCTGAATTGCAGCAAGAATAGTTTTACTTAGTAGCACAATGCAATCTGCAAATAAAATTAAGAGGTTACATTTACAGAATCACATTTATGGTAAATTTGGTGTACATGCAATGCACATGCAATGTGTTTTGTAAGTATTGCAATAGGAATAGGAAGTTTAGCTAAAAGTACCCTAAATGTCTTCACATCCCACTATTACAAAATGCGGGCTCAGACAGTTTTTAAAGTCAGCCCAACCAATACAAGGAGTTGGAATTTTCCTTCTTCCACCCTTAAAGATGCCACTTTATTCTTTACTCAAAGAAGACAAAGGACTTCAGTTCTCAGTGGAACTTGATGATGATTACAACTTAGCAAAAAGCTCTAAACTCCTGGGACCAAACCTGTCATTATTTTTTCTTGCTTCTTTTATAGTTCTGCTCTTAAGGTAAAGAAGAAACCTTAAAATCATTCTCTGGCTTCAAAGTAACTTAGCTATTTTTGGAGTTGAGTCACTGGGAGAACTAGAAATGAAGCTCTCCTTTTTGAAATGCCTTTTTAGAAGGAAACATCAGTATCAGTGCAGTCTCTGTATTTCCAAATGTACATTTACTGAACTTAAAAAATTAAGTCAGTACTCAATTCAATATTTTGCTTAATTGAAAATTCCAGATTTCCAGAAGAATGAAATAGGGAAAAAGAGATAAAAATCACAGCACCACTTAAAAACCCCTAAATATTGGCTTTATGCTATTTGTGAAAATAGAACATGGCCTCCTTTTACTTCCTGCTTTCCTCCACTGCCTAAAAGACAAGGATGAGAATAAAGTCTTAGAGCAGGAGTGTTCCTCTCTCTCCATGTTTACAGCCCACCAATCAGTTCACCCAGTCCAGCTGCTGTCCATCATCCTGTTGCTAGCTGCCAGCTTTCCCTCCTCACTCATACATGGCACTTTTGTATCCCTATGGTAAATCCACTGCTCCTAAGAAACACTAGACCTAGTGTTCCTGTACAGGAGGTACAGCAAGTGCAGGAGGTAGCTCATCTGTCACAGGGTCAAGGAATGGCACTTACTTTGCTGAGGAGACAGGTAAGTACCTAGAAGACTTGAGTAACACAGTGGTTTAGTCTACTCACTTAAAGCATCCTAGGAACAAGATACTAAGGGTCTATTCTTAGTCAGCATTTGGTACACCATATGGAAGCCAGAGGTCCCAGAGGGAATTTTATCCCACCATTCACACAAATCCTTTAATAAGCACTTTCTGCTCATTTACATACAGCTTATTGCTATAGTTCACTGTATTCAAAACAACTGTAACCACACACATAAAGACTTCCAAAGCAGGATCACCTAGGCTTACTTCAGATTGTTATTGTAACTGATAACACTTCTTTATTTTAATCTGAACATAAAGGAAAAAGGTAACAGTGTTTATGGGGGCCAATTAAATACGCACAATGCCTCTGAATATCTATTCACTCCAAAATTCAAAAGGAATTATGGAAAAAGTCTGACCAGAGTAAAGTTATTTGATTGTAACTGAGTGGGGAGGACAAAACAGCAAATGGCAGAAATGGAGATTAAATATAGCAGATAACAGCAGTGATACAGTATGAATCAATCAAGCAGCTTTATTTGTCAGGAAATTAAAATTCATGGCATCCAAACAAATGCTTTTCAGTAGCATTTTTTAGCAATAAAAAGCAAGTTAACAAAAGGTCACAATTAAAATTGAAAGATTCACTAATATGACTATAAACCCATTAGTATCAATCTGGTTCCTCTAGAAACCATATCTTTCCTTTGTTTTACTGTATAAACACAAAACCTGACATTTCATCATGATTAACTTATCCGTGGGCTATTTAATAAATTTCTTACTGCTGTCTTTCTACCTATTAACTTGAGAAACAGCATTTGAAATGCCCTGCATTAGTATGTGAAAAAAAGGCTTTCTACCTACGTAAGAATGCAAATTACTTAGTAATCATGTCCCCAGATTTAGCTTAGATTTCTTTTTAGGCAGAAAACTTACACCTACCTTAAACTGTCCATATAATGAAATCATTGAGAAGAAGAGGACAACTGCCAGAGGACCCCAAAAGTCTGGATTGTCTCTCACTACCTGCCTATTGAACCCAAGAGATGGCATAGGCATCAACACACATCGAATTTTGTAGTAAATATCCTTCAGATCAATGTCGAGTTCTTCCCTGAAATTGTAAAGCAGGAGAGCATTACAAAACACCACAGTAATGAAATAGAGCATAAAAAATCAGTGCAGGGCACACAGTAGGTTTATAGAGCGAGTCTCCTGTCACCCACAAGGCTTCCTGAAGCCACGACTAGCAAAGGAACAGTCTGTCTGCAATAAAGCAACAACATACCTTCATCCCACATTCAGTAACTGGTGTGACAGTTAATTTAATGACAGACATTTAATTACTCAAAAATAAATTACATGAGTGAGAATAGAAAACATACACAACATACCCAGGCCAGGTTGGATGGGGCTCTGAGCAACCTGGTCTAGTGGAAGTTGTCCCTGCCCATGGCAGGGGGTTTGGAACTAGATGGTCTCTGAGGTCCCTTCCAACCCAAACCATTCATGATTCTAATATCCTAGTCGATTGCATTAAGACAGAGGGTCTATTTTTCTGACACACAAGAACACAACACACTTGTACCATTGTAAGTACTTAGAAGTCATAGATGTACATACACAAAAGTAGGATGTCTGTGTATTCCTATGCCAAGCAGTTTGCCATGAGCACACTTTCTATGGAAACATTTTACTTCAAATTCTATGTGAAAGAATACCATCATATTCACTAATCTTACAGCACTCCAAATACATCAGGTAAACACAACTTTTTAAAATAAAATGGGAGTTTAACTTCCTTCACCAATAGTAGTTTACAGCAGACCAGTTTATGCCAATTGTTTAATCTCTGGCTTGATTTCAATATGGGCAAAAATAAATAAAAGCCACTTAAACTATCACTAAAATCTATCAACAGATCTGCTTCTTGCTACATGCTCTCTGCAAGCAACTATAAATTGATCAGAAGACTATTCTGCCCAGGAGACTCTTTAACAGTAGATCTTGCCCTGATTGTCGTAGCATCATGGGAAGGAATCAGACTTTCCAAGTAAGGGGTAATCCACTTCTTTATGTGCTGAACCTCAGTCATGACTGAGGAGCTCTGAAGAGTTGCAAGACACTTCCAGAAGATATCCTGCTCTACATTTAAGAGCACATTGAAGAAAAATGTAGAATCATAACATAAGTTAGGTTGGACTTGATGATCTCAGAGGTCTTTTCCAACATAGTTGATTCTGTAATTATGTGAAGTCCATTTATGAAGGTTTTGTACAAGGCTTTGATTTTTGTTTTTTTTCCCCTCAGAAAAGCTGAAGTGAGAAATAAATGCAAAGGCACGGTTCATCACACATTGTCTTTTTTTTTATTTTTTTAATATTAAATAGTGCTCATTGAGTCTCTCTAGGCAATTTTTGGATTCCTATTACTGAAGCTACTTCAGAACTGGTAACAAACTTCAGAACTATGTAACAAACATTTTTCTCTCTGAATCTAAGGAGTAGGCTAGAAGCATCTATTTTCCTCCAATTATCTAAAAAGGATGTAGAATTCCTATACTTTACTCTGAAGATTGTGTAATGCAAATATTTGCTGTCTGAAAATAATTCTTTGTCATTGTCTAGGGCTTCTGACAGTTTCTTATGTGAATGAACTGTCTTTTCTATGAAGCTGACATCTACCTCACCTAAGAAGGTAGCTGTAAGAGGAAACAAGTGTCTGGAGCAAGGATGCCCAATGAGAAAGTTAAAAAGAATAATCTCACTTTATTGAACAAAACATTTGCACTGTAGCACCACATGGGTGAACTTTCCTTAGCTGGCTGCTGTTCTTTCTACCCTTAGCAGGATTCAGATTGCAAGACTTCATTATGACACATGTTCTGGGACTAATCAAAACTGCATAAACTGCATTAAATTGCATAAAAGCTGCTTCATGATCATTTCCCTGTTGTGTTCTCCTCACTTGCAGCAATCAGCAGCTTAGAACACCTAGCTGTCTTTAAATCATTAAAGACAGAAATCATAAGTTGTCACCTCAATACACGAGTCTGTTTCTTAATTAAAAGCTAGAGGTTTACAAAACAGACATTCACACAGGGAGCTATTTCCCCACACTTTAAACTGAAGTACTTCTCAAGTAGCAGCATCGTTATTAAGCTCTCCAAACATCCTTTCTCTCCCAACACTCTCACCTGAGATCTCCAAAGTACTCTCTGTCTCACTTCAATTTTGTAAAGCATCATTATGTTTAATTCACACAGAAAAACACTGAGACACTGAGAATGAAGTTGCTTAGGTGCAGAACAAGGACTAAGATCCAGGCTGCCTGACTGTGCAGTGTAGTAATCTTAAGATACAAACTTCTGTCAGCCAATCACACTCCTGTGTACAGAACAAAGGATGCAGAGATTTTCGGTTTCAAGGACATTGTCTTTCAACACTAGCATCCTTTTAATCTAGCATTATAATAAAAGACAGCATCAAAGATTATAAAGTTTGTGCTACCTTGGTTCCAGCATCCCTACTATAACCTTTATTCACAATGCTTTTATTTCAGAGTAACTGACAGAATTGGCTTAGATTTACTTAAGAGGAATCTTTCCACAGGATTGTCTTTGATTCTTTGACAGTATTAAGAAACTTGCAGCAAGAGTGCAAAAAATAGAAAGAATACAATCTCTCCTTTTTTAACCATTGCAGCATCAACAGACAAAAGCAGAGAACCTATAAAAGCTTTATACTTACAGAGATTAATAAAATTTGGGTTTACCTCCTCCTTCCTTCCTCCCTGACAGTGAATAACAAGCCTCTCTTATACTAAAAATAAAATCCATAATGAGAAACATAATGTTTTCATTCCTGCACCAGAAAACACTCATTGGTCAATTCTGTCACACAGAATTCTAGTTACAGCAAAAGGCTGTGGGACAATGAGAGGCTACAAGTTCATTGTTTTCCCTACAGAGCTAATAAAGATAGATACCCCAAAATAATTACAACATACAGGAGTGGCTTGTTATCTTCTGGGTCATCATCTTCCACTTCCAGAAGCCAGCCATACCCTCTCTGTCTTAGGAATGTAGTTGCAGTAGATTCTTTGATGAATTCTCCTCCAAGATTTAACTTAACATCTGGAGTTGTTATGGAGCCACTCAGATCTTAGAGAAAAAGGGAGAGAAATATAGATCTTTTTATGTCTTGCCAAAAGCCATTTGATTTCAAAAGCACCGGAAGATAAACAACAGACATACAAAGCTACATGTGCTGGTCATCACCATGAAATATTCGAAGTTATAGAATAAAATTATACTTTAACAGATACCTAATTTGAAAGCATAATTGTGGTTTTAATGCAATAGTACCATTGCTGGGTTAGGTCTCCAATCACAAGGCTTTAGCTTCCAGATGGGATTCTTGTTTTATGACACAGTGTTGTGGTATGACAGAAAGGCTTCCACTTGTGCTGTATCATTAAGTGTTTAAAGGCACAAAACGAAATAACTAATAGTCTCAACATGCTGTAAGTTGTGGATTATTTTTTCTGACCATTTTCTACCTCCTTTGGAGCACACTTTTGCATAGTGGCATTGTTACAGCCAAAAGAACTCTCTGTTCCTATGTGAAATTTTTTATAACAGGAATACATCTGAAGATGTCTTCATTTGTAGCATGCCCTTAATACAGCTGAAAATGTTAGAGAAAGAATACTGTCAGGGATCCTTCGGCTCCAGCCAAAAAGAAATACAAGAAGTTCTCTGCAATATAGTATGATCTTGCTCTGCCACAGTACTAAACAAAACAGAGGGCAATTTATCTATGTTCTGGTTGTGTCAAAATCGCCAATAACTTTTTTTTTTTGTTTGCTTGCTTTATTCAGTTATATACAAATGAAAAATACAAAATAGTATCAGAAAATAAATGAAACAACTTGAAGAAAGAAAGAATATATGAGGGGAATAATTATTCCTTTAGGATACCATGGATTTCCATTATCTGCTAGGAAGGAAAAATTCAAACAGAAACATGCTAATTTTTTGTACAAAGCTTATTACAAATATACTGAGAGACAGAAACTCTCTTCTCATCCAACAATTTTTCACCTCACCTCAGAAAATCTTTTTTTGCCTTTCCATTGTTGTGTTTTTCACATGTAAAAGTTCCTCAGCACAAATTTCCCAAAAACACCCAGCTATATAGCAAGTTCCTCACGCACTCACAGAGGTAAGTCAGGCCACAGTCGCAGATTACTTTTGTGACATCTTCTTTAAAAATGCAACACAGTTTTATAGAAACAAAATCTGTATAGTGACAGAATCTCACACAGTCTTCAGCCATCATGTCTTGAATGTTCACTGATCACTCAGTATCTCAATTAATTAATCAATCAGAATTCTCATTCCCAAATCAGCTTGCTAGGCCACTCAAGCTTAAATTTAAGCTTCTCCAAAAATGGTTTTCAATCATTTCATAATCATGAGAGTTCTCACCAGACTCAAGTAAAACCTTTCTCTACATTTAACAGAGGGAGGAAAAAAAGGAAGTCTTAATGGCTGGGCATCAAGGTAGAAGAAGCCTCAGAACTTTTCTCTTGTCACTGGGACACTTTTGTCATTTAAAAATATTTGTTTCTGCTAACACTTCTTTGCAAGGAGACATTCTTGCTCTCTTTGCATAAATGCAGCTGTCCAACTAAGCAAATAAAACATCCAAACAGCCATGTATTTCTCTTTTCTCAGGGACAGCTAACAATCCATCCTGAGGAAGGAAAACTCCAACACTAATCTTATTTACCAAGACTCCTTTTAGCAGTCAATGATCAGTGGACACCTGCAAGTACACTTTTGAACTGTGAAACCTATTAACATGATCTTAAGTCTATTTTGCAAGACATGAAGCTGCAGAAAACAAGGGGGGGAAAATTGGTCACCTCCTCTTGTATTATCTGCTTTGAATGAGCTGGTGAATGGGAGACTCTGAAAAATCTGCTAAGAACTGAGGGCTCTGATGCTTCCTAGCGAGACTGTGGGTGCCTTCACTCCTGCTGTCTCAGGCTCAACACCATAGAACCAAAACTTAAGTCCCTCAGATGCCTCATTTCAATCAGACACTGTGGAAAACCAGCTTTCAAAACAGTCTTGGCTCTTAATTTTGAAAAAACAGTACAAGAGGCAACACCACAAACAGTATGTTCTTCATACTGTATCCGTGCACTTAATTGAGAACACCTCTCCAGCTTTCTTTCTGACAGCTCCTACCTCTCATGGAAATAAAATGGGGAGACAGAACAGCTTATATTATTATTTTTTCCATATAGATCAAAATTTAGAAGACATAAAAATCGGAGTGCAACATGGAGTACTTCAGTTTTGTAATATCGAGCTATTTAACTTCGCTTATGTCTTCCTTTGCTACGGTAGGTACGTGCAGCACTTTGGGGACAGGACTACACTTGAATAGGCAGGAGATCACACCTTGCTTGTGTTCACAAGGAACACAGAGCCAAGTCAGATACAACACAACCTACCAGAAAGGTGGCCGCACTGGCTTGGGTTCAGCATTGCCCAACAAATACTTCCAAGGGGAAAGCAGAAGTACATGGATGCTTCTTCAGGCCAAGGTGAAGCAGAAGAAAAACCAAACCAAACAAAAAACCAAACAAAACAGCAACAAGAAACCCAACAGCCATGACTGTAACTGTTGATTTGTATTTCTTTTCAAAAGGACTGGGAAATGCAGCAAAGAACAGGTATTTTACAGTAATTCTTCCACTTCAGCCATTCTTTCCCAGGGTGGGACACATGAGTAAGGATTTAAATGATTCCCTAGTCATAACTGTATGAGTAACTAAATACATACATAAAAGCATAATGCTTGTTGTTTAAATGGGGAGAGCACAAAAGATCACTCTCCACCAAAATAAGTTTGCACAGTGTTGACTCCTGAATGTTCAGTTTTGGAGTACACGGCATCCTGGTGCACCACTGCTATTTGTGCAGCACTTCGGCAGCGGGCCGCACTTAACTCCCTAAATTACACACAAGGCTTCTTTTTCTCTCTCATGACTGTGCTGAAACGAGACACGACGCAGACGCCTCGGCACAGCATTACAGCAAACGCGAACACAGGACACCATCTCCGACAGACACCGGAGTGATTTTCCAGCGAGGCGGGAGGAGCGGTCGGTGACAGCGCTGGCCACGGCTGTGTCGGGTCTAGGCACAACCTCGGGCCCGGCTCTGGGAGGTGACACGCGGGGCGCCCCGGCCGGCTTTGCCACGCCGGAGCTGCCGCGACGCGCAGGACACGACAGCGGCTCGCACCCGCCGCAGCGGCCACCGCGGCCGCCCCGCTCCGCCTCCAGCCACGACACCAACCCCGGGGGCGGCAGCGAGGAGGGCAGGGAAGGCCTCTCCTGCCCCGGCGGCCCGGCAGCCGCCCGCTGACCCGCGGCCTCGCCGAGCCCTTCTCTCGGGGCAGCGAGCGAGGCCCGGCCCGCGGCCCCGCGCTCACCTTCGGCGTCCGCCGACGAGACGAAGGTGAAGTCCCCGCTGCTGGGCGCGTAGAGCGGCGGCTGCTGAGCGCCCGGGGGCTGCATCTCCCCGCCCTCCGCGGGGGCTGCGGGGCCGGTGAGGGCGGCGAGGGGCGAGCGGGCACGGGGGCCTGGGGCCTCCCGGGTCCCTCCTCCTGCGGCGGCGGCGGCGGCGGCACCGAGCCCAGGGCGCAGCCGCCTCACGGGGCGACAACAAGCGGCGCCGCCCCTGCCATTGGCTGCTCGCAAGGCGCGCCCGCCTGGCCGGCGGGGATCCAGCGCTCACCGCATCCGCCTGTCCCGGGCAGTGAGGTCACTTCCACCCCGGTGTGAGGCTGCTCCTGATGGGAGGGCACACCGCGGTTTCCGCCCTCTCTCCTTTCCTTCCTTCCTTGCTTCCTTCCTTCCCTTCCTGCCTTCCTTCCATCCCTCCTTCCTTCCCTCCTTGCTTCCCTCCTTGCTTCTTTCCTTCCTTCCTTCCCTCCTTCCCCCCAGTGACACTGGATCCCTGGAGCCGTGCAGGGCCTCCTGGGTAACGCACAGATGCAGTGGTGGGATAGGGAGCAGGGGCTCCAGTCCCGCCACAAGTCCCCACCGTTTGCCGGCTCCTGAACGCACCCCCTGTTCCAACACAGCCATCCAGCCAAAAAGAGTATCACCTGGATATGTGCTACTTTCAAAATCCCCACCCTGCTACCAAAAAAAAAAAAAAAAAAAAAAAAAAAAAAAAAAAAAAAAAATTCCTCCAGCAAATGCTGCTTCAATGGGAGAACAGCTTCTCCAACGTGAAACAGCCACCTTAAACCAGAGGCTCTGGACGACTGCTGGGGCAACACTGGCCGTGCTGTCTCTTCAGTGCAAGAGCTGCTGTCATCATCATGGGCAGTGTCAAAGAACTGAGGCCAGATGTTTGCATCCAGTCTGACCTTCCAGAACTGATCTGACGGCTGACAGCAGAAACTTGGCATCTGAGACACCCTGGGATAATGGCTTCATGCCCTCACAGAGTCCCAGAATGGGTAAGGTTGGAAGGGACCACAGTGGGATGTCTGGTCCAACCTCCCTGCTCAAGGAGGATCTCCTTGACCAGACTGCACAGAACTGTGCAATACCTGTCTGTTGCACTGCTTGGTCACCTGCACAGTAAAGAAGTTCTTCCTCATGTTCAGGGGGAACTTCTTTGAATCAATTTCTGCCCATTTCCCCTGGTCCTCTTGCTTGGCAGCACTGACAAGAGCCTGGCTCCATCCTCTTGACACCCTTCCTGCAGATACTTACAGACATTGATGAGATCCCCCCTCAGTTGTCTCTTCTCGAGCCTGAACAGGCACAGCTGCCTCAGCCTTTTCTTGTAAAAGAGATGCTCCAGTGCCCCAGTCATTTTCATAGCCCTCTGCTGGACCCAGTCCAGGAGCTCCATATCTCCCTTGTACTGAGGATGCCAGAACTGGTCATAGCACCCCAGATGTGCCTCACCTGGGCTGAATAGAGGGGCAGGATCACCCTCCTCAACCTGCTAGCAATGCTCTTCCTAATGCACCCTAGGACACCATTAGCCTTCTTGTCCATAAGGGCACACTGCTGGCTCATAGACAGCTTATCCATGAGGATCCCCATGTCCTTCTCTACAGAGCTGCTTTCCAGTAGGTTGTCCCCCAGCCTACACTGATGCAGGGGGTGATTCCTCACCAGGTGCAGGACCTTGCATTTGCCACCTCACCACCATCTGCAACAGTTTTCCCTGAAGCAGCAGAGGAAAAATCACATATAATTGTATGTAACTTATATGTAAATTTAAAACTGTCTTGATAGTGCAATTGCCCCTCCAGATCAGATTTTCCCTTTAAAATGTTGAACAAACAAGACATATGGTAAGAGCACAACATTTTGTTGTGGAACTTTTTTGTTACAAGACCTTTGCAAAGGTTTCTTTCAGTTTCTAACATCTCTTCCTCTTTACTCAATTACAGCAAGCCTGTCAGTGTTCAAGGAGCTTTGGGATGATACTCTTAGACATATGGTTTATTTGTAGGTAGTCCTGCAAGGAGGAGCAAGTTGGACTTGATCATCCATATGTGTCCCTTCCAACTTGAGATATTCAATTGTATTTACCTACACTGTTAGAAGTGTACTGTTCCCTGTTATTTCTGGGGTGTCTTGGATGCTTTTGGAAACTGTGCCATCCAGAGGATACCAGACGCTTCTGTTATTGGACAAATTTAGACTCATGAAATTACAGGACCATTGAATCATTTAGATTGGAAAAGACCCTTAAGATCAAGACTAACCATTAACTTAACACTACTAAGTCTACCACTAAACCATGTCCCCAGGTGCCACGTCTACACAGTTCTTGGACACTTAGGGATAGTGACTCCACCATTTCCACAGGCATTTTGTTCCAATGCCTAACCACCCTTTTAGTGAAGACATTCTTCCTAGCAGCCAGTCTAAATTTCTGCTGCAGCAACTTGAGGCCATTTCCTCTTGTCCTGTCACTTGGCACCTGTGAGAAGAGGCTGACCTCCACCTCATTACAGCCTCCTTTCACATAGTTGCTGAGAGCAATCAAGTCCCCTCCGAGCCTCCCTTTCTCCAACTAAATAATCCAGGCTCCATGAACTTCTCTTCATAGGACTTGCGCTCCAGACCCTTCACCAGCTCTGTTGCCCTTCTCTGGACATGCTCCAGCATCTCAATGTCCTTCTTGTAGTGAGGAGCCCAAAACTGGACACAGGACTTGAGGTGCAGCCTCACCAGTGCCAAGTACTGGGGAACAATCACTTCCCTGGTCCTGCTGACCACACTATCGCTGATACAGGCCAGGATGCCACTGGCCTTGTTGACCACCTGAGCACACTGCTGGCTCATGTTCAGTTGCTGTCGATCAACACCACCAAGTCCTCTTCTGCCAGGCAGTGTTTCAGCCAGTCTGCCTCAAGACCGTGAGGGGGCAGAGCATGGGGTTGTTGTTACCTAAGTGCAGGATTCAGCACTTCACCTTGTTGAACCTCATACAGCTGGCCTTGGCACATGCATCCGGCCTGTCCAGATCCCTCTGTAGAGCCCAGACTCCTTTCTTTGGTTTGTTTGTTGTTGGTTTTTTTATTTGTTTGCTTGATTTTATTTTTTTATTTAACTACATATAGTATTGACAACAAAGAATGCCACGTCAAGGAATTGCTTGCACTTTAGGCAAACCTTTCACTTGCTTCATTGCAATACTTATTTATTGAAGTAGGGTTTTAAAGGAGTTTGGTACCTATCTCCTAACAAGACCAGCAACATACACTGCTAAAACAAGACTTGGAAGTGTAGGGAACAAAAGTAGGGTACCTCTTGATAACATGGGGAGTAGCCCCCAGGGCACTGTAAAAACATAGGAGGAGACAAAAAGAAAGTGGTGAAATGTCACACTGTATCCGTTTTGGAGAGGAAATTCAGGACAATGATAGTTAATGACTGAATATTATGCAATAAGATGAGTCACAAATGCACATTTTATTAAAGAGGAGCAGCGACAAATGAGATTGCATGATAGGCTGGGTGACTAGTTCTGTCCCTCCTCATTTCGTAGTTTCATGCACTGGACTCCATGTTGTGCATGTGCTGTATCATTTTCTAAGTACAAGTAAATCACATGTAGGTTGATGTGAAGGAGATGATGGTTTCGTGACACTGCTGATGCCTAGAGAAAACAAGATCTTGTTCGCTATTTGGAAATATTTTCTGTATTTTCTCATTGTCTGTGATTCTGACTATGATCTCTGTATGAACGCGGGCAGCTAAGTAATTTGATTTCTCTGCTTTCAATAGACTATTTATAAAGATATTAATTATCATTCATTAACTACTTTATAAACATGATTTTGATAATATAAGGGAACTTCCTTCAATTATTTCCTTTTCTATGGACTTTTTGACCAGCTGAGGTCCGGGTGGAACTTCACAAAGAGACACTGAAGGAGACAAAGGAAAGATGTTCTGCCTATGCTTACCTAAAATAAGAACAGCAGGTAGATTTTCAAGAGTTGCTTCTCCTGATGCCCTGTCATACACGAGCAGTGAAGGATCGAGAAATACACCTGAACTATACACTCCTTATTCTTCTTATTATCTGCTCAAATATTAACATTTGTCTGTCCTCCCCCTCATTTCAGCCCCTTCCCCTTCAGACTCTACAATTGAACACCCCGTTGTCCTCTGCCTGGGCTGTGCCAGCGGAGGGCGCTCTAGCACCGCTTTTGCCTGATCAGACCTTGTCCGGGCCTCCAGCTCAGGGTGGGATTCTGAGAACAAAATAGTGTTTGAAACCAGCTGAGTAACGCTGCTTCACCCCTACACTGCGAATAGGTTTATTAGCATTTTCTGCATTTTCTCTTTCTGCTCTCTTTAGAAATGACCTTTGCTGATTAGGGCCAGACTACATGTAAAAATGTGAGCAATCATAAATTTCTTCAGTTGGTCTGCTGAAATTTAGGTTGTCTTGTAGCTCTTTGCACGTAACCACCCATCCATAACTGTTGGCAAATACTGGTTGTTGGCAAATTAGCTGTTGGCAAATGCTGGCTTCATTCCTACCAGTGGGACGATTTGCTTTCCCTCTGGCTTATTCTACAGTAGAAAAGGAAAGCAAAAAGGGAAAGACTCTATGGTTTATTCTAGATATCACAGTCCCACAGTAAACATCTTAAATGATTCATTAATTTAAGCTAATTAAGTTAAATTGTGTGAATTAAAGTCACCATATTTCAGTGAAACCATTAAAGAGCGAATGAAGTAAACGCATTGTAGATACACTCCTTCCTACTGGTAGCAGAAATATTTACTAACTTGACCATTAACTCTAGACAGAAAGTCAGGGTTTTGATAACTTCTCTATCATAAAATTTCAAATAGTTATGAACTGGAACTTGCTTTACATCAAGAAACAGTTCTGTATGTTTCTGGCAACAGGAAGGCATTGCACAACTTACCCTTTAGGCAAACAAGATATTAAATAATTGTACAGGGAGGAAACTTGTGGAGCAGGAAACTTCAGATAATATGGAGACAGTTTTTGACAAGCACTACAATACTGTTTACTGTCTCTTAGCTCACACCATAATAAAGTATGTAGTGCTGAGAATGTGTTGTTTTAACAACCTCTGAAGTTTGTAGGCTATTAGAACTTGAAAATACTTTTATCTCATTTAAAAAAGTAATTTTTTAGACATTTGCACTGAATTCTTGATGTGTGATGTATCCTAAATTCCACAAAGTATCAGATACTTCAGGTTAGTAATGCATACCGTAGTCAAACAAATCTGACAGACTGGCCCCAGAATGGGATAATCTGCATGAACTGCAAGTCAGATTGCACAGGTTCCTTCACCTGACCTACTGCTGACCTTCTGTGAGGCCAGGCACTGGATACCAAGGTTGAAAAGTTAGAATAATGTTTGCTAGTGCCACACAATCCAGTAACTGAAATGGAGATGGCAATTCATGTGTCTACCTTTGATGACATGGGAAAAAAGTGCTTCTCTTGGATTTGTTCCACAGGAAGATCCCACTGATCTCCTATGAGTTATTTTCCCTGGGCTGAGGGGTCGTTTATATTGATTACATGATACAGTAGCTGATCAGTAGGCTATGTTTATAATTTCTGCAAACAACACCATATATTTCATGGCATCAAACTATAGATAGTTGTAGCATGTGAGGCAGTAAACATCTAATTCTGTCTAGCTGTTTGCTGTGATCAAGATATTATAAACATGCCATAACAGTTCACCTAACAACATGACCTGTTTTTTTTTTTTTCTCCATTCCACTCATAGCTGAAGGTATCAGAAATTTGAGAAAGCTATGCTTATTACACATGAATCATTTCCCAACTACTGAGGATAGCAAAACCTCCATTTTAAGATGAGTCCCTGATGAACCAAGGGACCTTGAAGAAATCCAACTAGTCAACTGCTATATCTTCAGTGATGCTGTGGAAATTTTAGGTAGTTATAATAACACTAACTTTACAAATTGAAGATATCTGTTTTAAAGATCAATACATATTGCCTAGCATGAGAAAAAGCATATGGTTCTATGATAATAAGTCCTTCTTTGCTCTAAACAATATTTTAACTGATGGCTTAAGTGACAGAATGGAGGATACACTTATAAAATTTCAGATGATACTGATCTTGGAAGGCTTACAAGCCCTGTTGGAATACAGAACCACAAATAAAATTGGATGCATATAAGAGGAGGTTTAGAAACAGCAATAGGGAATTCATTACAGATAGATTTAAAGGGCTGTAGCTGGGAATGAGTCATCACATTCATTAATATAAATGGAGATTTAATGGAGATCTGTGTAACAGAAAAGAATCAGAGCTCTTCTGTGAAGGACAGGAAAAAATATGCTATTGCAAAAAAAAAATGTGCTGGTGAGTCCTGAAAAACAAATCTGTCCTCAGCCTCAGTATGATTATGAAGAAAGGTATAGAGAAGTTGAGAGAGAGCACCAAGAAGTTAAAGCTTAAGAAAACATGACTTATGAGAAATGGTTTAGTTTTGTCTTGGTAGAGACAGAAATCTGAAAAAGAGCTTTCCCAATGGACTTATAATCTTTCATATTTGAGAAATGCTTTTCTCCAAAATAACATACTGAATCAGCAGCTTTAAGATTATTTGGATTTCCTTGTTTGCAAGTCAGACTTGAGTGAGCATAGTATCATATCCTCTTCTGGAAGAAACATGTCAAAAAAAATTAAGAGAGAGAGATGATCTTGCACAAACCACAGATCTTGCAACCTGTAACACCTCTTGGTCTTTAAGTGATTTCAAGGAGTGTTCACTTTATCTGTGTGCTTTTTATGAGCTCATTTTTATTAGCTTTGACATTTCACAAATACATGAATTAGGGAAAGCTCTTAAGAAAAAGGTAACAAAGTCTATAAACTGATGGATAATAGATAGGTGTTTTACCAGTCTGGGGTTTTTTGTTGGTGTTTTTTTTTTTTTTTTTTTTTTTTTTCCAGTTAGATAGTATGGTTGCCTCACCTAGCAAAGAGAAACTTTTCCTACTGGCAGGACAATTCTAGTATAGTTACATCTCTATAATTCACTACAGGAAAATTTACTGCTGAACAGAATATGCCAGTGAAAAATTAGACTTCTGAAACGACAACAGGATGTTTAGACCATATTAGTTCTACAAAAGAGGGCATTAAACAGAGATGTAAACAAAGAGCTATTCTGCAGTTATTTGCCACAAACTAATACTTACTCCACAGCAAAACACCAGATAGCTTATTGGAAGCGACTTTTACTGTCTTTAATCTCTGACCATTTTGGCTTATAAGAAGTCATCATTTATCCCTCTTTCACAGTAAGCCATCTCTCATTTAATATAGGGTAAGAATTTACATGTGAACATTATAACAAAGATGCAGGTGTGCTCTCAAGTTCTCATTGTCATCCACTTTACAGGAAATGGTTGTTTTCTGATACCTTTTGGTCCTGGTGTAGACAAACCAGAATGCAGTTTCCAGGCCCTCATCATACCCAAATATCCTAGGAGAGCACTGTGTACACAAGGAACCTCCAAACAGAGCTAAAGAAAACAGTGGAGTCACTTGGCCATTTCTGTAAAAAGTGGTGGCCAATTAAAGGCAGTTGCAGAAACTCTGATCTAGAAAGCTGCTGACAGAATAGAGTTAATGCCTATTGTTGAACCTGAAGAAGAAAGTGTGCCCAGACCAGGAAGGGAGACTTGTTGAGAACAAGATCTTGGACAGTTAGTGGTAAAAGTTCAGTCCTGGAGACTGAATGAAGATAGGTGACTTTTTTTTTTTTTTTTTTTTTTTTTTAGGATGATTGCAATTAAGGGACCTTAGGGAGAAACTAAGGGGAAAACCAGTAGCTCTGACACAATGCTGAGAAATTAGAATGAACAAGGAATATTTATTTTGTACTCCAGATGCCTGTGCAGTTTTGTTGCCAGTTGGAATCTCAGTCATAATAAGACCAAGCTGGAAATGTGAGCTATAGAGCAGTCAAGTTTTGGTGAGGTCGAGAAAGAAAATAAGAGCCAGATGAGGGCTTATGTCTGATGTCATACCAAAAGCCAAAAACTATGAGAGCACTGAGGCCATCTCCTTCCTAGAGCTATAAATGGGTATGTAAAGTTTTTCAGCAGAGAAGAGGAAAGAAGAAAACAACTGAAAAACATGCCTATTGAACAAATTATGTTGCTCAGATATCTGGGGACAAATCTGTACAATTCATTTGACAGTGTTATCAAACTGAATTGCTGACTTCACTTGTTTTTAGCCTCTTGTGCCATTCAGCCTTATTGTTCCAGTCTGAAGACCTTCTGCTTTCTATAAAAAAATTAACAGAATCACACATAGTTTCATTTTTGTAATTAAAGAACAATTCTCTTCTTCCCAATGTGTTGTGTTGTCTTTTATCCTAGAATGTCATGTTTCCAGAGGGACTGCACTGCAGTGGTAGCCTTTTGCCCTCCCTTTGTGCTGATATAAGTAAATACTATAGTGCACAGCAATAGAAAATCAGGCACAGGAAATATTATGTTGTACAGAGAACTGGTGTGTGTTCCATGTCTTGTGAGATCAAAAACAAGTGCCATTAATTCTAGTCCTTGGAGGAATCCCTTACTTATAATAAGTAGTGGGAAAGTGTTTCTTAGGACTGCTGACAGGGTGAAAAAAGCAAGCATCTGAAAAGCAATGTTTTAATCACTTTTAAAAATGGATAAGTAAACCTTTGGAGGACTATTATAAAGAGGAATCAACTGTAGCCTGTGGACAGTCTCAGTTCTACCAAAAGGAAGGCATAATAAGGCCAGACCCTAGTTGTTCCATTGTGGAGTCACTGAATAAGCTTCCATTTTGTTGAACTGTTCTCCTTGCTAAACCAGCACATTTCTGTACTTCTCTAAAATATTTTTAAAGTGAAAAATTAGCCAGCAGTGTTCGTCCCTCCATCCTATAAAGCAAAGGAACCTGAGACGTATGAAGCTGATTTTTCGTATTCTCTCAGTTGCTTTCCTCAGTTTTTCTCCACAACATGTTGAATCATATTCTTTTATATTTTGTACACGCTTGTAGTAAGCGCAGTAGCGCTGTCTACAAACATGAACAATTTTAGGTTTGTTTCTACAGTCTGTGCCCTTCCTTCCTAAAGATCTGATGATTAACAAGCGGAATTATAACGCTATTGCTACACATTCACAACTTCAGGAGAAAAAGATGCTGGTGAGATATACTTAAATTATCAAAGCACAGATATATAGAATGCAGGAAACCGCACCCTACAGAAGATCATTGTTTGTTGCTACAATACAGTATAGCGTACGCTTTCAATGATTTATGAACCATCATTTAATCTGCCTTCCCAGCCCTCTGCACCTGAATTAGTCTCCTGATAGCTCTGATTAACTTGACCCCCTTCAGTCATATAATGCTGGTTTTGCCTGTAGATAAGCAGCTTTTGGTTCGTTGTATTTGGACTGTTTCCCACAAGTGGTATAAATGTGTCCTTAATGCTTCTTACAAGTTTGTTAATAAGATTAGAAGGATGATTGTAATATTTGTTGATTACTATCCAGTATACTGCTAATCCATTAGCGGTGAGGAAAGGGAAGTACACAGCATGGATTTGAGCATCAATCTCAAACAGTAGCACTTGTTAACTTTCAGCAGCTTATGTATTTTATTGTGCTCATTGCTAATTAAAATTCTTACACGGAAAGCTTACTTCACCCTAGGCTTGACCTGCCTCATATGATGCACTGAGGGGGCAGTTTCCTTGAATTAGGGTTGTTTGGGCATGTGACCAGTATTCTCTGATCACCTTCCTTGTTGTGAGTCTCTAATAACTAGCTAGCACGCAAGAAGAGTATTAATGTCCTTATTGTGTTAGTCCTCCTGTGTGAAAACATACAGGGTTTCAGTAGGAGGGAAATAAAGTTGGGACTATTTCTAACCCTAGAGATGCCTTCTCATGTGGCAAGCAACTCTTTAGATTTGTTCCTCTGCATTTGCTTTCCTTTTCTTCTTTAGCTTTACTCCTTTCTCCTTCCTTCCCTTTTTTTCCCCATGAATCTTCCCTGATATCCTTTTTTGTAATATAAAGGGATTTTTAACAAAACATATTTAACTAGATTTTGACTGGGATATAGGAATGATCAGGTTACTTTTGTGGGAGCTGCAACTGCTCAAATTCTTTCAAAACTGGGACCTCAACAATTAGCTTAAGATTTGGATCAAATGGTACCACCTGCCAAAAGGCAAAAAAGTAACAATAATAAGGGGTTTGATAGTGTTAAAACTCAGATTTTTTTCTATGATTATAAAAATGTAATAGGAAAAACAGCAAAGGGTTGTTTCCCTTCAAGCCTACAAACATCCCAGGATCCAGAGAGAAACTGCATTGATCTGGAGTCACTTGTAGAAACCTAGCTACTTCTAGTCCTTCTTCATGGCACACCGAGGTCTCAGAAGCCCTGTTCACATTTCCTGAGGTTCTGTACTCAAAATTACCCCAGACCACTTCCAGGTTCAAAGATACAAATGTGAAGCACTCTTAGCTCTGTACAGCTGGTAACAATGGTGTCTCACTGGAATATTCTAGAAGCTCGTTCACTCAGGGCAAGGAAGTATGTCAGGTCACAGATAAGCCTACAAAAAGGCCTAAACAACCCACTTCTGACATACATGTTAGAAGATCAACTTCAATGATTGAAGGAAGCAAACTTTTCCCAGTACGACATGAAAAGAAGTAAGGGTGACTGGGAGGTTTTTTCCTCAGGCTCTAGGACAAAACCAAGTATTTCATTAAAGCCTCAGCCTGGGAAATGAGTGAGTACACAAATACACTCATACAACAGTCAGGGTGCCATTAGTCAATGTGTAAGTATTTATCTTCCCCAACCCACCCACTGGGGCGGGTGGGCAACAGTGTGAATCAGCTGGGCCAGCACCTGGAGGGAGTTATGCACAGTTGTGCTCTGCTGATGTCAGTGGGAGCTTCTCTGGTATCTTCAGAGGAGCCTGGGCTTTGCTGCTCCTTTGCCTCCCCTTACTCTTGAACATCTACAACCTCGTCTTTCACAGTGTACTAATGCCAGTCTGTGCCAGAATTGTCCTTACTGGACTGTACTGCTGACTATGAGAAAATAAGAGCAACCTCTGTGAACCTTCAGCAAAGATTCAATAAAAATTTCATATTGAAGGGAATTGAATTACTGAGCCTCTGCTCTACATCATATAAATAATCAGTGACTCTATTGCTGCTAGATTAGACATCTAGATTAGACATCAGCAATCACTCCTTGGTATTCACTTAATTTCAAGGAGGAAACTTCTTATTTATGTTAAAATGATGCAAGAGCAATTTGTTTTTTTCATTAGGCCTTGCACCCAATTTCAATTTTCAAGACTTACTTGGCTCCTGAAAAAAAAAACCCAACACAATAAAATTTCAATCTACACTTCAGAGGCAGAGCAAAACCAGATTTGTTCTTTAAAATATGATGAGGTCTTCACACACTGTCAACTGTAAGTGCAGATTCGCTATCCAAAATGCTAAAATAAAGATAGAATAATAAATTCCCCAAGACTGCCTAAAGACAACAGAGAATATTTTCTCTACAGACTTGATTAGCAAAGATTTTGTGACAAATGAAAACAGCCAATTATTTGAATTGTCCTTGAGCCAATATGACTTTATTTAGAAAGGACTCTAGGAAAACATTAGTTTAACTTCATGAGATGGTGGGAAGTTGGAAGAATCCGCAGGTGCAGGGTTTTCTTTTCTTGAAGGAATTTTTCAGAGGAATGTACAGAATTCCTAAACTAAAAAGATGCAGACTTATGACATTTCTATTATTCTTTGCTTTGTAAGAATAGTTTTATGTAATTCTATTTTCTTTTAGTTTTGGAGCACCAATAAAACACATAAACCAGAAACAGGTATTGAATCACTTTTTTTTTTTTTTCCAATGAACAGCATACACTGGAACTTTCTGACCCTGGAATAAATATGAGTGCGTTTAGGTAATGATCAGATTCAGTGCCCCAAATAAATTACGGATCAGTCTAGTATATTTATTAACCACCACTAGGTGTCACTGTGTCTCTACAAATACCGCTAAAGTAGGCTTAATATATTAAGGAAATAAATCAGTTGTATATAATACATACCATTTTTGTGGCTTTTTATGAAACTGTCAGGTTGCTAATTCTCCCACATATATGAAACTCTTAAAAACCCCAAAGTAATGAACAGCTAATGATAAAAAAACAAGCAGTCAACTAGGAGATTCCACTAGGAAAAGGATAATCCATCTACTTTTTATGCCATCTGTAACTGCGATTACTGGCACTGGCATGGGTGTGGTTCATTTTGTATTTCTTTCTTGGCCATGCACTGGCTACAAAAAAAAAGAAAGGAAGACTATCACACATTTTGTCCAGCCTCTGCAAGTACTGTGTTATTAGAGCCTCATACCTTACTGAAGTTAGAGGCTGTTCTTAAAAGATTCATAGTAGCTATAAATATAAACCCCAGCATAGAATTCAGCGTGTAAACAAAGTGTGCTCCAGAAGAAAGTTCTTTCCGCAGTGAATATTTTAAAAAGATTGATTATGACACACAACAGCTCAAAACTCTGGTTTCCAACCCTCAGTTTCACCAACAGCTTCACTCTGACCAAGAAAGCAAAGCCCAGGATGACTTTCAGTCTCTGTACAGACCATATTACTCCCCCTGAATACTTCAGCTATTTAGGTTTCACAAGACAGAGTGTTGTTGTCAGTGAGGTTGACCATGCCCTACTTGCACAGCTGACCTCAAGAGCAGCAGCCCAGTCCGGAGCTGAGCTGTGCTGAGCTCCTGCCAGCAAGGGCTAAGGGGTTCTTGCAGGGCTGACAGCAGGAAGAGCAGAGGCAGAAAGAGGTGCTGTTGTCAGAGGAAGAAGGAACCTGGATCCTACTCACCAGTATATTTTAAAGTCTGACTGGATAGTCCAAGCATGTGAGTGGTCTCTCACAGTCTTTTTCCATTAGATTCTGCCACGTGTTACTGTCAAGAGCTGCACATGGGGAAGGCTCAAAAGGAATATGTGGTGATACTCTCTTGGCATCTGTGGACTTAACACCAACACAAGTAGAAAGTATTGGGACTGGCAGATTCTCCTGAGGATATGAGATGCAGCATTTCTTTAGTCTTGCTCCTATGGTTATCACAGAGCAAGGACAGAAAGTGGCTATGAAGTGGTTTTTTTTAAGAGGGGGATGTGTCAAATTCATGTGATACATTCAACTATCTGAAGCATTTATGAAATATACAGGCAGCTATTGTTATCAATTACAATATTCTGATTGATCAGTCTCAGCAGGAGAGGAAAGAAGGTCAGTGTCCTGATGAAAATAGGGGAGAGAATTACTGACTTAGTGGGAACCATATATATATTGTCTTCTAAAGTCTGAATATGCATTAGAAGCATTCCCCAGTGAGGAGCTAAAGCAACTATGCAGTTAACTCTGCCTTTGTGATTCTGCTTGTGCCTAAGCAATTGCAACGACTGGGGCCTTGAGACTGCAACTAGAATTGCCTAAAACTTTGGCTTTCATACTCCAAAACATGGAATATTTTCCCTCTGATCTGGAACAGAAACTACAGGCATTGTCATCCCCTCGACAGACTTTTTCAGTCTTCTTTCTTTGTTTTTCTTTTTGTTTTTGTTTTTGGTTTTTGTTTTTTTTTCAAAAGGCAAGGAAGCGGACTTATCTCCTGGGGACACCCCTGCAGGTTTGCTGCCACAGCCCTGCAGCTGGGCAGAGCACTCCATTCTGTGGCAGAGAGCCCAGGACACTCAAAAGCCCCCACCTGTATCCTGGCTTCTCAGCTCCTGACCTCAGTCCAGGCAGCCTAAGAACTGTAGTGTCTACATTTGACACCCAGTCCTCTGCTGAAAAGAGGGGAAGTCTTGAGACACCCTGCGTGAACTGTATCTCCCAGAGCTCCTGTGCTCCATGTTACAGCCTGGGAGGTCAGCAAGAAGGGGATCCTCCAGCTGCACAGGCAGGGGACTTGAAATCTGGGGGCCTCTAGCCATAAGGTAGCCTGAAGAGCTGACTCACCTGTGCCTTGAGTATTCTGTAAGCACAGAGTAAATCTTGAGGGGGGCCACTGCCATTCTGCCTTTAGCCAAAATGCCAAATTAACCCCTGTCAAAATTTAAATTTGATCTCTCAAGCCCCAAATCAGGTCTATACCTGTGGAACCCAGATTTATGAAGAAGTGCTCTCTGAAGTGCTTCTTCCCAAGATCGTAATGGCAAAGTTCTCATCCTCCTTCTTGACACCAGGCAGAGCCCGGTGCTGTTTGGCCCTTCCCTTTTCCCAGCCAGGTTTTGCAGGGATGGAAATGAGATGAGCAGTCCTGTTGCTACCAGGATGGAGTCTGTATTAGTGTATCTTTTTTGCCTGGTCTTGTTCGGTCAGGAAGGCTGAGCAATGGGCCTTGCTTGCTCTCAGCAGAAGCTGTCATCAGCTGCTGTAGCCCAGATGCAGGGCTGTGAAGACTGTAAGCAATTAGGGGGTTTTCTTCTTGTCAAGTGCAAATTGCCTTTCTGTTCTCAAACTGTAAACTTTGGGTGTTCAGCTCCTTCCAACTCAACTCATTTTAAGCTTTGCCAGGGCTGGCCGGAGCTTTAGACCTTTGAGACACAAATTCCTGAACTGCCCTTAACATGAATTGTCAGAAAGGAAATACAACTGTGATTTGGAAAAAAGTTATTGAAAACAAACTATTTCCAAAGAATATGTTGCTTTTGACAGGTCAGCATTTTCCAGTGGCATTACATTTTGTCCTCAAATTCCTGAACAGCTCTCTGTTCCGGTTCAGAGACAGCAATGAGATCATCCAGTCAGCAAACTCAGTTTTGTAAAAGTTCCTTTCTCAAGCTGTGAGTTTCTGCTTTGTAAGAAGCTTGCTACTACCTTAAAGTGCAGTTTGCATTTCAAATTTCCCTTTCTTACATTCCAAGTGACTGATAAATTCAGGCACCGTGATCCAAATTGGCCTCAGAAGTGTTTGATTCAAGGCAAAAAAAAAATGTAATGGGACTTGCTTTTCAAGGCTATTTCTGATTTTCCTCCTTGCCAAAGAAATAAGAGGTTGACTAGAGGGGGAGAGACAAAGCATTCTGGAAATATCAAACAGGAATTTGGTACCATCAAACTTCACCTGGTTAGCACTTAGATTTATCTGCAAAGTGAGACTGAATGTAAACTAGTCATAATGCAGATGCAGTCCCAAAACTTTTCGGTCCACTTTTAAGCAACATTAAACATTGTGACTAGCTGTAGAAGTCCACTACGTGCCAAGGAAACGTGTTAAAACATACATACTTTTGCTCACTTGAGACAATAAATAAAGAGAATAGCAAACACCTTTTTTTGCTAGACGTGGGATTTCAGGTGAGTCAAATTGAAAATACTCGCATTTATTGACCCTATAGTGAACTTTACTGAATTGTGGACAGACAGGGTTACCTTTCACCATTCATAAGATGCAATAGTGGTACAGCTCCTGGTGGATCAGGCACTTCCAGGCCTACCCTTCAATCCGACCTGAAGAAAGCAGTTAAGAATGATAATTCTCTTTCTCTGGCCTTTAGTACACACACATAAGATTTGTTCTGAGCTTCATGGTTACACTTGGGTCCGTCTACCAAGCTCTAAGGTACAGGGATTTACCACAAACTTCTTTACAGGTCATTGAGGACTCTCTAAAACACATAGCATGTGGGCAGCTTATTGCTTAAGTTTTACGTGGCTCATGCAAATAAAACTGCATAATAACAATATCTCTTGAACTCAGTAAACCTGGGAGACTTTTAGATACAGTTAAAATAGTGCACAAGCCAGAAGTATTATTAAAACTGACTCATCTCAGGACTCTTTTAGCCTGAGAAGCTTGCAGCTGGTTTATGTCAAGGTTAGTGTGGCTGCAACATCCTGATGAAACCAATTTAAGCCTCCCTTATTCATTTTTCTACTGTGTTATAGCTGTCATCAGTGTATAGACCCAGAGTTAACCTCAAGGATATCTTTAAAAAATAAAGGTAAGCTTGAGTTTATAGGTTTTGGTTAAACAGATAAAAACGCCTGTAAAATATTGGGAGCTATCTAGATCTGCAGCTCAATGTAAATTCAGAGGGTTGCCATAGAAACAAGTGCCTATTTTTCATACTGGAAGAAACTAATGAATTAAAACAGTGAGTTAAATAATTTTAGAAGATGAGTAGGGATGGCTGCTTAACTCTCAAGCAGCAAGTTCATTCTATTTATAGCATAGTTTCCTTTTTTTCCTCCTTCTCTCTATATGCATTTTAATAATTTACTTATTCACTAATAAAGTATTCAGTGAGGTTAGTAAGTTCAGCACCCTGTTCTATACCATTGAAAATGTGAGTTTGGGAGACTTGCTTCTGAGGTCAAATGAAGAGGCTGCATAAAGAAGATGATCAAATTGAGGGCAGAGGCAGTGATGCTGACATGATGGCATGTATGAACAGTTCTGTGACCGATTTAGCAAATGTAGTGTGATGACACCATTGCATGACTGACAGCTTCATTGCAGAATCTGAAATGACACTACACAATTATCCTTCTGCCTAGGAATAAAAGGCAAGTTGAATGTTGATCCAGTTACATAGTTCCAGGAAGGGAATGCAGAGGATCCCATTTGAATGAGACAATGCATTACTGTGTGCATGATGTTGAAAATAGGACATGGGCAAAACCTCTCATCATGTTTTAAAGGGACACATAAAGACCAACCTGGACCATTATGTCTAGGTACTCAGACAAGTGAGAAGGCAGCAGCGAGGTTTCAAAGGCAATGAAAATTTTGGGGAGTAGCAAGTCTCCAAAATATTAATTTCAGTTGTAGTTGATTGGAAATAAAATAAAATAAAATAAAATAAAAAGGTAGCTATATAAAAATGAGAACTCTGGGGAAAAAAATACCTAAAAGGGGCAACTAAAGACTAAATGTTTGCACTAAACATGAAGACTGTTTATAGATGGTGTATCAAAAGCTCAGAAGGATGGCAGGACTTACACCACACAGGTTTCAGATGTATCAGCACACTCCACCCTGAGCCCAGCAAATCAAATGACATGATTTAATGTCAGGTTAATGGAAGGTGTTTGAAGTAAGAAGACAGGCTTTCAAATATCTGAGGCTACGTTGAAAGGAAGAAAGTGGTAAACAACATAAAAACTGGCAGGTTAAATATAAATACATATGAAGGTAGGTTGGAAAAGAGTTGGAGGAACAAGTCAAAAAAGACATAAAATGTCATGGAGATTCCTTTTCAAATAGGTGAAGTATAAAAAGCCAGACAGAAAACTGGCAGAGCAATTGATGGCCAAGCATAAAAGGGAGTACTCAGAAAAAACAAGGTCAGAGCAGAAACAGTAAAAAAAAAATTTGTAGATGTGCTTTCTTTGGAGACTTTGGGAACATTTCCCCATCAGACTCCTTACTCCCAGTGGATGAATCTGAGAATGTGTCATGGAATGAATTGTCAGTGAAAGTGGAACTATCAACAAAGCGAATAGTAACAGACCACCATACCCAGGTGTAGTACAGAACGAAATTTTAAATTGAAAGCTGAAACAGCTGAACTATTAACTGCTACATGTAACATCTTGTTTATAATCACCAGCTGTAATGAATTTCTTAAATTTGTCAGAAAGAAGCATTTGAAACCACTGAAAACACCAGCTAAAGAGGCAAAAACAGTGGTAGAGAATCGAATCAATGAGCTGGAAAAAGGGTTAAAGAGTGAAGTGGAAAAATTTGCTGATGCTACTGTATTGTTCAAGGTAATCAAAATGAAAGCTGATGGTGAAGGTTTGCAGGAGACCCCTATGATGTTGAGGCAGTAATAGAACAACAAATGACACTGAGTGCATAAATGTGAAGTAGTGCCTGCAGGAGAAACAATCTTATATATGTGTTAGATTCAGAAATAGTTTCTGTCGCTCAGGAGAGACGTTTTGAAAGATATCCTTACTAATGAACAAATAAGCTGCTAAAATGCTGGAAATTATCTGGAAAAGAGTATGGCATGAATCCATAGTGGACCCAGAGCTTGAAAACTCCATGCACTTCCAGTGCCATCATCTCAAAAACTTTGTAGTAAAAGTAGAAAAGATAAAGACAAGGACAAGAAGGACCATGGAAGCCAGACAATGACTTCTCTGAGAGAAACAGCACACAGCCCAGAAAACAACGGAGGGATGCTGCAGTAGACTTCTGCAAAGAGAAAAGCAAAGAAAAAAATATATTGGGATTAGTTGTCTCCTGCCTTTTCTAATGTAAGAACTATGGATATTAAATAGACCTAGCAGGTGACAGATTCAAAACAAACAGGAAAGAGACACTTCACTTAATGCACCACAAGTCCTTAGATTCCTGAACTGACTATGCACCACTGAAGCATCACTAGATACCTTCCATATTCTTATGCAATAGAACTTGAAAGTTTCCAAAGTTTCACTTGGAAAATTTGCACCCTTCCAAATATAAGAATAGGAGCTCTCCTAAGACTTAGAGTCTTAGGGGAAGGATGTTATTCTCATGTCCTAGGAGAAGGTTGCTATTCGCAAGCCACAACACAAATTAATTTCATTCCTCTCCTTTCCATTTTCTGAGTTTATTTGTTAAAGGCCCTTATCATGTCAGCAAAATATACAAGGACCTGGAATTGAACCACTGTAGCAAGAGCTTCCCAAGAAAACTGGGGATAAATAGATAAGTTTAGTTTCTGCTGAACTTCAAGCAGGAGTCATTTTGGTAAACACAGATCTCCATAGAGAAAACATCCCTTTTAAGGGAGAACACTATTAGATTACAGGGTATGTGACACCATTTTTCCACATTCCAATTTAACATTCACACAAGCTCTTCCTCACAGATGTGACATTTCGCCTGACACTTACTGCATGTCATGCACTGGCCTGAAGGCAGTAGGTGAAAGTGACATGGCATTTAAAGAAAATGTTCCCTACAGCGTTGTCATGATCTGCAATCACATGGAAATCACTACCGTTTATTTACAGTGGCTTGGTTAAAGATCTGTACCCAGCCCAAGGGCACAAAGCAGTGACCTAAACTCTTAAATAGAATTCCACTTGAAATAAAATAAAACAAAGGAAATATGCCACAGTGATAATATTTGAAAGATCTGCTGAGTAGCAAAATAAACACTGCCTCTATTTATCTGGCTATCAATCCATGGAGAACATAAAGAATTTTGTCATTTCTGGAATGGTGATACTCATGAGCATCTTTGGGATCACTTAACTCACATACACGAAGACTTAGTGGGAAGATACAAGATCAAAACCATCCCTTTTTTTAACTTGTTGTTACAGTCAGCACTGAGTAAATAACAATATTCCTTTCCTTTTCCCAATGGCCATCAGTCTTATTAACTCAGAAATTCCAGCTATTCTCAATTTTAATTTAATATCTGAAATAATCTTGTAATGTGCACTAAGAAAATATTTTTTATTATTTGCATATTTTTAAAAGGAATTTACAAATAAGATGGATTTGTTTAAACAACAACATTTTAAAGCACACATGATGTTCTATATTGGGAGCTGGGAGACAGGATGTGTGGATTACAGCCATTTCCCTTTGTAGATGTGATAAATAGGCTCGGGAACCACATGCAGCTGTCCCCGTGGTACATTCCATATGGAGATTTGGAGGGCAGAGGAGGAGCGGGTGCGTGGCATGTGCTTACACCTGCAGCCCCTGCTGTGTGCAGCACACCAGCAACACCGCTGCAGCTCACAGAGTGCCAAGGGCTGTCCCTGGCAGCCTGCTGGAAGAGCAGTGCCCACCTGGCAGAGGGAAGTGCCCATGGAGATGGGTGCTTGAACTGGCACTAAGGTGCAGGATATGCTCCTACTCTCTCCTCTAGTCCGTGCCCGATCCCATTGCTGAGTCAGGCCTTACATTCCAACAAGGAAAAGGAGCAGGTCTGAGTTCAAATACTGGCCAAGGAACAGCACAGATACACCCATGATTCTGGGGAATTTCCTACTTAGTCCTCCTTCTGGGTCATATTTCTGACTGCCTAGTAGACGGATATGAAGATGCTCACTCTTGCACTACAAGAACAGAAGCAGCCATAGATGTTCCTAACAACTACCTATTCAGGTTCATAAAATCAAATCAGAATAGCAGGGCTGTTCTTTCATTTTGTGTATCCTTGTGCTGCCTTTACCACGTGCTTCCACATTGTCAGAAAATGAGGTAGGAGGGCTGCAGATGCTCTCAGTCTGCCATGTGCACCACTTACCATGTACACCACGAACCCTGAACAGAAATGTTTTGGACAAAGCAATAGATAAAACTCTCAGAGATTCAGTGCAGTGCTTAGCAGCAATGAAAAAACAAATCCATGATATATAAATAGAAGCACTGCTTATAATCTGGCAGAAATTATTTTAGCATGATTTCAAGTGGACAGAAGTATGCAAACATGAACAATACGCACAGAGATGAATATTCAGGGACTAGTATGAGAGGAAACAGTGATTGGAGTAGTGTCTGAGTACATTTTCTGGGGTTACAGGGAGGGTAGTGGAGCAAATGGCCTGGTTCTCCGAGGGGACCTGCATGAGGAGTTCCAAAAGGACTCCATTTTACATCCATGACCAAAACAAAGAAAATTACCCAGAAACAAAGGATAATCTACTTAGCACTGAAATTCTGATGCCATCAGCTCTTCCTGTAAATTCAGTGGCTTTTTGATGAAGCCCTTATGTTTCCAGAGCAGGAAAAATAACAAGGAATGCCCAGGAGAAACACCCTGAAAGGTGGCTTAGTTATCAGCTTGGAAGAGGTAAAGAAATGGCAAGGAACGAGGCCAGGGCAATGACCCTGTTGAATGTCTTGTCTTCTTTACATAGGTTTCTCATTAGAACCAAATCTCTGATCTGAAACAGTAGGAGTCAGCAGGATAAATGTACTGTAAGAAACACATTTTCATCCAACAGTTCAAAAGCCTCATTAAAAATGGTAAAGCTTAATCTGTCCGCTGTGGGCTGTAGCAGCAGACAGCACGGGTGGGGCCTCAGTGCAAGTCTTGGCTGCCTGTTTTTTTAGGGAGCTTGAATAAAGATATTTATTCTTGGAAGAAAATAGGTCAATTATTTTCTATGGCAACTGAAAAATAAACACACAAACTGGCAGCAAAACATCTATCCTCCTTTTTTTTTTTTTCTTTAAAGACCAAGTAAAAGGTTACTTTGTAATATTCATTGCTAAACTATTTATTCAGTTAAATTCCATGTTGGCTTTTTACAGCCTTGCAGTCCACATTGCTGGGAGCTGATGGGATGAGCCCCAAGAACTGCTGTGGGAGCTGAGCTTGAGCCTGAGCCTAAGCCAGACCCAGGCCACTGCTGACAGCGAGTGGGGAGAAATCTCACCTGGGTGCTCATGCAGCAGGAAACGTGAATCATGAGCACTGTCTCACTTCTAGCAGGATTTGTGTGTGCATCATTTGTATATAAATTAAACCTACATCTTAAAAATTGTCAGTACTACTGGGTTGTTGAGGTCAGATGGAAGATACTTATTTACATTCTTCCCTTGTCTCTGCAGAAGCCAGAACTACTTGATTTCAACACAGCAGACAGCCTGCAGTTCATTCACTTCTCTTAAGCTTGAGCCATTTTTGTTTCTGTAGGCCACTTCTTCCTTCCAAAAGTCAGAAGGTTTCCTCAGAGAGAAGAAAGGAGCCTCCTGACTCCTTTCAAAAGAAAGCTGACTGACTATTTTCGGTCATATGTCTCCCTGTCAGCCTCTTTTCCTCTCTTGTTGTCAGTGGGTGATGTGCCATGCATTGGTTGTGAGAAAAGACAGGTAACATTCACCACTTAGGTCTATACTTGTCAGCTGAGCCTCAAATTTTTTTTTTCTTGTATAAACTTGGAGTAACCTAAAGGATCTGATTTGCAGTATTCACTTCAAACTTAGGGTCGATTGATGAAGCTTCACAGAAGTACAGCTAACATGGGAAGCTAGCCTGTCTTCTTCTTGGGATAACTCAGACTTATTTCAGTTATTTCAAAACAAAAGGATTGAAATGATGGACTACAACTGAAGTCTGGTTTTATAAAATAGGAGTGTCTTTGAACAGCATGAGAAAGGGGCAGCAGTAGTGAGGACGTAGGCACAGCAGTGACATATAAAACATGAAAATTCTTAAAAATATCTTCTCATTACCAAGGAGCAGAGAAGAAAGCTTGCTGCTGCTACTAGCAGCATGTTTTCACCTAATCAGCTGTTAGATCAGGATCTCTTTGAATCTGCCAGTTGGGAAGAAAAATTAGTAACGGATACAATCACATACCTTCTACACAACTTGATTTACAGGAATGTAAAAATCCCACTTTGACTGCAGAAAAAAAATTAACTTATGGCAGCTACTTCACTTACCCCTTCAAGACTTTTTCTGCCAGAACCTTAATCCAAGAGTCACCTCTCCAGGCTTCCCACAAGCCTACAGAGCAGTTCTGTTCAGACTGATGAAGCTGCTTTTTCTCTCTCTTGCACTGTGTGGTCTGACTCCTCATATCCCCGAGCCATATCACACACACAAGCACACAGGCACACACACACAACACTCCCATGCACTCATACATACTTTTCCTAAAAGCTCATGCAGTCAAAGTATCTCTGCTCAGGGCATTCAAATTCCTCAGCAGCTTTGTCTTGCCTTTATTTTTTGTTGAGTATCTAAGAATGCAGAAAGGGCCAGAAAGAGAACGAGAAAATTCCAGCCTTGATCCAGAGACTGTGTTCCTCAGCACTGAAAGTGAGCAGATATGGGTTTTAGTGCCAGTTTTCTTGAATTATTTTTTTGTCCCATCCAACAAAAAAAAAGACTGGGATTAGCTTAGTTAGTTAAAACTTGGTGCTAATAATGCCAAGGTCACAGGTTCTGTATGGGCCATTCACTTAAGAGTTGGACTTGATGATCCTCATGGGTCCCTTCCATAGAATATTCTGTGATTTGTGACCTAATACAAATTCAATTAAAAGTGCACTGTTCCTTGCACCCTTTGTGGATTGCAGAAAAAGATGCCTTTTTTTTTTTCGTTTGAGTGCTTTAAACAAGGGGGCAGAATCAACACCTCCCCTTGCTTCCTCTAAATGACAGGGCACTGTTCCTTCCCAAGTTCCCGGCACAGCCCAGCAACTCAGCCCTCTGCTTAAAAACCAACATGTGACACAGTTGAGCATATTTTTCAGAGAAGGTCTGTGAAGGGTCATAGGTAAAGAGGCATGAAGAGCCAAGCAACAACAGAGCTACATTCCCAGATTAGGTTGCTTCTAAACATGTACCATATCTACATTCAGGTATCTAACTAACTTCTGATGTCTAGGTACTTTTGAGATTAAATATTTTGAGGTAGTAGGTTTCCAGGGCCTCCTTCCTGAAGTTCCTGCCTATATACAACATAGCTATAGTTTAGAGAGTTTGTACAATGCCTTTATTTCTGATATTGCTTTTCAGTCAAAATAGAGCTATTTACTTCAGTGATATTAATCTTTATTTTTTCCACTGAAAATGAATTAGCATTGAGCCCAGAAGCTGTGAGCCATTGGAGCATAACTCTAATAAACTCTTACCCTTGCATAATTTTAATAAGCAAAGATATCAAAGGGTACTTATGTTTGGAGAGCAAGACTGCTTTCACAGTTTCTCTCCACTATAAATACTGCACTAACTTTTATTGGTACAACACTTCAGTGTTAAAAAATAAATGAAGCATTAAACTTTTTATCAAACATCTCCTTTACTGAAAAATTCTTGGGAAAAGGAATTTTTTTAAATTCCTTTTCTCATAAAAACATAAGTTTCTGTCTTCTCCTTTCTCATTTCTACCATCAAAGTTTCCATATACACCTGTTTCTTATTTTCCACTTGTGGAACTCACCAGAACCAATGCTGTTTCCAGAGACAATGCTACACATGAGATTGCTTAAAGTAGGATTAAGTGGGAAGACAGAAAAATTAGACAACCTAACTAACTCTTGCAGTTTCTAGTGGTCCATATTCTATTTAAGCCATTACTGCTTTATACTTAGTAGGCATAAATTTCTTGGGCAAGAGAGGAAGCATGAGGTTTTTTCCCTTCCTGTTAGTTTTCATTATTTCTTCTTCTGCCATGGCTCCACCACCCTTCCTGTTCCCAGAACAGTAGTTTGGTGGTGTCTCTGAGGAGTCTGAGAGAAGACAGAGAAAAACATTGTGCCAGAATATGGAAGGAATGGCTGATAGGAAATAGTGGAAGAAAAAAGGAGAGGAGTTAAGCTTTGTCACTACAGCTGGCTAGCACAGTCATGCAGCACTGGGGATAATCCAGTGTCCCATGTCCTGACTGCTCCTGAATAGACTGCATGCTGGTGACAGAGGGTCAAGTGCTGTCCTCCTCCCCATTCCTGAGATGCCATTTTAGAGGTGTAAAATGGCCTTCAAATGTGGATAAATTTATGCCTGAGAAAGAATACTTCATGTCACAAATGAAAAATCTGGGGGTTTCACATGTGAAATGTCCATTTTAATGTTGAAAGACATCCCAAAACTTCCTAAAGATTCAGAGTACTGGAGAGCTAGTTACTCATCCTGACTGAAATTCTCCCTGCAGGCTGGTGTGAACAGTTTTAAGCAGCAACACATACTGCCTTACGACATATGAATTTTTATTCCCAAATACAAAGAAGAACAATGAATGTCCGTTATTACTTTAGTGAGTAATTACCACACAGTGGTAACAAAAGGCATTTGGGGAAGACAATGTAAGTGACCACTAACCCCATTTTTGGTCAGTGAATCTGCAGTGTTGAATAAATGACTTCATTTGGTTTGATTTGCTGGCCTGCCACAGTGCTAAATGTTAGTTTGTTCCCAGCAGTTCCTTAATACCTTCTAAAGCAAAACTAGGATGTGGGATTGGACATTGTAGTGCCAAGTGAAAACCCAGGGCCAAATGCTCTGTGCTGTGTTTGATATTAGGCTCCTCAAGAAGGAATCTGCTCTTGTTTCCAAACAACCTGTCAAAAACAGGCTCTGACATTGGTGTTGGGTTTGAGCAAAATGCTAACTAGTATTTGCAAGTGGAGACAGAGTAGAGAGGGAAGGGACAGAGTCGAAGTTTTGGTGATTCTCAGCTGCCTATCATCCATCAGAAGCAACTTCCTGAGAACAGCGTTACAGGGTTATGCTTTACTTGGCTGAACTGAGCACTCCATCAGGTCTGTATTTATTTGGATTCCCAGGTATTTTGACGAGATGCTAGAAGCCTCAGGAAATTAAAATGAGTGATAGTTTTAGAGCAAGAAACATCTTTTCGTAAGCCCTTCTGCTGGCTTCTCCCCAAGCTCCTGAGAGAAGAAACAGGATGCATAGCTGTCTGAGAGCACTCTGAGGTTCAGTTGTTTTCTACACATGAGGGCCTGTACTTGAAAAAGTAGAGACATCAGAGTCTACCCTTTCAAGGAAATAAGATGAAGTTCAATGGATTCATCAGAAAATGCAGCAAAAAAAGCCATTTTGCCTTTAAATTGATGCATATTTGTTTTCAGGCTCATGTAGCTTAAATCTAAACCACAAATTTTGTTTGGAAACTTGTTGCCAGCTAGTGCAGACAGGGTATATTTACAAACAAATAAGGAGTTCCACATACAGGAGGAAATGAAAAGTAAAAAATAAAACTGGAATATTTGAGCAAACAGTAAATTTAAGGAAAAGAAAAACACCTAATCTCTGTTAATGGAATATACATAGTTTTTCTTCAGGGAACTGGAGAGTTAACTCATTTACAGATAACATGGTATTTTCCAAAAAACATTCTCTTACATGTGAAAGTGTTGATTTGGTGAAAAGAAAATTCGTGTCTTATCAATGCCTTGTTTATTTTGAACATTTACAGCTTTATGTGACTAACAGGATAATTAATCAATGGCTCTGAAACACTGTAAACATGTCATCCAGAGCTACTACATACACTGCATGGGATCTCTAGGATGTGACTAACTGAACTGGTATTTGCATTTGTTAGGACAGAAGATATTGTTATTTTTCACATTTCTAGAGACATTACTAGATGTGGCAAGCAAAGAAAGGACAAATATTAAAGGGAGAACTAAAAGGATCAAACTTAATTATTACATATAGTAATTTATTATGACGTCTTATCAGCCACATGGAAAAATGCACTCCCTCTTCATGTTATTGATTCTACACCCAGAAAGAAAACCATAAAGTAGCCTTTCTTTTTTTTTTTTTTTTTTTTTTTTTTAAAGTGGCATCCAAGATTGGTCTAATTAGCAATAGGAGACTGAAACCACAGAAGAAAACAGCTGAAACATAAGCTTAAAACATTTTGGAAAAGAAGACAAAATTCCTCAGTGTGCTTTCTTCTTTAAGACTGAAAATGGAATAGCTAATTTTGTGCCACAAATCTGTTGGTGACAAAGGTTTGTTTAGTCTGTTCTCTCAAAATGGTGGAAAATTGCAGTATTTAATTAGAGGAACAACCGCTTTTATAATTTGTCTGATTTGATCAAAACTTCCTACTATGTTCAGCACAGGGAAACAAAAAAATAACAGACAAGAGCCAATATCGTGGAAGGACATGTAATAGCAAATTGTAACTTGTTAGTGGAATAGGAACCCTATTCTGTTCTCCTGTTGTAACAGAGAACTGCAAGGTTTTCACAACTTGAATGACTATGTGCTCTAATATGCTAGAGGTACAAAGCCTGTAGTCAGAGGTTTCATTTGATAAACCGTCAATGCATTTCTCATTGTCCATTTCTTTGGTAGGAAAAATGACAAAGTGTGTGTGTGGACAGCAGAAGTAACAACCCTGATACAACTATATCCAAACTAGCATCCCTGGAAGTGCTGACAATAAGTAAATTCATATGTATTCTTGCTACTTTCTTATCTTTATCAGTCATCAGGCCCATCATTCATGATTAAAAGACATTCTTAGAAAGTGAAGTAACACAAAACATGTGAGACCCAGAGGGCTTTAAAGGATCCTAGGTGGTCTGCTCACCTTCCCTGCACCACCTACCTCTCTATTTGTTTGTTCATAATGTTGGTGGAAGATTCTGTTTTCTGGGGACACGACAGAGCAGACATAGAGCTAGCACTTCCTGAGGTTAAGATGGCTGCAAAAGTCTGGAAGGAATATCTTGGGAAGATAACAATACATAGGTTATGAGAAAAAGACCAACAGTGTAGGTGAATGACACACTTGAGCTGAATTTGTTATTTTTTCACTGGGATTACTGACAGATTTAAATGCCCTGCATACATATGGCCCCTGTGAATTTCTGTAAAACTATCTATAAAGAGAAACAGTTAGCTCTAATGAGCTTAAAACTTCACTCCAGCATTATGATATTTCAATAACCATTAAAATTTATTCAGAAAACCTTCATGGGTTTGTTTTGATATTTCTGTCCATGTGATAATCATTCCTACAGTTTTATTCTGCCTGTACATAAGTAAGATGGAGAGGGGAATAATCAAATGTAATCTAACAGTGAAAGAGAGACTAATCTTCTAGTCTTGTACAATTTCTAATTTCACTTCCACATTGATGAAACAGTTATTAGGCTAAAGATACTTTACTAAGCAGAACTGTAAGAAATATATGAAAATTATACAAAATAACGTTGAGGTTTCATTGTGATGGCACCAGACAAAAGGAATAACTTAGCTGTCCATAAATCCTTAATTTCATCCCTTCATATCCAAACAGTACCAATAATTAGAAGCTGATGTATGATTTTTTTCCTGCAGGACTTCTACTTCATTCAGCATGATGTATCATTACATTTGTCAGTGACTTCTCTAAAAACCTCATTAGATCCTTGCTGGCCTTGAAAGACCCAAAACTATTGAAAAGAAGCTCATTTTCCCTGATTTTTCACAGCAGCAGCCCGCAAAACTCTTTGTGAGATGGGCTTCTGAAGCCCAGAGTGGGGTCAAAATCTTTGTTGGAGCCTTCAATTTACATCTAATTAAGTCTATGAATAAGCAAACCTCACTTTTTGCCTGCCATAAATGCCATGCTCTTTGAGACTTTCAATTGTCACAAATTCACCGTTGAAACCAGTGCTGAGCTTTGAATACCATCTTCAATAAAACATACCTAGCAGTATCTACTGCTAGAGTGCATATAGCAGTTTTCAGCACTGATTATAGCTGCTGTTCTCTGAGACATTGTCAGCACTAACCTTTTCCCACTGTTGGGACCTCCTTTCTGCTGCATCTTTTACTTCTTCAATAATAGAGCAGCAGTGCTAGAATTATTTGTATTAGAATTTTATACTCATGTGTATAATAAAGTAAACACCAAACTCATTTATATACAAATTTAGAGACAAAGTTGATATTATACTTCCATTCTTGCTCCTGATTGGAAATCTAATCATAAGGATTCAGCACTAACAAAATTAGCACAATTATCAGTGCTTTCAATTCTTAAATTTTCTTAACAGTCCTGCAATAGCCGTTGTTCCCTCAGACTCTCAATTGCCACCATGAGGTTACTTAAAGACTGCAGATGTTTTCATTATAGAAAAAAAGTGACGAAAATGTCACACATTTCAGTTTTGAGGGGAAAATTTTTAAATGCGGATTTAAAATGCTGACAGCAAGAAACTTTTAAAGAGAAACAGAAATCCATTAATACTTTTGGGTTATAATTTTTTTTAAAAGCCAGTCTGAGTTTTGAGGGATCTGCCTCACTTTATAAGAATGTTTGATACGTGACTTTTTACTGTGAAATATAAAGCACTATAAAGCAGAAGAGAGACAGCAGGAAAAAAAACTTGAAAAATGTTACTGCAAGTTATGAAAAGAATTCATCCTAGAGGATCAGGGCAAAAACACCCTTTTTTCACATTACTAGGAAGTAAGATCAGGATTGCTGTAACATCCACTGTGTGCTCACACCAGTTTCAGTCCCAAATGAACTCTTTTGTGCAACTATATGGGACAGGAGCTACAGTCTGGCAGGCAGCAGATTTTGAAAATGACAAACTGAGTTTTGCTCATTGCTCTTGAGTTTATCATGTTTTTATTCTACTCAGTGTCACCAAACAAAATGATAAATGACAGCTACTTATATCCTACATTTAACTGTCTGCCATAAAGCTGATGACAGTGTAAGCAGAGTCACCTTGTGAGGTATTAGACACCCATAGGTCCCTTACTAAATTACCTGTTTTTTTCCTGATCCCTAATCTGCCATCTAGCCAAGAACTGATTTTGCATCTCAGTGCTGTTAGACAAGAACATGATGATGAACTCATGTTCTTTAATCTTGTCACTGACTTTACTAGGTAATACCAGAATCTTGTGGATACTTTTATAAGCCCTGAGAGCTCAAATATTCTTAAGATGTCTGCTTTCTGACTGTGTCAGCAGAAGAAAGACAGTGAAAGACTGAGAGAAGAAATCTCTAGTTTGTACAGTCACCTAGCCCAAACTGGCTTTTTTATAATCTGAGACAATCTCACCTTTCTGAATGAAAAATCTTCAAGGTTTGTCACAGTTAATCTTTGGGCAGCACTTTTAGAAGCATAGGGACTGCACCCATACATCCCTGTGCAACTAAAGGGGTTAAAGTCAAGGCCCTCTTTCCAGAAGATCCTTGGAATCAAATAGCAAGAGGCTCCATGAAGAAACTAGGTTAATAACCCAAAATTCAAAGAAAAAGAGGTGATCTGGAGGGATCTAATCTGGCATGATTGTTACAGAAGAAGCACATTTACAGAGACAGAGTCCAAAGTTAAGATTAATTAGTAGAAAGGATTATTTATCTGGCCCAAAAGGCGAATAAATTAGATTGGACTGACATACTGTAACACAGATGCTTAATTATTATCATGTTGCCTAAAAAAAAGGAAAGAAAATTGCAAGAAACATCAACTTTTCTGATAGCAAAAATTATAAAAAATAAACATGCATGGCATTACCCCTAAAAAACCTTATTAACATTCTGTGTACTCTCACCTCTGATGGTGTACATGCAAAGTCAACAGTGGGGCTGGCAGCTGCATTACCCCTGTTTCTAACCTGGCATTTTGAGACATGCATTGAAACACAGTTCTGTTTCTTCATGTATTGCATATGACAAAATTAGAACCAGTTAACTCTTAGCCAGTGTATTTATTTCATAAGTTCCTCACCCTATAGTACTCAGTGACAGTCAGGGAATGTCCTCTTTGACATGCATTTATTGATGTCTCTCAGAAACATGGTGCTATTTGTACGGTAAAGTCAGGGCACCAGTGGGAAGGGCATGGACCTCTCCTCTGAGCAATTTCTCTTTTCTGCAGCCTCACAGACAGAACTTGTCAAAGGCTGTTGCCAGAGCAACTGAAACCTCTCACAAAATAACATTTCTGATGTAACACAGCTGGGTCCCTGGAAGATAGAAAAGCAACTATATTTAAATGGCTAGTGTTGAAGGATCTGGTTAAGAAAATGCCATACTATGATAAACAGCAGTAAGAAATGACACTTCCATGGGTGGTGGCATCACCTCTTGTAATGCTGCTTTCCTGATAAATAGAAAAATAATCTACAAGACAGTGTTTATGGGGAAGCTTTTACGATAAATTCAGCCCTTTTCTCCGTGGATGAAAAAAAGCTCTTGATATTGTAAGCCTAATAACTCAGCTATGGGACAAGTTCAAAGGACTGGCTGAAAAGCATCATGATATCCTCATCAGTTCCTTAGGCATCTGTGCAGGGAGAAAGAAGGGGCAAGAAACCAAGCTGTGCAGAGCCTGAAGAACAGCAAGAGAAAAGAGGCTTTGGGTCCTGAGGTTCAAGACTGTGGATCTGCTGCTTTTATATAGATGCTAAATGTAACACTTCCTTGCAGGTTTCTTTCCCTGTTTGAATTAGCATACAGAGCAGCTCTTCAGTGAGGAAGCAATCCTCCTTCAGTTTTTAGCAAGAGACGATGCATTTAGGCGTATCAAATCTCTTTAGAAGTGACTGTGGAGTCTCTGAAAACAGAGGGTCCCTTTAATAAATACATCCTTCACCTAGTGACTGACTTTTTATTTTATTTTATTTTATTTTTTTTGGTGAGGATGTTAAGAGAAGGTAAGAGACAAAGAACATATATAAGCTGAGTTATAGCATATATAACAAGTTAAGTGGCATCGAGTTATTTAAACAAGCTGTTTTCCATCCTCAGGTCACACAGCTTCCCCATATTTCTTATGCTGCAAGGCACATGAAGGTATACAGGCAGCTACAGGCTCTGGAACTTTAATACATTACATTCAGAAAAATGGGGTCATATTGGAAAGTGGCTGTGACTGAAGAGAATTTCCAGGGCAGCAAATGTAATTCCTTGTGTTTCTTGGAGCTGGAAACTGTGACAAAGAAAAGCTGTGCTGCTTACAAATGTCACTGACACCTCTAGCCTCCTTCAGCTCTGATATGGAAGAAGATGAAGGAAAGAGTGGTAGGATTAGAAAGTGAACATTGACTTTTGCATTTATTGTCCTCCTTGTGGATATCAAACTGCAGGGTGCTGAGCTTGCTGCCCATTATTGGACCAGCCCTGTTGGTTTCAGTGACCCTAATAATTTATTTAATTCCATCCCTGAAGATTTTGCTGGATTAGGCTGACAATGTTTGATGTTTTGCAGAATCAGTTTCAGAGTCCTCTCACCAGTGTATTGTTCTTCAGAAGATGTAACCAACACGATACCTATTTCAGATGAGTTCAGCTTTGGTTATGTTTCAAGGTCTCCCGGCACCAGCTGCTACAACAGTAATGTCATCTGAAGAAAAGTCTGCTCTTCTGCTACTAAATCATATACTCTTCATAGGAATAACTGTAGGGTTGGGGGTTTTTAAGAGTTTAGGACTATATTATGCTATCAGCTGCCAAGCTAATTGAAAAATAGCTTCCTATTTTTCTTCTTCACTTTGACATCAGTACTCAGAGGCATAACTAGAAGAGAGATGGATTTTAATGGCACAGCTGTGTTAATCAGGAGTCAGTCCATCAAAGTTAACTGATTATATCAGGCCCAAACTGAATCAGCATTGTTGACTCAAAGGGATCAGTGCAGTACATTGAAAATCACATTAGTAAGAGCTTCTGGGAACTTTATTCTGTATCAGATTAGTTCATCTAACCCATATTATATGCTCTCCACTTTATGTCTTTGTTTCCTGTTTTCTCTCCTTCTTCTAAGTGGAAAATTCTTGTTTCCTTTAAAATACAAGACTATCAGAATTTGAATTGCCTGCATAAAATGTGCCTTTCCTGATATCCAGCTTACCTTCTTCAAGAATTAGGAAAAGAGATGTAGTTCACAACAAGACATTGAAAGCGAGTGCTCTAACATGGTAATTTCTTTATGGGGTTGTGAGCCATTTCCATTTGAATCAACTTAATCTTATACAGCTTATATATATTTTAAAAATCACTGTTGGCAATGTTTGGACACAAATGTAAGTACAGAACAGACTGCATTTCAAAATGTATGGAATCTAACTACGAATACTTTTCTAAATAATGTTTCAGCTGTCCACCTTCCAAATGCCCCAGCACTGTAGCACTCAAATTAGAGCATTTGTATTTACTAAACTCATAATTTCTAGACATTTATTTGAAGAATCTTGATGTCACTAATTTTGTTTCTATACTGATTATTTTTAAAGACTAGAGTTTTAATCACTTTATTACTCGTTTATACGATACTATTAAAAACATCAAATCACTATTACATAAAGGAGACACTGTTTATCTTCATTTTCTCATTTTTCTACTTCTAACAAATAAAAGTCTATCCACTGTTAATCAGCTTACATAAATTGAAAAAAAATATTTAGTTTCAGAAATAACTTCTCTTATCCAGGGGTTTGTTTTTATTGAGGTTTTTTTTTTTTCTTTTGTGTCCATAATGCTTTAGCTAAAATACAATAGCATAATGATGTGAAGGCACTTTCTAAATTATGAAGAAGTATATCAACCCTTTGACCTCATCCTTTCTGTGGATCCAGTGCAGCTATTTACTCATACAGTATTTTCTTAACAGGATGATTCAGATTTCCACGTATGCAAAGGCCAGAAATGAGAATGCTCTGGTGGCAATTCATAAGTCTTCATTATCAAAGGGGAGATACACATATCTACTAAGCCAGTTCTGAGAACAAATGCTGAGACAAGCACCAGGAATTTCCAGAGTCTGAATGGAAACCTTGTGTGTCTATCAAATATCTTGAGATAAACTCCTGAAGTACCTTTGATAATGTCATGGAATTAAATGGGAATTTGATTATTGACTTAAGCGCAAACATGGTTTTGCTTCTGTGTTAATAGGCTGAACAGTGTGCAATCTGATAGATGTCAGGGAGATCAAGGTCCTTCACAAAGGAACCTTTGAACTGTTTCCTCTGTCTTCAAGAGCTCCTTCAGACAAACTGACTGGGTGGAGAGGGGAGAAAATGCAGGCTCTCCTCATTTCCCACATTTTTCTCATAGTGGAGTTGAAATAAATGATATTCTTTTTGAGGCCCTTAGTTGTTGAAACTCTTTGTACCCTTCTCCCTGTTCTATCATGACTCTCCTTCCTTTGCCCCAAAATTTCCTTTCCACTTTAAAATTACTTTGGCAGTTGGGATCTGAACATGGCCCAAAGCTTTTACTTTCCCAGCAGGTCGTGAAGTCCTGTTTGCAGTTATGGGGTGTTTTACTTTAAACAGAATATATGCAAGCATTGTAATATTCTCTGTCTTTGAAACACAAGAGAACTTTTTTTTTTTTTTTTTTGGTGAGATCTTAATCATAACTTGGTTTCTTGGACAGAAATATTCACTAAGCCTTAAGCAACAGTAAGGGGCTTTTCTTTCACTCAGGCTGCTTCAGAATATTTCAAAGGCTACAGGAAATATTATTTCTATGATTTATGCTCTATCTTAATTGTGCTTCAGTATTTCCAAAACAATATTGAAAGATGTTCTTTTGCGGGTAGCTAGGAACAAAAATATCTTGTTTAACTTTTGAGCTATGTATACTTTCTTGGCAAAGATTAATTTGAGAGATGGAGAAAAGATAGCTTTTTTGCTCCAAGGAAGGGTTTTACTCTAGCAGATTGAATTTTGTTACTAGTACAAACTTTTTATAGATTGAGCTCAATTATAAGAAGCAAAACTGGGAGCACTGACATTTGTTTGGCTATTTCCCAGACTGTTGGTTTGACAGTTTTTTTCTAAGTCTTAGTTACGCAAGGCATCCTAGTGTTTGTCCTATATTTCTTATTTTTGGAAAGGAAGCCAGTCTCAGAGTCTAATAAAACTCAGCATGGGGAAAGGTGAGTAGCGAAAAAGAAAGGCTTTTGTTGACCTCAACTTCTCTTGACTTGTATGCTGGGCTTTTTTGTCTTTTCATCTACTACTGCAACCCTGGGTGTGGGAATAGAAACAAGAGTCTTTCTAGAAGTCTGATGAAAGGAAAAAGTTAATCTAAAACCACACCTCCATCAGACCCAGTCTCGGCTCACGTGCAGAACCCTGGCAGCGAGGAGCACTGGCATGCCAAAGGAAAGGAGATTTCCATATGATATTGTGCTAAGAGAGTTGGGGGAATCTGAAGTTAACTGGCATTTAACATATACTTCAACTGGCTAGGAATCTTTCACTAAGTATTTTATGACAATTCATTTAATTTTTTGAGTAGCTTTATTGTAGATCCTGAATGTGGCAGCTGAATTTGATTTAATAGATGTTAGAATTCATATGATAGGAGCAATGTTGTATCTCCTCTGCTTATGTTTTGTTTAACTTTCCCACTCCTACTTAAAGCACCATATTATTTTTAGTTTCTGAGATCTTTTTGAGAGTTGCATGTTGACCTGAAGTGCAGGTTTATTTAAAAATAAAGAGAAAAAGTGACATAGTGCAAATGTTCACAAATTTACACTATGACTTTTATTGGATAATTTTTTCATTCTTAGTATCTGTGTATCAGTTGCACTCAGCAAATCAAAGTGAGCTGGAATTCCTACTATAATGACCTCTCTCATCTCTTGTGATGGTCAGGATGTGACCAGCTAACTTCCACCTACTGACAGTCACACTTGTCTCCACATGTATATGAATGCATGATGTTGTCATCAGAATTACTTTTATTCCAAGAGAAGTTTGTTCATTTGCCACAGCCATGCTTCCCGTTCCCCAGAATGTGAAACTGAGACATTTCTCACACCACTTTTGCATTTGAGGATAGTTCTACAGATGTGTGGGTTCTCTATATGCCCCTTTTGAAATATGATCCCCCTTGCTGTTTACAAAGCACTTGTTACAAAAAAAGCTGATATTGATTCACCCGTGAACACAGATGAGACCACAGCAGCAAGCTTGTACTTGCTTTCAATTCTCATGTATTGTTGCTGGTTGCAAAGTGACTGGTTTTTTTTCCTCAAAAGCTGTAGATGCCTTAAACTCATCTATGGGGAACTTCTGGCAGACTCTGAAACTCTAATACTGACCGCTTGCTACCATCACATGTGCACAGACAGACTACAAGGAAATACAGAATATAAAATAAAAGAGCATGTAATATGCAATAGTTCTGACTTAAAATGAACCTTATGAAGCAGAACTGCTGGTACGTTTGTGTGCCTCTATAGTTAGGGAAGACTCATTTTCCTTCCTCTTGTCTCCTCTGGGCTCTGCTAAGAAAAATAGGTCATATTTAAAACAAAATGCGGCAGTTACAACTGAAATGTGGGCTTGTGCTGACAAACACACTTAAAGAGGTGTCAAATTGTGTTTACACTTATTTAACTGCAAATTTCTGTCTATAGAAGAATTTAAATATTTTCAGTCGAGGTCTGGTTTTCTAGCCTAGACAAGATGGAAACATTGCCCTCTCCAAAACAAATGCATTCTTTTCTAAATTTGACCTACTTTTAAGAATTTCCAATTAAACAGCTATTTGTCCTGTTACTGGTTTCAATCAAACCCCAAGCCAACATATTTATATTTCATAATGCTGTAACTGAAGATACTAAATTTTCTTTGTCTTTATTAAGTTGAACACAGCCTGCTAATCTGAAGTTGCAGGGATACAAACCAGAACTGAAGTGCCCAGAAATTGCTGATGCCCATGTAAATCAAAATTGGAAAGGTCTGCAGAGGTCTAGCTTTTGGGTTTGCTCCAAAACTATTAATATTGCAAAATAAACATCTTAGCTAGGAATCCTAAAGATGCTCAAATAATTAAACATTTAGAGAAAGGAATTCTGTACAAATATTTACTTATGATTATTATTATGGTACTTTCAGATCCAAGCCTCTAAACACTTAATAGATGTACTTAACTTTGGTGGGAGTACTTCCACTGCATTAGTAGAAATATTCATAGGCTTAAAGTTAGACACAGATGTGTTTGCTGGGCTGGAACTTTCTATTTTATATAATTGGTATACAATTCACCTTCCAACTGTGGCTTAAAAGTTCATTTCATAATGGGACTCCTGGGGAAACAAGCTTAGAAATAATATATGGTCCTGGAAAAATTCTGAGTTCATAAATAATATGATAGAGGATGTTTTCAAACTTTGTAATAACTTTTCCATTGAGGTAGGTTTAAAGACTGTTTAAAAGAAACATAAAGCTTGATTTAAACATTGGAATATATTGCCAGTAGGATGGGAGTATATATTTACATTTTTATGAATTAGGTTTTACTGAATTATCTTATTTACTGCAGTTCCATTTGCATTTGCCAGGGTCTTATTTTACAAATCACAAGAAGAGAAAGGACAATTCATGCCTAAGGGGGATTTTCACCTCCTGTGAAAATGTGTGATACATTTCTTGAATCTGAAATTTGGATGTGCTCTCATGCTATACATGTCAGAGAATTCTGTATGAGAGAGAGAACTGAGTATGCTTGGGCCAAATTATCCTCGCTTTTTACCCCTTACATTGTTAGTAACACTGAAACAAGGTCTGTAAAACTCCATCAGGTCACAGTGCCACCTGCCCTGATAACAAAGACCAAATCTGGTGCAGAGCAGCAGCGCACAGGACCCGGCACACTTCTCCAGCAAAACAGAGCACTGCTCAGAAAACTGCAGTAAATGGGAATGGTTGAGAGGGGCATAAATTTTATGCCCCTGACTGTGCTGTATGCGAAAGCAGGATCTGATCTAGAGCTTGCAATGCAGGGCTGAAAGATGAAGGAAGTGCCTGAGAAAGAGAAAAACCACAGGAAAATGACAGCAAACCCCTCTTTTATAGGACAGAGAATTACAGGCCAGCTGAGAGGGAGAGCAAAGCACTGGGCTGTAGAAGTATTTGGGAAGACAGGATGCAGAACTAACACTGTCATCTTTTTGAATAAGGCTGGTTGCTTTTTTTTTTTTTCCTCAGATGATTTCTAATTTTAGGCCACAATTAAATTTATAGTCTTAGGACTTTTCTATGAGGCTAAGTGGAACATCCTTGTCTAGTTACACACAGTACTAACAAACCTGAAAACTGATACCTGGGAAATATTTTTCTCCCCCTTGAGGAAGTACTTGTGGAAAAGCCATAAAATGTAAGAAGACAGAAAACCAGTAGGTTTTTAGAAAGACAGAAATAAAAAAAAAAAAAATATAGAGCAAAGAAGATCTTCTCCATAGATTTCATTAAACAATCCTGGCATAAAAAGTTGATAGTTTTCTGCCATATCCTCCAAGACTGCGCAATAAGGAACCACTGGCTTGTGTAATCTAATAAAAACAGAAGAGGTGTTTTAATACAGCCAATACCTTATGTTTAGGAGGTAAGATTTTTCTAATGTAAGATTCAGAACAAATAGAAGTGCCAGATGGTATAATCAGAATAAAATTTCTGTGTTTGTCTAGGGAAGGACTGCCTGAGCAATATAATGAGCCAATCATAAAAACGTTTTCCTCTAGGACCTCTTTCAAAGCACAAAAAGCAGTCTGAGGTCAGAAGGAATAAGTTGAAGGAGGGTTAAATGCCATGAAATGCTTAGGAAATTACAGACGGTGCAGTCTAAATTAAACTCAACACTTCTCCAGTCTCTGGGGTGTCACTAAATGGTGTGAAAATTGTTTAAAGCTACCTGGCTGGTCAAAGTGCCAAATGCTGTGCAGCTAGTTTCTTATGCTGTGAGTGTATTTCTTGGCCACATATCTAAGAGACAAGGAATTGGACTCTGCATTGACACAGATCTACTGAACAAGTTCTTACCTTCCTCCAAGCCACTTCACTGATGGGATGCAAGCTTTGTCATGAATCTGCTCCAAATGTAGTCACTTGGTCGATGAAACCTCTGAACACGGCATTCAGCATCTTTCTTCCTAGGAGAGAATAAGTAATGTCATCCTCTAGGATTTATGAAACTGAAATCTAAAGAGGGTTTCTCTTTTATTAAACACGTTCATCTTCTATTAGTAATTTTGGGACTCCCATAACAGAGTTTGTAGGATTTCTATCTAACAGAGATATATACATGTCTGTATTCACAAGTACTTTGTTGTACCCACTATTTAATAAATTATTACTGGAAGATATTTATTTCACTCTCTTGGGATGATGTGCAGTTAAAGAGCTGTCATTTTATATCAGCTTTACCTATATTAATGATTTGATCCACATTCACACATTTTATGTTGTCATTGGTTAACTATCATTCCAAGTGTAATGCTTTTGAAATCTGTAGAGTTCCATCACTGATAAAGTCATACAAATAATCTTTTGTTTTAAGGCTTTTGCTGTAGGAAAAACTCACAAATTAAGGAGCAAGTATATTTACTGGTTATATCTATATTAGCAATCAGGGCAATGGAATTGGATCTGCAGAACGAAACTCTGCAGAGGGCCCAGCCTCAATACTGTGTTTCACATGCAGCACTAGTGTCATCTCATGGACTGAATGTTTATTAGCAGTTCAAATGCAGTAGGTGTGCTCTTAGAGAATTTCCCATACAAGTTTAATCCAGAAGGATGCCATTTTGCATACTCCATAGCTTCTCTACAATGCAAACCAAAGTGCACAAGCAGGGGCTATGAGGAGAATCATTTCATGAGTGCATTCCTGATTGGCACTGAAGTGTTAGTACAGATGAACCTTAATGTTCAGAGATGCAAAAACCCAGGATTAACCACTCAGACCTTTGCAGGGTTTTGTGAGAGAGAGGTCTGAGACAGATCTGTGTGAGCTAATTCTACCTTGAGATAAGTGATTCTTCTTGGGGTCCCAACAATATTGTGCTGTCCCTGAACTCATTAACTCACCATTAGTTCTCATCATTAGTTCTTGTTATTCAACTAGGTTTTTTCATTCTTCTCTCAAGAACCTGTATGCTGCCATGGGGTCTAGGCTGACATGCCCTTAAGCAACCACTGAATGATTGTTACTGCCAAAATAACAGTTTTATTCAACATGGAGGTGGAAGAATCAGGTTCTAAGGGAGACATCCCTGAGTTTTGTGGGAATGTGTGATCCAGTCATCAGCTGAACCTAGATCTAACTTCAACATTCATCTTTAAACATAAAAACATCTTTCTCTTTAATACAAGCAGAATCAATTGTGACAGATCATTGTCATGCCTAATATATTTACTACAGTCCTGTAATTCAGCTTTTACTTTCCAGTTACCACAAGATTCACAAGAGATCAAGTTATGAACAACAGTTACAAAGTAAATTAGTAGCTGCTTAACAAATTCTTCTTGCCTTTACTAAAGCTTCAGATGCCAGAATACTTTGGTATTACTTTCCTTTGCTTTTATGTGCTCCAAGATGTTTGAAAGGTTATGATATTAAACACTATGGAAAAGAAGAGCTTGCAGAGGGAGGCAATATTTTACATTAGATCACCTGATTATTTTATGTTAGACCATACAGAAAAAAATGGGATCAGACTGCCTTCTCCAGATCACTACATGCATTGTTTTGAGCCCTAAACTTTGTTTTCCGTGGCGTTATAGCATTTTTAGAGAAGCAGAAGGGAACTGGTACAGATTTCATGGGTGAAATTCTTAGTAATGTGTACTTAATTTGAGTAACCATAGACATTGCTTAGCGGCCTTATTTTCAGCAAAAGACAAATATTGATGATTCTGCTAGGATTTTCATTATCCATGACTGTACAGAGCACTAATTTAGACACTTAATTCCACCAAAGAACCCAGAGGGGAAAAAAATCATCTCCGGTTTGTGACAATATAAAGAATTAATGCAAACCTTGTGACTGACAGATCAATGCATGAATTAGAGTAAATGGAGATACATTAATCCTAGGCAGAACAGATTAGTTTAGGGTGATCTTACCTTAAAAAATCCATGACTAGAAGACAAACATAATTCAGATCAAGACATGAATTTTTTTTAACATGCACGGTGATGTCTGCATGTTTGTGGCTTTTTGAAGAAGAAGCAGAGAAGTAAGGTAAAATTAGGAAGAGGAAGAAGGAAGAAAGCAAAGGTGGAGATTAGGGAGTATCCTGCTGTGCCAAGGAGATCAGATACAAAGCCATCATGTTTCCTGATTAAGGATTTAAAAATTCCCACTGTTGACTATGGTAAAAGGCTACAATATGATTCTAATTTGTTAGGAGATACAAATAACAGTGTAGACAGATCAAGAGTAATGCAACTAAATCATGGGTGGAAAAAAACTGTGAAAAAACACGTCTAACAAGGTAACAGATTGAGGGAAAATAATCTGAAGCATATGGAAATAATACTAGAAATGGAAAAGGACTATTTGTAAGGAAATAGTGATGCTGAAAGGAATTCTGAAATAAATAGAAGAGAGATTTTTGTGTCACCAGAAACTTGATAAAATTACTTACAAGAATAGACATTGTAAAGGGAGAATAGAGTGACAGAAAGGTGGAAAGAGTCTAATGAAGACTCACTACCTTCACAACCTTCACAAAGTATCTTTATGGGGAAGATCTGCTGATCTGTTTGTCAAAGAAAGAAGGGATGTAAGCAGCCGAAAGAGATGAAAGACTATAAAACTCTAGGGCTAAACTGTCTTACTTCATTCATATGAGTAGCCTTTTGAAAGCAATAAGACAAATATGGTGAGCAAGCCAGATGCAGTTGGACCTTTAAGAAGTATTTGTTTGTAAAACTTAGGTTTCTTCAGGTGATGTGCTTCTCTGAGTCACTGAACTGAGACTCAGTAATACTACTGATAATACTTTCAACTCCCTGGCTTCAAAATCTTGAACATGCTCATTTCTCTGCATACTCCCACCTCTTTTTTATTTATTTAGTTTGTAAACCCTTTGAGGTGAAACTTATTCTTGCTGTACAAACACACTTAGCCAAGGATACATTTTTGAAGGGAATTTCAAGGTACAGTTATCCCACACTAGTACATTTTCAAGATAACCTTTTAAATACATATTCACAGTACAGGTTACTTACCTTCACATCATTAGTTTGGTTTAAACTCCATTTGTGTTACTTTGGCTTTTTTTTGTTTTAGTCATATAAATATATTTTGAGAAAGGTTACGTTCATCTGCGAGGGGGATATTTGGATTAGCTGGATTTGAAGAAAACATTGTAACTTCTGTACTTAGCCAGAACTGTAGCTTTCCACCATAATTTTGTCTAGTATTCTATTATCAGTTCACTGTTACAAGTGAAATAGTATGTTGGTACTAGTGCACTATAGATATAGGCAAAAAACAAGCTTTACTAGGAAGTTTATAAAGCTTAGGATTTCCTTATGAATGTCCCTAAAATATTCTGCTGGTGTAATTCAATTAATTTTTTTTACCCAGAATTACCATGTGGCCCTGGACAGCTGTGCTTAGCACTAAGCTGCGTAAAATACTGAATCCTGAAGCAAAAGATTGCTTTGTCAGACAAATGCACCAAGCATGAATTCCCAAACAGCCTCAACAATGTATGAGATAATGGAAGATAAATCTTTCAGAACAGTAAGCTGACATATGTGTAGACTAGGGTATGTATTCCAAGCATTGTGAAAGGAAATAATTTCTTCAAAAGCCTATGTTCTGTTCTTAAAACACCATTTATGGCATGAAATCTTTTTCACCGTCTTCTGTCAGCAAGTTCATGAAACGTAATGCAATTGACCTTTACCAAATAATGCACCACTGACAGCATCCTAATCAAATGGTGGGTATTTGAAGATGGTTTTATTACACATCTTATGCATTATTTGGGCAATGACACAAAATTAGAAAACTCAAGATATTTCGATTATATTTACAGTTTCAGATGCCTATGTATCAAGCATAGTGAGCCACTTACTCTCCTTACTTGGAGTCACAGTGGAGCTCACATTCTACCAAAAACCTCATTTGGTTTTAGGTCCATTTTCTTCTCTACTTTTTAGTGACCACATCACCACTGTACTGCATTTCCTGCATGAATTTTCCCCTAACCCAGCTCTCTCCATCCAAGCCAAAATATAAACTTGTCCCCACATCTTGCCTTCTAACATTTCTCATTTCCACTTACACAAAACATTTCCTAAACTGAACTGTTGGGGAAAGATTCTTCATACCATGTAAGAAGGCTGGAAGTACATCAAAGGGCCCTGAAGTATTGTATCTGGTGAGGAATCTGTTCCAGTGCTTAATCATTTTACAGCTGGGAAGTCTTCCCTTTGTGTCTGACCCGAATTCCCTGCACTGCAGTTTGAACATATTTTATTTTTTCTTGACTTCCAATAAACAAGAAGAACAATTTGTTTTTAACCTTTCCACAGCAGTCTCTATGTACTTTAAGACTGTTCTCACATCTCTCCTCAGTTCTCCCTTCCCTAGACTAAACAAACCTCATCCTTTCAGTCTTAGAGGTCAGATTTTCTAGGATTTTGATCATCCTTGCTGCTTCCTTCTGGTTCAAAGATTTCTTAAAAAGGGCTGCTCAAGCCTGAGCATGAGGCTTCAGATGAGGTCTTGCCAGAGCTAACTGGGGGAGTTATGACACATACTTTTAAAGTATCATACTCATCTTTGTGCATCCTTCATTATATTCAGTTTGTGATCTACTAAATCTCCTAATCATCTTGCCCAGAAAGGCCCTTTAACTATTTGTTCTCCATTTTTTAATCATGCAAATAATTTTGTTCAGTGTACTACTTTGTGCTTGCCCTTATTGAAACACAGTTTACATACTTAGTATTTTAATAAAATAAATTACTTTTCCCCTAAACATCTAAGTCACTAGTGAAAATGGTGAAAATATTCATTTAGGAAAAGACTTTTCTAAACATGCTCAATACAGTCATCTATTTTGACAGAGCAATATTAGTAAGTATCCTTTGAGTACAATTTTCTAACCAGTTTTCCAGTCTATTATAAGATTTACTTTACCATATATCCCTAAGTTGCTTATATCACCTAAGACCAAATCAAGATAGCCATTCACTATTTCTCCGATATCCACATGGCCAATTACCGTGTTATAGGAGGAAATTGGATTAGTACTATGTCACTTGTTCTTTATAAGCTCTCCCTGCTCTTTACTTATTATCCTGCAGCCTTCTAGGAATTACAAATACATTGCTTAAATACCTGGTTTGATATTTTTCTGAGAATTGAAGATCAGTTAACCTATGTCTTTTTCAAGAGGAACATTATGTTTCTTTTTCCATGAAACTGGGGAAAATGACAAAAGGCTGCCTTTGAAGAATCAGGATCAATATTAGAGATGCTGACAGAAGGGCACAGATGGTGAAAATATTGGCAAGGGTTGTAGCACTGAAGAATTTCCAGATGACACTGCTACATGTTTGAGATACATAGAAAATACATCAGGGAAAACACACTTCACTCCTTGTCTGCCCACCCAAAGCTGAACGTGCTTGACACGTCTGAACTCACCTATCACTTACTATCAGAGTAAGAGAACCATAGAATCATTCATACTGTAAAATACCTCAAATGATCATGAAGTCCAACCTTCTTTATAACATTCACCCAAATAACTGGCGTTTTAAGCTATGCTTTACAGAGTCTGAGCACCTTTCTTAATGGGATCCTAATGAACTGGCATGTCCTGGTGCAAAACACCACGAATCTTGACAAGTGCAAGTCATTCTTACCTGTACAACCGGCCTCATGCTGCATGGTTCCCCCCTTTCACCACTACATAACACTGGTGCTATGTGCTTATTATTTTATCTATGCATTTTCCCTCATCATTCTGATAACATCAGTTTCATTCTCTATGTCATGCACCAGCTCCCCCCTTCCCAGCCACATGAAACTGCGTGAGAAACCAAAACGAGGCAGCAGTGAATCACCCCTAGCAGCTGTGTTCACACCTCTTCTAAAATCAGTTTTGAAGGTGGCTGTGAGCATGCAACAACCTGCCTGTCTCTTACTGATGTGGGTGACTTGTGGATTTGCAGCCAGGCACCAGCGGCCTGCCTGGGTATACCTGTGTTGTTTTAACTCACTTTGGCACACAGGAGCTTGCATGCTCTATTAGGCACCATCCCACCGTGCGTGGGGCCGTGTTTGCAGGTTCACTGTGTGCATAGCCAGTGAATTTGGTTTCAAAGACAGCCTCGTTGCTCTGCCCAGCAGACAACATGGGTATGTCTAATGGTTTCCTTGTGGCATTTGAATGTGCTGCTGTACCACATCTGAAAGCCTATGTATGCAAGGATTCAGACCCAGTTCACATCAAATTACAGTTATGAATGTCTGAGTAACAACAGAAATAAAAAGCCATACACATTAATTAAAATATGGACCAGATATATAATGTGACTTAAAAAAAAAAACATTTATGATCACATTATTTTATCTTCTACCTAAATGGTTTTCTTCCTGAATGCTTTCCAAATAATAAACCTTTCTTTGATGTGAGGATGTGCCTGGGTCTCTGAATTTTTTTTAAGGGAGAGATGGAGACCAGTTGTTGATTATTATCACAGAATATTCTGAGTTGGAAGGGACCCACAAGGATCATCAAGTCCAACTCATAAGTGAATGGCCCCTACAGGGATCAAACCTACAACCCTTGCATTATTAGCACCAGGCTCCAACCGAGCTAATCTCAGGGTCTTAAAGAGGATGTGTATATTAAATATCTACATCTTCATCCTCATAGATGGTGCTGTGGTAGAATGAGTTATACCAGGCTGGAGTCAGGAGAGCAATAACATAAGATCTGATATTGGCAGAAGAAAATAAGCAAAATCCTCATAACATCAAAACAATTTCATAAATGGCAACAAAAGAAAAAAATTTGTGAGGAACATATTATTTATTTGATTCCTTGGCCATCTGAAAAATTTGAATGACTAATAAAATCTTATTACTCACACAGCCAGAAGTCTAAGTATGAAAGTTGTAAAGAAATCTTTTAGACTTGCCTGTGCAACCAAAGACAACTTGTGTAGAAACAAAATGTAAAGATTTAACATTAAAGATGGTGTGCTTTGCTTTTCTCAATATGTAACCAATTCTTTTCTGTCATGTATTTTCTAGCAAGCATGTCAGAATTCACCTTTTATTTAGTTTTGTGACTACAGAGAGATGCGTATCTCAATACAAGGATAACCCAGAGAGTGTATAGTGAAGCAGACTTTGGTACTTAATTACTGTTCCTTGTCCATTCCTTCAGAGACCCAATGGAATGTTCTCTGCCTTGAGTTACAACTTTTCCTTTTCAGTTTTGCATCATATCACAGGGATTTTTCCAGTTCTTTTTGTATTTTCTTATCTGGTTCCTGGCTTTCCTAATCAAAGACTTCAGTAGTCTGCCATATTTCTAAAATACATGAGAAATATATTAGTATGCTCAAGCTCTTCGCTACAACTATGTCCATGTATAATGTGCTCCCACGGGACTTACTCTTTCATTTTGGTATTGACAGAAAAAATAAATTGAGCAACTGCATCTCTTAATTTGTAACCTTTGAACTGCTCAGCTTTATGCTTGTACTGATACTGTGTCCAAGAATGCAGCTGCGGATTTGATTGCTTGCAAAATGGAGTGACCTTTCTGAGTCCCCAGAATTCCCGATTACAAGATAAGCTCACCTGCCTAAGGCCTGAAGGGACAGATTTGTTCTGTACTTGTTACTTTACCAGTTAACCTGTTGCCAAAGTAACGCAACCCACCTTGCTGCATGCTATATTATTCCCTCAGAACAGAGGAAAAAAAAGTAAAGACATTGGGAAGCTTGTTTATAGGCCACTCTAACATGAATCATTAAAAAGGAAAAAGTGACCCACACAACCCTATCTCAGCCATTCAATCAATATGAAATTGCACTCAGAATTAGAGTCTCTGAATGAGCAAAGTTCCTTCAGCCATTCTCCTTATCATGGGTTTAGGAAATAGCAAGATTGTTTTTTTCCAGAAACCTATGTTAACATCTCTTTTTTTTTTTTTTTTTTAATCCACTTAATCACTTTTGGTGCTCCTCTCAGTCCTAACCCGAAGGAACAAGTATCTTAACTGAGCTTTCAAAGCTAAAACTAAATGAGTGCAGGGATTCTTCAGTGCCTTACACAGCTCTGTTTTAAGAATGTTGCAGAATATCTCTCTATCCTCACCTTGCCTTCCCAGGCTTTACAGAAGACCTCCATAGCAATTCCTATTAGATGGCAAAGAAGAAGAGAATAAAGGTAAAAGGCAGGAGAAAATCAACGACAAAATGAAATCAATGAGGGAAAGGGCAGATAAAAACTATATCTAGATAGAGATTCTTTTCAGCAGGTGAACTCATATTTTGGGATAAAGTGTTGCAAAATCATGTCCATATATTTTATCTTCTTACCTAGCTGTCAAGATAGCCACTGAAAGAGGTAACAGTCCACTTCTCCAGCCTTTGGTACCTCCACAGTAAATTGTTGACCTATATTTCTGATACTCCTTTAAAAGGGAAAGTTGTTATTTATGGAGACATATATGTAACATTTTTCATGCAGAAATTTTTTTTCAAAAGCAATTAGACACTACAGCATTGTTGCAGAACATAGATTGCTCCGAGAATAGACTACTTGCAAGCACATCTACTCCCAGTTCACGTTGATCCTAGGCCTGAGCAAAAGATGTGGGGATGTGGGAAGCACTATTTCCAAGCTGTTAATTCATTGTCTGTGAGCAATGACAGCAATTAAGACAGACTTCCACAGGAATAAAGCATGATCTGGATACACTTCTGATTCCCTTGGTTCTCTCTCTGTGCAGTACGAGAACAATGTTCTTGAGTGTTAATCCAGTTTTCCCGGTCATCCAGCCCATGATTTGGGGTTTAGGAGTTAAAAAAAGGCTTTAGCAGAGACACAGAATTGTTTAAGACTTGGAGGCTGAGCTGTCAAGAGCAACCAGCATTTGCTGGGCAAAAGAAAAACAGTGTTGAGGAAAGAAATTCAGAGAGAGAAAAAGGAGGAGGGGAGCACTAAAGAACTAATAAAATCATACATTTACATGTGACTAAAACAAATGGCTGAAGGTCCAAGCTTCTGGGATCTATTGAGAGCTTTCCTAAAAACAGACCTAGTCTCTCTCCTTGTGCAAGTTCCCAGTGGTATAATTCCTGTTATACCACTTACCTATGTAACAGGCATGCTGAAGGGCTTGGACGGAAATTATCTGATGTGTGCCAAATTTTATCATTATTAGAAGAGATTAGACAGTGCAGATAAAACTCATCTTTCTCCTTCAGACTGTGTCCCTGGAAGTGCTCTGCAGTTGTTTCGAGCTCACCAAAGGACTTGCTCCATGGCCCATCATTTCCACTGATCTATAGCAGCTTTGTGGTTAAGGCAGTGCAGAGCCATTTCTTATCTCTCTGCCACTGACTTCTCCTGACAAAACACAAGTTTCTCTGTGGCTTAGCTCCTGATTTATAAAATGAAATATTCCTAGCAAACACATTACCAAGATCAGCCCATTTATGATGTGTTCACACAGTTCACATAGAGTTGTACTTAGGGGAAAAGAAATCTGACATAAACAATGTGTTTGTGAAGCAGGAAAAGTAGATTCTCAGTCTTTTGCTCCTGTCCAGCACCTACATTCCCCATTACCAGCACAGATGATATCTGTATCTAAAATTTCATGAGAGTGCATTAAAAAAAAACCCTGGACAAGACTAACACATACCAGAGACTGAAGTAATATGCAGAATTATCTTGTTGGAAAAGAAAAAATAAACACAATTATCTGAATAAAACCAGAACTTCCAATACTTAGATAGGAGGCATACCAGTCTTGATTTGAATGAGTTACCAATTCAGTGCTCGTATATCTACTTAAGCTGTCAAAACATTACATGCCATGGAATATATTATATATATTAGATGGGTCAGATTTAGGCCACTTCCTTCCCACATACAAAAATCAGAGGTGGTTAAGTAGGGCACAGATTTTAAGCTTGTTCGTGGCCTCCCATAATCCTACTCTCAACAATTCCTGTTGTTGGGGCCAAAAAGAGAACAGAAGGAATCAGAAGGAATAATTTATATTTTTTGTTATTACTGCCTATCAGCCTGATGTTCTAAATGCTTTCCTCTGACAGAAGTCCTTAAACAGCCAAGTATGATATGGAGCAGTTGACTTAATCATTTGACTACATCTCTCGCTCTCTAGAAGTTGCCTGAGATTTTCATGCACTCACTGCATGTTGTTGCAGTCTGCAGACCAGCTGGCTCTTGCACATGAGTTGTGGAAAAGGGAGGAGACTAGGATGCTCTGAAGCTGATGCAAATTAGCTCTCAACAGGACTCTGTGTTGGAAATAAGAATATAAGAACTACCCTACTGTGCTGGACCAGCATTCTGCCTTCACCAGTGTATAGGAGATGCTATCCCAGGAGAGCGTGCACTCCTGGCCACTATCTCTCTAGTGTTCCTCCCATGTCTAGAGTAATTGATTAAGGAATTCCTTTTTCTTTTCTTTAATGCAGTATTAGACTTATTTCCCAGAATTTCTAATTCCTTGTATCCTCTGCTGAAACTGTCTCCAAAATTTATGGAAACAAATTTCAGGATGATGAAGGGTTCAGTGAATTAGCAGCTCTGCATTCACTTCATTAATTGCCTTCTCATTTCTCACTGGGAGTCCTCCACTCAAAGTTTAGGATTTAGCCCTTTAAGTCTCTCATTTTAATACAATTACTTGACATCTTTACTCCATTCTCCTGCTTTTCTCTGCACTTTTTCTAACACCACTATGATTCCTTGTGATGTGAGGATCGAACTCCAGATAATGCCCAAGATGTGTGAGATCTTTTACTACAGCAAAATTATGCTTTCTCAAAGTCCTCGGTGCCCTTTCTGGAGAAGTTTGACCTTTCTTCTTCCTTTTGGCTGCTACTGTATCGTAAGTTAATGACTTCAGAGAACTGCTGGTGATGATTGCTGGCCCTCTTCCCTGAGGTGTAACTGTCATTTACAAGTTCACAATCCCATAAGACCTGTTTAGACTATTTTTCCTCGAAATAAATTACTTGGCATTTTTTACACTAACATTAATTTGATGGGTTTTTTTTGTCCGCTCACTCAGCTTTGCGAGGTCCTTCTGGAAAAGAGACCTACCAAAAGGCACATCCCTCACTTGCAACTGCAACATGCAACGGCATGAGATCCCTCATGTGACTGGAGCACCTCCTTCGCTGGCTTCTGTGTGCAATGACAACTGGTTTATCAGCTCCTTTGACTATTCAGTTGTTTTTTTTCAGTCCTTTGGAATCCATCTTTTATGTCAGGCTATTCTTATCTACAAGGACATCAGAAACACCAATTCCCCTGCCATGTCCATTAGGATTCAGAACGCAGAAAGGTAAAGGAAGTGTACTTTACATCCCATCATGGATTTAAATAACATTGTAGTGTCAAATCAGGCAGGCAAATTAATTTCAACTAATGACAAAGCCAGATAACTGCTTTCAAAATTTCCCCAATATACAACAGATTTAGCAATGAAAAGTAGTAAATAAAGATTTGTAACTGGACAGGGAAGACCTGGCCAGGGAAATTCAGAGGCAGTAGACATGTTAGAATCTGTAAGAATCATGTAAAGGGCTGTCAGATTCAGAGTGTCAAACACGCTGTGGACTCTTAAATTTAGGAGCTAAAATAATAGTAAAGTAAAATCAAAGCTGATTGTTTTGATGTGTTTTATGTGCTGCATGAACCTTGCTTCATTTTATCCATTCTTTGTTTCCAATGCTTGTACTGAAATGAAATGCTTAAGAAACAGACAAACTTCACAAGCAGTCTTCAGCAATGTATGTGAAGGACAGTTAAATCTTCAATGCTCTCCTACAATGTGGAAATTATTGGTTCAATTATTATTATCAGCTTCACAGTGTTTGTATTTTGTTTAAAAAATCACCACAATAAAATTATACCATAAAAGATAAATCATACATTCTGCCTCAGGTGGCCACTCCTAGAATCCCTCTCCCAAGATGACTTAGTCCTTACTTTAAATTAGCATTCCCTGGAAAAAATTAGCTGTTTCCTCATAGAGCCTGTCTCTGCATGCCAGCAGCTTTCACTTAAACCTTTCTCAGCAGGATGGCCACATGCTTCCAGGGGAGGGTCCCTCAGGCAGTGTCAGCCCCTTACAGGACTGCAATAGCCTAATCCTACTTCTTGACTGTGACATATGGGGAGAGGATGAGAGAGCTGGGACTGTTCAGTTTGGGGAAGAGGTGGCTCAAGGGGATCCTCTCAGTGTGTGTAACTATATGATGGTGGGGAGGAAAGAATACAGAGCTGAGCTTCGCGGTAGTGCCCAGTGAAAGGACAAGGGGACACATAGTGAAATACAGGAAATACCATTTAAACATAAGGAAAAGGTCTTTACACTGTAAGGCTGTTGTAACACTGGAAGAGGTTGCCAAGGAAGATTGTGAAGTCTGTATCCTTGGAGATAACTGAAAACCCAATGGGACTTGGCCCTGAGCAACCAGTTTTAGCTGACCCTGTTCTGAGCAAGGGGGCTTTGACTAAACAAGTGTTAAAGTCCCCTTCCAAACTTGACCCTTCTCTGTGATTCTGTGTGAAAATCCACAGGCTTGCAAACACTAAGCTCATTCCTCTGCTTTCTTGTAGATTTGTCACAGGATATACAAGGGTTTGAACACAACTCTCGAGCAAGTGTGTTGGGGTAGGATGTACTTACACTGAGACAACTCAGGAGAAGAAGAGCAATAAACTAGAAACACACGGGAATAATTTATGTTTGGACATTTGTCTCTGTCATGGGCTATAAGGCTGGCTCTCCACTGGGAATTATAAGGCAAAATTCCCCAGAACCTGCATAATAACCATTAAAGACCATGCCTCAGAAAGGAACTTGCGCATATATTTGCCTACAAATTTTAGTGGAACTTGCTTAAGCACACTGCTGAATCAGGACTAAAATTCACCAACATTAACAGGCACTTCACCTCTACAGTAGGGTGACCTACTTAATTATACTAATACCTTTTAAGAGATTTATTTCTCTCCTGAGGTATGCATTTTCCCTGGTGTTTTAGGAAAGTCTATGACAGACATTATGATGTGTTAAGTGAACTGCTAAAGATTTCAAATAGTCCCAGATAACAAAGAACACTTTTTCTTTAATGTGTTTTAGAGGAGTAAAGTAAATATATCTGGAAATTTAAGAGCACGAGTTGAAGTGTTTATGAAGTTGTACATGAGCTGTTTGATTGTAACAATGCTTGACTGTAATTTAGTCGTCTTATGTGCAAGACTTTTTGTCTTTTTTTTTTTTTTTTTATGGGACTAGGCAATTTACAGTGTTATGCCTAGTACTGTGGGTTAAAGCATCATGCTACAAAACTGATATCCACCTTTTGTAGTTCCATATGGCAGCCAGGCTTCTTAAGTTGTTCTAGGAATCGTTTTCCACAAGTATATGTACAGACACACATCAGCCTCATTCGCCCATCTTGAAATAACAGAAGGTGTTTAGACCAAAAGAAATCCCTTTGGAGAGACTTCAATTGCCTAACCAAACCCATTAACTATTCATTTCCATAAGAATGCAAAGATGTAATAAGAGTACAAATATTGCTAATAAACATACCGGAGCTTACTTCTCCATCAGCTAATGCTGAAAACAGTTGTCTTTCTAGCATGACCAAGGTTAGATGAGTTCAGCACCTGTTGTACCAAAATGTCTTAACTATTGAGTGTGTTTTTCTACAGCAGGTGTTGAACTCCCTTGACCTTATTGGCATCAGCCAGACAAATGGACAACAAGGAGCATGTATATGATCTTGACATACAGTAGTTTCTGTGATTTTGAGAAAGTCTAAGAGTAAACTCTGAAGTTTGCAGCTTAATAATCTCAATAAAGTAGAAAACAGTCCTGAACTAAACCCTTTCTCTAAGCTAAACTTGAACTTTAGGATGTTTGTAATTGATTATTTTGTATGATGCCTCTCACAAGGACACCAGTTCTTATTCATTCTGTTTATCTTTTTTTTCATCCATTCAGAAACATTTAGCTGACCTCTGCCTTAAACATCGCCATATGCACTTGTTTTTTCAAACTCAGCTACTTCTGAAACCCTTGGCACCCTAACCTCTGTAATACCATTCAGCACAGGACTGTTGCTTTCTCTAAGATGTGTTTCTTGGACATTTATATTAGATAGGCTTTCCTTATTTCATACCAGTTCCTCTGGGAAGAGTAAGTGAATTTTCCCATTTTGTACTGCGTTGGTGGTGTGAAAATTGCATACCGAGTAAGAAGATATCTACACAGATACACATTTATCTGTGTAGATGTTTTCCTTCTGATTTAGGTTTTATTTCCTCCAAAACCATAACTGAGTTACCCTTTTCCAGAGGGAAAATATACTATTCCATATAACGGCTTTCAGTGGAAGTTAAGAACAGTGTGGTTCACAAGGCTTTACCCTATTACTTTCTTTGTGATTTTGAGATGTTTGCTTCAAACAAGCAGTTGTGCCTCCCATTTAGAGAGTACCAAATTGTATTGGAAAAAAATGCATTTGAAAAGTCTATGGTTAGATGCAATCATGAAATAGGAATAATTTAACTTGTTTTCAAATCATTAAAATTCATTAGCATTTATATTTGAGTATGAGATTAGAAGAACAACAAAATGTACAGCACTGCATGATAATCTTCACATACTGACATAATAGAAAATATATTTAAGCACAAGTACTTCTAAGATGTTACAATAATAGAAATTCTGTTCCCAAAGCAAATAGGATACCACTTGACATACAGAAATAAAGCAATTTTAGTTCTTTTGTTTAATTTCATGAATGCCCACTGTGAATGCCCCCAATATCTAAAAATTGGTCCATTCAGAAAAGAGATTATCATGAGCAGACAATTACTTTCATACTTTTCAATTTAAAAAGGGGGTATAAAGTTAATTCACTACATGGGCTGTCAGTTCCCAGGACTTTTCAAGATGCGCATCACGTGAACAAATGAAAGTATTTCCTACTTTGACTATGTTCAGACACAAAGGGAAGAAAACAGCCTTATAGTTTGTATACTGAACAGGAATTTGGAACTCAATATAGCATGCATAAAATATGTCTACTTGCTTTTAGAGTTAGCCCCTGTGGACTGGAAGAGGTTACTAAGCTTTTCTTAAAAGAGATATAGATATATATATATATATAGATATAGATATAGATAGATATAGATATAGATAGATTTAGATATCTCCAACTTTTCCCCATCTTTTTACTTTCTGGCATAAGAGCTGTTTTGGAAGGGAGATAATTTCTCCTTCATGAAATAGAACTAATTGTTCTATAATTACTTCTACATGCAAAAGTAATTACTTTTAAGTGCAAACATGCAAAAATCTAAGTAGACTACAAAAGACAAGCAACGCATGTGTTAATGTGGTGGACTCCAGTAATTTGTCATGCAAGTGAGATTGTTATTTTCCTCCTCTTTTTCAAGCAGCTTTCTGGTTTTACATCCACAATGTAAGGTCCAAACACATGGTGGTCTTCCTTCCTGCCACAGGAGCAGGGCTGCTGCACTGTTTCCAAAGCCTGTAGTCAGAACATTCACATAATCCCTGTCCTCTCCTATTACATGTGTGGTTTATCCTGGTCCTATCTTTGCTACCAGACCTTCTCATTTCAGGTCCATCAGCTGCACTCCTGGACCACAGCAGCTCATGTGATGGGACACAGGTTAGCTAGTTCTGACATGCAGAGCACATGAACACCTCATATGGCAAATGCTTTAGCTGGCAGTAGTAGAAAGGATTGTATTTATATGTTCCTACAAAGCCATTTTGATCTCATGGCCTGTTTGGTACGTTTTTGAAATGAAACCCCCCAACCTGTGTTTAACTGAGGCTGAATAGCAGAGCCTTCAGCCCAGGCAAAGAGTAGTCAGTGGATCTTTTTAGTAAGAAAAGCAGTTCTTACAGTAAGATGCTGCTCTGGCCTTTCTTGCTCCACTACAGTGAAATTCACTGATGTGTCAGTGAAGGTGTCTGCCAGATAGCAGCCCTAGTCTTCAGGGAGTTGAATCTGTCCCTGATAGGTCAGCATGGAGCTGGCTTCTCAGTTTCAATAATAATAGCCTTTTTTTCCCTGAAAAAGTCGTGCCCAGGACTGCTCCTGGGTGTCTCTCTGAGAGAAAGTCCAGTTTCCATCCTAGTTGAAAAATTAATCTATTATTTTTTTCTGCCTAAAATACTCTTGCACATTCTATACAATCCATATATTTCTTGATATTATCTGGACAGGATGAAAAACATACATAATTTTTCCTGTCTTCTAAAATTTGTGTTTCAAGGGTCAGTTACCTCTGCATAAAGACCATCTTACTGGGTTACAGATGATGTTAAAATCTGTTAAGCATCAGTAAGGCAGGGCAGCACAGTATGATCTGAACCTCCATTACAGCTCAGATGGTACTAGTGACCTCTCTGCAGGGTGTTTTCATCTCTGCAAATTGCAAAGCTGCCATCTGGACTCCATTCACCCTCTCTGTAAGAACGCTACACAAATACAGATACTTTTAGGCACAAGACTGCTCTGTCATGTAATAGTCCTTCTGCCTTGATTCATTTAAAGGACCTCAGGGCACTTCTCCAGCTACACAGTGGTGTGCTGTACATGCTGCCTGAAGTCACATACTGTGTGAATACATGTATAAGCACTCAGAGAAAAAGAGATTTTACTGGTAAATGAGATTTTCTCGGTTTGTATTGCCTGTGGGTATATTTGCAGCTTTCTCCTCGCCCTCTCTCTTCTGGGTCCCTGAAAGTGTGCCAGATTTATGAAGCTCAGAGGAACAGCTTGGGGCCATAGCATGGCTTACATGCATAGCCTGGCTTTCTCGAGAGGATAGCTGAGGGACTGGGGGTGCTGAGCACTGCTGCAGGTGCTGTTCAAGAAAAAAACCCCTACTTTGCTGTGCCTACACCATGTATCCTGAAGTCCAGCTATTGGTGAGTGCCCTCCCTCTTGTAGAAAAAGAGGTGATGTAGCTGACAGAAAAAGAGCTGATGTAGCTGTAGATGACACCCCAGCAGTGGTCCTTGGGGTATTGCACTGCTGTCAGACAGGCAGAACATTTTGTTCCATTACAACATTATTAGCCAGCCACAGGTTTTGTTTCAGGTTTTTGTTAAATATACCGTTCATTTAATGAATATCAGATATCTTTGAACTAAAGATTTATTTAAATAGTAGATACCTGAATACTTTCAAAAATATGAGGGAGATAATTACTTTTAGGGGAACAGGTAAAATTCTGTCCCGAACCAAAATAAGTGAGAAATTGAACAGTTGAAACTGAGTTCTCCTGCAAATATACATTAAGTGTTTGCTTTATTATACTACTACGTAAAAGGCTTATAACTCAGTCAGAAGCTCAGCCATTACAAATGCTGGGCTGCAGCAACTGAATTTCTGGACCTGGAGTACACATTAAGGGGAGGCAGAAAATATTTTCCATCTACTTCCCTTCTACACAACTCCTGCTACTCTAACAATTTAAACTAATAGAGCACCTGGCCCCTACTAAGTCTCCATCTTATTAGAAACACATTGACTCTGATGGCTGCTTGGGAAGCCAAGAACCACATTTGTCACTGGGGTATCTCATCTGACATCAGTGAGATCAGAATTTGGCTTTAATCCTCCAAAATGCACACCATTTTTACACAAGGACTACGTAAGAATTAACTTTGACTGCTAGACTAATTCTACTGTATTTGGAGAAGGACACAATATTTCCCTTTGTTCAAAACTTCTCTCAATAGCATTTTGCTTTGCAACAGCAGATAGGGTTGGGCCTTCACACCACATGCCGTCAGGAAGACTGTAGCCTAGGGAACAGTCTCACTGAAGAATGGAAACTTGCAGCATATTATTTGATTTGTATCTTCTGATTTTGTTATGATTTTGGCTGCTGAATAGAAATAGGAAAACAGAAAGAGTTTTGTTTAATGCAAAGAAAGTCTATGAAACAAGATATAATGGAAAAGATAATTGTCATGTACAGATTGGTTAAAACTACTTCTTTTTCTTAGACTAGAGATCTTTCATAGAATCTTTATTCTTTTTAAGGAAAGCTTTAAATGAAACAAGGACTTCTAGTAAAAGATTTTACAGTTAGATTTTCATTTTAATTGGATTTTGGATGAAAATTTTTGTTGTATTCATAAAATTGAATGCTAATTGGTAATGTGCTATGGCATCAGAGCATATATAGTGTATAATTTGCCTTCTACACTATGCCAAAATCCTGGTCTTTATACATCAGAACTTTCAGTCACAGACCTCATTTTTAATACCTGATTCAGATGTATTTTAGATTTTTGCACTTTTAAGAGGTAAAGCTTTGTTAAAAAGTGGTCAGAGCTTAATTTTCAAACTAAATTTCCATCTGAAAATCAAAATCTTCTTAGTTCCTTGAATTCAGCTAATTTGTCACCTTAAAAAATTTAGGCTGGTTCTCACAATAAATTAAATAGGAGATATCCATCTCCAACACAAGTTAAAACCAAATATTCTGGATACCCCCTCACTTGCCTGTGTTTGTGCATGCATATGAATGCATATGTGTACATCACTTATGCAAAAGTTACTACGTTGTTTACAACAAAGCTTTTCTAGCTACTTAATTTTTGTTGTTCCACACACTGGGAGCAGTAATTGCTGGGAGCTCTGAGCAAGTTAACTTTTACACAATTATAAAATCATCTTTATGGATTGTTTCTTGTGTAATAAACATTGTTTGGAAAGTAGTTCTACATCTTAAAAATTATAGACTTTTAATTAACCTTTCTTTTCACTGGCCTTTTTAAAAAGTAAAAAATAAGGAAAACAAGAACACACTGCTAGAATTGATTAGGCTATTTATTACAGAGCTTTAAAAAACATTTTCATAAATGGTTGACTAATGACCCAAAGATTTACATCCGGCACTCTGACTTCTGCTTGCTCTAATGATGCTATCTATAAATGACTGGCAGGTTTATGGCATAGGAAAAAGTGGAATTTTCTCTGGTTTTCATCACAAATCATGCCCAGAACACGTTCTATGGCATCCTGAAAACCAAAATAGAACAAGAATGTGTTTTTTAGTATGAAATATTAATCTAAATTGAAGTATGTTCACCCTCTGGGGGTTCCATTCAGATTTTCAGTGATTGCCAAGTATCTTTATAGATGACTGATTTGGTGAGTGCTTTACCCAGCATTCAGCAGTACAAGCTCTAGAAATATGTCACTGCATAATATTACAGTGATGTGATCTTGCCAATAAGAGACAAACATAATTTGCAAACTAAGAAACAAGTTTTTACCCTGTCCTGTGAAGAGTGCAATTTCTTAGGAGACTCCACCTCCCCTCCTCACCACCTGTTATCCTACATGTGCTGAAACTTCATCTAGAATAAAGTCAGAAGCAGTCTTATCTTGTCTAAATGGTGTAAATCTGTAGCAACTCCCACTGTTGCCTTCTCCAGGTATCTATGATTTTGGAAATGAAAACTGAAGACTCAGTAAGTATTAAGTTTTTTAAATAATGTAAAATCAGTAACATTATGAGATATATGAATGTTAAGAGGCTACCTAAAATATAATTTTAGCATTTTGTTATGGTTTAATTTGAAAAAAACACTGCACATTAGTGTCTGTCAGTTTATATCTACAATTGTAGTTGCCCGAAGGTCTGATAGAAGAGAGACTTTTTTGAAAGGTGGTCCAAAAAATATTCTCTATGGCTAAAAATAATGAAAACAAGCCAGTATGCATGTATGCAGATGAGAATGCAGATGCCTTTATCTCTCCTAAATTGAATGGGAAAAGGCTCAAATGATGAGTGAAGCAATTTTGGCAATTTGATGAAAGCTTGCAGTACACAGGCAGATCTGTCAGAGGCAATGCTCTCATCAGAAGTAACACTGGAGGGATAATTGATAAGAAATGAATATCCACAAAATGCTGGAAAAGACCAGCAAAGCAAACGAAGAATTTAAATCCTGTCATCTCTGTATCACTTGTTTATGTATGGATTGAATCTATTCAATGGCAAAGTAGTTAGGACTACATGTTGCAGAGGAGCTGTGGCTGCTTTATTTTCATGTTATAATTATTATCCCATTTTAACTTGCTAAGAACCCCCATCAGGATGCTACTTCAAGGTGTAAACTACAGTACTAACAGCAGGACTTCATGGGTTGGAGTTTGCAGACTCCATTAATTTCTTTGTGGGTTGACAAATGAGATGGTGTGGAGTAACTTGTAGAAACAAGGAGTTTCCTCAGACTCCATTCTGTCACTCTCCCTGCCAGCTGCTCAGTGCCTTTCATTCATGCCACCTCTTTGTTCAAAGCCAATGGTGATTTTAATGTTAAACAAAACACAAATTAATTTACAGGGGTAGTTGTTGAATCAGAAAGCTAAAGAACACTTCTTTCCCTGTTTCTGTTGGCAAGAGCTGCAACAGCATTTTACAATTGCTGTGTGTTTCTCATTGCTAAAAAAGCCTTGCTTAGTTTTGAAACCAGAGGTAGTAGTGGTGCTACACAATGTCACTTATTTGTAAATGGCCATCAGAAAAGGAGATAAAATTAACTTGTACAAACAGCTGTCAAACTTCACCTCCTGCCTTCAGGAGGTGATTATTTTCAGTTCCTCAGGGAAAAGTCATCCTACTCTTAGGCCTTTTCATTACTCCCATCCACCATCCCTAAAAGGTACCACTTACATGGGGTATATACCAAGCTAGCTGGAATGATGCAGTCTGACACCTCCTCAGAAGAGTGCAGCCCTGCTCATCAGGCACTGGCTGACACTATGGAAAATTTTTGCTACACGTGATCAGGCTTTCACTGCACACATCTTTGTGCCTAATGGTTCTATTCATTGTGAACTACATTTTTTCAACTTACTTTCCTGCAATTACTTCATATAAAGTGCTGGGAATAGAATTTTTTTTACCAGAGGGGAAAAAAAAAGTCTAAGTAAACTGAAAAAATGCTGGAAAGGAATTTGCTCCATCTTTCTCCCCTCACAGTATATATACAGAGTATTAATCTTCAGACAGGGAAGGATGATAACTGGTGTGAGCAGGCATGCACTACAATCAACAATGATTTAATTCCATTCTAGTTCTAACATTTAAAAACATTATCCCTTCCAAGTATCATAAATCAAGTCCTGGTTTAGGAAATACCAAATTAGTCACTGCTGCTAAAAGGCCATCGATTTTTATATTTAGGGGGAATATTCCACTGCTCTTTTTTGTTCAGATTTAGTTGTTGGCTGTTAACTTTTCAGTAGGAATGTAACAAAAGGCTTGATCAGCACATCTCTATCTTCAAACTTGAGACGGAAGAGAACCATCTGCAGAGCATAAAGTATCCCTGGCACGACCATCGTCTTGCAGGCAGCTGCTCTCCTATCGTCAGAGAGGGAGCTGGTTTCAGTGTCTGTGATTTCCTCCTAAATTATTAGAAGTTAATGTGGTTCACATAAGTGACTGGGGTTATTTTGGCACTTAAGTAATCTAATTAAGCGTTAATCACTAACTGAATAACTGTGGTTTACTAAACAGTCTAATGGGAAAAAAATAAATATGTTCCATACCGAGAAAGAATGAATAAGATGTGATTCTTCAGTTATGAACTCTACCTTGAGTTACCCCACTGAGTTCAGTGTAGCTTGGGAAGGGGAGGAAGGGAAAATCTGAGCCTGTTTTCCTTTTAATCCGATTTGTAGTTTGTGTACTTACGCTCAGTTTATAATTATTTTCCTTCATTTCTCATTTTACATCTTACTCTTAATAGGTAATATGAACATATTTGGACAAATAAGATTCCAGGCAACTTTGCTGTGCATTCTGTGGGCTTCTACACAGTAAGTATCCTGCAGTATCACATGTTTGCACAGTTGAAGGAAGAATGGATTGAATACAAAGTATGACCATTTGAAAGTGTGGTTCTGTGTATTATTAGTAGAAAAATCTATGAAGATTTGAACAACTTTGTTAAGATGAGTGAAATAGGAATGTGAGCAGCTGATTAGCTGCTTCATGAAATGGCTGCTCCATTAAACTGATCTGAAACCGCACCAATTTTCTACAAAAATGTCTGGCATTTGTTTCAAGCTGCATTTTTTGTGGCCTGATCACAATGTTCAGAATGCAGTGGTTCACAGATAACATCATATTTTTCTAACTGAATGCTTCAGTCAGGCTTTAACTTTTAGTCTAATTCAATGCCTGTTAAAATCACTGGAGAGAGCTTGAAAGATTTTAATAAGCAGTGAATGTACAGAAATGTTAGAGGTCTTTGTAGAAACACTCCCTTTAACATTACTCTTAACACAGAAGTTGCATTTTTTTGTCTTGTTCCTGGATAAATTTAGGAAATATTTGCAGCATCCTATAAAATATGTAGAAATCAAAATATATTCACTAACCTGAAATGCAAAGTAACCTTCCTGGGAAAATTAATCCAATGGATGTCAAAATAATCAGAAGCAGTATAGATATCTGCCTAAATCTCTAGGCTACAATAAAATACCTTTGTCCCCAAATGCCTTTCTAAATCATCCTCTTCATCTGTAACACTGAGGACTACATTACACAGCAAGGATTATGTTGTACTTATGTCTCCGTTAGTTCAAATGAACATGCCAATTAACCCAGGTGTGTATTTGGGTAAGTTTGGGGAATGGTTTCCTAGAGGAGTAGTTTGCTGTGAAAAGATTCAGACAAAGCAAGTGTCAGTCACTACAATTACAGTACTAATGTAAAGCTGATTAGGAGGATAAATGAAAATTTTCTAACACATTTGGATGCATGTATCTTGATCTTTCAATGTAATTGTGCATCAGAAGGTCATCTCTGCAGGAATTAACACAAGCATGCAGAAAATTAGCTTTGCAACAGCATGCATTATGCCCTTTCTGTAATTTGCAAACAGTGTACAGTCTTTTGCAAAAGAAAAGAATATGTGAACAATGGATAGCCTCTTTCTCCTACCTTAATGGCTTAAGACAAGAAAGTGGTTTGGGTTTTTTTCCTTGGCTTATTTTGAGTTTGGATTTTTTTTATTTTATTTTTGCTTATGCTCCTTATTGCTTTAGAGTATCCTTTCTTGTCTGCTCTTCTTCCCTATGTCCTAGTGTTTTCACATTCCTTTTTTCTTTATCATTACCTGAACATTTTCCTTATTCTCTGTTTCTATTCTATTCTTTGTTTTCGTCCACAGTTAATTCAAGTCTCAAACAAAGTCTCCCTTCCTTACCCATTCCACATATTTAGTGATGTTTGCCTTAGCCTCTATTCTCCTCTAGCTGTCTCTGCTTCCTCTGTAGTGGTTTTCTATACCACTTCTAACCTCACTTTCATAACACTCTCATTCTCCTATGTTTTTTTTTTCCCAGGTTCTTCCTTTTTCCAAGTTTTTGAATCTCTCCTTCCTAAACTAAATAGAATTAATAGTTTCTATTCCCTGTGTTCAGTTTCATACTCTTTGTCTGACATCCTTGTTTCCATGGCTCTCCTCTCTTCTTTCAATCTGTCTTAAGGCTGTCGTACTTTCTCTTCCCTGCTCTTCCTTGCTGTCGCTTCTGGCCCTCCACTCCTCTTTCAAAACACTGTGTATGTCACACTTTTGTCTGCGTGGCTGTCATCTCCTGTCAGCTTTGGTTATGTACGGTGGGCTTTCACAATTGGTGCAAGTGGGAAATGAGATATTTTGAAGAAACTGCTGCAGTTCAATTCTGAGAGCAGGCACTGGAAAGACAGCACAGCTCCTTCAGTAGGTAAGAGGCTGGTGCTAGATGTGACAGTTTGATATAATGAGATGGACATGAACACATCCCTGTGTTAGAGGTGGATTTCCCTGCCCTGAACAGTTTCGTTCATGTGTCAGTATTAAAGAATTTTCTAGGCCACAACCTCATTCACATCCTGAAAAATTTCCAGTAGACTCAAGTCTTGTGCAAGCTAAAGGTGCTCTCACACTTCCCATCCATGATCTGTGCTTCCAAGTGACTGCTTTTTCTTTAATGTGACACACTTCTGAACCTCAAGTCGACAGATTTCTAGAATGAGACTCTTAATTCTGACAACCATTTTTTTCCCTTGCAGTCACCAACTAAAGAAATTCAAGGCATGTTGAACTCTTGGTGAGGCATCAAAGTCCAATTTTAAAAGCAATGACAATCTGGTGGCAGAATATCCTTGCATTTTTTATTAAAGACTAAAATGCACCAACAAGAACATAAAATTCTGCACACTGATCAGCCAGTCTGTGCGGTTTTCTTCCTTATGGCAGCAGTCTTTGTCTGCAGAAGACATACATAAATCCAATATACCTAATTTTGAACAACTGTATTGAAATAATAATCCTGTTTCTCTCCTTTGAGAAGGCATTTCCCAAGTGACTGATCAGTGGAGCTTCCATAAAGAGAAATGCAAAAGTGCGTGTGTGTGGGCTAAGCTAAAGATTTCCTTTTATTAGTTCATAAGGACAGCATATGCTGGCATATCTAGCAAAAAGCTGGAATTTTCACACAAAGCTTGGAAACGCTGTCAGCAGTGTCTGAAATTAGCCACATTCTGCAGTTGGCAAAACAGCTGCTTGGGTTTTGTGTCCTCGAAATATATTTAACACAACCTGCCACTGACAAAATTGGATTTCAGTTATCCTAACAAGGGAGTTTTCTCAGCTGAAGGAAGCTTGAAAAGGTGAAGCATTTCCCTGCTGCTCATGACTGCCAGAACTGTTCTTCCCTGAAGTTGCTGCTGGCTGAAGTTCCTGTTGCTACAGATCTGTGAACCATGTTATGAGAAGAAAGGTCAGATAAGCACTGATACATTTTTCTAGTGTGCTTGAATATATCAGTAATAACTATGAGATTGTAGCCTGGTGAGCTAGACTTTGTGCAGCTGCCAGATACAGGAAAGTTTCTTATGCTCAATTTCTGTTTCTTTTAATTCTTCTGTATAGTTTCTAATATAATTAGCACTGCTTTCTTTAAGGCAATCTTGTTTCACCAATTGTTACTGAAGCAGACTGCACCAAAGCTACGCAAATGAACTTCTGACCTCTGGGGTGATAGAAGGAGGGTAAAAGATACTTGACCTGTAGCCCTTTGCAACGGTAATGAAGCCAGAATGCTTCCAAGGTGCTGGCAAAAGTTACCTAGTGCACAAGGCAAGTCAAAAAAGAGGGGATATATTAGCCACAGGACCAAATATTGACAGGTGTCAAGAAAACCCCTCTTTTTCAGTGTCAATATTTTTGCTTTACTTTGTAAAATATTTACCCTCTGTTGTCCTACAAACAGCAATATTAGAAACACACTTTCAAATTACATAAACAATCACAGCTGAGGTGGTTATTTCAATAAAATGTATTTCATTTAATCTGGACACATGCAATTGTGACAGATGCTGTACTGAAAAAGCTTCTAGAAAATCAGTTCATTACAGTACACAGAAAAATCTGGGACTTCATTAGGACAGTAGTCACAAGTTTCCCTTAATGAAGTGTATTTGGCCACTACCATGGGTTTACATGGTGTTTAACCAGGTGTTAAACATGTGAAAAATTAAACTTCTATTTTTCCACAGAAACGTTGCCAAACAAAGATTTAAAGAAGCACAGTAAATGAAATCCAAGATTATTATCCTTGTTTCCTTTAGCACTTTATATCATTCTGAGCCTGCTGCTCCCTTTGGTGTGAATTTCAGTGTCAGGTCAGGGAAACACTATGCATTTTCATTTGTATATGAGAATGTCAAAACTATAAAAAAGATAATTTCCTGAATGAGCTAGGGACCAGGAGGGCAACAGGCCCCCAGATCTTGGAAGGCACACGTGTCATTCCATTTGTATCACTTTACTTCAAGTGTCACAGTTTCAAATCTCAAATTGGTCTAGAGTCCAGAATGTGGAGAGCTGAATTATTCAAAATTACTGAAACACCAAACAGCTTTTTTTCTAGCAATAGATGTTTTGTGTGAGGACTGGGAACACAGCTTTATGTGAAGGAAATTCAGCCCACGAATTCCTTCCCTGATAACCAAAGTATAGGGAAACCTTTATTTGCTTCCATGCGAATTCCACCAGAAATGGTGCAAAGAGTGCTAGTCAACGAAGTTCAAAGCCTTCCAAAATTTTAATTGAGGTTTTCCCAAACTGTGAGGTTTTAAAAGTAAAATACACTCTTCATCATTGCTTGATATTTGCTTTCAGAGATCCTATCTACACAAGAAAGGTATTTTTGTCTGTACAGCTCGAGATGCGAGTTTAAACTGATGTAAAGAAAATCCTTTCCAAGTAAATAATTTGTTCAACTTTTTTTGCAGTATCCAATTTAGTTAATTCACTTTGAGAACAGTTAACTGAAAAAGTTAACTAAAATCTTTTTGTCTGTAAGGAAAACTGGGGACAAATATCCTTTGTTTTCAGTCCTACAAAGGATAGCATGACAAGTTAAAACTGGAGTTCTGGTATGTCCTGTGGCAAAAAGGGTCAAGGATACTGATAAATATGATTTGCAAAAATAAAGAATTTTTAGATAGGAGATAATGTTTCAGTTTTCTTTTAAAGTGCATAAAGTTAAATCTTTTACTCTCTCTGTTCAGGACAGGTTCATTTTAAGGCATTTGGATGTCTAAACATAGTGGATAGGATCCTAAGAGAGTCCTGGTGTTGTGTGCTTGCTCACAGTGAAATTAGCCCTTGGAAACTGTAAGAGACAGCTAAAAATAACATTTTAAAACACAACACAGTACCAAAGAATGTGATCATATTTACTTATGAGAAACTTGGCTTCTCCCAGGTAGGAGCCTTGCTCAAGATATTATCAGAGATTCAGTCTCTACTCCTGCTTCATGTAAAACTCTGTCCCTATAGCCATCATGGTATACCCATAGAAGAGCTTTCCATACCCATGATTAGAAAGCATACTCTTGAGGCCTCCCACCCTTTTTGTTTTTACAAGTTAGATCTACAGCCCTTATCTCAGTTCACGTATAGAAAAAGTGCCCCTTAATACCTTCAAACTAATACACAAAGCAGTTATATTTGGACTGCACATAACTAGAGAAGTGTCCAACAAAGTGTGCCAGTAGAAATCCAGCATATTTCCTAGTTTAACAGTCTGTAATTTGAGTGTTTGTTCTCTTGAGTGCCTTCAAATTATGCCAATTTCTAGAGATTAGAGTCTAGGCTAAGTACTCTCCATGAACAGATAGACACTGTATCTCTGTTTTAGTTGGAATAAGGCATATATTTGAAGGGATTGCTCACTGCCTGAAACAGCCATTCAACTGGCTATAAAAATTGTGGTTTTGACATGGGAATGTTGCTGTGGCATTGTTTTACATAGCAGTGGCTGAATCTGAAACTTTAGATTCTCTTTGGACACTTCAGCTGTGATGTGGTTTGAACTGGAGTACCTCTCTTTGATTCCCTACCAGGGGAGAAGTAAAATATTATTGCATGGTTTTGATGTCCAGAGAAGTCTACGATACTTTCTCTTCAGGATCATCTTGCTGTGTTGCAGGTACACTTCCTTCCTGGTAAGTAATGATGCTTAATTTATTTTTCTGGTGCAGGAAAAAAATTCAAGGAGTCAAGCTTATAAACTTGAATGTCGTCTAAATTACTCATTGGAAAATGTTTCTGTTTACATATAGAGTGATGACTAAAGATTGGTAGAAGTCTCTTATTAATCCAGTGTTTCCTGTACTGACTCAAAGCAGAACCATGGGTATATGCCAAGACCTTGTCAGCTTCAGGCAGCTGAAATTAGGTCAATAAATAAACATTGTGGGTACTAAGGCCCATATACCACCTGAATGTGCTTTGAATATGTTAAAATTCTTGAAAAATTGAGATGAAATGAGGATGTATTACAAAAAAATTTATGTACATGGGAGGATTACTGCACTTTTTACAAAATAATGCTGCCTCCTGATAGAAGAAAGAAATCAGTAAAGTCAGCTACTCATTTACATGACCAAGTAGAACTAGAAAAAGACTAAAAAAATTAAAGCTCTAGATTTTATTATTTAATTTTTTGGATAAATAGGTATGTTGCTGATTCAGGGAGACTGATGAGGTTCAGTTGCTGCTGCAGGTAAGTTCACAAAGCAATGAGCACTTTTCAGACTATCTTGCTTACTATTAATTGTTAAGAAAAAATAGCCTAATTTCAGCTAGTGGGGAATTTTTTATTTGCTAGGTTTCATCTCACATATACTTGGAACTCTACAATAATGGAATTTCTGATGAATATTTTTGCTAAGTTTTTACATTTATGTTATATTTGAATTAGACATTTCTGAATCATGCATGAGCAGCAGCTGCAAAAAGGATGATCTGAGCTTTTTAGAGTACATAGTGAAAAATATGTAACCGCTAAATTTCATTTCTGAATGTTCTTAGATGAATTGAGGCAAAATTTCTCTTGGAATTTTGCTTGAATGAGTCCTATAGGATTTGTCCTAGTTTTGCCTGTCTTCAGTAAAAACAACAGTGCAACTGGTCTGTTTTTTGCCTGTCACAACACAAACAGTTCTTTGAAACAAAGACCTACTATGTCAACTTCAGTACTTTGTATGAATATTGACTGGAACTCTGCTTAGTCAAGAACACTATTAAAAAAACCCCTGCAGATAGATGGAAAAAAAGCAGAGACTTTGGAATGAAAAGATTCTGTTGTTTAAAAAAAGATTGGGTCCTTTGTGACTATTTAAAAAAAAAAAAAGGTACAGCAGTCATATTTTTAAAAATAAAATAGCTCTACTGTGCCACTTTTGCTTTATTCCAACAGAATGGTGGTGTGTTGAATTTCAAGGCTGACCCTGGAAAACATTCTAGGTGGCAAAGCAAAGATCAAGGCCAATGTCAAATTTTTCTAATTTATATCTCTCCTATGCTTTCAGAGTCTGGAGGAAAGACAAAGTCTGACTGGATTGAAGGTATTATATTCCCGCATATGGCTCATGAAGCGATTTCTTGGAACTCAGAAAATCATGGAAGAAAAATCCCTTATTCTTTTTGGCTTTGTATAAGATGGGCATATGTGAAGGGCAACACTCAGGCAAGGCTTTTCAAAATCTCTTGTTTCAGACTGATACTCATTAGTGTGGCGGGTATCCTCAAATAATGAAATTGCCATCAGCAAATGACCCTTCTCCAAGATCACATGAATGCCACTGTGCTGTGGAAGAAAATGAGGTTGTATTTCTCTTAAGGACAGAATGAAAGCTGGAACTGGGTTCATATTTTCCCCCCATGCTTTCTTTTCCAGTCTCAGTCATGTCTGTATGGCTGATGGTTAGCAGGGTGCTTTGCTTCCATGTCAGGAAGCATTTGTTATTGCTTGCTCACTATTTTCCATAGCAACACAATGTCTCTGTTTAAGATCCAGTAAAGATGAGCAAACAGAAAAGCCTTTAAGAAGCATTTTGTAAAAGAAACTAAATTAAACTTAACTCCTTCAGATTAACTGTGCAGTCAATATTTCTTCTGGTATTTAAAAGGTCTCTTCAAGGGCCAGAATGCCCTCAATCCTTAAGCACAAGAATGGATATACTGAGTCAGATCCACTGTTTCCTTAGCACAGAAAGCCATCTCTGCCAGCATGGGGTAGTGGATTACTTTGGAAGAACACAAAAGCAGGGCAGGCATGACATGATAAATGCCCTGCTATATCCTTTTCCTCCTTTCCTACCCAACTTTCTACAAGTTGCAGCAGAGGAACTATTGTGACTAGAAGAGTTGTTCATGTTTTTAAATGCAAGTGTGTACAAGTAGTTAGATAATTTTATCCATTATTTACTCCACTAATGGCAAGAGACAAATCACAGTTTCTGTATATGGTTATACACTGCGCTCATTGGAACATGTAAGAAAAAACAGACACAAGTCAGAGATGGGAATCAGAGACTACTTGAAAGGTCCAAATCATTTACTGAGCCTTTTAAAATTGTAGAATTAGTATAGAAGCGTATAGCATTAAAATATCTATGCTGGTGACTACATTTCTTTTCCAAAGAATTAGAAGAGCAAGCGAATCATAAATTAAGACTCATGTAACGCTGTGAAAGATAAAGTATCCTAGAAACATACTCAGCACATGGAAAAGGCTACAAAACCACTGGTAAGGATATACACAGCAAATGTTTGTGGCTCAGCCTGAAAACTGAAGTATATGCAGGACTTTGTGCACAAGTGCTGCCCTTGTAGTGTAGAAGCAGTAGCCATTTACAACCCGCATTTCTTTAGAATCCATTTCCCTACCACATTACCCACTTGGTAATAGCAATATTAGCTAAGAACAACAGAGGTAGGTAAAGAGCAATGCCTGCAAAGTCACCAGTACTGCCAACTCTTGTAACTTTTGTCAAAAGTCCTTCCATATATGAAGGGTGCTTCAAGCCCCAAGTCCTGGAGTAATTTCCTATATCATATTAGCTGCACTTTTCCCTTTCTTGCCCTTATGTTTATGTCCTTTGTGACTGTGGATAAAACCTTGAAACACATATGCTAAAGTCTGAGAATATAACAAATGAAAAGAATTATCAATTTTTAGCTTCTATGATTACCAAACCAAACCCAGCTCACACGAGCCTTGTGCAGGCAGGCCTGCCAGAACCTCATAGAGTTGTTTGACTTGCTACAACAGCCCTGATTCTCCATCAGCATGGTCTTTTTATTTAATGTCTGTCCAGTCAGAGATGCTCTCATTACTTTGACATGACATCCTAAAGTAGTCATATACATACTCTTCAATTTAGAAAAATAAAAAATGTCATTGCTTTGAAAATAATATTTTAAATAAATGTTACCTAACCTCTGATTGCTCACAAGCAGCTCTTGGGTTTAAAATGTTCATTTTCCATTTAATAGAGATAAATTTGGATTTAAAGTATAATACTCTGATACTTCTCCTTTTAGAAATCATTACAAACCATATGGAGGTGATTTGCAAATACTAGCAAAACATGCACTGTGAGAGCAGCAGTGCTCTGGTGAAAAGGGCACTGAGTACATCAGGGCACAAGGAAGGGTAAGGACTTAGATCTGTAAGCAAAACCCAGTCTTTTTGTCGTCTAAAGTGCCATAAGGACAGTATTCTCTCTCATTTATTGTTTTCTTCAACTTTATTTTCATGGTTTGTTTCATCATCAGACCCACAGAGCTGAAGTCCCATTTTACATGTGACTTAGAGCTACTATACTGTATCAAAATATCTGTGTAGGATATTATAATTAGGACTTTGATACAACAAAATTGTGGTTATAGACACTTTTAAATATGCCCAAAGATCTATGAAAATATCAAGTGACAGTGAATGATAATAAAGATTTTTACCCCAAAAACATGGAAACAACAGACTGACATAAAACAAATATCAGCACAAAAGAGAGTAGGGAGAAAACGAAAAATGCTCAGAAATAGGTCTTCAATTTAAGCATGTGATAGCAACAGACCAAGAGCAAGAAGACACACAGAAAAGTATACTGCAGTTTACGTAGATGATTTCTACTTTCATGATCCAATCTGACAGTCTTTTGCAAAAGCTACCTGTATAGCATGGAATGTTTTTGGAGTAATTTATGTCACACAACTACGTGTTTCTTTTTTCTTGTAGTAACTCCTGTTACTGGTTAACTTCTTTGACCAGTGTGTATATGTTATAAACATAAGACAAAAGTAACTACCTAAAGTCTGAATCAATGTCTAAAGTTTATTTACTTGTGGCTGGAATCAACTACTAAATCCAGACATGCTGACAGAGCACCTCGGACCCTGTGTGATGTTAGAGCTGTCGGCTTACCAGCCATGAGGCCTGAACAACGTTCCTCTCTCACATGTCCATTTGCAGATCTGATGGGCGTGTGCACAGAAATTTTGGCTTTTTACTGTGTGGTAAAAAGCAGCTCCCATTGCTGGCACACAGGACTTTGCTGGAGCCTGCTGGGCTCAGCACATTCACCACCATGAGCTGTGCAGCAGCAGTGCCTCAGGAGCAAAGCCCTTATTGTTCCCCAGTAAACATCCACGGCATTCAGAAACAAATGATTCAAAGGAGAAAAGAAAAACAAACCCTCAAGCTAAAATATTCTTACTGCTTTGTGTGGGACTGTTCTGGAGCTGCCTCTGCTTCACCTCAGGAAGGGGCGAGCGATACGCACAGGTCTCTCACGGAAAGAGCAGGAGGCCTGAGGGAAACCCTTGGCTCTCCCTATCTCCTTGCTTCGCAAAGGCCCAGCTTCTCCAGGCTCCCACCACTCTGCTGCCTTTTGGATCCATGGCAGGTCTCTTAATTTCAAGGTATTACACGTATTTATCACATCCTGATTAAAACTGAAGAGTATGGTTTAAAAAGGGACAGCAGGCTGATGAAAAGCTTGCTGCTACCAAAGGCAGAGTGTGTGTTCACCTGCCTCCTCTCCCCTCCTCATGGACAGGCTAGTGCTGGCACTTGCCAGAGCCCTCATGTGCCAATTCCATTAGCTAAAATGGCAAAAAAACCCATCCAAAAAACACACAATGAGGAATGGTATAGTTATCTTTCATTCTAGTGAATTAAATTAGAACATAGCAGGGCCCAGAGTGTGCCAGAGCAGGTGTAAGAAAGGAGATGAGCAGCCAGCAACTGGAGGGGTGGGAAGAGAAGGCTGAAGAGATTAAGTCTCCTCTGAACCATGTTTGATCATTTTACTGAATTGCAGTCCCTTTCCTATCAGCCTGGCATTGTGAGGCCTTTCCGTTCAGTCACTGGTATGTGCCAGGGGAGTGCTGCCACCATTTTGGAACTCGGCTAAAGCATTCATCACTGCACCTCTCACTGATCACAAGGGCTACCAGCAATGAGCTTTCTCCTTTATAAGACCAAAAAAAAAAAAAAAAAAGTTCCTAGGACAGGAATTACTTTTATAATATTGAGGAATTGATTTTACCATTATGCTACAATGGCCGAAATGCAGCCCAAGTCCCATTCATGAATGAAAACTAGAACCTGCCACAGAGCCTAGATGTGCACACCTCACGGTTTTGTTCTAAGAAATAGCCTTCTAGAGAGTAATGTTAAGCTTCCCCTGTGCAAGGCAATGGACTGATACAAAGGCCTGTGACTTTTCTGAAGTGGGATGTAAATTTTTTTCTTAAAAATCGCTCCATAAAACCATGAGGAAAATGCTGTGCAGGCGAAAGCATTATAACATTCATACGGATTAATCTAATAAAGTGTTCATATTGGCATAGTATCAGAAAGCTCTCTTGGGGGTGATAAAATGTAGCAACTAATGTAGCATGTATTTTTATGTCTTTCCTGGAAAACTGGAGAAAGCAAATCCTTTGCCTTTTAGTTTTGCTCGTATCTTTCATCCCACCCCACACACAGTATGTTTTTTATGAGTACTAAGGGCAGATTGAAGAGTGTCTAGTATAAAGGCATAGGGATAGTGAAATATGGTGGTTGAAGTTTAAATCAGCAAATTTACAACAAGAAATAAAATATATTTTTAACACTGAGGTATGTAACTACTGGAGCAGTTTACCACAGGCATGGAAAACTCAGCATGTTTTGCACTCCTTAAATTTGAACTCTTTGTCTTCATAAAAACATATTTTTACTGAACTTTTTGGGCCATGGGAATTGCCAGACAGGGTAGGCAGGAGGTCAGGTCAGGCCAGACCATTATAGCCATCCCTTTTTACTACAAACTATGGTTGTCATTTTCTGTACCTAAAAAGCTATAAGTTGATAGCCTTTCAGTATGTTTTCTAACAAAACTGACTTGAAAGCTGAATCTGGAGTGTGCATTTCCTGATTCCACCGAAGAGCAGATGTCCTGAGTGGCCTGCAGAGAACTGTGAATTAGGAAGAAACTCTACAGTTAGGGCCAAATACAGTGAGTTCACCTTACATGACTATGGATTTTAGAGAAAGTAATCAGCCCACAGTAAAGTAAGTGCTATACAGTGTTACATCTTTTGCTTTCCAGTTTCATTTAGTATTGGCCACCTCCAAAAGAGTATTTGGAAAATCTTTTTTTGCCTATATTGGCAGTTTCCCCAAAGAGAAAGATGTCATTGATTTCAATTTCACTAAGTGTATGCATTGTAATTACCCACTACCAGAGTCCATGTTACCCAAAAAAGGAAATTGAAACCTAACTTCAAAAAAACCTGACAAGTGTCAAGTCCTATTACCTATTGACTTGGATAACTGCACTTGATATAGGATATGTCTTTTTGTCTAATGTCCATCTAGAACCAAATGTTCAAAGGGAAAATTTGATAGAGAAGAAATAATAAAAAATAATAAGCTGTAAACATCAATGCATAATGTAAAACTAAGGAAGATTACTTAGCAACAGCAATGCAATTAAATCAATATTCTGGCATCAGTGTATTTCAGTACTAGGAGTTTTGGTATTTTCCAGACTCTTTCACCTTATAGCTGCCCATTAATTACCTTCATTTGTCAGCTGGCAGTACAAACAAGGTACAAATGTTTAGTCTGCTGCTTGTGTTAATATCTAGGAGCTGCAGTAGACAGAAGGTTTCCAGAACTCTGCTGTATAATCACCCTATGAAATTGTTTTGCTCTGATGTTTGCTAGCACTATTACCATGTTTTCTTTTTCTTACAAATAAAGTAACAGATGAAAATGCCTCAAGCCAATACCGGATTGCACTCTTAACAAAACCGTTTCAGTGCAGTGCAGTAATTCCACCTCAAGATCAGTTTTAGGTGTGCTTACTTACAAGTTGCATTTTAGCATTCAGTTTTAGGGCCGGGATGATTTACACAGTGGAAGATTTGCGTAAGCTGCCTTGTGTTCCCACCTCATGAATAACAGTGCAGGCAGAAATGGAGGTAAAAGCAGGTCCATAAACTAGCCTGTTCTGTTGGTCTTCTCAGACAGTGAAGCAATAGCAATGAGACAAGAAGCACATTGAATGTTACTGCTGTGCTCCCACCAAGGGAAACAAACCTGATCCTAGGCATTGGCTCCCTCAGTCACTTGTTGCAAACCAGAGTATAAACATGTATGTGCATAAGAGCTTTCCATCAAGCCTGGCATTGGACCAGGCTTCCTCATTGCCATGTAAACCAGCCAGTGCAATGCTTCATCCAAACTCTCACTGGAGATAACATAGGATTCCTTTTCTGAAGTACCCATTTATCAGCAGCAGGCAGTTCAACATTGAGAGAAATCCTAGCAAACAGCATCAGCCAGGACCCTCCCTGTGTTAAAACTTCTACTGATACTTCCTTAGGAGGTACTGTCAGCCTGCTTGGTCACTTAGCCAGGACTGTAACTCTGTCAGCATTCCTTTGACTAAAGTTTTTCTATGAGCAGCAGAATCAACTGCTCTTAATGCCTTTTTTTTTTTTTTTTTTTTTTACCAGCTGGAAGCTGACTGAATAGATACAGGTGAGATTCAGCCCTGTTCCTTAAAAGGCTTTCCCAGAGACTAACAGTGTGAACATGTTGATTTACACTTGCTTTCTAAGGCTCTTTTTGCACTTCAGCTGAAAAGAAAAGAAAAAAAAAAAGTGGCAATTCAATGACCTACTAACATTTTCCACATAAAAAGTCAGCAGCAGAACTGGCATATTAACCTAGTTCCTCGTGTTGCAGTAGGCTGGGATGTAACGGACAAATATGATAGGTACCCTGATCTTGCAATATTTTACAAATGCCACCTAGCATTAATAGTTAATATTTGCAGGATTGGTGTTGAAGTCAGGCCCAATAAAACCACAGGTCTGCACAGAAGAAAGAAGTAAGTGGCCTTTGCTGCCTGTCCATGTGGAAGTACCTGCTTCATCTTGTTTGTGGCAACTACCGAAGACAGCAATAATGCCAGTTTACTTGTCTCTATATATTAAAGAAATGATGAAAAATTCTGTCTTCAGCATTGTTTCTTCTGGCTTTTGCTGAGACAGCCTATAGGTTTATACAGCTGAGCTTTCCTCTTTTATTTTATACAGATTCTTTTTATCAACATAAACACAGACCAAGGCTAAACTGTTTTAAAAATGAAGCTAGAGACAGAAGAGGGCAGCTGGTCCCCAGAGGGAGGGTTTGAGCCTCCAGGTCAGAGAGACTGGGGAATTTCCTCCTTGTGTCTCAAAGGCTGTTGCTAAGGAGACCACTTTTGCTTCAATGAGGCTGTGGGATGGACTAGTTTGACATATATGCGATATTTCTGCTCCTAAGAAAAAAGAAGTTCAAGCTGCGGAGTCTTTGCCAGAATAGAGCACAGAAACCCACTTAGAAGGCTCTTTTTAACTGCTGTACTTGCTCCTCCTGACCAAAGTTATTAACCTTACTACTTTTCTCCTTTCCTTTGCAGTCAACTTCATTTCAGTTGAGAAGGAAAATATTGTTGTGAATGGCCAGGAGATGATACCTTACTACCAGCAGAAATCCAAGGGGAGCACAAGATTTCACAGGGAACAGCTATCCAGCTAGGCATAATCCTTCCTTTACAAGTTCAGCAGGTAATCATTCTAAACTTGGTTCCAACTGTGTATTCTTTATTAGTGTGCTTTTACAATAACAGGAGGTGCTATAAATGAACATGAGCTTGTTTCACCCCAAATAGTGCCCCTGTGCTACTGAATAGTTTCAACGGTGCTTCTAAATAACTTGGTTTAGAGCTTAAAAAGACTATTTTTACATTTAACTTTCCATCATTCCCAGTTTTGATTTTGTGTTTTTTCCACATTGACATTTGTATCAATAGATTTGACATTCACATCAGTTGTGTGGCTGAGATTGTAAGACCTCTGTTGTCCAATCTATTGTTTCCCTGTGATGATCTTTCTATGAGATAAATTATGAACATTTCCTAAAAAGGAAGAGAGAGGAGTTTCCACTGCAGCACTATTGAGAATCAAAAGGTCATTAAAATCTGATACACTTTTAAAAGTTTTACTGTTGTTACTGTTTTGATTAGAAGTGTACTGTTTCACCAAAATAGTTATATGCAGGAAAGGCTGTTGGGTGGACACCCTTATGTAAACGTATTCCACAGAAATAGCTACACAGCTTCTAAATAAGTTCTACTTGCATAAGCATGTTCATCTGCACTGAAGAAATTCTGTGAAACCTTGTAGCAGTAAAACTAAGGCTCCCCTAGCAATCTATGGCTCATCTAGGAACAATAAACAGTAAGCCCTTCCCCTGTTTCCTGAACCTAACTTTACAAAACAGTTGTACAATGCGGAGGAAAGGCATGCAGGTTTTATAAAGGAGTTTCATTCTCCTGCCAGGTGAAGTAAGACTCCTTCCGCCGGTAACAATGGCATGTTATATTCTTCACTTGGCTTTGGCTCCTCTAAACTTTGACATATTTTTTGATCTTTAACCTTTACAATATTATCTGCATCAGTGATGTACAGTGGCTTACAGTGTACACTTGAATAGCATAGATCTTTCACATCTAAGGAAAATGGAAGCATGTGAAGTGGACAGATGGGGAAAGAGGACTCAGGAGCCTTAATAATTTCTTTTCAGATCATTTAAGCTCTTTTATTTCACTATAATAGACACATTTATTCTCAGTCTACAGGGAAGTAAAAGTAAAAATGGAACATGGCAAGATAAAGAAGAGCCAATGTGTTTCCTTTCAAATGCCTTTAAAGAGAGATTAAAATAACTTATCTAAATAACCAATTAATTCAATAACGCAAATACATGTATTTACATTTGCATTTGACTTGTATTTACATCAATTTACTGATTGTATTGAAGGAAGATGAGCATTATTAACTTTGGACTAAACAGGAACATAAAGTGTTTGATTCCTGGTGGTCTTCTGCTTTGTACTCTTATACTTTGAGAAAAGAAAACCAAAATATTAAAGGTGTACTAAGGAGGGTGCCAAACTCTGAAAAATGTGCCATTTAGTACCAGCTACCATTCCTACTGCTGAGAAGGAGCAGGTCCCAGAGATGAGTGAGGGCTGGTGACAGCTGGATAAAAATAAGACTCATTTTGTGGTTTCTAAGGCCCAAAATTGCAGCAAGAACACCTGGAAAAACTCTTGAAATGACCTAATGTGCCACAGTTTGCATGTCTTTTGTAAAGTAAAAGGTAATTTTGTTGTTGTTGTTCCTTTTTGTTTTGGGGGGAGACATAATCATGTTCTGCAATACATTGTATTTTTATAGAGCATTGTTTCATAAAATCATCACCTTCTTGATGCTGAGCTAGTAGGAAAGAATGAGGTTTCATTGTAATGTTACTTACATCTATCACCAATCAACTCTGGTTTCTTCTCACTTAATTACTCATCTCATCCTAAACTATTTATATCTTAGAAATACTTGGTTTATTTTTCCCACTCAGAAGGAATGCAACTAGAACAAATTGAAAACAAAAGGAAAACCCCAAAGTTGCTTCAAAATGAGTAAGCATGGAGTTATTCTTCTGAAGACACTTTTAGCTCTTGATAAATTATTACAACTTAAAAAAGAAAAAACCTAAATCATCATCACTGCAGACTTTTTGTGCTAAACCTTTTTTCTTTTTTAAAGGTTTATAGTAAAAACCCTGTTTTGTTCACAACGCATTAATTCTTACTGCCTGTAGAAATTATTTTGGAAGGTATCATGTTTTAAATGTGAGTTTCCAGTAATTTTTCCGCATTATTTCTTTGCATGTGGGACTGAGCTTGTAGCCAGTATTATATGATGTGGGCTTCACTTCTTTCAAAGCTGATGTTTTACACTCCGAGTGTGTTATTCTTTAACATAGTCTGGAGAATTTCTGCAGTACATGAAGGTAGAGCTTCTCAACACTAAAACAAAGTGAATCATTAGGTTGCTCTGCACACATTTAAAGTTCCTAACACTAGTTAGGGACTAGTTCACTATTTATGTATTTTAAATGTGTGGGGAACATCCTTTGCTAACAAAATGTGGTTTCAGCTAAGCCGTGACAATTCTCCGTACCTGAAGAACTGCTGTCACGTATTGCTATAATTCACCTTCTCTGTGATAATAGTTGTGTTACAGCTATTAAAATCTATTTAAAATAAGCCACATGCAGAAATTTTGCCTTCACCAAAGAGGATGACAAATAGAAGCTGTGATCTTGTACCTTATGGGTGACATCCAGGCCATCTAGGCCCCAGGGAGGTCAAAAGGAGTTTTGCCGTTACTTTAAATGCCACCAAGTTTTCATCAGATTTTGCAACTACATCTGTCTAGTTACACTCAGGACAGGGTTTTTTTTTCCCTCTTCACAATGGCACAAAAAATGAGAAATTTTCTCAGGAAATTAGAATCTCTCAGAAAATGAGAATTATATCCACACAGTACATTCATAGTCACTGTTTCTAGAAGGGTTGAGCTACCTCTGTGGTAGGCTTCTGTTTACTCCAGTCCTGAGGAGGACTCTCAGTGGTGGTACAGCTACATCAGGTGCGAGCCTTCCCAGATCTGTAAAGCCTCACAACACATTATAAATAAAGGATGAGATGGCAACTGCATAAAAACCCCTCTGAAATTTCTTGCCATTGTGGATGTGCAGGACGCAAGTAGCTCAGTTGCATGCTTCTATTTCATGAGGATTTACTGGAGACAACAGCTCCATACTCCATAACAGAGCTGCAGAGAACTGTTTTGTTGCTACAGTCTGGGTCATGGTACAGCACTGTGGGTGGCAAGGCAGAATACTGCACTAATAGTCAGTGGGCAGCATCCAGTCTACAGGGCCTTCCTTTCAAATGCACGTGGAACAACCCTCCAGCTTTCTATCAAAGCAAAACCAACCACTGCTTTGAGAATGGCCAGCTGGAAATGAGGGGGACACAAACTGTCCCTTGTAGCAAGAGGTAAGTACTGTGGAGAAACATCTACTTCACACAATTCAGGACTTTGTTACCATAGCACTTAGCTAGGAATAAAAATACATAAGCTAATGTAGCCTCTAACTGGTTCACCACATGACAGACTTTCTAATTAGCAACAAAGGCCAGCACTAGCATCTCACTTCACTGCTTTACAGTCTGTAGTGGCTTCTCAAGGTCCAAGTCTCTAGCAGGCTCTTCCAGTACAAATTGGGAAGTCCACGTACCAGCAAAATCACTTTTGGGAAACTGCACAGTCATGTGTGTACAGGAAGGGAGAACTTAAACTGGAATATTTGCAGAAAAGAGCTGGAAGGATCACTAGAGAATGAAAGGCCTTTTAAGAGATTTGAATAGAGCAGTTTGTTTAGTCTAGTAAAATTAAGATCGAGGGAGAAAATGAAAGCTGACGACAAATACACTGGTGAAGAGAGGTAAACAGCAGGACAAAAAGCTTTTTAGGGTAAAAGATTGCACTGGCACAAGGGTACAAACTGACCCTTAATGATTTTACGATGTAAAAACAAGAAGATTGCTGCAAGAGTGAAGTGATGGCCCTGTGACAGCAGCAGTGGAAACAAAGGGTTTAAGATGGAGTTTGACCTTGCTGTGAAAGGGTCTATTACATAATGGTCTATATATAAGCCCATGATCAGTCTTATTAACTGTGATTCTTTAATGCAGTTTTATCTTTTTAAGACCTAGTCCACAAACAAACATGTACTGAAATAACTCCTGCCGTTGCCTCTCCAGCTGTGAGCAGGACCTTCACACAGCAGATGAATTCCACAAGAACAATGAAATGAGTCCAGGCTCCCTCATGAGCAACACAAAAAGGGACTTGCCTTTACTACATTGGGAAATTGTTACTGTAAAACTAGGGACAAGCTTCAGATCTCAATGCATTCATAACTAAATATAAAACTAATTTGCTTGATTTTCTACAGTAAATGTAATAGCCTCAAAGACAGGCTCTGATTTTAATGATCTTTTTGTTATTTCTACAACTGGGGAGAGAAATACATGGGGGAAAGTGTGGTTGGGGTTTTCACAACTGTTATAAAATATTCATTTTTAAAAAATTTTTTGAGGAATATGGGCAGGTGCCTACCTTTAATGAAGTATTCATCACCATTTCCTCAGAGCAATTTCTTCTAGGATATTGTGTTTGTAGACATCTTAAGAACTTAGAAAAATATTTTCAGAGCTGCTTTTTTTTTGCAGTACTGTATTGCCTTTACATATGAGCAGGCTTACGGCTCTTCCTAGAATTCTCTTTCTGCTGTACTACATCTAGGGACTATAACTTAGACTTCTGTCATGGCCTAATATTCTCATGCTGATGAAATTCCTTTTAATATTCTAATCAGAACAGATAAAAAGGGTCTCTAAAGATAGTCTCTTTGTGCTGTCCTGTTGCTGATCCAAAGGTGTCTGCTTGGACGCCACAATGTCCACGCAACACAGTGAGGCCTTGCTTGGGTGTGTGGCCTGTCTTAAAATTACTAACTCCTCTTCACAAGACTTAAACAGTCAGAAGCAAAACATTAGAGCTACATCTCTTTATGATCAGGTTTAGATTTGCTGGTTTTAAATTCCTCATCATATTCTGTCTGATCAGAAGAAACTGTTCATCTAGTACATTAAGTGCTTACAGGCAGACTATAAAGTATCAGTTACTCTCTTTCAGCATATTCAGCTAGTGGGTAATCTTACCCATAGATCTAAACTATTTATTTATAAAACACAATTAAAAATGATCTCTGGTGTAAAACACTTACTGTAGGAAGGGTTTGGGCCAGTTGGATCTAGCAGTGCATATAAAAGAAGGGGGAAACAATCCTATAAATGGATGAGATTAAGAAGACTTATGAGATCATCTTGAAATTTCCCCAAGATAAACATCAGGAATAAGTTATGATAGAAAACAAGTGGTGATTATCTATAAATTCAAGAGATACCCAATTCTTTCTGAGGTGCACTGATATTCTAGAGTAGTATCCTGTCATGGTTAAATTTCAGATCCATCATCCAAATTGGGCTTAGTGGGAAACTTCCAAGGCCACCTATGTATTATCTATGCATTACCTAATATAACTGGGGATTCTGTAATGGATTTCCCAATTCAGTATTAATTTCTGCATACATTTCTTGTGCTCTAGACTGCTCAAGGGATGGTGGCCAGAAAAGACACACTGAGTACTTTACTGTGGCCTTGGTACTAGTAAGGGGGGGAAGGAGGAAGGGAAAGACCCAGAACAGCTGGAGCATTATAAACTTATACAGCTTCCCACAGACAGCTTTATTTATGATTGCATTCTGACAACCACTCAGATCTGTAGATAATATATTTTAAAGCAACAATTCTTCATTCTACAGGAGCTAAACACAATTTCATTGTAAAAATGAGTTGAAAGATAGCAAAAGAAATTTCACAGAGTCCTGTGAACTCCATTTATTCTCAAGTCAGGTCCACAGCTTTCAGTTTGTCAAACAGTTTTACTGTAGTGAAATCCAAATTCCCTCAAGCCTGGTTGGTACTGTGAGAATTCCTCACAGATGTAAATTGTTACAGCTTTATGGATGGATTTGAGATATTTCATTGTTTCTTTTCTTCCTTTTCTTTATCAAGTCCAGACATCACTGTGTTTTATAAAATGTATGTGAAATGCTATTTAAAGCTACATCTTACACTGGGGAGAGAAGGAAAACTGCCAAACCTACATCACGTTTTGCTTTTCTAGGTGTTCTTTTGCAGCTAATGTTATGAACTCTTGGTTTATTCAGTTAGAATGTCTAAGGATATTTCCCAGTATCACAGCTTTCTAAACGTGAAAAAAGTTTCACAACTTTTTGAACTCTCCTGTACTATACACACACTTTTGTAATTAGAAAATTCTTTAACTGGACAGGAAAACATGTTCAAAGAAATGTAAATTTAATCAGGAGATTTGTTTGACTAGATTATTACATGAGTTTTAGAGGGAAAATGTGGAAGTTCAGTATTTCAGATTGTGTGTCCTCCCTACTTTGACTCCTTCATGTGCAGACTTTTTGTATACAAAAATGAAAAGACCTGGCTGACCTGAAAAAGTTTTAACGTATAAACTAATACTTTTAATACAAATTTAATGCTGGTAGAAAGTATAATGAGTATGAACAAGCAGGTATAGAATGCAAATAAAGTATATATTCACCTCCCTTGAAATGGAGACTAGTGGAAGTTTGCTCTGTCAATAGATTTTCCCCTAAAAGGAGTCAGTTCACAGAATCCAAAAAATAGCCAAGCGCAATCCTAATTGTACATATCTCTGGCTGACAGTGATGAACTTTTTATGAGATAGTTCAAGTTACATCTTTAAGACATTTCCTAAAAAGGAAGAGATAGAATTGTCCACAGCAGATTAAAAGATGTGTTAAGAAACAATGAACAAACAGTCCAAAATTGGACTCCCTAGCATTTAAATTTATTTGCACTTAGCACACATCTGAATATCAAAAGAGTAAGTCAAACTGAGCATCAATTTATACTTTGCCTGACTTCCTAGACTTTGTTGTGGTACACAACACATTACCCGATTAGCCTGGATTTCTAAAGAAATGAAGTCTGAAAATCTCAGTGTGGGATCCCGAAGTACTTTTGGAAACCTTGTTTTGTTTCAGTCAGAATGAAAATTAGCAGCTAGACAGCAGAGAAAAAACCTTTTAGTATGCCTGTACTCTCCCAATGCAGAAAAGCATGTTTTATGAAAGGAGCCCTTTTTAGACACGAAAGAAAACACACAACAGGATTTCTCCCTGCTCCCGAAGATGAGAAAACTCTTAAAAACCCTAATGCATTAACAATGTTGGTTTATTTGTAAAAGTGTGCATTCTTATGTCAGAATATTCACATAATGTTATAGATTAAGTTTTATTCTATACCAGAAAAGGCTGCAATATCCAGTGGCTCAGCCACTAACTCACGTTTTTCTCTCAGATTTGCCCACTGGCATGATGCATCTTCCAACATGCCAAGGGCTGAACGGTTCTGATTTAATGTAGTAAGGAAGCTTTCAGAATGCACCTTGGAAATGCAAGTTAACAGTGAAGAGAGGGAAGCAGTAGGACTTTTTCTTGGTCCATATTCCATTTTCAGAACTGCAAGAGAAGCCCTACAAATGGAAAAGTGTGTAATTTATATTGTGCTTCCTCTCATATGACACACAGAAAGCAAAGCACAGCAGGCACACTTTAATCTGAGTGACACTCTGCAAGGCGCATGGTGAAGAGGCAAAGCCCACAATTCCAGCAGGGAAAAGCTTCAGGGCTTTGAATAAACTGGTGTGCTCTTGGGCTTCTGCCTGTGGGGTATGCCTGGCAACATCCTGTCTGAGATCAGAGCAAGACCCAAGCAGACATTCATTTTCCATTCTTTTGCTCATTTTTCAATAGAAGGAACTGAACATGTGGGGCAGAGGAGAGCTAGGCATACTTTAGCTTTGTCTTGATGCTGTTCCACTGAAGGCTTTTAGCTTCCATGTCTCCATTGCTCAGTGCAAACACAATCTGAACAAATTAATTTCTAAGTTAAGTGAAAAAGCCTAGAGAGTTTTTAAGTTGGTGTGAAGGCACTGAGACTTAATAAGCAATGCCACAGCCTCCTACAGACTATGGGACATCAGAGCCAATTTTTTGTTGCATGAAGTGCAAAGTAATCCCCTTGCTAAAATCCCCTGATAAAATGATGCAGTGAAAGAATGCCACATCACATGCAGACTACTTACAGTTTCCCTCTTTTCATTCAATAACTGTAGGAGAGGAAAATATCCTTTATTACTCCCACATCAGGGAGCAATATTAACAGGATAAATATTTGTAATTATGCAGCAGTAATCTGGGATGTCTGTTTCTCTTCTTGGCTTGCTTTGGGAATAGTGTCAGGTACTCTGTGCCTACAGGATGGTTTAAGGTTACAGACATGGTTAGGGTAGAGTGTCTCATGCCTCACTTACAAAGAGTTAACCACAAAGTTATTCCATGGTGGTCTAATTGCACCTGTTCACACTTAAATGATTCTGCACAATTTGACCTCTGACATCTCTGCTACGGTGTCATGGGGCAGTGTATGTTGCTGGACATGTGTTGTATTGCTTTTTGAACTGTGATAACAGTCAGGTTATTCTAACTGCTTTCCAGACTTAGGATGAGACAGTCCCTGCTCCCCAGCAGTTCCAAAAAGACAAACAATAATAGCCAAACAAATGATTTAGATGCCTTGCTTGTAATCCCTGAATATTAGATTTCCCGAAGCCATCACTTATCCTATCTTGGCCTCTTTTCCAAGTCGAGTAATCATATTGCCTTTTGATTGATTATAGTTCAAGCTGAGAGTAAAACCTAGATTTTTTCCTGATGATACAGATTTTAATGGGATTTTATAGAAAATATGATTTTAAGGGTCTATCACTGAAATCTTACACAGCCCATTGAACTTATATATTTATAACACCATGTTGTGTAGAGCCTAGTAAAGCACTGCAGTTCCATAAAACACTACTCCTAAGATGCCCTACCTAATGCTCTCAGGCTAAGCATTTCCCTCCAAACATTTTACCTGTAAATTTTTTCACCTAGTTTGACAGAATTTCACCCAGATAGAAGCACAATGTTATATTTCTTATTCTAAAGAGCCAAGAGAGTCTCAGAAGTTCAGGTTAAAGCTGGAGTCAGAGGGATCTTTCTCCTTCCCTTAGTTATTCCTATTAGCTTGGTTGTCTGCTCTGGCACTGCTAGGGGAAACTCCCTTCAGTGTTCCAGAGCAAGCACAGTGATCAGCGTTGGAAAGCATGTTACTAAGCAATGGTATTCCTCAGTGTGCACTTCCTTAGTGTGGTCAGGATCTCTGCAACACTGCCACAGGGTAGAAGGCTCACTAAAGAACCTTAGTTAACATTTAGCATATTTGTGGCTTACATTCAAAAGTAATTTCATAAACCAAATGCAGTGAAAGATCTTGCAACCCTGCAGATGCAGAAGGTCAACCTTTAGAGCTGGATTGTTAAGTTGCTGTCTCCATCTGCATTTTTCTAGTGAGAGCAGTTTGGATAAAATAACAAGTGACGTGATGCTTTTCTGAATTTAAAAAATATTTTATGATTAAACATAAATACATGAACCATGAACTGCAGATATGTGTTTCTGCCAGGAGAGCAAATAGAAATATTATGATTAAGTATATTCTCACGATTTTCCCAACCACCAGATAAAATTTACTAGAAACTAAGGAGGTAGAAAACTGGATCTATCCCCAGAATTTTTTTTTGTACTGCACCTACTGCTTTATCAAAAAGGAATAAGTGGAAGCCCTGAGAGACAGGACTAACATCCTACAGCATCATTCAGAAGTATAAAGTATCAGCTGGCACTCGCTTTCCTATAAAGAGAATAGATATTAGAAAAAAATAAGCCATCCAGTTAGCATCAGTGAAATCTGTTCGGGACTTCAAGCATTTAAGAGTTTGATTCTGATACTGCCTTTAGGCAGATCTCTAAGGAGCCCAGTGTAAATGGTTTCAGCTAAGGTGTTTTTTCCTCCAGTGAGGTGCCCTGGAATAGTACTAGCAATTTGCTAAGTGAGCAAAAGGGTTTGACTTTGCCAGATGGTTCCATCCTAGATAGCAAACAGCAAATGGCCCAAGGCTCTTCCATTTGTACTGAACCAAAATCTAATTGCAAGGCTTTTGTGACTATTTGTGACTCACTGAAGATAGAATCAAACTTCATCTCCCAGATCAAAAGGACTGCCTACAAAATTCTGCCAGAGGTTGTCAGGGTTCTCAAGTGGGACCCCACTCCTGTCCATGGGCTCAGGAGTCCCATTTCATCTCAGCCCAGGGCCTTTAGTCCCTGCCCTAGCAATGCCACAGGAGTGCTGGTCTCCATGTCTGCCACCACCCGTGTTTCACCCTGACAGGATGTTCTAATAGAAGACAGGATGTTTTAATAGCTTCCTAAATATGTGATTATTTAAGAAGCAAAGAAAACACAGCACAGGATAGAAGTTACCCATCCACAAATGTAAAATCATAGTTTCTCTGACCACCAGCTAGAAATGTCTTAGACAATGAGGAAGATAACTAGCCTCAAGAATGTGTAGGGCCATACTACAATATACCCCCAAAAAAGAACATTCTCTCTGGCATAAATATCCTGGGGAATGTATTTCTCTCTGAGAATACCCTGGTATAAATCCGAAACTGAGATTTTATTGGACTGATGTTAATTTATACCAGGAGCAAATCAGTCTTTTTTTAACGGTTTGAGGGAGAAAATACTTAAAATATTAAAAAGTAAACAGAAAGTACTAGGAACTTCCTTGATTTTCTAGCACTTGTAAAACACTAATTAGAGAGAAGCAGTTAGGGATCCAGCCCTACATTTGGAGTCAGGAAACCCCTTTAAAAAACATATAAAAAGAAAGTGTTTATAGGAAACAGATGTATTAATCCACTTGGTGTTCACAGGAAAAAGCAAATGGATGCAAGCAGAGAAGTTAGGTCACTGCTAATTTAATTGATCTACAGCAACCATTTATTTCTCTCCTTGGAATAAAGTCCAGTGTATCTCTCTCTCTCTCAGCTTCTTCTTGCATCATCCAAACTCGGTCTCTCAATGCCAGATCCAGCACCTTCTCTGCTAGGCTTCCATCTGGCTTATTTTTGTTAGACATATAAAACAGCTGCTTCTAATTCTGGTCAGGAATGACATTCTCAAAAAAAAGAGCCATGCAAACTGTCTTTTCTCTCACTAATTTTAGCAGGAATTAAAAAAAAAATTGAGCTGGTATCTCCCATGTTTTTCTGAAACTTGGCCTCCGCCTGTTTCTGTTGCTTGTTCAGAATTTCTTATACAAATTAGATAACACCCTTCAGGTCTAACCCTGATAATTAGCTTCCTTGTTAACACCAATAAGTGCAAAATGGAAAAAGGACTATAAAGTAAAATCATCCTTAAACAAAGTTTTGACTTGTTTATGACTGTGTTTGGATTTGTGGTTTGTTTTATTTTTTTAGATTTTCTGCCCTTTTCTATCATGTTCACATATTGTACAGTTATTTACACCCATCTGCCAGCAAATCCAGATAGTGCTGTCCTGTATTTACTTTGTAGGGGTATGGGTAAATAGGTGAAATGAACTAGATACCCTCAGTACATGGGACTTTCAAGAGCGAGGATTCAAGTTCAGGGTTTCAGCCAGCCTTTTGCCAAGCTGCTTTCCATCCTTCCACTGAGATCCAGCTTGGGGGGCTTGTTTTATTTCTCAGTGTCTGAATTAAGTCATTGTTAGAAACTGACCTGTTCTTCACTTCCCACGGCCATCCCCAGCACAACACCGATCACCTCAGTAAGGCTGGCAGGGGAGCTGGGACAGAGCTAGGGTTCTTGAATTGGATGATTATTGGGACTTTCTGGTATGTTTTTCTATCATACTGTGCATATCCCAGCTTGTAGAATTGCACAGATGTGAAACTTAGCAAATACTCATGTTGGAAGTAGGCACATGCTTTATGGCTACTGCTTTCTTCCTCTGGCACGTTTAGTTTACATCTTTAGGCCTCCAGTGTAGTTCTTCAGTTAGCAGAAGAGGTAGGGAAGTGCTTTCTGTAATATCAGAAGACTTGTGAAGCAGCTATGGAACTTCCTGTGCAGTTAGCATCCTTTTCCCATGGCCACAGAAAATTGATGCAGTATCCAAGGAAACTCCTTCCAGTCCTCAGTTCCAGCCAGGCAGGATCTTGGTTTTCGGGAAAAGCTGAGTAACTCCCCCTTGGAAAGTCTAACTTTCAAGGCTTCAGGAGAGCTGAAGTTCTCACAAACCAGAAACTTAGGTTTTGATATGACAAGCTGTATTTTGACAGCTGAGATGGTAGATCAGATTACACAAAGCAGGAATTTTTTACAGAAGACCATGTCAGAACAGAAGCTGAGACATTTCAACTTTGCACCTTTTAAGTCTTTACATGTAAGATTGAGCAGATCTGAACAATTCAGGGATCCAGCTTCTGAGAGAAGTAATAAGAAGGCTTTAAAAAAATATGAAATCTGCTTTGCCAGTGTAAAAGTCCTGCTCCTGACTTGAAGAAAGCTTCTCCAAAACACAGTAGTTCTTTTTGCCTGGAGCGATGGCTATTATTTTAGTTCAGACCACCCACCCTCATCACAAGACTTAAGGATTTACAAATTTAGAAGAACAATCACATAGAAAGAACAATGCAGACCAAAAAATCCTGTAATAGTGGGGCACTTTTCAGCAGCCAAAGCCAGGAAATCAAGTATAAAGCAGGACAAAGCAAAAATTACATGACTGCAACAGCTGCTATTAGAATCTGGTTTTGCTTTCTAGAGAATACTTTCTTGGAAAGTTCTGCAAGATAATGACTTCCACTCAGCAAATACTTTTAATGTTTTAATCATGGTATTTGAAGCTGGACTACACAGAAAATGTCTTAATTCCTCATTTCACCCAAACTTCCCTTATGCTAACGAGTGACAGATTTATCCAGTGAAAGTTTTGGCCTAAATTCTCTCCAAGTTTTAAATCCCCAGGCTCCATAAGAAACATGTGGCCAAGCAGAGTCTTGAAACTGATTTCTAAAACCAAAAAAGCACTATAATCACAGAACCACCATTCTCCTTGGATCATGAATGCCCTGAAAATCTAATCCAGGCTTACAGACAAAGAAAATGAAGTTGAAGGCAACTAAACATTATTTTAACACAGTTCTTGGGTATTCTACATCACACTTCCTCATTTACAGGAATAACATGGAAGACTGTGCACCAATGGGACATGCAGCTATAATAATAGATGTGTTTAACCGGAAACACGGGTAATGACTGTGTTCCTAAAACACACTGAAGGAATGTTTTTAGTTGGCATTGACTCTCTTGAAATTTTAAGGATAAATATAATATACATCTTAAAATATCCCATAAGTTCTGATAGGAAGATACAGATAAATATGGTTATCTAACAAAGAACAGTCTCCAAATTGTGTTGGGATTTTACCTGAAGACTTTACTGAAAGCTGCTGGAAGTCTGCCATTAACTTCACTGGGACTAAAGTATTATTCTCCTATCTCCAGTTAACTTAAAATCAGTGTATATTCCAGAGGGTCCTCTCCACTTGGAGTTTGCCCTTGAAATCTCAGGAACCAGGGAGATGAATTGGAGAAGTCAACTGAATTCAGATAGCAGAATTGATGTGCCCCTTGGTCTCATATTTCTGCAACTACTCTGGTTCGTTACAGCAGAAAACAACACTTTGTGTTGTGGTGAAGCTATGCAGTGAATCACAAGGACACAGCAATTTAAAGGGTTTTTTATTGTATTGCACAAGATATTTATGCAATCCACGTAGGTACTGTATTGAAGGATCCACATTTCCCGAAACATTGGCTGTTGCAGCACACATCACAAGCATTGTGAATAACCAGTGCCTTCTTCAAAAATTAAAATAATCAGTCGCAAGTTTAAGCATGTTGTGGAAATAAATGAAGAAAAAAGCGCGGAGTATCAATACATACTTCTTTTCAAACACACAAATATACACTTTTCAGAAGAGCACCAATAATGCCAAGCAACTATTTTGATGAGATACTGGATGTGTAGGCCCTGCAGTAAAAAGCCAATATGCACACAGAAAATATATATCAACTTTTAAAAATAATTTAACCATAATATCTTGCATGTGTCACTGTTTACAACATATCATTTCATATATGGTGTCAGGCCCAAGCCTCAGCGTGTGTTAATTTGTGCATACTCATTTAAAGCAGCTGAGACTCTGGACCAGGTGTCCAAGCTGAAAATGCCTTCAAACTGTTCTTATCTGAATATGGAGTGGTAGTATAAGACCAAGAAAGTAGTTATGGTGAATTTATAACAGATATGGTACTATGGAAAATGAAGAAAAACACTATCAAACCCTCAAACACAAGGTTCTAGAAAAAGGCCTACACGTAAAGTGAGGTTGTAATAATTTATAAAAGTGAATAATTAATATCAGTCTCCTTTCTGACACTTAAGAGATTCTCACATATTCAGAAGCCCGTAGAAGTGAACTAACCAAATGTCACAATCAGTATCATCCTCAAACTCTGCATCTTAAGTTTCTGATCATTAATACTGGTACTTAAACACATTTTGTATTTGTTGAAAATGTTTATTCAAATTTACCTTCCTGATATGAGAATTTATTGTAGTAAAAATCATGAAAAACAATAGGTAAAAAAATAGTATTTTAAGAATATTTTTAGAAAACCCGTCAAACAACTGCAAATACAGCTGATTTTTTAAGTATCTACTTTTGAACTACGGTCTTTTTGTTTGTTTGCTTTTACGTGAATCACTTATAAAGAAGAAAGGGAGTACCAGTTCTAAGATTTATTCTTGTCCATTACATTGAGAACCTCATCCAAAAGTGAAGGCCCCAAGTCAAGCTGTAGTGAGAGAAGAGAGCCTGTAAGATCTGAAAGGGATTCTTCTGACTTAGTCTTTGTCTTGGTTAGTTCACATGAAAGCTGACTGTCATCAAATAAATCAACTGTTTGCCAATCAGTGCATCGTTCCGAAAAACTGGAAGAGTGACTGTCGCTACCATTAGTAAAATGCGACGAAGAACCATTTTGGTCCCATATGTCATCTTTGTATGTTTCTCCATCCTCCATCTGTTTACTTTTTTCCTGCAATTTTTCTTCTATTACTGGCTCACAGCTAAGCCTAGGATTTCTTGATGACCTGATGGATTCTTGCTTTGAATTAAAAGTCACTGGTGACAATAAGGGCAAAGTAAGGGCTTGAGAACCACCAATGGCAGGAAGGGAAATAGCATTTTTGAGCACTGGTGATGGAGTTTCTGTAAACATGGATTCAGAAGTGCTGTTTGCCCTTAAGAATTCATTGTGGAGACCAGACTGGCTAACTCTGGTTTCACCTTCATTTCCAGGCAAAAGCTCATAGTTGCCCTGAAGAAAGGAGATGTCTCCAAAAACATCGTGTTGTCCCTCTTTTCCAATGTGTATGGTGTGACGAAAATCTCCAAGGGGGGGACTGATCATATCAGGAGATAAGATATCCCTTAGTTTGAATTTCTTCCCTTTCTTATTGTTAGCAGCTTTTAAGTAGATGGGTGTCTTGGCTGGCATCTTGCTTGTAGACTGAGAGAAGTAGTTATTTAAAAAAAAAAAGGGGTGGGGAAGGAGAAGCCTCTTACAAAGTCAGTTATTCTCAGGAGATCTTCAGCTTTATCAATATTACATCATCATCTTGAACCACTTTTGCACACAAAGTCTCTTTCTTCTAATATAGAGAACTGCGGAATACGTGAAGGTGAATATCTCCCACTTCAGCTCTTTGCAAGGTAGAGCACAAGTTTTGTGATCAGGAAGCAACCAAATGCCCTGCTACTTCCAGAACTTGAGGAAACCTGCATGGGATTTAAAAAAAAAATAAAAAATCAGGTTATCATTAATTCATTCAGTTTTGTTTTTACCAAAACCTAAAATTGGTAATGGTACTGACAGTTCCAGTCTGCAGATTAGCTTTATGATGTTGCTTCCCTTCATTAGGCAGGATAAAAGAGTTTATATTAACGAGGGCTAGCTAACCTTTCTCTGAGTTCATTGCTTTTTTTGAAGTCAGAGTTTCTCAGACACAGTTGCTGAGCACAATTCATTTGATAAATACCACTATTTCAATCTTTCTTCTGCTTATTCTGGCATTAAAAATGCTGGCCTTTGAGAGCATGCGCAGAAATACATAACATTCAACAACATTAATTTTTTGGTAGATCTAGAAAGACTGGCAGAGTCATTCAGGTAACCATTTGGGAAATGGAGTAGACCCCCTTGAATCAGATAACTTCAGATACCCCCATTTAGTGCTGGAACTCTCACAAACTGTCACTAATAACATTTCTGACAATTGTGCCCATTTAAACTGGTAGTTTTAGGTACTTGAAAAAAGAACAAGTCCAGGTCTTTACAATTCCTTAGGAACCTCCAAATGCAGATGTCATAGAAGAGACTGATTCTTATGACTACAATCTTTAGACTATATCAGTTCTTCACAGCAATTAGTTATAGCCTAGCCCATAAATTATGCAGGTTGTGAGGCCACAGTGACTCCGAATTGCTCTCTGCAACCAAAAGAAACAGCGTTTGCAAACCACATTGTCCTATTAGACCATGGTCTTTGAGAAGCCTGATAGAGTTAACAAGGGCTAACAGGCTGTTGGGTCAACAAGTTATGGGAAACACTCTTCATTAATACTTTAACAGTGTATTTCTGCCTTACAGTACCAGTTCCTGACCCCCGAGCAATCTCAGAATAAATGCGTTATTTTCTCCTGGACATTTTTATACTTTCTTCTATGAAGTCCAAGCACCACAGATCACTTCTCCTCATCAGAATACTCAGCTACAAATCCCTCATACTTTGTCCATGGCCATCCTCACTCTGTAAAGAGCTTGCAAAAAGACTGGTCTACACAAAAAGTGAAGGGAAGCTCTCTGTAACGAGAGTTACTTTTGCTGCCTTCTATCCATGCCTTGGCAGATATTTTCCTTCATCAAATTAAGCTCAGTAAGAACCACCAGTTTTAAAAACCTAGTACTGTATGGCTATACATCCAGACTGTCAAGTAGTATTTAAGCATTTTCATAAATCCTTTAACCCAAGTAATTAGTTCCTACAGTGGGGTACTTAACTGGGCATCACAAGGGGAGCTGGGAATCTAGCCAGTTTAGTGTTTTGGTTTTTTGATTCCCACTGGATACCTATTGCACTTCAGATAACATTGAAAAGCCCTCCCTCCCCCCTCCAAGTATATCAGATGTAAACAGATGAAAGTTGAAATACAAAATAAGCTCAACGTTCAACAATTTCTGAGGACATTTTATATTTTTAAGATCAATTTTGAAAATACAGTTGATCACATCAATCAGTTAGAAGCCCTTCAAAGCTTCTCTTTATACAACAAAATGGTATTTCACTAGGATTTACAGAATACTAGGCGATTCCCATTACATTCCAAAACTTCGCCAACTTAACTCCATGTCAGTACTGTAAATTACAAAAGTAACTCCTAAATAAGATCACTACTTGTGCCACATTCAAAGGGAACAGAACTGATGAGTCAAGTCAGTTACCTTGCAGTTTTAAACTGTAACATTTACTGCATTGTTTCTCCCTCTTATTATTGTTCTGCCCAGGCAACCCATTTAGCTAAACAAAATGTCCTCAGCTCTAGAGAGAAGACTATTATCAAACAAAGACGAGTGGTGAGGTTGTTTTATGTTTATCTAGTGAACTCAGCTCTATCTCACTTCACAGAAATAACAGTCCAAATTCTCTCTCCTTCTGATTCCTCATTCTTTCAGATGTTTCAGTCTGGAATGAATGGCAATGTAGCATCATTGTGGTCCGAAGTCATGTTTGTTGGTCACTAGTTTAAAAACGAAAGACAAATCCTAGTTCATTCAAAGCTTCCATGGCTTCCACCAGTTTGAATGTGTATCAAATACCTTTATTACTGAACTCCACAAGATTTAAAAAAACCCCGAAGGACACAATGAAATATGTGAACATGAAGAAACATTAAAAATAAAACATAAAATAACTTCAGTATAAATAGACCATTTTGACATACAAAAAAAGCACTTCATTTTATTTAGCTCATACTTCAGGAGGAAAAAAATGCCAAAACTCTGTAGGTAGAGCAAACTTTTGAGCATCCTGATCTCCTTTAGTTCTTGTGCTACAAGAGAGCCCCAGTAAGGGGCAGTGTGAAACCACACTGCCTCAGAGCATGCTGCAAGAGACTCCACTATCCAGAATTATAATCCCCCTCTATACAGCAGTCCCTTTAACTGGGAAGGCCTTGCCTTCCATTTGGCCACTGCAAGAGGCTTTGCATGTGAAGACAGGAACTTGCACAATTATATGCTTAGTGCAAGTGTTGTTTTATCTGCTGAAGACAAAGGCTTGCAGCAGTTTTCACTGGCCACTGCATTGGAAATCTGCAAATTACACTTTGTAAATAAAAGGGTTCTCTCCTCAATGGACAGGCTTTCCACGTACAACATAACATACGTTTCAGAGCAACTGTATTTTGCTCCTGCATACCTATCCTCTTTGTCAACTATTGCCCAAAGGAGTACAGATTTTAAGCTACTTTGAACAGCTGAAATATATAATAAATCTGGAGATAGTCACTTAGCTGAAATAATATTGTTATTCATATTTCATTTACATTAAATAAAGAAGAACCTATATCAATACATATCCATGTAGTATTTAAGAAAAAAAAATTTAAATCAAGCTTTAGCAAACGAATAAAAGTTTAACAAGACTAAGCCTCCAGCTCAAATCCTGCAAAACTAGTCCACAGAATTTTCACAAGAATCTTAACACACTCCCTGTATTCAACAATATTTAATGGAATCACAAGTACACATGGGCTAAGAGAAGGGACAGATCACACTGCAATCTTTTTACCAGGCCACACCATAAAGTTGGTCTTATCTTAAAGGAGACCTTTTTCTGATCTTACTGCTAAAAGAGTCTCTGTTTTAAGCAATTTCAGCTCAGTAACTAAGTGATTATACAGCCAAACTGGAAAGCTGAATAAGAAATTACCAGAAAACCAAAAGTCTACAATCCTGGACTGCCAGCCTATGATGGCAGACCTTAATTTAAGAGAAAAACAACATGAAAGGGTTTTTCTTCTGGTTGAAAAGATATCCCTCTCCTAACAAGATCCAAGCATGAGCCAAACCAGAGAAATTTCAGGCAGTGAAAATTCAAGTTTCAGCTTGGCTATAACACTTTCTCATTTTCATTCCTATCACTTCACACTCTCATTTAAGTGTTTTGCTTGGTAACAAAGACTAATATTTTTAGAGGTACTTCTCAATCCTCCTTCTGCCCACTCTGCAATCATCACCTTCTACACAGCTCAAAGCTTTCCATGGATGCCTTAGTTTATTCCACAGTCCATTTTAAAAGGACAGACCATCAGCAAATATCTCAACAGCTAAGCTTGCAAAGCCAGAGACAAATAAGGGTCAAGGTGCAGACTTTTATTTGAGCACAAATCCTAAGAGACCCAGATCCTTAAGCAGTGTCCTAAGGAAAAAAAAAAATGATGGAAAGAAAACCACAGTTCCACAGAGCAGAGCCAGAAGCAACTGCTTGTGCTGGAAAGCCTATGGGCTTTCTACAGGGCAATCTCTATCATGGGCTCTGCCTTGCACATCACTGACTAGAAGCATGTGAACTTTGGAGAAACCCCTTTCCAAAACATAATTTAACATAGCACTTGTGGAGCAAGTCAGTAGGGGAAAACAGAGTCTGTACATTATTTAAATAACAAAATGAAAATACAGTAACATAGCAAAAGAAAGACACCAACTACACAGTAAGCTGCTGCAACTTTCCTACATCCCGAAGTATCTGCAAGCATAGAAGAATCAGGCTTTAGAACTTCATTTTAGGTTTTAGCTACCAGTAGCTTTCAGCATGTGAACTGTTGAGAGTATCCTTGTCAACACTGTTACTTTCCCTATGCCTGAAACAACATCAGTGTAAAACGTGTTTTTACAGGTTTTATAACAGGGGCCTGAACTCATGAAGTCACAACTCCTGAATGCTACAAAACAAACCCCAGCCTAACCAAGCCCTCAGGTACAAGAAAAGCAGCAGGCAAATCAGTACAAAGCTTACCTCTCACGTTCCCGTGGACTTAGGTGTCCATATCAACTATCAGACTGTGAAGATGAGACCACAGGTCTGTCCACTTCAAGACCAGGCCACCAGCTCTCTGCTTATGGAGCCACCACCTCTGAGTAGCTTTAACCAAATCAGGTGGTAACACTTCTCCCTCCAGATTGTTTATAAGAGGCCCAGCCTTTGAATTCACCTGTATTAAAGTCAACTTCCCTGATCAGATTAGAAGTTCTTGCCTCTTTGCTTCTCCTTTCATCAAAGAATTTGCACCTTTCTGATTAAAGCTACAGATTTAATTACTTTATAAAAACTAGATTTAATTACTCTATAAAAACAATCAGGCTAATTGCACTTCAGTTCTCTCAAACTGCATTCACCCAACTTTCCTAGATCAAGTCTAACTTATTCTATCCTGTTATCATAGACATGTTTTAGAAAATGAAGGAAAAAAGAATCCCAAATCTTTCCCAAAGCTACAGAAGCACAGGTCAAGAGGATGCAGTTCATTCATTTCTCCATTGTCCTGAAAAGACACAGATGCCTTGTGCTACTTGTGAAGATGTTTGCCCACCCTTCTCTTAAAACTCCCTGTACATGCAGACTGCATAAATTCATTTACTTCACAGACATTAGTCATCAAAGATGATGCACCTAAAGTCTCCCCTGCTCCAATCTCGGTCCTGATTAATACAAGTAATTATCTTATGCCTTCTACATCTCCTTTCAGCCTTCTTCAGATTGAATAATACAAGTATTTTAGTCTTTCAACACAGGGCATGTTTTCTGGAACCCAGATAGTTTCTTTCCCCCAACCTCCTTTTCTGGTCTTCCTCCCCTCAGCTCAAATTCTTCTTTAAATATGTTCAAAAGCAAAGACAATTTTCAAGCTGACATCTCAATTTCTCTTTCTCCGCATTTTACTTTCATCATCACAATATTGCTGGCTTATGCTTCATTTGTGGTCCACCAAAAACCCAGCTGCTTTAGTGAATAACTGTTGTCTAACTAGTTATTCTGTATCTTTGTCTTGGTTATGCCCTACAATGGCAAAGTCTTCGCGCTCACTGCATTGCATTCTACTAACTTCAAACACTTCAAATGGTCAGCATCACCTGGAAATTTAATGTTGACCTCTGCAGCATACCAGTTTAGCATCATCTGTGGATGCAGAAAGCATACATTCAATTAATTTATGAAAATATTGTGTAGTAGCAGAGATGGAAGATAGCCCTGCAGAGTTCCATTCAATATATCCTTCCAGATTATTACTGGCTAAATACTCCAAGGTACTGCTAATTGAAACATCCTAAATTCTGGTAAGAAAATGTGAATATGATCCGTACTACAGATACATAAAAGAATGACAAGGAAGGCTGGGATAATCTCAGATGTACACTAGCGAGGGAGAAATAATTAAAAACAAACAAACAACAAAAAAACAAACAATCAAAAACACAAAACCCCCACACACCGCAAAGTGACTAAGTCATTATCAGTTGTCTTTGGAAGGGAAAGTGAATAGCAAGAAAAATCATGTAAGGACACGTTTTCATTTCCCTTGCTATAAAACACTTTTTACCATGTAAATCAAAGACAACTACTGAAGCTGGTGTACTAATGAGCTGGTATACTACTTCTTCCACTGAAGAAATGTTAATTGTCATTAAATGTAAGCACAGACAGGGACAGGCTGCATACAGTGCCTTTCTCTCCAGGTATTTTCCTTTTCTCCAGTATCCTCCTCTTTTTCCCCCCCTGAAAACCTACATTCACAAATAAAGAAAAAACAAGTTCCAGAAATGATTTTTAATTGTTGATACCTTTAAATCTTGTCACTTTTCCCTGCCAGGTACATTTTCAAATAGATTGAGCTGGAGTAAATCATTAACCAGGTAACACAACCACTAACTTTAAACCATTGAAGTACTTGTGCATTATATTTAAATGATTTAAGTAATTCACCTATTTAGGAGTTTTCATTTTAGCTTGTAAGAAAAAGAAACAAAGGAAAGCCAACCTGGTCCGGAAAAAAAAAGAAGAAGGTCTAATTTGAGCAATTGGCCCCAGTCTCCAGTTATTATTTTGTCCTTTATCAGTCTGTGAGATTACAAAGGCCCTTTATCAAACAGCAACCTTCATCCTTGTTAAGGGACTTGAATACTAACCAAGTTGTTTCTCAGTCATCCTTTTTGATGGAAGTGAACAGGGGGAATTCCTCATGTGGTTATGGCGGGGGAGTAATTTTAAGCCTTCAGATACATCTCTCCCTCCCTCTCTTTTGAACCACCTCCAATTTTCCAACATCCTTTTCCAAGCAGATCAGAATTAGTACCAAGATTAGTACCATTCTCCTTAACAGCATATACAAGATAAAAATCTCTTCTTTCTTCCCATCATCACTGCATTGTTTATAAACAAGATCATATTTCTGCTTTTATTCTCACCATCTTACAAGAGGAATTTTCCTGTAAACACAGGGTAGCATTATATTACAAACCATTTAACGATTCTTTCTTGTGCTGGTATAACAAGTTCTCCAAGCAGAATAAACTACAGTGGCCAAAACAGAATTTGTTATCCCTTAGATTTTATTGGTTTAGAGTGAGCATCCCCATTCTATTTTTTTAGCATGAATATACACATATATTCATCTAATTGACAAATTTTACCAGCACAGCCAGTGGTGGTGCTTGAATTACGTTGTCCAGTAACACCCTAGAACAACAACCCTTACAACAACAACAAGGAAAAAACCCCATAAAACTAAAACAAACAAACAAACAAAAAAGGAAAGAAAAAAAATCAAAAACGCTTTCCAGCAAATAAACTGGATTTCTATGTTTTAGGATAAAAAGCGATTCAATACTTCAGAAAAAGAAAACATTGTATGTGAATGTACTCAGGCTGTGAATCAATAAATCAGTTAAGCTTTCTCCATCTTCCTCATTACTATATTTCTTCACCAATGTCCACCACCTGCAAATTTGTACTGCCATAATTTTGTATTTATTAGCAGGCTGCTCATAAAAATATTATGCAGCTCAATTCAGTATAAAACGATCTCTGCATTGTTTCAGTACAAATGCATCTCTCTTTGATGTTGACTTATTTCTGAGATTTATTCTAAGATTCTAAATGTTTTTAAGACATGCTTTGTTGACATTGCAGAGGACTAACATTTTAAAAATCCGGCTGTGATGCAATATTAAATGAAATGCCTTATAAAGTCTGTTTTTGCAGTTGTGCTTTTGACCAGTCATTACAATATCTTAAATAACTCCTTTTTTTTTTAACCAAGTAATTATTTTTCACCATCCTACAGGTTTCAGTCACAGCTTGCTTTGAGCTTTGAAAAGTTAGCATCTTTTCTAGAACAATAAAAACCTTTGTTTTCTTCTCCAGAGACAGGGATTTAATGAGCTCACTGTATTCTGTTGTTCAGCTCCATGGACTGAAACAGGTCCCTCTTTATTATTTTCTTCTTAGCTTTGTTGGCTGGTACATTCATATGTATGGATTTAATACCATATAGTTCATTGGCTTTCAAAACCGTGCAGATTTAGGCATAGGTACATGTCAGTACAAAGTTTGGCATGTTAACTAACGCAGCCACTGAAGGTGAGGTTATGCTGCATCAGACAGACTGTGCACTGAAGCACAGTCACACATTTCCTCCTTCTAAGTCACAGACCACATGAACAAATAGCTGGGAACCATAAACTAATAAGCCACAAGATGGACAGGCTTAAAAACTTGCCCATCAATTTTCTTAGGCCATAGGGAAAAACATCGTGAAATTTGACCAAAAAAACCCCAAACCCTATAACCTGAGCCTATGTGCCACCTAAAAGACTGGGTAAGTGCTCTGTTGAAATCTCATCTGCTCAGAGAGAAGAAAGGAACAGTTTTTAGCCAAAGCAGCTGCCTGACACAGCTCAAGGCACATTCATGTGAGTGCTGATATTGCCATGCGGAAGAACTTGGGAAGACGTGGACTGAAGCAGGCAGTGCTGCCCCTTTTGATGTCAGCCAGCACTCAGATCAGTTTAAGTGGATTAACAAATCCACGCTACACACCCTTCGTAATTCTGAGCAGGTTAGCATAGATGGCTTTCTCTTAACACAGAGGGTGTAGTTCCCCAGCCCAACTCTGCTCTCAAAGCTTCTTTAAGCAGTTCCCACCCTGGATTCCTCACTCCTCGCTGCTGGTTCCTGGTTCTGCACTGCAGTTCCTTGTACCCTCTGAGGGCAGACAGACCTACAAGCCACGCCGCAAACTGGTCACAGCAGCAGTTCTCCCCACTGACTCAGTTTACAGTCCAGGCTTACCAACAGCTGCAGAGTGCCTGATGGCAATGCTTCAAGAGAGTTCAAGCCCAATATAACCGCTGCTGCCAGAAAGGCATTCTCCCCTTCCCCCCTACTGTGTGCACACACTTGACCCCTTACAGGCCAGCTCAGTACACAGAACTGGGTGAAACCTAACTAGGAAAGGGGTGTAAAATCACAAGGCTAGGAGTGAGACTCCTACTTTCAGCTGCACCAAGTCATTTCAATAGCTCAGCTGTCTCTTGAAACATCACTCTTAGAAAACAAGAAGTTCTGGCAGAAGGGGTGGGCAATCCTTAACCAACTCTTCTGCAAGGAAAAAGTGTCCATGGAATTATATCCAGATTTTATGCACTTCTGATGCAAAACTGTTTTGTAGCTCCACTTGCTTCTGCCTTAGGGTTCCCAAGACTGCTGTCATATTGAAATGAAGCTTTTCTAGCTATAGTTATTATTACTATTTTATGGAAAGCATCCTAACTTAACAAAAGGCAATCTAGCATAAAAGGATCTTGCAAGATTCCAATAAAAAAATCTCCCAACAACCAAACCCACAAAACCCTACCTTGAACTCCCTACCTCCAATTTTCAAAGACCCTTCATCTGTAAGTCAAATATTCCTTATCATCTCCTTGAAATGCACAAGTGACATAGGCATATCATAATCACCAGTTCTATTATTCAATTCCTAAAGTGTTTCACTTTAAATAGGTATTGACCACTTAAAGCATCTGATAAACTAGTTTTAAAGCAAACTCGAAGGCCAGAGAGCCCTCTATATGCAAAGGCTAACAATGAGGTAGAGGCTAACAATGAGCTACAGAAAATCATTAAGTTGCACAGGGCTTATTGGCTTTATTACATAGAAAAAGGATGAATCTTCTGCTCTGTTATAGTTCTGCCTCCTTCAGAGAGTTGAATGGTTACCAAGATGACATCAAAGATTATGGGGTTGGGGTAGGTGGAATAAAGGAAATGCCTTAGTGGATTACAAAAATTTTCACTGAATTTCTTTTTTGGTCCAACTCACAGCCTTTTAAAAGAAATCGAACTGAAATCATGAAGTAAATAAGGCGTCTAAAATTTGGTTATCTATATCCAATCACCCTTAGATGAAACAAAAGGTAAAAACCAGAAATTACATCTTCATTGTAAGTTTATACCACACTTCTAACAGAACAACACTATATGAAAGCACTGTTTGAGCAGAGGTAAGAATCTGGAGGAACAAGTGACAGCTGGAAGACACGTCATATTGTGGTGCTGCTCTGCAGCATGTCAGTGACACTTGCAACATGCCCCAGCTGACAGGGACACATCACACTAGACAGCAGTGCAGGGGTCCCCACTTCCTTCTGAGATCTCTCTGCCACAGACTTTCTATTCTGTTAACTTGAGTTGCTTGTACTCAATTGATCAGACTTCTTTTTTCCTGCAATATATCAAGTAGTATCAGGGTGCATTCACTCTCTGTGCCAGTAGTCATATTTCACATACTGTTCCTAAAACCTGGAGTTAATGAGTCTAATTTGAAAGAAATTAATATCCTCAGCACTTGTACAGAAGTATACTGTCTGAACATGTGGCACCGTGGCAATTCAGTGCTAAAGCTAGTTTGCTGATTAGCAGCTGTTATTTCTTTGAAACTCTAAACCCATGTATTTAACTAAACTGTCCAAAATATTGCTGTCTCAAATCCCACTAAAGCTACCATCTCAACACTCAGCGTTTTACCTCAGCCAGTACTCAGCACCTATCTCCCCGTGACTGCAGCCATCTTTCAAGAGAGAAGCACAGCTCTAAGACACAGCTTCAGCCAAATGGTGAGAGAGAGGACAGCCTCTGTACAAGACAAGACTGGACCTTGAGCTTGCATGTGCAGGCAACATGACAGAATAATTAAATGGGTCAGGGAAGCATATTGTATCCAATGAACCCAAGCAGATCTACTGTACTGCAAGTCAAGTCCTGTCCTTTGCAGATTTCTGGAAAAGCATTTTGCAGACATTCGTTTTCACTCTGCACTCTGCAGGGGCTCCTGCTTAGAACTTTGCCTTGAGACTGCAAGAGAACATAAATCTCTCTGTTCAAAGGTCAATATTTCAAAGTGCTCCAAAATGGTCATTTTGTTTTCAGAAGTAGCGTCAAGGGAAAGCGTATTGGCGGCAAAAAGAAAACTCCTAGTAGGCAGTCACATTAGGGTAATGTAATCATGACTCATGCTCCTCACCCATTTCCTGACTAGGGCTGTGCATGATCAAAAGAAAGCCAGCCACAGCAATGCTGCCTCTCGTTAATGTTAGCCAGCCTGAAAGAATTACAAACTCCCAGAAAACAAACTCGTTTCAGAGTATCCTATTTAAAGCTTGGTATAAATCGACTTTGACAAACACCAATTGAAACAACAAGTTGCGTTTGTTGTGAGAGACAAGTTACAACCTTTTAAGAGGAGTTCTCCTACCCGAATAAATTCTTTCACGCACGTTTAAAACACTGTAAATCCTTGGGGTGCCTAGGGAGAAGAATATCCAATTGCTAGTTAGTATCTAAAGAAATACAAGATACCTTTTGAAGAGGATCACACCGAACTCAGACTGCTATAAAACAACTACCTCCTCCCCAGAAAGGCTGTAAAAGAACCCAAATATGGGCCAGAGCGCTAGCTGGGCTTAAGTGGCCTGTCACCTTTTAAGAAAAGCACTGCAAGAGGCAATTTCTATCTCAGTGTTCCATCCTGTTGGGCAGCCTGAGTGAAGTGTGCACTTAATGATGCAAATTGCTGTTCATTTGTATAAAGAGTTCTTCAGCAGAAAACAAATTTAAGATCCTTGTTGGCACCTCGGTAACATTTAATTTGTTCCAAAACCCACATTAATGAAAACCCCCAAATTAATCAGATATTTCAACAGAAACTAGGCTAGACATTAGGTAACAAAGATGCCAACACCCAGCTGCACCTCTCTGCAGCCCTCACAGGCCCAGATAGAATCACTGAAAAAGAACTTTAAGATCATCAAGTTCAACAAGACAACTCCTTTCCCTCCCTCCTACCTCAGAAACAGAGCCCTACATTTGCAGGTCCCTTTCACTCTCATTTACAAAGGCCAAGTAACTGCTAAACATGCTCCTCAGTACCAGACACTCCCGACAAGGGAGATCAAAGGGCAGAGAGATCCTAAAGTTGACCATAAAATATATAATCCATTGCCAAAACCATTGTCTATAAAATTAAGACTGGTCAACAGTGGCATTCCACTCTCAGGATACCGAGGAGACCTATACCAGGTGCCTGACAGCCAAATTCAACCACCACCAGGCTTTTTAGTAATACCTCAGCTTACCTCTTAGTAATCTCAGACGTTTTGTCCCTCGCATGATACTGAAGGGGAATGGGGGGGGGGGGGGGGGGGGGGGGGCAGGTAGGAGAATCAATCTGCTGCACAAGGCAGAAGTTGTGTTTAGGTCTGATTAAATCAACATAGTGAATATACTGAGCCTATACTTTATCCACGTTGCAGTAATTACTTCAGAGTTAGAAGTGGGTTCTGAAACAGAGCACACTTTACCAAGGCTTTATACTGCGTTATAACACTTGCTGGTAAGACTGTTACAGCTTTGTTTGGTTGTCACATGTTTTTATACAACTCTAACAGCACAGAAATGAGGTGCAAGTGATCCCTTTGGGCATGGATGCACCTCCTATTGACCAAGAACGAGCTGTTACCACAGGCTGCAAGTCCTTCACACACCAATTCAAACAACTGGTGTGGAAGGCAGTGGGGTGTAGGCAGAAAAATAAAGAACATAATTCAGGGACCTACTTTCCTACTTAAAGGGCACACTTATTTACTTAATCCTTTAATAAGTAGGTAAGATGAAATTCTACCTTTACTACAGGCTATTTAAAGCAAATTTCTAATGGCTCTTGCCATTAGACAATTCAAGACATGGGAGTTTATTGTGGTTTACCATCCTTCAAAAATTTAAGAAAAGATGACGTTGTAGAGCCCAGGACAGACACTTACAGTGCTGACAAAAAATCCCGTTCAAACACTGGGGGGCTGGGGGGAAATAACAACAAGGGAAATAAAGCACTACTACAGCAACAACAAAAAACCCCCACCAAACACCAACTCAGAAAACAAAACCACTGTAAAGATGGTCAGAATTCAAGCCACAGAAGTAAGTGGCCAGGTATTCCTGATTTTCTTAGTGTAGACAAAGGAACAGAAACTGAGGTCAATTCCCTTGTCCTGAGCACAAACCGTATCCTGAAAAAAACCCATAATATATAACACTGGATAAAATCAGGATTGCATAAATTTAGGCACAGTGTAGTGTTCTCTTCTCTTGCAAACAAAAGTCCATACTGTTTTACAGAGATAGCCTTTGCAGAAACACAGGGAAGCAACAAACTTTAGCTCCCTGAATTACAGAAGAGCACAGAGTCTGTACACACTTGCATCCAAGGAGGGTGTCAACATCTCAATGCTGCTGCTTCAGTCCTGGACCCTAAGAAATTAAGGCATAATAAAAGGCCTGTTCCATAGACTCTCTGGATATAGCTCACAAGGCAAGGAATAGAAATAGCATAACCAAAACACTTTGAAACACGGTCTCAGGCATGTAGAGTAACTCTTAGAAGGAAGATATTACCAAACTGGCATTCCTTCTTTCCCTCTGTACGTGGGTGCTGGCCTGGATTCACCAGAGGTATGTTCCTCCTGGCTGCAGAAGCAGTGGGGCAGCATAATTGGGCTCCTTCCTCAGAGCCCAAGGAAATCCTTACTGGAGGAAATTATTAAATTGTTCACCAACAGCTACAAAGATCCCTGTTAGAAGTAGTTCATGAACAGCCCTATAGCTGTAGTCATAGTTAAGTTAAAGTTAAGACTTTAGTTAAACCACATACTTGAGGAAAATGGGATTTTGTTGTTGTTGGTTTAAGTTCTCTTAGAACAGAGAGTATTAAATATGGTTTATCCTACAATAGTTCGAATCACATATATGTCTTCTTAAACAAAAATCTAGCTGCAGACACTGCTGTTGAACTCTTCCCATTCCTGAAAAGAACCCATTCACTTTAGAGAACAAAAGTGAGAAGGCAAAGACAATTTAGAATGGGAAATAAAAAAAAAGTGCAAACAACAATGAAAACAAACAAAAATCTACACCAGTCAGTAAACTAAAACTCCCCAAATACAACACATTAGCATCCTGCAGTAGAACAGTTAACTTTTTACAGTCACCGGGTTCCCAGGTTAATGGCTGCTGATTAAGTTCACACCTCCCAAGGTGAGTGTTTTAGACGGTCTGAAACAAGGCAGGCATTTTAGTTAGGGTGCCAACAGAGGCTGAAAGAGCATTACATCTTAAAGTGAAATATCAATTTTAAAAACAAATAATTGTAAATATGTGAAAAATTATGAGAGACTTAATCTGCCTTGCATTTGGACTGTTATATCCCCAGTGACTTACTATCCAACAGACAAACTGAGTGTTGCTTTAGAACGTGATTAAGCTTAATATATACTTAAACTTCCTTAATAACTCTTGCTAGTGACCTTTCTTATGCAGAAGATACAGAAAATTTTCTTAAGTGCTTTTTCCAGACACCAGAATATTCTTCTTGGGCTTTGCACTGAAATTCTGTCATTTGCCATGCACCTGGAAACAGCCATTTTCTCCTTGGTCAGCTACTTTTTTGATAGCATTAAAAACAACCAAGATGAATTTTTTTTTAAAGTCACTTAGTATACATCTTTTTTCTTTTTCTCTCAGTAGTAATTGAATCAGTGTAATTTACTGGAAGCTGTAACTACTGCAAATCAGATGATCTGAATCAAAACTCTTGCTTTACAAAACAGATGACAAGATACAAACTGGTACATCTGCAATGGAAGGATAGGTCTGCACAACTTGAAATAGACACAACTCCTCTTTCTGCCCAGTACATCCACTGAAAACTAAAAGAAAATTCTTTTTTCCCTGTCACAGAATCTCACAGTAGACCAGGTATGAGTTCTTATATACCAGCTTAATATGCATGATTTCATAGGGGTTTCTCCCCATTTGAGTGCTCTAAAAGTACTGTCACTCCCAAGTCAGACTAATGTTACAAAGACAAGTTGTAGCTTTTTTTCCTACAGGCATTAGGACTTGTGGACTGCATTGCCAGTGGATGCTCTTAAACTCTTTGCTTTCAATTCATCCATTTCTGTTGGAGAAACCATCCTAAGATGACCTGCACTGGAAGACTTAGGATCAGGGCCAGGAGAGGAAAATCAATAAGTAGATAATGGAAATGAGAGGAACCAAGTGACCTTGATTAGTTGTGTCCTGGTTTCAGATGGGATAGAGTTAATTGTCTTCCTGGTAGATGGTACAAAAGAGGGTTTCAGAAGAGCCACAAGACTGATACTGTTACTTAGATTTCATAGAAACATACAGTCATCAAGGCTGGAAAAGACCTTTAGGATCAAGTCCAACTGCCCAGCTTCAGTTTGCTAGACTGAAGCTAGGCAAAGCAAATAAGAAAGAAATGTACATTTTTTTTAACAGCAACAACAATTTACTCAGGCTTATGTAGATTCTCTATTATTTGAAACTTTGTGGTTTGTTTTTTTTTAAGAACTGACTTTTATCTAATTCAAACAATTGTTGCAGAGCCAAGACTCATACTGACACAGAACTGGGTAACAACTCAGGAAAGGCCTACAGCTTGTCATAGACAGGTTCCCAATGGTCTGTTCTGGCTTTTATCATTCAAGATATGAAGTGCTTTCCCCTAAATTCATGGCATTTTTCTGAAAATTTGAATGTTTCAAAAAGCATTTTTATCTAGGGAAAACCATACTAGATTTTTAGAGCCTTTCTGTCCACAGATTGTGTTTTCTTGGCCATCAGTATGATTATGAAGGTTGAAAGGGCAAATCTCCTGGAGGTTATAAAATGGAGCTCTCATCCAAAATGTTGTTTGGAAAGTTCTCATCTTTCAGCACAAAATAGAAATAAAAAAATAAAAATAATAAAAAAATAATTAAAAAAAAAAAAAATTAAAAAACCCGCAGATATCTGTTTGACACTACTTCAAATCCTGCATGGAGAACCAAATAAATTCTTTCCTATCAAACTGCCATGCACAGTTTGAGATCTGGAAGCTTTAAAAGCTGTTTCTCCTCTGACATGTAAGCAGAATGGCACACATTTCACAGCGACTTAGCCTATTCAAAATGAACAAGAAAAACTTACATTTTAAAGTACAGCTTTCTAACAAGGGTATCTCAGATCCATGACTGAGCAGAGTCCATGTCCAACTTGTTGGATACTCAGTTCTGAAGAAAAGCACAATGAAAAAAATTCCATGTGGCTTCATTCACTTTTAGTCAAGAGAAATTGAAATAGCTCTTCAATTTGACAATATAACTGTAATTTCTTTTCAAGCCACATCTCCCATATGTTGTTACTACTGTAAAACCTTACTTTGAGACTAGATTTGTACTTCCAGGATATTTACCCAAAAACTACAAACTACAGCTACCTCACCAGATGGACTGAAAGAACACAAAGTCAGAGCACCTGAAAAATCATCTGGTACCATTTCAGTCAAGGATCTTTAATGTACACATATGTACACACAGACAGCTGCTCCTACTTCTGCAGATACCACACTGATTTATTACAGACAGAATACACACTCTTAGATGATGCCTTTTTAATATGTCCACCTACTCTTCAGATGTCTTGGAAGCTTCTATTTTAAAGCTCATTTTCAGAGCTATTTATAAATATCAGGCATTGCCATTCAAGCCAACATTTACTATCCTCATTCTGCAGCAATCTGTTTGTTTATTGGGAGGATTAGAAAGAGGTGGAAGAATTTTAACAGGAGTTTTTAAACTGTTTCTCTAACAAGACAAAACAGAATTAAATGATGTATTTCTACTCCCTTGCTATACCATAATGCCCTTTACTCCTATGGATACACCACTCATCAAAATCTGCAGCATTGTTAACAATTTCTAGAACTTCAGTACTTTTAAAGCTAGTCCTGACCTTAGAATTTGTACCTGGAAATGTGCCTTCTCCTATCACTGTGAATCACCAAGACAAGCAGTTTTAAGGTGTTAAACTGTATCATTTTTTTAAAAGACTCAGTAGTGTCTGTCACCTAGAATTTTCCAAAATCCTTTCTATTAAAAATACCACCCCTATAACTTACATTGCTCTACCCCCACAAACAACTCAATAGGCAAGAATAACCATCAGCCCAATTTCAGAGGAAGGATAGAACCTTTGCGTAAGAACTAGGGACCTGGAACTAGGAGATGGAAGACAGGGGAAGTGGGGAAGGGTAGGTGCAAGGAACAAAGAGATGTAAGCAGGTTTGATGTCTGAAAATTAGCTGGAATTTAGCAGTAGGAGTTATTTTCATGTTTATTCATTTGGGCATTGAAGCTTGCTTCTTTCCTTGCAGATTCTTCAGTTTTATGCAGATTTTATCTTTGTATTTTCAGAATACACAAAGATTTACACTTGAATGGATACACTATTCATAGCAAAGTCAGTGTCAAAAAGCTTCCAAATTTTCTGTTGCTGCTTCATTAGATGCTACTCCTATCTCTTCCTCCTATGCAGCTGTCAGAGTAATCCAAATATTATACCACATCACAAAATATCTTATTTACAATGTATATTCCTCTGCTAAAGTAGAGGCATGGTTGCAGTCCTGAGGCAAAATAACTACTCCAACTAAAAATGAAATTAATTCTCAGACAAAAACCTGAAAACTGTCCACAGCACAAATTGCTTGTCTGTCTCAAGAAGTAGGTTTTATTTTTGTCCTCACTGCTTTAGGAACTCCTACAGATTCATAACCTACTTGGATTCTTGCTGTTGCAACTCTTCCTCTTCGGGACTAAAGTATGTATTTTTGAGAGCTGTACAGCCCACTATCATAAAATGGATTACTTTGTTGTCTTTGCTGTTGACCTCAGGGGATCTTATCTAAAAGACTCTGGAGGCTGAGATGGGTATTCATCATGCCTGAAGGTACATATAGACAAAACCACAAGAATATAGCCTCTCTCTCCACTAAAATCATACCATGCACGTGGGGAAGGGACATACAGAACAGAGCAGCCACCATACAAATTACTGGTCTGCTTAGTCCACTATCTTATTCCTAACAACAGATTCTCTATTTAGGCTGTACGACTTCTCTGTACCACTGATGACTTTGCATAGTATTAAGAAGAAACAAGTTAGACAGATATGGTAACAGTAACAATCCAACGTTCTCATTTAAGGTTTTCATCAAACCGACCAGATGCTACAGTTGCTTTCCAGGCAAGATGATCAAACTGAGAAATGTATTACAATAAACCTGTATTTCTGTAGCATCAAAGCCCTAATCACAAGCCAGATATCTGATACATTAAGAACTATGTAGACATAAAATGACAACTACAAAATATCACAGAAGACAGTTCCTCATTTGTTGCGTCTTTTGGGGATACTCAGCTTTACAACAGAATTGTTACTGGTATGAGCATCACCTCCCTCCTATTTCACCTTCCCACTCCAACTCTTTGGACTGAAGTAAAGTGCAATTCCGTATGCCAATTAGGCAACCTATGCATAGACACTCTACTCCATTCTTCAATTCCATATTTCCATCTGTTTTCTAAACATCCAAACAGAAGAGATCTCCAGATGCATCACATCTTATCATCTTATGAACCATGGTTATTATTCCAAAGTCATCTAGCAGAGGAGCCACAGGCAAGCAAAGAATCAGCTTAAACTTGATAAAGAGAAGTGATCTTTCGTATCTGGAGCAGAAACATATGAGTTGCATCTGACATGCACGACAATTAATGGCACTATTCCTTCCTTGTCACTCTTTCACTCACTATCTAGCTCTCCAACTGTTCAAGCCTTAAATTGGGCTAACCTCTAACATTATTTGTAGCAGCCACACTCCCTTAAAATAAGGGAAACACTACATAGCCACATACCATCTTACAAATTAATACAGACAAGTCATGGAAAAGCTAAAAACAAAACAAAACAAGCCAAAAACCAAACAAAACAAAAAACAACAACAAAAAACTACAACAACAACAACAAAACACACCAAAACAAAACAACTGCCTTTGCGGGGACCACAGGGCTGGGGAGAAATACCATGGCTGACCTGTCCATCAAACTACAAAAGGCAGAACCTGCATCTTCTCCTGGTGAAGATGAGGACTGAGAACTCTGCTGGTTAGAAAGCTGGTTTCACAACCTCTTTGGAGAAATGCTTCATAGATGCTGACTGTGGTGGCAGCAAAGCACCTTTGATCTTCCTTGCAGAGTATCACTGAGAATGATGAACCCCATAATTAGAAATATCATATGTAGAGCACTAAAGTTACAAAGCCACAAAACGCAAAGTAAGAAAATCCCAAGATTATATTACTTGTCCAACCATTCTTTGGTTCCTTGACCATCTGCACCACCATAAAGGTGGTGCATAAAGGACTATGACAGGGCAAGACCTTCAGCTTTACTCCAGAATTTCAAATAGAGCCTCTTTTTTTTGCTACTTCTCACCTCATTCACCCCACATGCTGTTTAAGGCAAGAGGGCTATGAGAAATAACATGACTGTAATGCACTTATATATGTATCACCATTTTCTACAGGTTTTTTCCAACTTATTGATACTTGCTTTTTCCAGAATAACAGGCTTTAGGGTTTTAGATTTGCCTGACTTAAATGTTATTCTGTATGGACTTAGGTTAACTGGAAAAAAATGAAATTTCAGACTAATAGTTTGCTTTTACTATTTTTATAGTAGTGTCTAATATTCGAATAGGGAAAACCCCACCTGTGGAATGAAGACTCAACACCTGTTTCCTTTGTTTAAGGCACAACACAAATCTTCAGATACATATAAAATTCCTACAGCAAAACAGTGAGAAAGGGACTTGAAACATCTGGGTATTTCAAAGGGACAGGAAAAAAAATTCTATTTTAGGTCTTTTAGGCAAAGACATGAAGTAATATTTATCTTTAGAAAGTTCTCTACAGGTGACTTTAAAAAAAAATTAATTGCCAACTAAATGCATCTAAACAAGCTTGCAGACTTGACTAAGCAAGTCATACCTAGTTTCAGCTCGTCATCAGCTCTTGTATCACAACAGGTCAGCTGCTGTTTACATGTAACCACAGAAAAGTTCACTTAGCTCATTCAGAATGAGCCCCAGCCCAGTAACTCACAGTATCAGTCCATTTCATTTCTTATCTGACTTGTTCCCGGTTGACCTTTATGATAGAAATCAAAGCAATGTATCAGACTTGGTGAGCTTTCTCTTATTATTCAGTGTAAGTAAACAGCACGAACACAACATTTACATAGTTAAGTTGTATGTTGTTGTACCACCCACAGTGGGGGCTGAAACCCTTAATGTGGCTCCCTGGCATTCAAGAGATAATACTCATCAAGTTTTTAGGAGTATTGCGCAACTTTCATGATTTCAAAGGTAAGTATAACAGTAATTCAAATTACGAGTTCTAAATATACATTTCAGCGAAATGGTCTTGCATAAAAAGCTACAAATACCATGAAGATATAATTTCGTTTGAGTATTCAAAAAACACTTTCACATTTTCAGATCTTCAGGTACTAAGATGTGCTACTTGACTGTAGGCTTAGCCAGTAAATGGCCTGCAAATGGCCTATCTCCCGTCTTTAAAAAACAAAAACACAACACAAAAAGGAGTCAAACACATTCAGCAGCTCCCTGGCCTCTCTAAAGGAAAATCTCACAGTTGCTTACTAGCTGTGCTCTTGTGGACTTAACTAATGGCAGTACCATAAGACAAATGTTTGTTTCTATACTTGACTATTTATTCCATAAACGTCAGTGAAACCTAAGTAAAGGTATAAATATATCTCGTCACCCTGGCCAACTCCATCCATTTGTAATCATCTTATTATATCTTGGCAGTGTGTTTTCTGAAGCTTTACGGGTTTTGATTTAACCCCTGAACTATGAGGAAGCTAGTCTTCTTGTCAGCCAGGTCCAGCTGCTCCTGTTTAGAGTCACCTTCCCAGCTGCATCAGTATCTTTGCTCAGTAACCTTATGAAGGTAAATGCATAATATTGTAAAATATTGCAGGCAACGCTTATCTGCGTGAATGTCATCCAGAAATCTTTCTTATTTTAACACAGCACTAAAGGTATGTCTCTTCAACAGGAGCTTTACCGGTACTTGTACTCATTCTGCCATCCTGCTCCACACAAAAGCCTGTACTCTGTAGGTGGTGCTTCAAATCCGCTCTCACTGCTCTACCCAGACACCTCCCTCAAAAGCAGCCAGCTGCTTTCCCTGGCTAGCAACTGGTCTGCTTTTTAGTGAGAGGAAATCATTTAAAAACAGTCTGAACACAATTCTTCCCACATCCTCATTTAAGTTCAGGCTTGAGTTTATTAGGGAAATCCATCTTGTTATCACACAAACTAACAAACACAGGATATACCTTCAGCCGACTGACATTCCTGTAAGTGCTCTACCCACGGGGATACCATGGCTATTAGGTACAGACCACCCAAAGGGTTCAGTTCTACCACTGGGAGAAGAGGTAGCCAGCTCTCTGCAAAATGGTGAAGATCTTGAGAAAATACATTTACTCTGGCTTGATCATTGTAAGAGGAAAAAAAAATGATGCTTTTGCTTGATTGTTTGTTACCAAAACAGTAGCATCTGCATGCAGGAGGGTGAAAGCCTGTTTTTGATGTTTTGCATCATTATCAAAGGCCAAACGGGCACCAGGTGACCTAATCCACAGCAATTCTGCCAACTAGGGTGAGGAACAGGAGGAAGAACTGGTCAGAGAGCATCACTCAGCCCCTGGGGACACAGCCTTACTGACAAGAAGTGAAGGAGAACTTGGTGGCAAATTCTGCATGGCAAAGGGAAATTTGTTTTTAAACATGAGTTCCCTTTCCTGCCCTAAACTATTTCTCAAGACTTGGGCAGAGGACCAGAATTTTCTTCTATAAGGAGCCACCTAGCTTAAAAGACTATAAAACAAAGCACCATAACCAATTACGAAAAGCTGAGAGCAAAACATGTTTTGCCATGAACAGTGGCTTCTGTTGGTTACTGTAAAGCTGATATAAGTGGTTTGGAACAGTTTTAGACGCCTCTTTGAAGTCAATGTGACATTTAGCCACGGCATTTAAATAGGGATGGTGCAGAGCCACACTGCCTCAGGGAAAGAGTGGCTCTGGGCTGCCTCTTAGGGTGATATCCATCTCTTTCCTTTCTAAAATTCACCCAGGCCACCTCCTGGTGATCCTGGCTGGCTTTACCAATCACAGAAGAGAGGCAGAACCACACAGGTAGTTTCTGCAGCCAGATTTTTACTTCTGTAGATGAACAAGAACACAGTAACTGCGATTATCTTTCATCTAAGGAGAAGATAGGCCCCATTGTTTCCTTCCCAGATACCACTGGCTTATGCTGAGGCCAGGAAAAATCATTCCCCTCAGTACTATCCTACCACCAAAGAACCTGCTCAGTACCTCTCCTCTGTATGCTGTAACACAATACAAATGTTCAAAGCAAGGAGTGCCTTGAATATAAGTGTTTTCTCTTACTTTTCTTAATGTTTCTGCTGAAAGACTATTTTTAATATGCCATAGAGCTCAAGTAGGTCTAAAGTTAACGCTAAAATAGGCTGAAGCCTTTCACTTTAAAAATAAATCCTTGCAACAGTAATCACCTGCTGATACATGCTTTTATGTTTAGCCAGCTGCTGAGATGCCACATCTGTCACTTCTTGCTTCCAGAAATGCACTTTCCTTTTCTGTAGGGAAGGAGAAAATTCTGCTCCCAGAATTGCACTGAGTGTCATGATGCCTTTTTTGGTATCTCTATCATTCCTCTAAACATCTGAGCCATGGCACACGGATTATAAGATTTCTGGTAGTGTGAATCTAAGGAATTTTTCAGCTTTAGATTTTCATAACTTAAACCTGATTTTTTTCCTCTACATTTTGCTGAACAATTTTACATCCTTACAACATATTTGTAACTGAAAATAATGGTCTATGACTGAGTAATTTCATTTGCGGGAACATTCTTTGTCTCCCTCCCCCAATTATTTTTCAAAGCAAAGTAAGAGATCAGGATCATATTTGTTACATTATTCATTTCATAATAAAACCTCTTCCTATTTTTAAAACATAAGAGCAACCTACAATGACGCAAGTCCTAAATTAATTGCTTCCTCTATTTTGGTCTCTTTTAAATTTCAACTGAAAATAAATCAAGTCCTTCTTCTTAATCTACAGCCCGCATTTCTTCATCAGCAACCCAGCGCAAATTCTTCTTGAGTTCACGACTTGAACCCTTTGCCCCACAACCAGCATCACTCCGGGCCACTGACTTGCTCCAAGTGTCGTGCCTGCCCTCGGTCCAGGTCCCGATCCCGGTCCAGCCCCAGCCCCAGCCCCAGCCGGGCATGCGGTGGAGGCGCACTCAAGTGCACGGTTATTCTTAGACCCACGCAGGAAGGTGCGGCAGGGGGAAAAGGGGACATAGCTCACAAAAAACCCCAGGCTGTTTGAGGGGGATGTAAGCTGGGTATGCCTTCTGCCTCCAAGGCAAGGACATAAAATCAAGTATGCCAAGATACACTAGGAAGCAAGCTTAAACCAATTGTAGGAGCGAATTTCAGCTCGGAATTTCAGTGATGTAGAAACGCCCCGAGACGGTCTTCGCGACAGCTCGAGCATGAACCCCGCGAGCAGCCAAACACGATCATTAACAGATACTCTCCTGGCCACCCCGAAAAGCGTGCCCTCCCTCCCAGCCCCTGAGCTGCCGCCGCGGCTCCGCGGGGCAAGAGGGGCAGCGCTGGGCTCCGGAGGCGCAGCCCCCGGCCCGGGGGCCCTCCCGCCCCGCTCCCCAACTTACGGCGCTGCCGGCGGCTCCCCCGCCGCTCCTCCCTCCCGGGCTACCTCCCTCCCTCCGCTGCGGAGCCAGGGGGGCAGCGGGGCCGCCCCTCCGCGACTCGGGGCGAGCGCGGCACCTGCGAGCGCTGTCAGTGCGCGGGCGGCGGCGCCGTGTCCCGGGGGCGGGCGCGGGGCCGCGGGCGGCGAGCGGGGCCGCGGGGAGGCGGCGCTGCCCCCGGCGCTGCGGGCTGCAGGGAAATCCTGGCACCGCGGAGCGCCGCCTGGGAGGCGGGCAGGGAGGCCAGGAACAACCACAATAACAATAAAGGAGGTTTGCCTCCCCCCCTCTTTCCTTTTCTCTCTCTCTCTCTTTTTTTTTTTTTTTTTTTTTTGAGCTCATTGCCGAGGGGGGGGGGGGGCAGAATGCCTTCCCTACACCCCCGGGAGTGTCCTGCTGAAACCCTCGGGTGGGCAGCTCCCGTCCCTCGAGCACGGTCATCTCGGAGGTGTGCATAAAAGCTGATGATTTTCCCCCTCAGCCCTCTTCCCCCTCACCTCCTCGACGCCCCGATCCTTCGGGGTAAGGCTCAGCCCTCTCTCCGCCCGCCGCGCTCAGTCATCCTGCCTGTCCTCCATTATTTACGCGTTGTTAAGGAGCGCTTGGGCTTCCACGACTCCGCGGTCTGCGATTTGCAGGTAAACGGCAAGCACTGTGAGAGCTGGGGAGGCGCAGGGGCGTCTCCCCCCGCCCAGCGGAGGGGCCGGAGCGGAGCGGAGGTGCTGAGCGGGGTGCGGAGCATCCAGCCCCGGCTCCGCGGGACCCGCTGTGGACAAGAGCCCTGTAATGACGGATTTAAGGGCACCTGCCCATCTGTTTTATACAAGTGAAACTGCCTTGCCCAGAACGGGAAAGGGCTCAAAATAGCTATTGGCAGTCCAGCAGGTTACTGACTAGGAAGCCCATAAATACTGTGCTGATATTAAATTTTTTTACAAGTTCCCTGCTTAATCCAGATAGAGACCCCGCTATTGTTTCACTTCTCCCAGTGACATCCTCCCAAAGGTTTCTGTTGGCAGGTACCTGTACTCAACACTCTGTGTCTGACAGTTTTACCGAAGGGTCATTTTTCAAAATGTTACTTTTGGCACTGCCATGCAAGCACTGCATGTGCCCTTACTGAAATATTAAGTGTGGTATATACCTTACCCGGGCTAAGGTATTTTTATAAATATTTGCATAATTTTCATTACATATGGCATTTTAAAATCAGTGTAAACAGTGGATGCATTGTATATAAACGTATACTTAGTTTAAAATATGTTTACCTGCCCACATCTGGGTGAGAGAATTTTCCCCTTTGCTCTCTTTGCGTTGGAACACTTTAACACACTTTACCACAGGGCAATTGTATTTTCTTTTTTGTAAATACAGTGCTCAGATTCAGAGATCATTTCAAGGTGCTGAGACTGTAATACTCAGCATGCCTGCAGACCGCTTACACATACGTGGTGCCGTCACTGGGTGGAAAGCATCATGCCATACATAGCCATTTATATCCCGATCCTGCTATGCGAAAAAGTTAAACAGAAAATAGTGCCCTTTCACACGAAATTTCTCATTGCTGAACTATTTTTAATTTTATGAAAATCTTAATTTACATAATATGATTTAAAAAAAAACCCAACCAAAATACTAAATAAAATAATAATAAAAACCAACCAACCAAACAACCAAACAAAAACGACCAAAGCAAACCAAAAAACATATGTCAGTGAAGTTGCTCGCTCCATAGGAGCAAGAGCTTCATGCAAACAGTCCCTCCCAGTGCCCGGTGTGTGGCCCCCCAGCTGGGAGCAGGCAGTGACTGAGCAGGTGGTTGGAGGCAACAGCCCCTCTGCTGCCTGAGGGATTGGGATGGCTTTGTGCCGCAGCCTCTGACAGTATTGAAGGCATGGCCAGAGTCTGCACAGTTCCAGTAATTCTTAATTGCTATTGCAGAAGCCAAAGTAAATTTGAGAGCAGCCCAAGGCTGCTCCCAGTTTATGCAAAAGGACAGTCAGAGAAAACAGCTATTATAAAGTTTGTGTAAGCAAAAGAAAAAAGAATTCTGTAATAATTCCTGGCTTCTTTGGATATGTTTCCAACTTTGCAATTCAATTATTTATCCGGCGTGACTGTACTCCACACTACTTTTAATCTACCAATTCTAGTCTTGAGACTACTTTTTCGTTTAAGAACCAAATTTAAGTGGTTTAGAACTTTTTAAAAGAGTTACTGTTGATGACATTGTTCATACTTCCTTTTAGTTCAGAAAGGACATGTGTGAGGCATGCATGTGTGTGGCGCCATGTGCTAAAGCTGAAGAAAATCCACACTACCATTTCTGAGGACAAAAGAGACAGACACATGGATTCGTTTGCTATAATAACAGGCTGGCAACATTTGACAGTGGTGCATTCAAAAGCTTGTCTCACTCATGTCACACATCCCTGCCTCTTCTGAATACTTTCCTTGGTTCTCCTCTTCAGGGCTGGGTTTCAAACCTCTGTGTGCCACTCTATTGCACCACAGTTGGTTTTACTCAAGTTTCTCTCTTGTGCCCTTTCAGGTCATGACCTCCTGCATCTCTGATCTGTGGCACCTGTTCTAGCTTTTCCTCTTCATTTTCCCCTTGTCTCCTTCCCATCTGAGATTCATGCTTGTTTTCATTGTGGTGAGGAGATGAATTGCTTTACTATAGCCCTAAAAGCTGATTTGGCCCAAAGGCACAGCCATGCCATTTTTACTGGTCTTGTATCATTGCTGTTACCTTTTCCAGTCCCATGTTAGCTATCCCAAGGTTATCAAAGGCAAGTTGCAGCCCCCAGCACAAGGAGCATGTTCTTCTACCTCCACTGTGCCCAAGTGTACCATCCTAGGCCATAATGATGTAGGCTTGTTCTCCTATGTAGGAGCAAAGGACTAGGGATACTAGGGAAGTGTCAATACAATTTGTGTTTTGAAGCAGTAATGGTTTAGAGCAAAGCTTCAGTTTCTCTGCAGAAAAAATGCTGATCCTTTCCGCAGCTAAGCATGTTACAAGAAGCCCTGGAGGACAGACATATGGGGGCCAGAGGCAGAACCAAGGTTCCTAGGAGAACTTCAGCTCTGAATTTCTTCAACTTCTTAGCAGCTAAAGTATAAGCATTATTACTAACATGCAGGTTTTGAATTGATCAGCAGGAAAGAGTGATGGGATCCTCTGCTGTTCAGTCTCTTTTGATCACAGATTTATGCTCTCTCTCCTTGTCATTTCAAACCTCTCTCATTAGGAATTAAAACTGGAGTTTAAAGCATGGTCTCAAGATTCCTAAATGGCAAGCATACTTGAATACTTAAATACTTGAATACTTATGTCCCTGTGATATCTAGAGAATTTGAGTATCTGTTTAAGTGCTTTGCTGAATCAGGACAACTTCTATTCGTCATATTATTGGGTTTATTTATATATGCCCAACTCAAGTGTATGGTGCTTGTGCTCGTCTTTCAGCCAGAGTTAGACCATGAATTTAGTGAGGTTTGTTAAGCAATCTGTTATGCTTTGAAATTGTCTGTTTAAAAGCTGTACTTTGACAAAGGTTTCATGAACCTTAAGTATACTTGATTAAACATAAGCTCTGGAAACTAAGTTTAATTTAATGTAAACATTCTTCATACTATCATAAACAAGAAAATGTGACTGAAATATTTCTCAAAAACTGTCTGTTCTCCAGTGTTCTTGAAGATTGCATTCTGAAATACTATTGCTAAAGAGTGTTTAGCAATACTACAATGATCTAAATATTTGCTCTTTTTTAATAATTCCTATGGATTACCAGTGCACACGTATCCAAACATACTACATTTCTGATAAGTTACTTTATAGAGCGACTATACTATAGACTACTATAGAACTGAAGGGCCAGAAGTGGAGGGGCTTTGGGGTCATCTACTCCACACTGTGCCCTGATGGAGGATCAAGCACTTATTGCCACACTCTTTTCCAGGGGACACACAGTCCCTTTAGAGTTCCCTAAAACAGGCTGCTACCACAGTGCATGCATATTTGTCTCCACAGCCACTTTTCACAGTCCCTCCTAGATCCCTGTGGCACTGTGGGCAAATGGGTCAACCACATACCCAGGCAGTTCCAGCACATCTTCCTTTATCCTCTGTTCTTAAAATCACCCACTGATGGAAAATCCACAACCTCCTGAGGTAGCTCCATAGTCCCATTTTTTCACTATCTGCATTTTTTTCTGTTTTCCCAACAGATACTCAACCTTCATCTGCCTTGGCTGCAAATTAGTCTAATTTCTTCTCTCAATGACCCCAGTGAACAGTGAGACCATCTTCTTTATAACAGCCCTGTTCAGAGGCTCTTATTTTCCCCAACATTATAGTTTTTCCTCACTGTTTGCTCTTACCAATTGAAAACAATGATCAGAACTACATCGTAAAGCTTCTTTTCATGGAAATTATTATGCAGCATGGGAAAGCAATAATATGATCTGACTGAGGGAAAAAATCTTTTGCAACTTGTTTGCCACAGATTATCTCTGTAACTTACACTTTGGGAATTTCTATAAATAAAATCACCATCACTCTTCTGAGAAGTGAGCATTTACTACCATTTTTTAAACAATGAAAAAATACAGATCTGTTTTTCATCTAAATTCTTTTTATATTTGAAATCACTCAAAGAAGAGAGTCCAAAGAAATGTGGTTAGGTTTGACGAAAAGAAGTCTCCCGGTGGGATATTTAACAGAATACCTAGCAAACAGTGTTGAAAGACTTATAATATTTGGAACCCATTTTCTGACTCTTGTTCCATGATCTCTGAGCTCCAGAGGGCCTTCCTTGGCTTTAACTCATTATCCTCCATGGTGATAACACCTTGGACCCAGGGGAGGAAAGAAGGACTAATAGACCCACAGTCTGAGCAAGGCTTTTTCCTGACCTTATGCATATTAGTGATGGATGTTTGACTTTCAACTTTTTTGATATTCAGACAACTGCATAAGATTTGGCTTTGCTAGTCTGCCTTTTCTTTTGCTTTTTCTACTGCTTTGTGAAATGCCAAGTGGAAGTACGGATGTGTGCAGGTACCAATCTTACCCCTCTTCTCAGTCTTGCCCAGTAATGCCTGGAGGAAAGCATGAAGTGAAGTGGTGATTCAGCTGGTGAAAGGGGGTGGTAATTCAAATATTGGCCCAAAGGGCTTTTCCTTTCTTTTTTCACCTGCTTTGCCTTGGTCCTCTAAGCTCAGAGCACTTTTCCTTACAGAACACCTCAGGGAGATGGCAAAAATTCCACTGTGTTTGGCAGGAGGGCATGCAAACAAGAATCTAGTGCCAGACAAATGCCACAGTCTTTGATCATCAGCAGCTTAAAATACATCACTAATTAATTTTCAATAAAAGGATGTTAATGGCTGTTTTAAGCTTAGAAGGGGAAAAGTAAGACAAAAGTAATTTGAAAGGATATGGCAGTGGGCCACATAAATGTAATAAATGGATGTGACACAGAATAAATACTACATTTATCAAGAAATTCAATGAAAAAGAAGAGCAAAAGAACAATGGGAGCTCTGCAAAATGTTGTCTTGCTTAATATGAAAATTTGAGCATAGCTATCAGCATTTAGGGACTAATTCTGAAACTGCTGAGTATTCTTCCCTTCTATTAACTGCTGTGGGAGTTGAGAGCACCTGGCATCTTGAGAAATAGGGCTCTTTGGCGGTTTTAATTTAGTCTGACAATAACGCTGAATAAAAATATTCTTGGGGATAGCCCACAATTATATAGCATGAGCTCATTTCTTCATTATAAAATGTGAGCTGAAACCATTCATACCTGCCAGCCAATATTACAACAGGCAATTCCAGTTTTTCATTGCATGGGAAAAGCACTAGCAAGCTTTAATGAGTTTCAAAAATAGCTGCCACATCAGAAAATTGCAATGGTGCTTGTTTTTCTAATGTGAATACCTGTTCAGCAGACATCGCTTAAACAATGGCATCCAAATAGACCAGGGCATGTAAAATAGCTACCTCTATTTGTCAGCTGCACACCCATTGTTTTCAGTCAGAGCCTGTAGAGCAGCTTCAGCTGTACATTCCTGGGAAGTGAATAATATCAGTTGAGATTACGCTACAGTACCACATCTATTACAAGCACATTATAAAGATTGAATATAACCTAATTAGGAAATGCTGAAGTCGGCTGGGTGTGGATATGGGCTGGGAAAGAGTCATTTTACATGACCTTCGCTTAATGAAAATGAGAGTTCACAGAGGATAAAGCAAAGGTAACAGTGTAGATTTCAGTCCCAAATCCAGATATCACTTGCGCATCCCATATTCCTCATACCCTCCCTGCGAAGCTAAACAATTGCTCCCCAAGTTTCCATTAAACTCTTTGGTAAACACTTTGTGAATTCAGAATGACAAACCAAATTTGGTCACATTCTTAATTTTCATGCAGATTAGAACTAGAGGTCTGTTCCAACTTTTAGTGCTGGAAGGAAGAGGTTGCAGAGGGAGGCAGGGAGTTTCATCTTCACTGGATAAGTAAAGGGGCAGGCTCTTCCAACAGCTTCATGGAATCTCCCTTTCCTTGTGGATCTGGCTCTTCTGACACCCCTTCTCATCTTAAGACAGGGTTGTTTCATTGCTTTCTGCTTGCAGCCTTACCACGACATCATGGTCAGCGTCATGGGATTTCACAGTTAAGAAAATCTTTATCAGCTGCCCCTGTATCTGCACGTTGTCAGCCAGGCTTGCTGCTGGCTAACAAGTCACTGACAAAGTGCCTTCAAACATGTCTCATGTCTTGCATTTACCTCCTGGTTCCAAAATGAAAGTTGCATTAATGCCAACAGCTGGAACAGATCAGTGCTCCAAGCTGGATTCATGCCTTACCACTGATTGGAACAGAGGTTGCAGAGAGAAAACTTCAGCATGCCAAGCTGAAAGTAGTTTACTGTGTTTATGGGACAAAGTCTCATCTGTACAGGTACTCACAAAGGACAGACCAGTTTTCCCATACACACCACAGAATGGTGCAATTGAGCATGCAGTCAAAACCAGTAAATATAACCTCAGACATCGTGGTCTGTCCCATAACTGAATACAGCACCAGAGTAGATACACTTGAGCAGAGCTCTGCTGTTCATGTGCTTAAAATCAACAATTATGCATTTTCTTTGCCACGAATATATTTTTGAGATCCTGTTCCCACTGGAAAGAAAGGAATTATTCATCTTTTTTATGTTGGCCTGTGCACATTAAATACTATGAAATTGATTCTTAGCTCAGATTTTACTGTAAGTTGAGAATAACTGTTAATATCATTGACATGATGCTGGTGTGAAATTACATTCAGGAATCACTTAAAGAAATGCACCTTAGAGAGATGTGCCTTTACTCTGTATTTACTGCAGGATGCACTTCTGCGTCTCATGATGTTGCCATAGGTGTACAGTTCCTGTCCTCTGCCTTGTATGCTGGAACCAAGTCTGCTTCCTCCTTAGACTTTATAAATACTGGAGACTTATTTCTTCTCACAAATGGGATTAGCTATGTCTATCAAAACCTGCGTTTAAAATGCAAAATGAAATTACCTATTCCACAGTCCTACAAATATTCTCTAGTTTGCAACTTATACAAATCACAAACCAACCTTGAAACCACCAAACTGCCCAAGATTTTAAGATTTAACTTTTTTTTCCTGTTCCCCGGTGTCCCCAGAGTGGTGAAGAGAAGTGAGTTGCTACCTTATTTTTGAAGCACTAGTTTTGAACCTGTTGTCTATGGGGTCCTGAAGCCCAATTCTGAGGGTCTTATGAAAGGTAAGTAAGAAAAGAATGTTTATTGTCAGGAGGTATGGATCTGCAAAGGAAAATTTTTAGGAGTCTGCAATTTGAGAAAGATGGAAGTAGCTAATCCAGGACACACCTTTTAGGTTGAAAAGTATTAGTGGAAACAAAATACAGGAAAATCTTAAAAATTGTTAGCATGATAAAATATGAAATAATTTTTTTTAAAGATACCTCCATTTCATCAGATACCTCGTGCATTTTCAGCAAAATGTCTGGAAACCTAATAGCAAATATAACTGTTATCTATGTTTTAATTTTCATAATCTTCACATCAATTATGGTAATGTTTTTACCAGTACTTCTCTTATATAATTAGGTGACCTGATGTCTGGCTAAACAAACAACATACCATATGTGATTAAAACACTGAACAAATTGCATAGGGTAATAATATGACAGTGCTGGAAAAATTCATTTGCTTGTGATAAATAGTAGGGTTTTTTTTCTCCCCAGACAAAAATACTTTCATCTGAAGTATATAACCATCATTAACTCCTTCTCTCCCTTCCTCCCCACCCCACACATATATAAATACGTTATCATCCTGAAAGATCATTTGGGAAGCAAATGGACTAATCTTTTTAAATGTGTAAACAGCCTACAAACTGGCCGTTAACTACATGCAAATGGTGCATTGCAAGTGTAATAAGAAAACACCCACTTAATTTTGTCTTCAAAATTCCCGCTGCTTAGTCCAGAATCAGATGCTTATGTTTTGGTGGATTTTTGTCACTTAGTGAATATTTTAAATCCTATTCTGTTTTAGCTAAATTGCTGGTTCTGAGTAACCTCTTAAGAAAACTGGTATGACTGGAATACATATTTGAGTGAAGAGAGATGTGCACCAAATCTTAATCAACAGTCTTTCTGATGAATGACATAATTTGTTTTCCTTAAGTAACCACAACACATAAAAGTTTTTATTTGGGATTTGGTATGTTAAATGTTGACTTTTATTTGGTTTTGATTTTGTTTTTTAATGGTGTCTACTATAGGTGTATTATACTTACACTTATTTCTGTCAAAACTGCTGGAGTTGAACAAATAGAGTCAGTTAGTAACATCTGCCAGTTTGCTAGAAACACAGGGAGTGGTTTCTTTGCAAGATTTTCATTACTTGCAGCAGCCAGTGCTCTGAAACCTCTAAGAACAGCTCCTTCTACTTGGTCTAAATTTTCAGAATGCTACACAGAGGTATGTGCTAGCTGAAACCAGATTATACATTTGAGTTGATATCATCTGATGATGGAATTAAAAAAAAGTGAACAAGTTTTTTTCAAGTTCTCCTCTAAGTGCAGTCATATGAAATCTAATGAACTTTTCCAGATCTGAGCTAGCACTGCATAGAAAACAGAAAATCACACTGCTTTCCAACCATTTGTTTATTCAGCCTGACTGAATACTTATAAAATCTGTTGCACGAATCTCTATATTTGACTTCTGTGTCTCTGTTTAAGGCTATAAATCAGAAAAAAATGAAATTGCTGTGAGTATCCGTTTTTTCTCTATTTTGATCTGATTTGTAAGAAGTGGGAGAGTCTTTTTTTCCCTGTTGTCTTTGAGTTCCTTAAAAATATTTCAGGTAGATTCATCAATCTTCAGTTTAATGTTTGAGCCACATCAACTTAAAGCTAGGGTGTTAGTGCTCAGCTTTGTATTTCAAGCCACGTGTGGTTCTCTTGTATTTCTATCCTTGAAGAGATGACTTTTCCACTCAGCCTGTTCCATTTTTAACTGGACTCCTAACTGACATGCAAATCGCAGTTGTATATTTTATACAGTACAGGCGCAGCTTTTGGAAAAAAAGACCTTGGCACCATGGAAAAATGTCATGTGATGACCCTCTCATGACATGTCCAACTATGAAAAAAACTACTTAGGAGATGCATCATTGGAAAAAAATGCCAGAGCAGATTTCAATACATTCCCTAGTGAATTCCATCAAGAAAGGAAGTTGTCTTACTCAGCGTTTACTCACAGCCAACCAGTTCCTGAAGTCCTGAACAAAGATTTACTCAGGCTCTGATTTGGTAGGATGAAGATGCAGAGGCAATCCTTCCTGAAGGGATGCCAGAGCTCTCAGCATTTCCAGTGGTTTGGAGAAGGAAGGAAAGTATCAGCTAGGAGGAGACAGAGGATGGGATCTTATTTCTGCATCCCAGTGTTTTCATATTTACCTTAGTTTGGCCTTGCTTACTATTGTATTGTGTTTGTTTTAAAAATGAGTCAGAATTTATGGAGCCTTTCAGGAGGGTGTCCAGCACTCTCTGATTCATGACATCCTGCAGAAATTGCATGCTGATTAATAATACTCTCTGCATGGTATAGCACTTCTGAGATGTGAAACATAAGAAGTGCTGATAAATCCTTCTAACTTAATTCTGTCAAAGACCCATTTGGGATGTGCAGCCTCTCAGAGTACAGGTCTACCCCCCTAAAAGGCTTCCAAAGTATTTGGTGCTGCTCAGAGGCCTCACAGAGCCCATCCCTCCCTACTCTGACCTACAAGAAATAAGGGGCCCTATTTAAAGTTATCTGAAAAGCTGTTGCATATTTAAATTGCAAACTTTAAAGTTATAGTCTGCAAAGCCAGTCACCATGCCCAGCACTCCATGCTGTGGAACAGTCCCCAGGATTTTGCTTGTGGGAGGTAATCTTACAGCCCACTTGAGTTCAAAGGGAAGATTTTTGACTTCAGTTAGCTCTCTGCTTGGTAATATATCCAGTAAGATTTACAAGTTTGGAGCACATCGACTAGTGAGTTGTTTATGTCTGATTTTAAATTACACTGTCATTTAGAATAAATAAACCACCACAATATTAACAAATTACCAGTACTATCACTTAGGGAAATTAATTTTGAAATATGCAGTCTCTTCAAAGTAAAAAGGAAAAAAAAATGTAGAAAGGAAAATGCTGTTAAAAGCAAGCTACTAAAATGATGCATCGTGCAAATGAGCGGGCTTTACAGTTCATTATTAGTTCCCATGGAATTTGCTCTAGTAATCAGCCTTTCTCACCCTGTGGGGTTGATGCCTGTAATTAGGGGTAGACTGGGGGACTTTGCTGCTGAGATTTGGCAAAACATGCCCTAAACAGTAAGTGCTGCCTGGGCATCAAATTGACTTACCCAAGCATAGTGCCAATGACATGCATGCCTTACTGTTGGGGGGGATTCCTTTCCTGCAAGGTATGAAAGTTTTACCCTTCTCAGTGGGAATTACCTGAAAGGAAATTATTGCCTGGAGAGATAAATACTGATCTGAACTGAATCACCTTACAGCTAAAAAATAATTTCTGTGGGTGCAGACACGACTGTCAGCACTAGAGAAAGATCAAGAAATGTTGAACTTGTACATTCCAGCATTTCTCATGTTGTAGTATTTCCATGTGCTGTAAATAGCTCTGGCTTCAGCAGAGCAGTACAGGATATTGTAAACTGAAACACTTCCTAAAAAACACAATGCCTGCACAGGTGCAGTGAGCCAGCAGGATGACATGAAGAGTTATTCTGTGACGCTCATCCTCACAAATGTATGTCTCTTGATCTCTCTGGCCATAAGAAACCCTTTGGCCACCTTTCCTCTTAGCATTGAAAACTCCAACATGTGAAGAATGTTTTCAAACAGGATGACAAGGCTACATCCTGCATGGATTTGAAAGGAATTGATTGCAAAGAGCAGGCAATAGCCCATAATATCCTTCCTGCTCAGTTGGCCCTCCTATCGCTGCTGATCTCAATATGGGGAAGTCCCAAATAAATAGGAGCTTTAAACTTCCCCTGTTGTGCTGCATTCCTATTTGGCATCTAAACCCCTATTATTTGCTATCCAATGGGGAGACAAATGGATCATCGATTAGCTCATGGTAGGTTTGAATCGAGGAATGTGAGTACGTGAAATTGCAGCACCATTAGGTCACCCTGGACTGATGGCTGCTGCAAATGAACCTCGCCCCATTGTTTTTCAAGGATCTTTACCATTCCCTGTGGAACACAGATACCCCTGGTAAGTGCATCTGGCACATCTAGGCTGTGTCTAGGCTGAGGGTAGATGCTTTGATATCCAGTGAGGATCCTGATCTTCTCACAGCACTGTCAAGGTCTTGCCCTGAGCAGGTGGCAGCTCTCAGCTCAGTTTCCACATTGCTTCCTGCACAAACCAGGGCAGGGAGGAGACGGGGTGTGCCTGAGTTTACCTCCGGGACACAGCTGGGAAGTGACTGGGCTGCCCTCACCCAGGGGATCGGAAGTGCTTCTGGATCAACCAGTTTAGACAGGCCTCAGGCTGGTTCTACAACAGCTGTTTGGTTTGACAGTGAGAGCCATCCCTTTCTAGGTTCAAAACACGAGCCACAGCTCGCCCTTGTTTGCATCTCACATCCAAACTCTTTTCACAGCATCCATATGGTGCTTCTTGATCTTTCAGCAGTAATGACCCTCTAGTAATCAGCCTTTCCCTCTGCAGCTGGTGCCTGTAATTAGGGGTAGACTGGGGCACTGTGGGTAGGGTGGAATGGGGTATTGCTTGATTGCTGCTCAAGGACTCCTTACACTGGTGGTCTCCTGCCCTGGGGTGTTTTGAGCAGAACAGGACTCCCCCTCGGGTGCTGATGTCCTTCTGGCCATGTGGTAAGGATCTACCAGGAGCAAAGTGAGGGATCTGCTGCAGGGATGGGGAGTGGGGTGGCAGCAACTCACAGACCCGCTGGCCACCACTGGGGCTCTGCTGTGGGCATCTTGAAGGAAAGTCAGGGACCGGATTAAATCTGTGGCGGATAGCAGAGAGGTCTTTTCTCTTAACTGTCCCACAGTTACACAGTAATTGTGTAATTTTTATCACATCTGTTTGTTCTTCCTCACAGTTCATCCATGTCTTATGTTTTCACTGTGTTTGTTTTTCCAAGGTTTAAAGAGTGAGAAGAGAATTTCATATAATTTTCTGGGACAAGACTCCAGTAGGAACTGTGTCTTTTACTAATATGCTTTTTGTTAGCAATCAAATGTGACGATTAGTGTTTCATTTCCATAACACAGGTCTCATAAAGAAAATGGCATAATCAAATAATGCAGCATTTTGTATTGCTTAATTGACAGAAGGGAAAGGCTGATATAATTTACCACTTCATCATCCCTGAAATTAAAAATCTGGTGCTTGAAGCTTCTACCCAGAACTCTTAGTTGTTACTGTTAGGTTAAGAAAAAAGGGTATGGCAACAGGCCAACTTCTGAAAAAATTATGATCTTCTAAGGGGCTGATTCTGCTTTCATTAAGTGTAGTGCAAATCAGAAGGAAACTCCACAGGTATCAGGCAGCTGTAATGTGAAAACATCAGTAATATCTGATCTTAGATATTCATTAAAAAACATGTAGTGTTCCTGTCTGTCCCACATTTGTTAGTTTAATTTGAAGAAGAGGTGCAGACCAAAATCCTGATGGTGATTACTTTATTCCTGTTTTTTATTTTACATATATATATATATGTATAGATTTTATTCTACCTTGTATTTGGATAATTTCATAAATTAATGAATAAAAGAGAAAATAAAAGAGTCTGCACTAAGTAGATAGAATTGTACTTTTTCCTTAAAAGTAAGTCTGTAATATGTAATAGACTAAGCTAAGGTACTGACATGAAAATCAACTCTAAAGTGAAGATTAATATACTTTTAAAGTGTTCTCTGTAAAATGCTCTGAATCTCCATGTATATCAGAGGAAGTAATTGATTTTTTTAGCAATGGCCGAGTGGTTTTGGATAAAAGGCTTAAAACTGGACTTTGAAGGTATTGTTGTTTTTATTAATTGGAGGGATGAACAGGATCAGAGCTGATGAGTCATTGCAGGAACCTGCTGGAATGTTGCTCCAGCTGTGTATTGGGATTTGCAGGTGCACATTTCTTGGCCTGATATTCAAAATTAGTAGGGAGGCATTCAATATTCAGCAAATTCTTACTAGATAGGGCAGGTTTTCTACAAAGGAGAAGGGCATGGTAGCCAAACTCCTCATGGCTGCATATAGTGCACAGAACAGTACAGAAATACAGTGATTTCTAATCTGCTTTGACTTTCTGCCTTGATTTCTTTTTTTAGCAGTACAAACACAGCAACACACTAGTGAGCAGGACCCAGTATGAAGAGCTGTCTTGAATATTTTCCTAAATTCTTTTGCCATTTTTTGCCTCTAGCCTACATTGAAAGAGAAAGTGAACATCCTGGGACTGACAACCAGACAAAAGCTCAGGGGCTTCTCACCTAGAAGTGTCTTGCAGAGCTCAGCAGAGAGCATGTGCAAAAGGTGTGAGCTATTGTTACTCAGTTTGTAATCTGAAAAAGTTGAGTCGGATCTGCTGTGCTCTGCAAAGTACTCTGCCTATAAAATCCATCTTACTCCATTGGTACCATATTACACTTCCCTAAAAATATTGAAAATTTTGTTTCCTTTTAAACAACATGCATTTTTAATATGATTTATATTTTATGTCATGTATCTTGTAAGTGTTCAGTTTTCATTATTAACAACTACTTAGAGAATTTCCCAGTATGTTTTTACCATTCCTCCTAAGGTTTCCTTTAATCCTAAATGAGAAATTATAGTTGTATGCCTTTAATAAGACTTTTCCGACCTGACCAACAGAAAAAGATGATGGTAATCATGGTAAATTATGCAATTAATCAGAATCAAGTTTGATCCAGCTCTAGTTATTAATATATAATACAGACTTTAGTTACATGATTTCTAATCATGACTCAAGTGACCTTATAACACTCATTCACAACAAATAGTTAGTACAGAGACATGTTTAAGCAAAAGGACTTTTGAAATTTATATTTGCATACTTTCCAACAGCAATAGCATGCACTGACAGCTGGGAATGATACAGCAAAAACTTCCATTCCTAGCATGTACCCTTGTTTGATGTTTGCTTTCTGTATCCCAGCATATGCCCTCTTTCTTCCTCTCAGAGTTTTGCCTGGGCGAATTTTGATCACTTTCTGTATTTGTCTGGGATTTTCAACCTTCCTGTTCTTGGTGAAAGGTCAGGTGCTGTTTTGCAAATGCCCTGAACTGACATATGAGCCGACAGTTTTGGACCTGGCTTGTTTGCAGAGGTCAAAGACAACTGTCCTGTGAGTGGACACACAGTATGGATTTTAAACCTCACCCACACAATGCCTGGTGGTTTGGCAAGCATGTGATATACCCACATGCATTATATAGCCAACTTGGAGCTGGGCAATCAGTTTGACACTTAAAGGAGGAATCAGCTTTAATTACTGGGCTTTGTGGAGGGGCAATAGGTCTAGGAAACCCCAGAGGTATGTGTGGAGGTGCCACACAGAGATGAAGCATCTGTGGCAGAGTTCAACTGATCCTATCCTCAATTGCAGAAGAATAGCCATTGAATCAACTTTAATACTGTACTCTCCGTTACTTAGACTTGACTTTCTTGAGTGCTTTCTCAAAGACAGGTTCTCATTGGAGATATTCTTGTTCCGAACTTGACCCAGCTCTAGTTTTTTTCAGGACTAGAGAGATTTGGACACTGATGCCTTGTGTGGTTTATTATGAATCCACATTAGACAGTTAATTATGTTTGTGATCTCAAAGAACTCTTGATGATCTCCTGTGACGACCTCATTTATTCTGTGGCCTGCTGAGCACATGTATATAAGATCCTCTGAAGTGTAGCTGAAACACTGAGGTATAGTTCCTTTTTCAGTTGACTCATTTTAACTGGAATTTAGTATAATCAGACATTCTATTTTTTTTTTTTTAGATTTATGTAATTATATAAGCACCACTAAGACTACAAATAAAACCTTAGATCATTGTGAAACAGCATCAAGAGTCCAAGAAAAACTCCAAGTTACCAGAAGAATGTTCACTTAGGGAAGGAAAGATAAATATTTCTAAGACACACATCATAATTTTAGCAGTATCTGAAAGAATTTTTTTTTTTCAGTTTATCTTTTACCTTTGGTAATTAGAAGTTATAGTTCTTGCCTGGAGGAACTCCGGTTTCCACTGTACTTTAGTTTCACTGCATGAATGGAATGCAGCCTTCTATTCAAAATCCACATGTTGCCCTGTGGCATTCTCATGGCTGAGGATGTGCCTGTCTGGTGCTTGGTGAGCTAGAGTTGGAAAAACATTTTGAGTTGTGCAATGTCCATTGCTTGTGGATGTATGGGACAGATTTGTACATAGATAGGGCTGTTGGTATCATTTCCATATATGTGAGCTTGACAAATGTATTTTACATTTTAATCATGGTTGTGTTGGTGCTTATTACATGGTTTTGTTTCATTAACTTTTTCTTTCTGAATTTTCAGTCAGACAGGGGTTCCCTACCCATTCTTTTCCAGAAACATTATCATATAAGAATGAAGATAAACATTAAAAAGGGGGAATAATCTTTTGCCAAGATTATAAATTCTAAGGAATTTAGTCAGTTTGTTTGACTAAAATGTTTTATTTAAAATAATAAGAGCTTTTATAACACACCACGTCATTTCCCAACTAAGCTCCTTTGGGATCTGTAAAAGCAGTCAGAAAAACTGAAAAAAAAAAAAAAAAATTATCAGGACCTGCTTTACCATGAAATTTTTTTCATGTAATTGCAGAACTCAGGCATCCAAAAATAATAAGATAGTTTCTCCACAAATCATAAGAATCTAAGTAACAAAAAATGTCGAGGCTGTTTTTATTCCTTGAATGTTAGATACACTTTGTGTGACCTTCTACCTAGTCATACCTTGCTCTAAAAACAGCACCTGATATTGTATTTCATTGTCCTTAAAAAGTCCACTATGTTCCCTGGACATTCAGCAGGTCTCTCTGACGTATCATCAGTTCCTGTGCAGTTTTAATCAAATCAGAAATAGTTCTAAGTAAGAATCATTCCATATGTGCACTAAGCTAATCAGCACAAGTTTTCTCATTAACATGGTGCCTCTTTACACACACACCTATTAGCAATAGCTACTATGAAGCTTTAATGCTGTATAAACAAAAGCTACGTACTGTATTTCTTCATTTAGCCCCATTTACCAGTCCCAACATTTTGCAAAACCTGAGTCAAGCCTTGAGGTCAGCCTACAAATCACAGTATTATAAAACAAATAAATGTTGTACTTTTTTGTGTGTGTCTTTTTGTGTGTGTGTGTGTCTTTATGACTTATTAAATAGTACCACCTGTTCATTCTTTTTGCAACAGAGAATTACAAGAACTATCTTTTTCATGAAACATGGTAAATATCATAGGACTTTGAGTGAAAAGGTGTGTTGGCAGCTGCACTGCTATTGTAGCATCATTTAAAATGTTCCTGCTTTCCTTCCCTGACAGCTGTGTATAAAGACATCCGAAGTGATGTAGAGGGAAAGATAGAGCAGTGTGGCTACAGAGGGCTTCAGAAGCTGTCACAAAATCAATGTCTAGTTTGCAAAAAGAAGTTTGTAATTTTAAGTATGGATTTTGGCATGTACTTAAAAACTCAGTGAGGAAATTTAAATTAAGAAGGAAGGGTGGACTGAAAAAAGGATTAAAAAGCAAAACAGTATATCTTAGATTTCCAGCTCCTAGCCTACATGTCATTCCTAGAATGGCACATACACCATGCTTAGTGCAGAAATAGGCAAAGTAAGCTAAGATTTCTAACATTGTGTATAAGTGTTTGTAGTATCTCTTGTGTTAAAATTGTAATGGGAATGGGTTTTTTAATTTCTGAAGATTGGTGACAAAATCACTCGCATTTTTGTTGTTAGACAAAACTATATCTGCTAACAGGCTCTTTTAATTTTGTCTAATAAAATCAGAATGAAAATTATATTAAAATATTGAAATCAAATTATATAGTTACATGAACTGTTAGACACTGAAGGCTGAGTCATATCCTACTGCTAATGTAAATGCTGGTAAAAGTACTTTACATTTTTTGATTTAAAACACCCTTGATTATCAACTAATTATCTACTGATTATCAATTATTTCCTAATTTACCATCTCTGACATAGCAGTGACTTCTATTTTATGCATGGAGTAATTTGGGTGTCAGATATACCTGACACCACATTCTGATTCAATGATGCAGTGAAGATGAGACTTCAAATTCCTGTCTTCCACTAGCAGTTAATAATTTGAGAAATATAGGTAACTGAGTAAATGTAAACAAAGCTTTCCAGTTGTCAACATGCATTATAAGGGATAATTTTAATTAATTAACCAGCAATTGAATTTGATCTAGCTGTCCTGGAAGTCTTCAACCTGTATTTTCTCAAGAGTTTACATGGTTGTTTTTACCAAGAGAAAGTGAAGATAAATTGCTTTCAAGTCTGAAGTGCAGCATTTTACATTCATAATGCACTTCCAGAAAAGTGGAAGTGATTTCACGAGTGATGTGGGTCTCTGGACATGAACCCTCATATTCTAACCTCTGGCTGTAGTGTCACCATGCACCTCACATGGTAAGGCAAATAGAGGGCATTGCATTGCTCCAAATGTAAACTCTGGAAAACAAAGAATATGAAAGGAAGACACACATCACAGCACCATCTTGCCTTTTTTCTGACGTAATGACACCACACACCAAAAATGTAATAGCTTTACAGGTGGTGTGGGGACACTTTGGAAAACAATGCCAAGGCGGGGCCCTGAAAGCTCTTTGTTCAGACAAATCCCCGGCTCAGCTCAGTGACATTGAGTAGGAGATACTTATTTCACATGAGCCATCTCAAAGTCTGTAAACTTTATGTTTCTCCTTTCTTCTGCTCTCAACATGACTTCAGATCTACTGCATGCCTTTGACCTTCACTAAACACTGGAGTTCTTTCTGTAGGATGCATCCAGCTTGCTGATAGTTTCTATGGTGATAGGAGAGCTTGTATACCTCTGCAGGCACAATCTACAGAATTAACTGTCGACAACAGTCTTGTTTCATGTTCATGTTTACTTCCCCTCTTGCTGCAGTCACAGCTCCGGCAAACTGCTGCTCAGTTTGTTCACCATTCTCTACAGCTGCATACAGCCCAGTGGCTGCAGCCAGACCGAGTACAGGGAAATATTGCAGTTTAAACCTTCAGAATACAACCCCAGAAAAAAAAGCTATTATTTCTACTGTTTACTTTCCAGAATTTGGACACCTTGGAGGTTAAGTGTGACCAAAGCATTTCTTCAAGGAATGCCAAGCTGAGCTAGAGAGGGTGCCTCCAATTCACAGCCTGTGGCCATGGCTGGGTAAAGACAGGCAAGGGGCAAGAGGAACCAGGTTCAGATGGAATAGCGAGTGTGTAGCTGCTGTCTTCTCTCAGCTCTGGCTGCTCAGTGTTTTCCACTGCATTTGGCCTTTGCAAAGCAGGAACCTCTGACCTAATCATTCAGCAGCTTTATTTGACCACACTCAGTCTTTCTCTTTAGGAAACATGATTACTGGGTCTGAAATGCTTCCTAGAGTCTTTCATCTTTCCTCTATCTAATTAATGCTAATTTCCTTTATGGTACTCCTAAAGTACAGTTGGAGCCTGGACGTAGATTACAGAGCACTTTACAATATCAGCAGTAAATCAGACAGAGATTGTGAAGCACATACAATATGCATTTCCTAAGAGTTGTGAAGGGTGGGACTTTATCTTGCGGTGCATTAGTGCCCCTCAGATTGAATAACACTATAAGTCACTCAGTTATCATGACACTTGATTGCCTGGAAATCCTTTTGCAATACACCATATGCCTAATTAATTTCTGTAGACAAATCAGTTTGGCATATGTTAACCTGAAACTATAACTTTTGTCTTTTTGATAGTTTTCAAGAGTGATTTTCCCAAGGAACAAAATGTGTTGAGAGAAATAAGGAGGGACTGAAATCATTATATTTTGAACCCAGAAGTGTACCTGAGACATAAGAGAAGAATGCAGATTAAAACTAAAAGCTACATTCAGCTTGCACTGTAACAGGTATGATACCATTGAACTAATGAAAATTATCCTCTGTTTTACAGATATTTTCCTCCAGCAAGAAAGGTAAATGGGGTTTTTGGTTATTTTTTTAATGTAGTGTTAGACCACTTGGCTATATAACTTCAGCTAAATCCTGCAGCCAACATCATTCCATGTAGTACTGAGAAGTCTTTCATATGACAATATATGATTGCTCATACCAGCAGATTTCAAGGTATATTTGTGGAATTACATGCAGAAATGCAGGTGGAATTTGGATATCAAGCTCTAAATACATGTCCTAAACACTCTAAAGCCAAACCTATCCAGCTCTGTAAGTGTGATACCAACTGTGCTCCATTGTCTAGTTATTTCCAGCGGTGAAAAACAGAAATGAAATATGGCTCTTTTTGCCTGGTAGTATTTTGTCATCATTTCTTACTGATTACCCAGGGCTCTGATCAAACCAGGGAATTCCCACAGATTTTGTCTCTGCTGTTCTGGACAGTATCTCTTTGATGGCAATACATGCAGCCCAGTATAGTTTACAACTGTGACTCAGATTACTGTTGTAACTCTCAGTTACAGCATTGGCTCAGTTTCTCTGTATCTCCTGTTACTGCCAGAGATCAGAAATGCTCCTAGTAGATCTTCCTAGATAAAATCCATTCTAAAATCCATTCAAGGAAGGAAAACTCAACCAAATAGACACATTCCTCCAAACTTCTTCCCCATGTTTTTACCTGAGGTTTTATGTAGATTATAAAATGACAACAGGATCAGAGCACATGTATAAAAATTTAAGGAAAATACTATATTGAGCTTTCTCCAGAGATGTTTTTCTGAGCCACCACGTATGAAAGTCCATTCATTTTTTTTATAATGGCTTAGCTTCAGTGACTACAGTTACCCAAACACAAATTATTTTCATTGTATGTTACGATACCCACGTTTTACAGAACCTATTTGTTATTTAGTTTAAAATCCTCCTCCTTTTTAATGAAATACAGTAGCTGGCACTTGTACTGAAAAATCACTAAACATTTCCATATTGGCTTCCAACTTGCCTGATGTTTTTGCCTGGCAGAATACAGTGCATCTTTGTGTGTTATTAGTGGGCTGAGCTTCTGGACAAGACCATGCTTTTTGCCACTGTAGAATCTTCTTAGAAACAATGCATTATAAAACAGACAGAAACTTTCATACATCCAGAGGACTATTTTTGACAGAGTACATTAAGTCACTTTCATTTGGCAAAAGCTGCAATAGAGAATTCTTGCATTCAAAGCATAAATTAAGTGTTTTAAAAAAATTCTAGGCATTTTAGCAGTTGCAAAACTGGGAGGAATATGGGAGGCTTTTAGTTTGCTGGTCCGGTCTTTGACCTGTATGAGTCTTCCTCTACTTTGACTCTCAGATGAAGGATAATGGTATGAACACTTCAGATGCAGAAAGACATAGGGTTGCCAAATGTGGGTGGGGCAGAAAAATCACTGTCAAACCTTTCCAGGCAGACTGCAGTCTCTGGGATGGGAAATTTCACAGATTTCATGGATTCACACTTCACAGATTTCACAGAATGCTCTGAGTGGGAAGGGATCCTCAAGGATCATTGAGTCCAACTCTTAAGTGAATGGCCCATACAGGGATCAACACCAAAATCTTGTTTTATTAGCACCATGCTCTAATCAGTGTCAGGGTCAATGTGCCATTTCCAATGGCACATGTTCAACCCTGCTCCATCCCCCAAGCACTCCTGAGATATCCCAAAACCTAAATCCTGAAATCTGGCGTTTCAACATTAGGCACCCTTTCTGCCCTGGCACCCTGGAATCCTGTAGCAGAGCAGTCCATACTTATCTGCATACCCTGAGGCTCAGCTAAGACCTCTCTGTACTTCATGGCATGCTCAGCACAGGTGGTAGAACAGGAGAGCAGCTGTGCATGGCCCTGTGCCCAGCGGGCAGGAGCTGGTGGAGCTGGTTCTTCTCATATGGAGGAGTTAAACAAGAGGTTTCTTTGGCTGTGCATCTGTCCTCTTAATCCTTACTCCTACAGCTGAACATGTCTTCTGAAATGAAGACAATTCAAAAAACTGTAGGAATTGTCAGCCCTTTGAGATCTTTATACTACAACATAATTTTTGGGGAATCGTCCAGATATTGTCACCCCTGGAGCAGAAATAAACGTGTGCCTTGGTCTCAGCTGCAATACACCATAAAGCTGGGTGATGTGTTAAAGCTGGGAAGAGAGAGTTGTGCTCTTGAACCAGCACGTGAGTCGTTGGGGAGTTAATGATACGCTCTCCCTCTCCCTCGTGCTGTCTCCCTAGTGGGGGGTGGAGGGGAGTGGGAGGGGCAACTCTGTCAGACAGGCGTAGAGGAATTTTCTGAAATTATAGATCCAAATTCCGTAAATGAGACCATGCCCTTAAATGACAACAGGAAGGTCTCATGGAGATGAATATTTTATTGGCAGTGTTTCTGGTTTCCTTCATTTTAGAATGATTGGAATTCGGATAAAAACAGATCTGGGCAGACAAATTGGTCCCCTAAATCTTTTATTCATGAAGTTTAATAAAGTAAAAGGTGAGGTAGAATCACTCATTAAATCTGCCACAATCACTTGCACCAAATTTATGTATAATTATTTAACCACCAGCAATCTAAATTATTTCTAGTGAGCACCTTCCCCATCTTTCTGTTTGCCCCCACCTAAAACCTACCCTCCTACCTCAAGGCTTCTAGGTTTTGAATGAAGTGGTGTTATCTGTTACTTGTCCAAGTGAACATTTCCTTCAACTCAGTACAGGATGAAAACTTACAGTGTGTCCCTAGCCTTGACTAGGTTACAAAGTGAAAGTCATACAAAGATAGGAGTCCATATCCTAGGAGTTTCAGTGTTAATTTCCTGGGAGGGGATGGGGATCTGACCAAGGTGGACTTGTATTTCCTGGCTGGTTGGCAGAAGTGAATCTCTCAAAATGACTTTCTGCACAGTGGCTGCCCCATGCTTAGAAGTCTCATATCCTGGAACGAGACATAAAGAAATGAAAAAGGAAGCAGCAGTGGTTGAGTAAAAAAAATATGTCAGGATATGAAAATGTATATTGTTTTAAAGCAAGAGGAGTTTGGAGAAGGTTCTAACATAAGGTCTGCAGCGGAGGAAATAATATTTTTGATGAAGTTTTCTCCCTTTTGCTGAAAATTCTTTGTTCAATATTGCAAGAAAATGGCATGATTTTTAATCTACTTTAACAAGATGAAAATTCAGAGTGCTTTTTTTCTTCAGCTCTGTATGCTCTACCACCAGCAGCCACTTGCTGTAAGCAATAACCAAAGCTCGGGAAGGTGCTGCATGTTCTTCAGCACCATCTACTGGCACTTTCCCCACCCATCACTTGGGCACTGCATCACCTACGGACCTTAAGAGTCAGGAAGAAAGAAAATAAGTAAAATTCTCCAAGAGACCATTGATACACAGTAATCTAAAGACTAGCCTGGCTGAATTGGTGCTTAAGTAGATTTCGATTCTGATAAGAAACAGTACAAATCAGTCAACTTAGAAGCTGTGTAACTGAGCTTGCTACACATGTGCCCTAACAAAAATATAATGAAGGCCAGGGACAGAGTAAAACAGGTCAGATAAAGTAGAACTCATGAGGTAATGGAAACACAAAATGAGGTTATCTGGGCAGGGAGAAAAGCTACAGGAAATGTAAGAAGATATTACCCTAGAAAAGAGCTTTTGGAAGCAGAGACTGTGTGTATTTCCTGAGATCTGTGCCTTAAAAATGGCATTCCTGAGCAGGCCTGGACTGTTATTCTTTAATTTTGCAATACTCCTCTTTATATGTAAAATTGATTAAGAGGGAGGGAGGACCGTGTTTTTTAAGAAGACTGTAGACAAGCAAGCTCTGATCCCTCCAACTAGAGCAGCTCTACATACTCCTTCAGTGGGACAGAGCTGGTGTTATGTTTACTTACAGTCTCTACTGTCTTCAGAAACAGTGACATGAAAACAAAAACGAAAGTTAAATTTGGAGCACATTCTAGACATTGTAAGTCAGTACAAATCACTGGCATCAAAAGCACTTACTGATTTGCTGCAGTGGAGGAACCTTTATCTCTGTTTGGTGCCTTTTCTGCCAGTGGAGTAAACCCAAGTTGTTGCACAGCCACTGACTGAGCCCTAAAATATATTCAGTAAGCTGAATAGTTTTCAGTGCCAATTCTCAGTATTCATTTCACTGATAGAAGATGGTGTGCCAAAGGCATTCCGGGTAGCCAGGAACGAGGTTTTCTAGGTGTTTCAGAACATGAAATAAGACGAGAGAAAAGTTATGTAGCAGAATGTCTAGTGAGACATTTGGATGAATACTTGTTAAGCCTATCTAAGTTTTTTGGTGTTTTTGTTTTTTGATTATTTACAGCTCTGTCTTCAGAGATTTCTAACAGTTCAGTGAAGCAGTACAGAGAGAAAGGTATAGTCTCCTCACCACAGGACTTGACCTTAGTCATCTATTCCAATAAAAATTAATTGATAAAAGGCTTCTATAGACAGTTTTCTACTCACAGCCTTTTCTTCTAATTAACATTGTACTTAATTGCAACATCAGCAAAATGCTGACAAAAAAATTCATATTTTGCAGCATTGGTTTGCAGTGTCTTTTTTAATGGCAACACCTTTTCAAAGATTGTCAAGTTGTCAGCTTGGCCTGCTGAGAATGATATTTAAGCAAAATTTCATTTAGCATCAGTGCTTGTTATGCTATTGTTACAAACACAAGTGCCTCCAGTTCTTAAAAACAGGATAACTCAGTTACTAACTGTATCTGGAGAATGCAGCAAGCTGTATTTCCTCATGATGTCTACAGGCTTGTGAGTTTTGTAAATCTTTTTGGAAGATGTTATTTCAAAAGAAAATACAAGGACCTGAGGTGGTCCATATGTGTGGGCAACAATTTATTATAGAAGCAGTGGATGAACAGACCATGGATAAAGCGAGACTGGACAAGTGAGGTTAGGGAGATGAAGGCTTGAAATTACAAATTCCAGTAATGTTCTTTGAAAAGGCAACTCATAAAGAGTGGGCAAAGGCAGATTCAGAAAAAGTAAAAATTATAGAAAATTTTTCCTCAGAAGTTATTCTGGAATTGATGCAGATCAAGCTGTTTACTATTTACATACTTCTTTAAAAAGACTAAAAGAAAACATGAGAGTATACTCTTGGGGTTATAAAACTTCCAGCAGGCTCCTCTGTTGTAGTGCAATTTTATGCTTCCAAATTTAGTCATTTTAGCAACTATGAGCTCAGAAAGTTGCTACTGTACTCAACTGAAGATCAGAAGTTGGCAATGTATTATTCCAGATGGCTTTTAGACAGATCCAGGATGACCGGATAGAGCTGAAAAGTGTTTGGTGAACATATGGGTGAGTGAATGGCTTGTAGATTTTGTGATACATTGATAGCATCACACTTCTGGTAAAACACAAACTACTTGTTCCTATTTATAAGAAATGAAAGCCTTGATAAGTGTTTGCGTTGGATGAAAGAGAGTAGAATGTGCACCAAAGAATTTCCTAGTTGCATCTATAGCAGAGGTAGAACAAATCCTAGAACTTAGGGATAAAAACATGAAACAAAGAAACCCCACAGCTGCAGTGCTAGAGCTAGAACTTCGCTGGGACATGCAGATGTAGTGATAATTATATATCTTTTTAAGTGCTGCAACTCAATGTCTCAGTCAGTGCTACAGTTTGGTCTTCAGGTGCAATTCAAACTGCTGTTTCAAACTACCCTGTCTTCCATCCTCCAGGGACAAGTCAAAACTTGACATTAAAGGAAGGTGTTATTTCTGGGTCCGAGGGTGATCAAAGAGAGCTGAGAGTCAATACCTGAGCAGGTGGCCTGTGGTAGTAACAGATTTTAGCTCCTATGCCTTTCCCTTTCAGTGCTTTACACATGGCACACATATCTTCTGCTGGTACTGGCATGATATGTTCTGTATGCAAGTGCTGAGTAGCAAAGCCCAAAATAAGATTAAGGAAGAGCAAAACATGCCTCCCACATGCACATGTGGAAGATGGGATTTTTCCACATGCATCAACAAACTCGTCCAGGAACTACAATGAAAGGAATGTAGCTTCCTGTTAATAAAGCCAAAATCTCACGGCAAGGAGTATTTATAAATAATCCAGTGCTGAGACTCCTACCTTCAGTTTGCATGGGGACATCTGTGCAGCTGGAGAATGCATAGGCAGAAGGAAAAGAACAGTCCTTGCCCCATGCCAGGGCTCAGCCAACCCAGAGTTTCTTCCTGATGGGTAGGGTCCTATAGCTCAGTAGGCAAATCCCATCACTGTTGCAATGAAGTAACTATGCTAGTAGCTATATTCTGTGCCACTTCCACTCTGTTTTAAATGTCAAATAGTGGATGACTCTCCTCAGGAAATAAGAAGAACTGAGCATCCATTTACCTGATTGCAGACATACAGCAAAGTCCAAATTTCTGGGTTATTCAACTATACTGACTTGTGCCAGGAACCTGAATACTAATGCAGGGTAATTACAGCTATGTAATGTGACAGCTGTGTGTTGGTGTAGATTGATAGGATCTAGGAGCACCTGGAACAGTTTTCTAGTAAACAGCATTAATAAGACAGGGTTGAGAGAGATTCTACTGGGACAGCATGCAGAACACTGCCTTTGGGAAGAAAGCAAAGTTGGAAATTTCTACTTTGAGTGATTAGTAACAGGTCAAGTCTGGACTCCTTGTAAAGTATTCTATAATGTTTACTAGACAGAATTCAATTAACTAGTATTCACTGAGTTTTAACTAGCAATTTTGTTGTTCAATACAGCAATATATCCTTCTGTTAGTCTGCAGATGTGCATCTCAGTTTTCAACAGGCTCACATGCCCTCCTTCTCCAAGGAAAAGGAGCCCATAGGAATGCCATCTGGAGTTCTGCAGGTAGAGGAGAGTCAATAAAATGTGCACATAATGGCCACTTCAATCAACACTGACATCAAGTGTGATTTTATGAAGTTGAAGAATATTCAATAGCATTGCCTATTTATGTTTTAATTACAGATTATTTTACCCCAGAGGGCTGTTCATGGTCACCAAGAAAATTGAGTTTCTTACAGTCATTGCAATAGTGCTGTAATAGATAATTTAGTCACAATGCACAATGATAGCAAATATCTCTCCTGCATATGGCATTCACAATAGTACTATAAAATAATTTACTTAATGGAAGTTTAGTTTTGCCTGCAATTGTCTCATCTTTTAGGACAATATTTTTGGGAGCAGAGGAGAAGTCATTCAAAAGGTATCACCCATTTGTGGAAACGAAGAGTACAGATTATTATACCTGAATAAAAATTACCTGCAGTGTTACCAATAGGGTACAGGTCACGACTGTTCAGTAAAATGCAGCTTGTAACTGTTAGAACAGATATTTGAGCCTGCTTCAGTCTGATGATATGAGAAAGTTATAGGAGACTTACTTAAACTGAGCCTTTGGGTCTGGCTGAAGCTTTCAAACCTATGCTTAAAAACCACCAAATCATCTGAAACTTTTGCTTAAGCATCCAAGCACACCATCCAAGGTACAGCTGGCGCTCACTGACACTAGTGCATCATAACAACTGGTTAAAGTAAGTTCAAAGAATTCTGAATTTAGAGAATGTTTTGTTTTGCTTTTATTTCCTAGCTACTTGTAAAAAAAATTGGCTTTTTGCCTTGCTTTTGACTATGCTTCATTAGCTGTGAATCAGAACTTTAAATCTCAAAGGGGTGCATTTATTAAGCTAAAATCAAGTCAAATTATTATCCTAGAAAAAAACCCAGTCAAACTATTATGCAATGTTTGACAACTTTATTGGAAAGTCAAAAAGCACTTATTCAAAAAAGTACTATCTAAATCATAAGAAGCAAAAAAATTTCATGTGATTACATGGTCCAACTGAGCATTTTCAAGAATACAATTTGTCATTTTGTTTTATTTCTAGAGAACTGGATAAATATGCATAATACTGGAAGCTGCCCTGCTGGGATGGGTAAGTAAACAAATTTTGGCAGCCTAAGTTGTTAATTATTTTTCTTGTTATAGTAAGGTAATTACAATTCTTGCTAAGGGTGAAGAATGAAAGACTTTGGGAGGTATTCAGTAGATTTTAATACCAAAGTAAGAGCATGTGAGTAAGTTTTAATGATGTTGGAGAGATTCAACTTCAAAGAGTGGGCATACTGAGGTCATTTAATTAAAAACGTACAGAATACGTGAATGGAATATGCTCTTGACTGGTTATTAGCCAAGAATATGCTCTTGATGGCTATTAGCCAAGGTAACATATATATGGCCAGTTTGCAAACCTAAACCAAAATGCTAATGGTTGAAAACTTCAGTAGAAAGACACTAATTTTTTCATGGTGAAGAGAAGATTCTCTGTCAACCCTTGGCTACTTCTAGGTATATCCTAGTTTTATCTGAGAAAATAAGTTCTCAATATGGTGCATGTATTTCAAATGCAGGCTGGAGAGCTGAAAGCCAGTTAAAAGGCTGCCTTTCCGGAGACAGGAAACAAAGAAAACCGAGTAGTTGCAGTTTGGCTAGGAATATCACAGGTAAGGTACTCTGATAAAGACTGTGAGGGTTGGACATAAACTGCAAACAACAAGGGTACAGACAAGTTTTCCAGTTCTGACATCTATATCTAAAAGCACTATCCTAGCTACATACTCTGACTTGCTCTCTTTCCTCCCAACATTTTTGCTTTTAAAAGGACAAGGACTTTTGGACAAGGACTTTTATGGGCAAAATCACAGTTCAGACCCTCAAAGGACTGTTTTCTGTTTCTGCCTGAGCAGCATGATGGACTCAGCATCCTACAGAGCATTTTGTTAGAGCAGGGGCAGGTTGAAGGCTATTAGGAAGGGGGACATGGCACGAATCCATAAAGACAGGGATTATGCAGCAGTGCACACAGCAGTAACTAGAGAAAATGGATTTCTATTAAGAAAAGGAAAGGGCCAGGAGAATGGGCTATGGCTATGGGAGATGAATGCTTTCAGCAAGATACCTCTCCTGTTCAGAGGCTGGGAGTGGTTAGACTCATTGGAGGAGCAGTAGAGAAGTACTGTGAGAGGAAATGCAGGGGTAGCCTCAAAGGTTGTCCTGTGGAATGTAGCAGCTCATGGTTTCAAGTATGCAAGGCAGCAGATTGGAGTGTAATACCACCTGCTTAAAAATGAATGCAGCTTCTCCTGCTGATCAGACCCATAGCTGGATTAGAAAATTTTGCGTGCCCCTGCCTCTCATTTGCATTGTTGCTGTGCAATGAGCACGCTGCTCCGCTGACCCTGGGCTGATGCACAAGCACGGAGAAGAGCCAAAAGTTGAGTTCTATCAGATGGTGGCTTGGAGTCACACAAGGTCTTGGAATAGGTATAAACCAGGGAAGAGCAAAACAAAAATATATCTGTGAAATGTTCATCAACAAACACGTCAGACCAGATTATGATTATCCGGAGAAGGGCTGGTACATCAAACAGCAGCTTGGCTTTCTGAGGAGGGCGGCTTGTAGCATGTGGGGTATTTGGCAGCCTTCTTTGTAGGAGACAACAAAAATTGCCCAGAAGAAAATATAATGAAGGGCTATTTTCAAAGAGCTCAGCTGACTCCTCAGAAGTTATTTGTGGCTATGATTTCTCTCATAAGTAATACAGCATTTTTCTGTTTCAACAAAAACGTATGATGCGTGTCTGCATGTGGTGAACTGCAGAAGTGCTTGAGAGGAGGAAAAATTCATTTCAAACTTGCATGTTGAAACACTTCATGCAGTGTGAGCTTATTTTCTCTTTAAACTAAATAAGTGCTGATTTTAACTATTTTTGTTTCTGATCTGGGAACCCAAAGGGCAGTCATCTGAATAAATTTTTGCTTTTACTGAGCTATTATTACACCTTAGAGACCTGAACAGTTCCAGTGTGTGAATTTGAAGGTAATTTGACAAGATGTGTGGAATCTAAGGTAGAAGAAGTGTAGATAGAGGGTCATTTTCTCGCAGCAAAAAAAGACTGAGAGTATAACCCAACCTGAAATGCCGACTCAGCAGCAAGGTGCCATAAAAAATTTCTTTCCAAACATTGTGGCATCTATTAATGCCAGGAAATCTGACGAAAGTTAAAGGATGTGATTGAGATGTTCAAAGTAAGACCTTGAATTCTACTTCAAGCTCTGGTGATGACATTTAGTGGTATGTCCGAGCAGGAAAAGAATATTTTCATTGTTATGAGGGTAGGACTACCTTGCCAGTAAAATCCAGTAGCATGTATGACAATAATAATGAAGACTCAAAAGTCCAACATAGTAGCACATGCCAGCAGCTACACTAAAAACTCTGCAAGAATCCTGGCCATGCATTTTGCTTTCTAGCATGTCCCAAAGGCCAGGTCACAGAATCTTCTTGGCTGTCTTCTGTCCTTGCTTGCTGATGCTGATGCAGCACAACCTGCAAAACACACTTCCTAATTTCGCTGGCATCACAGTGAGAATATTTAGATCCATAAATTTAGATATCTAAAATAAGGAAATTGATTTGCATTTCATTTTGATGGTTATCTGAACTGACTGTCACGCTCTGGAAAATTAATCATGGGTGCTGGTTCTGGCGGCTGGCAGCTGCACACTCCCATACACTTTCCCAGCATCTCTCTCTGTCCCAGAGCACGCAGCTCCATCGTTGCTGGGTGGCCGGTGGTGTTGGTAAATGAAAGGAGCATTTTAGACTGAGTACACAGAGATGAGGAGGTGTAATGCAAATGGGTAATTCAGAAGTAAAAACTAGGCAGTTGTTCTGAAGTAATGGTTAAGATTTATCATCTGTAAAATTCTCTCGCCACATCTAAACCAAGGAGTGTTTTCAAACACCTGCACTTTGCTTTTGGAAGCTCATTTGAGCTGGAAAATTCTTCCTCCAGAGGCAATTTATTACCCATGTAACGGATGCTATTCTGTTGAATATGTAGCACATTGAGGTTTGGCTACCAATTTCACTCTTTCTCTCTATGGAGATTGTGGGTTTGGAAGAATTTCTTTTATTGATGTGGAAAACTGAGAATTTAACTTGGAAATTCTTTGATTAACTCCTGATTCTGTTAAAGGCTGTTAATGTTGGAAATTAGGTTCAAATACATTCAATAACAAGCTCCCTTCTTCAGAAACAGCTCTTGTTTCACCTTTTGATGGGTCACCCTTCCCTGAACAAAAAGTCTATCTTTCAATAGGCTGCTATCATGATTTTATGTATTTTAAAAAATTAAAATGTCCTAAAGGAAGGACTAGATTTATGTGTTCTCTCCTTACCTTCTTCTTTGTACATTCATATTTGGAATAATGTCTTTGCAAACATTCTAGGGAAGTGCCAGATCTGCAAAGACAAAGAACAGGTATTGCTATTTTTGCTGTGAAGCTAAAGTTTCTATAATGGAGAATGACAGGCTGCTTGTGTAAGTGCAGCAGTACAAGTAAACAAAGTGGAAGGAAATATCTCAGAAGCCGACATCAGTAGATAAACTTAACCATAAAAGGTGTGGAGAACAATTTATGGGCTCTTTGGGTTAAGGGTTGAACTAGGAATTGCTGTATTCATACAGTTTGTTGCTATTGAAATAAAAAGAATAATACTACTACACAGTTCTGATCAAATCCGTTACTTTAAGGTAGTTATTAAGGCCAGTGCTTAAAAATCATTAGCCCAAAGGGCAGGCGTGTGGTGACATGGAAGTGGCTTATCGGAATTGTATCATTCTGTAAACAAAGTTGTGTATCTCAGATTTCACAATTACTCTTTTGGATGTGGCCTTTCAACTAAAGTACAAACTCTGCTAGTACAGAAGAGAAAAGTTGCACTTCAAGAACTGTTTATTAAGCAAACACAAAATCAGAACTATAGTTCTTTCTTTCTTTCTTTCTCTTTCTTTCTTCTTCTTTCTTTCTTTCTTTCTTTCTTTCTTTCTTTCTTTCTTTCTTTCTTTCTTTCTTTCTTTCTTTTCTTTCTTTCTTTCTTTCTTTCTTTCTTTCTTTCTTTCTTTCTTTCTTTCTTTCTTTCTTTCTTTTTTTCTTTCTTTCTTTCTTTCTTTCTTTCTTTCTTTCTTTCTTTCTTTCTTTCTTTCTTTCTTTCTTTCTTTCTTTCTTTCTTTCTTTCTTTCTTTCTTTCTTTCTTTCTTTCTTTCTTTCTTTCTTTCTTTCTTTCTTTCTTTCTTTCTTTCTTTCTTTCTTTCTTTCTTTCTTTCTTTCTTTCTTTCTTTCTTTCTTTCTTTCTTTCCTTTCTTTCTTTCTTTCTTTCTTTCTTTCTTTCTTTCTTTCTTTCTTTCTTTCTTTCTTTCTTTCTTTCTTTCTCTTTCTTTCTTTCTTTCTTTCTTTCTTTCTTTCTTTCTTTCTTTCTTTCTTTCTTTCTTTCTTTCTTTCTTTCTTTCTTTCTTTCTTTCTTTCTTTCTTTCTTTCTTTCTTTCTTTCTTTCTTTCTTTCTTTCTTTCTTTCTTTCTTTCTTTCTTTCTTTCTTTCTTTCTTTCTTTCTTTCTTTCTTTCTTTCTTTCTTTCTTTCTTTCTTTTTCTTTCTTTCTTTCTTTCTTTCTTTCTTTTTCTTTTCTGCCTGCCTGCCTTCCACCCTCCTTTCCTTCTCTTCTCATTTTTTTTCAAGTTTAATGCTGTATTTATAATGTTACTTTCATATTGACTATATGTATCCTTGTGCCATTCATATTTGAATTATTCAGGGTCTTTTTTTCAAGGCTTATTGTCAAAGCAACTGCAAAAGTTGTGTTTCATTCCAGCTAAGGTAAATGCCCCATTCTCATCACTGGGGCTCCTTAATCACTGTCTTCCAAAAACTTCAGTCTGCAGATAATAAAAAGAGAGAGATCATGTTATAAACAGCAGAGTTTCCCCTTCCATACAAGCCTACATCTGTTTCCTCATTTAGACAGGAGTGAGGAGAATTGAGTTTGTCTGGATTTTTCTGTTACACCCTCCAGTTCTTATTTTAGTTTCTTTCATCAGCTGTGCAATTGAAAACACTCTTCTTCCAGGCTCTCAGCACAGACAACAGGAGGTATGGGAGTCATAACACATAATAATGCCAATTAAATCTCTATCCTGTATCATTACTATATCCGTCTGTAAGATGCTCTTTCCCTCCTGGCTGTGGGTTCAAAAGAAAGGTCGTGCTGCGTGAAGCTGCTGGCACAAAGGCCCCAGTCCTCATCTGGGGATAGTGATGGAGTGACCCTGACAAGAGGAACACCTTCTCATGCCTGAGGTGGACAGTGAGTGACTTTGTGGTTTTTTTTCAGTCAGCATTGCTTTCTGTGTTGTCATTCAACTCTGCTTTCCTACTCACCCCATTAGGGCTGCCTTCTCACTCCTAATCCATTTGCACACTCTTTTGAGTGGTGGTTGAATTATCTTGACTTCCACCACTAGCCTTGGTGGGTACAGAACACTAATCCAGGCACTGGCAGTTCTCTCAAGGTTTGAACACACAGTAAATACTGTGCATTTGAGTCAGTTTGGGATCAATATACAAAATGTCTAAATGACTTATCCTAGATCACCAAAGAAGCTGATGGCACAGTGGGGGCTTAAACCCCCGATTCCCACATGCTAGATTGCTTCTATAACCTACTTGGTTATTTCCCCCTCTTCTGTGTTCACATTACTGCTGGAAAGGAAGTGGTGTTGGAGCTGCTCTTCTGCCTTACTTATAATGGGTGCTGCTGCCCTACAACCTCGCCATTGCCTCAGGTACCCCCATGCAGGGCAGAGCCTTACCTTACATAAACTTCTTGGCATTTAGTGATTAAATCTCTCTGATCATCTTACAGTATGCTTGTGCAACAACATAGAAGTTGGTATGCATTTTTTTCTCTTATGAGCTTACCTCCAGGAAGATGAGAAACCACAAGGAATCTGAGTGCTTTGAACATAGGCTTTGCATGGAATTCCTACCATCTCCCCCGATAAATGCTTGGAATCAAAGCTATTTTCAGATGTCCCCAAAGAATATTTTCATCAGTTTCCTGAGATCATGACTAATAGCTTTATTAATGAGAAATGTTTCTGATTGCCTGTTCAGCAGCGAAAAAAAATATGAGGGCGCATATTTTTTGGCCAGATCTTTCAGACATTTTTTCCTCACCTTCAGACTTTCGTCTGGCACACATGAATGAATTAACTGTGCAGCCCTCTGCCAGTGCCAAGATCCTTCGTATCCTGCTTATAGATGAAAGGATGAGGAATCTATGGATCTGCTTAGCATCTCTCACTGCAGGCAAAGTCTCCTTTATCACCAAGAAACACACCATGACTCGGGTAAGATTTTAGGTACAGACTTGCTGTGTTCAGGCTCAGGTCAGAGCTCGGCAGGCAGTTGCCAGCTGGCTCTAAACCTCGTGACCACTTGATGCAGACAAACAGTATTTCAGCCTTGAACATTAAGCTACTGTGACACTGGCATGTGTGCTTCTTTTTTGGTGGCCCTATTACCAAGCTAGTAAACACAGTTCCAAGTCGTAGGTGTTGAACTGGATTTTGAATTCCGCAGCTAAACACCACACTTGCAAAAGTGTTGAACTAGTCTCCATGTTGTGGCCAGAAGGTTGAAGGTTAGTATTTTCAAGAGTATATTCAGAGGGATCTCTATTTACTATACACTTCTCAAAATTAGGGCCAAGGTCTTATTTTGAGAAAGTAATGTTTGATCCACTGTGAAGTCAGTGGCACACGGAACATTTCATACTGAAAAGGGGCTAGGCTGAAGACTTCTGAATACTTCAAGTACTTAATTTCTATATGGCTCAGGCAAAGTGAGGGCCCGTTTCTACCCCTGCTTCTGTATCAGATGGCTGTTTACTTCCAACAGGATGGCTTTGACTTGTAAGCTCTCTTTATTAAAAATAAATGAGGATAACAACCTAATCCACTACTAGCAGTGTATTAACAGTGTTTTAGACTTAAGAGTATGACCTTTCAGACACAATTCAGGTGTGACTACAACCCATGCAGCACCAATATGTTTCATCTTGTACATTACATATGAGAGACCATCATGGTGGGCTTACTTGGAGTTTACAACTAATGTGACTTAAGTGGAGAAAAGTGCTTTTAAAAACTTTTGTAAACTTCTTCATAGGTTTCTATGGATACCCCTTTAAAATTACGGTTTTATTGCAACCTCATTGCTGAAAACAGCTTTCCTCTTTCCTTTGCTCTTAATGCAAGGGATAACTCAGAAGTAGAAAAGATGGTAGCTGCTTTTAAAATACCTAGCATTTGAAACTGGAGATGAAAAACATATATGGCAGCTCTGGCATTACAGTACCTCACAAAGAGGTAGCATAAGGTGACACTCAGCTTTGAAAGTAGCTGCATTCTAGGGCTACAGCTGAAGTCTGTGAGAAGAGTCGAATTGTTATTTAACCAAGAATTTCTCAGTGATGGACACCACACTGTTTCCTGGCCAACAGCTTCCACCTGACCCTTTACCTGTCTTACATATTTACAAGGTTACCTACAGGCAAATTTCATGAAAAAACAGGGAAAGTGGGGTTTTTTGCTTTATTTTATTTTTAAGCAGCTTCTGAATGGTCTCGCTGAAACTGAAATAAATCTGGCTGACTTTTAAGTAACTGTCCAGACAGTTTATTTTCAGGATAATAGTTTAAAATAAAATCTGTAAGCTAGTTTGACTGAAAGGGTAGGCTTTTGGCTGTTCTGCTGTAAGGAGTGTTCTTTACTATATAATCTCTTCTAAATTCAGCAGAAGTGGTTCTGTGACTACTGAACTAGTGCATTTCAAGACTCCAAAACTTGTTTACATTGAGAAGAAATGCTTTAGCATCTTTTAAAAATACTTCTTCTCAGAGCATCAGAAAAAAGGATGTGTTGCTCAGCAAGTTACAAAGCATTATTTAATCCCTGATTTTTTTTTACTCTTTTTTCGTCTCTGGCTCTACATGCAACTTCAGTGGGTGCAAACTCCAGGCTTAATGGTCAAGGTCCACTTCCTTGTTGCTGAAGAATCTGGCCCTATCAGCACTCCATTACATTGAGCAGGAAAGAAAATATCCTAAAAGGTGCCCCAGCATAAGGGAATGGGAGAGTAAGTGTAAATAAAGCAGAGGCTGGGCAGACCAACAAGAAATGTTTAACATTCCATGCTCTCCACAAAGGGCAGGTCAAGGAAAGGGAATGAGTGGTTGGGATGAAGCACATGCCACGGATATTTTTCAAGTACTGTTCAGCAGAGTATATCTAGTCACATAAACATCCACAACAAACAGAATAGCCTTGTTCTTGAACGTGGCAGACATCCTGAGGTCCCTCTATATACGCAGGAGATGGATCTCACTATGCAGGGAAGCCACAGCTGCTAAATTCACAGCACTATGTTTGAATTCATAGGTAAAAATAATATTGAAAGTGCCAGACAATCTTGGATATGACCAGCTGAACAATTGCTTGCTCATGCCCCAGTCAAACTAATGTATTGTCAAGTTATCTGTGCACTGGATGACTCTGGGAAGGTAAGAGGTGGAAGAAGTGAATTTGTCAAAAGTTATTTCTCAAGGTTTGGGGCAAAGATAAAAAAATCCTTTACAACAAATGAAAGTTCCAGATGCGGTGGGCAAGACTTCTTACTCTTTCTTATTCTCAGGTGCAATCAAAATTAATTGCAAGATAATTAGAGTTATTAACCATATCTTTTAATTTATAGAAACTGGATCTTCTAATTTTTATGGACTGGAAGCAATGAGTTTTATTCCATTTACAGCTCAAGTCACTCAAGGCTTGGAATTTGTGAAACTGCAATAATGTGAAAGTAGTAGGAGACCAAAATTAATTTTACTTTTTGTTTCCGTTGAAATTTAACCCATACAATGGGTTCTAGCAGTTCGGTCTTCACAAAGCTGCAAAACATTCAGCAGAGGTAAAAAATATCTATGAACTAAACGTTCCTCCCTCATGAATCAGTGATTACTCCAACCTGAGAACAGTCATGCAGACATACAGAAGCAAGAGCATGTCACTGAAATAGCCACACAGTAGGGAAAATGTCAGCTGCACTCTGCAAACAGGGGTATGGAAAAGAGTACTGCCAAGGTCACAGATACCCATGAGGAAGACATATGCCCACTTGCTTATCTGGAGACTTTTGTTAACCAGGGCAGGACCACCAATGGCTTCTTGAAGGGGCAGAAGTCCTCTCTAAGCATCCCATGAGTTCACACCATGCTCCAGATGCTGCAAAGATTCAGCAGTGACTAACAGGTTGCATTGGTTGGCAAAACCTTTTGTTTATGGGGAAGGAGGGAGAGGTGACTGCACTGGGACTACAAATCTCTACTCTTAGGGATTACAAAGGAACAGAAGGAACAGAAGAGTTTTCTTAATTCCACTTTGAAAGACTTAAACATGTCCCAGGTTAGCATTAATAGTTCTCTAGAAAACCACATGTTTTTGAATGCCATGCTTAAAACTACTTCTGCCTCAGTGCAGAAGAATGACATAGCTCTACTACCTGGATAAGGCACAATAATAATTTTCCTTTTTCTTTTCTTTCTTTTGTATTGGTTAACAGTTAGTAGCTATTTTGCCTCCTATGCAGTTTGAAACCCCCTACTGGGTAGTTTGCATGGTCATCCAGGGAAAGGTATTCTTCCAGGAGCTTAAGACTTTAGCAGACATGCGATTATAATTTTCTTTTTTTAAGATGGCAGGGTTCAGAAATCTAGCTGGAGTTCATGAACCTATTCTTCCTGTAACTGAAACCCATGTTTTACTCAGGGTTGATTCAATTTTTAAAATAAATGTTTTCCTAGTTACAGGGAAAGCCAGTTCTATCCGTAAGGGGTAGAATAACACCCTTCCAAAATCCATGTGTCATGGGTGGGTGGCCTATATACAGGATATGCATGCACAAAAAAATCTAGCTAGAGTAAGAGATTTTTCCTCTCTCTCCATCTGTTCTCTCCTGCCTACTCCCCTGCCATAATTTCTGTCATTTTTCTGCCTTCTCATGGAGCAATCTGGAGCATATCAACTGCCATATTTTTTAAAAATAAATTTGTGGTCATTGTTCTCAATTTCTCTAAATGAAAACTGAGCTTAGATTTCACCAACACTGATTCTTTGTTGAGTTTTGACTTAAGTATAGTTTACTTTTCCTTAAGGGAGTTGGGTGTCTGAACTTGGTTTACTGACATAAACACAGTGATAAGAGGTTCTTCCTGCTTGGGCATGTCATCTATTCAGTTACCAACAGCATCTACTGTTGTCTTGAAGCATCTGGAATATCAGATGTCTCTGCAGAGACCAAGTGTGTGGAGAGCAGGGACATGCAACACTGACGTCCACAACTTAACCCTTGTAGGAAGGGAAAGATGGATACCTCCAGTGCTCTCCAGTCTTTATGCCTGAGTCCTGCAGCCCTTTTGCACGGTAGAATATCACTGGTGTCCCATCACTCTGAAGGAAAAGATCCCTGAGGATGACAGGATTTTTCCCTTCCTGGACTGTGGTCACGCACATATGAAATTTCCATTCACACTGGGGAAAATTCCATGTACAGATCAGTGGCAGCACAATCTTAGGTACGCAACCATCTGCCAAGAACAGACACACTGATTTTCTTCCATAAAACGATGGAATTACCCTTTGCAAAGGGGAGATAAATCAGTAAAAGCATGTTAGGGTGTCAGACAGGAAAATGTAAATAACTACACATAACAGCAGCTGTTCCTGATCAGGTTCCATTCTTTGATCTTTAGAAAGATGGCTATTAATTAGCAGGGTCAACACTTAGGTTTTTCTTAACAATGCTCTTCTGAACCACCATAGATAGTTGCTTGTAGTTTTGCTATGCTAAGCTTCTCTGGGAAGGATTCTTCAGATAAATGGGATAACAAAATTACCTTAATATAAACAGTCCTGAAGTTAGGCCATATCTGTATTAGATAGAGTTCTCCATTTTATTTACAACCATAAGGACTGAATCCTTTGAAATCTTAAATGAAATGAGTTCCAGTCATGAGATTGCTGTTATTGCCATTGAGATTGCAATCACTGCTTGTGACATGGATTTCTATCTGCTGTGCCAGGTTACATCTGCCAAAGCCACCACATTGCAGGCTCTGAGACTGCTGAAACAGCCCTGTGAAGCTGCATTCAGTACTGTACTACTGACTGGATTGAAACATTTGCATTGAATACACTGGATAAACTGCAGAGTTCTACTGATGCCCATGTGACTGGACCCCATGATGGAGCGCAGTATCAGACCCTGAGGCCAGTACCAAATCCAGAACAGTCAAATCCTAAAGCCTAGCAGCAAACCACATGGCAAGAGTAAAACCCTGGACACTCAGTGTATTCTTGAGCAGGGTCTGACTAGTCTTTAACGTGCAGTTTCTGATTCTACTTATTTGGAATTCATCAGCAAACTGGAACAAGTTACACCTGTAATTTAATTGTGGGTCATAAAATTTACAGGCAACATCTTTCTTGTTGACTTGGTGTAATCACGCAACTTTTTTTCAGTGAAAGTCAAAGCAACCCCTATGAAGGGAGTCTACTGAAAGAATGGGAAATGACCTTGATTTCTCCTATTTTCAGACAGCAACAGGGATTAGAAGTTCAGGGTCTGTGAGCCTGTGATTATGTGTCTCCCTGCCACAAGACATACAGAAGACTAGTCCATGTGAATTTGTACATATGTTCAAGAAAGGCCCAGTATGGCCCAAATTAATAGAATTAGAATTTATGTTTCACAATTTCTAGGGCTGAATGTTCAGAGAATCATGGACATGCCATCTCATCTAACTGCTAATGTAGTTTGACAGCAAAATAGCTCATTCTCTTAAGAAGGATGTGTAGTCAAATACACAAACAAACACTTCCTACTACATCTGACTGGAAAAGTAGAAAAAATGTAAACTAATCTGCCATTAGTACATTGTTAAGGTTATAGTGGTTTGCAGCTTCACAGGGGTGTTTCAGCAGTCTCGGAGCCTGCAATGTGGTGACTTTGGCAGATGTAACCTGGCATAGCAGATAGACATGGTTGCATGATTGAGAAGTATTTCACTGGATGTCGTGAAGCGAAATATATGGTACTCTTAAGACTAATCTTTCCCATTCTTTAGCATGCATTTCAGAATATAAGATTATGTCCCATTTTCGGTATGCAAACTGGCCTAATGATTTCAGCCAGGTCTTCAACAATCCCTACATTCAGCTGGTTCTCCAGGACCAGTCAGCTACAAGGCTGAATAGCTAATGCCTCTGTGTCCGCTTGCAGCACCAAGGAACCATGGCAAAGCAGTGTCTGGCTCCACGCTCCCCATTCCGCTACTGTTTCTTCCCTTTCACAGCCTCACTTACACACGCATTACTTCTAAGCACCTCTCTCAGGAAGAACCTCCCTTTGAGCTGGGGCTTACTGAATTGCAGAATGTTTGTGACTGTGTCCCCAAGCTGAAACACTTACGTAATGTGCTTGACTTGGTAAAGAAATGAGGTGTGCAAATGCCTCAGTAACGTGAGATGTATATGTTCAAAGAACCTCGCTGGAAACCAGCAAAGGGGGGTAGGAGTTGTTTAATTTGAATATTGAAATTCATATATAACGTGGACAGACTTGAGTTTTAGGTGATAATTAGATTCGATGTCAGAGCTGTATCTTTTGAGTTCTCTGAAGATAGTATCATATTATTGACCTTAAAAAGGGTTGAGATGTGCCCATTTCCTAAGATGCTACTTTTGTCCTTGTCCTTCTTCATGTCTTTTGTGCAGCCATGTAAACTGCAGCAAAACATTACCAGCTCACAGTGCTTGTGGCGCCCTGCCTGCGGTGATGCTCAGGTGCATTACAAGCAGGAATGGAAAGGAAACTTTCAGAAATAAACCCAAATCTTTCTGTGAAGTGTGTTCCCTCTGTGGAGACGATAGGTTCCTTTCTTCTTTGGCAGACCCAAGCCCTGAGTTTATGGTATCTAACTGTGAGGGGATAAAACGTACAAATATTGTGTCTTCTCACACCTTCTCTGTTCTCCTGCCATCCATGGTTTATAGACAGAGCACTGCTTGCCCCTCTACTGGGACTCTTAACTCTCAGTCTCCATAAGGCTTTATTTCTGCCTAGGGAAAACGAGGATAATAGGTAAAAAATGTGGGGATGTATTTGGAAGAGTGAGCCCTGTCGTCCTTTCTGCTGGCTGCAATTTTGCACACTACTACTGACTAGTCCGTAGCAACAACTAACAACAGGGACTTCTCTGTATCCCCTTCTGTCTGAAGGCTAAGTACTAAAAACAGATGCTAATTGTATGGTTCCAGAAAAAAATAAAAAGAGCATGCTGGGGTGACTCAGGACATATTCCCACTGTTGTGCGAGGACAAATAGTATTTAGATATGTGGAGATTTGTCTGTGGTTAACTGTGGCTTGTTTGGGGGCAGGGGAAGGGTATGCATGTGTATGCAAAAACTCAAAAGCACCACCCTGGACTATTTTAAGTCTTGGAGATGAAACTGGTGATTATCTTCTGAGCTGTTAGCAAATGGCTATTCAGTGCCATGGTGGGACAAACTGAACTCGGTGACAAATAAAGAATGGGATAATAAACAGAATTTTATGTGTTTCTTTTGAAGTATAAAACTTGCTACAAATTATATATTGTTAAACAAAGGCATAAAAACTTATTGGAAAACAGAGGGTGGCAACACTTAGACAAAAATGTAAATGTGACTCTGGTGCATATATTTTTACCTGAGGGAAATCAATGCCTGTAAAAACACTCGACAAGAATGCTTATGAAAGTGAAAACACTCGAGGCAAGAATTTATTACTCTACAATTATATTTTTTTTATTGTATTCTCAAATATCCAGTCAAGTGATAGGAATGCACTGCTCTGGATCGCAGTCACCCTTTTTTCTCTGCTTGTCTCTAAGCACTGACAAGGAACATAGGACAACAGTTTACACCTCAAGTTAGACACTTCAGTTTATAATTAGGCACCTAAATAGCATTATTATCTTAGCTAATAAGCACATGAACAGAAAACTACTTTAGTTGCTTATTTAGGTGACTTAAAAGTAAGCCTGACAATGCTGACTAGAACCTTCCCTCACCTTCAGTTACTTCAACTGGAGTGATTGTTACATGGCATTGCATGCTGCAGCTGGCTTTTGTCACCATAAAGCTCCACATGCTGGAGTCACGTTATTAATTAGGAAATATTTTTTGGCACTCTGCTGTGACTTACACCCACAAAGGACCTGCAGCATGCTTTAGTTCCGAGCAGTTATCTTCCCCAAGCTCTCTTTTAAGTGTTTCCTTGAATATTTGAATAACAAAAGCTCTTATCATAGAATCAACCATGTTGGAAAAGACCTCTGAGGTCATCAAGTCCAACCCTTGATCCAACACTGCCTTGGTTACTAGACTACGGCACTAAGTGCCATATCCAGTCTCATCTTAAAAACCTCCAGGGACGGAGACCCTGGAGCCGCTCACCTCCCTTGGCAGCCCATTCCAATGTCTGATTACTCTCTCCCTAAAAAGTTTCTTCCTGAACTTCCCCTGGCAGAGCTTTAGATCATGCCCTCTTGTCCTACTGCTGGTTGCCTGAGAGAAGAGACCAACACCCACCTGACTAAAACGTCCTTTCAGGTACGTAGAGAGTACCTGAAAGTGGAAAGTTATAGAGAGTACATGTAGAGAGTGATGAGGTCACCCCTGAGCCTCCTCTTCTCCAGACTAAACAACCCCAGCTCCCTCAGCCTCTCCTCACAGGGCTTGTGCTCGAGTCCCTTCACCAGCCTGGTTGCTCTTCTCTGGACCTGCTCCAGCACCTCAATATCCTTCCTGAACTGAGGGGCCCTGAACTGGACACAGCACTCCAGGGGTGGCCTCACCGGCGGTGAGTACAGGGGAAGGATCACTTCCCTGCTCCTGCTGGCCACACTGTTCTTCATCCAGGCCAGGATGCCATTGGCCTTCTTGGCCACCTGGGCACACGGCTGGCTCATGTTTAGCTTCCTGTCGATCTAAATTCCCAGGTCCCTTTCCACCTGGCTGCTCTCCAGCCACTCTCTGCCCAGCCTGTAGCGCTGCAGGGGGTTGTTGTGGCCAAAGTGCAGGACCCGGCACTTGGCTTTGTTGAACTTCATCCCAATCAGCTCATCTCTCCAGTCTGTCCAGGTCCCTCTGCAGACCCCTCCTACCTTCCAGCAGATCAACACTTCCCCCCCAGCTTGGTGTCATCAGCAAATTCACTAATGGTACACTTAATCCCCTCATCCAGATCATCAAAAAAGATGTTAAACAGGACTGGGCCCCTGATCCCTGGGGGACACCACTGGTGACCAGCTGCCAGCTGGATGCAGCCCCGTTCACCAGCACTCTCTGGGCCCGGCCCTCCAGCCAGTTCCTAACCCAGCACAGAGTGCCCCTGTCCAAGCCATGGGCTGCCAGCTTTTCCAGGAGTTTGCTGTGGGAGACAGTGTCAAAGGCTTTGCTGAAGTCCAGATAGACACAACCACAGCCTTCCCCTCATCCACCAGGTGGGTCACCTGATCATAAAAGGAGATCAGGTTGGTCAGACAGGACCTGCCCTTCCTAAACCCATGCTGGCTGGGTCTGATCCCTTGTCCATCCTGTATGTTTTGTGTGATTGCAGAAGGCCAAGTCTGTTTTCTTTGGTATGGCCCTTTCTTGTCTCAACTGATCCAAATTCTGTCTTTCATGCATCTTCTTCACCTTCTGGGCAGACCTAGTTCTTTCTGTATGCTCTAAACTGCTAATAAGTTTATTTACAACAGTTTACTTACAGACTGTAAGTCATTATCAAGAAGGAGAACTATTTTTACAGCCATTAAAAATTAAAATTATGCTCTTGACATCTTTAGAAACTAAGCCTTCTGGTTATGAGGTCTTATTTCTTGCAGGGAAATTTCAGGATCATTGCTAAATGTTACACAACTCACCAGTTCCAACCTCCAGGCTTCAAAATCCTTTAGCAATCTCTCCAGACAAGACAGGACTGCTGTCAGGTTGAAGCCTGGAGTGAAGGAGGAGCAGCACTGCTATACTGGAGGTAGCCCTGTAGGACTCTGCAGCAGTGGGAAGCTGCCTCTGGTGTCCAGGGCCAGAAGAGCAGCAGCAATCAGCTACTTCCCAGTGGTCATCAAAAAGCTCTTGATGACAGAAAGCCACAGCTTGCTGGTCTCTGGCTTTGCACTGTACCTGTCACTGTGGATGGAAGGAACAACCTTCATGTTGGGCATGAAGACATTAATTTATTTTCCTATCATGCACTGTCCTGTCAGGGCTTGATATGAGGTTGTAATCTGTATATTTACATTAATTCTTAAGGCAATTATGTCCTTAATATTTGTAAGCAATGTCTCCGGCAGGCCTAAAGAAGATCTCCATTTCCTCTGCCTTGTACATTTTGGGGGATGCTGGTGTGACTGGTAAATGAAGAACCCAATAAATGAAAAAAACAAAATAACTTGCTTCCAAACTTCTAGCAAATTCATGGCAATTGCAGGCACAGATTCAACAGTAGCATCCCACTGCACTAAAGGCAGACAGGGCTCTCTGCTTGTGGGGTCCTCTGGTATTTGGGGCCATATCTGCACTATCCTGCTTTTTTAAAGCCGCAAATGCTGTTAGGCTGATATCTGTGAATTGAGCTTTTGTTAAGAAGGAAAATAGTAATTTAAAGGCAAGTATTCAGTGTGATAACAAGAAGTTTGAAAATGAAAACCCTTAATGTCCTCAAATCATGAGGAAGCAAAGGCAATATTTAAATCTTCTTTATTTAAATCTAGAATTTTAAATCCAACTTTTGGTGGATGCCCAGCAATGGTCTTGGTTTCACTCAGTTGTTTGGCTTTCCCTGCTTGTGTCCTGCCACTGGAGCACAAAAGTGTCCAATTTTGTTTCTCTTACCAGTGATGCTGACACAAGAGGGTTTGCCACCGTGAGGTTTATGTTTACACTGGCTGTACCATGACCCATTTTTGTGGTTCTTTCCCTCCTTCTTGCCAAATACTTAGGTTTCCACTGCCAGAAATAAGAATATGGGGTGAGTGAAGGGTTATGGGGTGAGTGAAAAGCAAAGATGGAGGGTGTGATGACAAAGTGATTAGAACTGGGAAGTGTCGAGGGGAAATAGAGACGAAGAGGAAGCTGAGACATCAGGAATTCATGTAAGACTCAAATGCTGTGTGTCACTGAACCTCCAGCACTTCCATGACAGAGTTCTAAACAACATTATTTTTGTCTGGTTACTATAAACCAATAAACAGGAAATGTGTTATCGTAATAAACAAAGGACAGGAAAAAGGAAACGCCACTAATCAAACAGGAACATAGCCTGGGAACACAAAAAGGAACAAACAAGGGGTGTGTTTTGCCCCATTCTCACTCAGGATTGAGAATGATAACGAGTATGACAAAGGATGGGACTAAAAAGAGACAGTTGTGGCAGGACAGAAATGAAAATCAATGTTCTCAGAGACATTTTGGGCCTTGCTTACTTGTAGGAAAAACGATGGGAGCTCTTGGTGCAAACTCAAACTGCTGTTCCACCTCTTCCACTGAGAGTTTTACAAGCTTGTCTGTGTGTGAAACTGTAACTGCCTCACCTCAGATCTGTCTCTTGTCTTTTGCACGTTTGCATCAACAGAGTGAAGCTATTTGACATGAAAACATGGACAAAACTCAGCAGTCACCATAGATAGGCTGTGGTTGTGCTGGATGGAAAGTAAAAAAATAATTTCTTTCACTTTTATATACATACATTTTATATAAATATATGTGCATTTGTTTGTGCAGGAACATCCTATTTCCAGCATTTCCAGGGTTTACTTCAGGGCTAGGGAGTATCCTTTAATGTATTCTTTGCCCTTTTTTCAAATGTTTGTTCTATGTTTTAGCCACAAAAACCTCTTTAGAAAACAGGCTGTTTCTGTAGAGCAACTTCAGTCAAAAATAAGTCCAAGTGTTCTTCTAGATGTTTTTTCATGAGGTTCATCCTGAAAACAAACCTACTTTCTTGGAAATATTCTGTTACAAATTGGATTGGTATCTGATTCACTTAATAATTTCATGGCTTTATGTTGCACCTAAAACACAAAGGTGAAAAATGAAGAATCATTTGGATTTCCTTTCTACAAACAGGATATTCATAAATAAAATGCTCAAAGGAGAAAATGAGATTCTAGTGGGTAAAAACTAGAAGGATTTGAAACACATGATTCTTATTCAATAATGACCTAGATAATGAGGCTACTGCACGGTAAGCAAGTTTACAGAGAGTACAATACCAACAGGAGTGGTTGATGCACCAGCTGGTTTTGGTGCCATTCTGGGACACCTTGACATGTTGAAGAAATGAGCCAACAGGAAACCTATGAAGTTCAAAAAAAGGAAATGAGAAGTCCTTTCCATGAGAAGGAGTAGCCCTTTTGCACCAGTGCACTCTGAATATTGACCAGCTGAAAAGCAGGCGTGGGGGATCCTAATGCACTGGAAGTTGGGTATAAACTGGCACTGTGGTGCTACTCACTGAGAAGACAAGAGGCAGTGGGCACACATCGTAATACAAGAAATTCCATTTAAACATAAGAAAAAAACTGTTACTGTAGGAGTGGCCATAGCTTGGCACCAGGTTTTCCAGAGGTTGTGGAGTCTCTATTCTTGGCAATATTCAAAAGCTGACTGAGCAACCTACTTTAGCTCACCCTGCTTTAGCAAGGTGGAATTGGACTTGATGATCATGAGAGGTCCCTTTGTATGTCAACTACTTTGTGATGGTGTAAAATTAAATATAAAAACTGCCACAATAACGACAGGCTGAAGATCAAATGACTGGCAATTCACAGTGAAGGACAAGAAGGGGAATATTCTGCCAAGCACCTCTGACTACCTCATTTATGACAGTACCCAAAAAGCAAGGAGAGGCTACTGAACAGAGCTCTGGAGATGGAGGTCACTGGAGACCTGACATGGATAGGGACCAAACAATTGAAGGAGAACTCTGAGGTTTCTTCCACCAGACACTACAGATGGCTGAACCAGGAGGCAGTTGGTGAGGAAAATCATGGATTCTGGAATGAGAAAAAAGAGGTGCAGGTGGAGTCTCAGCAGGCTGTTTGGAGAGGGTTTAGATGCTGGCAGAGTAGCTGGTAGAGATGTGGCTGGCTCTTACTGTGTGCCTCAGTCCTCTTAGTTCTCCTGAATGAACACAGGGTTGTGTCTAGCCCAGATGGAGCTTCAGCTTGAGAACAGACATGGGCCTGGCATGAGTGCTTTCTCATTCAACTCTGGTCCTCACCTGCTTCTCTCACTTTTCCTCCCAATTGGCTTTAGCTAATCATCCAATCTCTACCAACCATGACAAAATGATTTAGGTACCCCTCATGCAGTGCTTTGGAAACTACAAGCCAGCAGAAGGATGGCAGAAGGATGGGCTGAAGCATATCCATTTCCCTTGCCTCTTCTGGGTCCTTGTGCCAGAAAATAGCACTGCAGAGGTCTGGAGAAAAGAAACTGGCCAGGATTGACATACATTCCCTGCATGACCTTCCCATGTGGTAGCTTAAAGAAAAGAGTGACACACCACTCCATCAGAGATCCAGGTATTTTCAGCTCCCAGTCCAATTATCAGTGGACTGTGCCCATAGCTATATTCCTCCACTGGGGAAGCACACGTGCTTGCTTTGCTCATGGTTGGGATAAGGGAATTGCTTCACTGCTCTGCCAGGAACTTGACTCGGACAGGCCGTGAACACATTTTCTAGACCTTCATCTTGCCTTCAAATGCCCCAGCTTCAGTTAACAGACATGCCTTTAACAGGCATCAGAAGGTAACTTCAGGTGTTGACTGCCTTCAGCTCATTCAAGCTGTTAATAGAGACCCTGTTCACGAGTTTGTCTCACCACTGCAGTTTCTGTTCACCATCCAGTTTTGTCTTCCCAGTACAAGTAGAAGCTGCTGGCAGAGAATAATGTGTGGAGAAATAAGAGATTCAGAGTAGACAGCCCTTCCTACATGGCAGATCATTTCATTAGGCAAAGGGCCCAGTCAGGCTGGGCAAATACAATGTAATTAAGCTGCTTTAGCTTAATTTTTATGTCAAAGGGACTCATCTCTGCTAAAATGGCAGCAATTGGAGAAACCTCAAGTTTTGCCTAAAAGAAACCATGCTGAGGTCATGAGCAGAAATACAAAGTGTGGTGAGCAGGTCAGATCTCTGCCTGGGCACACAAAACACTGCACATGGTTCATCTTCTGAGCACATAAGGGTATCAGCATGTATCACCAAACATGGCTGTGGTTTAAACACTGGTAATTGTGATTCTCAGACTTATGAGCCAGATTTACAGCTTTAATAAAGTAGCACACTTTCCTTCAGGTCACAGTTTGAACCCATGCCCGATTCTGATAAAAGTTCTGATACTTTATTTTTTTGCTGATCACAAGTATGAAGAATTTTGGTAATAATGGTCAAGCAGTCACACTGGCCAAAAGCACAGCTAGCAAATCCTTTATGCAGTGCATTTCTTCTCAGTATTATTAGTAAAACTATTTGAAGTTTAATCAGTCTTTTCAGTTTTTGGCTAGGCTCTCATGCTGATGTCTGAATGAAAATAAAATTAAAAAACTCTAATGAAAAATTCCCTACAGACATTTTGTGCCACTAAGCTGATACAGGTGCAATACACCATCTTGCAAAAGCAAATTACTCTGGCTTTGAAAACCCGAGACTTTTATTCTTGAGTCCAGATTTTAAAATGTTTAAAAGTCAAATGTTAGAAGGAGAAACCTGGGAGTAAAGTAAACCAAAGCCTGCATAAGTTAGTTTTGGCTAAATTAGTAAAGAAAACAGAACAAAATAAAAAATGATCAAGGAAGGGAAACCCACGAACAGAAAGGCACTCACAGTGTAATTTTTTCATAGTGGATTTTCACCAAAACTTGTACATAAACTGAAAACTTCATTAAAACATAAAGCTTAAAAGAGTTTAGTGGACAGGGCTCTTGTTTATTATGTGAGACTGTGATGTCAGTCCAGGTGGAGGCTGTAATGAAAATAGTTAAATTATTTCAGTCCGGTTTCTTTGAAGGTTAACCTAACATCACAAACCCATCATGTCATATAACACCCAGGGGCAAGGCCAGGGTTCCTTCCATCCAAAAAGCCATAAGAATGTATGGACAGAAGATATATAATAATTTGTGAGACTGTGGCTCAGTAAATATAATTAAAATCTTTTGATGCATATTATCAATGGTTTGGAAAAGATGAAAGGCCAGTTTTTTCAGAAACATGCATGTGTCTGTTTTGAGAGTGAAGAATATTCTCTAGGTGTGAATGGACTCAATATTTGCATAAAATAATACCTGAGGGCACCTGATTTGCAGGTTAGTCACGAGCGCTGTGCACACTCATGTCACACAGGATGCAGACCATTTAAAGAGTAAAGCAAACAGAATCTCTGTAGGAATATGCTATAAACTGAGAATGGAGAAAGGTGGAAAGAGGGGAATTAATCTGAAACAGGAAACGCACCCACATACCAAAAGCTTGACAAGAGTTTTATGAGATACTGAAGAGAAAATCCTTTCACGAGGCCCCACCATGGGCCTGAACCAGGCTCCACAATCCAAACGTGTCGCAAACTTCTTTGCATGAGTCTGTTCCTAAAGAAGATAAAGGAGGAAGAAAGAAAAAATTTTGATTTGGAAAAAAAGGAGCATTTTCTTTCAAGACAGAAGATTTGTGATATGCTGCCTCTGTCTGTTGCTGCCTGGGAAAACAACTGCAGAGAAGTTTGCTACTAACTGGCTGTTATAACTTCATCTGGGTTAAGAGAATTACACTGGGCCTTTATTGAGGCTCAGCCACTGTGAGCTGAGGTAACTGTCACACACATGCACATAAAAGGCTGCCTTTATTTATTAAAAGGCTGCCTTTATTTATTATATGAACTACAGCCTTAGCAAATCCCTTGCTAAGGAGCTCTTTATTCCAATGTTTGAGGAAGAACACCTGTCTCTTGCAAAGCATGCATTTCAGATTTCTAACTCAGGCTGTCAGATGGGCTCAGAGGGGTGCTCTGTGCTCCCACAGCTCTCCTTGACCACGTTTCCTCTTATGTCCTGCACTAACAGCTAACAGGGGAGTGGGTGCACTGCTCCCAGTTAGTGCCTGGATACCTTGTCAGACTCTGTGTAAAGAGTCCTGGGAGTCTCCTGGAAGTAGAAATGCTAATTGTGGAGCCAGTGGAAGGTACTGAGGGTCAGAGCAAGACTCTGGGGCAGGTGGGAACCTATGTTGGCTGGATGCATTTACATCTCAATATTCATCACTATATGCCTTTTCCTCAGTACAGGTACTGAAAGCAAATCAGCCCCTTTTCATGAGAAGAGGGCAGTGCCATTCTTTATTCTACACATCCTGAATGTCCCTTTTCGGGGAGGTGGGGGTTAGGTTCTCCTGTCTTCCACAGGTTTCAGTGGTTAGATGAATCATGAGGAAACACCTTTGCCAGGAACACTGTGTGTCAGACCCTATGACAGCACAAACAGAAAATGCCTGAGAAGCAGACCTGCAGGCAACATAGATCTGCTAAAAACTTATTTAAGAAGGGCTTAAACATGTAACAGCATGGGCATATCCACACTTCAATACTTATGACATGCTAAGAGGGAGTAATTTAGGCAGGCAGACAGCTCCAGTGCCTCCCTGGGCAGGTGCTGGAAAAGCTGCTTGGGGATTTGAGGGCTGAATTTAAGTAGCCAAAGTGGCCTCAGCCCCTCTGGGACCTGATCCTCCCATGGTTTCCTAAATACATAGTAGGAAACTGATATTTTTCTGCATCAGTTCAAGAGAAATTGTGCTGTTAGTGAAAAAATCCCACACTGTTACAAGTCTTTGTGATTTCTGCAGGGGAGACATTGTCACAAGCCCAGGCAGCTGTATCCCAGTGCAGCCTTTAGGGACAGATTTATTCAGCTCTACCACTGCCCTCCAGTGCACATGGGCTCTCTGAGTGCCTACACAGTACAGTGGAGCACGTTTGGACTACAGCTAGGCCCCTAATACCCAACTCTAGATGTATTTTCCTCACCCATATTTCTCATCACTGTGGCAGTCTTTGGCTCTGGTTTGTAAAAGCTAGCACCAGAAGAAACCATGCATTATTTTTTTTCTTTTCTGAATTTGTTGGATATTTTTCTATCTGTCAACACCAATCCCCCTGCAAAGCGGCAAGTTAGAAAGACTTCTGCTAAATGCTGCCACCTAAATAAGTAACCACTAAATTCCACTGACTGAGCATTTTTGCATGATGTATGAGCAATCCAGACGTGCCTGGTGGCTGGAACTGACAGTCCAGGTTTCCAGGCAAGTGCTGACTGCCTGGGCTGTGGTCCAGACCTGAGTACTAAGTCAGGCCTAGGCTGAAGTAGTCAGGAGACCACATGATGTTGCGGTGCTTTGTTTTGGGTACACACAGATTCAGCAAATCCAGGGACACAAGGAACATGCCCTAATAACAAATGCAGAAGAGCACAAGTCCTGAGGTCTTCCATAATTCAACAGCTCTGTAAACATAAGGACCATTGATAAGCTGTATAGACAGACATTCCTTGAATTTTATTTAGAATTAGAAATTTTCATGGACTTAGAATTTGGTTGGTTAGGACCTTCAAAGACCACGAGTAAAAGGATTTACATTTGAAAACAAATGCCATAAACCGTATGCTAATCCATCAAATCATCTTGTCTGGAGATAAGTAGCAAAAGTATCTGCGGTTCTAAAACAAAGGAGAAATGTATGCTATTTTCAAATTAGTATTTTATGATTTATAAACCAGGAATGATGGCAGAATGTCACTTGTGTCATGCAAGTGGAAAGGAGTGATTGCCCTATGCACAGCATACCTCTACCTCAGAAGTTCTCTGAGCCTTGAGAGGGCTCCCAGAGCTCTCCTTCTCCTAAAACAATGATTAGTTTGTTGGTATTGTCATGTATTTAGTTTTTCTGAGCATCCAATAGCAGGTATACATTTGCCATTACACCTTTGTTGGAAATTTAATCGCTGCTGTTCTTAGACTGAACTATTGTTTCATTTCCAAATAAATAGCCTTATGAAAGAATCTTTTTAGCAAGATTATTTTTTAATAGAAAACAAATACAGTTTTAAAAATATTCTCTATGTTTCTAACCTCATTTTTATGTTTCCTTTCTTTGAACTAATTGCTCATTCCTGACCAGTTCTGTTTCCCAGTATCCCATCTGAAAATCATTACACTGTGGATATATTCAACCACCTTTTTACTGTCTCAGAAGGAGGGGCTGATAACAGACAACTTTCTTGAGCTTACTTTTATTCAGAGAAAAGTCATATATTACTAGAGGGACCAACTTTCTTTTGTTCTGGCTATTGATACTATCATCTGATATCCATCAATGAAGGTTTTTTTATTCTGTATATATCCATATATAATACAATTGTCTGGAGAATCAATGCGAACTTTTAAAAATAATTAAAACACTGTAAAATCTCCTTTATATGTGATAGCAAGTGAAAACCTCGTGCGATTAAAGTATCAGTATTGGTTTGGGTTAGTTCCCAGATGTGCATATTCCACTTCTCCCACAGCTCTCTGAAGACCTGTTTGGCTCAGTACAGCAAGCCTATTAAGCAAGACTCCCCAGTGACATCCATGTTAGTGCAGAACTTCTTGGCTGCTAGAAGGATTCTGGAGTGTGAATGTATTCCTGTTGGATGCTAGGCTGTGACATCATCTTGTCCCAAATCCTATCTTTATGGTTTCAGCTCCTCTGCTTTCCCATGCTTACAGCAGTTTAAACTCCTCCAGCAGCTTTTTGGTTCAGTGGAGAAATTTTTGACTCTTTCATTCAAAGTCTAACAAGCAAACTTTGGTGATGGAGCATGAGAGGAGGGCTTTATTTGCTGAAGTCTGCCTCTCAGGGGAAGTTTATTGGCATATTTTTAAAAATGAGGATGTTTTTGTAGTACAGAAGTCAAGTTGACCGCAATAAGACCCTACGGGGTGGAACACCAGGGTATTTTCTGTGTTTAGTTAAACTCTCATATCTGTGAGTAATTTAAAATGCTGATTAGATTTTATTGAAGACTTGTGATTCCATTTTCTCAAGAGGTCTATAAACATGAGGGTCATCTTAGTCTACGAGCAACCCATATTCCAATGCCAAGATCTAAAAGAAACAAACAAAAAACTCCAAAATCTCTCCTAAGATAATAATAGAGATTCTAAAGACCTATAAATTAAAAAGCGTTCCAAAAGGAAGAGAGGGTGAAGTCTAGGAGAGTCAATGATTTCCCAAAATAATGTGCTAAGCAGGCCAGAGTCTGATTCCAGGCTTGTTGAAGGCAGTGAAGGGATTTCTTTCACTCTAACATGAGTCCAAGGACTCCGTCACATCCAATAGCACCATGAAATATAGGGAATAATGACTCAAATGTTATGACATACTATGGTCACTTGGTCACGGGACATGTGAAAGGCTTTACTTTATGGACAAGAGTAACAGAGCTCGAATTTTATATATGTGAGACTAACCCATAAATCTGTGGGATAGTTGAAGTTACCAGTGCAATAGTTGGTTGAACACTAATAGGAATCATTGCTTTATTTTGTCTCATCAACACAAAGAGCCCACAAATATATAGGGCAAAACTACTTCCAAATCCCTGTCTTTCCTTGCTGAGCTGCTGTTTATATGGTGTGTGCAATGGGTACAGCAGCATGCTGAGCACGCCAACCATTGTGTTGTGACTGCTACCCTGTGGAAACTTCCTGTTCAGTATATAGCTATCATATAGCTAAGAAATATTCATGCTAAACATTACTCCTGTTGGAAACAACCTTCCAACAAACCAATGTTTATGATAGTCACCAGAAGAACTACAAATGCACAACAATTCCATACACTCTGAATCTGAAATACTCCATAACTTACTGGGAAATCTGCCCTGCTGTTTCCCATTGGCTGACATGACTGACTTTCATTTCCCAACTAACCCAGACTGTTTTCTGGTGACATAGAGAGCAGGCAAACACAGAAACCTCTCTACTTTCTGTAATTGTAATCATCTACATGCATAAACTATGAAAATACAAATTAAATAACTTATATAATACTTTGCTAGTTGTATGTTGGATCTTTTCCTGTGCTAAGCTTCTCTGCTTCTGTAGGACCATAGTTTCACACCAGCTGTGTGTCTGCTTTAAATAGCCACATAAATAGAGATCCTCTGTGGAGAATAAGATTGGACTATTGCAGTTGATGTGATTTTGACCCATCCACAGTGAAGAAAGAATTATGTGTGGTTATGACAAAACTGGATAAATTTGTGGGTTAGATTTGTGGTATTAGTCTAAAAACCTTTTTCCAATTAAGATTGCTTTAAAAGGCAACCTATTCAAAGTCCTAATTTTGCAATATCTTCCTCAAAACAAAAATCGAAAACCTAAATATCTAAAGATGCGCTTCTAATTTTCACATATTTGTATCTTAATTCATGAGCACCCATCTGCTACTCTTGAGTATTAACTAAAAATAAGTAATGGTATTAAGAAAAAGCAATTATTTCTCAGTTGGGTTTTTTTTTGTTTTGGAAAATTAAACTTTTATAGTATTCTGAGGGGTTTTTTTGCTGCATATGCTATGTAAAGGACTATGAGAAATATTACTTCAAGCACCAGGGTTTTTTTCAGTTCTAGGGTTGAGAGATGAAGCCGCTAGCCAAGAAACACCACAGAGGAATGTGTTGAGGGAATAGCAGTTCAGGTAGATGGTTTGGCACGTTTCCTTCTATTGCACTGTTAAATTCCGGAGGCCTGAGCTTGGCAGGACTCAGTGCAGCCTTCTGCATAAGTTACAGCCCGAGGGGGCTCCCAGACTCACTAGATACACATACCAGAAAACTGCCAGCAATGCTGCAGAAAACGTAACTCTTTGAAAACCGGATGCAGCCTGCAGCAGTAGAGAGGCTGGTATTGATATGCTCACAGTATGTCCAGAAAATCCCACCTCATCATCCCCTTGCCATCTTGACATTTTAAGAAAGCTTTCCAGAGTCTCCTAAAAATTATTATTTTTCTACAACAATATGCCTTTCATGGAATTGCATAGTTTTTGTCACAAAAACACAACCCCTAAGAAGTTTTAATTCTCTTTCAAAATGCTTTAGAAATTCTGCAGTAATTTGTTCAGGTTTTTGATTGCTTTCTGTCTTTATATCCTTATTTAATTTTGTGAAATGCTTTCATAAAGGAAATAATTCATTAATGGTGGTAGCCCTGAGCACTGGCCTAAATGAGGAAGGGAAGTCTGGGTTCCCTGTTGCTGGTGATGACAGTGCATAGGAAATCCTTGCCCAGTCCTCCCACCCTGTACTTGGCACAGGACATGGTTGGAGAGCAAAAGGTCAGAGTCTGGGGAAGCGCTATATTGAAGGTGATTACGATTTATTAGGGCTATACACAAACAAATCCTCTGCACTAATTAGGGAGACTGGCAGAGAAGGGAGTACATTGCAGCTGAAAAGGAGGACAGGAAGGTGAACTGATAAGAGCCTCCCTGACCAGCAGCCTGCAGGCACTGCTGTCAGCGCTGCCCATTCTCAGTCCCACGCTGAACTACAGGCCAAATTAAAATCAGTGCCGCCCATTGCGGGCCATGGTCTCAACAGGGCCCTGATTTCAACTATCATCTCCAGAGACTTTATTCAAGAGGAATGAACTTGAGCAATAGAAAGACGGAGGAACAAGAGGGAGATTCCTTAGAGCTCTCAAAAAGTTTATCCAGGGAAGAAAATACAGGCTACATGGCTTTGAAGTACTTGTAGGTTATCTCTGTAAAGAACTGCTTCGGGGAAGAACCAAGACTTCTCAAAAGAGTGGAAAAAAAAAATCCTTCCTCAGAATCTTTCATTTGTCATCTAAATATTTCTCTGTCTTTTGTTTGGAGTGACAGAATCAGGTTTTCCTACTTTCACTGAACCTCAAAGCTCTCTGTGATGGAAAATCGTCTTGTTTAATCTTTTCACAGTGGCTTATTTGGTCTTTGGCTTTACTATTTCACTCCTGATTCTACAGTCTCCATCTGTAAAGCACACTCAGTGTAGCACTGTCTTGAATTTTGTCTGCTGTTCTTGTTACGAGAAGGGTGATTTCAGTGATGAATGTTTATAACACAGCTTGAGGAATTTCATCCTCCCCTGGTAAACTGTGTAGGAGATTGCCTTAATGGACAAAGAAAAATGTCCACTGGACTTTAGCCAGAAGCTTGGACTTGCTTATAAAGAAGAAAATACAAGAATAACCTTCTGGTACAGTGTATGTAAGGCACATTTAAAAAAAATACTCATCTCTCTTCTCACAACCTAAAATGGAACTAGTGAAATATTAATGTATTTTTCACTGTTTTATGGAAAATCACTTGGTTGTGACAAGTTTAATTCTCTCTCTTTATCAGATCTTGTAAGGTTGTGCTGCTTTATTTTTTTCTACAAATACCTCTAACTGAGAAAATAAATTACAGATGACTGTGGAAAACTGAACTTAGAATTATGAGAAGAGAAAGTGATAATAGCCTTTATTCACAGGTGTAAGGAGTCTGATTTGAAACAGCAAATTGAAAGCTGAAGCCCAGTTTTAACTTCCTCGAATAGTTTACTTGAGTGAGACTCGGGACATAAATTCAGCAAAGCCATGATGTTAGTTTGACTTATGCTTGTGCAGTTTGTTTAATCGGGGCCTGAATAAAGGATTTGAGCTGTTCTGAAGGCTACGTGAGACAGGGTGTTCCTGTGCTGAAGTTAAATTCCCTGTAGATGAGTTTCTATCCTACACTGAAGAGAAGCAGAATCACCCCTGTGTTGTCTGGCTAATCTGTTGTGTTGCATTTATTGTAAAGGACATACACACGCTCAGAGCTGTACTGAAGAATGGCCACTAACAGACAGAAGCCTAAACGTATTCACACCAGATAGCTGATGAGCATTTCACTGCTTGCTTAAATAGCCTGTAGATGCCTGGCACTTACAAAGGAGAGTTTCAAATAGGGTGTAAGCATCGCTGAGCCATCAGTCAGAGCGCGCTACTGCCTTTCTCAGCCTGAGAACAGTAATTGAAAACTATGAATCATCCTCTGTGTTTCTTTCCCTCACTCCCTGGTCTAGGTTAAATGTCCATTAACATGATCCCCGTAGAAAATGTTACATGCCAAGAATGGAAAAGCATGGCAGCAATAGTCCCATGTAGCTGATGGGGTGATTAAAAGTTGATGGGTCCCTTCTGCCACTGCATATCAAAAAAGGAAGAGAGGATGCCTCTTTTCCTTTAAAGCACCTTATCCCTGCTTCTGATTCTGGGTTGGAGAAGGATGGATGCTCTTTCTGCTGTTGGCATTGCCTGAGGTTCTCTGGAATTAGAGGTTGACTGTTCTTCATTGGAGCCCTGGAGAACCAGAGTTTCTATCCCATATTTCTAGAAAAGACTATCCACCCAAAGTGAGATTAGAATGGAAATGTGGGCTTGAGCCTCACCCCTCCTCTCAGGATCACAGGCTCCCTGACCCATGGTACCCTCCCTATTGAGCTGTCAGGAAGCCCAGAAAGCATGTGAACTGCTGATACAGAAAGCCAAGTAAGCCTGCAAGGGAAGCAGGCAGCTTGCCATCCTGCCTGGCTTCTGTCACAGCCAATGTGCTGCTCAGAAACCTGCCAATTACAGTTTTGAAAGTTTTTTTTCCCAGTGGAGAAATTTGCTGTCAGAAATTTCCAGCCATCTCTGCTCTGTGTTGCTACTGCTGCTCCAAATGAGAAAGACAAAATGGCCTAGAGAGCCTCACACAGGGAAGGTGTAGGGCCTTGGGAGACCTGGCATTACAGCAGGCCTTGCAGTCCTGGCTGCCACAACCCAACCATGAATGCACTTCAGAAATGTCAGATATTCCCTCCAGAATTACACATGCGTCTTCACTCTAGTGTGATCACTAAAACAGTGCATGTACCTTGCCAGGGACTTCAAAGGGGTTTTGTGCAACACTGTAGTCTCCTGATAAAAAGTTCTACTTCTTTTTAGAGTCAAAGTCCTGGTCAATATTCTTTGAATTTATCATGGATAAAGACTGCCATTGCCTCAGTGCTATTAAAGTATTTTAAAAAAAATGCAGATAAGAAAAAATGCACCAAGAAATGTGTGTTTGTTTATAAATACTGGCCAAGCTTGTTTGCTGCACAAGTCTGGTGTTCAGTACAACTCCTGAGGAGAAGGCAGCCAAAATAAGCAGGGAAGTCACCACAGCTTCGTGATATTCTGCTCATCTTCCTGTTTCAGTTCAAAATAGATTGCAGGACATCTTGCCAAAGGTTGAAAAAAAAGTCATCCTTTTTAAGACCAAAGAGATAATGAGGATCACATGAGCTGGCCTCCCATATAATGCATTCCAATATCTGTCTCAAATAATTTCCATGAAAAAGTTGTCTTGCAAGTGGCAGAGGTCAGTATACCCTAGGCACATAAGAGCAAGACTCTGCAGTTCTACAGCTTGAAGCAGTTGGACAAATACTGATATCCAGCTTGAAGATTTTTTTCCCCTTTTAAGGGGCCTTTCTCTCCACAGAAGTTACAGAAAACTTATACCTATGTAACCTGGTTACAAATTTAAATTCAGGAGGAAGGAATCCAGGTCATGACCACCTTTGTTGCAGAGATAAGCTCTCTTGGCATTTAAAATTTTACAGAGGTTTACTTCACCTTCCTTTATTTCTTACTTATTTGTTTCTATCTCCAGTTTTTAATTGTGACTATTCTACTTCTCTTCTGAGCATCTGTTCTGCTGCTTACATTTTTCTTTGATTTTTTATTTTATTTAAGACTTTAAGGACATAACACTGAACTGAATTTTTCTTATCAAGGGTCAGCTTACATAAAACACCCATGAGAATTACTCTAATTTAGATCTACACTAGAAACAAGAACATCCATCACAAAGATCTCTGCTGCTGTCTCAACTAGTTCTGAGATATCTGATATTCTCCCTCTGCTACAGGTACAGGATACAAGGGGTTGTCTTTCTGTATTTGTACCTTGTACCCTTTCTCCTACAACAATAGCAATTAGCGGCGCGCGCTTCTATGAGATGAGCCACATCAGTCGCCTTTCTCCTTCAGCTTCTGGCCGAGTGCTCCTGCCTTTTTTCTCACAAAGGGCTTTTCCTCAAGCAGATTCAACCCATCAGCCTTGCAGAATAGTAACAACAAAAAACATGAGTTTTTTTCCAGCCAAGTCAGTGAGTCGAGCGACCTAATGAACACGGGACTGAGCTCAAGAGAGGGTGTAAATGTGCTGCTTTAGGTGGCAGCAGGAACCCGCGGCACGCCGGTGCAATTTGCTCCCTAGCAATGCACCGCTAAGCACTCTGACGAGAGAGGAACACCGGGCGATGGGAGTGCGTGAGGACCTTTCCCTCGGGGTGGTTTCCAGCGCCGCCGCCGGGCTCCGGGAGGGAGGGAGGGAGCGCTGCAGGCAGCGCGGTGGCGCTCGGGCGCCGCCCAGTGGCGCCATTGCGGTACGGCCGCGTCTGAGGGCGCCGAGGGGAGACGGAGGTGGGGTGGAAATCCCTCAGGAACAATTAGCCGTGTGGCTGCTGGGCGTTTCCTTGGTGTGTGGGCAGACTCGGGAACGTGGTGGGCTCCGCGCCCCTCCTGCCCTAAGAGCACGCACGCTGTCCCCGGCTGTCTCAGGGCGGCACATGGTCTGCCCCTGCTCTCACAAGGATCACGCCCATCCTCAAACCAGGCAGCGATGCTGCGTCTCACACTTCACTGCAAGGCTGTGGTGTGACCCGGCTCCTCTGACGGTTCTGGTCCCCAGGCTGTGCCTGCCCATGACTAGCATGGACCGATTTGCTTTTGTGGCAGGTAGAATCACAGAATCATAGAATCAGATGGGTTGGAAAGGACCTCTGAGATCACGAAGTCCAACCCTTGATCCACTACCACCACATTTACTAGACTATGGCACTAAGTGCCACATCCAGTCTCTTCTTAAAAACCTCCAGGGATGGAGAATCCACCACCTCCCTGGGCAGCCCATTGCAATTCCTGATTACCCTCTCCATAAAGAATATCTTCCTAACATCCAACCTAAACCTCCCCTGGCAGAGCTTGAGCCCGTGCCCTCTTGTCTTACTGCCTGGGAGAAAAGACTGACCCCCACCTGACTACAACCTCCTCTCAGGTAGTTGTAGAGAGTGATGAGGTCACCCCTGAGCCTCTTCTCCAGGCTAAACAACCCCAGCTCCCTCAGCCTCTCCTCACAGGACTTGTGCTCAAGTCCCTTCACCAGCCTGGTTGCTCTTCTCTGGACCTGCTCCAGCACCTCAATATCCTTCCTGAACTGAGGGGCCCAGAACTGGACACAGGTGTGTGCTTTGGCACGGCTACCCCTTCTCCTGGCCTGACCCAGCGTGGGCACGCAGCAGCCGTGCCCCAGGTGGGGTGCCAGCACCCCTTGGCAGGAAGGGGCTGTTGTGTGTTTAGTGTTGGCAGAGTTTGGGGTGAAGAGACCCTGGCAAATGGCAGGGTGTGGTGTGACTGTGACACAGGTGTTGTCTCCAGGGCAGTGTGTGGCCTCGGGGAATCATGTGGGCCATGTGTGCCTCAAACTACCCCTGCAAAAACTTTGCTGATGGGGACTGAGGGAATCAACACTGGTTATGGGGAGGCATTTGGATCATGGGTTGCCTTGGAGTCAGCCAGTACCTCACTTGTGCCCTGAGCTCCTCAGCCCAGTGCTGCTGGTTGCTTTCTCTCCAAACTCTCACTTGCAAGCCCTGCACTGGCAGTTCCAAACATCATGGTACAGAGACATAACTGCATCATGACACTTATACTGGCATGACACTTATACTGGCGTGATGATGTTTTTGACAAAAATATCAAGGAAGATCTAAATGTTATTGCTCAACATTAGTTTGCAGCCTAACACAAATGAGTAGAAAGTATCCTGAAATTAAATGGATTTCTTATTCTACACATTTACAAATTCTGCTTGCATGCTCATTTGTGAGAACACTGTACTAACTTTAAAAAAAAAAACAAAACAAAACAAAACTTTTTTTTAAGCATTCTTTCTGCATTTTGGGACCAGGATCTGATGCAAAATAGTGAAATGGATAACTTATCTACATCATTTGCTGCCTCACACACTGTTGGCACTTCAGAGTAACTCTTGATGAGTATCAGACTTGTTCAGAGTGTAGTGCTAGATTTTATGCTTATTTCAAACTTTTTGCTCTGTAGGACTTGTGTGAGGAATGAAGATCTATAGACACCTTTAAAGGCATTTTAATTTTTTAAAAAATATAAAATAGAAATATAAAAAGGGATTGTTTTGCAACTGGAAGATATACAATATTTTGGTATATATGACATATATGCCACAATACTTTTGGAAATTATTTTCTTGCCTTTGAAATAACTGTAAGACCAAACCAACCTTTACATTCCCATTCTATTTCAAAGTGATAGACACAATTCCATTGAAATAAACACAACTTAAATTGCTTTGACATTAGTTTTTCATTTTTACAAATCTGGGAAAAGCCTTTCTATTTCTGTATTTGATTTTTCTAGGTGTTTTTGTTGCTTAAGTCACGCTTTACCAATCAAAGACCATTGGGTAAAATATAAAGTGACTCCTTTATGAGCACAGATGATCTTGAAAAGCTGCTTAGTAACCTGCTAAAGTGGATTATAACAGTATGCAATAGAAGTGTGTCAAGTATTCTATGTGCCTGTTGACATACCAATCTGTATTTGCATGTGCATTGGAAAACAAACCAAGAAAACAGAAAAACATTTTGGTTGTTGGTACAATTTCTTCTTAAAGCTGGAATCTTACTCTATTGCTCTCAGAAATAACTGGTATTTCAGTTTGACTGAATTTTCACATGCCAGTGAAAATGCCTTGAAAACAACTACTCTGGCCAAAAATCTGCCTGTTTCAGAGTAATAGTGCAATATTGCCTGAGATGCTTTTCTATCTGTTTATTAAATTTGGATTTTTGAAACTTCATATTGAGTAACCATGCAATAGTTTTAAATAGTGTCTATAAGAAGTGTCAATAGAAGAAACAGTTTCACTGCTTTCACAGACAAGAGTAGTGTTTATACACCAGAATGTACTGGGAGGGATCATGTTACTTCTGCAGAAATTAATTACAAAATTCTGGGCAGTCAAAACAGCCCAAATCACAATCTGGATCACAGTGAATAATGATTCCCCATATCATCCACTGGATTAATAATTTTTTCTAAATTAGAAAAAATATGCCAACATTCCAAAGGCCATTCTTGACAATTAATCTTAATACCATCTTTTACAAGTGTTGCAGTTGCTGCAGCCATTTTTTCCACAAGATAGCAGCACTGGAACTACGAATGAGCAAGGGGCTTGTAAGCTAATCTTACCAAAATTCAGAAGGGCTACCTGGTTTATTTACTCTTTAGCCTTCAGGATTCTGAAGGTCAGAATCAGAGGAAAAGCTTCTTAAACACGAAGACTGAGTGCAAATACCAACTAAACTAATAAAATCTACATTAACATTTTACTTTAACAGACCCATCTCTTTCTCAAAAAGCACATTGCAAGACTTAAAACAATCTGCAAAACTAAAACACTGTGTGTATATAAATATATTTGTGTGAGTGTATATGTATATATGTGTGCATTGAATACAGTAGAAATCTTGTATACAGCAAAAGAAATCTTGTCTTGCTTGTATAAAGCAAAAATCTTCGAAGTGATTAAGAGTTTGTTTATGCTTCCCCTTAACTCACCTAATTTGACCACTTTTCCTCATACTTTTAGCTGCAATTATTGATTGTCATTGTCATTGTCCAAAAGTGATTCTACAATGAAGGAGGAATCCCTTTACCAGCACACAGCAATTGCCAAGGGGAGGTGAGCTCCCTCCCTGTATTCGCTCTGTCCTACCTGAATGATTGTGTAAGTCTCACCAAAACCTCCTGGTGTAAATATATGTGTATAGAGTAATGATTTGGGCTGGGTTAGGTATGCACTTGGGAGGCAAATCTCTTGGCAAGCTTTGCTTCACCATGTCCCGGGCACAGAGCACACGAGTTGCACTTTGGCAATAGCCATTGCAGAAGCACCCAAGGCACTGTAGCCAGAAATGGGCACACAGCCCCTGTGATCCATCTGGCTTGCAGCTAGCCAGAAGTTAACCTGGGACACAGCATGGATGTCATGACATCAGCACCAGCTGTTTGCCTGCAGCCTGTCAGTCTCCACTGCTTGCTAATGTTCACAAAGCCTTAGTGGACTAGATGAAAAGTTAAAAGCAGAAGGGAATTTTTTTTATAACTCACAAATGGTAGTACAGAAGAGGGGCAAAACTGATGGAAAAACGGACCACATCATCTGTATGGTGAATTTTTTTTTTTTAAATGTGAAATTCCAGACATCCTAGGGCCATGTAATAGTTCATATTTACTGGAGGGATTGATCTGTATAGTTCAGGAAGGAGCACACTGCCATTTGCAGGTGGAAACAGTACAGCTCTTTAAAATACTTTAATATGCTCTGAAATAGCATATTGATAAGGAATCTGAAAAAAAAAGACACTTCTCATTCAAATGCAGTAGGTGACATGGAATATGTGTGTGTACATACACATATATTTATAAAAAGTTTGACTCTTTTTGACTTTTGACTCCCAAGGAACATAAAAATATACTGTAAAATATACATTTATGCACACATATTATTTTGGTTTTTACAACTACTCATATGTTTTTCCTCTTTCGAGTATACCCAGGCACTCCTAGGACCATTTCTCTTTGTGAAGAAATCAGACAGTGCTGTGGAATTACATCAGATGTAGCCTCGACTGTTTATTTCTATTGTTGTCAACACAACATATGCAAATTCTTTTGGGCTGCCAACTCTCATCTCTTACATCAAGGAAACTGAATCATGTACCTTGGCCTAAAAAACTAACACAGCTTGCATAAATATAGTTTGATAATGTCCTTGAGCTTCCCGAAGACACAAAGAAGCAGTAACAGCATGTACTTTTCCTTTGCTTTTTTTTTTTCTTTTTGAAATGCCATGCCATCACTGACCATTTGTACTTGGCTGAAACTGCAGCACTGGATCCTATCAACAAAATAAATAAATAAATAGATGGTTTATTTATTAGTGCAGTTCAACTAATGAAGCCAGATTTCCTATCAGGTTATATCTTGTAGTTCAATTCTCTCACGTCTAATGAAATGTGAGCTCTGCTCCTGATCTTGCAAAATGCTTTTCTCCTGTGTGGGTTCTCAGTTATGCGCCAAGGGATATGCAATCTTTCCCACAGTGGTGGCACTAATTCAGGGCTTTCTCCTCTAAAAGATCGACTAACTCAAAGAAATTTGTCAGAAGTTCTCTGTTGAATTTGACTGAGATTGGCCAAAAATTTAAAAATATTGGAGAGGATGTGGAAGTACGCTTGGATTTTTCTGCCCAGAGGCATAAAGGCAGCAGCAGTCTCATCTCCCTGGGAACTGTGCTAAATAGTATATCTTTATTTCAAGAAAACGGAAAAGGTCAGTGTGCTATTACCTATCATCGTTGAAATTCAATTGATTGATTCATTTTTCATTAAGGGCACTGGAAAATTGTTCAAGGCAAAAGCAGCAGAGAATATAGACAAGTCTGATAGTGAACGCTTCCCTCTGAGGTAAGATATGATTTTGGTTTTATAGCAAAAAACTCAGGAGAATTCAATAAAACTTGACAGAACAGTAGTTTTTCTGGCAGGCTGGTTGCAAGTCTGGTCAAAGGTGTTTAAGCTTTCACAATGTTTGGTGACTTATTAACAATGTTTGACTTTATGCCTACAAGACAACTGCTGAAGTAATAAGTATGAACTGTTACTAATACATTAAAGGTTTCTGTATTTGTTACAAGCAGTAGGTTAATCTCCTGTTGGGGCAGAAGGTGGAGGAGCATTTCAGAAAGAACAGCATACCATAAATGTACAGAAGAGTTACAGCTGAAGAACTTTGTCAATTGTAAAATACGAGTGCCTCCCATACAGAAAAGAAACCACCAGTAAATTAAGCTACACCTTGTCTGAAAACAGCATGAATCAATTACTTAAGATGTAATGGTTCTCTGATCCATTGAACACAATCGCTCAATAATAATCTAACTTTTCTAATACGACACAAAAATACTGCCCAAGTCCAAGATTTCCCGAAAGACCAGTAAACAACATGGCCTGGTTTTACTGAAGCAGTGCTGTAAGAAGGCTGGTGCCCTATGCAGGTGTATCTGTGTTGCAGCACTGGTGTGCTAAGGTCACGCCTGTACATCTGCCTGGGCTGAGGGATGTAAGGAGGCAGGACGTTCACAGGGTCTTACCACCCCAGAGCTGCTGGCTTTCTTGAAATTACTTGGAGCAGCCTTTCAATACTTAAAAGGATCTATAAAAAAGAAGGAGAATGACTTTTCGCTTAGGTAGATAGTGACAGGACAAGGGGAAATGGTTTTAGATTAAAAGACTAAACATCTAGGTTAGATTAGTTAAGAAAAAAATCTTTGCTGTGAGAGTGGTGAGGCACTGGAAGAGGGTGCCCAGAGATGGTGTGGATGTCCCATCCCTGAAAGTGTTTGAAGCCAGGTTGGATGGGGCCCTGAGCAACCTGGCCTAGTGAAGGGTGTCCCTGCCCACGGAAGGGGGGTTACAACTAGATATTCATTAAGATGCCTCTCAACCCAAACCATTCTATGATTCTATGAACTTGACACTTCTCTCACAACTGGCTGAAATTAATTCCAGGTTTAGGAGCTAATGGGGGGGAAAGTGTCATGGTGTTGTTTGACAGAAGGACAGCACACGGACAACCTGGAGGCATAAGCTTTGTCTTCTTAGGAAGTAAAGCTGAAAATACATTAAAAGTATATGGGGCAGGCCATTTTATAACAGGTGGTTGTCTGGACCTGCATGTTTTTTAGGCCTTCAGGCACAAAGTTTCTTTTGAACTAGAAAAAATCCGCATGTACTTTTCTAAAAAGTTTATTTCAGTTTTTTAGAACTTATGTCATATTTAGGCCAATTGAATTGTCATATCTGGGTAAATTCATGTTTAGTTCCTCAGGTTGGAAAGCCGTTGTGTTCTGGAAGGTTACTATATACATGCAATAACTTTGTGCTTCCACACTGCTCTGCCTGGGTAAAATGGCCACAGGTAAAAAGCAAACAAGGACTTTGGGACCAGACAAGGGACCTGATTTTCACACTTGCTGCATATCCAAACAGTTGTAGATGGCAGTTTTCCTGGGCCATTATTTTTGAAAACAGGTTCCCTTGTCTAAGGCTTGCAATCTGCAACAGTCATTTTGAAAAATCTCTGAAAACACTCACTTAGGTTTTTGCATCCATAGTATTTTGTTTCAGTTTTGTGTTGTGTTTGCCCTTTGATTAATTCTCTTTTTAAAATCCTTTCCTGTTTTAATTGGCTTATAGAAAGATTTTAGCAGATTATACTGAAAAAAAAAAAAACCCAAAATTTAAAGGTTATTCAACACATTTAAATTACCATTCCTGAACATTTGGAAGTTCATATTGTCTTGTTCCATTTTAAAACACTGATGGATTCTGTAACTGAAACCCATTACTTACAGTGAAATTTGTTAAAATAATTTGACTTTAGTGAAGTTTCCATAACATTGAAGATATTTTCATCCTTGGCTTAAAAATCTCAAATTACAAAAATGAACAAATGATACTTTGTTGGTGGTGGTTTTGTTTTGTAACTAGGAAATCTGTAGAATACTTAAAGAGTATTCATTTTTCCATTCTAACAAATTTCTGCCTTTCTCTCAGATTGTAGTTTAGTCTCATAATAAGGCTAGTTTCATCCTCGGGTTTTTAATGAAGAATTAGTAAGGAGCTGCAATTACTTTAAACTAAATCTTTGTTTGAAGATAAGTAGACATTAGATTGATTTACAATTGCTAATTTGCACTAAGACTGAAAATTCTTGAGTTCTTGGTACCTCATTTAGGTAGTCTTTTTGTTTTTAACAGCACTTTGTTTACTTTTTCAAGGTTGTTAGTATGTTTTTTAAGAACTACATAATGTTTTTGATTTCTGATTGATACGGCTGAGGATAATTCCAGCTGCTGAAGAGCAACTTCTTTCATTGAACAGGTACAGTGGCTTCCACAACGGTTTCCTTAAGCCCTCACACACAAGAATATGAGTTTTATGCTTGTAAATCTTAAAGGGATGTTATGTATTGGCACCCTCTTCCCTTCAGGAAGACAAACAGTAACAGAAGGTTGTCTGTGATGATCCTTCTTTGATTTAAGGACAGAAATGGGAGGCAGATACAGAAAGAAATACTGCCATAAAGGACAAAGAAGGGTCTTGTGAGCATCACCGATAACAGTGATCTCAGGTGGGACACAGGAGCAATGCCTTCCACATCCTGTTAACCCAAGTTCTGTCCCTCTGTTCTGTTGAGACCCCACCTGGAGTGCTGCATCCAGCTGTGGGGTCCCCAGCACATAAGGGACATTGACTCGTTGAAGGGAGTCCAGAGGAGGGCCATTAAGTTGATCAGAGGGATGGAGCACCTCTCTTATGAGGAAAGACTGAGAGAATTGGGATTATTCAGCCTGGAAAAGAGAAGACTTTGGGGTCACCTCATTGTGGCCTTCAGTACCTGAAGGGAGCTTACAGGAAAGATGGGGCAAGGCTATTTACAAGAGTATGTAGTGACAAAACAACAACAAATGTGTTCAAATTGAAAGGGAGTAGGTTTCGATAAGGTATTAGGAAGAAATTCTTTACTGTGAGGGTGGTGAGGCACTGGAAAGTTGGGGATACTCCATCCCTGGAAGTATTCAGGGCCAAGTTGGATGGGGCTCTGAGCAGCCTGGTCTACTTGAAGGTGTCCCTGTCCACGGCAGGGGGATTGAAACTGGATGATCTTTATGGTCTTCTCAACTCCCAACTATTCTATGGGTTTCTCCATGGCTTTGAGCAATCTATAATGGGCTTCGGTGAAATCAGCCTTGGGCCTTTAGACAGCTGTGTGCCGGGACTGCCCCTCTTCCTGGCAACGGGGCGGGGTTTCGCTGTGATTTTGAAGCTTCAGGTTCTCCACTAGTGGAGCGGAAATACAGTTTCTCTGGAGCTTGGAAGTGGCAAAAGGTTAAATTAGCGAAATCGAGCAGCCAGCAGGGTGAGGACAGACTCATGAGCAGGTACATTTGCCCTAGAACGGCGTAGTCGAGCCATGTGTGTGTCAGGTGCAGCCGGGCTTCCCCCAGCAGCAAGGCCCGGCGGGATTCCCAGCGCTGCGGGAATCCCTCCTCCACAGGGCAGGCCCGTCTCCCGGGCGGCCGGGCCGGCAGAGCGGCCGAGGTCCGTCCCCCTCGATCCGGGTATCGCCGCCCCGGGGCGGCCCCGCCGCCGCCCCCTGTGCCGCGGCGGGATTGCTGCGGGGCCGCCCGGGCACGAAGCGCCGCCGCTCCCGGACCGCTCCGCTCCGTTCCGGCCGTACGTGCGTACCGGGGGCGGGCCGCGCTCGGGGCCGGCGTTGCCACGGCCGGGGTCGGGGCTGGGGCCGGGGCCGGGGCTGGGGCTGGGGCGGGCTGCAGGGCGGCGACCGCGGGGCTCCGGCAGCCCCTCTGCGCGGTGGGGCCGGGGGGAAGTGGGGCGGCGCTCCGGCCTGACAGCTGGGTTTCCGCCTCTGCAGTGGCGGAAAATCCGATTATGTGAGTTTCTCGCATTAAAACAAACAAATCCCGGGATGCCCGGGATGGTTGGAAGGGAAGGCTGCGGGTCCTGCGCGCGTGCCGGCGCCACTCACGCCCCAAACCCAGCTCCGTCCTGGTTTTGCTGTCTGGTGCACACACAGAGCCTTGTGTTGCAGAACCTGCGAGAGTTGTGGTGTAACTTTGTGCCTGCGGCAGGCGCCAGCTGCTCCAGCCTCACGCGAATGGGACGCCAAAGCAAAGCAAAGTCGTTTGGGTAGAGTAAGGGAAAACAAACGTCTTAAACTCTGTTATTGTTGTCTCGTAATTTTAGGAGCGTGCAGAAATGCCTCCCTTCGAAAATAAAGGACTCATACTGGGTGTAATGGCAGGGACTGCTGGATTAAGCCTCGTGCTGGTTTGGTACCACAAGATCCGAAAGCGTGGGGCAGCTGTGCGAGTACGTGCGTTCCAGGATATAGGTAACAGTCTGAATTCTGTGGGCTTGCAAAATGAGGCTCCTAATGAGCAAGGAGCTGTGATGGTTTTACATGGGAGGCAACTGCAGATACTAGAAAAACTGAATGGCCTGCTACTAAGTGTGGACGAACTGAAGAGAGAGGTGGAATTTCTGAAAGAAGCTATTCCAAAGCTTGAAGAGCTTGTTCGAAATGAGCTTCAAGGGAAAGGTGATATTCAGAGAGTTAGCCCGTCACACAGAGCAACAAGGCGGAGAAAAGCTGAGACAGCTTCTGGTGCAAGAGAAACTACCAGCTCTGAAGAGGCGGACAGTGAAGGAGGGTGAGTTAATAGTAATTTGTATACACAACAGTACACATGCAGTGCAAATTGCATCATTACCTATGCAAAATTGTAAACAGGAGCCCTTTTAAAGTTTTATGTAGATTTTACGCTTCTCTATATTCCGTTGAAAAAATATACGGAAATTCAGATTAGCAGTTTTTGGATCACAGAAGACTCTTGGTGACCCTCTCTGAATCTGCACTATGCCTGAAGTTGGCTTAATGCCAAGCATAATACAGATGTTTTTTTAGGAGTATGTTTGGTAATGATCTGATGCAGTATTGCTACATAGCTATGCAATGAGAGGCAAAGTTCAGAATAATGGTGTAATTTTGAAAGTGCCTCTAGTAAGAAAGTATTCTCTTGTCTTTTTAGAGTTAGTTTAAACTGTATGAATGCTCTTGTGCTTGTCATGATAATTGTTTTCTATGGGCCTCACAGATGAGTTACTGCAGTGTTTTGCCTAGAGGTATGGCTTACTATGAAGGCAATGTCCCAGTGCAACACACATATAAGTGACAGTGTTTATGTATATTTGTCATTGTATACCCTTTCTCGTAGCTCAAGAAGTAATCATGAGTGATTTAGGGTACTGACTCAGTAAGGCAGAAAGTTCCTAGTTTTGTCCCCATCTTGTAATCCCATTGTGGTTAATGGGATCTTTTATACTTGTGAGTTGAGGAATGTACTAAAGGACCAGATGTACCTGAAGTCCGGGGGAGAGACTCTATTTTTATCTTTTCAAATGTTACCTAATATACCCTCCAGTAGTAATGTAAAAATGGTGATGACATTACTTTCCTGTAATTATGACTTTGTTTTGGTATAATCAGATTGGATGCTTCTGTGCAATTTAATAAGTGAATGTTTATAGCAACCGAGTTTTTTGAACCATTTCCTCACAGTGTCTTGCATATCTGTGTAGGCAGCATTATGTCTGCAAATTGCCTACTTATGTGACCTCTTTTGTTAAAGATATATTAAATTAACTGTAATATTCTGAAGCCAGTAACATGCTGCATATGATAATTAAATGGAATTCTGGTTTTAAGAGTTTCTCCACATTCATTTTCTGTTCCTGTGAACAGAATTTCCTGTTATGTTGCATCCCAGCCCACATGCTTCACAAGTCTCAAATTTGGTACCATATTTTAAGACTTGTCAGTTCTATTATGAACTAGCTCTTTATTTTAAGTATTCAGCATTGGCAGAAGTATTTAAAGATATTCCTCCTTCATCTGGTGTAGAAAAATTTTGGTTCTATTAGTTTCTCAGATTATTTTATCCATTGATTGGTTTGCATAGGCCTTTATGCTATGCCTAAAATATTTGAAGATGTAGATAAGGCTAAGGGACCAGTTTATGAATAATTCATTGACGTGATACAGGGGTTATTCCACACCTAGCATTTCAGAAAATCCTGTTTTTTGGTCAGGAGAGATGTGTTGCTCTTTGAGAACAAACCAAGGAAACTTGCGTGTTCAGGTTCCTCTGTGTGACGCAGAAGCTGATGTGATGATCCAATGAAAGTGATTATAGTGTTCAAGAGCACTGAATGTGTCCTTCTCTGACAAGTATTTGTGTACAGTCAGAAGGAAGGAAGATAGTTCAAGGTTATAGTTAGTATTACTCATTGGGGGATATGCTTTTCCAATGCTGTTTTTCAATCCCTTTTGAAAAGAGATGGTTTTTTCCAACTAACGCCTTGTCCTTGATGTTCTTGTTTTGCATATCTTCTCTAAATTTAAGATATATTTAATTTAAGTAATTTGAATTTGCATTAAGTATTTGTATTTTTTCTTCCTCTTGCAAATAGGTTGTTAATCCTAATGTGTATCCTAATCCTATACGTTCCAATGTATATAGCTTTTTCTGAGGAGTTCTGTAACTTTAATGACTGTGATGCATGTTCTGTGAAGTTTACCAGGAGAATCAATAGTAACACATTCTCTTTCCAGTTAATGTACATCACCACTTCATGTGCTGTAGGTATAACACCATGTGCATCGTTTTGTACTGTTCTGATGTGAATTCCATACACATTAATGCATTCAGTTGCTAGATTGTGCACTAGAGAAATGGTTTTGCTCTTTGTTACTGATAAAACATTGTTTCAGTTTGTGTATTCCATCTAAATGTGTTTCCCTGCCTCAGCAGTATTTTCATGATATAGAAGATAGGACTTTGCTTGTTTAAGCACTTCTGATATTAACTGACAAATGGCCAGATGCTGGCAATTGACAGATAAAGTAATCTGAAGAGTTTTATAGATTTATGGTGGATGACTATACTGGTTTCAGGTTGGTAAACTTCTGGAAAAGCTTTCAATGCTTCCTCATATTTTTGTGAAATATTTGAAGCTAACAGTATCTGATATCACCTTCACTGTTTTCATCTGCTGTGGTCATATTCTCAGTGTCACTGTTGGTATTTAACACCTTGGGAAGAGAATCATTCTGTTTTGCCTTTCAAAATAACTTATTTCTGTAAGTGGAAAAATATTATATACTTTTTAATAATTCTTTTTCTGTATTCTGTTTTTACTAGTTTGTTTCAGTTTCCATCATTTACTAGTGAACTTCTAACAATTGAGAATGCTAACAAACACTCAATCATTTACAAATATAATAAATTGTGTCCAGAGGATCACCTTGGATGGAGTGCCACTGAATTCTCCTCCTTGTGATTTTAAAGTTGTTTCCTCCCTGACATGGCAGTGATGAGCCTTGACATCAGTGTCATGTTTGGCTTCAGCTTCAGCTGGCCTGGTGTCCCAGCTTTTCAAATTGCAGTTGCCATCAATCGCCACAAAGATTCACCACAGTAAATTCTTTTCTGACAGATGTTCTATTTATAATTTTTCTTGAAATGGTTTAACTGTTCAACAGGAAGGAACATTTCCCTGGCCTCCTTCTGAGTATCACTTCACTTAGCATTTTTTAATTTATTTTGCCACTTATTTATTTTAAATGCAACCTTCAATTGGCCTAAGAATCCAGTTTGCCAAACTGTTCCTCAAAGGCAGCTTACCGTTTTTGGTGGATATACACTGTACTGGATCATACAGTGCAAATCTGATCCAGATCAGTGTGTGACATATAATCTCCTTTCTTTTGAATTGGCTCGAGCAGATGAGACGGTGTTTGTGTCAGCTGCTGATTTTTCTAAGTTGGCAGGGAGACAACAGATGATATTTGATCTGTCTAAAAGCTGAAGTGTTGTGAACAGATGATACCTGGTTAGGCCTGGTGTCTGCCAATTTACAGGCAATCCAACTCAGTTTTTGAACCACCAAAGTGCATTTACACCACAATGGTGTTTTACACTGTGTATCTCAGTGTTGTTTTTTTTAATCAGGTACTAGGTACTGGGATTTACTGAACTGCTTAACAGTAGTGGGGTGAGTCTCCAGCACAGTTTCCATTTGTTCTTTGAACTTTGAACGGTTCATTATGATACAGCTGTGTCCTGTTGGTTGATTATTGCTCCTCACACTCTTATCACAGTTTTTCTCTTTTGTTTAAGATCTCTCGGTAATAATGGTGAAAACAAGTTGGCACTGACTCTAGACATTTTTTAAAAGTTCTTCCAGTTTCTCAAATATTGGTCAATGTGTTTGTCACATGTAAATACTCACTTTTCTGTTTATCATCTGATAAAACCTTTTGCAGGAAAATACCAGGTAAAATTGCAGATTTCTCTTATATGGAATATTTGTAAAACAAACCCTAATGACTCTTCCTTGTTTTGTGTTTATTTCCATTTTGGATTAGTGTCATTAGTCCATAGACTCCTGGAATTTTTAAACTGTGTTAAGAAGAATCTCTGCTTCTGTTTGTGTTAGTGATTTTTAGAGCTTTAGAATGAGTAGATGTGTAAGACTGTTAGCTGCTTTGTTGAAGTTGGTTATCAATCAACAAATAAATTGAAATTTATGGAATGCTCATCAAGGTTTAAGATGGTCTGGTCCGTATTTAAATTCTTTGAAGTTTCATAAAGCAGATAAATAGAGGAGGTAGGAGAGAATTTCCCAGGCATGTGGAGATAAGAGAGACTGGAGAAAAAATTACCTGCACTCTCTGCTCTTTCTCAGCACAAATGTGGCTTGGAGATCAGATTTCTGTAGGAGAGATGGGTTTAGGAAAGGCTTGATGCAGTGTGGTCTAATCTTAAAAGATTATTCTTCCTTGATATTTTATAATTAGCTCCTTAGGGGTTGGCATCATCTGTTAGATAGTGACCTACTTCACGCTTTTTCTATTTGAGTCTCCCAGTAAATACTCTCATATGAGTTATCTAATGTCATATAAATTTGATGTTTGGCCTCAATTTGATGTTTGGTCGTGACAGTTCGATACAGTGCTGCTAGAAATCTCTGCTGGGCTTGTTTGGACTGACAGCCCAGTGGGCTTGGCTGTCAGCCCAACCTTGACCTTTATATTTTTGCTGGGAGAGTCATGTTTTGTAATAATCACTTTTGTCTATTATCTAACCTTGGAACAGTAGTGAATTTTAGCAGATGTTTACACAGCAAAGATAAAGAAGACAACATCAACACTGACTCCCAAACACTGATTCTGTACTTTCAAATCTACCTGATTAGGTAGCATTTGATGCATTGGTCCAATTTCTGTAAGGAAGGAAATTGCCTTGACTGCTTAGCCGTTGCTCTTTTATATTGTCTAGTGCCCTTAATTTAGGTTGGTAATTGCACAAATCCTCAGTGTAAATTTATCTTTTAATTAGAGGGAATGGGGCATCTAAACCATGGGAGGAAAGATACTTTCCAAACATACTTTGCATCATAGAATTATGCACTGGAGCTAAAAGGCCCCACTCCCAAAGAAATGCCTTGCACTTTTGATAAAGTTGGGGCTCTTCCAAATTCAGCCTGTATATGATGTAGCTCTGCAACCACTTCAAAAGAACTGTGGAAGAACAAGATGCTTCTGAAAATTAAAAGAAATGTTCAGTGACTGAATATAGTCTCTGCAGGATACAGCATAGGATGTGTCATCAACTTCAGCACCATCAAGGTTATGTAAAACGAATCTATAGGAACTTACGAAGTTTCCCATCTCTGCTCTGCTCCATTATGTTTTTGAGTTTGAACAGGCACATGTGGTTTATGTATGTATTGTTTTATCTAAAAGTATTTTTGATTGCTGTTTCCCATATTACTGGGTTACTTTTGCAGCAAAACTGTCATGCCACATCTAGCACTTCTGTACCTTGATAAGCCATTGTACTTGTTCATTTGAAGGCTGTAAATATTTCTGCTCATGTTTTAGTTATGGACACTTCTGTAAGCCTCACAATGAAAAAAGGATATTTAAAAGCCAAGATTAATAACCTCCACTTATACCAGTAACATTCTGCACTTGTTCTATTTCTGAAAAAAATCCACTGATTTTATATATTTTGACTGTCATGGCCTACTTTGATTATTCAGTTACTTAATGTGTGTAGTACATTCCATGCCTTTTGTGCTCCCAGTAACCACTTAAAAAAGTCTCTGAACCTGATACCTTTACATTATTATTTCTCCCCGGAACAGTATGTTCGAAAGTGGAAATGGGGAAGATGAGGCTTTTCTTTCCATTTTTAGTACATCCATGAGCAAAAAGCTACTTTTTAGAAGCAATGCTGTCAGCTGCTCCTCTGTGAAATTGGAGTACTCTAATGTATGCTCAGCACTTTTGACAGTAAGGCCACCTGCTTATCTCTGTGTGGTATTTATGCTTTTGTAAATATTTCTTTGTCCTTGACTGCCTTACGCTGAGTACTTGTGCACTAGGCATCATTAATTAATATAAGCTCCTTCCCAGTTTGAGATATTCTGAACTTAAGAATGCTCCAAAGAAATAACGAATTGATAGCAAAGATATTATTTGTGTTGGCTTATACTTAGATCTTAAAAGTGTTTAACAAAATATTGTATAAATAATTCTTATAGCACTTGTATTTTGGTTAGTAAGCTCATTCCTATTTCAAAAATAGGGAAATTGAAGAGTTGAAGAGGCCTATTCAGGGCTAGAGAGCATGTCTTAAAACACATAGATGATTTGAAGTGTTCTGTGTTTGAAACACAAGGCAACATGTGTTTCTAAGATATTTCTGCATATATTTTTTAATGGAGTATTAAGCAGCAGAACAGTTTAATTGCTTCCCTGTTATGTTTGGAGTATGATTGTACCGTCCCTTTGAAGATAAAGCTTTTGTAAAAATAACAATAAGCTTGATACCCTGAATAAAAAACTCCTTTAAGGTTGCACAATTGGGATAAATTGTGCTCTGAAATTTTTGCTCCTGAATTTAAGAATGCTTCGCCAATATTTTTATATAAAAATAGTTATTATTTTCTGTGATTTTTAGTTATCTTACAGCTCATACTGATTCTGAAGGAGACTCTGAGGAAGAAAAGAGATGTATGAAACCACCCGATGCCGTGGTGAAATCAGAAGAAGAAGAAGAGTTATTTAATTTTTTACAGCAGGTGGACAATTTGCACAAGGGTTCAGAGGAGGATAAAAAGGAGGCCTTCAGACTGCTGCTTGAGAAAGATAACGAGGTATTACAGGTTAACTTCACATTGTGTTGCTTTTAACTTATGCTCTGTACCACTTTTAAGACCTTAATATGAGCTTTAAAATGCACATAAAGATGGAAGATGACATTTCAAGCATATTTTTGAAATACAGTGAAAAAACAGATGGTGTCAACATTCATATTGTGTGGGCATAGTTCTACTATTTCATATCCCATTCAGGCTCAATAACTTTGTTTATGATGTAGATATTCTTGCATGCAACAAAGAAAGATGAAGGGCTTTTTTTCTATGTAAAAGATATTTATTTTTACTGATTTTGGAATAGTCTATGTGAGAAAATCCTGTGGAATTAAGTAGTAAGCAGATATAGTGTTCTCAAGAAATTATGAGCATGTAGTCTGCTTATCTCTGATATCCTTCATGTGAATTTTCCCTTTGACTTTACTGTGCACATATGTAACTCCAGATAAAATTTAAGAGTGGTTTGTTGTGTGGTGCTTTATTCAGTGTACCATTTTCTTCTGGTTCGGCAAACATTAGTTCTGATTATATTTTCATTTACATATTGGAATATCCAGAAAGGTAGATAAGAGATTAATTGTGAGTGTAGTGCTTATGGCCTCCCAAAAGAAAACACACATCACTTCATTCAGGAATCTATTGTGCTTTACTAGATTACCTTTTAAGTTTTTATATTAAAATTTTTAAAATAATATTTATATTAATTTATATTATATTGTTTTTATATTTATGTTTTCAAGTTTTCATATTAAACTGATTCATAAAACAAAACCTCTTTAGACAGCCTAGAGTGTTTCCAAATTCTGTGTTCTTTTTTGTTAATGTAAAATTGGTCAACTGGATCTCACATAAACTAAAAGTAGTATGTAGATGGATGCAAAATAAACAAAAAATTATGCCATGTTCTGAAAACTTGCTTTAAGCGTTATGAAAGTAAACTGTTAAAATCTCACATTCTGATCAGTTTAATTATGCAGCTGTGTCTACTTTCAGTATGAAAACTGTGTGGACTTCCTGTGGAGACTTGCACGTGCTTATGGAGACCTGTTTGAGATGACTACTGATGCCGAAGAGAAGAGGAAATATGTTATTGATGGTAAGCAGAGGAAAAATGTTTGTGTAGAATGCCATCTGAATGTAGTGAAATACGCTTTAAACTTTGGTTAAGTTTTCCAATGGAAGGAATTTGCAATCCAATAAATGGGAGCATTTGTACTCTAATAATGCTTTGTGCAGTAAACTGCCACAGTATACAACTTCAGGTTGTTTATTCCTTACTGAGAGATCCAAAATTGGTGAAGGAGAAGTATTGTGTGTCATAATCAAAAGCTGTTGACTCTGGATAGTGCCTTAAAATCCTGTATTTTGTCAAGAATCAGGTGGATACAGAACGTGAAAAATCCCAGATACTGTCAGCAGTTTCTTAATTACACTTTTGGGAGAGCACAAGGAATAAATAAATGCTGAGATGGGTCAAGGTTTGTTTTTCTGCTTTCCTGTGGCAAAGAGCAGTCCTGCATATACTGTGATGAGGGTAGGAAATAAACTTTGTGAATCTGGAGGAACTGTTGACCAGAAACAAGTGTGTGACAACTGGTGTTGCTTCCAGACATCTCTCCCTGTGTATCCTGTTTGACAACTTAATCTCCACAGGGATCTGCATTTCTTCTTCAGAGCACTTTTTCTTTGTTGCTTTAAAAAGCATTGCCCCTTCCTTTGCTGTCTGGATGCATATTGGCTGGAGGTACAGTTTGTGTTTCCCTTTTTTGTTTTGGACTGCCTTTGTTTTATTACATTAAAACCTACATCTTCTCTATCTGTGTCAGTCTCCTCCAGTCAACGCACTGTACCTAAAATAATCCTTTTTGCCTGGAAATACTTCTCTCTCTCTTCTGTTTCTTGGTTGCCTCTCTCCTTTTTTGCTGCACCAAATCAGGTTTTTAAGCGTATTCCAAGTTCGGGTTATTTTGTCTTTTGTGATATTTTTTGTCGCTTTTTATTCTGTGAGCATTGACAACATCACAGAAAAAGAAGTCTGGATGCCCTTTGTCATGCTTAAAGACAGTGTCATGTCTTTGTGCTGTCATCGCATACTCCATAGCCAATCTCAGCTTGTCCTTCCTTATTCCTATCTTTTTCTCATCTGCTCAGGAAGACTTGCCTTGCCTTAGCTACTTAATTGATACTATCTTTGCTTTACTAGGAACTTGTTTTTTTGTACAGAAATCTCACAGTGCAGTGAGGATTATGATACAAAGGAAATTACAACAGTAAATTCTGTTGTTGTAGCCTTTGCTTTTACCAGTGACTACATGTAGCCTCAGTTGATGGAAGATAAGGGCATAGCAAAAGACAGAGAGGTAAAGAATGATGGAGTGGAAGTGGGTCTTAGGTGTTGAGTAACCAACCTAGTTTGGCTCATTCCCATGAAGTGGGGGTGGTGGTAGCTTTTGTCATCTCAGTTTTTGGAAGTGGTGCAGAGGGATTGAGGCTGCGGGGGAGCTGGCAGTATTTTCATGGTTATTTTTCATTCCACTGGGTTGGAGGGCTGTGTATGCTATTCTTTGTTTTTGTGAAGTTAACTTGCAGTACAGAAATGTCAGTGTGGCTTAATTGATTGCAGCTGAGACTCTGCAAACAGCAAGCATCTCATCTGAACTTCCTACTCAGAGCATGAGTTTGATCAAATCACCTACTGTCATCTTTATTCAGTTAGTGGAACATTTAGTCAGTTAAGTGAAACTTAAGGGAAGTCTTTGTGCTTGAAAGGAACTTCAGCTAGTTTATTTGTGTAATACCCAAGCCAGAAAACAGCTTTGCTGGCTCTTCCAACAGGTGCTTCTCCAACCTGATGTTACAGGTCTTCAGTCTTAAAGACAACACAGTCTCTTCTGGCAGTCCAATCCAATCCTTCCCTGATTTAACTGCGTCTGAATTGGATTTAAATAAAAACTAAAACTAAAATAAAGTATAGATGTATGCATGTGTATATGTGCATATATATATATATGTATGGAAATGTAAATGATGTAAAGCCAGCAAGTTACATTGTCCATCTAAATGTTTCTAAGAACAGGAAGCAATTTCTTCTTTGCTGCTAGAGTATATCAGGTTGGTTTGTTCTTGGAAGTCACCTAGAATGTGGGAGAGTACAATAAATCCTTTAATATATTGTGCTCCATTTACAGGAAAGATTAAAGCTGAAAAGGCTGTTCAGCTGGATGACGGGAGTGCTGAGAGTCACCAGTGGTAAGTTTGAGAAAGTGTGCAGTTTGAAAAACTTGTGTGTATTTATCAAATCCTACAAACCCCCCAGCCTTCTTTGGCTCTAAATAGCACCCAGAGCAAGTTACATTTATTATAATGCAGTTTGATATCAGTTTAATAAGTTACTCATTAATATTTTTTCATGACTTTATGGAACTCAATTATCCCCAGTTGCAGCTAAAAATTACATTGAAGTATTCTGTGAAGTATTTACTATAGAATATGAAACAACTCAATAACCATACTTCAGTATGATCATGTATTTTTTCCTTTCATTTTCTTGTAATAATCTAAATTCTGATGATTAAAAATAGACATAGAGGACTGTGGAAATTTCAATTAACTTCTCAATTTTTGTTTTATCATATAATTTTCCTCCAAGCTTCGGGAGGTTTGTTTTAATTTTGTAGACCTTGCCAGAACTAACAAACTCTGCAAATGTAAATATTTTTTATCAAATCAACATTATCAGGTAAAGGATAATTCTGCTGAGTTCTAGCTGATAGCTTTTCACCTTACTATTTTATTAGTAAATATTATTGAGTTCCCGATTCCTTTTCAAATATTGTTAGCTTTTCCTTTCCATTTTCGTTTCTGCGTTCTTCACTAATTTTGTCATTACACGTGTAGGATGGGATTTCACTAAATTTTTCCACATCTAAACCAAAGAGTTTTATCCTAGGCTCTTTTCACAATAGAAAAGAAAGCATTCAGTTCTGGAGTGCAGTTCATCTGAGTCAATTTTGCACATTTTGTCTTGCATGAGGGTGAGATGAATTCCTCCTGAGGTTCAGTTGACAGCATTTCCATTGCCAATGAAGGCAGCACATGTCAGCTAGCTCAGGTTTAGATACTTGAGTAGACATAGATATTTTCGTTCAATTAGGTGACTCTGGCTTGGTTTATCTTTCTGAAAGCAGTCTACAGCCATTTGTGCTCTTTACCTGACCACAGTCATGGTCACTTCTTCAGGGTGATGCTGGGATGCCCATTTCAGCTAGAGCTATGTGTGTAAACAACCACAAAATCACATGCAAGTATGAGTCCTGCCCCTCCCTTCCTCATCAGCCCACAAGACTGACAAAATATCGTGTTATAAATCAACTTCACTGGCAGAAATTATGCTGATAAAACCTTAAATGTTGTTTAAGGACATGTAGGTGGTCTGCTGGACTTCAGATGTGAGATCCTGTACTGGCAAGCACATCTAGGAGGGAAAGAACTACGAGTGTGAGGAGATGTGTTCCAGAGGTTAGCTCAGAAAGCCAAATTGAGGGGTTTAAGAGGAAAATCTTACATTTTTTAATCTGCTGATTCTTATAGCAGGCAATGGATTTCTGTATGGTTTAGAGTTTTCATCCATTTTGTATCTGGGTTTTTTAAAATCATTAGTGAAAGATAATGGACTCAGCACTAAACTTTGTGGGACACCTATAATGATGCTCAGGTTCATATGAATCTAGTTGTGCAACCATCTCAATAGGTGATTTAGTCTAAACAATATTTCCATGAGTGAATTTCTGAGGAGCGTCAGATAGGGCAAAGTCAAAGGCCACATAAACTTCAAGGTATTTATTGCATTCCTCTGATATTCCAGACTTGTTTATCTTGTCAGAAAATAATGTTTTTATATATACCGTTTGTTCACAAAAAACTTGTGTTAACTCTTTTGCATGCTTATGCACTTATAGAATAATTTATCTTGGAATGTTTTCAGGTTATGCTGGTTTCCTGGTAACCCCTGTCCTTTGCTTTCCTTTGTTTTTGTAGATGGCAACTATGTTTGCCTTTTTCCTTTCTCTTAGTCCTTACTACATTACCTAGGAGACTGTGGAAGTCAGCTAGATGTCAGATCTGGATTGTTTGAGTCTGGCCTAATGCAAATTTATCCAGTTTATTTAATCATTATTACACATATAACTCCACATGAAAAGGAAATAAGACTTCAGGGAATCTTCCTTGTAGAAACTATGCTCTCAAAGTTGTATGGGAACAGAATTTTGCCTAAAGTTATAAATACATAAGACTGTGTGTAAATGGAAAACAGTGCAATACAATTTAGTAATGAATAATTAGTATCTGAAAGTGATATGAAATACATAGTTAATAAGGATAATAAGAGACAAAACAACTGAAAAGAAAAAGCAGAACAAATATTTATACAAAAAATGGTAGAATCACTAACAAGTGGTCACTTATGTTCAGAGACAGAGGGCAGTACCCAACTCCAGACTGACACCTGAATGCACTGTGTCTACTGTGTGTCTACACAATTCTGTGTGTCTACATGTGAGTGAGGGACTTGTCTTCCACTTACAGGGGATGGAGACTTGAAAGGCAGCATGTGCCATTTGATGTGCCAGCATATTTGCATGGCACGGCAGATGTCCCACAGGACCTTTGTGGGTCTGTGCACCTCCAGGCCGGCATCTGGAAGTGGTGGGAAGCCCTAGGGCATCTCCAGTGGCAGTAGGCACCTGTGTCCAGGCAGGGATCCTGTTTGATCAGGATTGAACAGGGTCTCTCCGCAGGCTGTAATAGGAGATCAGATACGCAGATGAGAAGCTCAGCATGAATGCAAGCTCAGTGTGAGAGTAATGATGTCTCAGTCCAAAATCCTTCCTTTTCATCTCACTGCCAACATAATGTTTTCTGAGGCTGTATAAGGTAAATAATCTCAGCCTATGAAAGAAGAGCCCATCTGTCTGATGGACAGTTTTCTCATTTTATGTGCAAGGCTGTGGCAGTCTGTGTCAGCTATTGATAAGGAAGCTGGTTTTCTGACCTTGACTGAAAAAAATTTTTGCTGATTTCTTACTGATCTGTGCTTTATAATTTCTGTGGAATTTTGATATTTCCAATCAGCACAACTGAGGTTTTAGTTCACGTTTGCTATAGCTGCTATCTGTGTTGTGCACTCATGCATTATTTCTGATGTTCTCTTAAACTGTTTAATATATTATGGCTTACTAAATGAGTGAGGATTAAATGATAGCCTATTCTTTTCCTGTCCTGTTCCTTGCTCTCTACTTACACTTAACCCTTCTGGAGTAGGGGAATATAAGCAAAGAAGAAATTGAATTCAGCTGTGTTGGTTTCATCTTTTGTCATTTCTTCATTGCTAATTGTTCTGCACTTTCATGTATGTTTTCTTTTCCTTCTGGTGTATTTATGGAACCTCCTCGTATTGCCTTATCAATAGCCTTAGCTTAGATGTGTGCTCTTGTTTCCATTTTTATAGTCAATTGCTTTTGGTTTTTTAAGTTAATAGGGAGTTCCTCACTGGAGCTGAATTAATCTTTGAAACTATTCCCTGATATGACTAAAGGGTTATTTGCAGGTTTGCTTTTGAATATTGTCACTTAATAATACTTCTACAGAACTTTTTCTAATGTGACACTTCTTAAAATGATTTAATTTTCTTCGTTAGAAATTTATACCATGCCTGTCAAGAAAAGATTAGGGCTATGGACCTATTTGGAAGTTTCTTTTGGAAGCTCATCTGTGCTGCTTGAAAGCTCTATTTACTGCATAAATAAGTTTTTGTCATACCTTGACAGACACAATAGTCCTAGTGTAGATGGAGTTATATTGGCAAAAACACCACTTTTCCAGAGCAGGTTTTTCTTCTGTTTTGTGAAAGATTTCTGGGATAAGGGGATTTCTGCTATAAGGTTTCTGGGAAACAAAACACGTCTTTTGTGTCCACCAGGAGAATTTAGTGGAATGGTTCAGTGAGCAAAGTCTTGCTAATGCAGGCCTAGAGTTCAGCTGTCTTGTCTTACTTTTCATATTGACTTCAGTTAAGAACAAAAAGATGCCATGTATCTTCTTACTATATAACCTATATTTTTTTTGTAAAATTGTATCATAAAATATATCAACACTCAAACTGTTCAACTTACTGATCAGAATACTGACAAGCAACCAGAATTCATCCTCAAATTAAATATGACAAAACATATGCAGAAAGAAGAAAGCAAAATACCTTCAAGTAGTCAGTTAGTTTTGGTAATGAAATTTTCCAGCCATGAATAATTTTCTTATCTGAATCCAGATATAATCTTTTAGTTGCCTTCAGATTTTTTTGAATGGTGACCTCTAAAAAACTGAAGTCAATGGCAACACTAGAAAGGAAAAACTTAGCTGTAACTTTATTTTATTTGGAATAACATACTAAAGAGAGGCAGAATAAATATTCTGAAGTGATTTATGTCTTTGTTCAGTCTGTGTCAATTTTTCAAGGAATTTGCATGCAGAATTTGACATCAGCCAGTTGCAGGTCTTCTTGTGTTTTCCTCAAATTTGGTTTGTAGGTCAGTGATTCCCAAGTGACAGCTGTGAATCTTCACAGCTCATCTTGGATCATGGAGCTTCTCTATCATCCAGATTTTAATTGGAAGTACTGTGTGAACAATTCAGTGCTCTAGTTGGCATTATAATGGTGCTGGTTTACAACTTTACAGTTACAGAAAACACAAAATGTAGGTGCATGTTAATAGGAGTTTTATTTAAAACTAAACAATCACTTTTAAATAATTTTGCAAAACAAGTGAGCTTTTATATTTGGGAGAGAGGAGTTGTTGCTGTTTTTTCTTCAAGAGTTTGGAAGAGGTCTGGAAGGTTTCTTTGCTGCCGCCTGGATTCCCTCAAACATCGTTTTTTGCTGAGGAAAACTTCTTACAGGCTTTGCAAAGAGAAGGTTTCTAGATGTGGCCAGTTTTCATGACATTTACTTAGATCATTCTCTCCATTGAGCTTTGGTTTGTTTGGGTTGCTCTGTGGAACCCACCTGCTCGTGGTAGGAGTCATACAGCATGTGTCTCATTTAGATGGAAGTGAGTTAGCAAGTGAAAATCCAGTAGTTTTAAGGGAAGAGTCTTCCTGAACCACAGCTGCCCCCAGGACTTCTCTCTATCACATGTATGAGTGTTACTAAGAAGCGCAACAATTTTCACAAGCTCTAGGTTATCCATGGAAGTGGATTCCAGATCTTAGGGACAGTGTCTCACTGAGAGGCAACACCATGGAAGAGAATGGATTGGTTTCATTGAGAACGTGAATAATCACCATTCAGGTGTTTTGGGGATTTTACACAAACTTCCTACAAAAAGGTGAGCATGCTGTGTCAGTAACAGAAATTTAACAGATAAATTGTCAGGTTTGTAAGGTGTAATGGCATAAAGATAATTCTGTAGTGAAAGAAAACTCTTTAAAAATTATGGATTATGTTGTAGGATAATATTGTTTTACTACCAACAACTTTTAAAATTAAATCCGTACCTCTTTCTAACTAACTGCTTTAAACCTGCTGCCCTTAATTATTCCTTATTTAGACTTAGAAGAAATAGATTACTTCCAAGCCACAAGCAACTGTTTCCATCATGCAACCTGATTATTCAGAAATTGATAATTTGTGCAGACATTCCAGGTTTCCAGGTAGTAGTTATTTGCCCTGTATTTGATTCATGGGAAGACCAAAGAAATTTTACAGCCTAATCTTAGTCAATAATCGTTAAAATACTTAATTATTTTTGTAAAAATAATTTAAAATTTAAAATTTCAAATCAGCTGTTTCTGAAAAGCTGTAACTTATTCTGTAGTAAGTGGATCAGTGAAACACTGCACTGTCCTCATGGAAGTGCAGAGGAGGTTGGTTTGACATGTGAAAAGATCTGTTTACTACAAGCTTTTTGCCAGAATGGTCACAGAGGAAATAAAACTGGCAACCTAGTGATTCCCTTTACATGTCTGTCAAAGAAAATTGTTGTGTTACTATCTCTGAAAGCTATTGTTTCACTGTTTCCACATTTGTGAAGACTATCCTGCTAATTTCTTCAAGATTGTATTTCTATCTATAACAACTGTCTGTTATAAAACAAAAAGTTACATTTCTGGAAGGCAGAAATTTAACATAATTTTGGGTTCCACAGCCTAAGAAATGCAGAACAGGCATCCACATGTTCTACTGGTGAACTTCTGTGAATACACATTAACACTGGCATAGTATACTGTATGTGTTGCAATAAATTATTAAGCCAGAATTCTTGAATATACTTTAAGGGATTTTTAAGCAAAATAGAGGTTGTTTCTCATGTTTTTGCAAGTATCTTGTAAGCAAGTGTGAACTATACCTGATGTTTCTCTGGAGTTCAGCTTCAGTGCTCTGGTAGATTTTTAATATGAAAACTATATTTTTGCCAATGTCTATAACATAGACTCAGTTGTATTTCAAGAAGAAAAAGAAAAGGGAAAGGGAAAGGAAGGGGAGAAGAAAGGGAAAGGAAGGGGGGAAGAAAGGGAAAGGAAGGGGAGAAGAGAGGGAAAGGAAATGAAAGGGAAGGAAAGGGAAAGGGAGGGGAAGGAAAGGGAAAAATCCCCAAGAAAAAACACACCTGAACACTTAGCTTTGCACCTTGGCACTTCTTACTTTGTGTGTTGTCAGTCTTACAAGTTCTCAGCCACTGCTTCCATACTCACACCCTAATGAGGATGCTCATGTCTTTCCATCTCTACCTCTCCATGGAAACTCAGATGCAATTTTGTAGATTAACTATCATGGCAGGAAAGGGGTACAATTTAAATTATGCAAAACTCTGGTCTCAGAAAGGGTTATTCAGCAGAGTCGTAATCAGTAACTTAAGTTGCAAAATATCCCTACATAGAAATTGAAATATCTCATTGAAATCACGTTAAAAAGAAGTCTGGCTGCTTTGCAGAGACTGTCAGAATATGTAAGTGTGTGAAACTGGTGAGTGAGTGAGGGAGTGGATGGCTAAGAAGTGATGACAAGCACAGGACTGAGCCATGCAGAGGTGGGGGGACTAAAGAACACATTTAGAACTGGGATGAAAAGGACCTTTCTTTTCACTGGGTCTCTCATGTGCTACCCACACATTAGCCTTTGCTCATACTACCTTGCATGTTAAATGTTGCTCGGGTGAAAAGGAGGGAGTGAAAACCAGGTATGGAACAGACGGATTGTATTCTTTGGTATTGGTAAATATCACAAACTCTCCTCCAGTTGGCTAAGTCTTGCCATTTACAGTTAAGAAAAACTTTCCTGTTGATACTAGGATGTTAAAATGGAGATCTAGATTTCCAAATGGCATCCACATCCCTATACCCAAATATATATTTCCAAAGCCTATAGGATGTAAGAGGATTTTTGAGATTTGGTATATATGAAAGGGTATATGGAAAAGTGAGGAACACGCCTGGGAAGGTACATGTTATTTCTGATTTTGGCCCCGCAAGATTTATCAGGGAAAAGGTAAAACTTGCTGTATTTATGTGCCCTAGTGTGGCTTATTGTGGATTTGAGACTTCAAAATCTTTTCTGTAAATCCATCTCATATGGAATAAGCTGTAATCACCAGAGTCTTAAGTGTTGTTAGCATTTTTGATATTAAGATTCAAATTGGGTTGATAAAATGTAATGTATCAACCTGTTGCTCTCCCTCTTGCAACAGATAAGGCATGCCCCGTACAGTTTTACCTTGCCTGAATACATACAGAAATTCTGGAGCACCAGAAGGGAAAATGTTAAGTCACTTTGATCTGGACCCCTCTGCTTGAGGGTCATGTAGGCACTTGGTATCCTTCTCTGTCAACTAGAGTTCCATGCAAGTGAGAGTTTCCATTTGCTTTTAACAAAAGGACATTACACTGACTTATTACTGAGTTTCTTTGGTTGTGTTTGTGCTTATTAAAGGAGTGTTAATTGTGGATGGTTGACCTGTATGCTTCTACACCACGTTCAGTAACTTTTCGTCCATCTGGGAATAATATGTTTTTTACACCAACCCAACTACTGTTCTGTCTTAATGGGGTAATGATCACTGTGTTTATTCAGATGAACTTGTCTGGGGTGTTTTTTTTTTTAATGTTACCCAGGAGTAGCATCAGCTCAGTAGTTAGGTCATTCCTTGCAGCTCTTGACTGGTATGATGTTTTCATTTTCTCTGTGAAGGCGCTGTAAGCAGTATTTTAACCCTGACGTTCGAAGGCTGTGAGGCAGGCAGTGGTAGTGAGCAGAGCCAGTATCACTTGCTCTACCAAAATGCTTGTGGGTTTTACCCATTTCTAACGGTATTTGCACATTGTGATAAAGTTTTTAGTACTCCCCCCTGCCACCACGAGATGGGGCAGGTGACCAGTGAGTGGCAGGGCTGGGGCCTGTGTGCGGCAAAGAATAAGGAACAGATGGAAGAGTTTCTAGTTACCTCCTGCCTCGTTTTTTTCTGATCATTTTCTCCCCTCTGAGAGCGGTGAGGCACTGGAGCAGGTTGCCCAGCGGAGCTGTGGCTGCCACATCCCTGGAGTTGTTCAAGGCCAGGTTGGGTGGGGCTTTGAGCAACCTGACCTAGTGGAAGGTGTCCCTGCCCCAGGCAGGGAGTTGGAATTAGATGATCTTTAGGGTGGCTTCCAACCCAAACCAAACTATGATTAACATTAGTCTTTGCATCACTGAAAATAAAGTTTGCTTTGTGTTTTAAACTCTTTGGAGAATATTTAAAATGCCTACAAATTATCTTCTGGAAACAAAAGATACTTTTTTGTTGTCTTTGCTTTGGGTTGTTGTATTTTTTTTGAAATTAAAATGCCAAAAATTAAAAAAATATTTTATATCAATTGGCTGCCTAACCCAGTTCGAAAGTATAAAATAATTAAAAATAAAAAGACAAATATGTTAAAGACATTTTTAATTTTCCTTGAAAAAGTAATGCATATTTAAAGTTAGTAGCTAGCTTACTTTTAATACACGGAAAATTTTATTGGGATTTCCCTCCCCAGAGATTTTAGCTGTAAGTAGAAATTTTTCTTTGAACTAGTTTAAACTAAGGCCCTCTTTCTTGTCACGCACAGACAGGGAAATACTGCAAGATGCTGGATTAGCTTGTTCGCTTTTCATTGTTTTCTTTTGTAGCAGCAATCCGTTTAGCTATGGTATGCTGAGTTTATCTGATTAGCACTTAATGAGTGAAGGGAATAGGGGCAATGTTGCCTGAGTTACTTAAACCTAATAAAGTTTTCAGTACCTTCCCCCTCTTTCTAAATACCTGAACTTTCCTGACCCCCACCCCTTGCTTTTTTCCCCTCAGTTGCAGCTCGTTCCCATACGAAATGTGCTTCCGCTGCAGCTCTATCAACAGTAGAGCTGCCATGAGCTGGATTTTGTCCAGTGCACATTGGTTACAACATGCATCCTGCCCAACAGTGTTTGACAGTCTGTCTGGAGCTCGTACAAATTCAGCTGTTGTTGTTATGCTGACTCTGTTCCTTACCTGGGAACACTTACTGACCCAAAAATGCGATGACCTCTAGCATTTCTAACTTCAAACCATTAGGTATAACTATAAGCAATAAAATCATTTTTTTAGTTGACATTTTAATGAGGATTCATTGGTGCTTGAATAATTATAGGGGTGTGGGTATAGGGATGTGGATGCCATTTGGAAATCTAGATCTCCATTTTACATCGTAGTATCAACAGGAAAGTTTATATAAAGAAATTCAAGAAAGCTGATGTTTAGTAATGCTTAAAAACTGTGTGTGCCATACAGATTGTGGTTCTGTTACCATAATTAACTCGATAAGCTTCTTGCATAACTCATGTTTTTCTCTGGACTTCAGCTTTCCCACTTCTAAGATTATTTTTTCCTTTGATTGGTATTGCATTGTAAAATATTTAGTAAAAAAGCAAAATTCTGAGAAAATAGAAAAATAATATATGTGAGTTTTGACTACTTAACTATTTCTTTGATAGTTCTGTTAGTTTTGTACAGAAATACAAAGTTGTCTTAATACCAATGAAAATAGGTCCAAGGAAAGTACAACTCATGTCTGTGCAAGAGATTGCTTATGCATAGAGGTTCTATACTTGTTAAAGTAATAGGAAGAAAGCAATGGAAATTTAGGTGGAGTGTCAGTAAAGCAGTAGTGTTGCTTAGGAAATCTGAATCTTTATAGATAGGGACCTCTAAGAATGTTTCCAGTTATATCTGCTTAAAAATACAAATATTTTATAGAAATTATCTCACATTGCTTTTATCAGTCACTCTCCCAAATTTATGATAATCATAGTAATAATAATGGAAATAATAATGATCTAGTAATAGCAGTAGTGATCCTGTTAGAGCAGAATGTGTATGTGTACGTTTTTAGATAATTTTCAAGTTATTAGAAGAATGTCAGATATGCAGGAATGCACTGAGGTGCTTGAAAAGGGTAGAAGACAAGTGTGATCATTTTGTGTTTACAGCTTCCTACTGAGCACCCCCCCAGTATTTGCCTTCCCAGGTGAGGTTCTGCAGCTGATGGTGTTCATGTTCCCAGGGCAGTGCAGAGCACAGTGTGTCAAACTGCTGACAGTGGTAGACCCGGTCTGGAAGTGTCGTACTCTGAACTAAATGGTGCACATTTTGAGAGGAGAAATCCCTGGTTTTTTGCTTCACTGACAGTCCAGATAGTGTCATTTAAACTTCTTCTTGTTTCTGTTATTATTTTATTTTGATTTGTGTTTTCGTCTGCTCCTGAATATGTATAGCTTATGCCAAACTTCCATGCAGATATAGACATGGAAAACAACCCCAGGTGTTAATCTGTGAATTAGGTATTGAAATATTTTGTAATTTAATTCCAAGGTTTATTTAAATCACAAACAGTATGTGTGTGTGTTTTTCTTTTCCCCTCTCAGGTTTGCAATTATGTGTGGCTATATGTCTCAGTTTGAAAGTGTACAAAACAAAATCAGGAATGGTTATCTCTTTAAGGTATGTTTTTGTAGGATTTGGGCTTGGTTTTTTTAAAGCTATTCCTTCAAGTTATTTCCTTATATAGTGTCAAAGACAGACTTTTCCAACACAGAGTAATTCAGCCTCACAGGTCTGTTTTGGTGCTGAAGTTAAAGTGAAAAAGTTATTTTTATGTATGCAAATAGATTATATGCTTACACAATATAAGAACTGAGATAGGAATTCGGGAACAGCATTAAGATTTCTGGTTTATTTTGTACTCAAAGGGGGGAGAAAAAGGGAATAACAATTCTGTTTAGAAAATCAAAACATATGAAATAGCAAGTGATCAACTAACACAGTTCTGCAATCATCCTTCATGCCACCCTTAAGTAATATTTGTTTTAACACTGTCCTTTCAAAGGTAATTGTGTTTTTTAGATTTAGTTATTTGTGTTACATGTGCTACTCTCCCCCTCCTTGTCCTCAGCATTGCTTAGACACTTTCCATCCATCCCTTGCCTTCCAAGCTGGTGTCCCCTTTTCTGGGTGTCAGTGAGAGGCAGCAGACATGTTCCAATGCCTGGGGAATGCCTGGGCTGGGTTCCTGTCGCATCATGTCCATGTTAGGACTTGGAGTGTGGCGGAGCTTTCCTGTGAGAGAGCAAAAATTACATCTGAGCCGTGCCAAGCGAGCTAAGCCCCAAGCACTGGGACAAGCTGGGAACAAAGGGGTAATGACAAACAACACAAGTGCTACAGCTGTGTAAGGATGGAGTTTTAAGAGTTCGTGGTGCTAGCAATAGCCTTTTCAGGGAGATTTTCCTTCTCACTAGTAAATTCTGAAATCTATTGAATTGTTTGGAAATGTTAAGGACTTGGGAAAATAGTAGTATGAAAGTGTAGCTCCTATCTGAATAGTTTGTGGACAAAATGATACCATAGCAATCTCTTAGGTCTGTGAAACTCAGATATTTTTGTGACTGGCTGAATTAGCAAGACAGATATCTGGGAGATAAAAAAGAAAGGTTTGAATGAAATTTATTTTTAGAGGCAAATGGTGGGGGTGAAATAACATACTTATTTTTTCTTCAAACTTCGGTTGAGAAATAAGATCTTTCTTTAGTGAATTAAAGAGAGGAATAAAGATACTCATGACCTCAAATAAAAATGGTTTTGGAAAAGGACCTCATTAGATACTTCCTAGGTTTTATAGTTTCACTATAAACAGAACCATTTCATTTTTTTAATTTCACATTATAGTAACAATTGGTTGTGTCAAATACCATTTCATTGGAGCAGTCACATTCCAAGGTGGAAGAGACTATACTTCAATGATAGGTGCTGACATACAAGATCTATCAAGGAGAATAATTGCTTACTCACTTATTTGATCTGTGAGTTTTCTAATACTAAGTGTAAATGAAGTTAATTTAATTGAAGTTGTTGTTTTTCGTAAGACAAAAGTTCTTGAGTTATTTGATTGAACTTTAGAGTTGCTTAGTCATGTTCTAAATATGGCATTCCTTGTTGCATTGTGTGCAACTTTGCTAAACAATTTTGTTTGTGGTTTCCCTCCATGAGGAAGGGGTTTGCTAGTTAATATATTTTTAGATTGTTAGAAAAGAAGAGAATTACTGAATTTGTTTCTGGTTTGCAGCAGACTATTTAGAAAGTAAACACATTTGTCAAACAAACATCTAAAATTATACTAATTTTCTTTCCAATAGGAGCACCTAGACAAGGCAATTGAACTTAAGCCTCAAGATCCCTTTTTATATTACCTCAATGGAAGATGGTGCTATTCAGTAAGTTGTGTTTTATTTATCTAATGTATGAACTGAGTATACTGAAAAATGATAACACATTTGTGATTAAATATTGGGACTTAAGACAAAGTAGGTGTTTATGTAAGTGGTTGTTTTGAGCTAAATGAAGCAGACATTTAAATTTCCTGAATCAGCTACCAGAAGTGTGCTGCTAGCAGCACTTATCCTGTATTATTGGTGTGCTTATATGTCCCTCATTGTTGTGTTCAAGTTTTTTACCTGAATGAATGAATGAGAAGTAACTGATTTGGAAGGAAGGAAGGGCAATCTCTTGATTTCAGTGCTTTGTTCTGCCACAAAGTTTCTGGGTAACCTTGGACTGCTAACATAGCCTTTTGGTAGCTGTAGTCCCCATCCATAATCTAGGTGAAAGGCACTTACATGCTGTAGGATTGTCTGTAGCAGCAAGGCTACCATATTGGCTTTTTTAATTCCAAGAGAATATCACAACAAAGATTCAGACATAAATTCCAAAATTTACCAAAGAGTTTTGCAAGAGATGTAATTTGTGTCATGCCAGCACAACAGGTGATTTTAAAGATGATTTTGGTTATATATTTTTATTTATATATTATAAAGATTTTATTAGATTATAATAGATTACATGCTGATAAGTATTCATAAATAAAAATAATTGGTTAACAAGTTTAACTTCTGACCAAAGATTCCTCACAGCACAAGAGATGAAGCAGTAAGGATAGTCAACTTATCCCTCAAAGATGTGGCCTTAAGAATAAGACAATTCTCATATTAAAGCACAAGTATAATTTTTCTAAAAAACTGGGAGACTTCTCAGAATAATAACTATTAAGCACAGTGAATGCCAGCCCTGCCTTTTTCTTATGGATACTTCCAATGCTAGTCAATACAAAGTGCCTGCAAACTGTCAAAAAGGAGTTGCTGTGATACACTGCAGACTTTGTCTTTATCTGCAACAGGACTTAATGCAAAGTAATCTTTCAGCAGTTTTTTTCTGATTGTATATTTAACTTTAAAAGAGCTTTCAGCAACTACGTTTCTTCTCCTTTTATTTGAATAAGGGATGACACCAACTTTTTCAAAGAACTTGGCATTTTTCTTTTTGTCACACTGTATTCTTGAATATCAACATTATTTTGCAAAAATAAGTTGATGAAAATGGTACTATAGTATGCTTGCTGTCTTGCCTCTCAGGAGCATCTGTCTTACCAGTCATTGTTTAGCACTTTTGTACTATGCTGTGTCCAGCATCTGAACTGCAGCTTCCATTTATGTCAAACACTCCCAGATGTTTCTCATGGCTTACTTCTCATGCGAGCTGCTGCTTTTTGGAGACATATAGTCTCAGTGTACTTCACTTTGTTCTCATTGCACATTTTGTTACTCCTGTTTCATTTTCATGATAATCACCACTTCCTGACTGAGTACTATAGGTGTGGTTTGTTGTACTGTATCATTACAAATTCATGTTCCACACTTGCAACATCTGTGCAGGGCTTCCTTCCTAAACATTAAAACCACAGATTAACATTTGCTTTAGGTAATGACCTGACCTGCATTTCATTAAGTGAAATAATCTACCTAAACAGATGTAGCCCTGAAATATTTAAGGATTGATTTCAGACTTCTCTTTTTCTTATTTTTTAAAATTCTTGTCTTTTGTGACTGCCATTACAAAATAATAACCTGAAACACACAGAACAGATTTTTGTAGTGCAAACAAATGCAAGTATAGGGCTGAATAACATTTTGTTTTAACTTCTGGGGCTGTCAGCTCTTAAAATCTTACTGTCTTTGCACACTTGCAGTGGCAGAACAAAGTTATTTGAAAACATTAGTTTTGAGGCACTACTATAGAAGCTGAATTTTAATCCTAGCCCAGTGAGGCTGGTGATATTCTCATTAGTTTTACCAGACTATATGAGTAGGTTTCTGTGATGATCCACTAGTAGAGATTTTGGCCGTGCTTGTGTTATAGGTAGTCATAGGAGCTTGTGGAAAATGTGCCAAATTCCTTGGTCCTGTTCTGCAGACTGTAGTGTTTCCTGCTGTGGTAATTATCCCAGAAGAAGACTGTTGGCTGTGGCATTGGTTCCAAATACTTTGCCGGGGTATAGATTATGATAGCGTTTGAAAAATTTGATTCAGCACTCCTCTATAGAGGTACCTGTAGTTGGAGTGATGAATGCTCCTCTTGGACCCTCTGTTTTTAATGTTCAGTCTCACTGTGGTTGAGGCTGGGAAGGTTGTGTTGTCCAGTGTGAGAGAATTAAAGAAGAAAAAGGGATGACTGAGGCAGGAAGGTTAGTTTTTACATTTAGCCTACCTGACTTCGGGATCAGGTTAGGATTGGCCCAATATTTGTTCTTTCTCAAGTGTTGCTTCCAAAGGTATTTTTGTCTAATTTTCATCATATATTCTTTTACTGAGGCAGTGTAGTTAAAAAAGATAAGTAGTGTTTGATACTTTATAGGCTTTGGTAACACTTCTGTAAAATGTATTTAAGTCTTCCTAATACAGTCAGACATTTCCCATTCACTCTTTATTTAATGTTGGGGGATCATATTACTATCACCTAGCAGTTTTTTGGGAATGACAAACTCAAAAAATTAGGAATTGCTTAAGAAACTGTAAAAGGGGATGCTTCAGGTGTTGTAACTTAGGGTTACAGTTCATTTTCACAAATGAAAACTGGTTGAAAAGACTTTTAGGTGAAAAATATAGTGGAGGGAAATGGAGAAGATTTATTGAAGGCTGAAATCTGTATCCAGGAACTGCACACTGTACAGGTAAAAACTATTTGATTTGTGGAATTTTGCCAGAATTTAGCTCTGACTGCCATTTCTCACCTTCCTGAGTATAACACAGTACTTTGCAAAGAGCAGTGGTTCAGCACTGCCAAGTTTCTTACTCATCAGTTATTCCTGCTAGGCCAGAAATGAAGCTGATGCAGTGCTGTAGCACCTTCCAGCAGAAAAGATGAGCTTTATTTTCACTGCCCTCATAGCAGCTGGGGGTCTGTCTGTGATGCAGAGCCAGTGACAGTTGTGCACCACCTTGCCTAAAAGTCAATTTTTGCTGTTTCTTTTTCTCTTACCATTATAAAGTCAATAGAGCTAAACAAAAGAGAAAGACCACAGAATCATCTCAGCAGTGTTAGAAAATTACGTCTGGTATCACAACCAGATAGGCAAGATTTTCACTAGTCATGTCATAGATGTCACGATGGGTAAAATTTTGCCTGTGAGACCTGCTGTGTATACAAGAAGCAAATGGATCTGTGGTACATGGTGCATAGAGGAGTTAGTTTTATTTCCTTAGACTTTTGGGCACAGTTATCTAATAGACCTTTTAATTGTGTGTATGTGGGGTATTTTTTTACTGTTTTAATGTTTCAAATAGCTTACAAAACTGAGTGCTATCTAGTTAAGACTCATGTCTATTTGCCATTACAGGACAGGCACAGAACAGTTATCATATAGTTGTCAAACTGGATCAGAGTATTTGGTAAATGCTAGTAGGGTGTTAAAAATGAGATCTTGTGGGAATTTCTTTTTGCAGGTTACATGTTGTGTTTGATTTGTCTCTGGTGTATCCCAGTATCTGTTTGGGTTACAGCAGGGAACAAATAGATCCAGTTCCTTTGTATGCTCTGTAAGTCTGCTTCCCTTACTGGAAAGTGAAAAGCCCAGTTCAAGTTGGATAAATACTTAAATGCCTGTGCAGACCGTCCTGGTTCCTCAGCTGGCAAGAAAGAGAATATTTGTGTTGGAAGCCAGTATTTTAAAACTGGTGTCCTGTTACTTAATCTATTCCAGAAGTCAAAACATTGCGAAATTATTTAATAGAATTTTAAATTAATATATTGTAATGAAAAAGAAGCTCTCTAGGGATATTTAATTAGGTGTCATTAATATTTTACTGAAGCTGGATCAGTGGGGTGATTTTCCTTTATGGAAGACAATTGTGTAATATGTCTTCAGTGAGCTATTAGCAAGGAGGCATTGGAGGAGGATATCTTATAGGGTTGAAAGTCAATCCTGGATGACTTTTTAATCCAAGTGGGTTACTTTCTGCAGTACCAACATCCTGAATTTGAAAATAACTGTCAATGGACAGGGTTTGCATCTCATAAGAAACAGAAGGCACAACCCCAGCCAGTGTTTCAGTACTGCTCATATATATATATGATTTTTCATGAACTTAGGCTAAGGAAGAGAAAGGGATGTTAGGAAATCCATTTTCCCAGTGTTTAGGGGAGAACCATGTTTTCTGTCTTGGTCTTCAGAGGAACAAAAGGCCTGATAGGAGAGTGCTAAATATAACTTTTATGTTCAGCTGCAGTTTAACTCTGTGGGTGCCTTTCTTCCATCTCTGGTACTAACGGAGATTTAGGTAGAATAAGTGGATGACAGCTTGTTATTTGACAGATCTATAGGAGAGGTTGGTTGAGACAACCATCTCTCTTTGCTTTGGGATACTGAAGAGTGGCCTCCTCTCCTTGGCAGAGGCCAGGCTGTCATTATGACCTGCTCCTCTCCAGTCCTAAGGAAGTTCAGGAGTCGGCTGCTGGTCCCTCAGGCCCTTTTTTCTCACTCTTGAGTAAGTGGGACTAACTCTTTGTATGGCAGCTGGGTAGCAATGTTCTTTGACTGCATCAAAACCCGATGTTCTGTGGACACACAGTGTTCCTTGCAGTGCTCCTGTGAATTTTCAGGCTGCTGGCAGGATTGACATCAGGGTTTAGGAGACCAAAAAACCAAAACTCACGTAACATTTGGAAATCATCTGTAGGGCAAAGGCAATCTTCATCCCTTAATTTTGTTGTTGTTGTAGTTATTGCGTGCTGCAGTAGCTGTTTTTCGTATTACTTTCTGCTGTCCTTTACCACTTTTGGAACACACATTAAAGTGAAATCATGGTTCCACTGTAGTTGATGACAGTTACACTCTCTTCATACTTGATTTTGTATGGACCTCCAGATATACTTTGCTCTATTGGAGTAACCTTTACTGTAGAAGTCAAATTTGCGCTACACTAGAGCATGCCAGCCGGGGTTTCTGTTCCCTGTGCTTGCTCATGCACAGAGAATGCTTAATAAAGTTAGTTGGTGTAGTAGGAATTATGTTTCCACTTCACTGAAGGTGGCGTAAGATTTACTCTAATAAAGTTATTTCAAATTAAAGGCTGTACTTACGTGCGTTGAGGGGAAGGGTATAATTTCCTGTTCATCATTATTGCTCTGGGACACAATTCTGTGTATTGCATAAAACAGGTTCGTTTCCATTTGTCCCACCTCAGTATAGCAGGGTGCAGACAGAGTCAGGTGGGGCACAGTTAAGCTGTTCTGATGGGATTCACCTCACCTGTCTTCAGCAACCCACAAAGTATAATTGTCTGCGCTCCTTTTGTAGTTGAAGGAAAGAAAGAAGAGAAAGAGAGGAGCGTTCATCCCAAGCTGATGCAGGTGAATAGGAATTGCCTCTCTCTTTATTGACCATGCAAGGAAGCTGGACAGCTTGCATAAATTAGGCACTTCATTTAGGGATGGCTAGAGTTAGCTGCAGTGAATTCATCAAGCCCGCGGCGTATCAGTCTGACTGCTCAAAACATTAGAGGACTCTCAGACTCTCTCTGAAATAGTCACAAAGTGTAATGGTGGAGAGAGTGCACAGAACAAAAGAAAACTCACTGTTGTCACGGAATCGTAGAATCATGAAGGTTGGAAAAGACCTCTAAGATTGCTGAGTCGAACCGTTAACCAAACACCGCCGTATTCGCCATTAAACCGTGTCCCCAAGAGCCACATCCACACATCTTTTGCACACTTCCAGGGATAGCCATTTACCACTTCCCTGAGCAGCCTGTTTCAATCCCTGACCATTCTTTCAGTGAAGAGATTTTCCCAGTATCCAATCTAAACGTCCCTCGGTTCAAATTGAGACCCTTTCCTCCGGTCCCATCACTTGTTGCCTGGGAGAAGAGACCGATCTCCACCTCCCTACAACCTCCTTTCAGTGCAAGTGGTTTTCTGTGAAATGTGCTTACATGCATTTCACTTCTAAATGTCGTTTTATCTTGGTGAGATTTGTAAAATAGAAATGGCCAAGTGCATGTATGTTTGGGGCTTTTTAAAAGTCTGAATAGGGCAAAGCAGCACCCACGCCAGACAAAATAAAGACTAAACCCTCAGTAAATCAGTTCTGATTAAATCTCATAAGAAAATAAAACAACTGCCAGGAAGAACTTGTGTTTTCAATAGTTAATTATAACTCCACATGGAAAAACTGCAATTTTGTTTCCTCACTGTTGCATAACAGCAGACATGAGTAGGGTAATTGTATCTGTGCAGTGTACGTGTATCACCAGGGCGTTGTGTGGTCTTGCAGAGAACAGTGTAAGCTTATACATTCCCTTTATTTTTTTTTTTCCTCTCTTCCTCACTCTGTAAGCTACCTCTTTGTTGATGTGATGGACCTAGAAATACAGAGACCCCCTTCCTCTTCCAAAAGAATAAAGAATGCTTCTGCATCAGGAGATTAGCGTGAAGAAAACAATACTTTTGCAAAAATGCTTTTAACGGCTCTTGCAGAATATGTGCTAGAAACTATAAAACAGCAAGGGAAATGAAATGTAGAAAGAAATTGTATACATAGATACAATTTGAAGTTTTAAGCAGTATGCTGAAGTTTGTAACACAGTGTAAAAAAGCACTGCAGTTGTAAATACCTTGTTGCTTCAGTAGGAACTCCAGAATTGCTGGAGAGCTTTTGTAAAAATTAGTTTATTTCCTTAGAAGAAGCTTCAAGGGTGGGATATGTGAGAGAAAATGAAAACAAAAGCTTTATTGTCTTAATGTTGTTTCTCCCTGGATTATAATTTTTAGTGGTTTTGTGTGAGATGCTCACTGACAGCATTTAACAATTAAGGCATTGGACCCTGCCGAACAACCAGCCAGACTTGTCCAGGATGCCTTCTGTCTTCAAGCAATGTTGCTCTTACGCAGCTAGAGACATTGGGACCAGATGAGAAAACACGGTCCCATGAATTTTTCTGTTGCATGCTGACCTGTATTTCTTGCAATGATATTTTTAGGGCAATTTGCAACAAGAAATACGTAGAGATTGGTGTCTGTTCAAAAGAGAAGCATTCTGGTTGATGGCTGTGGATAATTCTGTGTGGGTGGATTCTTGTATTTTACAATTATTAACTGACATCTACTGGATAATTGCTGGATTTAGGTGGAGAAGGTAGGGGGAGCAGCAACAGCCCTGCAGGTGTTGGGAAGCCAGGGAATGAGGTGGGAATAATCTAAAACTATCCAAAACCATTTTAATTTTTACAGCAGTAGGACCAACTTGACTTCAAGGCTGAACTCTGTTATTTGAATTGCAGCTCTTTCTGAAAAGAGATATCCATCTGTGACTCATATTTCATGTCCTGGTCTCTGATGAGGGGCTCTCTTTCTTTTCCTCTGTGTGTCCCTTTTCTGTGTTGCCTCTGCATAGATCAGGCCAGAAAATACAAAACCTTATTTTTTTCCCTTTTTTCAACTCAGTTGTACTCTGTGACAGGAGCCATCAGTGCAGTGGTTCAAATACTTATGGAAAGGAAAAAAGTCCTGATTTTTTTTTTTTTACAGATGTGATAAGTGTCCAAAGGAAAATGGCTTCACTTCTTCATTTAAACAGGCTCTGCTCTCACACTGCATTTTCTAGCAACTCAACCCTTTGTTACAGATGTGAAGTGTGTTTTGCCAGGTTGGGCTGATGGAGCCAAGTACCTTATGGCAGTAACCTGAGCAGTTTCTGTCAGGTGTATATGTAAGGGAGGAGGTTATGTGTGTTGTGTGGAAATATGACAGCTCCCTGAAGTCCTTTCTCAGCAGCCCATCTTGCTGAAAGGAGAAGAGGTCTTAGGCGGGTGTTATTTGTCATATTTGAAGAGCTAAAAATGAAGCCTGTCTTTTAACAGTGGCTGTCACCAGCTTCTGTGTAATAAATGAACTTGTTATACCAGCACCAAAAGCACTTACATTTTTACTGTAGCAACAGCTTTTCATAATGTTGAAAAGTTGTCAAGTACATAGACTATCATGCTGTCTCTTGAAAACTTTAACAAGTCTCAGGCACTATTTCTAGCCTTCAGTTTTAAAAACAGGCAAGGTCTTATGAAACCTAAAATATAGTTTAAGCTTTTTACATGGGAATAATCTTGTATGAAGGATCTTGGTGTTTTGTCATATATGCACATTTTCCTGTTAAGAGAATCCAAAATCCAAAAGACTGCTTTTAGCTGCAAGTTGGCAGTATAAAGCGTTCCTTTACAGATTCTTTTGCAAAATATGTTGTGTAAGTAGTACAGTGCACAAGACAGTATTTACTGTAAAACTGAGAGGCAGCCCTGAAGACATCTGACTTTTTAATTTAATTTTTTTATTACAGGTAGCTCAGTTGTCTTGGATTGAGAAGAAGGTAGCTACTGCTCTCTTTGGGACTCCACCAACTTCAACAGTAGAAGAAGCACTGCAGAATTTCCTTAAGGTAACTTGTAGCCAACATTTTTCCTATGTGACTGTTTACCAGCTGCTGTAGGTGACTCTTGTCAAGATGTCTGTTGAACAGATTGTGTTCAGTAGCTATAAATCCAGGGCTCTTCTGAACACCACTGAGCTCTCTAATAAAATATTTTTTCTCTTTTGTTTGAAAATGAGTATGGAGATGACTGGCTAGCACCTTTCTTTTCTTGCTTTTGTTTTAAGGATTCTTCAATTATTTGGCATGGCTACTGAATATAATGTGAGATGGATATAGCTTAGTTATATATGCCATTGAAACAAATTACCCTAGTGATAATTGCTGATTTGCCCATTTCTGTAGGAGGGTTAACATGGGCAAGGAAAACTTAGACATTGCGATGCTTCTCTTTTTCTGATCTGAAGCTTTTTTTTTTTGTTGAGTTTCAGTAGAAGTGTTTCTTATTTGTGGAGATGAAATTACTTTCTGGCAAATCAGAAAAGAAGGCTCTGTCATACAGGTCCGTGTTCCTGGGCATTCTACTTGAGCACACAGTTATGAGAAACCACCATATGAATAAAATAAATCTATCTTTCAGTGTCTTGTATATGAATCAGTTCTACTTCTGGAGCTGTAAAGTGTACAAGTTTTTCACTTGACTGAATTCAAAGCATAAACTTCCATCATTACAATTACTTTCAGAAAGTTTCTCAAAGGATTGGACAGGCATATTTTAGGTACTTTCAGAAGTGCTTGTTTTCTCTGTTCTCAGTCTATTTAAAGATGGAATGGTCTCCTGAATTTTGGACGGTACAATACATTGCCATCTTCCCAGTTTAAGAGATTTTATCTTTAAGGTCAAATTCCAAAAGTGGTAGGAATAATTTGAAACATTCACTTTAGCTTCAGGGTATTTTGTGGTGGGCTGCAGAGTGACTGTGGTTTTAAGTCATCTTCTGCAACAAAAATTAAATTACTGTCTAAAAGACAACTGTTTGGGTTTCTTTTTCAATTGTTTGATTCTACACAGTTGTAGTGAAAGCATCATTGTTTTGGTCCAAGGATTACAGCTACTATAAATTTCACTGCTGTAATTTTTCTCTCCCAAAAGCTGTTTGTTGATTAAAATTGCTTCTTGGCTAGTAGATAGTTGGTAAGGTTTTTACTGATCTTGCAAGCTTGTATGTCCTTCATGTGTTTTAAAAGGAAGACATTCTTGAAGTTTCTTAACAACCCGAACTTTTCAGAAGATGGTAGTGTGAAAAGAAATGGGTACCCGGAACTAGAAGATACGGGTCTATGGAGGAGAAATAATTGTAAGGTTGATTAACACAGTTCATTACTCATTATGCAAAGTGTGAATGGTTGATTGCTTTCTAATTTCTTTGGCGAGGAAATAATTATTAATAATCCAGAGAGAGCAGCGCCATTCAAAAAAGTGAATTAGTCTGATAGATCTTGTACAGAATGACCTGATGTCTTTACAAAGCACTTGGGAGAGAGGAGAGCAAGGAGTACAGAACATTTTTATATGTTCAGTGTCAGCATCTATTCTGCCTGGTCTAGGGTTTGAGGTTTTAATTTTCTTGTTTTCTTGATGTTTTCTTTGAATTGCTAAACAGATTGCATTTCACACAGTAGGGATGATTCTGTCTGGTGTTTGAGGAAGTGTAGTCCATTGCTAAAAATGTTATGCAGACCACAGAAATCCCATCACACAAGTTTTAAGTCTATTTTCTTTCCTGTTTTTTATTATTTAGGCAGAAGAAATGCATCCAGGATATTCCAAATGCAATTATGTGTATTTGGCAAAGGTAACCAAGTTCTTTTAAAAATAATGATTTGTAGACTCTGGTATTCCTACAGTGGTCTGATTGGAAACAAAATGTTTTTTCTTCTCAGTGCTATAAAGATCTTGGCCAGAAAAACAATGCACTGAAGTACTGTGATTCTGCACTGTCAATTCTCTCAGTTACTAATGAGGTGGGTATTGAGAGTGATAACTTGTTCCCTTCTGACTGCTCTCTTGTCTTTGGCATCCACTACTGCACTGTCGGTAATAACATAATGTTTCAGTTTTTCCTCTGAATACAGAACCTTCCTTTTTCCTCCACTCTAGGTTGTCTCATTACAGTTGTCTGTATCAACAGCTTTAAAAAAATCTTTGTTTAGGGGACTGTCAGGGAATTGTCTGTATTGGAAACTGAATTGCACTCTTTGTCATTCAACCTACTTCATTAGACCATCTTAAGCATAAGCAGTTGAGTGTGTCACTCCATAGCTGTGCTGAAATTTTGCCCCAGACCTGCATTTTTCTGAGTTGAAAGCATTCTGGATTTTTGCCCCACAGTCTCTGTCTCTGCTCCTGAAAGCCTCTGGTTTGTGATTCTTGTCAAGGACGGTATGTTGATTGCAGCAGATGAAGATGAGTTATTCAAGATAAGTCTCATGCAGTTAAGAGGCACAGTTCTTCCAGTTACATCTGCTGGAACATAGTTTGTTCTAAGAAATTATTAGATTCCTCTTTAGGCCCTTCAGAGTATTTTTATGTATGTGGACACAATATTTCGACCAATATTTGAGAGATTTTAAGTTATTTCATTTCTCAAATATAAACCAAGTCATGGCAAGGAGGTTCACTCTGATCTCTGAAGCAAGTTCCATAATGACTAACCTATGATTGGAAACATCTTACCATCCTAGAGTGTGACAAGTTCAAACCTGAGCTTTGTCAGCCTAAAGGACCCCCTTTGAGCACAGCAGATGTGGTACGGAGAGAGAGGTGATTTCAGAGACGAATTGGCCCTATCCCATTTAATTCTTTGAAGTTAAGGAAAAAGACCATTAAATAGCTCTGTAACTTGATTGACAATAAATACTGTGTGTGGAGCACTAACACGTTTATGTCAAGTGTTCCTGCTGGGAAGAAAGACCACTGCATGCCTCACCAGCCGCTGCTCCTGGGTGGCCTTATTTTTTGGCCCAGGTTATACTGTGTACCAATCATAAATTAAGTCAATCATTGCTTAAGTTCAGTGTTTCTTTAAATGTGTATTGGTACAGATATGACATAAGCAATATTTTAACTCTGCTTTATTATTTACTTACTGTTAAAGTAAACCTTCAGCTTGCCTATTATAGAACATAGGTAAGACTGCTATAAATTGGCTGTTTAATACCCCATCATATTTCTGAAGTATCAGCAGGCTTGAGAAGGAGGTGTAACCTTGAGGTGAGAGCAGGAATTCAGGAGCAGTCTGAGGGGTAGGTGTACGTATTCTGGCAAGCAGTAATGGTGATGAGAGTAAGAATGATACTGGTTTGTGAATGGAAGAAAGAGCATCAACTGGGCCCCAAAAATCTTTTGTCCGTCTGAAGAAGACAAGATGATTTGATATCTTCTGTTTTGGCTAATTCTATAGATATCACGGATTTCTCTCCTTTATCTTGTTTTGAGTGAAGTTTAGAAAAAAGACTCCAGATATATATGGCATTAGGACAATAGTAAGTAATTTGATTTAAACAAAAAAAACGAACCAAGCAGTGAGCACAGGGTAAAACCAAGTGCATACTGGAAGGAATTACTATGAAATGAAGATCTGGAACACAAACCCTGCTGGTGCTAACTGTTACCTCAAATCCCATCTGAATTCAAGTATTACATGTTGTTTTGGTTACTGTGTTAGAGAAAGACTGTTAGTGATTTTTGGGAAATCATGTTGGAAATGAAGTGGTTCAGGGCTTGGACCTGTATGTATGACTAATACTTCGTCAGATTAGTTTGAAGGAGGGAAGAGATTGTAATAAGACAAAAGAGGCGTTGGGGAGACAGTAATAGATGGATGCTGATAAAGTGCCTGAATTGACTACAGCCTTGTAGAAGATGAGGTTCGTGGTCTGAAACAAAAAGCACAGGTCAGCAGTAGTCAGAGGATTTCTTTCAGTTTGCCACAGCACAGGATCTCAAGGTTGTCAGCAGCGTGGTAAGTTGTCAGAGTCATGTGAAACCCATCATTCCCAAGTGTAATCATGTGAGTTTTCTCTCTTTCTTTAAGCAGGGGAATTCCTTTATTGTTTTTAACTGTTGGCTTCTATTGAGAAACATGTATTTGTATAAAGGCACAAAATCAGGAGCAGACTGAGAGACAAAGCTGCTGGAAAGGTGCCATATTGAGGAAATGTATAGTATTTCATGATACAAATCATCCTGCAGAAAAATAATCATAGACAGTGGTTTACTTTATATTGCTTCTGAGCATCCACAGTTTCCAGTGACTTCTGGGAACCAGTGGTGCTTGGCATCAGTAAAGTAGCCCATAGCTCATTTTAATCCTCGGGTCAAATTCTCAGCTGCTGTAACTCAGGACACTTCTTTGACCCTTTCTCTAGGATTCATTTTGTGTAACATTTTGAGTTAAGCGATATTATTTTTGACTTGAATGTTGTATCACATCCAAATATCCCTTCTGTGCATCTGTCCTACTACTTACAGAATATGTTTTAGTTCAAGGGGTAAAGGGGCTTCCAAACGTAACTAATTCTTGTTAAAAAATAATCAGATGGCCACTTTAAACCCCTTTATGAGTCTTAAAAAGAATACCACAGAAATTGTAAAAGAAACAAGTTCTTCTTGAACAACTCCTGTAAGTCCTGTAAATTAAGATTTACAGGATGATTTTTAAAAATATGGAAGGTTTTAAAAATAGTTTGGCAGATTTTTAACCTAACAGTGAATGCATTATTTTTATTTTAAAAGGAAATTTGAGTTTTGGTGCTAATTATATCTGGAAAAACAAAACTGATGTTACAGTGCAACTTAAGAGACCTTTTTCTATCCTCTCTACTCTAAAAAAAAAACCTCCAATGAATCATACAGTTCTTCCTTGGCCATAAATACTGTCATAGTGTAGAGTGTTGCTTCACTGCTGGAGGTGCATGGGACATTAAATTGTCCAGTTTTTCTCTAGTCGCTATCCAGGTGGATAGCCTCAGGGTCCTGGGAAACATTTGCCCCTTCAGTAAAAGAGATTCTAACGTTCAGGGCTGCTGTGAGTTATTGTGAAGTGCCTCACAGCTGCTCTGTTCATCCAGGGGATGTTGTGTTACCCTTACCGAGACACGTTACTTTGTAGTGTGCTCAAAGCCTTGGTGAGTGTGACTACATGAAGGGCTGTTGAAACCAGATGTGATAGACTACTGAGATGGAACAAGATTACTTTTTTTAAATTTGAAGACAAAAATGAAATTTAATTTTGAAAACACGAGTGTCTGTCTTGCATATAGGAAGGCAAAACACGTGTGTGTGGTTAAACACATGGTGCTTTGCTTGTAAGGAGAATACGACACTAATTTCTTGTTTATAACAAAGATAGTTGGGTACTTTTGAGGCTGGAACTTGAAGAAAATTCAAGTCTCAATGTAGGATTATAACATATAATAATAAAGAAATTATTTTTTCTTGTGTCTGGTGAGGAGCGTGGGTATGAGAGTGAACTCTGTGCTTATAGGACCAGTAAGCACACCACAAAGGAATTAACAGCCTAGCAGAGAGAGGTTAAAATCTCAGAGTTCCAGTCTCTATGACACTTTTTTGAAAATTAATCTATAAAGCCGCAGTTACATTACAAAAAGTGTAGTCTCGGAAGAGATGAAGGCAGCAAAGCAGGAAAAATGCAAAGGCAATCTATTTGCACTGAGAGTTACTGAAAGTCTTACTTAAGACGCAGATAAAAACTTCCCTGAAGCTTAGACTGTCTTTTACAAAATTACTGGTGATTTAAAACACTGTCCTTCCCAGCAAGTACAAATTATGGCAATTCAGAGTTGAAATTAACAAGTGAGAGAGATTCAGATATTACAGAAATGGATCATTATAGCATTCACTTCTTACAGGTGTAGAATGGCAGGAAGCAGAGACTTGTTGAAGACTCTGCCTTCAGCCTCAGTGACACCTGAAACTCGTGGAGGAACTAAATGTAGTAATAGGTAGGAACAAAAGCTGAATGTTTACACAGGAATGCAGCTGCTGAGGAGAAGTCATGCCCATACGATTTTCTTACACTTTTTTTTACATCACCATAATCTCCCCAGTTATTAATTTAATTTTTAATATTGTCTGTAAGGAAAAGGAGTTACAGAGGGATGAAAGGAGGGTCAGAGTATAAACTTCAGCACCCATCAGCTGTTCCTATTACAACAGACCATTTGTATATCTGGATTTTCAAGATTTTTCAGGAAATACTACTTTAGCCACCATAGATCAGTTGTATGTAGCAGACCTTGCTGTGATATTTTCAACAGATATAATTTGAAGCTGCTGTGGTAATCTGTCCTTCTAAGTAAGTTTTTGAGGAGAAAAAAGGAATTTTGCTTTGCTTTTTAAGTGAAGAGTAAAAATTATGACTTGTTTGTGAAAAAACTAACAATTGCAACTATGTGAATAATATGGTTTAACCTTAGAAAAATGTTTTTGTTTCCTCATCAAACAGAACATTTTCTTTTCCCAACACCTTCAGCTTAATACAAAATTACATTCTTTTCAGAGCATACTTTGTTTTCCAAACGGCCAGCAAAAGTCGGTGGTGTTTCAATTGCAAAATAATGGAAGTGTCAGATTTGTGTTCATTTTGAATTCTAAGCTATTGCTTTCCTGCTAATACTGTTAGTGGAGTTGAACAAGAATTTCCTGATAGCTACCACTAACCAAAAATTAAAATATCTTTTGAATATACTTAAAATATTCCTTGATTAGTGGTTTTGTGTACTCTGAATGTGAGTGCTTCAAGCTCAGGGAATACGCTTTTTAAAATCTCATTAGAAAGAGATCAGATTTCAAACTGTAAAATGCTGGGGAAAAATGAGACATTTGTTAAAGAGTTGCTAAAAGAATTTGAAACTGCCTATATTTGCACTTCAAAGAATACAGTCTATATTTCTCTAGCTTAGTGATAAGACCAATTTTCTCTCTACATGTTTTTGAAGCTTTGCCAGAAGGTTTGTTTGCACTGTCTGCTTATTCTTTCTCTCCTTCCAAAAACAATTCCAAAAAGTGATGAAGATATTTTTTGTGGTGTCATAGTTTCATACGTAAGGATAAAGTCTATTCTGATAAGTATCAAGCTTATCATATTTATGATTAAACTGTCTACCACAAAGCATTCATTTCAACATCCTATCCAAGGTAACACAGGTTTAGCATAGCTTTTGCTCCAGCAAGACTGGTCAGCTGATGATTCCTCAAGGTGATGAGTATTATCTCCTCTGCTGGCATGCGGGGCAGGGGCGTGATGCAAGGGCAGAGTGCGAGAAGTGTTCACAGAGGTGGTGGTACCCTGCAGGATTGCAAAAACCTACTTTCAATTTTTGCAGTATAGCTGGGCCAAGTCATGCTACTAGGATCTTGAAATATGTGGTCTTGGAGTCAATATACAGGGTGAAGGAAAGCCTCGACAGGCATCTTTCTGAAGGGCCTGTTTCAGCAATAACTGTGCAGAAAGAAAAGCTGAAGCCCCCATTGTGGTGGGGGCAGCAGCCAGACAGAAAGAGAAGGAGGAGAATGTCTTGAACACCAAAAGCTCCACATTGTGTACAATAGTAAAAGAAAGCCAGATTATAGGTGAAACTTCATCCTTTAAATCAGAAAAGAACTAGTGGATTAAAATTTTGCATAACTGGTTATTATTCTAAATTGTATTCTGCTGTTTTCTAATTTTTCAACAGCAGTCCTTGAACTAGCTGAACTGTTTATTCACAGACTTCTGGGTGTTAAAGAGTATTTTTTTCCTCTACTTGAAGTAGGATCCAAAAATGTGTAATTATTATCGGCTACATATTTTAAAGCTGTGCTTGCCTTCATCTCAAAGGCCTCGAGAAGTCACAGTTAATTCCCAGAGAAAGATTCTAAAAATGTGAAAGAACATAAAATGCCCTAACTTGTGGCATACCACAGTCATATAGAAAGTGGCAAGTGGGTGATTGCATTGTGTATCGAAATATCTAAGGGGAAAAAATGGTATTATGCAATTTTTAGTGCCTACTACAGTCACATCATCTGTGAGAGTCGATCATGAACCTGAGAAGGGATCACATTTAGCTTTGTGTGATTTATATTGTCCACAAAAGCTTTTGCTCTCTAACTAACAATCTTTGTGCATGTTTGGGAGTCTCTTCTGTTACAGTCCAGGATTTCTCCTGGAGGTGCAGAGGAATGATACAGCTGTAACCGAAAGCAGCAGTGTCTCTCAGCACCTCATTGCTGTTACTGCGTATCAGAGTACAGCTTTGGACCACCCTTGCAGCCCATCTCGTTTAATATATCACGGTGCCCCGCTGACTTCAGTGAAACCCTACAGGATGCATGTCAGCTTGGGATTTGGCAGTGGTTGCACACAATTATGTTTTTGTTGGCTGGTGTAACCATTTTGGTTGTGGTCATGGGGCTGTATCGTTCGCTGTTGACAGTTGGGACTTTGTCAACAAGTGCACACATGTGCAGTGCTTGGGTTGAGTGTGTTTAGTGCATAAGGAAATAATTATCAGAGATGTAAAGTAAAATCATTATCTTTCTGTCTTTGCTTTAATTGCCATTTAATTTTTACATGCACATTTATATGTGTAAGTCTATGTGTATATGCATTTATCAGTAATTTTTTTTTTTCAGTAGAAATGAAGTGTCAAAATGTGGACCACTTCCAGTTAAGCTAACATTCTCTTTTTCCCACCAGCTGTGTCTTCCTTCTTGTGCTTGTTTTCAACTCCCTCTCTTCCCCTGTTCAGTCCCGGGCCTCCCAGGTCTTTTTTTTTCCCTGTGAATATCTTCTGTGAATGGTGAAACATAAAAGAAAAGCAACTAAATAGGAAGAGGGAAAAATACAGTCCCTGGCCCTGTAATTTGAATACCTTTTGTGTAGCACTTCGCAGAACGTTTTGAACTCCTGTTCAACTCTGAAAATGATATAAGTGTTTAATAAATGCATGCCTTGACAGTAGAAAGTCAAGGTTGAAAATGGCTTCATATCCAGTCAGTGCTGAACTAAGCCTCAGGGTGAACAAATGGGACTGACGCAAATGTATTGCATTCCTCCATGATTTGCACCTCTTCCTCTGCCTGCCACATTCTAAAGGGAGATCAGAGCTTGCCTGTCTTAAAAATAATAATACAAAAAAAAGAAAAAAAGACAACCTTATTGTTCATTTTCAGAAAGCCACACACTCAGAAATCAGCAAGGAAGAGAGTTGGCCAAATAGAGTATTTATGGCTTTGTCTTTCCATTAACAGTCAAGCTTTGGGCGTTAATGAAGTTTTCACCCTTAAACTTGGAAACTGGTTCACTGAACAGAGTCTTAGCTTCTCTCTCCTTTTAGCGTGACACACCTCTTGGTCTGGAAGGACTCTATTCAAAGGTGACATCATAGTTCCCTTCACTGACCTTTCTCAGCCTTGTTTTTAATACCATTGCTGGGTTTTTTCAGTGCTTTTGCCATATGAGTTCTTACTGACTGGAAGCCGCTGGCTCAATTAATTCAGCCAGTTAAGTGGTTTGCAACAATAATAATTCCTGCTTTTACTGATGTAGTCTTGTTTAGAACTGGCAAACCAGAGGTAGAACGCTTTGCACGTTTGCAGTTTCTTCTCCAGACAGTTCTTAGAACAGTCACGGGTTTGTTCCATTCTTTTTCCTAAGCCCAGAGGAAGATTCAGGGAAGGTTGCCCAATATTTTTGAGACCTTTGCAACTTGAAAAGCTCATTGCCCAATACAATCCTTTACTTCTAAGCAGAGAGATAACTATACAAAGTTGTTTGGAGATACATTTTTTAAATGCTGTATCCTGCAAAGTGAGTAAAGAATCCCATCAACCCATGAAATGCTGAACACCATTCAGATTTGATAAAACCTGCATCTTTACAATTTTCAGCTTAGAAAAGTGTCAGAAGAGTAGGACCAGATAAAATGAAACTTTTCCATTTCTTAATACCATGGGACAATATCTGGCTTTCTACCTTTTTGTTTAATGGAGTTTAGAATCATTTTCACAAGTCGAGCATAGTCAGTACAGAAAAGAGTTTATTTTCCCTGAACTGAGCAAGATATTGATACAAATTTAGAGTTTTCCAATTTTTATTGAAAGGAATGGGTTGGTGCTCCGGGCAGCCTGTAGTGACGTGGAGTTTAAGGAGTGCGGAATTCAGTGTGACATTTCCTTCTGTTAGAGTATTTTGGCAAGAGCTTGCTGGCTTTGCAGTGTGTGCCTTTTAAGGCCTCTGATAAATGATTAGGCAGATAGTTTAGCCTATTGTTGCCAGTGGGAGTAAGGCAGTGACTCCAAGAGAAGTGTCCAGCTAATGTATTAATGCCTTTATCCAGACCAATAATATAATGTAGTTTGACATGTCTGGCATATGGTTTCTATCATCTCAATATTCTTCTCTGTTCCTCCATGACATTTTAGACAACTAACCAAAATAAAGAGAAGCAGGAATTTCTTCACCCATAAAATAGATTTTAAAATGTCCTGTATTTTGTTCCAGCTCTTTGGTTGATTGGATAATGAAGTGATCCTGAATTCAGTGATTACTTCATTGACCGTCTACAATATTTTCTTTCAGAATTGCCTGTGGCATTATCACTACTGCTCCCTGTCACTGGAAATACTTGCATAAAATCTGTGGTGTGCAGGTACTTTTCACTTGCACTGTTAAGTACCCATGGGTGCATGTATTTGGTGTTTGGACTCTTACCAGCCTTCAGCTATGAGGTGCTGACTTTTGAGAAATGTAGTTTTAAACCAAGGTGCAGTTTGCAAGCTAGAAGTTTTGTAGTAGCAACTAAAGCAAGTGGATTATATCCAGGGCCATTTAAAAATAAGTAGAATAATGACAGTTTTGTGCTCTGGTTACATACTTACATGCGTGTACTCCTTTCCAAACATACATGGAATGGCCAAAATATATGTCACTGGTTACCTGTGAGAGAGTCTGTGGCCTGGGATTGATTTAAAGCCCCATGCAAACTGCGCACTTAACACTTTGGCTTTCTGCCTCAGGAGGTGCAATGTAGTATTGGCTCTGAGCGCAGTAGATCACTTCTCTGTTGCTGCCCCATTGGCTTCACTCTGCCCTGAGCCCAGCAGCACAGGCAGAGCCCACCAGTACTGGTCTGGAAGATATTGAGGTTGTAGTCAGTCCATGGTGGCTATTACAGGTAGGAACGGCTGTATGCACTGAAACCACTATCTAAGTCATTAATTACATTTACCAGTGTTTTCTTCTTGTTTCATAATAAATCGTTCACAAACGTCACAGAAATATCTTTAGAAAAAACTGCACGCAGTTAGGTTGCAAGATTACGTCAAGTATAAGGGAAGGCAATACTTTATGCAGAGTACACCAATAAAAGTTATATCCCAAGCTGAAAAGCTCACTGGTCTGCTGAGAAGGCTATTTGTGGGCTAACATTTTAAGTGCTTTAACAGAGCTGTAAAGGGAGGGCTGCCACCTGGCTCTTGTTTTCACTTTATTTTTGTAATCACTGATAAATTACCTTACTATGCAGGCTTTATATTTAATGGCTGTTGCAGTTTTATGTTATGTCTGTTGTGAGTAAAGAAATGTGGATAGGCAAATATTAGGCGAATGAAGGGATTTATCCTATCTAAGTTGATGCATGATTGTCTGTTTCTTTCAGGATAAAGAAGCCCAGAAAGACTTAGAGGCTTTACTTCTCACTCTGAAGCTCTGACACCACATACTTTTTAACTCTTCCTGCTGTAACAAAATTGCAAAACTAAAATGAGAATCTACGGGATCTGGAAACTGTGGGTGAACTTCAGCTAAGTCAATGGGAAGACAGTCATTGATTTTGGTTGGCCTGGATCACAGCCTTAAGCATTTGGCGATTATGATATGAAAATAATACATTGATTTTTGATTATTTAAAATCTTGTTCTGAAGTGTAATTTTAGATTGCTGACACCGTGAGTCTGATTCTCTGAGCATGAAGTCCACTGCTGGCAATGGACATACTGGGGGTTAGAATGCAAAATGCATAAATCTCGCTCTTTGAAAGATTAATCAACTAGTACATGATGCCAGCATAGAACTGTATGTAGCATAAACAGTGTTTCCATAGTAAATTATATTTATATCAACTAATTTACACAGATGTGTACAGAAGAAAATCATGAATATTTATGTTTACACATTTCTCTACTCTTATAAAATTATAATCCTGTTGAAGTTAAAGAAAGCCTCTACAAAGCTCTTTTTACTTTAAACCTACTGTTCATTTTTCATTGAAATGGGAACATTTTATAAATTAAATATTAAAGTTATAATTTATTTGTAACATCAAGTACAATATTAAAGATCAGACCAATGAAATTAAGTGGTTTAGATTAATACACGTGATGTTTAATGGATTAATATCAGGACTTCCATCAAGCTTGTGAATTCTGATTCTTTCTCTTTGAAGAGTTGCCTTGCGGGGCGGCATCAGCGTGTCTTTGGAAAACCTGGTCCAACGTGTGTCCATCATTAACCTTTTATATCATTTATATAGATAACCTGTACATAAAAATAGACTACTTAAAGACCTACTACTTTTGTTGAGTGTGTAGGACAGCAGTGCTTTCAATAAAATGTAACAACTGGGAAAAGAATTTCCATTCACCACTGGACTGATCCAGAATTTACAAAAGTCTGTAAAAGACTAAAGGCCAGTTTTCATTGGCTTTTAATTCAGGATGTAAATTTAGATGCAGGGAATGTGTCTGGAATAAGTATGCATTTCTGTTAAAGGAAATAAAATTAGATAAGGACAACTACATATTCCCACGATCTACTTGATGTGTAAGGTAACATGGACCAGTTTATGGCAAAACCAGGGAGATCTTCACAAATTGAAATACGCCTTTGAATTGGTGTTAATGTTCATTCTGTGGAAAAAATAGTTTCTATACATTTTTTTTAAATTCGAGAATGCTTTTATTTTCATACGCAGTTTCAGAGAGAAGGGAAGATAAATCCTAACAAACAGTTTCCCAGTGACAGAATGTTTTGATTCACACAGAATAATTGTTATTATTATATAATAATAATAAAAGCTGGAAAAGTGACACAAAAGACTTTACCAAAGGGGCTTTTGGTAAAGTCTGCTTCTGACATTTTCAAAACCAATGTAGAAAGCATAGTTTAAATGGATCTACAAAAGTTATTTGTACTTAGGGTTGTTGTTAACAATTCACTCTCACCTAGGAAGATGTAATAAGAAGGTCTTTACTTAAGTCAATTTTATGCTAATTTTTATACTTTATAAAACAAATTGGGTTATGCAATAGATGCCTCATTTACAAGTAATGATTGATTATAAAGCCTCAAAGTGTATCAGAGGAATAGATTACAACAAGAAGTTATTTAAATTAGTCACTGAAATTAGGTGACATAAGTAGGATTTGCTTTATTAAGGGCAAATATAAAGTGTTGAATTCAAGTAAATAACAGAAAGAGGATGGAGGAAACCTAACTATTTTGGCAATTCTGTGGAAAAGGACCTGCCAATTCCAGTGAATGGCAAGTTAATCGTGGGTCAATAATGTCACGTTTTTATGGAAAAGCATATTTCAAACTATACTGAATAAATAAGCATACCCCATTCAATTCACATAAAATAACCTTTTATTCTAATTAGGCCTAATAACGTCTAGTGAGGTCTGAGCTGGGAAACTATATCTGGTTTCAGGCACCACACTTCAGGGGGTTAGGGGCTAATTGGAAAGAGTCCAGTGGAGAGAGACAAGAAAGATGAGAGTGCTAGACAATATTATTTTGTGTGTAGAAATTGAAAGAATTTAGTGTGTTTAGTCTGCAGGAGCAAGGACTAAAGGAGTATTGACATTTGTAAAAAGCTATTGAGGAGAAGACAGTAAAAAAACAACCCCAAACCTTGTTCTCCAAACTCCCTGTTCATAGAACAAGAGGTAACTGCCTACCTTGAGATTAGGCAGTAGGAGAAAATAATCCTGGTGGTAACTTTGCAAAGCTCTGAAATACATTTTCTGAGAACATTATAAAATCAGTCACTTAAGTTTTAATATAAAAGTTAAATAAGACTTTAAACATTGGCTGTGCTTCAGACACAGTTCATCCTCTGGCAGAGGTTGGACTAGATGACTTCTTAAGATCTCTCCTGGCCTTGACATCCCTGGGGATTGTAGGACTCCGGATCCCTACAAGCCACAGGCACTCCTGCTGGGGTTCAGAAGTTGGTGGGCTGTTTGCACACGCTGGCTCTGCATTTGGGCTCAGACTAGGGAATGAGTTTGTACTCTGAAACATTTACCAGCATGTTTCAAGACCTGAAGTTAAAGACATGCATCATGTCTGCCCTTGACTTTGTTTATCACAAATGTAGTTTTAATCCTCAGGGTCACACTTTTAAATTAAATTTCTGATTTTATAAGTTAAACTACCCATCTTTCTTTCTAGCCTTGTGAATTAATCCTATTCTTCTGATTTAATTTTGGCTCACTACTAATCTATGTGTAGAATCACCAAATAACATCTGAGAGAGAAAAGGCTGGTTTTAACTTTTCATTCTAAGTTGTCTTTGATAGTTCACAGAAATATTCCTCACACAGGTAAGACACTGCTGTTTATGCAGCTAAGATATTTTGTGCTTTTAAAAGTTTTATTAGTTAGTGTACATGAGCATTCTCAGTTTTTTTGTTTCCACTTTGCTGATCTGAGAACTTTTAAAATTGAAGCATGTTCTCTAAATTGTTCCCTAATTGCTCCTTGGAATAAAGTTTTTGCATTTAGTTGTAGGCCTAGGCTATCTGTTCTCTGTGTCATACCAGCTGGAAAAAAAGCAAGCATAGCTCCAGAGGGCCATATGTTTTCTTTTTTCTTTAAAATATCCACAAGCAGACAGTCGCTTCCGTAGTTTTGTCTCCATGGAGGAACTAGATTCTGTGATTCTCCGAATCTGTATTAACCCCTGCGGGCTTTTAAGCCATATGGAGCAGATGGGAGTACAGGCTTCCTGAAGCCACGGTGCCTGGGCTGTGGTACCCACAACTCCTTCAGTTCTTCTGCTGTGGCATCTGGTTTGGTCTCTGCTCCAGTACAAACACTGTAAATTACCCGGCGGAATTCGTCTCTTTACATACTTGTAAAAGGTGAGTTCTGGGGGCCTTGGTCTGATACCAGGATTCATGTGCTTCATTGCAGTTAAAAGTACTGTGTTCCTTGATAATTGGCATAATTTTTATTTCTTGTGAAGCTAAGGGTTCTGCCACTGAATCCCGATCCCTTTGTAATTGCCTCCCTGCAACAGCAGGTAATCATGAAGCAAGTTTTACAATTTTTGCAGCAATTGGCCACAGACACATTTTGGAAATGGTTACAGTGATACACTCTCATACTACCTGTTTTAATTACTGTCTTTTCTTTTGCTGAGTCTTGGGATGAGATATTTCTTTCTGTGTAGTAATATCAATACACCGACTTCTGAATTGGGAAGCTGTCTAACAGTGGTGAGTAGCTGGTGACTGAGAAAATAAAGTGACAAGTCCTGTGTCTGATTGTAAAAAAACCAAACAAACATCTAAATCCACACCTACAACCCTGTTATTGTGGTAGTAAAAGCCTGAACCAAAAAAACCCAAACGAACAAAAAAGCAAAAAACCTAAACCAACACTGAAACCAAAGCACCAACAGAAGAAATCAATGAAAAAGTGGCTACCAGAGATCCAGTCATGTTCAACCCAAACATATCAGCTTATCTGGATCTACTTATCTTCAGCTGTCACTACCTGAACACCTTCCACCTGAAGTACCTAGGAGTGTAGGGAGGTATTGTGAATTCCAGGAAGATCCGTGGGTTTTCTGGAATTTTCCTAGACCCTCTGGAGAGTAGTCCTGTGGTGTTTTGTTTTGTTTTGTTTTCCCAGGGGACACAATAGTGCATTATATCTACACCAAATCAGAAAATCCTACGGTGGTGTGACAAAATTGTATTGCAGCGTTCATCCAGTGCAAACTCAAAAAGGAGTAGCTCTGAAGGGCCAACATTATTTGCTTTTTTTTTCCTCTGTACATGAGGTTATATTCTTATTTTCCAGCACTTCTGCTTCTTACAGACTTCCAAGTTCCTTGGAGAAGAAACAATCAAACTGTCTTGACAATACAAAAAGAATTAAGCTTTTCTGGCCCTGTCTATGTTTGTGTAACCCATGCATGTGTGATGCTGGGAAATGAAGCACTGAAACTAAGAATGTGAAACATTATTAATTTTTTTGGAGGAAATATTTTACTCATTTCATTAAAATAAACAACCAGTTATTCTAGAAGTATCTGTGGGATCTAGTGGGAACTTGAATATGAACAATCTGAGCTCTGTGCTTGGTAGTGCTGCTGACCCATGATGTGACTGTGGGGTAAGCTACTTAGCTACATACCCAAGTTGCACACACGCAAACACTGTCTGTCCACTCTTCATATGTTTTGTTTATTAAGATTAATTATGAGCTGGTTTGAATTGCCTACATGTGTAAGCCAAAAATAGAGTCCTGCAATATTGACTGAGAATATTGTAACCTAAACAAGTATTAAGGATACGGGCATGAGTATGGATGTACTTTTTAATCTACCAAAATAAGTTCAGGTTTCTAATTCATGGATGAAGGTAATCAACATGGCTGATGAAATTTCAGTCTCCAGAGAGAAATGTTCTTGTTTGTTGTTCAGAAAAAATGTGGCATATCAGCAAAGTGGATTCAGCAATTTACTTGTGTTTTCCTAATCTTGGAAGAGGATAATTTATGAAGAAATGAAAATTCATTTGTAAAGCTCCTCACTGTGGCTCTGGGTTAAGGATTGCTGGTTTGCAGAATGCTAGGCAACCTCACATGGTGCCCTGTAAAATCATATATGAAGTCCTAAAGCAGTAATAAAATACATGTTTTTCAAATTAGAACAGCAGAATGTTTTTACAGCAACACTTTTAAGTGCAGCAAAGGGTTCATACAAGAGCACTGCTAGAATGTGTGTTGCTTTTGATACCACCAATGAATGGGTATTGGCAGTTTCAAGCAAAACAGTGTTCCTGGTGCATTCATCATGAATCCCTGAGCAAGAATTACCAAACAAAAGACCATAACTGATTGTGTGACCCCACGGTCATTTGACATCATCTTTCTTTTAGAGGTGTTTGTCTTACTAATGAGTAGTTTCATAGGACTGGTCCTTATAAAACCTACCTGTAACATTTTGGTGCCATTGAGAACATGGCAGAACAGCCTTTGGACATCAGTGAGTCTCAGGCTTTGTGCTAAAATGGGATTTTTAAAAGTACCTGCATGACCTTGTGTGATGTTTGTTTGTGTACATCCTAATACTTGGTTCAGCTTGTTCCCATGGCACACTGCTTTCAGCCCTTTTTACAGCCATTCCTACGTGACCCAACATGTTCATTTGGAAAATGAGAAGGCAGGTCTTTACATTCTCATGGGAGAAATTCAGAACAATAGATTGGGGGGGGTGAGGGGGGAGAAAGCCCCCAGACTCCTGGACCTGGATCTTTTGAGCAATACTTTTAATTAATTGTCCACTATACATGATTTATGTAAAGGGCATTAGTTTATTCTCTAGAGGGGGAGTTTTGTGATCAGTCTACCTATTGTACACCATAGAAAATTTCCTCCCTCCTTTAACTTATCTGAAATTATGGGGCTGACAGGGCTTCTTTCACCCATGTGAATGGTTTGAAGAAGAACATGTAAGAAAAACATGAAGAACACACAAGCAGTAAGCAGTAAAAAAGACCTCACCTTTTAGGCCTCTTTTACTCTTTCCATCAGTACCCAAAGAGCTGTCAGGGAAGATAAAGCTTTGGGAAGCCTTTATGCCGTTATTCTGGGCTGGTTTGGAGCATACAGAAAGCCAATGCGTGTCTGTCCACGCGCACACACACACACACACAGCTGTACCTCTAGTGGAAGTGTATTAGCAAATGCCCCAGCTGGGGAGCAGTGGCCAGCGAGGCAGGAGAAGCAACACACCTGGCTCAGCAGTGTAGAGAACGACCCCTGATGAGGTTCAGGTGGGCCCTGGCAGTGGAGAATTGGCACTTCAGGTGCATGTGATGAGCTAAGTGTCCTTTGGGGATGTGCACTGGTGGCTAAGGAGCTGTGTTACTGTGGAAGTCTGCAGGAAGATGGCTGAGCCTCTGGAAGTTCCTGGCCTGGAGGTGAAGGAAGGGTGAGTTTGTGCTCTGTGGGGTATGCAGTTTCACACTGCTGTGTCTGTGTCAGAAGGAGTGTGTGTGGGACACGTGCAGTGGGCACTGTAGTGGTGGGTGTTTCACAAGCCTGCGTGGCTGCTCATGGCATCACTCGGCATTAAGTTAAAAGAGGAAATCTGGAAGGCGTCCCTAGGAGGGCTAACCAAAGGTAGACAGGATTTGGTCACTCCTGCGAGGAGGCGTGTTAAGTCTTGAGTCTGTAACTACCTACATGCAAGACTTTCTTCTGTGCAGGGCTTTGATTCCTCTCAGGGCCTGCCATGGGACCTGGGAAGAGATGCCAGGGCTCTGTCACCACCGCTTCCTCCTCTGGGGTGCTGTTGCATGTGGCAAGTGAGAGTGAAATGAAAATGGTGGTTTTCTACTTTCCCTGCTTCAAAAGATGCTTTTGTTCACGTTCACCAACTTAAATTTATGTGGAAAAATACAACGTAGAAAGGACATTTCAAATGGATTACCTGTGATCTGCCATTTTCCTGTGGTAAGAGCTTGTTGCTGTTGCGCGAGCGCGTGCCAAAATGAAGCTAGAACAGTAGTGTGAAAAAGGTGCTGTAGCTCGGCTTTGTGGGGCTATGTTTTAACTGCCAGCATTTTATTCACTTTCCTCCGTCACTGGTTACAGCACTGAGTTGAAATCCTCACTGCTGGACCTGCGGGGCAGGCTCTGGTGGGTGGGAGGCAGTCGGCAGCTGCCGCCAGCGGGCAGGGCTCCGTCTGCAGCGCTCTGCGAGGGGAATCACGCTGATTCCCATCAGCTGAGACCCGCTCCTTTAGCTGGCAGCCTTACACGAAAGCAAAGGGGTGCTGTGTTTTCCCTAAATTGATGGGGGGTTGTTTAATCCTTAAATTTAGACTAGAGAAGGAATTTAAATAAAGGAGCTTTTCTTATATTGAACAGCGAGCAGCAGAAGAGAAGCAAATGTTTAGTGTATCCACAGGGATACTTGCAGAGGTCAAACAGGCTGATTGGGTTCACCTGCACTGCAACATCGTGATTTCTGTATTGCACTGCATTTACTGTGGTAGGACTGCTATGGATCCTGTCTTTTTTTTTTTTTTTTTTTTTTGAATGTCAAACTGTAATTACCCATGCAGAAATTGTATGGGAACCACAGTTTCTGTGTTTGTGTGTGTATATACATACAAAATTTTTTGTATGGATAGATATATCTGTGAGTTTAGTAGAGGAATTAAGATATGACTTGCTGCATTTTGTAGCTGTAATAAGGATCTTGATTACTTTGAGAATCTTTTGAACTTTCCATTCTTGTGTGAAGTGAAACCTTGAGAAAGACTCTGCCTGCATATCCTTATCCTAACTTCTAAATGCAGAGTTAAAACTGCTTCATGAAAAGGAGTTGCCACAGCACTTAGCTGGACCTCCCTCTGAGAGGGAAGACTGGAAAAATATCTGTTGAACACAAGATACCTTGTGTGCTGGAGAGGAAATGTGAGTTTATAACCCTGCAGGCTCATCTTTATCTAGAGCTGTCAGTTCCTAATGGAAGTCTCTTACACATTCAATTTGGTGCAGGCAGATGGTAAAGAAAAAGGTAATAGATTCTGTAAATTAATGTATTCACTTTCTTTGCCTTGCCTTCTCAAACTGTGAGGTTGTGAACTCTAAAGGGGTTACTGAGTCAGTAGGAATCAATATGTAGTCCATGAACCCTGTCTCTATCCTGTTCCCAAAACATTGCATCTGCTTCCAGGGAGTCTGTGGCTGAAGGGGGAGGATGCAGAGGGAGAGCTTTATGTGTTCCGAGGTGGGGTTTTGTCTCTTGAGAGTGCTTTTTTTGTAAAGGATTGTGGTTTGCAGAGGAACGCTTGAGGAGGATTGCTTAATACCCCTCTGTGGTATGTTTGACTTTCTTTGGTTTCCTGAACTCAGTACTCATTCACTGAAAAGTAAAGTAACTCCTATGGGAGTGGGGAGGGGAGAGAAATTTCAGACAAGATTGAAGCTGTCTTAGGTATTAAATATGAGGAGACTGAAGTGCATCCCTGAACGGCTCCTGCTGAGATGTTAATAACTGGTCCTCTCACCCCTATTACACTGAATCTCTTCCAGTTTTCTTGCCAAAACAAGTGGTATTTTCCGTCGCACTCCAAGTAAGGAGAAGTCAAAATGTAACCCTAAACCAGTGAGCTTTAGAGGCAGCTTTGCAGGGGCTGTGAAGTGCTTTTTTCTGCCAAGCGAATGGGCGGAGCATTCAGCAGGAACCACAGGCCTTCCAGTAGGTTTGACCTGAGACAACTGGGGCCCAGTGGCCAGAAGGGAAAGCGTCCATAACAATTAAATCTCCAGCAGAGCTGTGTACATCTCCAGGACTTCAGTTTCCAAGGGTTTTGGCAAACTGTTTTTCAGTGTTGATCCTCTGGCTTTGATTTTTATTCTGATTTTTCTGACACATGGCAGTCAGAAACGGACAAGTTTGGAACCTTAGTTTAGCATTTTATTTCTACACTGGTATTTTTGTTACTATATACACCCTCCACTATATTTAATGCTTCATGCATACAGTATATACAACTGATGGAGGGTGATGCTATTTACTGAATTATATATACTTCTAATCACCTATTTTATCAGACCTTCTCATCTCTAGGATCAGCTTTTGCAACTAAGTGGAGCATCTCTTTTTTCAGAGTCTCATAAAGGCTACAAAAATACTTTTCGCACTAGAGATGTAGGAAATTGCAGTCAGGTAGTATTTCGCTCAATATAATTAAAATAAAATACAGCTGATGTGAAAACTTGGGTACAAAGTAGCTCAGTTACTCAAGTTGACATTTTCTTCCCTCCGATGACAGATTTTCCAGTTGTTATTGAGCGATTAAAGAAGGATTTATCTCATATTCATAGACAAGTTGAGTAATTCTTGATATTACAGTCATCGAGGCAGCCTTATAGAAACTCATGGTCTTTCAGCACAGTTGGAATTCTGTTAGATTTTGCACTTCACAGAAATCACAATTTCTAAACTGGCTGTAAACTTAAGGGATAGGAGGAGCCAACAGATCTTGTGGTGTAGGAAAGAAAAACACTGTGTCCATCACAATGTTATCAGAATGAGAATTCAGTAAAGAATTACAAAAACCATATTCATGCCAGATTTAATGTCTTTACTTTGAACTATATTTTTCTTACTAATTAACCTGTTTCTCATGAAAGTAGCTTTAATCCTTCCTTGGAATTGATTTGTGAAGAGGCATGTCCATCAATTAAATAAAAAAAATAAAATTATAAATGCACTATAACTATGCTTCTCTTAAAGAGAGATCACATGGTAGCCTGTAATTCTATCCAAATAAGAAGATAACCCTGCAAGGTCACATGCTGGGGATGCAGTGATGCTGGGCTGCCCCAGAGTCACCAGCCGTGTGGTTTCCTCGCTTTGTTGAAGCCCCATCCGTTGTTTCAGTTGCTGGAGTTCTCATTAGTCACATTCAAGACAGTACTGCAAACACTAAAAAAAGAAAGGAAGGAGAAACCCTTACATGTGCCAGGAATATCACTTTGAGTTTCAGCAGTTCCCATCTGTCGTTCTGCTGGGACAGTGGGACACTGAGGAGTCTCAGCGGTGCTGGGCAGCAGTTGCTGAAGTGCCTGGGGCACAGCGTTTGTTCCAGGAACTCAATGTGTTGTTGATTCCACAATTAAATGCTATGGGATTTTAATTTACTCATTTTTCATTTCCTTAATTTTTGGCATTCAGATGCAATTTTGCCCAGGGACATGAACACTTTCCTGGAGCTGAAAGCTTGATTAGCAAAGCACTTTCCTAGCATCTTCTCCTTAACACCCATCCCTTTCCCTAGGGAAAGGGTTGGGCTTGCTGTGAGGGCTATGGCTCGAAATGTGCACATAGGTTTTATGGTTACAGGAATCCCCAGCAAGAGGTTTGGTGAGGGTCTTGGCTGTGTCGATGTGCTGCTGTTACAATTAGCTCTTCTGTTTCTAGACTGGGGAGTGAAATGGTGAGTCTGCTTATCTGCTGGGATCCCAGGCCCTGCAAGGAACAGGGAGAATTAAGGTGTGGTTTCCCTAGGGGGCTGCAGCCTTGTCTGTTAAAGCACCTAACATAGCATGTATGTCTGCATCCTGTGATGTTTTCTCAGTTCATGCTCTAACCCTGGCAATGACATCGTTTATTGGAGAAACGGATATATCTGCTATTAGGAAGTGAAGAGCCTTATCTGCCCCTAAGTCCCATCATTGCCTTTGGCTTAGGTGTACGGGTACTACCCTGAGTTGTTTTACACATTTGTGCTTTATCAGGCATTACCAGTAGTGTATAATTTAAGGAATTATATTTAACTGCTGGTGACTGTGAGTTGGTCCCGAACAAGGTGGTCAATTAAAATTGCCTTGTTTTTGGGAATTGGCCCCAGCATTATTTACTAATTCCTGAAATGCAAGGCAGAAACAATGCAAACAGTGTATCTATATGGAAGATGTTTTGCAATATGATGTTTTTCTGCAATAACTCCTTATTACTGAATGATTAATTATTGCAAGGGCTATGTCCAAATTCTTTTCTCTTCCTCCTGCAAAAATATGAAACTCAACTGCAGTACTTGTATCTCTTTACATGAAAGGTCTTACAGAAGGATTATGGGCAGGCTGTTTTCCTCCTTTTACATGGGAATTAGGTGTATAAATGACTTCTGGGGGATATGGTCTTGAAAGCTTGAGAACTCCACCCTGAGTTGGAGCAGAAATACATTGGAAGCATCTCATATTTGTTGTGCTCAGGCATAACCCAAAGTTTTGTAGTGCTAATATAATCCATCTTCTGTCACTATAAGGACCAGTCGAATTTCCTTAGTAACAAATACTCTTTGTCTACTCCCAGAAAGCTTAGACTTATTTGCAACATGCAGAACCAAGGAAACTGCAGATGACCCAACACTGTAGTATCAAAATCTCTGTGTGACTTTTTCCAGAACCACAGTGTTCAGTCCCACTGCACCATCAGGCTACTTAATACGATCTGTGAGTCTTTTTCCAAAAGAGTAAAGTATATAATAAATCGTAAATCTGATCTTCTTTTTTATGCTGAAGGAAAAATTTATAAAAAAGGAAGAGTGGTGATCTCATTATTCCTACAGTTTTTTCATTGATGGGTAAGGGCAAAGCTTTTGCTCTCAGAACAAGTTCTATCAGAAGAGGTAGGCATCTCAGCTGTGAAGTATGACATGCAACAACGTTCCGTAAGGGTTTTCTCCTAGCCAGCTTATATGAACAAACTGCTACTTCTTGGAATGTTCTTATTAATAACTAAGACACACATTAGTTCTTTCACTGACCATGGATTAAGCTCTCAGCTATCATCTTGCTGACCAGAGTGAACAGCAGGGACATGTCTGGCTGCAGTTGAAGAATGCCCTTTGCTGGGAGATGCCAAGGTCTCTTTTGAAGGAGACCAAGAGGCTCTGTTCCTGTAACTGCCTTGTAACTGTGCCTAGCTGAGCAGATTGGTGGACACCAACCCCAGCTTTGCTTTTAACAGCAGAATTATTCTGACTTCTGCTGCTCATAACTCCATTTTCCCTTCCTCAGTGGTAACTGTGAGTGGAAACCTCTAATGCTGGGCTTCTTAAAGCTGAAAGCCCCAGCATGACTGCAGAGTTATTGCTCTGCATCTGGCTGCATATTTCTGCTGTGGAAAAAGGAGAACCCATAGGCACTAATGTTGTAGAGTAGCCCAGCCCGAGTGAGATATTTCAGCTGAGCCTTGGTCCTTGATTATCAAGGGTATGAGATGTCATTGTCTCCAAGTGTACCAGATTTGGAGCCAAAGATGGAGGGTGATGCCTCTCTTGCCGACCCATATCACTTCAGGCAAATGTGGTGCTCCCTCTTGTGCAATCTCTGTACCTGTCTCTCCTTACTTGAACTCTTCCCTGGGGTTCAGGAGGGCAGGATCCCAGGTAATATTGCCTCCTGAAGACAGTGTTCTGAGATGAATGAATGTCTTTGTGTTTGGATGTGCAAATTTCTCAGCAGATTCACAGCCACAGAAGTAGACAACAAGTTCATGTTTCCAGCTTTCCCAGACATTTACCCTTTAGATACAAATGCTGATGTCACTGCAGCCAAGTGGCCCATCCGCTCTCACTTGGTTCTGTCAGTGCAGGATAGCTCTGTACATGGCACAGACAATTCACCATAGGTATTGACAGCAATACAGGCATGCCTGGATGAAATTCTAGGTACTATACTACCTGGGAAACTACATTTTATATTCTGCTGCGACCAAGGTTGTAGCTGGACAGTGAAAAGGAATTTGCTAACTAGGAAGCAAATTGAAGCTTTCTAAGGGCTTAAACAGTTTACAGGATACTCCATTTTAATTGATATAAACCCTTCCAGCAAGGAGGCAGAAGGGGATTTACCAAGCTTGGAAATAATTAAAATCATGCTGAAACTTTCCTAACAGGTACTAAATGTGACATAGTGTGTGGTCTCCCTGACAGGGTTGCCTTTCCCTATAAATGGGAAAGTGCAACATCAGATGTTTCAATGCATGCACGTAGATAAACAATTCTTTTATGGCATATTAAGAACAGTTTGGTTTATGGCTTTTTAGATGCATCTTAAAATCTTGTTCTATAATTACTTTAGCAGAGCTGTTCAATTTCCAAGATGTGCTTCTAAAGCAGGATGAGTTTGTACCTGGTTTTTATTAACTATATTACAAGCTAAAAATAAACCAAGTTGCAGACAGCTGACAGCAATGTGGACCCTCAATGTGTTTCATTAAAAATAATAATAATTCTTGGGAGCATGGAGGCAGAGGGCAAGCTCTTTTTGTCTCCTGGAAACTGTTTTGCTTGTCTGGGAGAGGAAAGTAACCTGACAGTCTTTGAAATTTACTGATATTCATTAAGATCACTGTACTTTGAAGGGAGCTTTAGCTAATTATGAACTTTAACCCCATGTTTCAGTTTGTTTCTGGACAAAATACATGGCTTTGTCATGCCCTGCAGCCTACTGGCAGAGAAGTTTTCTGGTAGTGTGTTTGAAAGGATCCTGGGGTTTTATGTCAAAAGTTGACAACTGCAAGTGCTGATTTACAGTTAGGGTGGTCTAATTTCTTTTTTAACTTTTTAAAAATCAGCCTAGAGATGTGGTGACTCTCTCTAATTTCTTTTTTACTCATGTCTGAGTGCCTTTGTGAAGAATGGACTCAAACGGACTTGGGAGATAAAGTTTCAACAGAGGAATTCATAGGACCTCTGCAGGAGTGCAATCCAGTTACTGAGCACAGGTTGAGGGCCAGTACCTTGGAAGAAGCAATATGAAAAAATGTAGTCTGGCCAAAGCTAGACAAAGGAAAAGAAATATTCTAGGAGAAAACTAGGATTTTTTTAATCTTTACTGTGTAAGCCTATGCTGCTACTGAAATTCATTTAACCAAGAGTTGTATTTCACTGAAGTCTGCCTATTCAAATAGTGCTGCTATTTAGCAGTCAGAATTAAAAAGGCAATAAACCACATGCATTTAAGCTGTAAACATGTTGTACCCCCTAATAAATTCGGAGACAATTTCTGTGCCACAGTTTAATCAAATTGGTTTTGGTGAACATCTGCAAACACATGTTTTTGTGTGTTGGGTAGAAGAAAGCCTCTAAAAAATCTGAAGTAGAGTTTTGATAGCTGTTTTTGATAACTGACTAGAATGTTTCTGGAGACTGAGAAAGAAAGCCTTCTGCAAGTGATTTTGGCCAATATCTAGGCAAGGATGAGGGAGCAAAGGAGGAAAAAAAAAAGAAAAAAAGAGCGAAAAACAAAACCACAAACCAAGCATTGGAAAGGAAAAGTTAGGGTTCTACTTTCTAGTTATTTTTGAAATGCTGCTCAGTGGTCTGAACTCCCCTGTCCAGATTTGGATTGGCATATATTGTAATTTGTTTCCTATAATTAAAATTTAACTTTCAATATGCAGTAAATTTAAAAAAAGCTCAGTAAAATATAATGGCCAGACTAGGGACTTAGGTGTTTGCAAATGTGTTGCTCTATAGCTTTTGCTCTCTAGAAGCCTGACCAAAAAGTTTGACTGAAGACATGCTGTGTATTGACCATTGCCTTGATATTTGGAAACGTGTGAGAATAGATAACAGTATTTTATAAGGAACTTATTTTAACAAACTGAGGAGGAAAGGTTAGATTCTCTAATTTATCACCATTACAATAAACACCGAGTTCTGTGCTAAAACTCAGTGAGGAAACAGAGCCCTGTTTATTGTCCATGTCTTAAATTGCAGGGCTGCTTCACCTACTGCTATAGGGAAGTTTGCTGAACGTAGTGCTTATTTGTTATTACAAGTATCAAAGACACTGAGGTGATATTTAGAAGTTATAGGTGGGGGACACTTTCAACATTTGCTCACACCTGTGTGTACTGGTCCCAGTGGTTCGGGAGAGGTTCTTGGTTAGAACCTGCACTTGTGAAGCATCCTGGACCAACCCTGCTCCTGCAGGCAAGCACACTCCTGGTTCCTAAAGTCAAGTGGGGAATTCCTGCCACCCCTCACCCCCCTCCCCAATTCTGTTTGTGCTGGCCCAGGTCTTCAGGGAGAGCCAGCAGTGCATACGGTTCCTGTTAGCTGAGAAAACAGAAACATCTGGGAAAGACATGAATGACTTACTGACTCAGTTCAGCAGCAGAAAAGTCTCTTACAGTCCATTCTGGGCAGAGAGATCCTCTCTATTATGTGCTGAAGCAGTGAGCAAATGCACATAAAATCACATAAAATACAGTTCAAAACAGCAGGAGGTGGGCAGTAATGGCTGTCTTATATGGCCTTTCCCTCTTCCTGCCTCTGGGTTTGCCTCCTAAAGAAAGTATAGGGAAGGCTTTTCTCATCCAGTGAGAGTGGGGGAGAGTGCTTAGGAAGAGTACTTCCTAGGGACAGCAGTGGGTTTCCCAGGATGATGCCCATAAAGGTTTAACTTCAAGAGGGAAGGAAATTGAACTAGTGGTGAACATATTATTTGCTATGCGTTTACTGTAAAAAGGCCTATAGTGTTGTGGGTAGTTTTTATTATTAATTTGGAGATAGAATGACTAGATTGGCTCCAGGAGGCCCTGTTTGATCAGTGTGTTGGACCAGATGGCTTCCTGAGGTTCCTTCCCATCTTTACCAGTTTGTGGTTCTGAGATATCAGGTAATTAAATTGGGTCAGACCCTGCAACATGACCTGGCTAAATCAGTGTGGCTGATTTCCTCAAACTCTAAGGAAATGTGTCCCACCACTGTAGGAGTATTGCTTTTTTTCCTACTCTGACTGCACCACCAAAGATGTTCAGAACTTAAAATGTTTGGTTTTAAGCAGGACATACATAAATATAGGTCTTTGGCATATGGCGAGTGGTAAGCACAGCACACAGTAACCTGCAGGGTGGGTATAAACATGTTGCCTGTGCTCTCTCCTCAGGGGAGACAAAGGGGGAGATGGGATGAATTGCCCTCTGCAGGTGCATGTGTGTGCTATCATTTAAAGCCTGTGGACCAAAGGGTACCCCAGGGAGCTGTTGTACCTGCAGATGGGACAAATTAGCATTAGCAGCTGCTTGCATTTTCTTTCCTCATTTTCATTCTCCTCTATGGGATCAAACACTTCTTTCTATTTTCTCTGGGCTGTTATTTCGCCTTCTCACTTCTCAACTGCCCTAAGTATAAAATATTCTTTGTTATTGACCCTGAAGAATTATTGCTTCTATTAGCATATGATCAGGCTTTGCTGGATTTCCCCAGAAGGTGCCTTTATTAGAAAAATAAAAATAAATACATATGGCTTGAGTTCAGTGAAATAACTGTCTTTTGCCACCTTAAGTTGTGTGTATTTCAAGGAAATACTTGAAGAAAAGAGACAGATGACAAATTCTTGGGAAGGAATTTGTTCAAAATTACATGAAGACTTCGATTGTATATGAATGTAGGGATGCAGGAAGCTGTGCTAGCTGGATCTTTGCTAGGGAAAATGTTAGTAGTCTAATGACAATACAATCTGGTGGTTATAAAGAGAGCTAAAGAGGTCCAGTCACTTCATTAACTGTCTTTTCATAAGCCCTAGGAGAAAGCATCCATCCCCTTGAGAGCAAAAGTTGTCTTTGGTGTCCAATCCTCATCCATCTCTTCTGCTTTCGCAATTTCAGCCATTCAGACAATTGATGGAGCGTGTATTTATTCCAAGAACTTCCCTGAAGTTTTCTGCTCTGCTGTGCAGTTTTATGGCTTTATACCCAATAAAAACTACTGTATGTGCTTAACTCTGGGAACAGGCTAGAGCTATTTACTCAAGCAAAAAAGTATTGTATTAGGGTAAGAGATTGCTTGTGAAGATAAGAAAGGAATCTTGCTGGCCTTAAGTAAGGCATGAAGATATTTGAACAGTGTTCTACAGTGAATACATTATCAGGCAAATGTTTTGAATTCAGTCTCCGCTGATGACTTCAACGAAATTAGTACCTGATCCTTCAAATGCAGAGGACAATATTGTCACTGTACTGTAGATCTGTGTGCACAGATGTTAAATATCTTAGTCTTAATGCTATCAGGAGTAGGGGGTTTTTTGTTTGGTTGGTTGGGTTTTTTGGTTTTGTTTTTTTTGGTACAAGGTTTCAGTTCAAGTATAATGTTCCTGGACAATCTACCTTGTAATTCTATGGGAACTTTCGTAATTTAAATATTTATCTACTCCAGATTTTTTTCCTCCTCTCCTTTATGGGAGTTCATCCTTGTTTAATTTTGTTAAACATCATTTGTGGTGTTTCTGACCAAAACCCCAACTGGCTGATCTGCCCTTAGCTGGCTGTGGCACCCGTGCTCCTCACACACTTGGAAGATGCAGGCTAGGTGGGATGTCAGGCACATGAAGGAAAGAATGCTTATCCGGAGAAAGCTGGTGGAAAACACTTCTCTTTTGTTTCTGTGCCACCTGGAAGGGTTATCCAGAAAGCTTCCCTGCAGGGCATGTTGTTCTGGAGTGTAGGTACAGCTCTTCCTCGCTTCTGCCAGAAACAGAGGGATGAACATAGTTATGTCTTGGAACAAGTTGAAGCATGACACTGTCCCAGCAGCTATACACATAAATGAAGGGAAGGAAAATGAGCTTTGTTACAATGAGATGAAGGTTCAGTTAGCAATCTCATTTTTTCATTAGGGTAATTATTGTGAAGTTGAGTTTAATTGCTGGTGGCACCTTCTTCCTTTTTTTTTTTTTTTTAACTTGAGTTATTTAAATTTCCTGAACCACAAAAGATTAATAGCCTCACAATTTATGATTTTTCTCTGCAGAGTGAAAAAGTGTAATTAAAAAGAAGATATACAGTTGGATTAAATTTTTGAACTGCAGCTTGGAAAATTTTCACAAAATACAAAGCATAACAGAAGTTTAGGGTATTGTTTCATGTTATTCTGCAGATGATTGCAAAGCATACTTGCTTAGTGAAGTCAAGCTTTGTCTTAAACCTTGCTTTTGTTCTGGGAACAAGGTGTCTCACTTCACATCTCCGCTTCTGTTATAATGAGTAGAAGAGTCCAAATAAGTGGAGGGTGTACTGTTACTTTGAGCACAGAAAATGTGATTATGTGAAGTCCCATTTGTTATCACGAGAGGATTAGAAGCCTGTTTCTGCATGATAAAAGTTATGCTCTTCCCAGAGCTCAGGTTGGGAGAAGGGAGATTGTGGAAATCTAGTTTTATAGAGCTGTCCCTGCCAAGATAAGGAGCCATCACTGAAAACTTATCAGTAATAGCAGAGATGGAACCCAGTTCTGGAGCATCCTGCAAAATACACGCTATTCCTTCCTTCTGGGATATTGAGCAAGCCTAGATACAGCTGAAGATGTAACTGTGTAGCATGGGAATAGCTGACTGATACAAACCTCTTCCTGCTCAGTTTGGACCTTCTAGATCAGGTGTTTCTGTCTGGTATAGTGCCTGCTTCTTCTGCTACTCTCTCTGAATGTCAAGAGGAAAATTCCTCCAAAAGATGTTCAGACTCATGCAGCTGGGCATGCTGAGATAAGGAGAATGACAGACTATCTATGACTTTCTCTTGTAGATTGGTTTTGTTTCCAAATCCTGCAGCCTGTATGGGACAGCCCAGTCCCTCATGTTTAGTTCCTCAGCTCTCGTTTCCATGTTTACAACGTAAAATCACCACCTCTTTTTTCCTGGAAATCAAAGACCCTCTGCACAATTTCTTCCTAGCTGGCATATTCCTACACTGCAGACACTGTTTTCCTCTGCCAACTCTCAGCCACTCCAGCAAATGACTCTGCAGTTGATTTTATGCACTGTCAATGAGCCCCGCATGCATCTGCTCCCTTCTCTGCCCATGTGCAATTGAAATGCCTCAGTATCCTGTATCTTCTGAATTAACTGTACTGATGGATCAGTGTCCCCAGACTTGCAGCACAGATCAAGAGTGTAGGGAGCTGAGAGACCCTTTTTTTGATTTGGTTAGCTTTAGCTCTGTGCTTTCAGGCTGGAGCAAGAGCTGCTCTGTTGAAGGGCAGGGCAACACTAACCAAACAAAGAATTTTCTGCTTTGTGGAGCTGTGTGAAAAGTTTGCCTAGTCTCTGATTGCTCTGTCTGGATAATCGGAAACACTTCCTACACACTGGGTCTGATACAAAACTAATAGGAATTTGTCGTGAATCTGCATTCATTTGCATTGTGCTGTGACTATGCTGGTACACTCAGATCCTAGACAGACAAACCCAGACACACACGCACCTTTATAGCAGTGCTTCTTTCTCAAGTTTTGATGAGTCTTGTCCTTTATTGTTACATTATTGCTATGCAGTCAGCAGCTCTGGACTGACTCCTGCTGAAGCCCTCAGGTTTCTATCAGGATCACAAGGAATGTAGTGGTACACTTGACTAGTATAAACATATTCAGTATCAACTCTCCTAGCTCAGCCTATTTGCTTCCTCTCCTTGTTAGTTAGTGGGGTGGTCTGACTGCTACTGATTTTCCAAGAAATATGCTTGACTTAAGTTCTCCCTGGGTTTCCTGTTTTGGGGTTTTGTGGGCTTTTTCGGTTGTTTTGGTGATTGTTTTGGGTTTTTTAATCCTTTATCTCAACCTGAATGAAGGATGTTACTAAACTTCTGAGAGATGGACCAAGCATGTGTGCACACATACACAGAGGAAGCAAGCGTGAGATGACATTTGGCTTTCCTGACCCACTGAAATCACTACAACCTGAACATAAAGACTTTTAAAGGAAAAATATTGACTTAAATACAGCTGCTTCGATACTCTGTGCTTTTTTCTTGAAGAAACAACAACATGTATTTGTCTAGTATTGCTGTGATGACACCCAGTCACAGGTTGGTGAGGGAGGTAGTTGCTCTTGGCTTTTACCCAGGGAGAACACCTGCTCTGAATCAACACTGTCCCACTGGTCAGCCCCAGCCAGGTATGCACTGCATGGGATATCTCAGGACACTACATCTACTCCACAGGCCCTTAGCTATTTCTAGGAGGTCTTTTTAAGTCATCTTCCACTTGTGCTCCTTCTAATTTCACCAGCTTGGCCTGAACTTGGAATCCTGCCCACTTAGGGAGAAACTACAACTGAAAATATCATAAATCAGGAGGGAACTACTGGTCATGAGTCTGCCCAGTCTTCTGTCCCACCCAGCTCTTTTGCCCTTCCTTTGGGCTTGGGAAAATGTGAAGGTCATTTCTAAGATGCTTCTGAAGTAAGCAGGCTTATGTAGCGGACTGAGAGAAGAAGACAAAGGGGTGGGAGGATGGGAGAGCTGCTGCTTCCTGAAGAAATGTTTTATATATGCAATAACAGCCACCCTTCACCACAGCATTGCTTTCATTTTGTGAGAGGCTGCTCTGCAAGGGCACGTTAAGGCCTGTTTGGCCTGAGATTTCCATTCCTGGCACTTCTGACTATGCACCAAGGCCAAAAGAGCACAAACTGGGGCCAAAGACCAAGGTGGGGATCGAGTGGCAGGAGTATATATAGATGCCAGCACTAGGTATAGATTGGGAAAAGGGAAAGGAAAACCAATCTGTGGGCTCGAAAATAGAGGAGGTGGAAGTCAAATGAAATGCCAGAGGGAAGAACATAGCACAGGAGATTGTGCAGGCTGAGGAGAGATTAACAGGTATTAGAACAAAGCAAAAGACATGGGAGAATTCAGATCAATGCTGAGGCGAGCAGCAAGGAATGTTCTTAGCAAGGAGCATGAGGAAGTTGAGCACAGAGGGCAAGGTATGAATAAGCAGGCAGACCTGAGAAGCTGTAAAGGCAGCATGGAGAAAAACCTCAAAATCCAGAAATGAGAAGAAGGTGCTAAGTATATCAACAAATATCTAAAATAATAATACTTTCCAAATAAGAAATAAAAATTTTGTTTATTTTGATGTTAGAAAGCCATACATAAACTAAGCAATAGTAGTGTAAGAATAATTTTATTTAGTATTTTGGTAACACAATCATACATCTCAAAAAGACCACAGAAATTAGCTCACTAAACAACTGCATACATTCTAAATAGGTGCTACTAAATTTGAGTATCTTCACAGATTATAAAAGGCATTTTTTTGACCAAAAGCTATATAGTGTGTAACCCCCTCACTGACATGAGCAGTGTGTATGGATGTTGCATTAGTAGCCAATGCAAAGTTAAAGCTTTTGGAAGAGTACCAAATTGTAAAAGCTGTTTTTACTAAAATATGAATTTGTGATCCTTACATTAGAATAACTATTCAGTTCTAGGTTACATCCTTAATGTTTTTTTTAATATCAGTACTTACAAAGAGAAATTGTTTTGCTAGCATTTGATCTAATGTAGATCTCCATAGGAAAATCCTAAGTATCTTATAAAGCTTTTCACAGGTATAGGCTAAGTTCTGGGATATCACAAACTTGTACATAATTCAGAAAAACACCTGAGGTTACTCCTTGTGTATATAGCAGAAAGCTTTTTTTTAGCTATATAAAAAAAAGATGATAGATGCCATATGAAGTCAGAGACTTTAAGCAGGTACATTACTACTGTGTGGGGTTACAGAGCAGTACTTTTAGGCTTGATTCATGTTTTTAAAATCAGTAGTGAAGCTTAAGATCTGGATTGTATCGTTAACCTAGCTCTTTCCAATGTTAGTATGAGTTCAGTCACTGCTGCCAACGTGACTTAAGACTGGCCATGTATTAGAAGACACAGTGCAAATCCTTACTTGCTTGAGTCTCAGCAGAGCTACTTCACCATGTAGCATTGTACCCTTATTTTTCTAGGTCTACTAACACCTCATTTATTACTCAGCTGAACATAGCAAGTCATGTGAGGTACTCTCATTTCTGATTGATTTCATACGTAATTGAAGGTGATCTGCAACTCCTGGCCAACACTTTTCAAATTGGGCATCTATGTTGGATTGTTTGCTTTTTAGAGAAGTATTTAGTGCAGCTTTGAGTATACAAACATTAGCCAGAGATTCAAGGCTATAAAGTTTCATGTTTTTTATTTTAAAAAAAATAGGTTAGTGGGCTTTTTTACATTTTATGAACTTTGCCTCATTAATATTTTAAAAGCACTTTTGCTTCAGTTAATGGGTACATTAATTAGGACATGTAACGCCACGTTTCCTTCTGAGACTTTGTTCCAAGCAAAGCGTACTAAAAGTACACAGTTGGTTTTCAGATATACCATTTAACTCAAGCTACCAGAATGACTAGTGAAAATGGGGTTTATTTGCTGTATGCTTTATTTGAGGCTTGCAGTATGAATGTTTGAATACAACCCCCCCCCCCATTCTCACCTCTAAATACCTAAATAGCCAATGTGGATTTTACTGGACTTACGTATGTGCTTATTATGTGATACTAACCCTTTCCTAGATAAATAAAAAGCTCAGTTATGCCTTTATCAATCTAATGCAAATATCTATTTTGTTCATGAACATGCTAATGGACAGATTAGCATATGATTTGTATCTCCCTTGCCATTTAGCATCATAGAAATTCTGATCTTTCAAAACTTAGTGAAAAGTTACTGTAGTAAGACATTCTGTTCATGTTCATATAAAACATGAATTTTATTTTCAACTGTGCTTATAAGGAAGGCTTTTATTTTTTTAATCATTTATGTAAACACTTTGGAATGCTGAAGGCTAGACTTTACATTGTCATTTTACCAAAAATCACTTGAACACTTATTATTCAGGCATTAATGTACATCCCAGCAGTCACAACACAGGAGCATTTCCAGTAGAGGGAATTCAGAGGCAGGCTGCAGTGTTCTAAACAACCCTTTTTTTTAGTTTTTTTTTTTTCTTTTTAATAAGTAATTTCACTTTAGGATGTGGAGTTACTGAAGGCAAACCTAGAGTTAAGGCATAGCACATGGAGATATGGCAAGGATTGTAGAGACAGTTCCTGGAGATGCTCCAACCAGTCAACAGATAAAAAGCTCTTTACAATGGCAACTTCTGTGAAAAAGCTAGAAAAGAAAAAGTTTACTTTCAAATTGCATATGTTTTATTATTGAATATATTAAATCGTTCCCCTGGCTCTCCTTCTAGAACTAAAAAGAGGACTGAATTATACTTTGTGCAGCTTTCCTTCCTGCTCTTATGACTTGCAGTATTGGCTAAGTTCCAGAAAGATCACCAGAACAAACTCTAAGTCATATAAATCTAAAAACAGAGAGAGGGATTATCTTTAGATGCAAGGTTTATTGCTTAGGCATTTGCTGACAGCTGATTTTCATTGGCTACTTTCTCTGCTTGCAGTCTTTGGACAGCCTGATCAAGCAAATCCATAGTATCTCTTAGTGTAACATTCAAGGTAAATGGCTTAGGTTTAATGGTCAGCCCATAGGTGAAGTCCATTTTCGGGTCTTCATTTGGATTAGCAGTAAAATTGCACTGATGCACCAGTATAGAGGTAAAGAGAAAGAGCTGCACCTTGGATAACTCCTCTCCAATACACCGACGTTTTCCCAACGAGAAAATCATCACACTGCTAGTAAGATCTTTATTGATGAATCCATTCTCATCCAGGAATCTTGTTGGATCAAAATCCTCAGGGTTGGACCATTTTGCTGGATCATGATTCACTGACCACTGATTTACAAAAATCACAGTGTCCTTGGGAATGAGGTAGCCCATTATGAAGGTGTTGGTTGTGGTGGCGTGTGGGATAGTAACAGGCACAAAGCTGCTGAAACGCATGGATTCATACAAGAAGGCCATGATGTAGGGCAGGTGAGGCTGATCTTCCACGCATGGCAGACGGTCTCTTCCAACAATCCTATCCACTTCTTCTTGCATTTTAGCCTGCACTTTCGGATACCTGTCATTTAAAGCAAGATGTGCGTACAAACATAACACGGTCAAAGGATTTTCTTACAAATAATCCTTGCTGTAAACATTTTTCACAGAACTTAACCCCTACCCTAAATAATGCAGTTTGGACAAAGTTCAAATATATCGCAGGAACATGCAGACCTCAATGGAAAACTTTGAGAGGAAAAATCCAAACTTCCCATCCAATGGTGTAATTTCAGATTTGCTCAGTTTTCACTTTAACATCACACGTTAACTTATTCTCAACATAAAAAGTGAACCTAACTTAAAGCGTGCTTAAACTGAATGTTCTGATCCGTTTTGGAAAATTCATTCTAAAACTGAAATTACTTGTGTCTTCTAAGTATTGTGTTTTCCTTGGGAACAAGAGCTTTGTTTTACAGCTCCCTATGTGACTTTTAAAAGTTAGCATAGAGTTTGGTATCACTAGACATATTGCACACATATGAAAGCCTGCAGGTTTTTAAACTGAAAAAAAAATTTCCAATTATTAGATTGTCAGAATGGCTTTATGAACATCCCACTTTAAGTTTGAGTAGACTTTTTTTCTAATTAATATCAAAATATATTTTTGTTATTATTTCTTAAAATAATGTATTCTAAGAAGATCTGGACAGTTTGGAAGACTACATAGTAACCAAACAAGATCAAAACGTTAATACATCTTTTGCTTGTTTAAAAGCATGCACTCCTCCCAGGAGCCTTTATTTGCTTTAATTACACAAGTTTGGCTTCTGCATCCTTGCCTTTTCCTCCTGCAGCGGAGCTGCATGTTAGATGCTGGGCAAACATGAGAAATGGGGAGAAACCCAAAAGTTATGTGAACACTGGGCATCACACCCTTAGCTCGAAGTTAAATATTTGCTGTTTTTCGAGAAGCGACTGAGTAGATAATGTTTGCACAAGCCCACAAATTATGCAGAAGATGAGGGGGAAAAAAAAAAAGTCATGGTAGGCAAGAAAGTCAGTCTTTTGGCACCTTCTATTAAACCACCTCCCTTAACTGAGCTTTCCTCCCAGGAAGTGCTGGTGCCAGGGCAGTGGCACCCACCGGCTGCCCAAGGGGTCTTGCCTTCCCCAGTCACGCAATGGCAAGGAAGGCACACGCAATGGCAGATCAACATAATAGCGGGTTTTGTAAACCGGTGCACGAACTCTTTATCGTGCTTAAGCAGTTGTTATCCTGTTCCTATGATCTCCTTGATCTTGACCTGGTAAAATCTGTTACTTTCAGGTTTTATTCGGCTGCCTTTCTGCCAGCCTCTCTTTATGCCCGACGGCCTGAATAGGGTGGGTTTGTGTCGGATTTCTTTTTTTTTTTCCCCCTATTTCCTTATCTCTTTCTGGCAGGTTTCCCAGAGCTTCCGTGTTAGTTAATCGGGAGCCGCTGAGGCACCGGCACTGCCCGGGCTGGCGCTGCCCGGACCCGCGACCTGCCAGCGGGTCCCCGTCGGCGTCACGATCCCGGTGCTGCCCGGACCCGGCGGTCCAGGCGCTGGCTCAGGCTGGCCGCTGTCTCCCGCCGCAGGAGCCTTCCCAGGGGCGCTGTTTAAGCGCGGCTCCCCCGGGAGTGCCGGGTGCTCGCACCGCGACGCCCCAGACGGGCTCCCGCGTCCCTCCCAAGGGTAGGTGGGGCGCCCCGCTGCGCTGCCGCCTCTGCCGGCACCTACCTGATGAGAAAGATGAGGAGCCACTGCAGGGCCGTGGAGAGGGTGTCCTGGCTGGCGCCGAAGATGTCGGTGACAGTGGCGGGCACGTGCTCGAGCTGCAGGCGCGGCTGCTCCCGCTGCAGGCGGATGAAGGCGTCCATCATGTCGCGGGGGGCGGCCCCCGGGCGCAGGCTGCGCTGGTGCTGCAGGAACTTGCCGCGGACGAAGCCGTAGAAGTCGCGGTTGAGGTCGCGGAAGGCGCGGTAGGCGGCGCGGATGGGGCTGGGGAAGCGCTGGAGCCAGGGCAGCGCGTCCACCAGGCTGCCGGCCCCCACCGCCCGCCCGAACTGCTCGTTGCGCCCCACGATGCGCAGGAACTCGCCGTCGCCGTGGCTGTAGCGTCGGCCGAAGCACAGGGCGCTCATCACGTTGGCCACGGCCACCACCAGGACGCGAGAGGGGTCGAGGAAGGCGCCGCCGGCGCTGCCCCGCACCAGCAGCGCCACCAGAGCCCGCGCCTCGCCCACCAGGTGCCGCTCCAGCAGGCGGCGGGTGGCGGGGCTGCCCGTGGAGAAGGCGCGCACCGTGGCGTGCGCCGCCCGCCGGTGCAGCTTCCACAGCTCCGAGTAGCCGCCGAAGGCCAGGCTGAGCCCGCCCGACACCAGCTGGAAGGACGGGAAGGGCGGGCGGCCGGCGAAGGCGGCCCCCTGGCGGACGAGAGCCTGCCGGATGGCGCGCTCCCCGTTCAGCACCACCACGGGCCAGCGCCCCAGGCGCAGCTGGAACACGGCGCCGTAGGTGCTGGCCAGGCGGGCGAAGGAGAGGTGCGGGGCGCTGCCCAGCTGCGCCGCGTTGCCGATCAGGGGCCAGGGGAAAGGGCCCGGCGGCGACCGGCGCTGGCCCTGCCGCCGGCGCTGCTGCTGCTGCAGGAGGAGCTTGCCCAGTTGGATGGCGGCGAGCAGGCACAGGAGAAGCAGGAGGGAGATTTGCAAGGGGGGGATGCCGCCCAGGGCTTTCCCGAGCCTCTCGAGGGCCATGCTGCAAGAAAAAGGGGAAGGTCAGCGGGCAGCGTCCCCCCGAGAGGGCTGGGTGGCTCCCCGTCGCCCGCGGGCAAGGGGAAGCCCGGACGGGGCGCGCTGGCGTGGCGGAGGGCAGCGCCGGCAGCCGTCCAGGTGCTCGGAGTCGGGCTGCGTACTCGCTGTGAGCTCTTCGTGTGCCTAAAGCCCGCCTGGATCTTGTGTGGGAAAGAAGAAAAAAAAAAAAAAAAAAAAAAAAAAAAAAAAAAAAGAGGATAATCGATAATTAAGTCGCAAGCGCTCAATAAGGGATCGAAGTCGTATTTAGTGCCGAGGCCGCTAGTCTCTCTCCCCTCCCACCCCCCGACAGGGAAAGTTCGCAGCGGGAGATCCAACAGGTCAATGCTGAGAAAGTCAGAGAGGATGCTCTCGCCTGCTGAGCCTCCGCAGAAGCATGCAGGCGCTGCACAGGGCTCCCCATGGCGAAAGAACCCCTGTGAGAAACGGGTTATTACCCTCCCTGACGTCGGAGCTTCCCGCTGCTCTGGAGAGGAGACCTCCGCAGCAGCCACGGAGCCCACTCCGTCCCGAGCCCTTACCTCCTCCCGGACCTTCGTGCCCGTCGCGGCAGTGCAGGCTGGCGGTCGGCCGCCCCGGGGATGGGCTGCGGAGGATGCCTGAGACTCGGCGTTGGCAACGCTGACTGGTCCCGCTTCCCATCCCCGTGCCCGGGGGCCGCCCGCTCCTACCGTTCGCTCCAGCCTTTCAGAAGCAGCGCGAGGATGGAGGAGTGAAATAAAAGGCCACCTCGGGCTTCTGTAGCAGAACTGACCTGTTGCACGCTGCTTCCATTGGAGACCTTGGGGAGGATGGAGAGGAGCTAGACAGCCGGCGGCAGCTTTAGCGGGCAGCCCCGGGACGAGAGCGTCGGCGGCGGCGGCGTTCAGATCCAAGCCTTTGGGAAATTCATTTGGAGCCCCGGTACCTGTCACCCGGAGCTTGGCAGGTCACGTGCAGGCCAATGCCAATTGCACCCGATCCCAGCGCAGAGTTATTATCACCTTCCCAGCGCTTTAACCCTCCGGAGCTCGTCCCACGGGCAGCCACCTGCCCAGTGCAGCCCCTTCCTCCTCTCCCTCCCACCCTCCTGATGGGCTGCGGGGAACGGGACGGGGCCAGCCCAACCCGCTGCCCGGAGCGAAGGCGAGCAGCTCAGAGGGCGCGGGAGGGACGGCCCGCTGCTTCCAGACTGAGCCGAAGCCGCCGCCTCTGGGCGCCTGGCATTGACACTCCGGGTTTTAAACCCGCCGGCATCCGCGGTGCGGTGCGGTGCGGGCGGGACGCGGGCGGCCCCGCTGGCAAATCGCCGCTGCCTGGCCCGTCCCCTGGCTTGAGGGGTCGCAGCTACTTGCCAGCTGCCCTTGGGCCTTCGCCAAGTGGAGCGGCTGAGTCGCGGATGCTTTTATGGCCGAGGCCAAAAGTTTTAGCGGGGGAGGTGCCGTGAGGGGAGCGGGGTGGCGGGCGGGCTCGCAGCCCTCGCTGTCTGGAGGCGAAGTCTCCTCTGCATCTTAGGGGCTGAGGAAGCCGGAGAGCTTCCCCTCCTCCGCCTGTCGCCTCCCCGTTGCGTGCGGAGTTAGCATTGCGTGAGCCGGGGCTGGAAAGCCTCCAGCCATCTCCTCCCCGGGCCCCTACCCCTCCTCGCAATACCTGACACCGGCTCGAGGGGAATGAGGCTGGGAAGCGCCGGGCAACTCGCCCCCCGGCCGGCCCCGCTGCCCTCCGGCCTCGCCCCCGCCCTGCGCTTTTCTCCCGCTTACGGCGCTTTTTCACTCTTAAATCTGGCGCCTCCGCCAGAACCGGGAGGGCCTTTCGGCCTCCCGGGGGAGCCGGGGCTGTAAAACCCCCAGACATCAAGGAAATTGTTCCCCAAGATCTCAGAATGCTCTTGCTTTGTTGGCATCATTTTTGCAGTATCAAGAAAAAAGCTGAAAATACAACATTTATTTCAAATGCTTTACAGTCACATCATGAGAAGAAAATATGATGTTTTGGTAGCATTTAGGGATTAGACAAAATTAGATGCTGGGAGCCAGCCCAGCTCAGGGTGTGAACTCAGTCCTGGACAGGCTGCTACTGCTTCTGTCTTTGCTAAGAAGTGTAATCCTCGCTGTTATCACTGTCCCAGGCTCTTCCAGTTGGCGATACTACCTCTTGCTCAGACTACCATCAGCCATATCTCTCTGTGTGCCTTAAAACTTCTTCCTGTCATTGACAAGCGACAGAGGTGTCAAAACCACTTTTTCTGAGCAGTGCTAGAAAAAGTGAGCTTCCCTCTTCCCAGCTCTACCTCTGGGTGAACTGGAGGGATCCTGCAGACATCCCAGCACAGAGCCCAGCGTCAAAGAGGAGCAAAGACAATTCCATCCCTATGACACTAAGGTTAGGGCAAACTTGGAGAGATACTAGGCTGTTTAAACCTGTCAGAAGGTTTAAACCAAATTTCACGTGCTATAACCACTCAGCTGTGGAAAAGTGCCTTGTCCCACTGTGATAGCCACCATTCCCTCCTTCATCTGTCTTATGTCAAAGAGGAGATATGGGCTTCTCCTGGCAAAGAATGTTCTTGGTGCTGGAACTGCCCAGAGGACTAGCTTGGATCAATTACCTGGGCTTTGGACTATAGTGCTGGGTGTTTGCCATTGCCAGCAGGTAAATTTGCTCCTTTCATGCTGACTGTGGTAATAAGTTGCCTAAACTCCAGGCATTACAGATCTTGTTAGTAAGTCCCTAAATCCTTTCTTTGGTTCAGCAATTAAACTAGTTGTATTGCAGGGGATTGCTTCCTGGCTGCTAGCAGGCAGTACAGAGAAAGGAATCTATTTCCACTATCATGGACCTGCAAACTCACAGTTTAAGGCATGAGCCCAGGAATTCTAATTCCTGGTACTTTTTTTTTTTTTTTTTTTTTTTTTAATGCTGTAAGAAAATGTTAGTTATTTTTTATTTCACTTATCTTTGATCTTTAAGAGTTCTGTCACTATCAGACAGGAAAGCGAGAAAACCTATTTTAGATACTTTCTTCTGTAGTGATAGTACCACCTGTTCCACCCACACTATTTACAGTTTTGGCTTACTATTGCTTTTATTACAGCCTGGGTATTATTTTGACTGTACACAATGAATGTTCATCCAATTTTCTAGGCTCTGATTCCATGTGAGCTTGTTTAGTCCCTTGCAATCAAGCATAGTTTGAGTGAAGCATTTTATCGCACCAATGAATTAGTGAACAAAAATTAAGGCAATGGCTGATTTGGCTCTTGATCTCTGCCATATTCTACAAATTGCCCTCCTGCCTACCTCTTTATTTATTCTTCTTACCTCTTTTGTGCATAGAAGTACAGAAGTTCAGAATTGCTCTTAGAGAATGCATGGGGTTTTTTTTCCTCAGTTCTGGGGACTTAACTGAGATGCAGGTCCTACTGAAGCCAGTCCCAAATTCCTGAGTCAGTTAGTTTTGTTAGGCACTGAACACTGAATCATTGAAAATGTCTGCCACCTAAAATGAATTATTTCTGAGGTCTAGAAAACCCTACTTGATGTAATATATGGAAGAGAAAAGGAGTTGAAGGGCTACAAGTGAGTGAGTTTGGGATTAAGGGAAAGGAATTTGGGCCTAATCTCTTAAAAATCTTGATTGATTTGATAGGAATGACAGATGTAGGGGGCTGGCAGAGTTTATGGGGACATCAGTACCTCTGTGGCTCTGAATGAAGGTGCTCTGTGTATTTGGATAAGAATCCTTGTTGTAGAGGTAAAAGTTTGATAAAGGAGGAAGAATTGCACAACCCAGAGAGTCTTCATTTGCTCTTTGAGAGGAAATGTTTGTCTCTGCAACAGTCCTCCCTTTTCCAAGAAAACTCCTTAATCTGTAAGAGATTTTTTTAAGTGTTAAGAATTACTTACCTAAAAAAGGATTTGAAGACAATTCTGTTTTGCTTCTGACTATGACAGCCCTTGTCTTTGCTTTTGGATACTGGTAAGGTGCTCGTAAGTCCTCATGAGCAGCAACTGGAATTTCTCAAAAACTTCAGCTTGTTCTGTTTTCTTTTCTTACCTCTTTCTTTTATAGCTTTCCATGGAGAGCCCTCCCACACTAGATTTCTCTGTCTCTTTCCCATAGCTGGGATTGTGAGTCTTTTCCTCCCCTCTCTTGATTTTACAAAATCTTGAAGTGGATTATTTGACAGTTGAGCAATGTTTTATCCTGGGATTGCTTCAGTGTAGAGCTTGTACACATTGTTTACAGTTTGTAGAGTGGTCCAAGCCATTCTTTAGTAAATAATCCTGGGCAATATGGCTACTGATTGTCTGTTTCTGAGTGTTGCACAATGATGAAAAAACAAGTAGCATAACTGGAAAACACAAGTCACTTGGTGATCTAGCCAAGTGCAATGTCCTATTGTTTCAGGCTGCTTAAAATTGTATAGATGTACTTAAACACCTTTAGAGTTCAACCCTTGTCTCAACAATACTGCTTTAAGTCAGGAAAATCACCACTAAAACAAGCAGATTACAATCAGAATCAAGACCTGTAAGCCTCTGTGTTTACAACAGCTTGCTCAGACTCTGTTTATGTGGCAATCCAGCATGATGCAGAGTTACCATTATCCTTCAGATAGTTTCAGATCCCAGAGCAGAAGATCTGCAGTCATTCCAGCCACAGTACCACCTCAGTGCAGCTGGTTCCACAGTCACCATCTGTGCTTGCTACTCTGCACCATTTAGGTGTCCCTGCTTCCTCGAGCTTGTCTACAAGGGGCTGAATTGCTCAGTGTTAAAACTAACCTGAGATGGGGGTTCCATGGCAGTGGATGATAGTGAGATCATGTCTGATGCAGGTTCCTAGTTTTGCTCAGTTTGGCAGTTTTTCAGTCATGCCAAGCATGAGATGTAAGCAAAATAGAAGGAACCACATCCTCAGTGCTACCCAGAGCATCAGGCATATATAGGAGCTGGCTGCAGCTCCACGATTCAGGGTTATTTATTTAGGCCATTCACTGTGGCCTAAAATAAAGCATTTGTGGTATGCTTTTTAAAGCATGTGTATTTGTGGTTACATATCACATTCTTAAACTTCATTAACTTGCAGCTTTCTTGGGACTTTCACTCTTCCCTGCTTTCCCACTGACTTCCCAGCTCATATTTTCAATTCTGCCTTGCTATTCAAAAGCCTAAATTGGGCTTCTAATTCTGAGCCAAATTCCCCCAGCTGCTGTGGGAAGGCAAGGAACCTCTCAAAACTTGCTGGGGCTCAGCTCAGTGCTAGACCAAATTACACCCTCTCCATCTGTTTGCATTTTCCATGTTACTTACAAATTAAAGGCATATATTGTGGTCTGCTTCCACACAGGCAACACACAGGTATGATTACAGAAATGAGAACATAGCAATATACTTAATTCAGGCATCAAATTTGATTCTGAGACTTCTGATTTTGCATTGCCAAAATTCTGTAGTATTTTTCTCAAAGCTTGCTGTCTTTTCTTGACAGTATTAAAAGAAACTGCATAGCTAAGTCTTTCTTAGAGCTGATACTTTTGTGGCTACATTCTGAGAAGCCTTTTTAGACTGCCCTCTGCCATGAGGCAAAAGAGCTATTTTACACACTGCTCTTAAAGTATTCTGAAAGAAGTACTCTGAAGAAGATGGATTAAATAACATTTAGGAAAGTTTAAACATTGCTCAAGGTGTGCATTATTTAATCTGTCCTTGACATGTGATGTGTGGACAAACTGCTTTGCCTACTCACTCTTTCTTTAGCAAAAGGGCTCCCCGGGCAGCTCTGAATCCTCTCCCTTTTTCTCAGTTTTGCAGAACCAAGAGCTGTGTTGCTAAGGCCCATCTTTATACTCAACTATAGAAATCTTAAGGCCTGTATGATGTGCTAGGTCACTCCAGAGCTTTAAAATAATAACATTGCTTAGGGCCAATATTGTTATCATATTAACAAGCAGTAGGATTACATTTATTATATTTCTGCTTTGTTTTCCAGACTTTGTTGATGCAGTTTTAGTAGTGGCGGTACAAAGTTGCTATGCAATTGCATTATTAACTCTTAAGATTTTAGTATTTGCCATTTTAGAAAATGTCAGTGTGCTTGCATGTTCAGAGTAGAGATGGATGTTAGTTCAAAGCAGTCATTGGCTACAGCTGAAAGCAAAGTGTACCTCACTCACAGGCAGAAGCATATTCTGTAGGACTGAAGGTTTTGAAGATTTACATGTGAAGTTCCACGTAATCTTTATTGTGGATGTGCAAATACAGTTTTTCAGCATTTGGACATTTGTCCAAATTTGAGTGAATTATCAGCAGAAGAGCAAAAGGCACAAATGTGGGAGAAAAGAGATTATCCAGACAAATGTCAAGTTCTTGCTTTAGAGCTTGAGGCTACAAAGCTTGTCAAAGAAAGGCCCCCATAATATTTTAATATGAACGCTTATTTTCCTTATTCTCATTAATGCATTCAACTGGTTTGGGACTGAACATTTCTAAAGATTACAATGTAAAACATGGATTTTTGTGGAGATAGAAAATTTCAGACCAGATGATTAAGGTTTGGTAAAAGTTATAAACTCTGTGCAAGTAGACACTTGCAGAGAGTTGACTCTTCTTCAGAGAGAGAGAAGATAGCAAAGCACATGCAGAGAGGATGAAGAAACTCAAAGTTCTTTGATGAGAACACTGGTTTTCCTATCTTGTGTGCTCAGTGTCGCAGCCATTGATTATCCCAGCCTATAAATGTTCAGCTCACTGCTTCCCAACCGTTAATTTTCAATGATACAAATATTGGTAATTTGGGTTCTTCAATTTGTATTGTATGTACACGGCATTCTTCATTGTCTTAACAGAAGAACAGCTGGTCAAAATATTGAAATAGGCAACACAATTTGAATCTAGTACCCTCTAAGTCAATCCAAGTTAAATTTCAGAATTCTGCTTCCTTCAGACAACAAGCCTGGCTATGTAGTGGGGGATGCATGTCTGATCTAGATAAGAGAGCTTCACGTAGAGGTGAGTTCCCTGCTATGATATTTCCCATCTCGCTACTGGTTCTTGGACTGGGCTGCAGATATCTAAGAGTACTTAGATATACTGCCAGGGGTCTAGTATAGTGTATGTACACATATATACACACACAGACATATATATATGCTTTCTCTTGTGAAGTCAGACTAGCAGGTCTTGGTTAGATGTGTTCATGCAGTGTTTTCATGGTACTGGCAGTATATGTCTCCGTTTTGTGCTTCTATTCTAACTTCTGAAAAGTCTGCTCTGCTTACCTGCACATTCACATGGATACGTCAAACTTACTTGCTAGGCATGGACTCCATAGGGCCTGAGGTAAGTTATTCTCCAGAAGATTGAAAGTTTATAATAGGAAGTTTTCAGTGTTTAAAAAAATTATTATCCTTAGTACTGCTTCTTTCAGATTTTCAGATGCTCTGAGAGAGGAGGTGGTACTGGTAACAAACTGATTGTTGAGATGGCAGCTGAACTGAACAGGAGCACAAAAATGTGTCCATCATGAGGACATTCCCTAGCTTTTAATCATGAAGAGACAGGTCTTTCGCTGGGATTTCCCAAAGCAGATTCATGTTACGGACCTAATAAATTTCATGTCAGTCAAGGAGTTGCTTGTAAATGTCACCCCCTAGATGGCCCTGCTCAAATGAGTCAGGAAACATGCTCAGCCCCCGCCCCCCCTTGCTCCCCCTCTGCTTTCTCCTCTCCATTACTGCAGGTCAATAAAATGTTGAATAGTATTTGTGAAGAAGCTGCAGAGTGGTAGATCATCCACCAGAATGAGTGGTTATGCGACATCAGCTTGACTGAAGTATCCTGTCAGGTGCAAATGCAGGAATCTGAACCAGGACCTTCTGTGATTTGACTGCTTACGTTCAGCTGAGGAAACATTTGCAAATCCCTCTGCAGTGAGGCATTTTTTGCTTCCTTTGCTCTGTTGTGCAAGGGTTTGGTGTATTTGCCTCCAGCAGTAACTGCATTTCAGGGGTAAATTAAATGACTCAAATTCTAGGGACTGGGATGTATGCAGGTAATACTCTAACCTATAGAGTTATTCATACTCTTCCCTGGGGTATGGGAAAGGGGAGTTATTTGTTTGCACATTTTTTAATTTGAGAAAGACTTGGAGAATGTATATTCATACCAGTGCAACAAGGGAAACTCCCTTTGAGGTATCTGTGGTCAATGATGGGAAATTGAATTTAGGAGAATTTTCGAGTCTTCTATGTAAGGGCTTCAATCTTGATCAAGATGGTTGACTTTTTCTGTAAGACAAATGATAACAATAAAGATTTCCTGTAACCCTCAGTAAATTTTACAGGGAGAGAAAATGGTCTTGACACATACAGATTGCTCCTAGCATTTGGAAGCAAACCCAAGGAAGTGTCTGTTTCTGAGCCTTCAGGTTTTCTAACCTTCAGCAATGGCAGATCAAAGACCACAAGGGGAACAGACTGCAGGTGCCAGTCAGGGCAGGTTTAGTCCTGTCACAGCACTCCGGGAAGAGGCATTTGCTAATGTCTGTTAATCTCATGGCACGCCAAGGGAGAAAGACAGGGAAAAAAAAGTTGCCATAAATTCTTCCCTTTCCCAAGCAACCCACACCCTGGCTCAGGGTGGCTGAGCAAAGGCAGCCTGGCTTCCTGCAGAAGGGAGAGCAGTGCAGGAGACTGTGCCTGCGGGGTGGCAGGGCAGATCCTGGGCCAGCCTGCAGGAAGAGTAGCTGGCTCTGTCAGGGAATAGAGGTTGAAGCAGCTGCAGAAGCAGCATTGCACTCGAGGTACACATCCACAGCAAAAGTGACAGCAGCAGTAGCTGAGACCATGAGAGCAAAGCCCAAAATCCATCTTGGATGTTGTCTCCCACAGAAACACTCTCCCCCTGCAGCCAAGGAGGAAGCTTAAAACACTGTGCAGCACCATGGGCAAGAGGTAGCAGCAGTGGAGGTAACATAACCAGATGCAGGCAGAAGGCAGGATTAGGCACAGCTTAGGGCGCTGTAGGGGATGGCTTTGGCCAAAAGCCAGATTTGCCCGTCTTTCTTTTGAGGTGTAAATGGCATGCAAGGAGGCTTCTCCTGGTGGCTTCCCTGTGAAGATAAATAACCTGATCCCTCAGTTATTATCCCCCTGCTCTCCTCCCCTTCCCCTGACTGACTTTGATTATTGTAACTTTACATGAGCTTTTAATTTGCGTGCAGGCAAGTACAAAGGTACAACCGGATATACCTGTTATTTGCCAATGACCTGAAAGAGTATAGTTTATGTTAAGCCTTGGGTTATGGTAAGGTTTGCACGCAATTCCTCAATATACATGCTGCAGGCAACTGATGGATGGAGGTGATGGAGGGTGGAGGAAAGTTTTAAAGTGACAGAACCTGATTTGGTTCCTACTTGATTCAGCAGTTATGTAAGGGCCAATATTGCGATTTTGTGTAGAGACCAAGTCTTGCCCTGTCTTCAGGCAAGGAATATATGGTCACATTATCCAGGCTGTAGTTTGTTCACGGCTGCACCTGCAACTGATCTCATGAAAACTTTATGAAAATTAGGCAGAAAAGGCAGGTAGGATATTTACACCTCACTGTTTGTACATACTCTTGCACGGCAGGGAGAAGATCAGAGGTGGAGGAGGAAGCTACAAGTGAGATAATTCATGGCAGTGCAATCAGTGCAGAGTGTGCAGGGATGCAGCTCTTCTGAGATGTGGGGGCCTGTGATAGAGAGGGGATCCACATTTTGTTACGTGGGACTCAGCCCCCTAACACTGTTTGGAGAAATGTCTTTTGACCTAGCCTCCCTTAGCAAGATTTAAAGAATACCTACTGCTCATGGGTTGCCTGGTCCTGCAGAAGAGGAAGAGAGAGTAGTTAGTCTAGTGGTTACAGCAGAAGAGATATAGTTACAGCAAGGAGAGGTGGGGTCCGGTGCTGAGTCCACACACTGACTTGCTCACTTTGAAAATATCCACAGGGAAAGCCTAGTGATGTTTGTTAAAAAAATTCATTTCAGTGATTTCACATCAAATTAGCTAGGTCTTCAAGCAGAAAGGAAGTGTCTTTATCTGCCAGACAAATTAACCTTGAGGTCTGAAACTTGAGTGTTTTTATTATTGGTATGTGTCTTAACCCAATGTTATAGGTTGCACCAGAGGAATTAATTAGGCATTTTGTTGGGAGGTTCAGGAAAGGGAAAGGATCCTGCTCATTGTCAGCTCCACCTCTTATCTCCAAGGAAATGAAAACAACGTGAGTTAAATGAAGTTTTATGGAACTTAAGGGACAGATCTTGCTACTCCCACTTCTCTCAGAAAAAATGGGCCAAGGTTCAGAAGGTCAGGTGCTACTCTTACAAGTGAGGGCATCATAAAATGATTGTTAAAATAACAGAAAACAAAACAGACCTATTGTTACAGGAGTGCGGTGTTTCTGAACAGAATTACATTTAATCTTTTTGTGCCTCAGCTTCCCCATAAAATTGGGAGTGATGACTGTGTGTGGATTTGCCCTCTGTCTGTTCTACTGTTCTCTAGTTTGTTATGATAGACCTTGCACAGCCAGCATCCAGGAAAGCGATGTTTACATTTTCAGATAGCAATTGAGGGACTGAGCTTTTACTCATGTTTTTAAGTCAAACAATCCAATATTGTCTTCTACTTTCACAAGCCCACAGCCATACGGCAACCATGGTCGACTTGCAAAGGGCATTTATATGAAGCAGCCTTCAAAATAAATCCACTTTTCTCCTGTCCTGTCCTGTCCTGTCCTCTCCTCTCCTCTTCCATTAGTCTACCATTTACCATCATGTTTTCCAGTTTGCAGCATCCAAAATGTGTAACAGTTTTGCATATCTACATTGTAATTCTTCCCCATTTGTCTTGATATTTTGGGTGAGTGTAGAAAACTCACATCTTATAGCAACTTCTCAGAAGCTGTGAACTATTGAACATACAGATGTTCCTTCTGTGGTCAGCATATTCATGAAAATGTAACTGTATGTATAGGCTTGTTCTGAGGAACAAAGGTTTCAATTAAAAAAAAAAAAGCCAAAAAAAAAAAAAAAAAAAAAAAGAAAACCCAACAAATATAGCAGTCCAAAGCCTGATTTTTAAATGAGTGTAACAAAAATATCTAATGTTGCTGTAAGCAATGATGGACAAAAAAACCCACAAAACACACAAAACCAAAACAAAAATCACAAGCAAATAAAACTCCACCAAAACAAAACAAACCCCCCCCAAAAACAACAAAAAACCCCCACCCCCCCCACCAAAAGAAAAAAACCAAAAAAACAAAACCAAAACCCAACCTTGAAATGTTGTGCACTTAAAAACCTGAAAGAGTGTAAACCTGTCTGCTCTAGCCCTGAAATAAAGCATACACAACAGCAAACCCTGTTGTGACAGGGTTAAACAGTCAGGAAAGGGTTACAGGCTGCCTGTTTGTCACTTGATTCATCAGGGGTTTAGATGAAGATGTGTGCCCTTCTTCTGGCATGGAAAGCCTGGGAGCCCCTGCAGCTGGCTTTGGATGAGGGAATAACTTTGCTTTGTGTTACTTTATGAATTTGATGTTTAGATAATAAAGTGTATCCCGGAGCAAAAGCTGAAGAAGACTTGGGTATTTCTGCGCCTTGACCTTTCCCTTGCCCCCAGGCAAGAAAGCCCACCAGCACACAGGCTTTGAAAGAACATGTGACAAGCATGGTAAAATATTTTCCTTTTCTTTTATTAAAGTAATCCTGGGTTACGTTATTAAAAGAGCAGTGTGAAGAGGCAGGTGTGAAGAAGCTGTAAAGAATTGGTAGGTCTACATTTCACTTGTACATGCAGGAGAAAGTCCTACCGAAGAGAATGTTTTTTATGATGAAAGTAGAGCGATTGAATTAGTTCAGGATATCTGTCTAATACTCATCATTTGCAATGATCATGTTGCAAAGCAGTGGCTGCTGGAGCATGAGTTATGTCTTCTATCTTCAGAAAATACTAAATTGCCAGGTGGGAAACCTGACATTAAATCAGGAGGACAAACCAGTTACTGTCATCTGCAGCTGGACAGGGAACACAGGCCTCCAAGTCTGAAGCCATACATGTGTAAAATACAGTAGCAGTAACAATCTTCTACAGTATCATTTACTGTTGCTGTTTCTGTTCTCTGCCTGCATGGCACTTAATGCTGTTGAGGTAGAGTGTGTAGGAAGTAATTTCCAAAAGAGTGTATAGTCCAGGAATGAGAGAAGAGGGAGATACAGATGGTCTCAGTAGGTGTGACTAAGGACAGGTTGCAGCACTGTTTATACAGTGCCTATGGAAAAAGTGATGCTGCCAAACATATTAAACCTTTTTGCGTGGCAACTTTTTTAAAATTCAAAAAAAAAAGAAAAGTTTTGAAAAATCTTGACAAACAACATTTTCCAGATTATCTGGTTGACTTAAGCAGCATAACACTTTCTTTAAGTTAATGCCATCAAGGGAAATGATGGGACATTTGGTTTAAGTCAGTATTTCCATATTGATTCACCATTAGAGAGGAAGGCTTCAGCAGGCTGCAAGTGTGGGAAACAGCCTTAGTATCCCAAATGTAGTGCAGGTAAGGCCTGACACCAACAAGATGAAGTAATAGCAGGACAAATGAGATTGGTTCATGGTATCTATCTAATAGTCCCTTTTTTCAGTGCTCATGGCCCTGAAAGGCAACCTTGCTTGAGAAAGCAGCCTCTGCACAAGCATCAGGGAACTTTGTCAAATTTAATGAAAGCACTGCATTCAATAGATGTCTGGACAGACTGGAGGGAAATAAGAGCAGAGCAGCAAGAACTATAGCAAAGTTTAAGAGATGGAACCCCTTTGGCTTGCTTAGGCTGATAAAGACTTCAGTGTTTAGGTGGATGTCTTAAAGAGTAATGAGGACTGAAGCTTTTTTCTAGCTCTAATGGATGTCTGGCCAAAATTTACATGATCATCACACAAGGTTTAAACATAGGAAAAACTTCATACCAAGACAGGAGAGCACTGGAAAAGTTAAAAAAAATATTTTGCTGCTGTACGTGGTTCTACCTTGCTTTGATTGGTGTGAAGGAGTGTAACTGTGGCTTATTTCAGGACTGTTGTGGCCTGAGATATCTTTGCAAAGCAGGAATGATGGTGGCCCTGGTGCACATTTATGCACTTAAATGCACTTTTACCAAATGCTCCAGACGGAAGCCAGGGAGCTGCCTGCTCTCTGTAAGCCCATACATCTCTTCCCTTGCAGGGATCTGAAACTGCCTCTTTGTCCTGTAACATCACTCATATCTGAGTGCTTTTTTCAATCCTGTTAGTTGACAGTCATGATAGATGATTTTACTGTGATTTTTAATGTTCACTTTTATGACTAGTCCTCCTTTCTGGTAAGGTTAGCAACAACAAACCCTTCATTTAACTCTCCTCTAAGCTGTTAATTCTTGGAAACCAAAGAACTAGTGCAGCATGCACACACCTCTCTGGCCAGTTGTCTCCCAGCATGCAGAGCTGAGATCCATGGGTGCATGCTAATGCCACCTCAGTGTGTTTTCAGATCATCTGGGAGGATAAACTTGTTCTGTCACACTTTTTACGCTTTAGGCCAGCTGTGTAAGATGTGATACCCATAAGAGCAATATGAAAAGAAGTTCTGTGTAGTCTGGCATTAACTCTGCATAGGTGCCTACCTTCAGAATAGTCTGAACTGATCTGAACTGACAGACTAAGCTTGTAGAATTTTTGCATAGCCCAGGTATTTTAGATCTATATTGCAAGTATACTTGCCTTCTAGAGTTATATTACTGAGTTGTTCTGTATGGAGCATAATTCTTACTCTTCCACTAAGGTCAGCTGTAATTGTTATTTCAACAGGAAAGTACATGGATTCTGTTTACTAAGCTGACATTGGGCATTTTTTAAAAGGTTGTTTCCTGTGGTTTTAATGTACCCCTCCTCAACGTGTTTTGCTCTACAGCATCCTTGCTACATATTACAGGATTTATTTTGAGTGGGCTCTTCCCTATTTGCTCTTGATTTAAGATCTAGGCAACTATCCAGATTATACAGCAAAACAGTTTGTAGTAAGTATAGATAACTCTGTCAATCAATTGTACTAAGCTATAGAGGTACATTTGAAGTGTAAGAAGTTATTTACATCTAAATTCCAGCCAGCATCTGAAATAAATCACCTAGGGACACTTATGTATTTGCCTAAATGTACACAGATCATAGTGATAATAACGTGAATAACATTTTTTGTGAGCTAATCACAGACCCTTTTGCAATCACTCTTAAGCATAGCAGTACAGCTCACTTGTGAGGTGTGCAATTATTAAAATTCCATTTTAGAGAGCAAAACACTGAAACAACATGATTAGGGACTTTCCAGAGGCCTTCCCTGACATTTGTTACTTGCTTGGCAGTAAAATCAAATTTAATTACTTCTGTTCCTGTACTTTATCTACAGACTCATTTTCTTTTTTAATAATTTCATCTGGCATTACCTGTTATACCAAATACCTTTTCACATTCAGGCAGATCCTTGATAAGTGTTCCCACTGGTGGATAACTTCTGACAGATATTTTTCATCTTACTAAGAAAATAGGAGGAAAAAACCCAAACATCTTATATACCAGCAGAAATAAATACATGCACCTGCTTCTGCTGTTTCCCAAACTTTGTTTTGACAAGCCAGGTCTGTATTAATGTCAGGTAGGCACCACACTCACTTCTATCCTAATGCCAAGTGCTGAAGCTGGCTGTTGAAAGTGGCTCACTCTACTTAAAACATTTTCTTGGCACCTCTTATAAACTCTTTTGGGAAATCTGTCCACAGAACATATATTTTAAACACCAAAAATGGTAGAAAAATACTTGTGGCAAAAAATAGTCAACTCCACAGGGAGTGCATCCTTTGATGCCTGTTAGGTATCATCTGGGACAAACAACTCAACTCTGCTGTGGATGTGGCCATTCCCTGAGTCATGGAAGAGGAAACCTGCACAGAGCTCACCTGCAGAGATCTGGAAACACAGCCTTGGCTGCAGGTGCATGGCTCACAGTACCAGCAACGCATGTGTGAGCATCCAGAGGACATGGAGCTCCCCACTGTGACCTCTTGTTCCTTGGCTTTGTGTCCCCACACACAGGGTGGAGTGAGCAGCTTCGGAGGTCAAGCAGCTGAAAACCACAGCTGGAAACTGCCAAGAAGAAGTTCAGAGCTGCTGAGGAGGATCTCCAAGGATAACATAGACCACCCTGTTACTGCCAAACCTGGTTCAAATATGCTGTAATGCTTCCAACAGATGTGTGTCTGAGCTTTCCCGAAAACCCTTCCCTCTGGAGATCCCACTTTGTTTTTTGACAGTACATCTGGGGCTTTGCCAAATGTCGTGCTTCGAGTTTCCTTCTTGCAGTTCAGACATATCACTTTTTATTTATTAGGGACCCAGTGAATAGGTTCTTCTGTCTGCAGTCTTGTATATATTTGAAATCTGACATGGTGTCTCCCCTCAGTCTTCTCTAGACAGAGCCCTCTGTTCTCCTTGTAAATTATAGCTCCCAGAGTTAAGGTGATTCTTGTTCATTTTTTTTTTTCCAGGCACCTCACTATTCCTCTGTCTTACTCTTGCTCTAAAACCAGATAGAGTATCCAGGAAAGCACAAGTAAGTAGAACTAAAACATTTATTTTTTTTTAAGATAAATCTTGTTACACATCTCTCCAGGATTGCTTTTTGTATTAGCTCTCTTGTCTGAGGAGGAAGCAATTTCTTTTCAATATTATATGTCCTGAAGAATGATCTTGTGAGGTAATGAAAGAAGTTGAACAAATGCAGTGTGAAGAAGTTATAATAGTTAACACGTGGATGTGCACCTATCTTTGAATGTCATTGCTTTTATTAGTTTTATTATCATAACAGTGTTGTGATAATTAAAAATATTTCCTGTTTCCATGGGAATGACACAGGGGTTTATGTGTCCCCAGGAGCAGCTATTTCTACTTTAGCAGGAGCTATTTTTATGATCTTCTTGGAAAACACTTCCAGTATTCTTGACTTTTCCTTCTTATCTCCCAGCTAGTCTATTTTTATGCTTGAAAAAATACAGCAGTGTGTATTTGGGTAGAGTATAGAGGTAGGATCATCTTCTTCATCGAAGTTATCTTTCATTTCTTTCCTTCAGTATCTGTCCACATCATCTCTTCAGAAACTGTCTCTGGTATTTCAGTGGCATATCTTTTGTCATTCAAAATAGCCGTGCTGTTTTGTACAGAAAGCAGAAAAAGGGCAATTATGAAAACTGGGCAGACATGAACAGCTCTAACGTAGAGATCAATTCCTACTAGGATAAGTTCCCTCTCTGAAGCGCAGTAGCTCCATGACCATGGTAAATGTCTCTGCTCATAGCAGATGTGGAGGACTCATTTAATTACTCCACCCAATTATCAGACACTTTTCCTCACATGAAATGTAAGTTTGTTATGGGATTTAGTTGAAGTTACAAGGCATTTACGTATCCTGATCACGTTCTTCATGTGTTCGGTCCTCACAAATCTTCTCTGGCTTAGCACATGCAGTAGCATTTCTTTTGACTTGGACCTTCTTCAGGGCAGCTGGAAGGATTCAGACTAAACCTGTGTGTTAACAGTAGACCAGTTTTCCCATGGTATACGCGGCCGATTCCTTTATTTTCACTAAAATTGTCTTCCATGACCGAGGTGCTGTCTTCCAGCTTGAGAGGCATATGCTACAGTGAGAACACCAGCTTGAAAAGATTGTGAGTGAGAATGAAGACAGGAATCATTAGTAAAGAACACTACACCAAAAAAACACTGCAAAAAACTTGGCTATGCTATGGAAAGTTGAAACGATTAAAAAGTGAGATGTGTCATTTTTTTTTCTTCTAGCTACATGCAGCATGTGTTTCCCATGTCTCATATTACAAGCAAATGTGAGCTGAGGGTTTATGGTAATACCACCTAGGAAGTATGATATCATTTTCCCCACAGGTGGTAAGTCAGTTTTCCAAGGTGTGTTTACACGGAGCATTTCAGAGCACTAGCACACACGTGAGATACTTGAGCAATATCTGTAATCACAGAAGAGTTTGAGGAATAAACACTGTCTAGCCAGATATGAGTTGTAAAACACCTTATGGCAAAAAACATGATGTCATTCATATTGTCTTGATAAATACTTGTTAGGGCACGACTTTGACTGAAGTTAAATGAAGCTGATAATGTGGTTTATAAGTGCACAGCACATAGAGCTTGTGTAATAAGACTAGTTGTTAATAAGATAAATAGTCTGATAGTGCGGAAGCAAATTTGCTTATATTTTGACATTTATAAATCCTGTATTTCAGGATGCTGGTCTGTTTTTATCTAAGCTGTAAACCACAAAACAACATAACAAATTGTACAAGATTACTAGAGGAAAAATGACAAAAAATACTATCAGTCACATGCCCAGCTTGATACATTGATTTTCCTTTTGGGTCATCAGAGAACTGAATACCTCAGACTGTAAATATTATTGAAATATTTGCTTCCTTTGATATTCTTTTTGGTTTTGTTTATTGAAACAATTTTATGAAGTTAAACAGGCTGGAAATGGCTCTTGACAGCTAAGCCTGTTTGCTATTTGTTATCTTTGACACTGGAAGCACGTATATAAAATATGTGCTTAGAAGACATTAAATGGTGTAAAACCATCTCTCTGTATGTCACTTCAGTTCCAGTGCCTGTCTCCAGGATAGATTCATAGCTGTCTTTCTCTAGGACTCAGGATATTTTTATCAGAAAATGGTACAGAAAGGGAAGACTGTGTGTCCTATTGCCATTGAAGTGCTGGTCTCACTTTGTTTTTCACTGTCAGTTTTTCACAGCCTGACCCCATTCAAGTGGCTTAGCAGATGTGCTTGACCACCTACAGCCTTTTTGGACTGTTTTCCTTCCTGGCTTTTCAAGCTCAGCTATTCATGAAATCTGAACTATGTGTTGATCTCTGAGGCTGTTCCAACTTCCCTTAATGCAGCAATTATTTCAAAGAAGTAGGTAGCAGTTCTGCAAAATACTTGTCCACATTTCTTTTGGATGCTTTCCCTTCATAAGCAGATGAGAAGAGTGTCTGGTTTTAGCTAGTTTCCTGGGGAGGCAAAACAAGGGCAATACTTGCTGTCTGCACACATGTGAGCGTCTTAATGACCCGCAAACAGTTTTTTAACCCAGTGGCCTCTCTGAACTAGAGGGATTGAGATCCCCAAGGCACTGGACATTCTTACAACCTTCAGTCAAAATGAACAGAAGAGGGACGTATCGCTGAAGGTTTGCTGAAGGGCAGACTTCGTCACAAGTTCGTCCTTTAATGGACAATTCAACCTCAAGACTAATCCACAGGGGCAGGTTCATTAGTTTCACTGATCACAGCATGCTGAGTAGTTTATATCCCTTGTCCAGGAGTAAGGCAGTACTCTGCTGGATGCTTTAATCTTGACTTTCATGAAATACCTTATCAGAGCATGTTTCTCTTGACTTCCACATCAATCTCTCGATAAATTTATTTTCTGGTTATTTTATGTGTCATGGAGCCCCACAGTGCTTGATACTGCCCCTTCTTGTTGTGCATATATATTGTTTCTCAGTCCAGATAAAGAGTGATCAGGCATTGCCACATTAATCATCCTTCAGCACTCCTTCTTTCCTGATGTCTCATGTTATTCTATGCTGGAGAGAGAACACTGATAGCGCTCAAGCTTTTGATCGAAAAAAAACCCCTGAGCAAAACCAAACCGATATTTTGCCAATTTTGTTGTTTATGTGACAGCATTTACAGCTTCTATGTATAAACTCTTTTTAATCTGTAGCACTGTAATATTACTGTGGGGTTTTTTCCCCTCTTCTCATTGCCAAGGCAAAGTCTCTGACTGTCAATCAAATCTTTAGACATGGCTCTTCCCAGTGGCAGCACCAGGCCCAGTTGGATCCCCAAAGGGCAGAAGATGACAGGTCTCCTCTGAACCTCATGCCCTCCCAGTGGTGTGGTGGGGGCTGCACTAGAGCTTCTGAAGCACTCAGTACCAGAAAGGAGTGGCCTGGGGATGGACAGGGCACCCAGTGGGTATGCCCACCCCAGCATGTCAGTAGAAGCTGGTGTTACCATAAGACTTGGGGCAGTGAGCATGCCTCGCAGTGGTGCAGGGGCAGGCTGCTTCCTGGGATCATTTGAGCCTTTTCTAAGCTATTTAGTCTGCATATTTTGGATACCATGAATATGCATACTCAGGACTTGCACCATTGGCTTGGGTGGTTTATCTGAAGTCTGTCGCAGTCAGCCCTGTCTGTTTTCCTCATGGCCTTAGACTATTCAATCCCAGAACATATTTTTTACAGTTGATACAACTTGCCTCTTGCTGGAGCAGTAACAAAGTCATATACAGCTATTAGGGAGAGATTTGCTGCCAGAACACCTGTTCTGTCTTTTTGACCGCTAAGTATGATAAAGTCAGTAGGGATCCAGATTTAGATGCATTCAGCTCATCTGCATTTCTTTGTGAGAAAACTATCTAGTTCTGTCCTTGCTCTCTTATTATACCTTCAGAAGTAGCTGCATTGTTTCTTGTTTCAGATGAAGCATTTGGTTTTCACATTATAAAACAATGTAAGAGACATCTCCAAGTCACTGATGTTGCTCAAAGGTGTGGAGTGGCTCTGGGAGGAGAGAAAAAGTAGCCTGAACTGTGGAGAATCCAAGTATTTCAGGGTTTTTAATTTGTCCTCTTAAAAAACTACGTGCATTGCATGAGTGAGACATTTGGGTCCACTTTCCTGCAAAGATTTTCGATATGAGGATTCTCACTTGCATGGAGTTTTGTCCCATGTAGTAGACTCAGTCAAGGCAATTTTTTACAGAACAAGGCAATTTTTTACAGAACAAAAGTTCTGTAATTTCATATCTGTAATATGGGAAATAAGATTTTGCTGTGAGAAGTATTAAATAACAATGTTAAATAAACAATGATATTTGAAATCTGAGTCTCTGCTTTCATTAGAACAAAGCTTGTATTCTCCTTAGGCTAGTGTAATCACTATTCCTTTTAGGAAACACATTTCTTAAATGGATTTGAAATGGTAGTGTTGAAACCTAACAATAACTAAAGAAATGTGTTTGAAAGATAATGATTTGCACAACTCTGCAACATTTGCCGTCAGCAATGCTTTAGAAGAGGAGTAAAGTTTCTAACTTGAAAGGAAAAAAGGCAGCATTGGATTTAGAAGTGTCTTAAGGTGACTAAATGAATTACTCATGTTTCATCCATTGACATGTGAGATGGGAGCTGCTTTTATTAGTGACTGACAGCACAGAGTCACCCAGGAAAGCACCTGATAGTCTAATTTACTCATTGCCTTCCTCAACCTGACAACCAAGAACTCTATAAGCAAACGATTTTCTAATGACGCCTCAGGCTGATGCATACTAAAAGCTTGCTTTCTCTGAAACATGCTTGGTCCAGCAATCTGATCTCCGTGTCTTCAGATATTCCTGACCAGGCATGATGTATCAGTCCCCTTCTGACTGCAGAGGTAGCAAAGCTTTCCCAGTTTCCCCTTCTTGCACATAAAGAGCAGAAAGGGGCTGCTTCTGCTTTCTTCAGTGAATCTTGGAATCCGTAAAGAAAGAAAAGATTGGAGCTTTTTCATTTGGGATGGCATAAGCAAAAGGGAACACATAAAATTAGGCAACACAGTAAAGCATTTAGAGCAGTTAGACATGTTCCTTTTGTCACCTTTCTCACAACACAGGAGAGAGATGAAACATGAGCAAATTCCAAATAGATTAAAGGAAATGCATTTTATGTAACATACAGCTGGAGCATGAGACTCATTGCCAAGAAATAGCAACCAGACTCAAAAGTCAGCAAGACTGGGAAGAGGACTGGATAGTAGTGGGAATGTTCAGAAGTACTTTGAAAAGGCTAAAGAACAGGTTTAGAAGGGATGTAAACCTGAGACAGTTGTGATATTTGCACAAATCAGCCCCCTCAGCATTAAACATACAATTTCAATGCTCTTCATTGTTTGATCTTTTGAGCCTGTAGGTAAACATGCCTGTCAAACCTCATTGGTGTTAAGCAACATATTAATTTGCCTGTGTATATAGAGTATCCCTAGCTGCTGTGGGGTGCAGCAGCTACATGAACAACACTTTGTCAGTGTCTAGTCTGGTTTTTTTTCCAGTCTTTGGGTTTTCAGTGTAATCTCCTAGGGATAATTGACCTTGTACATTTTCTTCAAGATTTTAGACAGGTGGGAGATCCTATTCCTGTGCAGGAAAGATTTGCTTGGGGGATTTATTTGACCAAGTCCTGAGTACTTGTAACATCAAGTAAGTTTTGAACAGAGTAGGACTTTTGTGGCTGGTCATGACTGCTATGCTAGTTGTTCATCTCCAGATCAAAGTGCTCCTTGTAGACCTTTAGTGAAAAGCTGGACTGAGAAACAATATATATGGATAAAAAGTAAGTGCTCCCAAAAGGAGGAATTTGGTACTTGCTGAGCTGCAGAATTACAGAATATTCTGAGTTGAGAGGGACTCATTAGGATCATCAAAATCCAACTCCTGGCCCTGCACAGGACAGCCATAAGAATCACACCATATCTCCTCTGAGCATTGTAGAAGAGGAGATTTATTGATAAGTTCTGTTCCTATAAAGATGTCAGCCTGCAAGGTTCTTCCTCTATGTTTTTCTCCCTCTGGGCAATTGCATGGTCGCTGCTTGTACCTTTCCAGCAATTTTTGCCTCCTCAGGGCATGCCTTTTTTTGAATGCAGGGTTGTGTCTGGAGATTAAAAAGGAATCTACAGGTGAGGTGAAGTTCTTGTTGTAGGAGAGGAAGGACCTGCCAGTTGTCCCCATGTCCCTCTGGTAAGACAAGAGGGAAGAGTCTGTGTCACCCACATTGTGAAAACTAGACCCAGAAGCCAGGAAAGAAGAGGAAAGCTTGTTTTGTCATATGTTAAAAATTGCTTAGCAAACCACAGTGAGGTATTTCAGACTATCTTCTTATTTATTCTTAAAACTTTTTTATTTCTTTTTAACATTAGCAATCAAACAAAATGTTTGAAGTTTTTGAGTAGCACAGTTACTTTTTTGTAAATAAGGGACTAACTTATTCAACTATAGCTGTCTTTGTGGTCTGCGTTTTGATTCAATGGAAAAGTGATGACAGGTGTTGTCATGCAGTAATTAATTCTTTCAGCGTAACTATCCAGGCTCTTGAATGATTTATTCCATGTAAAGTATTTGGCAAAAATGGAATCTACTTAATCTGTTTAAACAACAAGAGAAAATTATTAAACTAAACTTTCCACTCCACCTACCTGGGCGATGTCACCATCAGCATTACTGCAGGCAGTGCAGAAACTACTGAATGAGGTCTCATAATGAGGGATTTTCTCCATAAGAAGAATGCCAGCCCTTCTTTTATTCAGAACCAAAATCATACAATCATAGCATCATAGTATTATAGAATTGTTTAGGTTGGAAAAGACCTCAAAGATCTTTTAGTTCAACCTTTAACCCAGCACTGCCACATCCACCACTAAACCATGTCTGTAATTGCCACATCTACATATCTTTTAAATACATCCAGGGATGGTGACTTTACTTCTCTGGGCAGCCTGTTTCAATGCTTAACCACTCTTTCTGTGAAGAAATTCTCCTCATATCCAATCAAAGCCTCCCCTGGAGAAACCTGAGGCCATTTCCTCTTTGTCCTATCACTAGTTACTTGGGAGAAGAGATCAAGCCCTACCTCACTACAACCTCCTTTCAGGTAGTTGTAGAGAGCAATAAGGTTCTCCCTGACCCTCCTGTTCTCCGGGCTAAACAACCCCAGCTCCCTCAGCTGCTTCTCATAAGCTTTGTGCTCCAGATCCTTCACCAGCTCTGTTGCCCTTCTCCGGACTTGCTCCAGCACCTCAATGTCCTTCTTGTAGTGAGGGGCCCAAAACTGGACACAGGACTCAAGGTATGGCCTTACTAGTGCTGAGAGCAAGGGGAAAATCACTGCCCTGGTCCGCTGGCCACACTGTATCTGAGACAGGCCAAGATGCAACTGGCCTTGCTGACCACCTGGGCACACTGCTGGCTCATGTTCAGCCAACTATAAGCCGACACCACCAGCTCCTTTTCTGCTGGGCAGCCCCCACTTGGCCCTATTGAATCTCATACATTTTGCATCAGACAATTGATCCAGCCTGTCCAGATCCCACTGCAGAGCTTCCAAACCTCCAGCAGATCAACACTCCAGCCCAACTTGGTATTGCCTGCAAACTTTTTGAGGGTTCACTCAATCCCCTTGTCCAAATTGTTGATAAAGGTATTAAACAGGACTGGCCCCAACACTGAGCCCTGGAGAACACCACTTGTGACTGGCCACTGGCTGGACGTAACTCCATTCACCACCACTCTCTGGGACTGCCAGCCAGCCAGATTTTTTCCCAGCAAACAGTGCACCTGTCCAAGCCATGACCAGCCAGTTTCTCCAGGAGAATGCTTTGGGAGCTGGTGTCAAATGCTTTACTAAAGTCTAGGTAGACAACATCCTGTCCTGGTTTTGGCTTAGATAGATTTAATTCTCTTCCTGGTAGCTAGTACAGTGCTGTGTTTTGTATTTAGTAAGAGAATAATGTTGATAACACACTGATGTTTCAGTTTTTACTAAGCATTGCTTACTGTAATTCAAAAGACTTTTCAGTTTCCCATGCTTTGCCAGTGAGGAGGTGCACAAGAAGCTGGGAGGGAGCATAGTCAGGACAGCTGACCTGACCTGGCAAAAAGGGTATTTCATACTGTAGAACATCATGCCTGGTATATAAACTGGGGGTGTTACCTGGAATTGGGCTGATGGCTGCTTAGGCATAGGCTGAGCATCAGTCAGAAAATGTGATTTTGCACCGGTCAAAGGATGGTGAGTAATCGTATTGCTTGTTTGTTAAGTTTTATTCCTTTCTTTCTTCTTGTTATCTCATCACTGTTATTGGTACTATTAGTATATTTTACTTTATTTCAAGTATTAAACTGTTCTTTGCCCATAGGATTTTACTTTTTTTCTGATTCTACTGACCATCCCACTTGGGTGGGGGAAGTGAACCAGAGGCTGTATGGTACTTAGTTGTCAGCTGGGGTTAAACCACGAGACATCCAAAGGGTTTGTGGATCCATCATTGCTCTTGTTCTTGTTGTTGGTTTTCACTGCATTAGAACAGATTACAGCATTAAAAACAAAGGTCTTCATTTCCCATATCCATTACTTTGTTCTCATGAGAAGGAACCCTTGTCTGCCTGGTATAATAAACTGATGTAGCAGATTACAGTGAAGTTAATTGGAACTGACAGTATAATAGGAGCAACTGCAGCTTAAGGTGCAATAAATTTGTTTGTTTATAGAGGGGATTTTGCAACAAAGAAAGAGTTTTATAAATCAAAAAGATCTCTCACCAAACTTACCTTACGGAAGAGTAAAACAACATCTAATAACTAGAAAACGGAATTGTTCTGAAAAAGCCATTTATCTATATATCTTTGTAAATAGTTGATATATGAACATTTTGTTTATTTCAGCCAATGCAGCATTGCTACTCTTTAATTCAATCCCAAGGTCTTGTAATATTTTTTCTACATCCTGATGACATGTGAATGCCAGTTCCTTCACTTCTCTTTTGCTTTTAATAAGTTTCAGGTTTTTTCTGGTTTTGACAAAAACCTGGGCTATGAAACCAAGAGTCAAATCCACTTTCTAAGTTCTCTTCTGTATATAAAAATATCATAAAGTTCAAATAATTATTGTGACTCAGGTCTAACTCGTGTTTTTCATTCTTGGCTTGGTAGTTTTGTTAGTTTTATCAGTTTATCAGTCCTGACAAGATAGATCCTGTCAGGATGGGATCCATTCTGCCCTCTCTACATATGTCCCAGTCTTGTTCTTTAGTTTGCAACTTGATCATAGGAACGGTACAGTAATTATCATATTTTGATCACTGTTACTGTGCTAGCCACCTTTGCACTCTTCTTAGCAAGGCACTTGGGACACGAGCAGTTCTGGATGTACATTTAAAATGTAAGACCAAGAATTTTCATATCAGTTTATTTGCTACTTCCAGAAAATGCATCTTTTTCTTTTTGATGGATAAACCATGAGTACAGGATTCACACATAACTGTATTTCACACTTCTCCAAATTCTACTGGTATTGGTTAATGGATATTTTAAATTATTTAAACAATAAAAAGTTTCAAAATGTGTATAGCAGAAAGCAATGCTTTTCCCCCTGATGGATTAAGAAACACGGTGTTATATTTATGCAATGTTAATACAATGCTACGACATTCTCCTTTCTGTGTAATAGACTATGGATCAGGAATTTGCAACTTAATCACAAGAAAGTTATCATCTCTTGCCTGCTGCTTGCTTAGTCACCTTGGCTAACCATATTACCGAAAGCCAGGGGATTATGCATCTTAATAATGTGCAATACACAGAAGACAGCATGGCATAGCTGAGAAACACTGCTGACAGAGGACCAGAGAGCAGCAATGTGTAAAATATTAAAACTGGAAAGGAAAGGGCCTTTTAAAAATTTTTTTTCTACAACAAAAATCCCAAACATATTATTTAAAGCCTGTAAAAAAAATTGAAAATAAAGTTCAGTCCTAGATGAAGTTGTTTGGTTTCACTTCTCCTACAGTGATAGCCTGGCTGGATCTTCTGCTATGGCACTCACCCCTGGATATTAAATCGCAGCATCATAATATCTCAGTTTTAATTTTTTAATTTTTCTTTTTAATCTTTCCTGAACACACGGATAGTAAGAACTTTATACACTATTGTAACTGAGGTTTTACTCATCTGTGATATTAGCAATAATATTGCTCTTGCTGGAAACACCCTTATTTTTTCTCTGCAGGTAATAATGAGCAGTACCTCATCATATTCAGTGTAACGTGGTGTAGTTGGCAGATCCAACATAACATGTACCTATTTTACAAGGTACAGTGTCATCCCCTCTAAGAATCGCTAGCAATAACCCACCAAGCCTTTTTTAATGAATTTTAATTTGATGGTTAAGATTTGTAGTTAAGGACTGGATAAGCACTGTGCCAACGGGTTTGGTAGCTGCCAGGCCAGATAGGCTGGAATAAGGCTTAGGCTGTGCCTCTCTGAAAATAAACAGCAAGATTTCCTTGGGAAGCTCATTCTCAAGCTTTCCTCGGGTTAGCACATTACATTTTTATTGCTGTGGTGTTTTGTCCTTTTTAAAAATCTCCATTGGAGGGAGCCTGTTAAAACTTGCCAGCTGTTCTTTCCCTTCAGCAGCTTCTGAGCCTCTGGTGCTCTCGGATGGCTGCTCTGTGGTTTGTAGTGTATGCAACTTGTCCTGACTTTGCTTTAACCCTGCCAAGAAAAGTGACACTTTCAAAAATACTTAAAAATATTTTTTTTTTAAATTCTGACTATCTGTGTGAAAAACAAGGTTTTATATCAAAAGCCTGCCAGTGGCAAGCTTTTGGTGATCTTCAGGAGCAAGGCTCACAGTTGTGAATAATCCCCAGATGTGGCTTGTGGCCACATCTGTGCCATGGAGTGCTGGCTGCATCCTCCACCTCTTGCAGAATGTTCCCCTTTCCTTCTTCCAAGAGTCTTTCAGTTAAAAATACTTGGTTTTGCTGACACTAGTTGAGCTCATGGGGAATGAAAGGGACAGGAGGGCTCTCAGAAGCCAGGAGGTGGCAGCCCAGACAAGGGAGGGTGGAAGCATCTTGTCACCACGCAGCTACATCGCTCCAGGATGTCTGTCTGCAGCCAAATGTTGCCACATGCCAACGCTGTTGGGAGTCTCTTATCTGCATTCTGCATTCATTCAGGGCCTGCCCTCTCTTCCTTGAAACTGTGAGGTTTGAAATTAGACATCATGTTCTTTATAAATAATCGTAATTGGCAGCAAGCTTGTTGAATGTGGTGTTTTGCATACAAATTAAAATCTTCTGTAGTGAACTTGAGCGGTCCTGAGTCAGGTTTGCTGTTGTAAAGGGACTTCAATTTTGTGCTACTTAGCATGAATTAGTTTAAAACTGGTTAACCAGGGTGATGCCTTTCTTCAGGGCAGACCTCTCTTGGGCTCTTTGTAAGGGCAGCTGTTCCACTGCCAACATTGAATCTGTATACTCCATCCTACAGGGTGTTTGGCTGTAGCACTAATAAGGATCATTTAGCTGTGCTTGCAAGAAGCATCTCTGAAGGCTGTGTCCTATCATTAGTTACCTCCATGCTCTTACCTCCCCAATTATATCAAATATATTATATATCTGCTGTCTGTGAAACCTCAGTTATGTGCCTTACCATAAGCACTTACCTTTGTGTTGGTGTTTCATCTCATTGACTTCAGTGAGATCACCTCTGCCTGTGCATCCATCTGTACAAAAATATTTGCAGAAGTCTAATCCACACTTGATTTCCTCCTTTTTTTCCCCCCTGTGTTGTTGTCAGTGTATAGTAAAGTCACCATCACAATTTCAACCACAGCAGAAATGCAGTCACATTAATAAAGTCAGTGCAGTAGGTGCGGGAACAAATGCTTTAAAAGTGGGCTATCCACTGTATGGGAGTGGAGAGGACTTGGGGGTGTAAACAATTAAGAAAGATAATGAGAGCTACAATTCAATTTATTTTACAAGTGTTTTACTCTTCTGAACAAAATTTTATTCATTTTTTTTTAAATTATAACAGAGAGATATCAATTTATCATTTGAATCTGTAGAAAGGGATGGTATTGCTAGAAGCAGTTGGTAATACTTGAAGTTTCTCCAAATGGGACTTCAAGTTAATCTGGAAAAAGAGAATACTTACACAAAAAAAAGAATATTTTCACAAAAGAGAATATTTACACAAGACAAGTACTTTTTAAGTGAGGAGCTTACACTGCCCTCATCTTGGTCCAGTGTGAGGGCAACCTGTCCCTGTGAGGACTTTGCAGCTACAGTTTGTAGTGTGTTGGCAGAAGGTATTTCGTTACACCTAATTCAAAAGGCACTGAACCCAGGAGTCTTTACAGCAATTTCAGTTGGATTTAAATTTTGCTCTTAGATTACAAGTTCTCGGTTGAAATAATCTAGATTAAAAATCCTGTAGAGACACCTTGACAAACAGACCTCTGGAAGTGAAATGCTAGTGAGGTGAGCTGATGGAAAAGCCACAATCTGTGTTGGTTTTGAAGACAAACTTTCCTGGCCCGCTTCTCTGGAAGTGAGCAGCAAGCGAATCCACCCTGCATGCAAAGCTCTGCCTGCTCCCCATCCCACCAGTGAGCCTGTGCTCCTCCAGCCCAGCCTGGCCACACATGGCTGCATGGGCAAAGGCTTTGGTCCCTTGTCCCTGGGAACTGCAGGCAGAATTTCCCTCTCACGAATCTAACTGAAAGTGGAAGAGGTTTGTGTTCCCCATGTCCTTTTTCCTCTTTCCACCTAGGTGCCAAAGCCTGTCTGCGTGTGGTGGAGACTGCTTCAGCCTGGGCACAGTGAGTGCCCACATGCACTTCTGCGTCTCTTATTTTGATTTATTTTAAGTATCTGTTCTCAGTCTACTAAAGAAAGGCAAATGGAGGCTACAAGCTGAAAGACTGAAGCTTTTCTGCAGGTTTTTTCCCCTGCTATCTCCCTTTAGAGCAAATTCCTTTATAAATGCAGAGCAGAAAAAACCCCTATCAGCATCTACTGATTAGGCATGAAGCGCCTTTCTACTTAAATAAGACAGAATTATTGCAATACAAGCTTAATCAGATATGGAGAGAAGAGTAAATATTTGGGAAAAGAGGAGATCTGATTTTTAAAATCTCTCTATATATATCAGTTGATTTCCAGAACAAAACCTTAAAAGATTTAATCAAATACAATGTGAAAGAAAGTGCAAGAAATATTATTAATGAGATTGTATCTGCTAAAATTGGCCAAGTACTTACACAAGTTTCTGAAAGAAATTTGATGCTTAATTCTTTCAGACAATTTGGATGTTGCCAGAGGTGGTGTTCCACTTGCCTACAGGACACTATCTGCAACTCAATGTCTTTAAAAAAAAAGTTTTGAAATTTATATTAATCATCTTATTTACAAGCTACTGGTACTATACATGTTGCTGCAGATTAAATAACTCATTGGCTGGGTTTCAAATAGTAGAAAACAAGGCTCCGCTCCCACATTTTCCCTTTCTGTCATGCTGATTAGACTGCTATTTGCATTCTTTTTATCCCATCTGGAGCCCTCAGCAGCAGGGATTGTTTAGCTCTGGAAGATTAAAATTGGTCTGATGACAATCTGAAGGAAATTTGTCTTGTTTTCATGCTGGCATTTTAGCATGCATCAGATCTCCATTAGGTTACTGCCAGCACACACATTACTGTGGCAGTAGGTCAGCTAGCCAGAAATGACAGGTCATGGTCACACTGTTATCTGGTTCTGAGCTGCATAGACTTGCTGGGAGGGATAAATCCCTTCCTTTTCCTGTGGGTACCACAGGGTAAGACCATTCAACCACTGAGTAGTAGCTAATGTGCTACTACTTCCAACCTGGCTTCAGCCTTGGTATCTTCTTCATTTGGTGATCTCCTAACAGAGGAAAGATGCTTCTGGGGTTAAGCAGCTACAGAGGCGTATCCAGTGTGAGGCACGTTCTCCATCACTTCATCCATTGTGCATGGTTCCTTGTTTGCAAACAGGGACATTCCCAGGGCAGTATGTGGGCAGGATCCCTTCTCACCCTTGTGGCAGCGCTTACAGTGACCAAATTGTTCCAAGCATTCTCTCCACCCTCTCGTTGCTTACTGACAAATGTAGACTACCACCTGCTGAAGGAGGTGTCTTTTCATATCGTGACATCTTTCATTTCCTTTTTAAGAGCAGGCCTCGGGGCTGGCCAGGTATTGCTCTGCAGACTATTAGATGCTCTAGGAATTTGATAGCCCATTCTTGAATGATTAATTTCTCATACATATGGATATGAGACAGCTATATAGCACATACAAAAATGACACAGAATGTGGGGGAAACAAACTTCTGGGTGGCATCTGGGGGAAGGGAGATCTAGGAAATTACTTAGATATCTTTAAACACGCATGTTTAAGCTACTGCATGGAGATCTAGGCTTTGTCTGCACTCCCCCCAAACACACTACAATAGAGTAATTAATCTATGAAGGCCATAGGAGGGCTAATAATTACCCGTAAATGTTGCTTTTGTTTATCTTACAGAGCATAAAGTCAGGTTTCTGACAGCAGTTGTTGTTCTTCCTGATAATCTTGCTTGCTTTACATTTTTTTTACATTTGTGTAAGTCGTTGTGTCAATAAGCACATATCTGCATCCTGAGGTCAGTGCTTTGTGGAGTTAGAACCATGCAGTGTTTGTGTGCTCTTGCAGATGGAGATGGCTGGCAGCGTGCTAGGCTATGCCAGGCTCCTGGAAGCAAAGCTTCCTTTATTGCATCTCTGGGACCTTCCATGAAAGGACTTCTTACAGATTACTTGCTTCCCGAGTAACTGGGATGAGTGAACTGATTATTGACAACCTGTCATTAAACTGTCACTGAAAATTGTATTGTTTAGCCTGGGTCTGCAGAGCAGTCACTATGATGCTGTGAATCATCAGTCTGAGATGTATCAGTTCAAATAAACAAATGAAATATTACAATCTTAGCTGTCTAAAACATTACTCTCTGTTTTTACTGCAAGTCCTATAAAGGGACTTCTTGTGAACACTTTTTTAAGAGAGGAGACCAGGACCTGATTAAAGCATTTGAGTTAAATTTACTCTCCTTCTGGATGTCTGTACTTCTGTCAGTTTTAAAAGTTAGTATGTCTTGTCACAAAGCACAGGAAAGGCGACATCTTTGGAGGACATTCACAACAAAAGTTTTGTGTTTCATGAACGGTTTTGGTCTGCCACTTAAGGATCATATACACAAATCTTCAATCTCTTATGAAAATGTGGCCTTTTGGGATGCAAATACTGTTTTTATATATCTTTGCAGAAGTCCTTTGAAGAACATTGGTTACTATTTCCTTTTATTTCTCATTTCCCAGGACTGGTAATTTAACCTCTTTTCCTCACCTCACTTTTTCTCTGATCCAATAATACATTTCTCTTGTCTGTTCTGAATTGCATCAAGTTTGCAGCAGGAAAACATAGTGTTTATCCTACAGTAACATTTTTCTCTGAGACAGGAAAAGTATTTTATTGTGGCTGGAATTCACTTTTCAAGTGTGAGCTACTCCTGTTCTATGGAACAGTGAAAGGAAAACCAAAGTGACTCCACATGAGCACTCAAATTGTAAAGATGAAAACCAAACGGAAAATACAAATAAATATCATTAAGCGTGTGATGATTCTTGATTTTAAAGGTCATATTTTCTAAGATTTGTAAGGAGTACAAAAAGAGTAAAGGGAAAAATATAAAATATAAAAATACAAAAGTCAGCCTGCCTGGAAAAGCGGATGATTTATGCGGTTCCAAAACAGCTCTATGTGAAAGGGTGGTTATGGAAAGTACCAACAGAAAAGACTACTGTAAACTGTAAATATTCTAGGCATAATAATATTAGCATATTAGATAGATATCAAGAAAGAAATGAGAGGACTTTTTATCAAACCGACAGGTCTCCTTATATCCGAACTCAGGGCTTTTCCTGGTTACGGGAGAATGATGTGAGCAATGATTCCTAACAGACTTTTTTCAGGTTTTATTCATTTCTGTGGGAATCTATGGAAAGGCATAGCTACTGTTCAGGCAGTGGGTATCTGAGAAAGTCTGGAATGGAGACTATTCCTTTCCTTACTCAGATCGTTGGGGGCCTCATAAACATTTTATATTTGCTTTGAAAAGAATATTGTGTGCATCAAGTGAGACAATACACAGTGCTGGAAAAGGAAGGTCAATAGAGAAGGGAACAAATATTATGTTCACTTTACAGCAGACCAAAATGAAGACTGCTGAAATGCAAAATGTTATCAGAATACAACTTTGTATGCCCAAGTGTGAAATCAGTCTCTCCCATTCTATTCTGTCCTTTCCAACCTTCACTAGCCAAGCCTTGGGCTCTTCAGATTACTCCCCATTTGCACTGCTACCATTCAGGACTTTTTTCTGTAATCTCCTCCCTATTTCACCGCTACTTCAAAGTCCCCCCCAGAACTTTAGTCCAGATGTTGACTGTTCCACATCTAAAAGAATGCAGTATCTTCAGCTTAGCCTCCTTTTTTACTTTCGTCACCAAATCATATTTGTCCCTTCATCTTACTTTGACCAGACACCTCTGCAACCATACACACGTCCACATCTTTTGGCTCACTCCTGGGTTTCCCTTGCTTTTTGCATCCTGTTTAAAAGTTTTGGATTTACCTTTTAAGGTTCTGCAGATAAATATTCCTTGGCAACTCTTCTTACTTCTTCATACTGCATCCATCTGATACCAGTGCTTCACCAGTTCTCCTTATCCACCCATGTCCTTCATGCAATATGCAGAAAACAGCAGCAGCCAAAGAAAGATCTGAATAAGGATTGTGGATATTACCCTCTTGTACCTTAAGCAGCAGAATGTTTCTGTCCAACAAATCCTGAATACAGAGATGGGAGTTCTTAAAGAAAACAGCATTACAACATCCTCTTTAAAGGGGTACTCATTAGTGTGATAACGACCTAACATGTGGGCAAGTGCTGATGAACCTGCTTTATCTCTTTCAAGTGCATAAAACTGTAAGAAATTGTAATAAACACCCATTTGCTCATTCAGGCCTAGCAGACTTGAAAAATCGTAAATCTCATTTCCGTGCAACGTCATGCATAGCGTATTTTATGTGAAGCAGTAGACAATGCTATACCTCCTGTGTTAATTGAAGGTACAAAACCAGAGAGTTGATAAGGATTCCCATTAGCCTGCAGCTCCACTATTCAGTACTGCTTTTTAGGCATAATCTCTGTTACACATTCCATCATTAATATAGTAGAAAAAGCACTTATTCTTGGAAAATGCCCTTCACTGTTCCAAGGCACTGTGATCAACAGCTTGGATATCCTAATTGCAGCCTATTAGAAATAATGAGATTTGCATGGTAGAACTCAGAGAATTATATGGATAAAGGAAAAAAAATCACAACATAAAGGTTAATATAAACATATACTGCCTGCAAGTGCAAAGGACACATAAATTGGTGGCTCATTACTGCGGACTGACCCATGGGTAAGAATGTCACTCAGCTCAGAGGCTTTCCCAGGAAGTTTGGCTGCAAAAGTTACAAAAGATAAGGACATGCTTGTGGAATCCGCTAAACTAATGAGAGCTGAAAGTTGTTTGAAATATCCCGATGACCTCACAGATGGGATGCTTATTAAGGTATCTGCATCAGTCTCTTTTTTGTCTAGCAGACAGTTGTAAAGCTTTGCTGAGGCGTAGCCAACAGTCCGTGAAGGTGTCTCCATGCTTTCTGACATACTAAGGGCTGCGTGATTTGGTTGTGTGGTTTGTGTTTTTTTGTGTTGCTTTTTTTTTTTTTTTTTGAATGAATTCAAAATGAAACATGCATGTCCAATTTTTGTTTGTGGGCATACTTGTGGAATAGCACAGGCGAGGCAGTCAACTATGATTACTTCATCAACACGGGGTCTGCCCGCTACCTACGTGCCTATCTGCTCGAGTGCGCTGGTCAGGAGCCAACTGCAAATTTAGGTCTTGAAAGTCTGAAGAAAAGCGCTTTATGTGCGAGGGTCCCATGAAGGCTTCGTAATGCAATTAAGCCCCATTTTAACAAAAGACTGGCCATTCTGCTGAGGCATGACATGAGTAATTAAAATATCATTTTAAAAAAGACAAATGAGTGTTCTCTTCTACTCTGTGATATTGTTTGAGATAGATGGGGGGAAAAGATTATGATTTTTGTTTGTTTCAGGGTCCCTTGAGTGGAAATCACAGGCAGTGCAATAAGCCCACAGCAAAACATATCTACTACACAAGCTCCTAAGGGGATCCTATAAACGAAACAGTAGCAAAAACTATTTCTTTCCCTACTGCAAAGAAGTTTTCAAAGTGCTTTTTTCAGTTTGTTGGAGTTGACTGTGTAAGTATAGAAGTGCTTTAGGAAAATCTAGGCAAGAAGGAAAAGTGAATACACAGTAGAAACTGGTACATAGATTTTGCTCGTAGTGAGATGATGAAGTGGCATGAGATTGTGTTCAGCCAACCAGAAGAGTGAGAAATGACCATGGGTTGAAAGAGGGGAGCTGTATTTCTAGTGATTCTTAAAGATGAGAAAAGAAACATAAATCTGGGAGGAGAAATACTATGTAAGTTGTGTTGAAGGAAGCAGGTTTCTGTGACTTCATTTCAGTAACTCTTTTGTTTTATTGTTTTTGCTAAATCTCGATGACATGCAACTGTTGTGGTGTTTTGGCCAGACTGTGATGGATATCTCCTGCAAGGCAGAGGCTTGGTGGATATTGGATTTGGCTCATTTCCTTGGACTGGGATGAGGTTCATTGTTGCTCTGAAATCCATTGTGTTAAAAATACACTGTCATATTGCAGTGGTGTGTTGCCTACAATGAGGAATTCAGTAACAGACCAAGTGCTGCCAAATCCTACTGCAATGTATGGCAACCTTTATTTGAGGGCTTACATTCAGGCTTAAGAGCCTAATTTTAGATTCTCAGATACAAGAAGGAAAATAGCCAATGAAAACAAAATAGAGACCTGCTGTACACAGCACCAACTAGGTCTTTCTGGGGCCACACAAGTCAATAAATCCCTTCAGTACACATCCTCTGACCATCTGGCAGTTTCCTTCAGAAAGGAAAGTAGGAGCAAGTTCCAGCAAGAAACCCATCATTTTGATAAATTACCTCAGTGCCTCTCTTTGCCTTTCCCTTTGGGTCTACTCCTTTGCTGAAGTCCTGCAAAAATCTCCATGATTTCAGCTCTGGCAGGCAGGAGCCCTCTCAGGAGATACATAGGGCACCTTTGTCCTCTCCCCACACTTTCTTCTTGCTACAGGCTCTGTTCTGAATTAAAACAGCAAAGAAACTCAGGACTGGTGATTAAAACAAAAATCAGGGAAGATTCCAGTTGTAGCTCTGCTTGCTCTAAAGTACGGAGCATGGGTGAAGGAGAGGGTGGGCATCAGACCCCAGGGAGCTCAATTTCCTACAAATACCCTTAACAGTGTGAAAACCATTACAAAGCCTGGCTGAGGTGGTGTTTTGGGGACAGTCAGTTTGTTGGCCAGTGAAGGTGCATAAGTTTGCAAGAGAAATTTGACCCTTCACATTCTCCAGAGAATTTCTCTTCTTCCCACTCTTCCAGCCATTTGGCAGCCATTTTTGTTTAGGAGTAGTGCTTCCATCCAAACGTGATGAGAACCTTCGGTTAAATGTTGCTTTTTCGCACCCTGAGGCATTAAAATTCAATAGGTTTTTACCCACCATACACTGAGAAGTACGTTCACTTTGTGCACTTCTTTATTCCTGAAGAAAAAACCACCTCTTATTATGTATGCATGCATGATTCCACTGCCATGATATTTCCATTATGCTAAAACATAGGACTTAAAAGTATTGCTAATCTGGTGTGCTGTGTATTTTGCTACTCCTACAATTAGGAGAGAAAGAACAAGTTCATGATTCTTCTGAGAAATTACTGAGAATAGTGAGGAAAGGGCAGAAATACTCACGCCTGAAGCCTGTCATTTCTAAGCACCTCACTTATTTGCTGTAGGACACAAGACACCATATGTGCGTGGCAAGGGAGTAGTTGCTCTAAGGATTTGAGTCCAGCAAAGGTTGTAAGTCAGTTTTTATAACCTTGTGCTGGATCTGAACTTCTGAACTCAGTATTATCTTGGGTGTATCCTGCTGCCGGTGTGCCCATGTGCAGCTGCGATACCATTACATTTCCGTTTTCCCCTGTGTGCCGTCACGTGATTGCATATTGAAATGAAATGGAAAATGATTTATTGTGCAGGATCAAGTCTTTGTCCTCTACAGTGTATGAATGTAAATCTAGGGCGATTTCCCATGCTCCTGGAACTAGGTTTTGCTTGAAAAAAATGTCTAGAATCAACAAATGGGAAAAACACTCCAGAGCGCTAGAAAAATAGGAGCATTTCTCTTTGCCTTCCTGTGTTGGTCCAACAGAGCTTTGCTGAGGTTGCTAATGACTGTGAAATGTCTTATACATAAATTCTCTAAACCCCTTCTCATAATTACATTTCATAATTCTGTGGCACTGAATACACAAATGATGTTAAAATAACAGTCATGTAATACCTCTGAATTCTTGATGTGAAGCTGTAATGAGTATAATATAACTGTTAGGAAGAGCTATTTTACAGAATGAAAATGCTCAAGAAACAGGAATTGAGAATAAAACATTGCCAATAGTACAACAGAAATCCAGTCATGGAGAAGATATCCAACCACTGAGACAGATGGGCTAATCTAATGTCAAATGAGGCACAGATGAAGTATACATAATTTAAATTATTAAATGTATGGTAATTGATGTTGTTCTAAGTTCATGTTTTATACTGATGTTCACAGGGGATGAATTTCTGCCAATTTTATCCACAGACCCAAGCAAATCTTTCTCCCATAGGGACTGTTTAATTTCATGATATGTGCGTTTCTTTATCTGAAATAACATGAGAGTTGTTTGTCTTCTTATTTTAGACTGTGTAGCTGTATCTCATCTATATCCCAAATCCCAGGGCTTGGGTTCGCCACTGGGGCTTTCAGGACCTATTGTAGCACAAATCATAGTAAATAAATATTATTTCTTTCTCAGAAGAAAACATCAGCAGCTGGATTTTCACTTTGTCTCACTCATCTAATGAGAACATAGCCCATTCATGACACAGGAAAGTTACTGAGAGGTGAATGATGAGGAGAGTTTATCCTCAGTAGCGGATCACAGATGATGTGGTTGACGTACTAAGACTGGGACAGATTTTCTCTGTGATGTTGGCAGGCACAAAGCTGTTAAAGGCAAAAAGATATCCAAGGGCTCACGTGGGACTGACGAGAAAAAAGGTCAAGTATGTGGCATTTCTGAAGAGTTTCAAGAGCTTGGGAAGTCATTGACTCCTACCAATTCTAACCACTGATTTTTACTGCAATAGTTTTTACTTTCAGTAAAAGCAGGAAACAGTGATAAGAGCTTACTAAAATGTTAAACCTTCCTTTTTGTTAGCCAAATAAACACTAAGAAATGGGACAAATCAAGGATGGTAATTTATTTGTGATTTTTCCAGATAGTGCTCTTTGTAAGTGTCCATCTGCACCAGTCAGTGTTATTACTCCAGGGGCTGATTAGGGGGCCTGGGAAAGGGGATGAAGACAGACTTTGCTGAAACAAACTTACTTTTTCTGACATGGAACAAAATTGTACTTTGATAGGTGAGACAAGATTCTACAAATAAGATGAGAAGGCTGAAGTGGCAGTAATCAGTCTCCGGTCTGGAAGGCAGCAGGGAGTTTTGCGTCTTGACATTGCACTTGTTGCCATAGCTCCAAATGACTAATTCTGAGGATAACAAACTCCTCCGTGGTGCTGCAACCTGCAGCACAAGGGTGATGGGCACCCCTTCAGACTGAATCACAGCACGATGGCTGAGTTGGTTTTTTTAATCCTAACAAGAGTTGTCACTAAAAGTTACTGAAGCCTGACTTTTCCTCGCTCTTTGTCAGCCCCTCTAAGCCTGGGCCGCAGATCCCACATCCTTTGAAGCCATCTGAGCTCTCTTTGTTGCTTTTTGGTGCATAATGATGCCCGGCATCTCTGCTGCTGAGGACACCCAGCACGACCCAACGAACCGTGACTGGTGGAAAGCCCAATACTTAAGTGAGCTGGGAAGGAATCCTCTGCAGTATTTTGTGAGCTCTGCCTGCTGGGATAAAAGGTGGCTATGAAAAACCTAGTGCTTTTGCCAGTCCTCTGCCAAGGATAGGGTCCAATTCTGCGCTTGGTGTTTTGTAGGGTATTGGATGAGGCAGGGGGTTTAGGTCTTTGTATTTAAGGTTACTGGCATTATATAACTCCATTAATGACATGATGCTTTTGGCTGGTGAAGTTGGTCTTGTTAGACAGGACATATTGCTTCAAACTCATAGAATATGCAATTTCTGAAAAGCCTGCCTGCTGTCAGGATGACTGCTTTCTCAGGTATTTACTTTCCCATTTTGCCACGCTACAAGTATTAATAGTTATTTCTATCACGTATTTATCAGCCAGAAGCTGACAACAGGATGGGCAATGAACTACTTCCCATGAGCATTGAAATGGGCCTGTAATTTGTATTCTACTCTAAACACAGCACAGGGAGAATACTATCTGTCTGTATAGAAAATACCAGCATATGAGGGATATTTATTGAAAATTTAAAAAAAAAAGTTAAAGAAAATTGGAGTGTGGGGTCACTTGTCATGGACCCTTCCCATGCCAAATCCACACTCCCCTTTTCTCTTTCTGCCAGCCCTCCAAAGAAGGCTTTGCAGATCCACAGTTCTTTGCAGCCTGGGATTGCCACTCATGGCTGTGCATTGTTACTGCTGTCTTTTCCTCTTACACAAACAGAGCTGATGCCATTTGTTGAAGGGGAGAAAACAAATTAATTCTGCTAATGACTAGTTCAAAGTTCATTCCTCCCAAGAGCCTTTATACTTTGTAAAATCTGTGTACAGCAAAGGGATGGCAGCGTTGAGCAATCCCTCCCTGTTACTGGGAGCTTGGAAACAGTTCCTTGTGTCCCCAGGGCCTTTGGCACTTTCACTTGCATTTTATGACCTATTTGGTGCTGATGTGGAATCCTTATTTTCTGTGTTTCCTACAATGGCCATCAGACACAAGAAAACGGGAATCAATGTTTTTTATCCAACTCATCTCCTTATGTTTAAATTATTTGCAGTGTGCTTCATTCTGCACTCCTCCTGACTTCTGCTCTTCTCTCCTCTGGACATCCCTCAAATAAGTCAAGCTCTAGAAACAATAATGACTCCAAGGTGCTCCTGCTGACATGATTAAAATTGAATTAAGCCGATGATAATTTAGAAATCGGAAACATCTCTTGTTTTTAATGGATGAAAACATTGGCTATAAATTCCTGAGCCCTTCTGGTCTGTGCCCAATTAAATGTGGCAAGTAAAATGCTGTTCTTTTCCCAAATTTACAGTTGTGCATGACAATATGCAGAGTACATCTGTTTACAGATTTATTATTCAGTAAATTTCATCTGTGTGGTTTGATGGTAATTAAAATAATAAACACCATGGAGTCACAAGATCATCCAAATAATATCTGAGAGGGAAGGCGAGCAGGCCAAAGTACATTCAAGGAAAATAAGTACAAATTCTGAATTCCCTTTTGCTTTAACTCCTTCTCATTTCTTTGCTTGATTTCTGCATCCATCCAAGGCCCAGATTTCTTACTAATCATGTGACTGGCACCATTCATTGTAAAAAGCTTTTCAACATTACCAAGAACAGTGGATGAGGGAAGCAGTGTCTTTGCTCCTCACCTCCCATCTGCACTGCCAACAGGAGACTGTGAAATGATCCTCTTTTACCCATCCAGCCCCAACGAATGGCTTAAATTTACCTCTCAAAATTAAGTTTAGAGGACAAAAATCATCAGTGTTAGAATATGAGTATTTGAATATATTTGTTTGCAAAACTGTACTTGTATGACAAATTGCTAGGACAAGTCCTTAGCTGCAACATCACACATCTGTAAGGCTTTTCTAGTTAAAAGGGAGCAGCTGAGGCTGTTCATCTTGTGTAAGGTGTTTCCAGGTTAAGAAAAGTTGTGCTTACAGGACTGGAGTTGACAGTCGCTTGGCTGAGGCATAATAATCTAATATATTCAGGAACCTACTACATTTAAACAGACTAAGTAGGACTATAAACTTACAGTCACTGCAGAAATTGACTGTTGCTGCCTTTCTGCCCAGGCTAGAGCCCACACTGTGAGTTCAGCAAATCATAGGAGTATCCATCATCTGTTCTACTATAAGGTTCCTCCTACTGTGGCAACTTGATTGTAATTTCATATTCAACTTGCACCTCTGCAGCAGTCCTCATTCTTCACATCTCTTCCAGCATCACTTATTCCCACATTTCTTCATTTCATGAATCATGTATATGAATGTAATTCACTCTACAGAAAGTAAATATTTTTCTTACTCATGTAAATTAGGCATTAATCCCACAAATGTAAATATTTAGATTTGAGTAATAGAGCAAGCCTATTGGTTTATTTTCTTCCCATTGCTTATCTCTGCTCCCATTGTACTTTTTCTCAGTTCTCAGAAGTTATCAGTACAGGTGTTACAATTTTTTTCTAGTATCTTTCATGGGGAATGTGAAAAGAAAGCACATAATTGAGTGCTTCTTCCACTATGAGAATCATGGTCAAATTATCATGTGGATACATCTTTGTCACTGTTTGGTGTCCAAAAGACAACACCTGTTTTACTCCAATCATCTGACAGGATATGATTATCACTTTGCAATACAGTTATCTGTATCTATACTCACCTTCACAGCTGTGTTATGCAGAAACCAAAGAATGTGTTTGTTCTCTGGTAGAGAGAAAGGCATTTGCAAAAGGGAACTTATAGCTTTGAAAATTAAGAGAAACGACTTTTCAGGTCAGAAATTAGGATGATAAGGAGGGGTTGTCTAAAAACTCTCCCAAACTTGGCCATGGGAAACATGCCAGAGACAGGACTGGCTTTGGGAGGTGAAAAAATCATGTGGTGGCACTCCTATCCAGAAATGCTGCTCTTGGCAAGAGGGGTGATCTAGGGCAACTTTCAGTACCTGTGAGGATTTTCTTGGACTGGTGGAGCAACACTGCATCCAGAGGACATAAGGACAGGTCAAAGCCACCTCTACTCATATTTTCCCCTTTCTTTGGGGCTGTAGGACATTTAGCAGATTATCACATTATGTGTTTCTTAAAATACATTCTATTCAGAGGCAGAATGTCCTAATGGATTTAAATTATTTCAGATATTTTCAAGTGAAAACAATGGCACAAAGCTAACTCATAAAGGCACTCATCATTTTATTACTGGGTTCATTCAGGACTTGGTGTGAGTGGCTCAACTCTTAGGTTTTTAATGGGCAGGAATCTATTTGCACATTGTTGCTGAACTGGCTGATAGCCTGTGGGTGGAGTGTGGACAATAAAACTGAAATTGAAACACAATTCCTCTCCTTTGGAAAGTGGCTGCAGACAAGAGGACATGAGACCAGCAGGGCTTTAGCTACCTGCTTAATCCCTTAAGACAAAAATTGTTGAAATAAAGCAGGGCTGCTCAAAATGTGATTGCCTGGGTTTTCACAACGACCCTTTGCTGCTTGGATGGCTTTTTCAGGGTCACCTGCTAATATTGCTCTGGTTTATGGGCTGGGAGTAATACAAAATTTCCAAATGGCAAGTGCAGAGAAAATGAGATAGAAGATTTTATACCATGAAAACCCATTGAGTTTCTGATCTCTTCCACCTAAGCTCATAAATTTCACACCCGAACACATCTGCGTGAAAATTAGCTACGTTTCCATAGCAGTCAGGTGAAAATTGCAAGAGATTCCAGCTGTAGCTGTCTCCTATAACACATTAAATCAAAGAGGTGTTAGGCCATGCCTGACTGATGTTATTAACACTAGTCTCTGGTGAAAGATTCCTGCCCTAGGACAATCAGGCGAGCAATGAAGGAAATGAACTTACCATACATTACTGGTACTCTTCTCCTCTTTTTTATTACCCTAGATTTGTGCCTTCCTTTGGTTTTTGCATCCTCTTATTCTGGCATGCACGTCACTTTTTATCTGAAAGATACTTTAAAACTTTTTTCTTTAATCTTCCGAGGTTGGGTTGTTTGGGTTTTTTTTTTCTATTACTGTATGCTCATGTGAGGGCAGCAGTTTATTCTCTGCGTGCCACCTCCTGACTGTGGCCAATGTTTAGGGCCCATGAATGAGCTGATGTTGCATTTTTTATCAGACCTAACACAAGACAAGCAGAGATACTACAGGTAATATCTCTGTGCCTGTTCTCCAAAGCCTGGCCTGTGAAGGAATCCAGAAAGTCTGTGTTGGGTGAAAAAATATTGATGGTAATAGCTGACATACAATCCATGTACAGATGGCCATTATAGTAAGTAAATGTGCTAAAAACCTAAGAAGATTTTTTTAATACTCTAAGGTTATATTTTTACCAAATGAGAACTTCACAATTACTTTTGGGGAAAAAAACCCAACCCTGCCTTTCACAAAAAAAATCTGTAGCAACCAGTAATTAAAATAATGTTGTTTAAAAAAGAAAATTAAAAACTAAAGAACATATTAATGGGGGTCAAGGGAAAAAGTTAGCACTTCAGACTGAGATTAGAATTTATCCCTTTACTTAGAAGACATCTATTTCCTATTTATGTTCAACATACTCTGTTCTATAAAGACACTACACCATATATATCAAGAAGTTTCTTACTCATTGTCACAACATATTGAGCAAAACTTCACATTCATGAATTAGTTTTTGCCTGGCTATTGTTTCCCCTAAGTAGAAAAAAAAAAAAAAAATTAAATCTCAGAGACATTTTCTTGGCAACCAAGATGGGATTTTATGGGGGAGCATGGAACTGTAAATGTACGGAATGCCTTGTAAGAGTGATTCACAGGGGCTGTGCTCGTTTGGTGGAATTTCAGTTATAGCCTGTGGGCAGCATCACAGCATGGACAGCAGGTACTGTGGAGACATAACCTTTCATACTTGTTTCCTCATTTACTGGTGGGCAATAGAAAAATTATTGGAAAAGCATATAAAGTCAGCACGTTGTTTGGGTGAGCTGAGAACACCAGATACAGTAACAATCCTACAACAGTTGGTGAAGCATGCAACTTGTAGGCCAGCTATTACTGTGTATTATGTTGACTAAATCTCAGTGTGAGTAAGACCCAGTGAACCTATACGTATGTAACTTCAGAAACAAAGATTCACTACTTATAAAATGAAATTGAAGACTCAGAAGGAGGTGTTTGGAAGAGCTCTTAGATAAGATCTAAGTCAAGTCCTTTCACCAATAAAGGAGGAACTGCATTTAGGCATTACCTAAAAGGGTTTGTCCAGTGGGTTTCTGGAAAATTCTGACAGGCTTTATAAGTCTATTCTGCTATTTCAGGACTCCAGTCAAAAAGGTTGGGTTTCCCTCACCATCCAAATCAAATCTTCTTTGCTGCAAATTACTATAATTTCTTCCTATTTTCTCTGAGTGACTGCAGAGAGAAGTTTATCACAATACTCTCTCAGTCTTCCAATCCATTGGAAGATTACTATCTAATCACCCTCCCCTATCCTGCCTGTGTCTAAGTTAAGCAAGAAAAATCTTCTCTCATAGTTAATACTTCAGTGTATTGTAATCCAGACTCTCTCTCTCCAGTTTCTCCACGTCCTTTATAACAAAACACTGTATGGAATCTGAGGTCTATTCTAGGAAAAAGAAGAAAGCTGTCATTATCTTCTGTGAGATATGTATGATGCTGCCATTAGTACAGCTGAGAAGAACTAAGAGCATTACTTCATACTCCACTTAGAATCAGCCTCAACCCCAGCCTCCCTTTTTGACTAGGCACTTCATTGTATATTTGATTTTTCTTTCTCAAGTATCGCACCATGCACTGTCATTACTGAATATCATCCTTGTTTGGGTTTTGCTCTTTCTGATTCCTCACATTTAATTTGAATCCTAGTCCTGTTCTCCAAGATGGTTCAAAAACCTTCTAGCATGGTGGGTCACTTTTCAGCCCACTCTTCTCTGTCCTCTAAGCTGTTCACTGGAATATTGATTATAGCTCTGATCAAGAAAAGCCCTTGCAGGAGCACGTGTGAAGAGAGAGATCACATTCCTGAGATGTTCTCTTTCAAAGTGGATTTCCATCCAGCTGGGTGCATTACATTTGTACCAATGTCCATTAACTTGCTTTTGTGAGTACCACATGCTGCTACTAAAAACCTTACTTAAGAACTATCTGTATCTATCACTTCCAACTTACCCACCGAGGCAGAGCCTCTGTTCTTCAGATACCCATGCTGATAATTTTTAGTCTTGCTGATATCTTCTTTGTAATTTCAAACTGATTTTATGGCTGCTTGTTTGATAACTCTTCCTGGTATTGAGTGTAGGATCACTGGTTTGCCAAGTCCTTGACAAAGGTAGACACAATGTTTGATCTTCTGTCAACAGAAAAGTCACTCTCGCTGTCTTCTGTCTTCAGTGGAGCCAGTGTTTCCCTCTAAAGTGTCGCTGGAAAGGGAAAATACCTACAGTACTATCTTCTCCACTTACAAACAGAGTCTTGTTTTTCAAAAGGAAAAACATATGAAAAAAAATGTGGCTGACTGATCCCAATTTTCAAGGTGAGGGGAGGAAGGTGTGAGTATCCTTTGGGTATGGGAGAAAAGGCTGTAAGAAGACAAGTGTCTTTACAATCACCACATTATTCCCACTATTAATCCTTAACGATTAACAGCCTTTATTTATCTGAAAAGTCTCTCTGTCTCTTTCTAGCTCAGCTTAATTTCTTCAAGAGTCTTCTGTGAATGACCCACCTCAAATGTTTTTTAAAAATACACTTAGAGAATGTCAGTGAGATCTAGTTTGTTTGCATGTTTGTTGCTGTCAGATAACTCTAGCAGATTTGTGACTTTATTTTTCAGAAACCCTACAGCTTTTCATCAATATACTATTGATGTATTTATTACTGATAGTATTTATCCAGGTATTATCATTGATAGTATTTATCCATGTGCTTATTAGATGTGATCTTCAGAACATTTCTGCTACTTTGCCTGGTATACATCAGGTTTGCTTATCTGATTTGAGTATACATTCTTTTCTTTTTTCATCTCCAGTAAAACAACTAATTTATGCATCTATCAGTGTTAGCAGCACCATTTCTTTGGCATAGAACACTGTTTCAGCACTGTCTTTAGACAAAGAGGTGAGATTCAGTGTCTTATAAGAGTTTTACAGTAGATTCTTTATATTTTCCAAGTCCTCAAAAGCTATTTTAATGTTTTCACACCCATTATTCTGCAGAGTAAGGCCAGATCCTAAAGTGGCATGGATTACCATAGCTCTGGTGTTTTCAGCATTGTGTTAGAATTAATAGAGCTAACTCAAGGGTTGACTATTTCCCTTTCTATGCAATTAGCACAATGACTTTCTAACTTGGGTATCACAGATGTGCATAAGACGTTATATTTAATGACTGCCTTCTGTCTGGAAATGTTCCGAGCATCTTCTAATAGCCCAAAGTGTTCCCCATTTCCTTCACTCTCCTCCAGCATAGCAGCATGCTAGCTCAGTGTCTAGCTCCACCACTAGAAGCATGCTAGCTCACTGTCTTTTCATCAAGAGTAGAGACCTCTGGTGACCTCCTTCCAGGACCCCTGGTTCAATCTGTTATCTGATATCCTAATGTTTTTGTTAGTGTTTAAAAAGAGATGTACAAGTGTTATGTTCAGGGTGCAATGGTTCAGCTCTCAGAAAACATCTACCATAGTGAACAGGCAAATAAGAGAAAGAGAGTTGCAGTAAGCACTAGGTATATTCCTCCACTTAACACCTTGCATTCACCAGGAGAGGATTAGGGGAAGGAGCATGACTTCCTAGCTGAGGGATTTACCTTGCTTCTGAAGCAGCTTTTGAAGGCCAGCAGAGACAACATGTTGAGGACCAAAATTCTGGTATTTCGCATTGTTGTTACAGCATTATGGTAAAACCAGAGCCAGCATAGCGTGACTGACTTGCTAAACCCAAGGTGTAGCGTGCCAGGACAGTTGCCAAGTTTTTAGACTAAGTCTTTGTTGTCTTGCAGGCTGTGGATTGCCAAGATATGTGGTTTTGGCTGAGTGGAAGCACTTTTTGTTTCAGTATGTCAACATAGCAGGCTGGTAGATCAAAACACTTTATTACTAAGTTCCAACATGCATGGGATGCTGCAAAGAAAGTGGTTTCTTTATCTCTTCAACAACCAAGCATTGCAGGATGTGTTCCTGTCTGTGATGTTTGCTTTTGATTCATTATAGGTTTAGAAACACTGAAATGGTGGCAACTTATATCTCAAATGCAAGGTCATGAGCAGAGGAGAAAATTGTCCTTGTCATTGATGATTGAAGTTGTGAGAAAATGAGATTATTGACTGCAGGTCTTCTGATCTGAAACCTGCAGAAATGTGATGTTTACATAATCAAATTAATCATTCACCATTCACTGTCTACTTGCTCCCAAGACCGAGTGGCCTCTATCTGTGCACTGCAGAGAACTTCTGATTTGGTTAAGTCTTCTTATTTGCCTTCCATTGTCTGCCTGCTATGGCACTGTCATCAAATACTGTCATGATTGCTTTGTATTAATGCTTTGTACCCCACATCCTCCATGCCCGTGCCATAGTACAATTGAGTGGTTAGCCAGCCTTTAGCAGAAGCACAGGCAGTCTTCACCATTTGCCAGTTCTGAAATTGCTCTATCTCCCAGGGAAGCTTTATTTCACTTTCTTCTCTGGAGCTCTAAAAGGCTAGCATATAGATGTGACTGTGTTGGCTAGAAAGTCACTGCTCAGCTTGGTCCCCTGAGTGAGACTGGAAGATAACCAGTCCTCTGGCATAAAGTGAGACTGCAGTTCTTCAGTGTTCACCCCTGAATATGCAGGATAAGAAGAAGATTTAATGAACTCTAGTAATTTCTACTCTGTCTCTTCCTGTAGGCAGCAAAAGCAATATCATCCATAAATATAAACATTTTCTTGTTGATTGCTCTTTCTGATACTTCTGATTTGTTTTGTTCAACCAGGATTTCCTTTTGAGTTTCACAGAAGGTCTGTCTACCTTCCTACTAGGGTGGAGACTTGTGTCTGGACAGAGAAAAATAATATTTTTTGTGACCCTCAATAAAATAAGAAGCAAAACCATAAGACTGATCATTTGAAGACTTTAGAGAGCTTCTGGGTGCAAGTGTTACAGAAAATAGATAAAAAGACTGCCTGTGAAGGCTGGTGTGGCTTCACTCTGAAGCACCTGGGCCTGTCTACTCTACCCTGTTGGGGCTGACCATCCCCAGGCCACCCAAAACTTCTTTGTAGGACACACAACAAGGACATCCATGTGGTTGGTTCTCCCAAGTATGGTGGGAACCTGCCAAACCCATTGCATGCATGCTTACACTGTCTTCTGATGAAGAAAACGTTCAAGAAAAGACTGGATTCCAAGATTCAATTTCTGATTAAAACGGAAAAAAAAAATTTGGGGTAAAGCTAGCCTGCTCCTAAGAAATTAGAGGTAGACTTAGGCCCTGGAGGATTGACTCTGTTCCTGTTGCAGTCACTGCCTAAAAGACAGCAGTTAAGAGTCATCTGTTGAATTAGGTGACCTGAAGGGATCATGAAAAATGTTAGTGGAGAGTTATCAGCCCACAAGGGATTTTGGTAAAATGTGTTTCGTGAGGAACGAGTTATATGGGAAGGCTGGATGGAATTCACCAGCCACATAGAAGAAACAAAAGCTGCTGGCTGACTGAGGACACAGTTGTGGATGGCACAAAAAGCAGAGGAATGGGAATTAACAGCTGTGGAAGGCCACAGTGAAAAAAAGCCCATTGTGGTTCCTTTGTTGTGATAGGAGCAACCAAGCAGTGGGAAAGGTTGGACCAAGGGGTCTGCATCATTCCTATGGGTGCTCAGAAGGCTTGTACTGGAGAGCGTGCATGTCAAGGGTGCCTGTGTCCAAGGAGACACCTTTGGGGGCCACAGGACACTGAGCACTGCAGCCATGGTGGTGTGGGATGGGACACCCACAGGGTGGCGACAGCTCCCTCTGCCATCAGTGTCTGCCTCCAGGCTGTCAATAAAATGCCCAATAGAAATTGTCTTCTCTCTCTCTCCTCTTCTCTTTTTTCATTCAGTCCTCATGGATCTTATGGTTTGCAATAGGTTACTGTCAAAAAACCCCAAACCTATGTCAGGAAAGTAACTTAATCTTTATTTACCTGTTTTACTGAATAGTGGGAAAACCAAATCGCTACTGCACTACTGGGTGTGTTTGGCTGTTCCTCAAACTAAAACAAGACTTAGAAGATTAAAGTGGAGCTTGGCTCATGGTCAGGTGAATCAGCACAGTTATAATGCCACAAAATGGCCTGCAGGATAGCCTTCTCTTCTGTAATTATTCAGGAGTTTTATGCCATACAGGCAAAGGAAGTAATTTAATTTTTCTGTTCTAATTAAATATATGATATGAGGAAACAGTGATATGTCTGTTTGAAACATGCTTTAGGTTCTTTTGGTGAGAAAGTGGATGTGACTGTAAGTATTGTGCTTTCATGTGACTGCAGCTTTCCCATTAATGCTCACTCTCTTAAATGTCATTTTTTTCACAATCAGTAATGGCAGGTTTGGGCTGGTATTTGAAATAAATTTCATGCAAAGAACATGTATTTCATGCTAAGGATGAGTGTATTTCCATCTTTTTATACTGTGTGAGTTTATTTTACAACCTCTTGCAAGGGTAATTTTTACTTTACTTGGGGTAAATCCTCATATTCATGAAAATGAAATTGAATTCACTTATTACAGAAACAGAATCAATGAAGATATTTGGGAAAATTGATTCCCGTAGACTGTAGTGGAAGCCAGGTTTGACCCACATGTGACCATGGTCTCTTTTAGCTGGGAAACAGCAATGTTTCCTTAGAAGGAGTATTTGAACTATGACATTCAGTGTTTCTTTTCTCATCTATTGGTGAATGCTTGATCATGAGAGTCCTGCCTTTGGTTTCAAAAGGCAAGGTCAGCCCTGATCTTTTACAAGAGGGTGTTAATGGGAAGAAATGGAGAGGGGGAGGATTGTGGTGAGAGAAGGAAAAAGATTTATGAACTCAAATAGTGATCAAACAGGTAACAAGAAAGTGAATCAAGTTCTCTCACTGTGCCTATCTTCCCTAGGGCCAAGACAAGCTGAACAATTGTTTGGGGACAGTCATTAAAAAAAATAGTATCAGTGTTTTAAGACCACTAAGAATGTGCCATCTTAACACAGCACTGTGTGTTTTGACCAATCGGTGAAGAGGATAAATGCTCTTGAGGGAAAATGGTTTTCAGCTCCAGGTGCCTGTTTGCTGTAAGCTGGCACTGTTATTTAATGATGTGTCACTAGTTTACAATGGTGTGAGTTTTGCAGAAGGACTTGATGTTCCAGCTCTTTAGGGATGAGAAAAAAATGTTGTAAATTGGACAAAAGCTTTTTTCTGGGGATTAAAACTAGGCTTTGAGGGAAGAAATAGAGTCTGAGCAAGTTTTGGTCCTGCTGACAGTGGTATCACACCCAGGGAGCCATCCCTGTCTCACAGCCTGTCCTGGGAACTTGAAATGAAGATAAAAGAGAAAGGGTATTACCTGTACCAGCCAGGAAGGCTTTGGCAACATTACCCTGGAAAGCTACCAAGGGAAAATGATATTTCTAGAAGAAGCTAATGACTTACTCAACCCCTAAAGAAGGTAGTGCTGATGATTCAGAGAGCAGGGCATCTTGTTTATGTAGCTGAACACTTTCTGCTAACTGTGAGCAATGGATTTGCCAGGGCAGAGCCTGCCCAAGACTTGCCAGCAAGCCAGGAAAAGGGCGAGGCAGGTACATCTGCTTCTGATTTTCAGGAAAGGGATGCACAAGCTGGCGGAGTGAATCAGCCATGTAGGTGTCTGCTGGCTGTAGGTTTGCTCCCCAGTGCTGCTTGAGAGGAGCCCCAGCTCCTCACAGTGCCTTTTGTGCCTCTGCTTCTCCAGGACAAAAGGAAAGGAAAGGTACTCATCTTTTGCTGCACCCTGTACCCTGAGGTGGCTGACATATGATTTATCTATCACTGCCAAAAAATGGTGTTGTCTGGAAACTGACTGAGAATGCCCTTGATTCCCTTGTTCAGGTTACTGATAACAGGACTGGTGGCAACACTGAGTCCTGGGGAATATCACTGTGACTGGCTTCCAGCTGGATGTAACTCCATTCATCCCCACTCTCTGGGCCTGGCCATCCAGCCAGATTTTTCCCAGCAAACAGTGCACCTGTCCAAAGGACATTGCTGTGTCAAACACTTTACTAAAGTCCAGGTAAATACATTCACAGCTTTTCCCTCATTCACTAATTGGTCACCCTATCATAGAAAGAGATCAGGTTGGTCAAGCAGGACCTGCCATTTGTAAATCCATGCTGGCTGGGCCTGATCCTCTGTACGTGCACTCAAGATTTTCTGCTCCGTAACCTTCCCAGGCACTGAGGTCAGGCTGACAGACAGACCTGTATTTCACCAGATCCTCTTTATGACCCTTCTCGTAAATGGGCATCACATTTGCTAGCCTCCAGTCAACTGGGACCCCCCTCGTTAGACAAGACTGCTGATGAATGATGGAAAGTGGCTTGGGAAACAGTTCTGCCAGCTCCCTCAGTACCCTTGGGTGGATCCCATCTGGCCCCATAGACTTTTGCATGTCTAAGTGGTGTATCAGGTCACTGACCATTTCCCCTCGAATTATGGAGACTTCATTCTGCTCCCTACCACTGTCTTCCATCTCAGGGGCTGTGTACTCTGAGGGCAACTGGGTAATCCTTGCTATTAAAGATTGAGGTAAAGAAGACACTAAGTACCTTGGCCTTTTCCTCATCCTTTGTGACTGTGTTTCCCCCCTCATTCAATAAAGGATGGAGATTCTCCTTAGCCCTCCTTTTGTTTCTGATGTATTTACAGAAACATTTTTATTGTCTTTTACAGCAGTAGCCAGATTAAACTCTCGTTTGGCTTTGGTCCTTCTAATCTTCTTCCTGCCTAATCTCCCAGCATCCTTGTAGTCCTCCTGAGTTGCCTGCCCCTTCTTCCAAAGGTCATAAATTCTCTTTTTTTTCCTGAGTTCTAGACAAAGCTGGACCTCTGTTCTAAGCACTGATGTGGTTTTAATCTCAACACCTTGCTTAATCGGTACATCCCTCTGCTCCCACATGAAAAACTTGCCCTATTGTGCTTCAGACTTTGCTGGAGAGGCAGCTGTCTGTAACGTGGCCTTGCTGAGATGATACACAAGGGTGATCTGGCTCTGTCAGCTGGATGCCCACCTTGTAACTGGAGAGAACTGGAAGATGTGGAGTGAGGTGGGCTGTCAGAACATAAAAAGGAGTGTGAGAAGAAAGGCTGCCATTGGCTAAGTAGGTGTTTTACACCACTTTGAGATACTCTATGAGGTGTTAGGGTGCCAGATACATGCCATGAAACACCTGCAAAAGAGCAGTGCCAGGAATTGCAGAGCTTCTCCGTGCATTGAGCAAAACCTGTTGGAAGCAGAGATTTTTCTCATATCTCCATGTTAGTGACACAGAGGCGGACCTCTGTCTTGCAGGTCAGGTCTGAAATTCAAATGTGGAAAATAACTTTCCCATTCTCTCAGCACAGGATACGGATTTCCCACACACCCAAGTGAGAATCAGATGTAGTGGAAGGGCTCCAGGGGACTTTGTGGCTCGAGGGGCTTCCTTACTGCCTCCTCTCCCCAGTCTCAGCTGGGCTCACTGACACCAGCGAGGTCCTACTCATTCCTTCTGCCCTGCTGGCTGATCTGGATTGCTCACTTGCTTTCCTAGGCATCCCAGACTCCCTCAGACAGCATGGTATTCCCTCTCTGATGGCTTTGGCTGTGTGCACCCAAGCAGGGCACAGCTCAGTGACACTCATGCATGCTGCTGTGGAGAGTGCCTGCTCCTGGCTGCTCTCCTCCTCTCTCTTCCAGCCTCTCTGGGCCTGTCCTGCTAGGTCTGTAAAACGTTCTGTCTACACATTTTCAGCTAGTTTTAACCTACTTTGCCATATATTTGCTCAAACCTGTTCACTCACAGCTTTTAGTAAGACTCATATGACATACCAAATACTCTCCTGAAATCCTGACTTGTTGTGCAAAACCTTTTCTCACCATTCAGCTTAATTCTATTCCCCCGATTACTGTTCCACTGCCCACCTCTGCTATCAGTGTTGGAACATATGGGTTGCACACACAGGCAATTTGCTAGGGAGGCTCAGCGTTGCTGTTAGTATTCCAGTAGTACTATTAGTAGAGGGAAAGAAAAATTGGAATGAATGTTTTGGATTTTCCAATATTTCTTTCCCTCTACTAGTAGTATTTCTGACACAAGACCTTTTTGTATCACCCGGAGGATGGAAGTTGTCCATACATATGATTTTATTTTTTCACTGTCCTGCAGTGCTTCCTTTTTTTACTTCCATCATGCTAAGCAGAAGAGGCAGGATATCTGACATGTGGCAGACCAGGGTTTGTCATCCTTAGGAGCTTTGGTCAGTTCAGCTGAACCACTGCTGTGGTCTTGGGAGCACAAGCACAGTGTTTGAGCATGGCCACAGAAAAGCTCCCATTCACAAACCTGGAATTTTCATGGCCCCACAAGGCCAGCAAGGAAGGAAAAACTGAGTTCAGAATTACAGGTGGACATTTTATCCCCAAATGGTTTTGAACAATGACACTGTGAACTGCATAATCACACATCAGTGGTCATAAACAAGTATGGCAGTATATAGTCTGTCACTACTGTTCCCCACCAGGGCTGTGCAGTAAGAGCTGTGACTCCCTGGAAGAGTTCTCTGACTCCTAGTTTTTAAGTTTCACCAGTGGCATGGTCCCTCTGTGAGAATGAGCACTTTGAGACAAAGACCACTGTCCGCACCCAGCAGCCTCACAAACAAAAGTGCTTTAACAAAACCCAGCTCTGATGTAGCCAGTTGTAAAAATAATTTGTATTTAATTATGGAATCTGTCCACATATATAGGGGGTATGTCTGTATATGCACATATATAGATGGATAGATACAAATACACCTTGCACACATTATTATTTCAGTTTTCCTGTTTAGTTCATGTGCTGTTTCAGAAATTTCTCACTTCCTGCTTGGCCTTCCTTCTTCATTGTATTATGATAAGCATTTATTGCTGCCTGACGGCATCTAATTCAAATACCTAGTGAGATCAAACTCAGGAGAAAAGTGGGAGCCACAAGGCACTCTACAAAATAGCCTGCATCTTTCATGGACTAGAGTGGATGTTTATCAGTAATGAGGCACTGCAATTAAATGAAATAAGCCTTGGCAATAACTCTGCCATATTTTCCTGTAAAATGCTCCCTAAGCAGCAACACTCCCATGGGAAATTAAATCTACAGCCTGCACAATAGCCAGCCTTATGGTCTGGGTGTGCCTGCAGCTAAAGAATCCTCACTCCTGCCTCCTAAACAAAGGCCTGGTGGAGGGAAAGGTTTGGGCTTCCCTGAAATTTGCGTGCAAGCTCAGGAGCAGGCATTGTCTGAGTCATGAGGCATGCCTGCCCTTGGGTGCAGGTGACCTCGATGGGCAGAGAGAGACCTTGTCTCTTCTTCACTGGCTCCCCTGCTGTGGGCTCTTTTCCCTGCAGCAGACCTAAGCATGAGCACATTGTGAATGAAAGAATAGTAATAATAGTAATAATCATCATCATCATTATCATCAAAACATTGAAAAATGGTGCCGCTTTCCTAGGATGAAAAGGTTCAAACACAAGTCCTTTTCTCAGGAGATCACTTAGTTTTCAGGTGGGCATGGTAGTCTTTAATTATCTTTATTGTGATGGTGAGTTTTCCTGTTGGGAAAGTCATGCAAGCCAGAGGAGAGCAAGGAGCACTCTGGTAATAATGCTGACATGAGAACTTCTCCCTATGTTAAAATAGGTGTTTTGGGGGATTTGGTGCTTCTTAAGGGTTTCTTTTTTTATTAAAGGCTACTGTCACCTCACAAAAATGTGATGGGAGTGAAAGAGAGGAACTATTTTGCCAGCACGCTTCTATCAAAAAGGACAAGCTGGGAACCACTTTCCATGTCCTTCTGAATCATCTGCAGTCCATGGTCTAGGGACTACTCACTTTTCTTTTTGTTGTCATAATGTAGTTTTTTCTTAACTTAAGTGCTTACTAGACTGGAGAAAAGAAACTAGAAGTGTGTGATTTAATGTTTTCTTAATTCTTTTGCTATACAGGAAAAAAGAAAGCACAATTGCCTTCACAATGAATGCAGTATGTTGGTTTGATGTCTCCTACTTTTTAAAAATAATTTAGTTAAACTCAGCTTCAGAGTTTTCTTCAGAAAATAAATTTTCCAAACTGTTTCCCAGATGTAATCCGTATTCTTAAATTTTCTCCAAACTGTTAGGCTTGAGATTGCATTTTTTTATAAACAAGATGTTAAAAAATGGCTAAAATCTAAAAGTGATGTAACATTTCAACAATTCATAAGGAAAAAACTATTAAACACTTTTGTGCTATTGAATATGATGCTAAGGGTGGCAACATAGTACTGTACTGAAATGTAATTAAGTTCTTTCCATCTTCCCATGAAACTTTGCCTCTTCAAAGTGTATTCTCAGAAAATACTAACTTCTCTGAGCTACCTAAATTGCTCCATAGTCTAATAGTCTCTCCATTACCTTTCATATAATTAAGTATTTTGGAGACCTGTTTTTTTGGCAGATTTTTAAAAGGTAGAACTGGAAAAAAATCAAGAAAGAGGACTGGGAATAGGGAGTTAAATAATGAGAATCTCAATTAGAACATAAGACAACTAGAAAAAAAAAAGATAAAAATGGTAAGGGAATTAAGAGCCTTTCACATGAAGTAAAAGTAGAGAGGACAATATTGGTTAGAACAGAAGGCTGAAAGAGAAAGTGTATGCAAGGTGAAATGCTACAGATACACGCAGTCAAGTACGGTTTAGAGGTCAGCTCAGCATCTTTTCCTAAAAGAATAAGGACATGAAGGTATTTAAAAATATTCATTTGTTCCTTACTTTCACAGTGCATATATAGAGGAAATACTACAATGTATCTCAGTGTGGTAGAGAACTCTAAGATCAGAATCAACAGACAGTATTAGTAGAATCCAAAATCAAATCAGGTACTTACCTAATAAAAATAAGCATTAGAGAGAGCTGAAATAATCTGTGTACAAGGGGTCTGTGTCCTCTCACTTCACTGCAGTCACAACCGAGCGCTCTGCAGTGTGGTGGGAACTGCTGAGTGCGCCTCCTTCGTTGCCCTCAACAACACCTGGTGCTGACAGCTGTCGGGAAAGGGGAGTGGACTTGGTAGACTGTTCTTCTGATTTGCGGTGGTAATTCCCCCAGTGCCATTGCAGAAGACAGAAAACACCCAAATGATTGGTTGTATAGAGAGAAAGAAAGAGAGCAAGAGTAGAAAGAAAGAGAGAATAGTGGAAAGAGAAGTGAGGAAGAGGGAGAGATCAAAAAGAGAAAGAGAAGGATGGAAAGAGAGAAATGGAGAAAGAGTAAGAAAGAGACAGAAATGGAGGAAGGAAAGAGAGGAAAGAGAGGAAGAGAGGGAAGAAGGAAGGAAGGAAGGAAGAAAGGAAGTGGAAAGAGAGAAAAAGAACCTGAAGAAACATCCCTATAATGGAAACTTGGTCAGGTGCTTAGCTGATGTACACCAGCAGAGCTTCCTTGTCTTCAGTGGACCTACTCCAGCTGATACAAACTCAGATCTTGCCTGTGACATTTACATATCTTAACCAAGTCAAAGTCTAGTACTGCAGGGAAAGAGGAATGGTAAATGCAGCTTTCAGTTAATGTGGAGGAATTGGGAGTCCTGTAAATCTACATCTCATCTTGGAACGAAGAACTTGGGCCACCCTCCTCATGGTGTGGGGTGAGGGACATAGAAAGAGGTGTGCTCTTCTCAGCCTGCTGAGAGCTGAGGCTGAAGGATGTCTTTTAGAAGCTACAAATCAATATAGTTAGCGAGCTAACTAATTAGTTAGCTAACTAATATGCACTGTTGCTGCTCTTCAGAGAAAATGTTTGGGCTTTTGTCACCAAGAGAGCAAGCTGGTTTTTCCTAGTCTGAAGCCCAACAGCAAATGAAAATATATGGAATGTGAGCACTTAGGTGATCACAGCCCCAGAATAAAGTAAGAGCTGCTTCATCTGTGACCTGGGATATGGAGGGGTGATACTGCTAGCTGGTCAGCATGGTGCTGGTGCACACCCTGGACACACTGAATTTGCCAAATGAAACTCCTCAGCTGTTCATTTGTGCAGCTTCTTCCACCACAATTATCTGCTGTTTCAATATATTGCTTTAACATTTTTGTCCTATCTGCTTGATTCTTATAAGGACAAATAGTGTCTTGGCTGCAATGCCAATAGGTTATTTAAAGCAATGTGCAGAGTTGCTGACAAAGGGGGAATTCCAAATATAGCCAATACCATTTGAGATTCCTTTGTGATTGAACAGACAAGGGTGAAAAATTGTTAATCATATCAGATCATAATTTTCTTTAAAAACAGATATGGTTTTCATGACCCACAGAATAAAATTTTAAATAGACATCCTTATTAAAAAGGTCCCTCTGCCCTTGTGGGTGGATCTGTTTAGCTAAGTTTGATGACATATTATCAACGTGCTGTGAGAGAATAAGCAATAGTTTAAGATCTCAAATTATGAGATTTGCTTGCATCTTTGATAAGGAAGTTATTTTGCTATTTTAGTGGAATTAAGGTACCCATCAGAATAAGGTATCCTGTCACCATTAGGGCCAGTTCATCACTTAAGAGCTATTCTTTTATAAATCAGGGAATTTTGCCTTAGGTAATTTGTTTATTTAGAACTCCTGTTCCTTTGGGTAGGAACCATATCTCCTTAGAGCCAGGTATATTTGAATATGCACGTCTTCATTTTTATTCCTGGTGTATAAAACAGAAATGCCTGTCAGCCTTTGAAAACAACTGTCTTTTCAGCTATGCTGTCATGGCAGACTGGTTTCATTTAATAATTTGTCCAGTCCTTTTAATACACAATGCAGCTCATTTGTTACTCACTGAAGCATCATCCTGAGTGTATTAACAGCACATTAAATTCCTGTCCAGCTATGGTTTCACAGTGCAAAGGGCAGCTCTCAGTGCAAACCTACATCCTGCTGATCCCCAGCCCCAGGCTGGCGATTTGTGGGGTTCTTCTTTTGGTCTTTCCATGGGGATTATGGCTGCCTAAACTTTCTCCCAAAACTGGGGTTCCCTAACATAAGTAATATTTACCTTCAAAATTAGGCTGTATAGTTTAAATTTAGTCATTAAATCTGAAGATACTCTTTATTTAGTTTTAAAAGTTACATATACCAGTTGAAGGTAGTGATAAACTCAATTAACTAGGCTGATATAAACCTTATTTAAATCAAATTAAGTGCATTTCTGCAACAGTTAGCATCTATTTCATTAGATGTGATTAAAAACGGCTTGGGAGTTAAATTGGTGTGACTTTGAATATAGATAAAGCCAAGGGAAGACAGAACTGGCAGCTGAGCCTGAACCAGACTGGAAAGTTTGGAGTCCTTCTTTGTACCCAGAACACCAGAGCTTTGTTTCTTTTAATTAAAACTGGGATCCTGCAGAATGTAATGGATGTTGTTTAGAAAAGCTGCTCGCTTGTTTCTGATAATTGGATTTTTCTAGCCCAGATTAATATCCTACTATGCCATTTCACTGGGTCCAAGAGGATTCCTCCAAATAATTAAAAAATGAGTGCTGAAGACTGTAACCACCTCATTAAGATAAACTTACAACAACATCTTCGGTTCAAATAAGGAGTTCCTTTCTTTTATTCTGGAAAGAGGCCACAGTTTGTTTAGTTTGGCAGAGGCAAGGAACTGATTTTTGTGTATGCAAAAAAGCTATGTAAGCCATTAATGCTGAATCATTGTGTCTCAAGTAACACGAAATTGGACTAGTAAACTTTGACAAGGGTCTGCAGAAACTAATTTTGAGATGGTTACTGCAAACAAGTAATGAAAAACAAAATATAAGTAAAAGTGTAAATATTTCCAGAGAACTTCTAACATGTAGTCTTACACCAAAAAGGCTGATAAACATACCTGCCAATACATGATATTAGAAATAATAGCTACTCTGTTTATTTATCAGAATTATGTTATCAATTTGTTTATGGTTAATATATTATGTAGGAATATATCCAGTGATGCTTGTTAAGTTAAAGGAAGGCTTGTTATGTGATCAGTTGATATTACACATGCCATTTTTGTTAGTGTCTGCATTTTTTTTCTGAAGAATTGATACAGAAAATATCTGATACAATTTAGTTCTATAAAAATACACAACCTGAGAAAGCTCTCTAGCCTGGGAAAGCTTCCTATCTAGGAAGAACTTGTTGGAAAACTTCAGTGGAAAAATATTTGTAGGCACTGGAGGAGAATGGGAGGGGCAAAAAGGTCCATGTGAATGTCTAAAAAATAAATTAAAATTACTGGAGCTGTATCAACGAAGAGGGTCAGAGGGCCATCTGCAGTTAGTGGTTAAGAAGGCCAATGGCATCCTGGGGTGCATTAGGAGAAGCATTGCCAGCAAGTCAAGCACGGTGGTCCTGCTCCTCTGCTCAGCTCTGCTGAGGCTGTGTCTGGAGTGCTGTGTCCAGTTCTGAGCTACTCAGTACAACAGAGACACAGAGCTCCTGGAGCAGGTCCAGTGCAGGGTTACAAAGATGATTAAGGGACTGGGGCATCTCTCTTATGAGGAAGGGCTGAAGCAGCTGTTCCTGTTCAGCCACCAGAAAAGCAAACTGTGAGGGGACTCATCAATGTCTGTAAGTATCTGAAGGGAGGATGTCAAGCAAATGGAGTCAGGTTGTTCTCAGCAGTGCCAGGCAATAGGACAAGAGGCAATGGGCAGAAACTGATGCATAGGAAGTTCCTGAATATGAGGAAGAATTTTACTGTGCAGGTGACTGAGCATTAGAACAGATTGTCCAGAGAGGTTGTGGAGTCTCCCTCACTGGAGATACTCAAGAACTATCTGGACACAATTCTGTGCCATGTGCTCTAGGATGACCCTGCTTGAGCAGGGAGGTTGGACCAGATGACCCACTGTGGTCACTTCCAACCTGACCCATTCCGAGAGTTGTGTGTGCTTATGCTTATCAACTAGGTGATTCACTGGGGCTCCGCTTAAACAGGGTACTAAGGACAAACTTAGCTATAAATCTGAGAGAAGACTGGCAGCACTTGCACATCTTGAAATCTCAGTAGGCTCATGGGCACTCCTCTTGCTTCGTGAGAGTTGATTGCTTCGAGAGAAAGCTGTGCAGTGCATAACTTTACTCAGAACTTCTTCTCAGGAAAAAGTTCACATCAAAAGCTGCTAAATCTAGTAATGTCACATTTACAGAGGTAAATTGTTAGTGTCGACTTATAGAAATATATTATTTCAAACTAATATTTTAAAAATAAATCTTATTTCTGGCTCCAATTATCAGCAATATCTTGTTTACTCTGTGCTATGTACCATCTGGACTTTTGTAAGGCCTTAGACATGGTCCACCACAATATGCTTCTCTCTAAATTGAAGAGGGATGGATTTGATGGGTGGACTGGTCAGTGGATGAGGAATTTGTTGTATAGTTGCATCTACAAGATAGAGGTCAATGGCTCAGTGTCCTGATGGAGACCAGTGACAAGCAGTGTTCTTAGGGGTCCACAGTGGGACCAGCATTGTTTAATATTTTCATCAGTGACAGACAGTGGAATTCAGTGCACCCTCAGCAAATTTGCAGAGACACCAAGCTCAGTGGTACAGGTGACGCTCCTGAAGGACAGGAGGCCATTTGGAGGAATATGGACAAGCTTGAAAAGTGGGTCCATTTAATAAGGCCAAGTGCAAGGTCCTGCACCTAGTTCAGAACAACCCCTAAAATCAATACAGACTGGGGGATGAACAGATCGAGAGCAGCCCTGCTGAGAGGGACTTGAGGGAGCTGGTGGATGCAGAGCTGCACATGAGCTGGCAACGTGCACTTGCAGCCCAGAAAGCAAATAGTGTCCTGGGCTGTATCAAAACAGTGTGGCTAGCAGGTCAAGGGAGATGATTCTTCCCCCTTACTCCACTCTTTTGATACCCTACTTTGAATGCTGCATCCAGCTCTGGGATCCCCAGCACAGGAAGGACATTGAACTGTTGGAGCTGCTCTGGAGAAGGGCCACAAAAATGATCAGAGGGCTGGAGCACCTCTGTTGGGAAGACACGCCGAGAGAGTTGGGGTTGTTTGACCTGGAGCAGAGAAAGCTCCAGGGAGACCTTACTGCAGCCTTTCAGTACCTAAAGGTGGCCTGTAAGAAAGACAGGGACAAACTTCTTTGCAGGGCTGGTCACGATAGGACAATGGGTAATGGCTTTAAATTAGAAGAGGGTAGATTTAGATTAGATATAGGAAGACATTTCTTGCAATGACAGTGAAGAAACACTGCAAGAGGTTGCCCAGAGAGGTGGTAGATGACATGTTCCTGGAAACACACTAAACATGACAAGGATCACTTAAAAGAATATAAGGAAAGCAGTGATGATATTTGTAACTCAGAAAGTACGAGCTGAAGGAAGCTTCTTCACACAGAGAAGAGATATTTTGTTCTCAGTTAGGCTGTGTTCATAGTAAGGTAGGGGTTAGACGTCTCTTTTCATATGACATATCTCAGGTATTTTCTTTAGGCCACATAGTTACATGGGATATTTTAGATAACTATTACAGAGATTTTATGTGCTGGGTGAACTAGGTAGGTCTCAAAATTGTACTTGGAAACATTCCAGGTGTCAGTGGGAAAGACGGAGGTAATGAAGGCGTTGGGTGGCAGTGGGCCCAGTGATTGTATCTAAAATACCTGCACATTTTGCCTGATTTTCTGAGGCATTTGTTTGCAAGGTGTAAGAAGCTCATATCATAATCTTGTCTAAATGAGAAACGCAACCTATATGCAATATATAAATTTTATATTAATTCTAGGGATATTTTCCTGAGATTTTGTGTCAGAAGATATTGTACTAGAACATTTGCCTGAGGCCAACTCAGTGAGTCAGTCCAGTGTGCTGTTTGCAGAGGTGGCATGTGGTAGATGACTGAGTAGGAGGAGGATAGGAAGTAAGGCTGTTCCCTTCCCCAGCAAGCAGTTTTAGCTGCTGGCCATAGGTGTGGTAGAAACTTCCAGAGGCATAAACTGTATCCAGAGCATTCTGTTCAGCGTATTCTTTTGGATGTGTCCTCCACAAATTGGTTTGATCTTCCAGAAACCATTTATACTTTGGCCATCACAACACGCTGTTGGAATTAATTCTGCATTTAACACGTAGGATGTCCCTCTTGCCTGATACTGATGTAATTCCCACTTGCCTTGTTCTCACCTGCAGATATCATGAGGTGCCACTGCTCAGAATTTCTCTACTTGCTTCCCAGCAGTGCTCAGACTAAAATGCTTACTACTCTGTATACTGGGTTGTTCTGCATGCCAGAATGCCACATGCTGACAAATACCTTCCAGCAGCTATGCATTTTGTCTTGGGAAATTCCAGGTGAACATGATCCCTCAGCCTCTTGCAGTTAACAGCTGCTACTTTTGCTCAAAGGGAATTCCCACTGACTTTGATCTGTGGGAGAGGACATCACCCCTGGTTTGTATCATTACAGTGAGGTAAGACATTAGCTAAAATATTTGTCAAGGACATGTGACAGTAGCTTACCTTAGTCATACATGCTTTGCTCTTAACAAAGATCTCTCTCCACTCCAGCGAAAGCGGGAAAAAGAAAGAAAACGAGAGTAGCAAATATGGCACAAGGCACATAATTTCTTGTTAGTCTTGTGACATAGCCTTTTACAATCTCAGTGGTCAAAGCTGCAATGATCATTTATACTAACCCTTCCAGACTTCTAGCATCAAAAGTTTGGTATTTTTTGTCATTCTGGCATCAAGGCACAAGGATCCTTTAAAATCATTGTACTCCCCACAGCTGGTGTGTGTGCCAAACAGGCAGTCTCTTAAACAAGGTAGCATCCTGCCTTCTAAGCACCAAGGAAAGATCTTGGGGATGGTGTAAGGGCATTCTCTCTGTGCAAACATCTGATAATATTACTTGACATTGAAAGTTACCTCCTCTAACACTAAGTCTGTTGAGAAAGGCCCAAAATGATCCAGGTGCTTTTAGGAGAAGACATGCAGTAAGTGCAGAAATGTGGGGGTTTGAGTGTGTATTCTAATTCACAGTTCCTTGGCAGAGGTGCTTCTGCATGACAACACTTCCCCTGCACCAGCCATGCCCTCAAGTGAGAAGAGTCGCTGACTGCAAGTGAAGGTTTTGAACCACTCCAGTACTTCACTGTTTGTTCTCTTTATATGGGCAGACTCTGCCCCCATGCTGCTGTTCTTAGCCTTGGAGACCTTTGTGGGAGGCTTTGCCTCATGTTCAATGATGATGGCCACTAACCAGAGCCAGATATATCTGTCTGTGAGCCCTGTCTCAACCCTGAGCTTGCTCAGTGACTATTAACCAATCACTTTGGTTTGCTGAGTCTTGTTCTGCCTCTGTTAAGATGAAGATAGCAGTATTTCTATGCCTCACAGTGGGAACACCCTTTACTCTCTCAGCATGTTCTCTTTGTCATCTTACAAATTCTGTCAGGACAAAACTTAGGGATTTCTGTACATTTTTTTGTCTGGTTGACTGAAGCAATAGCAGCAGGTCCAGATGTGCTGCTGGTAATCTGGCAGCCCTGGAGCTACAGATGGCTCACCAGCATGTTAGGCAGCTGTCCTGTCTACACACAGCATCAGATGAGTGCCAAGTGTATACTGTGTAAGTATACACTTATGGTACAAGTTTCTGAAATGCAGAAGCCCCCTGCAGGTGTTGGTCAGTTTTTCTGTGCTCTTGGGGTCAGTGTGGTGACTGGGGTGGGACAGCCCGGGATGGGGCAGTTGGACCAGGGTGTTACGAGGCAGTGAGCTGGATTTGCTGAAAAACTGATCCCAAACTGCCCCCTGCTGAGCCTGGAGGAAACATGCAGCAGAAATTCCTGCCTATGTGCACGGCTTCCTCAGGAGGGAAACTAAAGCCATCACTGTGTGCCAAAATCCAAGTCAGTAGCCAGGAGCAGATACTAAACACTGTGTCACTGGACACCACCTCTTCAAACAGGAACGGTGGTGTTGATTGTAGAACCGTGGTCTGAATTGCTGATCTGGAGGTGCAGCCAAGAACCCTACGGAGTGAGAAAAATACGGTACAGCAGCAGATACAAGCTTACAGTAATCCTTTACATGAGGTCATAGAAATAAAGTGCTGCTGTGTTGTTTAATTATAAGAAGAGGAGCTAATCACGAGAACTTTGAAATCATAAAGATGTCACTGCAGCATCAGACACAGGAAAAAAAACTTTATTTTTCTTTAAATAAATCAAAAACCTCCATGATATGAATCAAATTTAGCTCAAGCAGAGTTCACCAGTACTTATAAAGCTGGATTTTGTTTGGCACCATGACGTTATAGCAAACTTGTTGCAGATCCTCCTCATGATGCTCATTTTCAACTGACTCTTGTACAGTTTACAAAATATATCACATATCCTCATACTTAAAATTAAGATAACACTTATCCACCTAGATCAAAACCTCTTCTGAGCAAGGCTATTTTGACATTTATGCTTACAATGCTCAGTAAAATGGGATCTCATAATAATTTATGATGTCTGGAAGGCAGTGTGAAGTGAAAAGAAGACTGTTCTGATTTAATTTATGCATTAAAAGTATGCTTTATTTTTAAAATAGTGCAGGAGAAAAAAATGAAGAGAATGGAAACAAACAACTACTACCAACAGCAAAGCAACAGCCAAAAACTATGTTTATGTCTACATGTAGCAAACCTCTAATGCCACCTGCTGAGGAAACACTGAAAACAAGAAAGAAGTCTCCAGTAGACCACTAATTGCATTATTCTTGTTACTGATTTCTTTTAAAATTTACATTATATAAAAAAATTGAAAATATTTTAAGAAAATTAGATACGTTGCTCTGAGTATAATCTAGTGGTTGTACATTTAAATATCCAAATGACAAGAGTTTCTTTTCAACCCTACTCCAGATACTGACTCCTTGTAATCAAGAAATGGTCCTACTGTTCAATTTTCTCTTTCTTCACTCCTAAATTACAAAAAATTATCCTGAAATACATTTTCATCTTTTAATGTGCAAAGGATGGCTTCTTAGCAGCACTGGCTCCTTAAGGAGATCACTTTAACACTCATCAGTAGAGAAGAAAAAAGCCATTTTCTTAAGCAAACCCTGTTATAGAGCAAGTACATACAACCCCAAATACAGCATTGGTCCTTCTTAGTAGAAAGTAAAAATAGGAAAACATTGAGACTTATTTTTTAATATCCTTAAAATGTTTTAAGCTAGTATGAGCCTGCTGATATCTGAACAGTTGTACTGTGGCACTAAAAGCAAAGAATGGGTAAGGCTGAAAGGGACCACTGGTGGGGTCATCTGGTCCATCTTCCCTGCTCAAGCAGGGTCCCCTAGAGCATGTTATTCAGGATTGTGTCTAGGGTTTTGCCAGTGAGGGAGACTCCACAACATCTCTGGGTGATCTGTTCCAGTGCTTGGTCACCTGCACAGTAAAGAAGTTCTTCCTTATGTTCAGGTGGAACATCCTGTGCATCAGTTTCTGCTTATTGCTTTTTGTCCTATTGCTTGGCACCACTGAGCAGAGCTTGGTTCCATCCTCTTGGCACCTCCCTTCAGATACTTACAGACATTGATGTGATCCTCTCACAGTCATGTCTTCTGGTGGCTGAACAGGCACAACTCCCTCAGTCCTTCCTTGTAAAAGAGGTCCCCTAGTCCCCTAATCATCTTAGTAACCCTGTACTGGACCTGCTCCAGGAGCTCCATGTCTCTTTACTACTGAGGAGTTCAGAACTGGACACAGCACTCCAGATATGCCTCATCAGGGCTGAACAGAGGAGCAGGATCACCTCCCTTGACCTGCTGGCAATGCTTTTGCTAGTGCACCCCAGGAAACCATTGGCCTTCTTGGCCCACCAGGGCACACTGCTGGCTCATGGACAGCTTGCTGTCCACCAGGACCCCCAGGTCCTTCTCCTCAGAGCTGCTTTCCAACAGATTGGTCCCCAGCCACACAGTGGGTTGTTCCTCCCCAGGTGCAGGACCCTGCATTTGCCTTTGTGGAATTTCAGAGGGTTCCTCTCTGCCCATCTCTCCAACCTGTCGAGATTCTTGTAAAAGGCTGCACTCTGCGGTATTGGTTACTCCTTCCAGATTTGTGTCATCATCAGACTCACTAAGGAGACACTCTACCCCTTCATCTAAGTTATTAATGAACAAGTTAAACCTTTATGGGACACCACTAGTGACAGATCTCCAACTAGACCGTGTGATCTGCCATTCAGCTGGTTCTCAATCCATCTCATCGTCTACTCATCCAGTCCAGACTTTCTGAGTTTGCCTATGACGCTATTGTGAGAGACAGTGTTGAATGGTGAATCCAGGCCAATTACAATTCTTCCTGCCAGCCTTTTATAAAATCATTATGCAGTATTCAAAAGCATCCTCTTTGCTCATTGTTCATTGGTGACAGAACTTAAGCTGCAGAAAAGGCTGTTAAGTCAACCTTAAAACTGCCAAATTTTGTAAGATGTGGGAAATGCAAATCCTAAAGCCAAAGGGATTTTTCTCTGCATTTCTGTACATCTCTTGCGTGCTACTTATCCTGCAAATATACACAAACACTACTGGTCTACAGAAAAGAGAAAGCCAAATGAAAACTCGTTTGGATGGACAGAGCATTGTTAAGCATGGGACACAGTATTCAAAATAAAACAAAGGGAAATTGTTAATTACGTAGATTTATCTCAAAGTAAAATATCTATAAAGTAGGGGCTTGTTTTCATTTTGAGATAGAGCATATAGATACAGCGTAAAACTGCAATAATACAATAGTAAGATGAACCTCTGGCTGCAGCAGTAGCATTTTTTAAACCGGACTTAATAACATTTTAAAAAGTAACAGGACAAAGATAATAAATATATCAAATTAGTTTAGGCATCAAGTTGTTAGGCACCTTTTGAAGTACTTTCAGATGAGAGGGATAGAAGCAGAAAAGTATTTTTAACCAGTTACATTAACTGAAAGGAGAATAAACAAGCTGTTTGTGTCGTTTATGCATTTTCTTCCTGAAAGGAAAAAAAGATTTAGAACATTCAGGACCCTTCTCATTTAAATGTCTGAAACAAAACACAATGGAAGGCATCAACAGTTTGGAAAACAAAGGCCGTCAATCCATCCACTGCAGACTTCCTGATAAATCCTAACCCCAGTGAGATTTAACAGGCCACATCACTAACAGCAAAGACGACCCCACTAGCAGCACAAATGAAAACTGTTAAGCCTATCAAAGAAACTCACGTACAACACATTACTGTCAGATGCAAATAGCACAGCAACTTTGAGGATACTCATTGGCCTAATTTATGAAAAGCATAAAAGAGTCTACTGAGACTCTTAATACTCACAAAGCGGAAGAACTAATAAAACAGATATTTTGACACATAATGATTTCACTTCCAGTTGGACCTTTCTGTTACACTGGTCACTGCTTTAGGAAAATGGTCTTTCCACATCTGCCTGAATGCAGTGCCATTGAGCAGACTCAGCAGCAACGCAAGCAAATTGATGCCTAAAATCCAGGAGGAAAAACTCACCAGGCAATATTAGTATAGATAAGATACAGAGAAAGTCTTTAATGAAGGCCTTCTGGTGCTAGGAGTACAGAAGCGCACACCCATGTCCAGGAGTTCTACAATTTTATAGTACTATCCATCCAATCCAAGAACCATCCGCCCCCAGATCCTCCCCAGAATTGTCCCTCTGGTATGTTTCCCCAGAATTGAATCAGAGGTTTCAAGACCCCTTTCTTCCTCATCTTCCTCTTCCTCCTCCTTCTGGCATGCATTGTCTTCAGAGTTTCTCCAAGGTTCTGGGCCTCCCAAGCTGCTTTGGCTACAACCTTGTTGGTGATATCTTGTTGTTCCGGCCTCAGGTGCATATGTTCTTAAACAGGGTGTGTTTGCTACAGTCGTTCTGTGAAAAGGAACCTAAACATGTCTACAGAATTTAGAAAATTTGATATGGAGTGTGAGGTTTGATAAACTGCTAATCTAAAGTGTGAGAAACTACACAGCTATACTAAAAATCCATGTTTACTTCACAGCTACATTAAAATCTACAAAAAGCTAAAAATCCTAAAAATTAGAAGGCATCAAAATAAAAATTTGTTCATCTGATGCTAACATAATAAATTGAAATACCTTCATGATTTCCATCTTAGTTTCTCTGGGAAAAAAAAAAAAAAACATAACTATCCTAAGTTATCAGAATTCCAATTCTAAGTTACTAAAATCACTGAAAAGTACAAAAGTTTCCTACAGTCTTGATCTAAAGCATAGATTTTAGATTACCACAGTCATAAACGCTCAGATACACCTCTGTGCCTCACTGGCCCTGGATTTTGTGCCATGTGGAGAAGTTACCATCCCTGGAGGTGTTTAAAAAATGACTGGTTGTGGCACTCAGTGCCATAGTCTAGTTGACATCATTCAGTCATAGGTTGGATTCTATGATTTCAGAAGTCATTTCCAACCTAAATAATTCTTTAATTTTTGCAGTATGGATGATGTAGCAAAAGAAACGCATTTAACAAATATGTGTGTTCACAGACCAAATACTTTAAATAAAATGTACATTAAAATGTAGTTGAAGCTAACATACATAGTTTCTTCCACGTTGCTTAGTAATGTTATTTGCAAAATATAAATGAGTTGGATTTTCTCAGTATGACAGTATTATTCTTGAATATAATTGGCAGAAAAATTATGATGGCCAGTGACAGACTGAATAGACACTGGGAAACTGATGAAATTATGAGTACTGCTTTTTTTTCCTCACAACAGTAATTTCTTACACCAACACTGATTTTGAAACTTAGGGGAAAGTATCTTAGATTTGGTATTTGAAACTTGCCTTTTAAACCTTAATATCTATAGATGACTAACAGAGGATTTTGTTTGGAGGCTTGTTTTTCCTTTATTCTTTTTTTAAATTATTATTATTATTCAAACATTTTTACTTTTTTTCTTTTCTTTTTAGTGACTAATTTGCTTAGTCTCTGTGATACGAAAGTAAGTTTTTTTGGAGGAAAGACCATTTAAAACAAATACATGCTTGTAGCACACAACTACTGCAAAGCTGGTACTAAACGTGTGTACTTAACATGATCTTGCAACAAAACATGGCTGTCTTCCAGCAGTTTTCATTGCAGTTCTCTGGAAATTTCTTCCCAAATGCTGGATACCATTGTGATTCAGAAAGATATGGAAACACAGCCAATGAAATAGATGATGGAGATCAACTAGCTGAGTGAGAAGTGGAAGGCAGAGGTCACTTGCAGATGATCTTACAGAAATGAGCATACAAATCTTAAACTTGTGAAGGTCCACTGATGTAAATGGCAACATTTTCTTACATTGTTAGACCCTATGAGATGCTATCATCCAGTCTTTAGTGAAGTGTTGACTTGAGAAACATGGTTTGCACTTTTAAAGTACTGACATTTAATAAGTTAGCATCATAATTTCATATTTTTAAGTGCATTTTGTTGTGGCATTTGAGGGCTGTTCAACAGAAGGCTCTCATGCAGCCTTGTTTTTAGTAGAAGAAATAAGAGGTCAAAATACACTATATGGAGCAGGCGACGTGATTCTCTGTGTCTAGGTCCCTTGCAACATAGGCAAAAAGTTGCAGTTTTTGCTGTAGGCACAGCTGACATCATCTCTGCATTGTTGTGTCTCTTGTATGTGCGCAGCGTGATCTAGAAAGCAGGCCATAATGGAGACAATCCCACTGCAAGGCTGATAGTACAAGCTGTGCACAAAAGAACAGTATACAGCTACATACAGCAGAGATACATTGCCTTTCTATTTGTTGTACTTCTCAAATGATTTCCAGATAATGAGTTTTGTTAGGATAGAATTAAGGTAGGATTTTAAATTTTGTTTGAAGGCTTCATGATAACCTGGCACATTTTAGAGCCAAAGCTGAAAAACGAATCACTACATATGTGAACAGGAGAAATTGCTATGATGGATCAGACTAGTTCAATTTAGTTCAAAGCCCTATTACTGATGTTGTCATGTAACAGAAGCTTCAGAAGAAAAGACAAATAGAACTGGTTCAGTTTAGCAGGGGTGGAGCAAGTTGTCCATTGTCTGTAGTTCAGGAAATACGAAAACCTTTACCTTTTACCCCATCCAAGCATCTTATCTCTTTGTATTAACTTAGTATTCTAATGAAAGGTACTTATTTCCTGTATAAAACATCCAGGTCACCTTCCAAGATCCCTAACTTTCTGCTCAAGTTTTTCAAGTGCATAAGAAAACACCCTAATTTCTGAGGCTGTCACTGTCCAGCTTAATGCCTTACACATACAAAGCTTTCTCAACAAGAGCAGAGATGCTGTGCTGTGCAGGTCTGTGATACTTCAGATGGCTTGCTGGCACAGCCAAGAGCCAATGATAGAGGCTGAGCCCTCCTTTACTCAGTTTAAAGCCCTATCCTCATCTATAGTACCTTTAAGTACTTCCTTACCTCTCCCCTTCTGTCTCCACAGGTCCAGAAGATGAACAATTTGTCCCATTACCCAAGGGAAAATTGTCAGGGCATAGCTTGCTTCCCTGCAGCTCAGGAAGCCACAAGGTGAGCAACCTCCCACCCTCCCCTCTCTTAAGTCACATAGACGTCAGTGTAGCAATAGCTCAGATATGGCTTTGAGCACCCATAACCTGCTGGAATGGGTGCCCTGGACTTGATATTTCTCTCCTCATCTTCTCTGCTTTGCAGACTGTTCTTACTCTGCTGCAGCAGCCAGTGCCGTGACATCAGGACACGCAGGCTTATCTGAGCCGGCATTCAGCTTGGTAAGTCAAGTTCAGCTAGCAAAGAACTTCAGTTAGCAATTCAACACACACAGTCAGTCCAAGAATCTTCATAAAGACGTAATTACATTCCAGTCTCTGTTTAAAATTATGGAAACTACACCCAGTCACCACATTTAAATGGGAAGACATGGATTTTGAAGAGTAATTCTGAGTTATTTTTAAAAACAAACAAAACTCTTGCCCTCTGTTGTAAACTGGGTCTCAAATGTATTTATCCACAGCAATACAGAGCATTAAAACATATGTTTTATAAACAAAATACTTTTATTAGACTAGTACATTGGTTATTTTAAATCAAGAATTAAAATACAGTTGGTATTAAACTATTATTTCAGTTCATTTTACTAAAGTCACAGTTACTGTAGATTACTCAGGAGTTTTTTTTAAAAATATAGGTGGAATTTCTTTTTCCTCTTTTTATTCAGTATGTTTTGGCTATATAATTTGAATTAGACAAGTTAGCTAATAAGCATAACACTAAGCAAAATCAGAATTTAACTGGAACTGTTAATAGATTGTTTTATTGATCTGTTCCTGTTTCTGCTGTGAAAATTATCCCATCACTACATTTATGCTTGCATTTCATTTAATACAATTATTTTTCATTGTGCTCTCTGAAAAAGAGCAAGAAAAGCATTTAGAGATACTCCAGATACCTAATCCAGCTTATTGGGTAACTGCTTCTAAGAAGACCCCTGGATAGAGAAAACTCTTCTATTGTTTCTTCTTGTTTAATAGAAGCACGGTAACACTCTTTCCCTGTCTGGACACCAGCCACATCCAGCCTGGTACAGAACTCAGAAATGGAAAAACATACTCAGGTGTGGCCTCTACCAACCACACTGTCACCTTAACATTGTGGGTTTCCTTAGAGTGGGAAATGGAAGAAAACAGCTGGCCACAGGCGAAACAAAGAGCAGTCTCTTCTAAAACAAGAGACCCTTTATACAATAAACAGGCTCAGTGTGCCACTTCAGAATGATGCAGTGGGAAGACAATATAAGCCTCAACTTAGATTAAAAAATGGTAACCTGGTGTATATATATCCTTTAAGCCCACAGATAGACTTGCAAATTATTACATTTTATTGTTTTAAATATCAGCTGTATCAGAAACCTTTCTGGCCTAAGTTCTACTATCTTGCTGTTGTACACAGAAGGCAGAGTTTAGTTATCCTGCAGCCCCTTTGGGATGTTTCAAGCAACATTGTTGCTTTTGTATCAGATAGTATTGTTACATTTCTTCAGAGATTGTGTAACCTTTTGGATACATTCCAATTCTATGAGAATAGAATTATTATCATTGAACCTATCTCTCATAGGTTCAATGACAATAATTTTTCTGTCAGTCCTCAACTGTAAGAAATCTTACTAGCAATGCTTTGCTCATCACCTAAACCAGTGGCTGTTTTCATGCTCCTCAAATGCAAAACAAAATCTTAACTTAGGCCCCTTCCTTCAGTAAGAAAGGTGTGTCAAGTCAGTCCCACTGTGTCTTGTTATTGTACCAATTGGGATCATTTTCAGCATGTGCCAACTTCCTCAAAGGAACAAGCGTGGCCTGTCTCTGTGCTCTTCATTGATCCTGATGTCTCAACAGTCTTGGCTAGATGGATGAAAAACCTGGACTGCTTTACTCTTTTTAAGGGACAATTGGATGAAAGGGGTTCCAGCTTTAAGAAGTATTTCCTTTTCTTCACCACCCCCCCCCACTAGTGTAGGAGCAACATAAGTTGATGCAACCTAACCTCCTTGTCAAATAATTTAACCCAGACCAGGAATACCCTCCTGATGTAACACCTCACCCTGATGACTCTGTCATCCTAGGAAAGACTTAATTGCATTAACTTAAATTCATGTCAAGTTAAAAAGAGGAACCTCTTTTATACAGGATTTCTTCTGCGTATCCATTTTATGGTAAGTTTCTGCACTTTTTGCTGATCTTTAATTGTTGCCCAAATGCCACAGGTTCTTCTGCCAGCATCTAAATAAATGTTCTCAAAAGATTTAACTTGAATTTATTTTAAAATATAATATTTGATTGTTCATATATAGTCTGATATTTATCCCAATGTATATATAGCAAATAGGGTTGAAAAACAGATTTTCCAAAAAGCGTTTACATTTCCATTTAATATGAGATTACTTTCCCATTATATAGTAATATGAAGTACAGAAAAAATAAATTAATATAATGATCTGGAAAAGAGAAATGTTACTGTTTAGAGAGTCATCTCCTGCATCTAGAGGAAATATCACACATACCTTATAAAGTTGTACACAGTACTGTAATACATATGACATAATTCTCCAGTTTCCTGAAAGGGAGTCATAAAGCCATTTATAAAAAACTAGCTTATATTTTCTCCAGAATAAATCACATGAATTACCTGTAGAAACTGGAGTAAGGAGGGATTATATAGCAGTGCCATTAAAACAGTCCAAAAAAAAAGCACTGATCCTTCAGTTGAATCTGAGTAGTCATACACCTGAGGAAGACCAAGAACAGTTTCTCCAAAAAGTCTGATCAAAATTCACTAATAAAATCAGACAGAACAATAATGTTAGCATTTGAAGAGTATGACAGTACAGTAAGGCGATTGAAAATATCCCTGTTTTATGAATTACATTCCAACAAAAATCATATTCTGAATCACAAGTATACTGCATAGTTGCATAAGCACCAAGATAATACAAAGTAAAAGCTTATTCATCAAGTCCCTCTGATAAAAGGTCCCCTCTAAAAATGCCAGTTTTTAATGTACATTTAAGTACTTACAGCAAGAGGTACTGATTTCATAAACAAAAACTCACTGCAAAGTCGGAAAAAAAATCTAAAACTTGAAAAAAAAATCAAAAAAAGAGCATTTTCTAATGGTCTGAGAAACAGCAAAATTCACTCCAGTTCCTGAGATAAACTGCAGATCAATTGCGAAAATTTACAGATTGTACCAGACTCTCTTTCCCATCTTCTCTTACACACTGCACACAAGCTCGGCATTGAAGCTTCTACTCAACTTACAAGTCAGCAAAGCATGTGAAAGCTCAAAACATTCACATTTCCTTTTCCATTATAAAAACAAGAGACTGGCAACTTAGGTAAGAGACAGATAGACTTTTACCACAGTCTGTCAAAATAGTTTCCAGGCAGAGGCAGTTGTTTTAAATTAACTGCACTTACATCTTTTAAACTAATATAATTTTGTGTTTCTATCCTGTTTTCACTGACAACTGTGCTCTTATTCATGCATTTGCTGTTTAAAAGAGCATTCCATACATGAGTTCGAACTCCTAGGGTCAATTTTTTTAAAAGAGCATGTGTCATTTAACAGCTCAGCAGGTCTCTGTATGCTGGAACCATCAATGTGCTTCATTGCTACTAGCCGTATGGTCAGTTCCTAACTTAGCATTAACGTTGTGCTCCATCTTCTGTAAAACTGCTGGAAGATCCAGAACAGAAGAAATAATATAATGAGGTACAGGGGAGGTATCTACCGGGGTGGTCATTGCTTTGTTTAACCAGACCGTTGCTTTCAAGCCAGCATTCAGGCCTCCTTGAATATCTGTATCTAGAGAGTCACCGACCATCACACACTCTGCGGGCTGCACCCCCAGGAGATCGCAGCAGTAATGAAATATGGATGGCGCCGGTTTCTCTTCTTTCTGCTCTCCCCCCACAACGATGGCATCGAAGTAGGGCTGGCAGGCGCACGCCTCGATCTTCTCCCTCTGCGTCTGCCTGTCGCCGTTCGTGAGGAGCAGCAGGCGGACCCTCTTCCGCAGCTCCGTGAGCATCTCCCGCGTGTCCTCGGCCAGCGTCAGGTGCTGCAGCCGCGTCGTCTTCCACAGGTAATAGCACTCGGCCGCCAGGTCGCGGTTCGCCTCGCCCCCGATGGTCTCCTGGATCGCCTCCTCCCAGTGCGAAATCCGCAGGTCGGTGATGCACATTTTGGCGGGATCGTGGCACTCCTTGAGGAGCTTGGCCTGGACCTTGTCGCAGACGGCGCGCGCCTCTCCCTCCCCATAGCGGTGCTTGGACTGCAGGGCGCTCATCACCTGCGAGGGACGCGGGGACGCGCGTCAGGGCGCTGCGGGGACGCGCGGCGCGCTCCCGGGAGCGGCCCCGGCCGCATGTGGGCAGGGCAGGGGAGCGGGACACGCGCGGCCCCGCGGCCGGGAAGGGCCGGGAAGGGCAGGCCGGTGGCCGCGGGCCCGGCGCCGGGAAGGGGACAGGGGCAGTACCTCCTCGATGGCGCGGCGCCCGGCCGCCGCCGTGTCCACCAGCGTGTTGTCCAGGTCGAAGAACACCGCCTTGACGCCGTGCAGCCCCATGGCGCCGCCTCCCTCGCGAGCCGCCCCGCTGGAACGGCGGAGGGGAGCGCCCCGAGCCGCCGGCACAGCCGCCCGTACCGGGCACAGCCGCCCGACCCCGCCCCTCGCGTCAGGCCTGGGGGGCGGTGCGGGAGGGGAGCGCGTTCCCCGCTGGGCGGTGGCGGCAGTTCGGCCCTCCCCCTAGGAAAAGAGGGTTGAACTCACGCAAAGCCCTGGAACGGGCTGTGAGGAGATCCCTCCCAGATCCCGAGAGCCTATGCGGGGCTGGGGCGGGGAAGAAGAGCTGCGGGAGCTCTGGTGCCCTGGGAGCCGCAGCGCAAGGCGCGCCGCCTGCCATGCCGGCGGGGCGGGGGCTGAGACAGGGATTAGCTGCACCTGCCTGAGGAGGTAGTAGGGAAGGAAGAAAGGAAGGAAGGGAGCAGTAAGCAGGTTTGCGGGACACGGCAGTACCGGAGTCGCAGGTGTGGCGCCATGCCGTGGGGTTTGTGGTGTGTTTTGGTGTTTTGTTTGTTAATTTTTGTCCTCTGTGTAGGAGTGCTCTCTAGATGAGACAACGGACAGCTGGCATCTGATTGAAAAATACCCGTTGAAATGCTGCCAGGAAACAGTTTTGCTGTGAAAGGATTCCTCCCACGGCGCTTCCAACGGGGAAGGACCTCGCGGCGGCTCCCGATCCTTGCCCATTCCCGGCCGCTGGCGGCAGCTCCGCTCCCTATGCTGGCCGCGGGGCTAGGGTCTCCCTGATGTCATACCCGCGGCTGCGGTGTCTGGGGAAGCCTGTTACCAGCCTTATAAAAGGTCATCAGCGAGGTCTCTATGCGGTGTTGCTGGCGCGTGGCGCCCGAGGACGCCAAAGTTTGTAGGTTTGCTCTTCGGAGCCTTCCATGCACGGGCGTTGCCGAAAAGGGAGCTGCACGAGGGAGAAGGAGGACACGCGAGAGATTCGATTCATTTCGCTTTTCCCAGCTTCCCTGTTGCCTTCTGAAGCGCGTTCTCCCGCAGAGTCACCTGCAGGCAGAGCAAACCGCAGCACCGGGATTGAATCATCTATAAACAAATGATCATGATAAAAGCCAAAGTCGATAACTCCACTGTTTGGGGAACTGGTATGATAATAAAATGTTTGAAGTTCCAAAGGTCAATATTTTCTAGAGCAAATGAGTTGGAAAGGCATTCAGATGAAGGCCTGAACGGCTTGGTAGAAAGAGTTTTTTAGGTGTATGTACCAAATGCTGTTCCAGAACAGATCATTTTGTCCAAGCAGAAGTTTAACAGCAGGCTCGATTGCTCAAGTAGTATTTGTTTCTTACCAGAGAAACTGGAAGTTCACCTTTAGATCACTTTCAGTTCTGCAAACTGCACCTTGGATAGTAATCTCCTCATCTGATAAAAGATGTTGAGTCACACACAAGGCCAAAATAAACTCTTCCCTGAAACTTGGCATATGGCAAGTAGAACTACAGAAGGCAAGTCTTTAAGGACAGAGGGGGCTTCTGAGAAGAAAGAGAGATGGCTAAGGATCCTGTAGTTAAGGCAATAGGAGGAGTTTTGATAAAATTTCTCTAGTTGACTTTAACAAAGTGTACTACTTTCGCTTGATAAAACAGAAAAGAGGTTAGACAAGGATTTTATTTGCTTTTACTGAATCACTGTTTTTCATAATTTATACAGAAGAGTGGTTAAGAAGAGCTGAATTTCTAGGATTCTCTCTACTTAAGAAGATGGCCTTTTTTTCCAAAAGCCCTGCACTGCAGTCAGTGAGCAGTAAATCCTATGTGCCCCTTGGGGAAAAGGTACAGTTCCATAAAATTAATGTTTGTGCTGTCTTTGAGTGTTGATCAGAGAGGTCATAAGTGGAAAATAAATGTCTTAAAAGGTCTTTTAAGGTATACATTTGATTAGAAGGTTTCAGTTTTGGAAATGAAGTAGTTAAACCATGAATTATAGTTGTATTTTAAACTTTGTTTTTATTTTCAGTTTTCTCATCAACTGACAGTGCATAGAAAACATTTGTTTGCTTCAGAGTAGCTCTGTAACTGTGAAGTGTCCTTTTGTGTATGCTTGGAAAAATCTCTGCAAGGTTGTACTTCAGCCAGTCGTTTGCTGTGTTGTATTTATTTGAACCCCATGGTTAGCAAATGAGCCCACTAATCGACAGCTCTATTTATCAGCAAGCGCATTACTTTCTCATTGTTCTTTCTACAGGCTTGCTAGAGGCTAGAAATGCCCCACAGGAGCTCAGAGCCAGGAAAACAACAGTTATTGGAAACCTAAGTAAAAAACAAGCTGAAACACAAGGTGTACTGCACGTTCTCTAGAAGTGATAATGTAAGAATGTCATTTTGGTATCCTTAAACAGGCTCCAAACATAGAATCAATGTAATTACTCTAAGTGGCTTTTAACAAGGAAGAACATCATAAACACTTTCAAAGGAAACCAGTTTTGTCTATACATAGAGAAATAATAACTTGTGAATTACATGACTTATATCATGGTTTGTCTTTTTTATTTTTTTTTCCCTACAAGATAATTATACTTAGAAGTTCTGTGTTTGGAACTCAGATCCTTTTTGCTGCGTCCCCGCTGGTGTCTGAATGGGTTCCTTGTTGGTTTTGTGAGCACTATGAGAAAACATGTGTGCTTCCTGGATGCCCAACTGAGGAAGACCTAAGGCTTACTGCTGTTTTCCCTCTCTCCTCTACAGCTGTCTTGGTTTCTGCTGGAGAGAGACCTTGGAGCTGGGTGGGAATCAAAGCACAATTCCATAGGTTTTGTATCTGGGTGATCAGGAGCAGGTGCTGTGTGTACACAGTGAAGTGTATTTGCTCCATACTTTAGATCTTGCCTCTGGAAATTAATCTTGAAGATTTTCTCGGAAAATGAACTCCATCTCAGTCAGACCCAATACAGGAATATATGTGTTAATCGGCTAGTCAGAGAAGGAAAAGGGCCACTAAAAACACATATTTGGATGTATTTAGGCGAAGGTGGATGTGCCACTGCTTCCCGCTGTCCGTGTTGCTGAGCTATAGTATGTGATTGATGTAGCAGAAAAAGGCAGCGGCTAGTCAGGGAAGAATGCCGGAGGGTCACAGCACTGTGGCTGACACATCTTTGCGAAGCAGCTCGCTCTCCTTGCTGCCCTCGTTCCCCGGTGGCTCAGGAGCGCCGGGCAGAGCGAAGCCGGCGGAGGCTCCGCTCTGTGCGGCGGGCAGAGCGCAGCTTTCCCGCGGCCTCGGGAAGGAGCCGCCCTGCAATCTGCGGGACTCGCCCGCCCTTTCGGTTTCGCTTCCGCTGGACCGGGCGGTGCTGCGGGAAACGAAACTTCTTGTCACGCCGGGCTAGGCTGCACCACTCCGGCTGCTGGAGCTGCTGGAGCCCCCGCGGGTCCTGGAGCATCTGCCGCCGCTCGCAGGTAAACGGTAGAGAGGGCGGGCAGGGGATGCGGAGGGTCCGGCCGAGCGGGGCTGCCCTCACCCCGGCGGGAGCGGCGCTGGCCCGCAGCGCTCGGCGGCCGGGAGCCAGAGTTCAGCTTTGGACAGTAAGGCTGAGCCTGCCCGTCATCGCGGTTTGAAGGGGTATGTTCAGGTGCCGCTTGGTTCCCCTCTCAAGGAAGCCATTATAATTCTGGAGAAAAGTCACCGATTATTTTACCCCCACAGAATTCGGTGAATGATTTGATCGTTTTCTGTGAAGAAATCCGCTATGAAATCTTCTCTAATCACTAAGTTCTCCTCTCTGCTTTCTAAAACTGTTATTTCAAGCAATGACTCTTCAAAAACTGTGGCAGATCAACCATTTCAATTAGACGTTAGAATTAGTTTTCAATGATCTTTGTTACTGGCACCAGTTTTCTATTTTACATCACAGCAGTGATCTACCAGGATTAGGGACTGTTGCTCTTCAATGTCTAGAGGCACAGACACATCTTTGACTATTACTTTCCAGAATCTATTTGAGATTGCATCAAAATGGATCTTAAGTGTATGGAGGAGATCAACCATCACTGTCAAATAAATAAACTTACACTGCTTTATGACACTGCTGGGATGACCGGCCCATCTCATGATCCTGAGTAAGTTCACTATGCATGTCAATAACCAGAAGAGTTTTTGATGAACAAACTGGGAAAAGCTTGCAGTCACAAAAGATAATTTGCTGAAAGCATATATGCAGCAGGAGAGCTGCTTGAAACCATAAATTCAGTGGTAGATGCATGGGGAGGACATCATGTGAAAGAGTTTGGGAAGAAAACTGGTTTCAAAGGTCATAGTTCCTTTTTGTAAAGCAACAGCAATGTACTTGTTACTAGTAACTATATTTTGAGTATGTTATGCATCTGCCATAAAATCTCTCAGGAGGTGGGTTGGGTTGCAGTATGTATTTCAGATTATGGTCTATCCTAACTTAAGTGCTTTGATTTCTCTTTAGTTTTACGAAGAGTTGTTGATGCTTAACCATAAAGGTTGAGTGTATATTAATTGGCTGTGTACCAACATGTGTTTAATTTTTGAACATCTGCTTCAAGAAAGGGTCTTTTACCTAAGAAGATTTGTTTTCCCTTTAAGAGACAATTACAGGTGATGGAACATATTTTATTTTTTAACAGAAATGTAGTGTTTTGCTATTTTTTTGCTTGCCAAATATCATACTCAAGATCTATAGTGTTTCCTTGTGTGATTTTTTTAAAAAATTTTTTTTGCTAGTTTGCATGAAGACAAGCCTCATGCTACTAACTGATATGTTTCTTTTAATGTCTTGAATGTTTTAGACACCCAGCACTGTCTACACAGACTTATTTTTAGACCTGACTATAGTCCTAGAATAAATTATCAGTGTCTCAAATGTTAATCAGTTACCTTGATTTTTTTTTTTCCCCATGCAGCTCATGTAACTCAAAAAGTAACCCTTATTGCAGTAACGACCACAGCTTTGGTCACGGAGCTACATTCTTGTGATTCAAAAGTCACGGCATGGGACTGACGGAATTTATATACATTCCAAATCTATGCTTTTTCATATTTTTACGTGTGCTGTGCTACATTCACAAATACAGTTCCGCCCATTGTGTGAGAGTGATATCTAGGAAAATCCTAGACAACCTGGCCTATTCCAAGGATACAGTGCAAAGTGTCTGGCTACAATGATGCCTGCTGTAAACCTCCTACAGTGCCCTGGTGATGCTCTTTCCCAGTGCTCTGCCTGCTAATGGGACACACTGGCCACTGCTGGTACTGAGCTGGGTCCCTAACTCTTTTGTGCTGTGTCTTATCTCATGCAGTTCTCTGAGACATGTGCAGAGATAGCTGGTGCTGTAGCTGCTTCCAGTACAATGTCTGACAGGGTCAGTGCTGAACACAGTGTAAGAAGGTTGAGAGAGCCCAGGGTGGCCCAGTCCTGACTGTCTGCAAGCTTTTTTGGGCTGGGAATGCAGTGTGTGTAAAACTAGGCCAGTCCTGCCTAAACCTAGCAAATCTGGGAATTGCTTATTATCTCAGGGCTCATGGTGGATAATTGTGACTATACTTTTGGAACCAACTCATGCAACATTCATTTGGCTAATCCTCAGCTCAGATAATTAACTCATTTGTCTGTGACTACACATTTCTTTAGGATGCTTAACCAAAATGGTGAATTTTGGATGCAACATCATAACTGAATGCATGTAGTATTCAGCACTTAAGTACGGGTTCACTAAGAGACCCTTTCTCAAAGAATGATCTTTCTTTCATGTGCTTGTTTGTTTGCTGTTTCCTGTGTGTAGAGTACGTGGCACACTATCATGTGCCTTGTTCTTGTTGCCTCCTTAAGATTTCTTAACACAATGAGTGCAAGCACTATTCTGCATCTGCATTTCTTTCCACACAAACATTTCATTAAAGGGAAGTGGAGAATTAAGATGGAATAACAGAAAAAGTGAATTCCTGAAGTCATTTAACTATTTGAGATGAATTATCCCATGGAGAAGCTTATGGTGTTATACCTGGACTGTTTTGTTGCATGAGTCCATGGCTGTGAACACCTATATGTTCCGCTGCACTCTGAAGCACTGACTTACCCTGAGGTTCGAACTGTCACTTTAACTTGTTGCAAGTTTGTGCTGCTGCCAAAGACAGAAATATATTTGTTTTATCCTCCGTTGCCTTTTGTGCAAAGGCAGTAGCAGGAACATTAGGGAATTTGCACCTGCAGGACAAGTTGGATCTGGATAAGGACTGACCCATCTGAATCCAACCATTTCTTATTAGGACGCTGTGGGGGCTTGACCTCAGGCAGCAGCAAAACTCCCAGCCAGCCACTCACTTCCCCCCAGTGGGACAGGGAGGAGAATCAGAAAGCTGAGAGGGAGAAAAACTTGTGGATTGAGATAAAGGTAGTTTAACAGATGAAGCAAAGCTGTGTGACCAAAGCAAAATAAGGAATTTGCTTACTGCTACCCATCAGGAGGCAGATTTATAGCTCTTTCCATGTAAGTGGGGCTTCATCATGCCCAATGGTTACTTGGGAAGGTAAACACTATAACTTCAAATGTTACCTTTTCCTCCATCTCCCACCTTTTATTGCTGAATGTGATGCTATGTGGCATGTAATATCCCTCTGGCCAGCTGCCTTGGCTGTGTCTTTTCCCAGCTTCTCACACATCCCCCCCACTTACTGGACAGCCAGAGTGGGGAAAAAAGAAAAAGATCTGGTAAAACACTGTTATCAACCTTGTTGTAGTCCCAAATCCACAACACAGCACCATTCCGGCTGCTCTGAAGAAAGTTAACTCCATCCCAGCTAGATCCACTACAGTTAGTCCTGAGATGTACCAGACCCCCATTCTGTCTCATGGAGTTGTCGTATGGGAAGCAGCACATGCACAGTTGTGCAGTGGAGGGATGGAGAAGGAAGGGATCAAGAGTTGAGTGTGGAGGGGCACGACTGGGTGTTGCTTTTTTGTTTGGTTGGTTTGGTTTTTTTTTTTTCTTTGTTTTGTTTGCATTTTTTTGTTTGCTTGTTTGCTGTTTATGGCTGTCTTTAAATTCATCTCTTGCAAAGCACTAAACATGGTTTTTGCACTTACTAAGTAGGGTACATCACAGGGTATTAAAAGTGAATGCAATGACACATCTGGTTCCATGAAACCAAGATTAGCTAATCTTTCTTCTCTGTATAGTTTTGAAGTGCTGAGAGGTGTCCTGGTGTTAGGGCCTCACAACTTTGCTTGTAACAATACTGACTTCATGCACTCTCTTGCTTTTAAAAGTTTAAGTAATTTTGCTTTTAAAAAGCAACTAAGCAGTTAAACATGCTGTTAGAACTAAAAAAGTACATGCATTTGTGACTAGGGAGGAAGTATTTTAATATATTTATACTAAAGAATTATGATAATCAGAAGCTGGATATAATAAAAACATGGGGATAATTCAATACCTCACAGTATATTACTGTAGATAATAAAAACAAAGTTTAATCTGAGAAGGTTATTATGAGGCAAAATGTAACAATGCTTTAGAAAATTTTCCTTTATTGCAGGTTCACAGTTGTGGTCAAATTAAATGATGTGGAATATGGTAGAGGCACTGGTAAAAGTAAGAAAGAAGCAAAAAGAGCAGCAGCAAAGAAAACATGGGAAATGATTAAGAAACAGGTGAGTAAATAGAAGAAATAAGTTTTGGGTGTTTTTTTTTTTTTTTTTTTGCTAGTAAAGGTTGCAGATGAATGTCTCAAAGTAGACTATCAATAAAGTGTCATTTTTTTCTTTAATTTGGAAAAGTTTCCAATTACTTAAGTTATTTTTGTTCTGTCTTATTCAGCACTTTCCTACCTTTTACCACTGAATTATTTTTCTTATTATTCTGCTACAAGGTATTTCCTCCTCTGCTGTTTTAGGAGGATGAGGAATGTATTTGCCTTTGTTAAGGTGCATTGGTGTATCTAGAGGGGACAGTGGTCCTTTTCCATCTAGACATCAATGTCCTCAAAACCTTTGCAGGGCATTGCCCAGTATGTCTATTGCCACTCTGCTAATGAAATTGCTTCTTTTCACTTGCTTCAATTCATCGTTATTTCCTTGTCACTATATTTTTTTGTTTTAGCTGGTTATATACTCTATCCTTGATTAAGTTTAGGCTTGAATTTTGCTCCCCAATTTTCTGCCAAGTGTTTTGTGATAGTCATTCTTTTCTTTTTGACTCTGAATGCTTCTTAGCACTTTTTCAGCTAAATTTTTCCTTGCCTGTTTCCCTATGGTTTTTATTGTGTTACCATCTTTAACACAATTGCGGCATGTTTGTTAATATATTAATAATGCTGCTTAATCATGAGACAGCTGAAAGTCCTGCCTTCTCCTCTTGTACATGCACAGGAGCATTTGCAACCCTTGCTAAATGGCAGCATCAGCAGTATCCTGATGCCACCCCTTCTTCACAGCTCATACCCTATCTTTCCCTAAAAGAGGTGGCATGGTGAGAGACATGGTGAGAGGCTGTTAAAGACATGGGTGTAGTACTTGGGAAAACTGGATTTACATTTCTTTCAAAAAGTAATATTGTAGGGTTGGGATGTTTGTCCTTGGCCACAAGGGACTCCATAAATGCCGACCTGGAATTTCTTATGAGTATTTTGAAAAGCTGAGAAACCTTGCAGCTATATTAGATCTTGGGCAGTGTTTATCTTAATGTGTTTATTAAGGTGAAGTTTTTAAGTTACCTATTTTGTCTGGTTTATAGCTGCAGAGTCCTTCAAGTATGGATGCTGCACCATTAGCAACAACTCAAAGAATCTCATCACCTGAACCAGACAGAGACTATGTCAGCCTACTAAATATCATTTCACAAAGGGAACGGCTACAAGTTGATTATCGTGAAAGAACTTGTACTGGAGATGCCCATGCTCCCATGTAAGATGTACTTTGTGTTCTTACTTCCTTCTAATACTTTGTTGCATTTACTAATGCTACCATTAGTTATCTTCAGTCATGTTAGATAAATCTTTAGAAATAAAAATTCAGAGGTAGTCTGGAGAGAATCCAGTGTAGGGCCATTAAAGCGGTTAAGGAGTTGGAGGATATGCCATAGGAAGAGAGGTTAAGAGGATCAAGTTTGTTTAGCTGGGAGAAGAGATCGCATGATGACAGAATGGTAGTCAGTGCTGAAAATCATTAGTTTTCTTGGTTGTAGCTCTGGCAACTTTGTGGACCTCTGGGTGTGTGTCTTGGAGACTTCTAGGAATCAAGTGCCAAGGAGCCTGTTGGTGTATGTATTGCAGTCAGTGAGTTGTAGAAATGTTCCAGTTAATGACAGGTGCAGGATGATAAAGAATATCTACATAGTTTAACTCTCTTGATAATATCTGCTGGAAAGTTCCTCCTCTCTTATCCTGCAAAATGAGCCATGTTAAAACCTAAACTGCAGATAATTTGTGACAGAGAGTGTGTATGATATATTGCTTTGAGAAGCTCAGCCTTAAAAAGTGCTAAATAATCACTCTCTAAAAGTGAGTTTTCTTAAAGGCAAATCAAATTAATTGTCTACCATTATTAATTAGATTAAATGTATATTGGGAACACTGTCCTGAAGATGTCTATTTCATATTTCCATTTTATGATATCAATTCACTATAGTGTTTAAAATCATTAAATCAAGACATGACATATGGGATATAAAAGTTGATTCCCTCTTGTATTTGACAGATTATCTTGTAGCTGTACAATTAGTGGTCAGTTGTATGGAAAGGGCACTGGACCAACTCTAGCTGCTGCAAAACAAGCTGCTGCAAAACAAGCACTTGAGAAGGTAAATAAAGAAGGCTCTCTAACAGTATGTGCTATATTTACCCTTAAGACAGAAGTTTAATTTTTTAATGTTTAATCCTTAATCTTTGAACAGATATTGTCATTGTATTTAAAAGCATATTCCATGGATTCCAATAAAGAGAGAAACAACCTATATTTTGGTGTGTTGTTTGGGCTGCAGGATTGATTCTGTTAGTAGAATTTGTTGTATTTATCTATTCAATTGCTGGATTAAAAAAAATCTAGCAGTTGATATCTCTCTGTATTTCAGAATATAGTCTCATACGTTGTCATTCAAGGATCCATACATATTAAAAAATTCTAAATCCTGACTAATACACCAGTTTTTTTCTGTGGGAAGTGCTGTTGAGCTGTCTGGCTATGAATATAAATCTCTTTCTGCCTTCTATTGGATCACAAATCTATTGTGAAATGTGAGGAAAAACAAAAGAAGGAGTCAGAATCAGCAGGATTTGCCTTCTGTAGTGTTCCAAGGCAGAGTATAGTGAAGCAACTGCTGGCATCATCTCCTCTGGAGAGAAGAGCTGTTGTCTTCATGCTGACAATTGTAATTTCCACATGTGCGGAAAATTATCAGAATTCCAATACTGATCCAAACTCACTTCTGAAATGCACAGAACAAATGAACTAACTTAAATGAAGTATAGTTTAACTTGAAGATGGCAGTATGGCAGAGGGAAGAAATCTTTTTTAAGTACTGTTTAAATTATTTGGCAGTTACTGTGAATTTTCAGTGCTTCTTTTATTGTTGTTTTTAAGTTAACTGTGTAATTAATGGCCTGTTATATTTCTAGGATTCTTTCTTAATGTTTTCATGTGTTGCAAGCATATGAATGTTTGCATTTTCATCAAAGTTTCAAATTTACTACCTCAAGCAGAACTCCTGTACCAATTAGACTAAATTTGGGGTGGGTTGTTTCGGTTTGGTTTTAATTTTTATTAATTCTCAATGACGTCTGTGTAACAAACAAAATGTAACTGGCCAAAATGGGGTTTGTGTGCTGAAACATAAAGCCTGTGTTTTTGTTTCCATGATACCACGATGAAAAACCATGAAACAAACAAACAAAAAAAGGTTTCTTTACTTTTTGTCAGGTTATGGTCTGTATCAGTTGTAGGTGTTGCTTTTAATGTTACTTTCATGCTCTTAGGACATGGGTGGAGGGAGAAAGCAGAAGAACCTCTAATGAGTATTTGGGATACTTTTTTTTTGTTGTTGTCAACCTCAATTTAGTTTTAGATAGTTTGCAGTGTTTTCATGCTGAAGACACTGAATGTCAATATGTGCTCATATTTTTAGTTCTGCTGATTGCATTTATCAAAGCCTATGTATATCACACAGGCATATGCAACAAACAATGAAAACATTTGCTTTTCATCTTTTATTCTTGCCCTTGTTTTAAACAGAATCCAGACTCTACTTTGGTAAATGGATCTGTATAGCATGATCACTGTGACAGTGCCCTGTGTTTCCTTCCTCTGGGTGGAGATTGGGTAGATGCCTTTCTTCTTCAGGGCTTTGAATGTTCAGTGCAGTTAAAAACTTCCACTAAGGACCTTGTAATCTTCTCTCTCCCCTCTCTGAATGGCAACTTTTGCACAAGGGATTTGCTTACGTGATTTTGTTAGACATTCTTGGCTTTTCTTCTTTTTCAGTGGGAAGCTGAAAAATCTAATGGCAATTCAACATTTAGCAAACATAGTGATTCCTCTCAAGTGCCAACTCAATCGGATTCAAAGTAAGTTGGGTTCACTGCTAATGTGATAACAAAATCTATTTACTAATCATCTTAGAGGGTTGTGTGATCTAATTCTAAATAAAATATGTCACAGTTTGTTTTACTGCAGTACAAAGCCATTTAATTTGAACTTACATTCCTTAAACTTCAGATCAAAAGTTGTTGTACTCATGCAATTTTATTTGAGTCCATATGGGTGAACTTATAATAATTTTAGAGTTTTCAGATATATTTATATTTTGCCATGAGTAGTTCTTTCAGAATAATTTTTACTATGATGTAAATGTATTAACCATCTCATTCAGTAGCATTATTTCATACCATTTTAACACTCATTTTCCTATTGTGACACAATTTTGAACTCAGTATAATTCAATTTCATTACTTTCCTGTGCTCCATATTCTTTCTTCTCTCCCTTTTTTTTTTTTTTTAATTAATCTTTATTTCCACCAAAGGGAAAAATTTGCTTAGCGAGAGAAAATGAACATACATAAAGTTTCATTTGTGATTTGGGAACCTCATGTCAAGCATTTTGTGTCCAGTAGTTTGACTGTAGTGCCAATTCCCCTTCTTTTATGTCCGTTGTACATATCTGATTGCTTTATAGTTGCACAATGTTAGAGGTGGCTGTACAACCTTGAAATACATATCTGTATTTAACCTATTTAAGGATATAATAGAGTATATAACTTACAGATATTTAGATGTCATAGAGTCATATAATATAGAAATATTGGAGTATATTAGGAAGTGTTGTTACTTTTGTAGGTTTCCATGAGGAAGTTTGGTAGTTTAAATCAGTCATGATTGTTAATACTTTTTCAGGTTTTGCTTTTAAAAAACTATGTAAATTTTGGTACTACTTCTTTTCTTTTGGTAATTTTATTTATGATTGTGTTACTTTCACCTAAAAATAGTCCATTATTTTTCAATAGAAGCAGTATTTCCTTTGAAGACTCAACTCCAAAGTTGGTAGAAAAAAAGAAAGACATGGGAGTATGTGAAAAGCTTTCACCTTCTGAGGTATAATATGAAAATGATCTTCCTCATAATTATGTTTTAGACCCTGAAAAGGGCAAGTTTCTTGTCAGAGTGTAGTATCAGTTTGTTCTTTTATCCTTTAATCACTACCAAACACACATGCATTTTTCCTAAAAATATTCAGTACATTTTTACTGTTAACCATTAGTCATTTTCTTCTGTACTGCAGACTCAGTTCATGTACTGTTGAAGAAATGAGCAGTACTCCCAAGAAAGGGGATCAAACCAAGTTCAATGTTTTCTGTGGGAACAGTGATAAAGTTATGCATAGCATACATGATAAACTTAAAGCTGAGATATGGCTTCATTGTTATTACATTGTTTACCTTAAGTATGAACATATCTAGGCAATTCCTAGATACATTCTCAGACAAGTTTTAAACCAACTGTGCTGAAAATATTCAGGTTATCTCAGTTGGACTTTTTTCTCTTTTTCCATGTAGCGAAGTGCAGAGAGTTCTGCCCTGAAGGCCAAAAGGTATGTGTTTATTTCTAGGTATGTGTTTATTGCTATCTCCTGTAAACTATATTGCAAATCACTTTTCTGTTTTGGTATCTAGCAAAGGAATGCCACTCTTGGGAGGTACATTTCTTTTCTCTCCACATGTTAGAAAAATGGCTCATTATAAATCTTACTTTTATCCTTTTTACAGGAAATTGGCAGCTAATTTTCCTAATGTAAGAAAAGAGAACAAAAATATGTTAGATTCAGACGGAAGTTCACCAGATGTGGACATGAACACCAGAGCCATCACTGTTGATAAAATGTAAGAAGGATTTGTTTTTTAATAATATTTGTATCACAATTATAGTATGTAGGGATCTAGATTTGTTCCTTTATTTATGACACAATGGGAGAAAATACTGCTGTGAAAAGAACTTTCAAAGAAAATTGGTGTTTTGTTTTTCTTCCCCCTGGAAATTTCAAATCTAGTATAGAAACTGGCATGCAATGGTATTTAATGCTCACGGCCAAACATCATTTGTATATGAGAGGATAATTACCCAACATGCTTGCAAGAGTCAGTTTCCCTTGTTTATTTAATCTTCAAGACTACGATTTAGACCTGTAGATTTGTCGAGTTATTCCTGTAGAATGATATTTCAGCAGATGTATCTGTCAGGATTATTTTTATATCCTGTAAATTTAATAGTAAACATAATTAAGTGCCTTTTTTTTTTTTTTTTTAAGATTTCTTAATCATTTTGAAAATATAGAGCCTATTGGTGAAGGTGGTTTTGGGAATGTTTTCAAGGCAAGATCAAAGTGCGATAAGATAACCTATGCAATCAAACGAGTTGAGTTCACAAAGTACGTACTGTATATTTACTTCTACTTTTTATTTTAGGACAACCTTAATATTATAGTACTTTATTTTCTCTCTTTAACAATCCTAGGAGCACTTAAGCAATTTTCTTTATTAGTTGTCTATTCTTTCTGGAAAACTGTTTTCTTTATTTCTAAGTGATGCTGAAAATGGCATATAACTTTGTTAATTTTTGCATGTAATGGGATAATTTCCGCTGGAGCTGTAAAAATACAGATTGGTTAAGTTTTACTTTCCCTGAACACACTAGTGCTCTGGTTTTTAATACTGAAAATGTGTTTGAGGAAAACTTGCTGGTTAGTAAAACATTGAAAACATTACTGTTACTTTTGATATGTTACATGGAAAATTTACACATCAGTAATGCATAACAACTATAATTAGGGAAAATAGAGAAAAATCCAAGTAATAAGTTTTGTGGTTTGTAGTTGAAAAATGCTTTATGTACTATCCATGTAGTCGTTATTTTCACACTGTGTTAATTGTTCTTTATAAATCTCAACAGAGAATAATGATCTTAATTTTTTAAGGTAACTAGTATCCAGTGGATAGGGTAACTAGTATCTAGGGGAGTATTTTATCAGCAGCTGAAAAAAATAATTTCTTTTAGGCAACCTATTGAAAAAATTTTGTTGGAGATACTTGTCCTTAAATTGTGTGATGTGTACACTTCCCTTCAGATTTTTGTGTTCTTTGCAAATATACGTTATTTTAATTGGTATTTCAATCCTGAGAACTAGACTTAAAATGTTCAACTGATTCTTCAAGTGAAGACTGCTGGTCTGCTTATGGGTTTGAACTTGCTTCACTAGGTAACGTTACAACAACAACTGCAGGCCAAATTTAGTAATAGTTCTTCATGAGTATTTATACTGACTTCTCTCTATATAGACAAACTTCATAGAGGTGAAAAGAAAGAATGGTTGTTTGCTATATTGTGTTTGGTGACCTAATGTTATTATGCATTGCAACTATCTGCTTTTTTTTGAGTGGGGATTTAATTTGGTTAAAACATTTTTGCACTTTGAATAACTGAGCAGATGAAAGAAAACCCACTGAAATTCTAACTATGATTTTGAACTTTGAACCTTTATGAAGGCAAATAATACGCCTTGTTTCTAAATTATTGTAAAACTGTCTGCATACTGCTACTTGATGTCGTATCTTTTATTTAACTTAGTATGAAGTAACACTGTAATAGGGAAATGCCTTTTTTTTTTTTCTTTTCTTTTTAATTCCTTCTCCTCCTTATAGGAATGTAAGCCGTGAAGCAGAAGGACTTGCAAGACTTACACATGAAAACATAGTGCGGTATCATTGGAGCTGGACAGGACATGACCGTATACCTAATTCAGTTGCAAGGTAACAATGAAATAGTTTGAACTCACAAACTTTTGCCATAGTGAATTTTATGTTGTAAAAAGAAAGGCTGATGATTGGTTACCAATTATTATACAAGTACAAATGCATACATATGCTTATATACTTACTGCTAGGAAAAAAGGTACAGTGCTTTCCAGCAGCAGGCTGTATAAAATTAAGTATATTTATATCTTCTTATGCTTGATTAATAAGATACATTATATAATTTTACATTTCTCTTCTCTCTTAACATATGGAACTTAGAGGAGAGTAAGAATGCTGAACTTAAAATTTGGGGCAAGAATTAACAGAAACTAAAAGACTGTTTGACAGCTGGCTGCCTAATTCCTGATCAGAAGCTTGTTTTTTGTAATAAGTACTGGTCAGCCAATAGCTCTTATAGATCTAATTATTTCTCTTAAGTTAGCATTTTAACCATGATGCCTGAAACAGTTTTGGTTGTTTAGAACAGAAATACAAAATGAAATGCTCTTTAATTTAGAGGTAGTCAACACTAAGACTTCTGGGAAGACTGGTGAGAGTTTTACTTGTAAGTTAGGCTATTAACTTTACAAAGCTTCTGTGGTAAACTTTATTTTCATTAGCTGTAAATTCATACCCTTCAGATGGATTGCCACACTTACCTAGAGCCATAAAATATTAATGGATTCAAAATTATGGTTGGCATAATATCTCTCCAGTGTGCTCAGTAAATGAGAAATAAAATGGAGGAAAAATGTCTCATGCCAAAACCCAATCATTAATATGTTAGAGCAAGATGGGAGCCAAGGATAGTGCTATTTCTTCCTGTATAAGACATGCCTCTAGGTATGAGTGAAATAGAACTTGGGCACTCTGAAAACTTTCAGTGTGAACTAGAAAGCAAGGAAAACATTGGGAGTATTCCAGGGGTAGGCAGGAGCTGAGCAGGGATTCTTTGGTTTGCAGTCCTATTTATATATATCGAATTCATATTGATCTAGGGTCTTTTTTAAAATTAAAGGACTTGCAGATTTTGTTTTGGGGAACTTCAAAAATAATTATTAATAAAAAGGCTTTTTAAAGAAGAGGAATCTGAGGATCACTGATGACTTAGTAACAATTATATCTTGCCAATTTTAATATGGTACATAATTTTCTTTTGAAGCTTGAATTCAGACAAAACAATTCTCTGTCTTTTCATCCAAATGGAATACTGTGAAAAAGGGACCTTGGAAAAGTGGATTAGCGAGAATAGAGAAGACAAACGCTATCATGAAATGGCACAAAACAAATTTTTACAAATAATGAAAGGAGTGGAATATATTCATTTTAAAAAGTTAATTCATCGAGACCTCAAGGTAAGTAGGATAGGTAATTAAAAAAAAATGAAAAAGAAGATAGTACTTACTGGAATTGTAGAAAATGATAAATTGTTATAGTCTTTGTTCACTCTAAGTACCCTAGTAGTGTGTCTCTTCAGATATTGCTAATGATTAATTCTTTTACAGCAACTGGCTGAACCTCATCCTAACATCAAAATGTAGACTGGAGGATCTTGGAATACAATAGTTCAAAAAATCAGTAATCCTCAGTTAACAGACACTTTCAATGTGTTACTGAGTCACAAGACTGCCTATGGGAAAAAGAAAAGTTGAGTCTAGGAAGTTTGCTCTTGCTATATCGTAAAGGGATAGTTTATCTGTGCTGTGCTTTTGTCCCATGTATGCATATAAATATTTGAATGCTGCAATGCTGGATAGAATTTCATTCTCTACGTGTGCATCTTCATAAGAAGATTTTACTTTAATACAAAGATTATAAAGGACAGAGCCTTCAGGGCTTTAATTTGGCATATCCCAGATTCAAAGCTGCAAGATAGGTTCAAGTTGGTATCAGCGACATTTGTGCTTGGTAGGAACAGAGCCTTTAAATAATGTAGCCAGGTATAGGTACTGAATTAAATATGTGCATGGTCGGACTTGAACAGAACAACTGCACTGGGCACTCTTCACACAAAGATTTCTTCCTGTTGAATATTAAGTATCTCCTGGCCTTACGGTCCACTGGAGCTTCTTTGAGTAAAAGATAGCATAAGTCTATTTGGTTTTGTTTCAAAAACATTTTGAAGTGTAGTTTCTTGATCTTCTTTGGGAAACTTCGTTGAAACATATACAGTTCTACTTTTAGTTGTTTATGACTTTGTGTTCTAGTTTAGGCTGGGATAGAGTTAATATTTTTTCAGTAGGTGGTACAGTGCTGTGTTCTAGATTCAGGATGAGAATAATTTTGATAACATAGACTGGACAGGTGACCCAAACTGCCCAACAGGATATTCCACATCACACAATGTCATGCCAAGTATATAAACTGGGGGAGGTGGAAGAGGGGCCAATCTGGGTTTGTGGAAGGAGTCTGGCATCAGTCAACAGGTAGTGAGTAATTGCATTGTGCATCACTTGTTCTTACTTGGTTTATTTTGGCTTTTTATCCTTTTATTATCATCATTATTATTATTTACTATTATTATTATATTTTACTTTTGTTTCCATAATTAAACTGTTCTTAACATTAATCTAAAAGCTTTACTTTTGATTCTCTCCCTCATTCCACTGTGGGCATGGGGAGTAAGTAAGCGGCTGTGTGGATCTTAGTTGCCAACTGGGCTTAAGCCATGACACTTTGTCAAATTTAGAAAAGGGAAGTTCAACGGAAGTGGAAAAGTGATGCTCTGAGATGCCTGTAGTACGCCTTAACTCTGCAATTGACTTAGTACAGATAATCCTGCTGTGCCTAGGAGGAACTCTGATTTGAGTAGAATTCCATTAGTGAGCCAAATATTCTTCCAAGTGTATCAAATCCCATGGCTAGGACTAAAGACTGAAAAGCACTTCTGGATATAAGATGTTATATGCATGATATATTTGAAGAACATTAAATGATACAGTTATGACTGAGCTAGTAGAAAAAAAGGTGCAGTTACTCCAGTATATACTATTTGAAATTTAGTTTGTGTTTTTAAAACTTAACTTTTTTCTGTTTCCCACCCCATCAGTTTCTTAATGCTGTTTTCTGTGAACGATTATCAAATTTATGGGGAACATTTCTGTGGCTGATTATGCTTGATGATAAACCTTAGTCATATTTTTTCTTTTTTTTTTTTTTTTTAATATTAATATATATAGCCTCAGAATATATTCATATCACATGATGATAAAATAAAAATAGGTGACTTTGGTCTTGTGACTTTTGCGGCATATGAGACTCTGACTGAGAACACAGGAACAAAATCATATATGGCACCAGAACAGGTAATTATCCTGCTATATTAGCGTCTCTGTAATTAGATTTGAACTATAAAGTCTGCACTGGATGTTCTCAATCCTAATCTCAGTATTAAAGCAAGTTGCCTAAAGTTCCCTGGTATAACTGTATGTGAGGATAACTGTATTCTGGAGAAAGCTGTCTGCCAGTATGGTAGTAGGGCTAGCCTACAGTCTGACACTGCATGCTGTAAGGAATGCTTTTGCAAAACCAGGCTACCAGACATATGTATTTAAATTTTAATTTAGGACCTCTATTAGCTGTGGCATTTGAGTCCCTCTATTTATTTCATTATTTGTCACAGGGCAATATTGGCATGCTTTATCTATATAGGTCCGTAGAAGTCAATTTCAGCGTGTTTAAGGTGACACAATAGTCATTACTTAACAGGTCTGTGGCACAAAGTGTTAATGACTTACAAAGATATTGAGTAGGGCCAGACCTGTAGCATCGGGTGGAAATTTCTGCTGACTTCAAATTTTGCTTTAGGAAGTGCTGCTGTACAGTTGGATTTGATGCCCTTTATTGTTCTGGTTCTTATCTTTCTAGTTCAGTGACAGATACGGAAAGGAAGTAGATATTTATGCACTGGGATTAATTTGGTTTGAAATTCTTTCAGCATTCACTAATCATGAGAAAAGTGAGGTATGTAATTTTTCAATTTAAAAAAGAACTCTAATATTGTTTTGCCTTGCTGCTGATCTCATGTTGATTGTACACTAGAAGGAATCCGTGTATCTAGAGTAGAGTCTCCATCTCCCCCTTAATTCATTTCCATAAGGCCTGTAAGTCCTCACACCTTAGTTGAAAAGTCATAACTGAAAAAATATTAGTTTATTTCTCCTATGTCCTATTACCTATACATTACAGCCTGAGCATGCTAAAGATTAATGTCAAGCTAAAAAATATATCAAGTTTCTTATAAATCTTTCTGTTTGATCAGAAATTTGGAGATGTTTTATAATTTTAGAAAATAAAAATTATGAATGGGTGAGTTTTGTCTCTGCCATGCTTGCCTTCACTGCACAGTAGAGTAAGAACAAGGTTTCCACCAAGTCAAAACACTTGCAGTTTTCCAAGATGAAAATGAAAGTGATTTGGAATATGCAGCTTTACATGAAAAAGATGTTACTTCAAAAAGAAACTCAGTGTTACTTAAGCTTCTTTTGGAAAAGGTATCTTTTATGCATCTCGAGCTTTTTACTGCTAATTCGTATATTATTATTGTAACAGCTCTTATACACAAAGCTAAATGTTTGTAGGACAGTGATGTAACTGTCCCTGGGTGTCTTGTCTAAAGTGACTGTGGTCAGAACCAGAAGGCTTTGAACACCATTAGCTGGATCCTTTTGCCAGTATGAGAAAATCATACCAGTGTGTCTTTTCAAGCTGGTTCTAATTAGCCACTTTGCAGTACTTCCTAAGATACCTTGTTCCTGCTCGCAGCATGCACAGTCCCACAGTATTTGCAGCTGGAAAGGCATTATTTCCCTAAGTATAAAAATCTGGAGCTCTCTAGGCAGGTACTTGGATGGAAAGTCCTAGGATGGTCTTCAGCTGCTCCATTAGCTTAGAAAGTAATTTCACTTAATGGAGTATGATAAACTTTCAGCTGGATAACCCTGTTGAAAGAACATCACGTTGATGATTATTTTGTGTTAAGTAACTGGTTTGGCTGATGATCCCCAGTAGATAGGGTTACAGGCTTAAAGCTACTGCTGAAGAGTAGGGAAAAAAGTTGGAAGTTCATGGGAGCTGTTGTTTACTGGATACTGGTTGTAAGGGCTTGGTACACCAGGCTCATAGGATCTATAAGTCTAGCTAACAATTCAGGATGCATAGCTAAGTGTAAGAACACAACTGTTGTCTTCAGGCAGACATTACACTAGTTAACAACCAATTAATTAAGCAGTAATTTCCTTTTTACCCAGGAAGCTAATCATTGCAGAATCACAACATGGGTTCTTATCTTTTGCATGTCTAAAGATGTCCCTTCTAAAGGTTGGAAAGGACCAGTGCAGGCCATGTAGTCCAACCTATCTGCTCAAGCAGGGTCTCCTAGAGCATGTTACTTGGGCTTACAACCATAGTATCTCCAGTGAGGGAGACTCCACAGCCTCTCTGAGCAATCTGTTTCAGTGCTTGGTCACCTGCACAGTAAAGAAGTCCTTTCCTCGTGTTCAGGTGGAATTTCCTGTGCATTAATCTCTGCCTGCTGCCTCTTGTCCTATTGCTCAGCACCACCAAGAAGAGCCTGGTTCCATTTTCTTGACACCCTCCCTTTAGATACTTATGGACATTGAGGACATTCCCTCTTAGTCATCTCTTCTGGAGGATAAACAAGCACAGGCGCCTCCATCTTTCCTCATAAGAGAGATGCTACAGTCCCTTCATTATGTTACCTTCCACTGTACCCACTCCAGAAGCTCCCTATCTGCTTTGTACTGAGGATGTCCGAACTGGACAAAGGACTCCAGATATGCCTCACCAGGGCTGAATAGAGGGGAAGGCACCTTCCCTGACCTGCTGGCAGTGCTCTTCCTAATGCACCCTAGGAAACCATTGGCCTTCTTGGCCACCAGGGCACACTGCTGGCTCATGGACAGCTTGTTGTCCACCAGGACCCCCAGGTCCTTCTCTGCAGAGCTGCTTTCCAACAGATCAGCACCCAGCCTATCCTGGTGTCTGGGCATTATTCCCCCAGGGCGCAGGACCCTGCATTTGTCTTTGTGGAATTTCAGAAGGTTTGTCCCTGCCCATCTCTCCAACCTGTCGAGGTCCTTCTGAGGGGCTGCACAAAACTCTGGAGTATTGGCCACTCCCTCCAGCTTTACACAAAGTTCATCAGTTTGCTGAGGAGACATCTGCCATTCCATCCCACTCATTGATGAACAAGTTAAACAATACTGGACCCAGTATCCACCCTTGGGGGACACCACTAGTCCCTGCAGTCCCCCAACAGCCACTGTATACTGTCCTGTGGGATCTGCTCTTCAGCCAGTTCACAATCCACCTCACCATCCACTCATCCAGCCTGCAATTCTTGAGCTTGCCTATGAGGATGTTGTGAGAGACAGCATCATATAGGAAAAAAAAGTTACCCAAGCCTGGTTTCTAAAGCATGTAATTAGAAATCCTCTATATGTTAGCTGCTTTGAACTCCCCATAGCATTTTCGGCAGTGACATACTTCAGTTCAGTGTGTGGTACTGAACATGGAAGCACACCTGCTTGGCTTGCAAACAGTAACAGCCAAAGTAGGACATTTGGTTGTCTTGCTCTTTTCCTTTTCTTTCAATGTGGTTAGATGATATAAATCCACTGCTTTTAAATTAAGGAAAGAAGGATAACGGTTCTGAAATAGAGAGGACTGCTGAAACAAACCCATCACTGTAGAGTGCAAAGCTTTTAAACTTAGAAAGGAACAATAGGTGATGAAAACACCATAAAACCAAAACAATGTACAACTAAATGGAAGAAACTTTCAAACTGTTTACAGTTACTTTTTGAAGACTTAATTTCTTGTAGATTTGTGGTTTCCTAATTACTTCAGGAAACTATATGGGTCATAAGGTAGACATGCAAAATACAATCAAAGAAAGCATACTGAAACTGTTCTGTTTTATGAATTTCAGGTATGGCCTTCTGTTAGAAAAGGTGATCTTCCAGGGAGTTTCACCAAAAAATTTCCACCAAAGGTATGGGATTTAAATAAATTATTTTGATTAGTTTATTTACTTGAAAAAAAATAAATCTATTGCCACTTAATTTTTTTGCAGGCATCCATAATCAAAGAGATGCTTTCAAAAGACCCTTTCAAGAGACCCTCTGCATCTCAAATACTTGATCTTGTTAAGTCCGTTGATAAAGAGAAGTCACGTGGAAATTATACTTATTAAATGCCTTTTTAAAAGGCTTTCAGACTCTGTTTAAATCCAGAGTTTGATAGATTTATTGAAACTGATGAAAAAACAATAGATGTAAGAAGCAACAACAAGACTTGGAGTATGCCTTTTCCTTGGTGCTTTGCCTTCCTGCCACTGTGGAGTCCGTCACCTCGAAGGCCACATCAGCATTCATGTCCATTGGCTGCAGACCAGGATTGTGTACTTCTGCAAGAAATCACCTGCAATTTTTACCTGAAAATAGAGGTTGTGGATGAGCTGAACTGTATTCTACAATAAGTAAAAGAACCTAGTCCTTTTCTGTTAGAAGATTATGTTGATGGGCTAATGTGCTAACTGGTCTGTGGCAAATCCCTGGATATGGTGCTGCACCTATTATTCTTTGAGGTTATATATTGCTTTCCATGGAAGAAGTGCTGTCTTGTGGTATGTGACTCAAACCTTTCTGATTTTTCAGTGATCCTTTTAATAATTACTGGAATGCTCCCGTTAAAATGAAGACTAGTTTTGGTAGAAAAGATACTAGGAATAGGCACGGGTTATTCTTCACTGAATTTCAGTACTGTAAAGTGAGCTTTCTTATCTTTTTACACCTGTTGATGACCTAGCACCTTCAGTGCTCTAAAATTTAAAAAGATATACTTTCAAAGTAGGCATTTATTAAGAATTTAAATGTTAAACATTCAGCTTCTGGGAAATCTACTAGAGAAAGTTCTAAACGTCCGAAAAACTTGGGTTTTGATAGTTGTTCTTTTGTTTGTTTGTGGGTTTTTGTTTGTTTGTTTTTTTGAAAGGAACAATTAATGTGCTATTAATACAGCAAAATTCTCCTGAATTTCCTCAGTAGTAATCATTTGAAGTCCTATGCTGAGAGAGCACTTTTAACATGCCTTCCTCTGCTGCTAGGTTTTAATCCCTGTTATAATACTGAGGAATGCCTAACCCTTAATTCAGCATACTGAATACCTCTGGTGGTTCCACTGTCAGCTCCACTTAAGTTAACAGCACTTTTTCTGTTACTCTTCAGTTATATACTTCAAAGAGTTCAGAGCTGCCTGAATTCAAAGTATTGTGTGTGCAGTGGTGGGGAGCAGGGCGAAAAGACAGGCATGTTAGTCCTTCCAACTGCTTGTCTTTGAGCTGTATCTTGTCAAACTCTTCATTGCTGTAGAGCCAGTAAAACTCCAAAAGGGCAAATGAACAGAGATTTCTAAGCAGAAAACCAGGTAAAGTACTGTACACCTTTCCTGAAATGTTAAATGGGGTCAAAATGTGTGACTGCTTAAATGGAACAATGTAAATTAATGCATGCTAATTTTTAAATTCTTATGCAAGTTATTGCTTTTTTACTGTATTTGTTGCTAAATAAGAATCTGAAGGTATATACTTTATTATAAGGCCTTAAGCAGTTCTATTTTTTTTTTCTCATTATCATGAATCATATATATAGAATCATAGAATGGTTTGGGTTGGAAAAGACCTTAACGATCCCCACCCCACTGCCCTGGGCAGGGACACCTTTCACTAGACCAGATTGCCTTGAACACTGCCAGGGATGGGGCATTCAGAGCTTCTCTGGGCTACTTATTCCAGTGCCTCACCACCCTCACAGTAAAGAATTTCTTCCTAATATCTAATCTAAACCTGCCCACTTGCAGTTTGAAGCCATTCCCTTCCTCGTCCTACCCTACATGCCCTTGTAAAAAGTCCCTCTCCAGCTCTCTTGTAGGCCCCCCTGGACTGCTGTAAGGTCTCCCCAGAGCCTTCCCATGTGCTAATTAGTATTTCTTCGCAGTGGTCAAGATCTGTGAGAAATTATATCCTCACCCACATATATTACTAGTTACTACCCATTTTCTCTTTTACTCATTGAGATATAATTACCATATATGATTTTACTAAATCTTAAAGGTCTTTTCCAACCCATTCTATGATTCTATAAAACTGTTCATAATGTGACAGTTGATACATGACAATCTTTTGTCTGAATATCCTTTACAGTTTTTGGACAGAGCACCAATTGTGTCATTACCTTCTTCCTGTTACGTATTATTGAGCTTGTCCCAGTAGTTTTGATACATTTTTCGTCAACAGTATTTGTATACGTCAGCAGTACCTTTTTATTAATGGCTACTTACAGTAGCAGCTGCTGTTTCCGAAAAAGGTCTACTAAAATGTATTTTTATATTAAGAAAATTAAAACCCAACATCATGATCCAGTTCTCTTTAGTTATGCAAAATATGCACCTTCACATACAACAGAATATTGGTTCAAATAACATCTCTGTAATATTTGACAAACTTCTTTTTTCCCCACTGAGTTTAAGATAGTAAGCAGAAAGAATCTGATATTTAGTCATATCTGTAAAGATGAAAACCCCTGTTTAACACATTATACAACAAAGGGATTAGCCAATATTTATTCCCTTACTCAGACTTGAATTTTATTATTGGCTGATCTTGCTCAGTTGGGCGGGACATAAAAAAGATGTGGAAGGCTTAACCTACCTCTCAATTATGGTAGTTCAATTATAAATATGAAGTTTTAATTCCTATTAAACTGTGCATCAAACAGAAAATGTGAGTTTAACCTGTCAACCTAACTCTTCTTCTATGTACTTTGGTGTGAATTCTTGAGTACAGCACAGCTCCAAACCTTCTAAAAGATATTATGGATTATACATACTTATTTAGGACTCCTTCCTTTAGAAAGACTTAGTCATGATCTGCAGCGCTGTCTCCAGGACAGTTTGAAGATAAATCTTCAGAGTCTAAAGGATAAGCAGAGAGAAAGCGAGTAATTCCAGCTCAGAGGAGAAAAAATGGTTGCTAGAAATATTTGTAGAATCCATGTAAAACAGATTAAATAGAATCCAAGGTTTGCAAGATATTAATTCCCAAATTTGTTTTAAAACAAAACAAACAAAAAAAAATCTGTGCTCTTTGGTGCAGTGGTACTGTATAATTTTCTAATTGTTTCAGAAACATAGCATTAAGTATCTGAATTTTGCTTTCTCAAAACTAATACAAATAGAAATTAAAATAAATTTTAGTATGGTTGGCTGTGTTTTGTTGTGTATTTTTTGTTTGTTTGTTTTTTATTATTTTGGTTTTGTGGGGGGTTTTTTGTTGTTTTTGTTTTGGGTTTTTTTTTGTGCAAGACAAGAGATTTTGAGAAACATAAGGGATATTATCTACTATTTGAGTTGAGTTGCATAAGTAAAGTAAAGCACGAAAGACTGACTCTCACCTTCATAGGTCGTTCCACACCAAATGCAATAAAAGTGTTCTTTTCTCAAGTAGGCTGTCAGGATCTGTAGCTTTTCTGATACCTAGAGATATGTACAGGAATGCAATGATCTGGGCCTCAAATGAAAAACATAATTTTGAGCTACTGGTTTGCTAAAATAAATTTTTAACCTTTTGCTATGGAAAAGCTGCACAACACTGTAGCTCAGTAAGACATGAAGTTTCCTAAATCAGTAGGATAGGGCACAGGAATTCTTTATCTCTGGAAAATTAATGGCTGTTGTTTGCTCATCTTTCTTTCCAGCTAAGTAATCTGCACTAAAGAGAGCTAGCTGAAATATTACTTAGCTACCTGATTTAAAGTATACAGTATCTTTTGTGATTTTTTCACACCTAATCTCTGCAAGTGGAACACAAAGCTAACAACAGCTGTGTAGCCTAGTTCTCAAAAATTGTGATTCTTATGTCCAACTTGAGATGATCTGCAAAGCATTTTCAGAAATTACTTGATGATTTCGAAATTCAACCTCAGACATCAGTTGAGGCATCCAAAATTAAAACTCAAACGCAAGTAACTGTGATCTTGCATAGATCAGCCTCAAAACACATGAGCAATAAACAGTGGTTTAATGTTTTATATTTTATCATGTAACTGCTATAAGAATCATTGCTTTGAGACTGCAAAGAGGCCCTTCCCTACAGCTTGGAAAATTACATGTATACATATATCCTTTATATATATGTATACATACATACTGTTTCAGGGGTTATTACATTTAATTCTGAATCAAGCCATTAATTTAGTTGCAGAGCTTACACTTAAGTCTGAGCTTGTGCATTCATCTTCCTTGTCTTCCTCATCCTTTTTGTCTTCCTCTTCAGGTTCTATCCAAAACCAAGTCTCTTTGGGAACTTCGATGTCCTTAAATAATGAGGGATTTAAATTGATGTTATCTGCCTTCGTAGGTTTTCTTCTAAGGTGCCGGATAAAACCAATTTCTAGAAGGTGAGGTGTTAAGTTTTAAAACTTGCATGTCTAGTATAACCAAGCATTACTAAATCTGTAGTGAGCAACTAAGTCCAGGAATCCACAAGAAGGATTACTCTTTTTTTTTTTTTTTTTTTAACAATGAAATGCACGCTAACAACTAGTTCTGTCCCATCTGTGTTTGGTACGTGTAAGGCTACATTGCAACATTATCTCACACCCAGGCTGTGAACAGACACCCTTGTTTATCAGTTAAAAACATGCTGGCCCAAGTTATTTTTTGAAGAGATCACATGGTGCTTCCTAATCCACTTTGGGTAATGTTAAAGGAAGAAGAGTCAACAAAGATTATCTAAGCTTAATTCAGATTACTTCATCTGAAGCAAACTAGGTAGTATCAAATCAGCAGAACATGTGAGGTGGTATTAACCTCTAACAGGTTAATAGAACAAAAAAACCTTGAAGTTTTCAAGTGGAAAAAACTTAAAGTAGTTCAATCCTATTACATGTGTTATTCCTTGCAGGTGGAAGGTACTTAAGTTTTGTGGATTTTTTTTGTTGTTTGTTGGTTGGACTTTTTGTTTAACTGCTGCTTTGGTGAATCTGCTGATTCCCTCAATGATGATCCCTATCCTTAGAGATACTAAAGAGCTGCCTGGACATGATCCTGGACAACATGCTTTAGGTGACTCTGCTTAAGCAGGAGGGTTGGACAAGATTACCTCCAGAGTCCCTTCCCAACCACTGCGTGATGATGTTGCTTCCTCAGTTGAGGCAAACAGCACCATCATTTAGGATGGCTTGATACTGGATACTGAAAGATATGCAAACAGCTCAGAAGTAACCATAAGAATGCAGGAGCAAAATCATGGGGCCTCACATAAGTTACCATGAGGTTGGTGTGCACCTTCAACTATTTTAATGGTGCAAACATATACTTTGAATTTTTTTTAAGGACTGAAGTGTTGCCAAACATTAAGACTTCAGGCTAGTTACCCCACAGTTTTAGACAACTTCCAAGAATTTAATCACTACTTTGTTTGTAGCCTGTACCTCTAACCTATAAGCCTTCATTCCAACCCCCCCCTCCCCAAACCCTACAGGTCTCACTTTTTGCATATCTAATTGCTGGCAGGCCCTCTGGCTTTTTCTTAGGTCCCCTTCCATCTTACGCTCTTCTTGTTTGTTTTTGAATCGTATTCTGTTACGAAAAAGCAAAGAGGTAAATAAGCAGGCAGACACACAGTGAGAGATGTGTTACAGTCCACAGCTTTTCAAAAATAGAAAAAGTAAGATTGTATTCCTAATAATTCTCTCAGACCATGACAAGGTATGAGTTAAGAAGACATTCTGACATTGTTTCTGTGGGAACCCACTTGTATTTTTTGGGAATTATAACTTCAAGATGGTGCTTTTGTGATCATACTACACTGTTTCTTCATCAGATTTTTAAAAGACATAAAGTGTTTCACTAAACATCTGCAAATTCTACAGCCTTCCCTAGGCTTTCCTCCTCCACATACTACAAGCAAATAGGAGAAAACAAAAAAAATACAACCTTAAGAAATTTACCCTGATTTTTAAAACAACTGTAGCGACATTGCTCAAGATTTTAAATGTAAAATCCACACATAAAAATGGCATGGTTCCCAAATTTAAAAAGTTGTGAATGACTTGAGAAAAGTTAGTATGTATGTTGTTTGCATTATTAACAAAAAACTAAATGATGCAGCACATGCTTTTAGCATTGCAGTGTTCATCTACTTTTGCTTTAGAACTGAGAAGCAATTACACTGTATTGTAACTCTCACCCTTCACTGAAAAGATTCAAAAATAGTAACACATTAAAAGAATAACCAAACTTAAGGCATAAAGACAATAGTTTTTAGACATTGCTTGGAATTCAGTTACGTGAGTTTACCTGAACTGATCTGCAGCTTGTTCATTTGCTTGTTTTTTCATATGGAGTTTTTTTCTATAGTTTTCCAGTTTTTCTTCAGCTTTTCGCTTTTTTAATTCCTCGTGACCAAGCCCACTTCTGCCTATGTAAGTTCAAAAGATGAATGTAACCAGTTGAGAAGCTCTGATACCAAATTAAGTAAAACAGAAAGCATCACAAACCTGTTTTTATGTTCAGAGGAATAGGTTCAACAATGCCCTCTCCTGTGAGAGAAAAAATAAGTCAATTAAAGAAATCAGGTTTTTCTCAAAATACGATTTGTGCAGTGTATTCAAGAAGGCAAGCTGCTTTTGCCATTAAATATATACATTTTCTTGTGATTTTTTTGGCTAGAAGTTGAAAAATCACAAATTGATACACATTTAGTGCACTACAAATGATGCAGCTGAACTGGAACTCCCTCTCTTTTTTGGCTTGTCTGATGGGTTCTTAAATATTTTCTTCAGGACATGACCCAACTGAAAGAAAATGGTGTTGATGTGACAGGTATAACATGCCTGTGATGAAGGCTTTGTTACAGCCTTCTATAGCATTTTCAGTCTAGGATCTCACAACTTGACAATGATGAAGAATAAAAATAACATCTGGGCCAGTTTGTTTGCAATCGTCTGCTTAGAGGCATGCTGGACTGGCACAGCAAGTTACTGATGCCTTGTTTTACTGATTTTACTTCATCTATTAAGGCCTCGTAAGAGTAGGCCAGTGTGCACAATTTCTTCTTCAGAATCCAACTATAAGTTCCAAGAGAGGAGCTGACATTTTTTGGAACACTATTAGCTTTGCAAAACCATCAAAGCATCCTTAATGTAATTCCTTTAGGCATGCATATATGGAAGTGCACTTATTGAGCTGCAAATACTACTCTTTGCTCACATCTCTCAATAGCCTGTACAGTTTTTACTTCGGTTTTAGGGATTCGCTCTCGTATTTTGCTCTGTCATAACACATTCACAGTTCAGTAACGCTAGAGCTCTCTGAGAGGCACTTATTGACTCTGTCTGCAAAGCAAGTGACGGACAGCTGCAGTCCATAAATATGAAGGTACAGCTGAATAGAGGCACGTACTTCAGAGGGCAACAAGCTTACCGCTTTTGCCAAGGGCCTGGCCGCTCTTGTAGCCCATCTTCTGGAGCAAAGCAAAGCCTTTGTTCTCGTTGCCCAACGCGCTTTTCAACACCAAGTCTCGCCTCTCTTTTTCTTCTTCTTTTATACTCTTTTGCCTGTTTTTCTCATTGGCTTCCTTTTGCTTTTCTTCTTTCTGAATTGCTTCTTTCACCCGTCTTACCATGGGCAAGCCGGGCCTTACATCCTGTCTAGAAGTTAGAAATTTCAGCAAACATTAGCGCTTTTTCAAAAACGCGTTTAAAATCACCTAAAAGCGGGAGTGGAAAAGAGCCAGCTACTTACTTAATAAACGAATCAGACATGTAGTCTTCCTCTTCATCTCCCTCCATGTCGGCACGCCCGCCCTGTGCCGACCCCTTTGCCTGTGGACACCGTCAGTACGCCTCACCCTGGATTTTTTTTCCCCACTAGGCAGAGCCCACTCTCGCACGGAGAGGCGCCCCCCGGCTCTGCGGGACGGAGCGGGCTGATGAACGAACACAAATGAACCCGCCGGGCCGGGCCGCCCCCTCCCAACCCCGGCGCACCCGCGCCTGCAGCGCGTTACCCCGCACTCCGCTCCCGCCGCTCCTGACCGGGACGCTCCGCCCGCCGCCGGGGCGCCCGCGGGGCCGCGGCCGAAGAAGGGGCAGCGGAGCCGAGAACACCCGCACACCAGCCCGGTACGGCGGCAGCGCCTGCGCGGGGCCGCCCCCGCCGGCCGGCGCCTGCGCCTCTCCCCCTTCCTGCCGCGGGTGCTCCGGGGGTTCACTGGGGCTGGGCCTGGGACGCCGCAGCTCGGATCTCCCCTTTCCCATTTCGCCGGAACCGGGCTTGGCGGGGACCGAAGCGGCCGAGCTCGCCGGGGATGGTCCCGCGGCCGGGGGCGCGGGCGGCGCATCGCGCCCGGGAGTGTCCGTGACCGTGTCCGTGAGCGGCCCCCGCGGCCGCGGTGTCGCGCCCGGCACAGCCCGGCACAGCCCGGCACAGCCCGGCCGCCGCACGGTGGGAGCGTAAGTGATCGTGAGCGGAGCCGGGGGGCTCGGCCAGGCCTGGGGGCTGCGGGGAGAGGGCCGGAGGGTGGTCCGCGCTTCGCTCCGCGGCGTTGACGGCGTGGGGGGTGTCGGTGAGCGTGTGCGGGGGGTTGTGTGTGTGGAGGGCAGCGCGCATCGCTCCCTTAGCATCGCTCCCTTAGCATCGCTGCCTTAGCATTCTCACGGCATCATTCTCGTACTGTCGTTGCCTCTAGCATCGCTGCCTTGAGCATCATTCCCTTACAGCCAGCGCTGTACCGCGGCGTTACCTCCTGTGGGGTTTCTAGAACCGGGCAAGATGCGCTGGGAGAGGTGCTACAGCTTGTTAAAGTAGCCGATACAGGTTAGGAGAACCCAGCCACAAAAGCCTTTTCACCCGATGCAGCCCTTTGGGAGGATGGCACTTCGCCTAAACTTGCCTGGTTTTTAGCTTTCTCAGTCCACTGAAATGCTTGTGTGATGAAGATATGAATAGTTGGTTTAGGCTACAGAAAACCAGCTGTGGAATAGAAAGGAATTTTAGTGGATCTGAATGTTTTCTAGCCTCTGTAACGCTTCAGCATACCTTACTGGGCGCTGGTTGACTTTGATCGGCTTTCACTCTTCATCCTGTGGGAGAGCACAGTGTATTTATTTCTTGTAATAGGCACAGCAAGACTCAACCTTCACCATAATCGGTAGGACTTGGTTGGCATTTTTCACTTAATTTTGGGGCAAACTGTTTTCCAGTGTAAGTGAGGTTTGGGTTCCTTATGTGTGTAGCTGAATCTTCAGCTGAATGTTTGTGTAATTTTTCTTGTGCCCGATCCCTTGTGCTTTAGTGGCGCAGCTGAATGTACGTGCAGGTTTGGTTGCTTGGAGCTTGCGTTTCCTAAATTTAGATGAAGAGGTACGGGAGTGTGTGGAATGTTGTGGCCAGGGGTAAATGAAACCTTTTATGTGGGGAGAAAAAGGAGTAATGAGCTGTGCTGTCATACAGCACTCCTGTGCTGTGCGAGTGTGACAAGCAGGGTAGATCTCTGGGATGGTATCCGAACAATCACAGTGCTGTCATTCATTGTGTTTCTCTCTGTTATCGTGAAAACGTGTTGTGAGGTGATGTCTCTGGTTATTGTCAGGCAATACCTCCTCAATTCTTTATAAATGACAAAAAAAAAAATCCAGAAGATGTCTTTGGAGGTGTCAGGATGGGCTTCCATATGTGGCTGTTCCACACTTGCTGAGCTGTTGCTGGAGATGAATGTAGTGAAAAATATTATGCGAAGTACTGAAGTGCAGAGAACAACCTTAGTATTACAGACATTGTGATGGTTTAGTTTCATCAGCACCAAACTGAGGTGAATTCAGACCCATAATACAGTTGTACAGTTGTAGGATTAACATATCACCTGTACCAATGTCTGTTTAAAAAAAAAATTAATTTAAACCACCTCATTTGCTTTAAGATTTTTTTGGGGGTTGACCAGGAATGAGGAAGCAGCTTTGAGCTCTTGAGAACACAAGTGGAACTGTGCAGCTGTCAAAAGATGATGTCTGTTGAAAGCTGATGTCTTACATAATACTCCTTAGTTGTTTTGCTTTCTCTGCTTTGCCTGAGATCCTTGTTTCAGCATCACTGCAATCAGATTTTGAGCTTTTTATTTATTTTTGTGTTTCTTTTTACTGGAGATGATTGACTTAATTTTGTGATTTTAGATAAGTTTTTTTTTTTTTTGGTTTGGTTTGGTTTTGTTTTGTTTTGTTTTTTCCTCTCAGCTCTTCATTAAACAGCTACACTTTGTTTAAAGGTAGTTTGCTAAGGTGAATTTGTCCACAGAGTGTTTGCTTACACTCTGATAGTGTGCTTTTGGTCGTGCTTTGGTGCTACCCACCATTCAGTGTTTGAGCAGGATCTCCAGTGTTTGATTTGCAGTATTTTGCCTGCTGGTGAGTCTTGCAGTCATGTAGCTGCTGCTTGTATTCCAGGCTGTCACACCTAAGGCTTGCTAGGTTTCAGAGCAAGGTTTTTTTTATTTGTCCAGCACTTAAAGCAAGGATAGTGGATCTTAGGTCAGTGATGCCAAATAATATCACTGTTCCTACGTCTCTCAAATTTGTGATAGGTGGAAATTCCTACTTGTGGTAGGCTTGTCTTCACACTTTGTCTGTTGAAGGGTGTTGAGGAAGGGGCCAAGTTCATGCCCAAACTTCAGGAGTGTGCTCAAGGGTCTTGATTTGGGACAATCCTTATTCTCTTTTATGTGAGAGGAGATAGCGAGATGACTCCTTTACCTGTTCCGTACCTTTTTTTTTCTTTAAACAGGGACTTCAGTATATTTTTCTTGGCTAAGAGTTTGGACCCTGACATTGCCTGTAGGTGCTTTTTAAAACCAGCAACCCAGTTCCCTGAAATACTAATGGATGCACTCAGTTTGTAAATATGTGTGTAGTTTTTATGTGGGACTGCTTAGCTAAGACAAGTCTAAGCAAGCTGGAAATTTTAATTTGATTTTCAAAGGTTTGTACTGATGTACTATATACTAATATTTTCATTTTTATTTTAGATTTTCTACACAAATTTACATAAAACTGGAATTTAACCTGTCATGGAGCTGGCTCACAGTTTGTTACTGAACGAGGAAGCATTAGCTCAAATCACAGAAGCAAAGAGACCAGTCTTTATCTTTGAGTGGTTAAGATTTTTGGATAAAGTGCTAGTAGCTGCCAACAAGGTAATTTTATGGGGTTTCCCCCCCTTCTTTATAAAGCATTTGTATTAATTTCATGCCAGAGACAGTTGACAGGTAATGGCCAGATGACAACTGTATGGTTTCAGATTAAGCCTGAAGAGATTTTGTATTAGTTTGTAGCTCTTAAGTGTTTAATTGTAGGCAGTCAGTAGGCTGCTAGTAAGTGTTTTTAAAAAGTAAAATTTAAATAGGATAACAGCTAACTCTGAGCATTTATCATCTGTCTCTGCTATTATTGACTGTATCTCGAATCTCTGTGAAACAAGCAATTTGCTGAATTACATGCAATTGGGAGTGGTATAAGGTTTACTTCAATCCCTTGTAGATTTATTTTTGGGTGTTGGTGGCAAGACACAGGATTAAATGACTCTTTTATTTATTTTTGGTCTCTTTAACAGACAGATGTCAAGGAAAAACAGAAAAAACTCGTGGAACAGCTAACAGGACTCATCAGCAGTTCCCCTGGGCCACCTACGCGAAAGCTACTTGCAAAAAATCTCGCTGCTCTCTACAGCATCGGAGACACATTTACTGTTTTTCAGACGCTTGACAAGTGTAATGACATCATCAAGAGCAAAGATGATACTGCAGCCTACCTGCCCACAAAACTGTATGTTTAATATTACTTGGGAAAGGGGAATGATTTTTAAGCTGAGTGGTCCAGGATACTACAGAATAATCTGCCTACATATGTGCATGCTATGTTTATTTATATTTTGCATGCTTATTTGGAGTTCAAATATGCTTGATATAGATTGAGACTGTGCAGGGCAGGACTCAAAGGAGACACACACATGGCTATCTGAAAGTGAAATGTCTTTCTTTAGGCAAGGTGCTGCCTTATGTTTCTTCACATGCTTGTGGCATGGAGAGGATAACAGTTTATGCAGTAATGCAATGAAGTCTTTCCATCAGTGGAATTATTGCTGATTGCACTCAGGTACCCCGTTTAGGGTAGAACCTGCAGATTGTCAAACCAAAGCATTATCTATACCCATAGACTTGGAATTGCATGTTCAAGCTTTTTTCCCTATCGAGTCTTGCCTTTTATATTCCTCCACTGTGATGTGCCACACAAGTCTCTCAAGTAGAGTCTCTGTACTTGGATATGTGAGTGCGTGTATGCGTGATCCAGTTTGTTTTAATTCGTAGGAGCAGTCTCAGTGGTAGGAATTTGGGTAATGCCACAAAAAAAACTTCCACTGAAACTGTTTTTGGTGCTTTTCTGCACGTACTGTTTCATATGTTCTCAGTGTCTAGTGAACCCTAATCTGGTCTTGCCTTCAAACATTATCATAACAAAAAAGGATTTAACAATAAAGTCTGAAATAGCCACTGTTTGGGCAGATACTCTCCTCTTTTTTATAGCTCTTGCAGCTCTGTGAGGAACTTGTATAAGTGGGAAGGGTTTTGTACTATAATATGCTCTGAAACTTAAACTATCCAAGTGATAGTCCAGAAGTTTTTTTAATGGAGATATGCCCCTTAAGGAGGAGTCTGTAATGAGTTTGTAACATAGCTTTGCTAAAAAAATCATCTAGCCAAGAGTTAGAGATTTAAGAAAAGCCTCGTTGATAAAAAAGTGCATGTTTTCAGGAGCTGCTTCTGGAACAATTTGTGTATATAACTGCAATATGGTGTTAATTAAATATCCCTAATCTTAAATGGCAGGGCAAGGAAAACATGTTAAAACTGTTTATAGATCGAATGATTTTACAGTACCTATAACTTTTCTTGTCTTATGCAATAATTTATGCATTTTAAGTTCTTAGTCTTGAAAAAACCCTATAATTCAGTATCTACAGAAATGTGTCAGGATATATTATGGGGTAAGGGTTATCTTGCAGGTGCTTGGAAAAAGAGACAGTGTATTGAAACATTAAACCCTAATACTACTGAGATTTCAACATATCTTTTTTACTCCAGAACTTTTCTTTCTATGTATAGATCCTATAATAATACCTCTTCAAATACATTTGTATTCTTAGAAGCTGGTAAACAAAAAGATTGTTTAAATGAACAGTGTTTAAATGAACAGCCAGTATAAGTAGTGGATAATAAACAGATTTTTATTCATCAATGATGATTAAAACATACATTTCTGTTCAAGTGTTTGTCTTCATTTAGATAGTATGGAAAAAGAGTACACCAATTAATGTCTTTTTTCGTAGGGCTGCTGTGGCATGTGTTGGAGCATTTTATGAAAAAATGGGCAGAATGCTGGGTAGTTCTTTTCCAGAAACTGTGAATAATCTTTTAAAGTCTCTGAAAAGTGCAGAGGTAATTTTCAGATTATTTCAGTCCTCTTGATCCCATTTAAACTGAAACTTGTTTTTGCCAAAGGTGTTTGCAAAAAAGCCTAGATTGTTTTTCTTTTACATCAATAAATGCAAATCACTTCCCTAGTTAGTATCAGGTCTACTGCAAAGAGTTTTATCATATGAATATTACAGCAGTTGCTTCATAGTGGCATCAGTAATTAAAATTGCGAAATGACTGTATATATTATTTCTAATGACTGTGTTAGGATTTTTGCCCAAGTATCCTGAATAAACATTCAGTTTTTAAGAATCAGTAACAAATACTTAAGTTTTGCAGCAAAGTTGTTACTCTGAATGTGAGCAGGATACACTGTGCCCTGAAATGAGAGAGTATGTCATAATATTGGGAGAATGTATCCTGGGCTGTCAGTAGGTCTGATTTTATGCAAATAACTCTATTGAAACAAGTTGGAATACTGATTGTGCGGATCTTGACCTGGCAGCTGTTTTCTTCAGCTGTGTTGTTGTAGCTATGTGATTATTTATTGATTTGTTTATGTGTGTGTATGTCCTCAAATTGTAAGTACCTGCCTGTGTGCAAGTATAGAAGGAAGCTGTTAACTACTTGGGCTTCCTGCTCTCTGGTATTAGCTGGTTGTTTTTATTTTCCTGAGTCTGCAGCAGATAACTAGTGGGACAGGACAGAAGCATTTTGTGTAGAGCCAATTTGTTGGGTTGCCTGGGCTTATCTTAATTTATGTGACAACAGAGGGAGTTTTAGTAAAGCTGTGTGTACTGCTTACTGCTATCTAAAATCAGCTAGATATCAGTTATATATGCCTTCATTATCAGTGTTTCCAAAAATACTCCTGCATAGAAGCAGGAAAATGCAAAATTATACAGCCGGTTCTTAGTATAAGTACTGTGTCCACATTTTTGCATAAATGTTTTTGTATGTGTGCAGTCTCAGGGCCGCAGTGAAATTCTGATGAGTTTGCAGAAAGTCCTCAATGGACTCGGAGGAGCAGCAGCTTCTTGTCACCGTGACATTTATAAGAATGCCCGATCTCTGCTGACGGACAGATCTATGGCTGTACGATGTGCAGTGGCCAAGGTGGGTGTGTTTCTCAGCAGCTGTAGAAATTCTTGTGCTGTGACTGTGAAGTACCTGCTGTTGAACTGTGACCTGCTGTATATGATAGGAAATTTGATAATTAGTTGGGCAAGGTAAGTTCTTCCTATGTCTGCAGGCTCAGACATTTGATTTATTTCTCAGGTACTGTAGTACTGTGTTCCCCACTTCATAAACAAGTATGAGATAGAATATACTAACTGTGAGCCTCAGTGGGAGAGGTTTTTGGTAACATGTTCTTTGAGATTCCTTTTCATTTTTTCATTTATGTATTAGCCTATTCTATGACTCTTCTGATTGTTTACTCAGCTAAGTTATTTGGTATATGGGAGAGTGTAAATTAACTCTTAAAATATTCACATTAAAATATTTGCTGAATAAACCTGACAGTTGCAGTCTGATACTTATGTGAAAGGTAAGAATGGTCTCCTTGTGCTTAGCAAGTCTATTTTTCTTACAGTGTCTGCTGGAATTACAGAATGAAGCAGTGTTTATGTGGACAGCTGAACTAGAGAATGTTGCAACCCTGTGCTTTAAAGCTCTGGAAAACTCAAACTATGGTGTGCGTGTTGCAGTGTCAAAGCTTTTGGGGACAGTCATGGCTACAGCACTGATACCAAAACAAGCAACAGGTACAAGCCCTTCTGGATTCCATGGCTAAGTGGGCACACTGCACCTTCAGTACCATGTTACATGACAGTGTTGCACAACACATTACTGTTCCAGTAGATGGGAGCTTGTAGGTGGATTATTGGTTTTTATAAACAATAAGCTAAAAAGAGGAAAGAGCAGAATATCTGTTGTAGTCACAAAAAGAAAAGACAAAACAAACTACCAAAAATCATCTGGGAAAAATGACTTATTTTTTAAGAATGAAAACAAATTTTTATGTGAAATCTTGGGTAGTTTTATTTTTGCAAGATAGTTTTGAATTAATAAGTCTGGTTTCAAGATCATTGCTTGAATTGGTTTGAACTTTGGGATCAAATTATTACTTCCCTTTTTCCAAAAGTGATGCGACAAAATGTGAAGAGAGCCACGCTTGAGGAGGTCTTGGAGCTCATGGCCACAGGATTTTTGCGAGGAGGATCTGGTTTCCTGAAGAGTGGTGGAGAGATGTTAAAAGTAGGAGGATCTGTCAATAGGGAAGTGCGAGTTGGTGTTACCCAGGTTTGTAACTTTTTAATTAAGTAAAATTTATGTTATATGCATTACATATACATAATTGTAACCCTTTTAGTAGGAAACATACACTCTTTTGTATTTGTTGGTAAGTTAACTTACAAGTCTGGTTTGACTCACCTATTTTGGGAGATGTACATGAGGTCTTCATTGTGAATTCTAACACACTGATGGTGCTGCTATTAACATTGTGTTCTCAAATTTTTTAGAAAGAGACAAATTTAAAGCGATCAACTGGGTTTTCTTGCCGTCATGCAGAGAGTATTTTATGCTTCACAGTACACACAGCAGTACAGGGGCTACTCTTGGTGCTTGAAATGGTATAGTTTCAGCAACAAAGTCCTGACTACTGGATTCATACTGCGTAACCTGATTAGGGTTGCTTATTACTAACTGGTATTGCTACTGTACTGCATAATACATGAGTATAACTGTAGTCTTATATAGTCTTCTGTTTCCATTTTAATCGGACTTTAATCTGTGTGACTTCTGAATTTGCAGGCCTACGTTGTCTTTGTTACAACGTTAGGGGGTCAGTGGTTGGAGCGCAACTTTGCTACCTTTTTGTCCCATGTGCTGGATCTCGTCTCCCATCCTCGTGCAACTCAGACCCACGTGGAGGCAGTTTACTCTCGAAGATGTGTGTCATTTATCCTGAGAGCAACTGTGGGCAGCTTACTTGGGGAGAAAGCACAGATTGCAGCTGCCAAAGATATTTGTCAAGCCATTGGTAAACAAATGAAGGCAGTGGGTGAGAACCATTTTTCTTTGTTTGAGACCAGTTTAAAGTTAATGTCATTATACTGGGTTAGCCATTTTTCAGCTTTCTTCAACTGTGAGGAGTAATTTTGTTGTTATGGCAAATGGTAGTTTAGCTGCATTCTGTTTAAAACATGCTATCCAAAATGTAAGTTTTACTTGAAAAGTGATTGTATAAAACTGACTTGTTATCCTGTGATAGCAAGTGCAATTTCAAAAGCCTATAATGGAAATGGGGAGGAAAAAACCCTGCGTTTGTCATCTATCTTGGGATAGGTTGTACAGGAAGTCATGCAGACTTCTTTACTAACAGTGCTGAAGGTAGGGCAGGATCTTGTAGGTCCTTGTGTCTCCCCTGCTAATATCCATAATAATATCTAGTTGGACTATGTGACAAATAAAGATGTAATCTGAAGATTGGAATTAGAGAAGAAAAATATGATCCCTTTGCTAAACTTTGGAGAATCCCTAAGAGGGCTAACAAAACTGTCTTGGTATTTGTTTCTTGTGAAATGAATTAGTTTGAGCTGGAGATTTAAAAATTAAATTGGAATTACACATTCCTGTATTTGCCATGCATCTGTTTCTTATCCTTTTCTGTGGTCATCTAATTCAAGTTTAAAGCAATGTTTAACATATGGAAATGAAATCGATCTTGAGACTTTTGCAGGTTCTTCTCATAATTATTTTTTGATATGGAACCTTAAAAGGGTTCTGGTTACCATAAGTATTACTTCCAGGAAAATAAGACTATTGGAAATGCTACTTCTGAGAGGAAACAGAAATTACTTCTCCTGCCACCTTGTCAAAGTTGCCAGAAATTCCACTGTTAATTTGGCTGGTTGGAAGAACTATTTAATTTTTTTGAGCATTTCCACTGAATTTGATAAAAAATTGATAGAGCTTTTGCTTGGTAATGATAGCTTCCCTTCATATAAGATGGACCATTTTCTGAATTTGTACTGTACTAGACACACAAATATTAAGCTGATGCTCAAGTGCCTTTTCTTTGAAAAGACAGTTACTGCTTCTGGGATATCGTGTAGGAGAAAGAACCTACAGTGGGATCTAGGAACTCAATTGGATATCTTTAAGATGCTTACAGATTGCGATTAATTAATTACTAAAGGTCTCTTAGTACCACTGAGTGTGTATGCATGCAAATTTGTATGCAAAACCTAGATATGTCAAGATTATATTTTTTTGTTACTGTGTGTAGATACACATATACGGCACGTGTGTACTGTATACTTGTTTTTGCTGTGTTATACTGTTAATCCTACCTCTTAGCACTCTGCCATCCATAGTAACTGCCAGGCAACCGGTTTTTATGGTCTTTGGATGATTGTGCTTGGCTGATAGCTATAAAACCATTCCCCTTCAGAATGTATTCGCTTTGCGAGTTCTCACTATCACCAGACTTGTGATTTTGATTTAATATAGGGTTGGTATCAAAACAAACTCGCCATTTTCTGCCCTGTGCAGGCTCACGTGTGACTCAAATGGTGGTTAAGCAAGATACTCTTGTTTTTCTTTTCTGCAGAAGCAGTAGTGAATGATGCTAACAGTGAAAATAAATCAGGAGCTGCTGATGTAGCTGCAAGCCAGCACGTAATGGTGTGTGCCCTCCAGGAACTGGGTAGTCTGGTTCAGAGTCTGAATGCCACTGCATCTCCCCTTATTCAAGAACCCTCTATTGGTATGCAAATAAATGGAAATAGATTGTGCGGCATTTGAGCAGTGAATATGAAATATCATTACATCTACTTAAATAATGAATGAATATGTAAGAAATAAATCAGTGAAACTGGCACTTCCTGTAACACTCCAGGTAGCTACAGTTGTCCAGCTCATTGTCTTTAGTACCCTAGCTTTAGTTCAAGTTTGACAACGTATTAAACAGCTATTTTGATTGGAGTCTGTCTGAAGCTATTTCTTAGGGTCAGTAAAGTTGTAATTTTTCATATTGGTCTGTTTACAATAAAGGTTTTATAGGAAATACATTGTTTTGCTATGTAAGGTCTGAAAGACTTGCTCCTGGAAAACTGCATTGCCTTTAAATACCGAATTTCTGTGGGGAGGTAAAAGTGTTTTGTTGAGATGAAGCTGTGGGTAGTCCCAGTTAAAAAAAAAATTGGTTCTTTGGCTTAAGTTGACTAGGATTTGTGTGGGATTTTCTTCTTGTTTGTTTCAGTATCTGAATCCACATTTATGCTGTAGTGTTGCAGTTCTAAGTTTTTTCAGTTTGTGGATGCCTATGGTCTTTTCCAATGGAAGTGCCAGCTCCTTTAGATATATCATTGTGCAGATTGTTGTCTTGATGCATATGATATTTTTCTCATACTGATTTCTGCCAACTATGGGGTGGGGGAGACTGCCCATATTTATTCTTTCTGGCTGCTGCGTCCCATAAGAAGAGAAGGGACTGTATCTCAGCATTATTTCTGTTAGCTGATGTGAACTAAGCAGATAGAAGTTGCTCACTAACTCAAGAGAAAGCAAGAGATAAGGCAGCAGTGGGGGTTTGAAGTAAGAGTTTTTCCAAGATCTGGACTAAAGAAGGTCTTGATGTGGAGACAATTTGGATTGAAGGGCTCAGAAAGTGGGATTAACTAAGCACAGAGGTTTCTGTAGAATGTAGGATGGAAACATGCAGAGAAGACAGCTCTGTGTCAAAAGCAGAGTACAGCAGTCAGTGACATCTGTAGCATATACTTGGCTACAGTGTGAAACAAAACCAAATACAGTCTTACTGTTGCTTTGTTATTGGCAATCGGTGTAAAGTATTGTGGGAATCATCACATCCATGCCTGTTCCCTTATATAGCATTGCTGCCTCATTTCAGTGTTCAAGTAGAAGTCTCTTCTATGGCTCTGACAGCTCCAACTTGGCTGGTAGAATCTGATGTGGAGCAGTATAATGCTAATAACACCTCTATCTTTCCTTAAAGGAAAAGGCAAAGCATAAAATTCAAGTACTCTTACTTTCTTAACTTTCATGTTGACTGTCTACTATTGATTCAGTTTACTTGTCTATGTGTATTAAAAACAGCATAATAAGCTAAAGACTGTAAACTCTTGTTTCTGTAGGTCTGTTGGAGACAGTAACTTCAGTTCTTCTTCATCCCAGCATGGCCGCTCGCCTTGCTGCTGCATGGTGCTTGCGGTGTGTAGCCGTGGCATTGCCTTTTCAGTTGACTCCGTTTTTAGACAGATGTGCAGAAAGACTCAACAATCTGAAGACCTCCCCTGAAGCTGTTAGTGGCTACAGTTTTGCAATGGCTGCCTTGTTGGGTGGTGTGCATCAGTGTCCACTAGGTATTCCTCATGCCAAAGGAAAGGTGAGATAATGAGTGTTTCATCTGTGAGTGTACTAAAAGATAGCTTTTTATCTACAAGTAATAGCTTTGCAAAATGTGTGGCATGCTAGTGAGTTAAAGCATTATTGAAATTAAACTTGTGCCTAGCATGAGAGTAGTGGCCAGAGTACCTGTTTGTAGTATCTCAGTTGCAATATTTAACAGCTTTTTTCTTCTCTCTCTTTGGAATTTGCAGAAGAGAAATTAAAATATTGGAAAATTTCTGAAATAATTGCTGATGACAATATTTCTAGCTGTATTGTCGTGTGAAAAGCACTGATCATCTGCATGAAACATAATGTGCATTCATTCTTTATCCAAGGTCAATTTAAATGATTTGAGAACATCTTTATATATAGTCTGTAAGAGTGAACAAGTAGCAGTAGCTTGCAGTGGTTTCATTTATATTTTCAAAATCCCTTGTGCTTTGTCATTGGTGCAGATGGTGGTCAGTATTGCTGAGGATCTGTTACGAACTGCTGCACAAAACAGCAGGCTCTCCTTGCAGCGGACTCAAGCTGGATGGCTTTTACTTGGAGCACTCATGACTTTAGGTCTGTAAAAATGGTCTGCTTTTTCTTTTATTTAAAGCGTGTCCAGCATTTCTGATTATCCACTCTGGCAAATGGTCTGCACACGTAACCAGTTCAGTATCTAGCTCAAGAGTATTTATACAGGAGAAACAGGGTTAGTGCACTTTTTTAAGTAGTATTGTTATGCTGGGGAGAAGTGAAGTGTTAGTGTTTATGTAACCTGAAGGATAGGAGAAGGTGCCATACCTAAAAAAACAATACATTCTGTTCTGTTTTTAGAAACCCAGCCTTTAGTCATTCTATGAAAGGGCAAATTTGCCCATAGTCTTCCTTCCTTAATACTGTGGTGCAGAAAAAATGGACTGTAAGTAAAATGCAATGGACATTCCAACAAGTTGCATGTGTGCCTCTAGATAGGTAACAGTACTGATTAGAAGTATTGTCAGTTTAAAAGCCCTTCAGTAGTTAAAAAAACCTAGCCTCATGTTCTTATCTGCCGTAACGGAAGTATCAGAAGATGTATTTTGAGAGATTGTAAGTATACTCTTGAATTTTGCACCAGTAGAGTTTTTTCTGTTTTGAGGTTTTCTTATACTGGAAAATATGATTAAGTTCTGATGCATTCTGCAGTATTTTGATCTCTCAGAAAATACCATTTTATGTTTAATCTAATTTCTCTAAATTATCTTTTTTTTTTGCCAGTTTATTTTCATGTTTTTGTAACAGTGTATCCCTATTTTGATTGTCCTTCTCCAACATATTTTTAATGTACTTGCATTAGATCTTTTTAGAAGCTTGGAAAAAAACTTGACTGTTGAAGTAATTTAAATAATCAGTAACTATCAATTAATTTTATATTCATTTTTTGTACAAGTTAGGGTAGGCTAAAGAACTTGCCTTCAAAATAGTAGCTTAAAAATTTTGAAGTCAAAAATATAGTAAAAAAAAATTGGGTAGTGGTTCGATATGACATGGCAGTGTACAGAATATATTTCCTATATTTTTAGTACTGATATCAAGAAGTAGACATAATGTATGGTAGTTATTTGCCACATTTTCAACCTAGAACTGAGAAAGAATTTCATCTGTTTTTTGTTGTTCAAGTAGGGAGGAAAGGTGAAGTGAAATAAGACAAAAACAGCTTAAAGAGCAAAAACCTTCATAGCAGATTTTTCACACTCAGGTAAATACGTGTTTTTATTATGCTATCACTTTACTGTTTTTGCACAGGTCCTTCTGTTGTTCGGTATCATCTGCCTAAGATGTTGCTGCTATGGCGAAATGTGTTTCCACGTTCTCTGAAGGAGCTGGAAGCAGAGAAGGCAAGAGGAGATTCTTTTACCTGGCAAGTAACGCTGGAAGGCCGTGCTGGAGCTCTGTGTGGTAAGAATTTCAGACTTTGAGATTACACCTGCCTAGTAAACCAAAACGTGATCCCAAGTATTGTAGAGAGAACTCTCATAACTTTCCTGCTTTCTTTGAAAATGAGTAAAATGTGTCAGATTTTCATCAATGTGACCTGGTTTTGGCATGCAGTTTTTGTAGGATGTTGCATAGTCTTTAAATAAACATTTTTAATTGCTGCTCTTTTGATCTTCTCTTGGGATCTGTATCTTGCTTACGTTTGATATTTGTTTGTTTTAATGAAAGTTTAATTTAAACTGTTTTGTTATTAGCTATGAGAAGTTTTGTTGCTCACTGTCCTGAGCTGCTTACTGAGGATGTGATCAGGAAACTGATGACACCCATAGAATGTGCCATGACAATGATGTCACAGTAAGTAGGCAATTTTTGCTCTTTATTTGCTTTTGTCTTTTCTTGGACTTGAAATACTACAACTAATTTGTTTTAATTCATGTTCTGACATAGTACTGCACTGTTGCTGCACATCCATTTTGAAGGAAAACTTTTATCATCCTTGTGTTTGTGGTCTTTAGCTTTGTAAAAGTATTACTGCACAGCCTGTGCTGAAGGGCCTGCCATAGTAACTTTGGTAACTGCACTTTGATTTCCATTTCAGTGAGCTTTTGAATTTGTGGTTTGCTTATCCTTGTGCAAGAAATGAGAAAACTTATATATTGGTATACTAGATGTTGTTCAAAAAACTCTCGTCTTATAAATGGAACTAAAGAAAATACTTTCAGCATTTTACAGAATAAAAGTAAAAACACAGTCTTGAGTTGGTTTTGTGGTTTGGTGTCTGTCCCTTTCCCCTGCTCCACCCCTAATTAAATAGGACTTCCTTACGAGGAGCTGCATTTCACTGATTTAGGGCCGTGTGTGTTGTGGTTTTGTTATTTTGTTATTTTTGTTTCTTTTAAAAGTCGTCTCTGTACAAATACTTCTGAAAATGTACTGATAATTGAGTGATGTTCAGGGTAGTTCTCTGAACACTGTTTTCTTGCCTTGGCTAGAGATGTATTTTGTGAAAAGAAACTTGAAAATACTCTTTTCAGTAACTACAGCATTTCTGGTTGTCTCTTTTTCTTTTTTGATTCTGTAGCATTCCATCAGTAATTAAAGCCCATGGAGCTCATCTCAAAGCTAGTGCAGCTATGGTTCGTTTAAGACTTTATGATATATTGGCTTTATTGCCTCCAAAGACATATGAAGGTACATACATTTTTAACAATTTTTAATAAAGTAAAAATTCTACTTACTCCTTGTGATGTATTTTTGGTGTTTACCTCTGAAGCAAATATAAGATTGAAAATAGAATTCTAGGAATCTCCAAGAATTTTGTACTATATTCCTCATCTTCTGTGTGTCATCTTGACAGTATAACTACTGAGTATGAATATTGCAAAGCATTCAGAGAGCAACATTTATAGTATAAAAGCTATGGTCCTGTTTATACGATTGAGAGGTATGGAGATCGTGTTCTGAGATCCAATAGTGGTGGTTTAAGTCATTGCTACTTAACAGATAGAGAACATTATTTCATGATTTTTAATACTAAAAAGACAGATATGACAACAAAGGTTTAGTTTGGTTTCAGTGTTGCCTTTTTGTTTGGGATGTTTTTTGTTTGTTTTTTTGATTAAATGTATTAGACAGATCTACTATTATTAAATTGCCAGGCACTGTCACAGGGTCTGACAGATTAGCTTTCTGGATTTTGTTTGTTTTTGTTAATTCATTAAATTTACATGAACACATGGACGAGCAAATTTTTTCAATATTCAGATTATTGTCCTGGAACAAATGACCTAATCTGTTGTTTAGAACAGGACACCATCCTGAGTAATGTGCCCTAGTAGCCTCTGCTTGAGCAGGGATGTTGGACTAGATGACTCCCAGTGCTTCCCAACCTTACCCAATTCTTTGGGTATTTGGGTACCCATGATTTGGGAACTGAGAGCCTAGAGTTCTGTTTGAAGCCTCGCTCTCAGCTCTGGTCTTGTCGGGTTTAAATTCTCTGTTCTCTACCTCTAAAACTGAAGTAACGGTACATGTGTAACTTTTGATCGCTAGCTGGAATGTTTTGGCTAAGAAGCAGCAATGATTCTTTTTAATATCTGTCTTTTTAGGATCATTTAATGCGCTGCTTCGAGAGTTGGTAGCAGAATTTACTTTGACAGACAACTCTGCTAATACAACCACATCACTCCTAAGGTCTCTTTGTCATTATGATGATAGCGTTCTGCTTGGCTCTTGGCTGCAGGAAACGGATCATAAGTCAATTGAAGATCAGGTAATAAGAAACTAGAAGAATGAATTATCTGCCCTGTCTGTGTGATGTGTGTGTGAGAAGCCTTTTAAAACTGAAGTTTCATGCCTTGTTTTTAGTCTTATTTCAGAGCTTTGATAGATGTAAGTTCTTCCCTCTGCAGGGTACCGTTTTGATTAAAAACTACCTACAGCCGAGATATAAATTGCATAATGCTACTCATAGGGTGTGCTTAGTGAATTGGCCTAATTTTTTAAAAAAAAACACCTAACCCAACACTCCCACCCATCCCCCAATCTTCCTAGTCTAGCAGTTGTTCTCATTTATGTTTTTTTTTTTTTGAACCAGGAGAAATTTTGAACCAGAATATCAATTTTGCAAATGGTGTTATAACAAAACAAGATTTAACTAGTTTTATAGGTGTAGTATGAAATCTTACGTTTCATTTGGAAGTGTTGACACAGTGTTGTTGGCTGAAAATGCCTCTTCTGCAACAGCCCATCTAATAATGGAAAGGTTTCTCAGAAGGCTTGATGCAGCAGAACCAGAAGCTAAAACTGATACCAAATATGAGAAACCAAGGGGAAGCCAAGATCAGCATGTCAAAGCAGAAAACATTCTTGTAAACTTCCCTTGTTTGTTGTGGTGGACATAATAGACTTCCAGTGTAGTCTTCAATCCACAGAGCTTTCTGGGATGCTCCTTCCCCACTTTTATTTCTTTTTTTTTTTTTTTTTGTTAACCTCTTACCTGTAAAACCACGTCACTCTTGGTAAGTGAAGATCTGCAGTGTGTTGCAGGAGTGTCACAGGATTCTGGCACTGTGCACTTGCAGCCCAGAAACTCAAGTGAAATCTGGGCTGCATCAGAAGCAGTGTGGCCACCAGGTGTTTCTGCCCCTCTACTCTGCTGTGATGCAGCCCCACCTGGACAACTGTGTAAAGTTCTGGTGTCCCCAACACAAGAAGGGCATGGAGCAAGTCCATAGGAAGGCCATGAAGTTGATCTGAGGACTAGAGCACCTTCCCTACCAAGACAGGCTGAGGAACTTGGTGCTGTTCAGCCTGGAGAAGAGAAGGTTGTGTGGAGACCTCCTAGCAACCTTCCAGTATCTGAAGGGGGCCTACAGGGAAGCTGGAGTTCATCAGGAACTGTAGTGATAGGACAGGGAGTAATGGGTACAAATTGAAAGAGGGAAAATTTAGGTTACATATTACGAAGAACTTTTTTACTCTCAGGGTGGTGAAACACTGGGGCAGGTTGTCCAGGGAGGTTGTGGATGCCCTGGCAGTGCTTGAAACCGGGTTAGATAAAGCCTTGAGCGATCTGGTCTAACGGGGGATCTTCCCTGCCTATGGCTGGGAGTAGATGATCTTTAGGGTTCATACCAACCCCTTAACACTGTATTACTCTATGATTTTCTTCTGCTTGATCACATTTTTTAGTGATACAGTGTTTGCTATTGTTTTCTGACATTTTAAGAAGAATACAGACCTACTGGATTCAAATTTTGTTTCATGATTTAATAGTTGACAGGAATATAAAATTTTCTTCAGAGAAAATAGATAATTGCTTAATTGTGTTTCCTAAAAGAATGATAGTTAGGAAGTATTTTCTTGATGATAGGAGCATTAGTAGTTTTAGTACTGTTTCTAAATCTTTCTGTGTAGGGAATCCTTGTAGCCAAAACTGATCTTTAATATACTGTATTGTAACTCAGTGCTCAGAGAGTGAATGAATAGTCTTTTTTTGTGAAATGCTGCTTCATAATCAGTGACTCAGAAACTACTATTAGTACCAGAATAAATCTGTTTTTCTCTGTTTCCCACCTCTCCCTACCAGGAGTTAAAGTTTTTGTATTTTCCATCTGTTAACTGCTTTGACCCTTCAGGATTCATCTGACCCTGTAAATACTGCTCTGTTTGCATGGGGGCACTGCAGTTGCATTCGGGTGTTAGTAAGCTGTTTTATTGTTCTAAGCTACTGCATAGGTGTTTTGGTTATCTCTAGTTCCAAGTTTTATATGCAAAGGTATATTCAGAGGTATTCATGTTATGTGGCATTTTGCAGCTTCAGCCAAACAGTGCATCTGGGAGTGGTGCTCTGGAACACGATCCCTCTTCTATTTATTTGCGCATCCCTGCTGGCGAAGCTGTACCTGGTCCCCTTCCTTTAGGAGTATCTGTCATTGATGCATCTGTGGCTCTCTTTGGCGTGGTTTTTCCTCATGTGTCCTACAAACACAGGTCAGTTTACATCAGTGTTAATTTAACATTGTTAGTGGGTTTTTTGGCTTGTTTGTATTTTTCCTCCCCTGAAATAAGAATCGGCTGTAGTATCAACTGCCTCTAAATTCACAGTTTACTATTTGGTGTCCGATATGTCTCAGGATTCCAGAACATTTCTACTCAGTTTAGAAATAAGGTAATTTCCTCAGTTTTATCACTTTTGAAGATTAATGTTCTGAGATGAAGACTAGATTCTATTTTTGTACTGCATTTAACAGTAGTAATATCTCTGCAACCAAAATTTCCTGCAAAAGTACCCATTGCAATTAACTTCAAATCAGCCTTAAAATCAGCAGTGGCATGCCTTGAATTTCATTTGGCTTCCACAAGTGAGACATTTGATTTATACTCAGCAGATGATTGTATGCGTGATGGAAAAGAGGAAATGGAGTTCACCTTGTTTTCCTTTGTGTTCCACATTACCTCTGCAGAGTTATGAGTTGTCAGGACTACTTTTGTCATTCACTTTAGCTAATTTGTCACTGAGCACACAGTGAAAGCAGCTCTAAGATGTATTTCAAAGTAAAATCATCCTTCAGTGCAATCCTTGTGGCAACAGTTTTTTCCTAGCAGTCAATCTCATTTTGCAGCAAGTGCAGGGTAGGCTTGGGGCCAGCTTGCATTAATTGAGCTTGATCTTTATCTGTTGTTAACTGTGAAAAGATTTAGCTCCAGAACAGCTGAGTAGTTAAGAACACAGATTATTCATTACATTCCTGTCGTTGGTATCTTCTAAGGAACACTCCTCTTCCCAGTAATGTTTTCTGGGGTGGAAGTGGAGGGAGGAATGGAGTTTAAATGGGAAAAACAATAGGAACGATAAAAGGAATACGGAGGGTAACACTATTTTAAGTAACAGTGGAAAGGCAACATTTTTCCTCTCTGGTTTCTAGTTACACAGCCAAATGCAGCTGAGGACTCACTTCCTCTTGGTGGTTTTTTTTTCAAAAGGAATAGAAAAAATTTGTGGATGAACTAGAAAAACCAGCAAGAGATGTTCAGCATAACTCTACTCTTTCTACCCGTAGCGAATACCTTCTGCAGCCTTGAAGCATAAATTCTGTGACTGAACTTGAAAGGCCCTTTTGTTGTATGTGTTTTTTATCAGCTGTGTTTTAGTTTGTATTTTGAAAGGCTATCACTTTAATTATGTTCTCTCCTTTGTTTTAGACTACAGATGCTGGATCACTTTGCTGAATGTGTCAAGCAGGCTAAAGGTGTTCGCCAGCAAGCTGTACAGCTTAATATCTTTACTGCTGTTCTTAGTGCCTTAAAGGTAAAACTTGTAAGCTTGTAATGGATGCCAAAGTTCATCAGTTTGTATTCAATACAAAGAGCTGTTAGAAGAACGTTCCTAAAGTTACCACTCAAACATTCAGAAGTTCAAAAATACCAAAATTGCATTTTTTCTCTCGGATATTAGTATGGCTCTTGTCTGCATGTATCAGCACAGAGAAGAAATGAGGCTCATGTCATCAGCATTCTGTAGTATTCAGCATTCTGTAGTATTCTGACTGCATTTTTAATACTTTTTCCTTTTATTTTCAGTCCTGTAGTTTTATTTGCACTGGACTCAAGGATTTAAGTACTTTGTCATATGTATTCAAAAAACCCCTCATGTTGTAGAGTATTTTGCAGATGAGGCTTGTGGAAACAAAACCACAAATATACTTGGGTTTACAGTTTGGTTGCTGTATTGCACTGAATTCTGGATGTTTATGCCCAGTCCCACTGACTTTAGCCCCAGCTTTGTGCTCTCTAGCTGCAACTGGAAATGCAGCCTCATGCTATCAAGTCAGGAAGCTAAACAGCAAGCACAAATAGTGCCTGCCTAGTTTGAGCTGATTGTTGCTGGAGCCTCATGTCTTTGGTTGATTGGCAAAGTACCTTGGCAAAATAACACCTCACTTCCTGCGTTGTTCTTAGAAACATGAACTATGTTGCTACAAGTTGAAAAATAGATTCTGAGGCAGATTTCTGGAATCTCTCATGCCATGCGAAATGTCAAAATTGAGCTGAAATAAGGATTTCAGATCAGAAAATGACAATCTATGGTAAAGCCTTTGATTTTTTCCTCTATAGTACATGCAGTATTTTTACTTTACATGTGTTTAATTTTTTTCCCAGAGTAAAATACGTCTTGAAAGTTGTGAAAGGTGATATACCTATTAATGAAATATGGAAACTAAAGAAGCTGCAGAAGCAGTGCTTAGTGTTATTGTTCTGTACCGTGTTTGTTTAAGAGTCTGTATAAATGTAAAGATGTGATTATTAAGAAAAAAATATTTTCCTGTACCTAAAATGTCTGTGATGTAAGTGATTCTTGCAGAAACATAACTGAGCTGTGGTTTTCCTGTCTGACAGAAAGATGTTGCTGTTAGATTTTTAAAGCTTCTCTTTTTTTCTGAGCTGTCCTCTGTACAGCTAGATCTGATTCAGTAGGGCTAGGGTGCACTGTAATGCATTTGATAAAAAAGGCTGGTGCAACACATCTTCATGTGTGTGAAGTAGGGAGAGTGTTGAAATATAAGATCCAGGATGTTGTTGATTTTGACTTTTAGATGTTTTCAGACAAAATATTTTAGGATGAACTACCACAAATTATAACAAAAGCAGAAGTGCACAATTTTTAATTGAAGGTCTCAAATGTATCTTCCCTTTCTCCCCTACATTCAATGTTGTTTTTTGGTTTTTTTCTTGTAGGGTTTAGCTGAGAATAAAAGCACCTTAGGACCAGAAGAAGTCCGCAAATCTGCTCTGACGCTCGTAATGGGTGCCCTTGATAATCCTAACCCTATTTTGAGATGTGCAGCAGGTGAAGCTCTTGGCAGAATGGCTCAAGTGGTTGGAGAAGCCTCTTTCATTGCTAGAATGGCTCAGTACAGTTTTGATAAGTAAGTTGATTCTAATTCAGAAAAGGAAATAGAATTACAATTTAATGTAGTTCGGAAGATTCCTCTTCTAAATTACATATTGATTATTCTCTTCATGCTTCATTGCTAAGGTTATGTAGGTCTAACAAACCTTTGAACAGATTTTTCTCTTTTCGATTTATTTTATGTGAGGAATAAAAGCTGAGTTGTTAAACACATGGAATGTGAAATGATACCAGTGAATAGCTTTTGAGGAGTCACTTGAAAGTGACTAAGCTGTTTCAGATAGATAAACCCAGCTTACATTAAGTATGTCTGAAATACGAATTGTATGATAGTGGTTCTGTTTCATTAAAACATCCTCTTTACACATTGATTTAACTTATGTGCTAGCCCATATTTTTTTTGTATTCTGTTGTTTATCTTGGACCTTTAGAAAGATGTCTGGTAGAAATAACAAGACAATATGTTTCCCAATTTTCTGCTTAAATTTAAGGCATCAGCCTATTTGTGAAACAGAATGCAACTGCCTCAGGGCTGCAGCCCGTGTTTTTGGCTGGCCAGGCTGCATGCACATAGCCTCAGTCTAGCTCTCCTACCTCTGGGTAACTCAATTTTTCTCATCCTTTTATTTTGTATTAAAGTACTTCATCCTTACTGTCTTTCCTTGAATTTTTATTGCTGGGACTGTTTTCTTGGTTTCTTATCTAGGGTAAAGTTGTTAATGATTGTCATTCTCCTGACACTGTCAAGTAATTTTTGTATATTTGAGATATGCATTTACTTTTTTGTTCACTGATGATTAAGAACATGCATGTATCTAATATACAGACAACCAGGGGAAAAAAAATCCTTCATTGTCCTAATTAGGAAATCCTTTTATCCTTCTTCCCCACCCATCGAAAAGGTTTTTAATTACCGAGATCTGTATGTGACATGCATTCAGAAGCAGGATTGTGGAAAATACTCAATAAGTCAGTGCTTCATACAACTAGATCATTCAAAGTGCTATACTTTCTGTTTTAGTTTCATTAATAAAAGGCTCAGTATTAAAAAAAAAAAAATAAAAAGGATTTATTGGAAAAGTCGTAGAAATCAGCTATAGAAGACAACAGCTGTATTAAAACCTGTACTTTGCAGTGGAAGATGTAGCTGTGGGTTTCTTTGTCATTTATCAGTATGAGTTGTCATTTTCTTATTCCTGATTCCCTTTCATTCTTGATTCCATTTTAATTTCAGTGGTTTAGCAATGACTTTTCCAATTATTAAATTAGTCTGCTGTGAAACACTGGTACACTCTCAATTCTTTTTCTATATCTTTCCAAAACTCTTCATCCAAAGTGTCAAGTTCTGACCAAAAGAAAGAAAAAAGCTATCAAAATACCTTTTTTTTCCACTTGTCTTCTATGTAATCTGGATTAATAGCAATGTAGATTAAGTTTATTGTTTTTGCTTTTTTGTTAAAGCTTCTCGAGCTGTTGTAAGGTGGCATGCAAAATTCTGTTAGTCTTTTGCACTCTTATGGTACTTCAAAGATTCTTTGTAACAAACCTAGTGAATGACATGATTTGCTTTTATTTTATTTATTTTATTAGGTTAAAATCTGCTCGAGATGTTGTATCAAGAACAGGCCATTCCTTGGCTCTGGGCTGTCTCCATCGGTATGTTGGTGGAATAGGTTCTGGACAGCATCTGAAAACTAGTGTTAGTATTCTCTTGGCTTTGGCACAAGATGGAACCTCTCCTGAAGTCCAGGTAAAAAAAAACCAATCACTGCAAAGCTACTTTAAAATGTTCAGGATGAAAATTAATAATTAAACTACTGTTCTGTGCTTTAATAGACATTTTGACATGGAAGACATGTAGCATGTGTCAGGAAGCATGAAAAAAGTGCAACTTTCCTTAATAACTCTTTATAGTACAGAATCCCAAAAATGTAGTGCAATTAAAATGTGACCTTACAGCTAGTTGGGGAGGCAGTTGCAAGTGGTCACATGAATTCAGATGGACAAGTGTCTGCTTGTCAGCTGTGCCAGAGTAATGCACTGTGACCATATTCCTAACTGACTTTAATTGTAAAGTAGAATGTGGTAGTTTTATCTTAGCTGCCTGAACAGAAATTTTTGCTGACGGGCTAATGGTTAACATGTGATCAGTTACTGGAGTCTCAGGTGATGAGCAATAGTTTTCTTTGTCAAGTAATTTCTGTGTATGTGATAGATATGCAGTTTGGCAGTATATCATCTTTGGGAGGTTATATCATGAAAACAGAAATCTGTTGCAAGCTAAACTGCAGTTAGGGGACAGAAGGGGAACTAGAAGGAGCTAAGTCTAAGACAAGGCTAAGGCGAGAAGGGGTTTCTATCTACTATGGACTATAGACATTTAAAGTCTCAAAAGAGGACAACTTGACTGCTAAAAGTTACTGGTAAAGTAGAAAGGGGACTAAACATGCTGCTGAAAGACTAATGTTTTCGGAGTTGCTGAATATACATAAACACTGTACAGTTCAGAATGCTTCTAAAGTGAAAGTACTGGAAAATTGGGAGAAAATGCTGTCTTATCTCTCAAGAGAAACAGGAGAGCTCAGTGTCTCAGTCTATCTTTTAAGACTTCCATTAAGTGCCTGTAGCTGCTGCAGGAAAAAGAAGAGAGGGCTAGATGGGCCGCTACATGTCTTTATAATAAGAAGTTGAATTTTAGATAGGAAAGTGCTGATTTTTTTTTCTCCAGCAGTGAAATCTGCCAAAGCACTAAAAGAATTACTTAAGAAGGAAAAAAAAAAAAGAAAAAACAAACCTATTTTGAGTAAAAGCAAGTGTCTTGTCTGTAATTATTGTACCTATATATTGTAGATTATGGTGTAATTGCATAATATAATAGGTAATGTCTTCTCATTCTTTTCACAAGTTACTGCATAAAAATGATTATCTGGAATAGTGACTATTATGCTTTAGCAGCTGGAAGTTTTGTGCCACCTCTGAGTAGGGGCATTTCATACCCACAAGTTGAGAAGCTGAAGCCCCCAGTAACTAAACAGAATCATACTTCCACCTTGGTTTGAACTGTTAGAGTACCTTCTTATTTCTTTTTCTTAAAGCAATAAAGAAGAAATCAAAGTAACAAAGCTTATCACTTGGGAAAACAAGCCTAGTTTTGTTTGAAGATAACATTTAAAAAAACTATAAATATGATTTAAAGTCTCACTTGAATTTCCCTGGTTTACTTAAGATAAGAGTAAGTGTAGTTTCTGTATATAACTATCTTCATGTATGAGTAGGTAACTGATATAATATAATTGTGCACCATTCATTTAAAAACAAAATGGAAACTTTACAGTTTTATGAAAAAAAAAAAAAAATGAAGTAAAATATGAAGTGGAAGTCCAGGTGGAACTTGCGCATCTACCTTATTTTCTGTTGAGAATACAGCACTAGGCCAGTGGGAAAAGCTAAGCTTTTAAACCTCATCCCTCACTAGATCAGTGTGAATATACAGAAACTATATGGAAATATGAGTAATGGAAATTCACAGGAATGGAAGGATAAGCTGTAATGTGCCACCATGGGGTTAGGATTGTAGAAGTAGTTACATATTGCTAGAGCTGATGGTCTTTGGATTGCATTAGAGAGAATTGAAAAGGAGCAGTTTTAAAAGCACGTTTTCAAGCTTATTCTAGCTTTTAAATAGTAAAATTCTTTTATCTTAGTCTTTTCATGTATTTATTGTAAGAAAATTGTGAAGTAAGATTGTTTAGTAGGATGCTATGGAGAGACAGCTAACATTTTCAAGTCTGTCAGTGGAATTTTTTCCTATGAAATGTCAATATTCTCAGGGGCTGTCCTCTTGCTTGCTTCTCACTTTGGCAATTGTAGTGAATTACTTTGTTTTTTTATTTAAATAGGCTGATCTTTCACCATTTTTTTCCTCATGCTGCAGTACACTGACTGAACAGTGCTACTTTTTTCTCTTGCAGCCTCTAATAAGAAAACTAGAAAATGCTTGTAAGCCTTTCAACTTGCCATGAAAATCAGTTCCTACTGGACTGTAAAAGGCACTCCCTACTGAGGGCTTTGTAAGCTGCCCATTTCAGACTCTGCCTCCAGTTTTAGAGTGGAGTGATTCTCTCTTTTTCCTGTCTTGAGTCACTTCTTTTTTTTGCTTTTTAAGTGGATGTGTTGTTTGTGTTTGTATTTTTCTTTCTCAAAGTGCTTAGAAATGTTTTTTTTTCTCAAATTCTTTGTTATCTTATCTCCATTATCCCCAAAACTGCTGATGACCAAAGTGTATGTTAGAGATGTTTGAACTCTCAGGTGATTGCTTGATCTGCTGAGACTTTTGAAACACTTCTGGAGTCAGAGTAGGTAACTAGACATGTTTAAGAATGGATGTATGGAGCTAGGCTACATCTGCATATAAAAATGTTTAATTTCCTAAATGCATTACTAAAAAGTATTCCTTTGTGTTTTTTATAGACCTGGTCTCTCCATTCACTTGCCTTGATAGTAGATTCTAGTGGACCGATGTACCGTGGGTACGTGGAGCCAACGCTTTCTCTGGTTCTTACTCTGCTCTTAACTGTCCCACCATCACATACAGAAGTTCATCAGTGCTTAGGACGATGTCTTGGAGCTATAATAACTACTGTTGGGCCTGAGCTGCAAGGTTAGTGGGAATTTGAAGAGAGAACAAAAAGATCTACCTTGTATAAAGATGATACTGTAATCTTAAATGGAGGAATACAAGTGTTTGCTAGTTGCAGATGGTGGGAGGTGATGTTGATTAATTTAGTTACAGTCCTGCAAGCAATGTCACTTTTGATGCTACTTACAACTGCCTGGGGCTTTTTTGATTACAGTTAGAGATTTATATAAAGAAGTCGAAGTGATGTATGGTGTTCTGGCTAATGGCAAATTTGCTTGGTAGGTAAGCAAAGAAACCCTAGCTGCATATTTTTTTGTGTATGTTTTTGTGTGTAGTTGGGGCATGAGGCAAGGTTTTGCCTCTACTTTTTTAACACATGATTATTTTATTTTTAAATGATGACAAGAGCTCAAGTTTGAGATAATTAATAATATTGTGAACTGTAGTTCATTTCCATTCATTCTCAATATCTTTACATCACTGTACCTTACTGTAGAGATGAAGATCTTGTCATGCCAAACACTGGGTCTGAAATTCTGTGCTTCAGGTGTTAAAAATGTGGACTGGTAACTTTGGTTAACTGGGATTTTTAGGAATATTTATGGGATAGTCTTTGATGCAGTGCCAGAGAGCCAACCACTAGTGAAATTTTAACTCTAAATAACTGAGCTTAAGTTTCTAGTTATGAAATATTTCTAGATGGTTTAATTGAACTTGTGTTTTTTTGGTACGTTAATTAAAATTGCCTGCATACTTATATGCTAACTTGAGAGTTACTTGATATTTTAGGAAATAGTTCAGTGCGTGAAATGTTGCTCATATATATAGAATGAGAGAGACTTTTAAAATCTAAATTCAGATAATTTACTGTTTTGATGTCCTGGGAAGATATTCTCAAAATATTTCTGACTGGAGATCATCAATCCAGAATTTCATTTGGACAGGACGCGGTTTAACTGAGCTAAAAAAGAGATATTGTGATGCTCTGTAGTGTTTCTAATTTTCATGGGAATTCAGAAACATTGTGTGTTAATCTGTCAACTTTGAAGCATTAAAGCTTCTCAAAGGCCTAAAGTCTACAGTTGTCATATAAAAGTTTTGTGTGTTAAGGATATCGTATTACATCATTAGGTAACGGAGCTACAATTTCAACCATCCGTTCTTCCTGTTTGGTGGGATGTGCAATCACACAGGACCATTCAGACTCGCTTGTTCAGGCAGCTGCTATATCCTGTCTTCAGCAGCTTCATATGTTTGCACCACGGCATGTCAACCTGTCCAGTCTGGTTCCCAGTCTTTGTGTGAGTATAAAATGCATCCCTTTTGTTCCTCAAGGTCTTATGCTTGTGTTTAGCAGAGGACAGGAGAAGTACTTAGCAAGATGTCAAGGATACCCATATATAATAAGCATAATGTTACAGACAATGAAGTTCATGCATGAATAACTAGTGCTGTTTTGAAACCTTTTCCTGTTAGTTTTGTGCTAAGGAGACAGTATTTTCATTTTGTTTTCTCATCTTCCTTACTTTCAAATTATACTTAATTTGATAAGGTTTCCTCTGAGTTGTCTTGTGCATTTCTTCATACTGCAAATATGTAGGCAAGGTCTGCCTTCCCTGCCCCACTAGCAAACTTTTCAGACTTGCTTTGAATGGAATTAATTCCAGGTATTAAAATTAAACCATACAGTTCTACACTCTAGTTTTAATTTCTTCTTCATGCATTAGCTTCCTAACTTCTACTTATTTGTTTTGTAACTTGAAACAGGGAATACTCTTTACATTAATTAAATCTCCCAAATATTATGTGTTTTAGTTCCATTAAAACAACTTCAGTGCGATGTTTAGAACTTCTTTAAAGTCTGCTTGTTTTTTCAGGAGTAAAATCTTGTATATTCCTATGTGGAATATAGATCTACTATTAAAGTGCTTTATAAACTATACAGCCCTTTCATTTAGGAAAGCATTTTCCGTCCACATAATAACTGAATACCAAGAAAGCAAATGTGTGTTTGGTTTATTGAAAACAAATTATCCCAGGATAAATAAAGAATCTGAGTTTCTTAAAGAGCATTCTTCGTCTCTTTCACTGTGGAAAAACATACACTTCACTGTGCAGCTACTTCCTCTCGGGAAAATAGAGACCATGCACATTTCTTCCAAAAGAAAAATATTTGCTTGTACTTGAGGTGATTCAAAGGAATTAAAAGCCAGTGCTGGTTAGCAAAGAAATCTGCTGCTGTCTTACTGAGAGGCTTCTAAGAACTTACTGCTATAAGATTCTGTTACAAATTTGAAATCAAAGTTTTTATGATACCTGTCATGTGTGGTGCACTTGATGATGGATTTTTGTTAAAAAGAATGTTATTTACAGCTATAGGAGACTATGAGGCAGAGTAGTACTAGAGTATAGCAGATTGGAAACGATAATTAACCTAAATTGCACTGGCACAGTAGTTCCAATATTTAAGCTTTTATCTCTTTTAGCCAGGTAACAGCTCTATAGATGTCAGCTTTATTTTCATATTTGTATATTATAAAAAGTGCTTACTTCTGAACTTCAGGGGCCTGGTACCCAGTAGCTCACACATGGGCATAAAACAGAAAAGTAGAATGATTTTAGTCCTTAGCAGCATTGATTTATTGATACCGGGGTGCAGCAGTTCACTCATCTGTAATGGTTCTGATTTTTAGGTTCATTTGTGCAGCTCTCACTTGCTGCTTCGCCGGGCTGCAGTTGCGTGCTTACGACAGCTTGCTCAGAGGGAAGCATCAGAAGTGTGTGAATATGCCATGAGCTTAGCAAAAAACACTGGAGACAAAGAAAACAGTGGCATCAGTACGTACTTCTTACATGGAGCCTTTTCGTAACAGCTCAGTGCACACGTGTGCGTGTGTGTAGTTTGCCTTCAGAAAGAGGGGAACAAAAGCCCAACACCCGCTCCCCGCCAAGTGAAAAAAACCCCCAAACTGTCCCTTCCAGCTCCAGTAAATTCTGTCCACACTGCTGGTTTCCTCTTGAATTTCATTTAAAATTTAATTATTTGTTAAGCTCAGACTTAAACCTCTCTGCCTCATTAAAGCTGGCAATCAAATAGGGAACACAGTATATATACAGCAGAAACAATTTTTCTGATATTTCAGCTCTTGTTATTTTGAAAATTGGCTTAATTGTGTGCTGCTTGATCAAGATATTTGGTTCTGTCATGTTAGCACCACATCTGCAAAGGTATAGACTTTGCTGGTTGGTTCAATTCTTAGATGTATCATTTTATTTTGAAAATAGGAGGCTCAGCACAGTCTTCATTCAAACATAGAATCGTGAGCTTACTCATTAAATCACACCAGTTAAGTCTGTCTCTGGAAAGATTCTTTAGAGTCCAATACTACTAGGTTTTTTTTACAAATTCAGGGGGTATGTACCTTGAAAAAATAGTGACATATTAAGTAATACTTGGAAGTGTTATTTCCCTTGCAGATAAAATTAATTGCTGTATTAAAATCTTTCTAGTGTTCATTTGGAAAAAAAAAATCAGTAATATCTTAATGTATCATTGACTGGACTATACACACACAAATACACAATATCCAATTCTAGTCCATTATTCTGAATTTTAAAACTGAGTGACTGATTTCAGAAAAGATTTCTTATTATCATTTTGCAGATGTTAATCCTTTTGCACCAGGAGCTGGTTCTCGTCGAGATGCTCATTCTCGGCATCAGGGGGTTAATATAACAGAGACAGGCCTCGAGGGTGTCCTTTTTGGAATGTTGGATCGGGAGACTGATCGGAAGTTGTGCTCAGATATCCACGATACTCTGGGACATATGCTTTCGTCGCTGGCAGTAGAAAACCTTTCTCACTGGCTAATGCTTTGTAAGGATGTCCTTGCAGCTTCAAGTGGTAAGTGTTCTGTATTGTTCACAGAAATGACAGTATGTTCTTAGTTATTAGCATGTTCTGGTAATACTGATCTGGAGCTTGTCTGTTGTCCTAATTAAGATATAGAGTATATTGTTACAGCGGGGATTAAAAATCCCTTAGAAAGAAGAAATCATCAGTGTTAAATTTCAGAATATTGCTTTTAAGATTAAAATATAGGCTGCTTAAAGCAGGATTTCCGATGGAGAAGCAGTGTGTTTATGAATCTGACATTTCAGTATCTTGGTGAAAACAGACATTCTTTTTAGCCATTATACATCAGGATTGTACAGAAAGAAGAGTGCTGTACACATTCTGAGTTTTCTTTTATGAGGTTTTATGAGTTACTGATGTGATGATGGGTTACCATGGTGATGAAGCTTCTGTTTGTTGTTCAGCTTTGCAAGATTTGTTTGCACAGATTTTGTCCTCTGCGACCTTATTCTTGTTTTTCAGCTTGTAGGATGGTTGTGACGCAGATTCTGCCCATTTCCCTTGCATTTATACTTTTTTATTGGCATATATGAGTTCATCCTGAAGTGCTGCCAGCTTTACATTTACTGATGAGTAATGCTACCCATGATTTCTTTATGTATTGTAGTTACCACATACCTGCCCAGTGAGAAAGACCTCCTTTCCCAAGTTTGAAGTTGGCACATCCTTTTATTATTTCATGTGGGATGGGTCTTAAGGTTTTTAACACGGTTGTCCAATTTCTTATTTATTTATTAGTAGGTGACATAATCTCAGAGAGAACCATATTTAAATAAATTTCTCTCAGGTGTACTTTAAGCCACCAACTTCACTTTGAATTCCTTTGACCCAAAATCTTGCTTTTTAAGCAGAGATTTACAAATCATCTGCATAAGATCCTGGATGCCTTTTCAAACACTGTTGTTAATGAACTGGCATCATTGATGTTTGATTTGCCACAGCCTTTTTCTTTATTGAATGTCTTGACTCTTCAGCTGTTTTAATTTAGACTTTCTAAGAAACGTGCCTTAGTTGGGATGGATTACCCTTGCAATAATTACTTCTTGTTTTCCTCTAATTATTGCTGGAGTAATTTTTGTCAGTATCTTGGCAATCAGCTAAATTAGACCTTGTCATAGAGAACTTTGTTCTCATTTCTGTAGAGCAGAAGTGTATATGCATGTTTGGTGAGGGTTTTTTTTTTGTCCCTGTTTGGCTTTTCATTTTTTTTTATGTGATCTCTGAAGCGATTTTATTTTCTGAAATGACGTTGCAAAACCACACTTAGAGAAAAGAATTTTTTAATGTTAATCACATTTTTGGGTGCCA